>OZ012716.1:33506979-34909479 GCA_963942605.1 Poecilus cupreus
AAATATCAATTGTATCCCCTATGGAAGAGTTGATTAGTTACTTAAAGCCCTATCATGTTATTATGAAATATCTCAGTAAATTTTGGATAAATTACAATTTTTGTTATTATAATAATATTTCTAATATTATTATCTACAATTAATGTTTGAAAACATTTTTCTCTTACTGTCTCCATTTACGAATTGCAACACATTAAAGAAAAGTATATTTTGACATTTTCGTTTAAATCTATTAACCTGTGTTTTTTGAATAAAAAAAAACAGCGCGTTGAAAAATGTGTTTTATTGACATGTGTCATAAGTGAAAACTACATTTTTTGAAGGGATGAGCGTTTCTTGATAGTGGTGGTCCGTGTTTCTGCATTATTTCATAAGAAATCTATGTCGGGAGGTATTGTGGTATCCACAACATAATTTTTAATATTGTAATCAGTGCATTGTTGTAATCAGTTCATTATTGTAATCAATATACTGTTGCAACTAAACTTAAAACTTTGTTTGGGCGGGAGGTTATATGCCGAGACATATTTTTTTTTAAATAGTGGATTATAAGAGCTCAGAATTATATCATTTGGCTCAGTTAAAATCATACAAAGTAAAATTATTTAATTCGCCATATTTTTATCATAAATTCTATTATTTTTACCTCCCGAACATACATATAAGTAAGGGAGGTATTATGTTTATGTTACGAATTTATCAGATTTTGGGAACAATTCATCTACAGTAAGTGGTAGATTATTTGAAGGTCTATCAGGTTTTTGAGCATATCTTAGTAAATAAATGAGACAATAAAATTCATTGCAATAAAAAAGATGTAGAATAATATTACCTACAATCTTCATTTAAAATATTTTTCTATATTTTGTTGTCATCAGATTAAAAAACAGTGTTTATGTTACCTGCCAATACCTTTGGGCTAAATTAAATATTTATGATAATAATTTTTATTAATTTGTTATTTTTCCTGAAAATATTGTTAAAAACAACAGAATTTAAGACAAAAAAAAATTGGGTGCAACAATTTCCCTTTGTAAGAACAGAACAATATTTTGTTGATAATCTAAAAGTCTTATTTGGGTCAGATGATTCTGGACTTATAATATAAAGTAAAATAGTTTAAGTTTTGGGTGAGTATCAAACTATTTCTTCATTTTAATTACAGGATGTGCCAAATAAATGTCGTCATCGAAATTAACAGCTCGTTCGACAAAAAATATTTCAAATTTAGTACATTTTATACATCATCACCATCTATTTCGGTTTTAGGTCCACTATTAGCCATTTTACAATCATACGATTGACGTCAAATTGTGCAAAATACACTAAACAATACAAGTCTTCTTTATATCTCCAAATGGTATCATGTACGCTACGGTTATTATACTGCGTCATCCAGCATCATAAAACATAAATTTGCGCTCGGCGACGTTCGCGAAAAAACTTCTAAACAAACTTGTTGCTAAGCAAACTGACGAAACGCGAATTTAATGATGTTCAGCATTGAACGCTGCAGAGAAACATCTGAGAAATGGAATTTGAAGATTCTGCGAACGTGTAGCTTCTTACAAATCAGTTGACCGCCTGCCAAAAATGCGAAGCCCTGAGCTGTTTTATCAATGAAATTTTTGTCTCTCAATGCGGTGGTTACCGCATCAGAGATATACATTCGAAGAAAAATAAACAAGAAAGATAAACAGGATTACGATTCTGACAATTTACCCAACAAGATAAAATTACTTCATTACTTCATTACTTCATACGTACAAGAGAACAATTGTATGTTTTAGTTGTCTTTATTTAAAATTCAATAACTGGTACCACGAGCTTTGGGTTCGGGTATTTTAGCCTAGTTTTTAGCGCTGTACAATGTTCTGAAATTATTTTGTAAAACAATACTTGGTAAATAATATATTTCTCTCAACTTTTATTTGATTAGCTCTTCATTATTTTTTTTTAACATTATACAGCGCTTAAACAGAGGCTAATAGTTATTTGTTTAACTAGGCACCAAAATACTAGATTTACAGCAGAGGCTGCCAAAGCTATGAATCTGTGTTTGGTGCCGAGTTGAACACATAATTTTTTGCCGATTTGGAATTAGTATTAACTTAGTGATTATTTTATATACATATTTTGAAGGTTATCGCTGTCAAATTACGTTGCCATGCGTTGTTGGACGGTTGCTATGCATTTGTTAACGGTTACTATCCGTTTATTGTGCGGTTGCTATGTAAAATATTTTTACAGCCTATGCATAAAAGTGACACTTTACAGACTGTAAGCTGTTCGTAAAGTGTCAACTTTAATGTCAATCGGCAAAAAAATACTTTTCTTAAATCACCCAAAAATAGAGCTCGTGGTACCAGCTAATATTTCGACCTGCTGATTATCTATATTCGCTGGAAAAGTGTCCAGCACATAACCTCCCTTTTAATTTTTAAACGCTATAAAATATAGAAGAAAATTTCTCCGAAGAATTCTTGATTAAACTTTTCCTTTCGTGACTAATATATTACATTCCACACTAGTAATTACTATTATTTAAAAGAAAGAAATGAATTATACAGGAAATAACCCTGTAACAAATAAATCTAAATCTGTTTTCTGAAATGAGAAATATTTTTAGTTCTTGTTTGGCCATGTTACAATTTCTCTAATAAATATTAATTTTAATTTGATTGCTACATAACAAAATTCTAATTACAAGCATTTCAAAATTCTGAACAACTTTTGTATTTACATTTTTGCTGTAAAGTAAATAAGTAAAAAGATACAGCAATATACAATAAAAGGCATTGAAATTTCTATACGAAAAGAATCCACGACCATAAAGTAATTTAAAAGTCATACTTTTATAAATAAGAATATTTAACATCAGAAATTGGAAAACCGAAGCAAAATTCAAAGCAGAATGGAGGAAAATCCTTGAAGAGCCCTAAAACTGTAACCCCTCTGATGATGATGTGATTATCAGACATCTAAACACGATAGATATTAATACAGTTTTAACCGCAAAGATAAGAAAATAAATTTGGTTAATATAATCAAACAAAACATTATAGTTTCTCCTAAGTCACCTATTTAAAACAAGAGACGGTAAAGCATTTCCGGCAATTTTAAATCTAATATTTGAATGAAAATATATTTTCGAACATGCTTTGCAAGAGCCAATATGAATCCAATATGACGGAATGTTGAATAAACAAACAACAAAACACTTATTATTCATGAGGTCCTGACCAGCTGAATAGCATATTCAGTGAGAATAATCAAAAACATGAAATTGTGAGATGCTGTCTTATTGAGATTGAAATTTATTCGCCGTCGCTTTCTAGCTTCAAATAGATCCTTCTAGAATAATTTATTTATTAACTTGATACAGGAAATAATTCACGAAAACATTGTTGAGGTAACACAACAAAATAAATAATTTAGAATGTGGTATTTGAATAGCACAGGATCCCAGACCAATCTTATTTCCAAGCGAAAAGATATATCGTTTATTTTGCTTAGCAAACTACAAAACACCTCTGTGCAATTAGCAAACTTCACGTGTGTGTTTCAAGTTGATCAAGCCTAAAGCGACTAAGTAAACATAGTGTGGTAACGAAGTAAACTACATGTAATTAATCGTATGTGAAGGTGAAAGGATCAAACTTGACGTATTGTACGCTCTGTTGTAGAGTATTGGTTTTCAAAGTGCCTAATGGTTGTCCGTAAACAGACACTGCTTCAATTTTGCGAATTATTTCGGTGTAATAATTAGTGCGTGTGCGTTGTGGGCTCATTAGGTTTACTGGTTTATGTATGTTTGGGATTTCGAGAGTGGTGTTACCACAGTTGAGGATTAAACGTAGGATTACTAATTATTACTGGAATAGTGACAATTAGCAAAAATCACAGACTACACATCGACAGCGGAATAGACGAAAGGATGACGAAGTATTCGAGATGTAAATACCCTTTGAAATGAACGATTTATTTGGATGACAATAATCTTGAAAATTTTTTTAAACAGGACAGAAAAATTTATAGTTTTGGACTGCAAGCACAACATGAATAACTAATAAATAAAAAAATAAATGCTTTAAAACTATGGCGATTTTAAACAAGGAAAGTAACAGATTACTCACTAGTGGGTATAATTTTAAGAAAAGTCACTAGTGAGTAATTTTTTAATTATAACAATAATAATAACTCACAACACCTTAGTAACTAATTCGATTGACATTTTAATTTAGAAAATTTAAAGCATATGTCATTGTCAAATAATATTTCTTTAATAAATTTTGTATTTATTAAGAGGTGTCAGATAAAACGTTATACGTCACACGTGGGCAAAGTGGAATTACCCACTCGATAAAATTATCACACTCAGCCTTTTGCTTCGTGTGCTAAAATTTCTCTCGTGGGAATTCCTTACTTTGCCCACTTGTAAAGTAAATAACTATTTATCACGACATAGTAGGAAACCTTACCTTTCTTTTCCCGAAATAATGAGGAAAATGTGTTGTTCTTCTCTAGAGAGGAAAATATAGAAGTGTTACCAATATGAATGTTATTTACAAAAAATATAGTTTTTATAAAAACTATAAATATATTCCTAATTTTATTGAAAATTTTTATTTTAGTGATATGCATACTTTAAATTATCTTACAATTATGTCTTATATTTTTCTTTTTCTTATTAAATCACAATTTGACAACTTATTAAAGATATTTAAGATTGGTTCATTGGCAACACTGCTACACCGCCTTGTGTTTGATAACCTAACTTTTAACGTGTCAGTCTGTTAGTGGTGTTCTCAAAGTGTATTTTAGGTCCGAGCAAATTGTTTTTAGAAACATGTCGTGAAAAAAATGATGTGTCTAACACGAGAGGAATGCTCTTCTTCCACTCTCGTTCGAAATGCCTAGTTTGACAAATAACTATTTTTCATAGGTCAAACCTATTAAAGAAACCTCTTATTATAAAATAATTGAAAACTCGATTTTCATTCTCTAGTTGAACTATACTGCTGGGTCCCATAAATTATAAGCTAATAATGTGTTTTGGCGTTGATTCAAATAACTCAAAGTTATATCTTCTTCTCCATAGGTCGTTTTCATTGATCTCGTAATAGATTTGTCATAAGATTTTTCTTTTAAAATTACCTATTAACTCTTCTCCGGACTTGGTCAGGGTCTACGTTTAGGAGTGTTTTTAAATTAGGCTCTAAGTTTATCTTGATAGATAGCAAGCTGGTAACAACATTCAAGGAAAAAGGCAACAAAATTTGTAGCGTGTTGTGTTTTAACACAAAATTTAATTAAAGAAATAGTGCACCCACTTTTCTAAGATAAGATAAAATTGCAACAGACTGCAAAACTATAAACTTTACAGTGGCATCCTATAAAAATAAATCCTAAGAATGTAATTACTTTAGCAAGAGCTCTACTTACTTACTGTTACTTTCATTTGCTTGGAACGAAATGAAAGAATCCACTCTCTTCCGCGTGATAATCTAGTTTGCTTGAAACAACCCTAAGTACCTACTCCAGCAGTCATCAAAATGTATTGCACTTTTACGCGGGAAAGCCCGCCATCAGAATCCTAGGCGATCTCTTAAAATTTTAAACAATTAAAGTGCAATACTTCTAAAAGTACTTCCTTTACTCCAGCGAGAATAGTTTATTTTACTTTCTGCTCAAAATGTCTTTACCATTTGCTACCGAGCATACTTATACTCTAACTCATGAATGTTAAAAGATAGAGTAACAAAATTTCAAAATTATAAGCTTCATGACAATGCGAAGCGCTGGGTTGATTTTTGTAACAGTTGCAAGACCGGAAGTGAAGTTTCATGTAAAAGATGAAGATGTTAGTAATATTATTTGGAATAGGTATAAAATTTGACATGTAATAAATATTGATTAAATCCTATCGAGTTGGGTATTAAACTAAATATCTCAGAGAGAAGACTTCAACTCAAATGTCAGAAATTAATTTTGGACGCTCGTCAATTGTTTTTCTATACAAATTTACATTGTCCTATCGAGTTTGGTGTCAAATCGAAAGTCTCAGGAAGGAGAATTAAATTAGGATATCAAAAATAAATTTTGAACGATCGTCAATTGTTAAAAAATATAAAGACAATAATATTATTGTAATTTAATATATATGTTTCATAGACAATTTTCAACTTTTGAAAATCGCCAATTGTTTTTAAAATCCAAGTATTTAATGGAAAACTTTCAAGTTTGATATCAAATTGAAGTTTTCAAATGGTTGACTTACTATATTATAACTGTTTTACCCATTTTGGATTACAAGGTATATGATATTATTTTTTTAAGGCAGGTACATAATTTTTTTTAATGTCCGACCGTTACCTACGTTATTGTTATCATAACATCCCTGCTATCAAATAACATTCCTAGGGCGTGTTATAAATTTGACGTTACTCAAACACTGATTTCTATTAGTAGACAGAAACAAACACTGATTTCTGTTGGCAGATAGAAATATTGAAATAAACAAATTGGTATTGTAAACAAATAAAGAATATCGCCTTACCTAGTTACAGCGTTTGTAAGCAAATAGATTAATCTCTCTAACAAAACACAATGATAGGACAAAAATGGATAAAAATCTTTTCTAAAATAATATATCGGTCAGATATTAAACAGTGAACTCATTACGGGCGTTAAACGGATAATAATGCTTTCGGTCAACGTACACACAGCAGCACACTGTTGACCTCACGTATTATTGTCGTTATAACACCATTGGTACGTTAATTACTATCAGTTCAATATTTCAATAATTATAATTGCATGTCAGTGAAATATCTTCATCTATACTACAGTCATTCTACATCTATATGTATAAGAAAGTGGTATATTGACCACAACAAATTAAAAATAAATAATTATCTATATTCCATGAAGACTTATTAAGCTGCTGTAAATGTAAATCAGAAGTCATCATAATATCTAAAATATAGCCCAGTTTTCGGTAACATCGCACAGGGATTTTCGAAATTGTGTCATGACGTTGACTTGGCAACACTGAATATCCAGAGGCAAGAGGGCGGAGTGAAACGGTTTAACCTTGACCCGCCAGTTATATTGGCCCCTGATGTAGCAACAATTACGTTGAAAACAACTAAACCAATTAATAATTTAAACAAATGCAATTTGTACTATCGATTCCAAGCCTAAATTATACAAAATGCATCTCGCTCTTTCTTTGTGTCCTTCTCATCGGTTTCATTTTCTGTTCGGGTCAAATATCCAGTGTGAGGAACACACAAAGTAGGTCAGAGCCAACCCAGAACCAGATCATTTCGTTCGCTCGCTCGGTGTACTACGTGCACTCCATGCATCAGCTCGGTGCTCTGTGAGAGTGTAATTTAGTGCAGTGCACGCTGTAAGGTTTGTTTGACATTACACCGTGTTACACTGAACTGTATTGTCGCTACTGATGTCGTGAATGAGGCATTATTTAAAAGCAGGAAATGCGACACGCCGCAGGAGTGGATTCCTGCTGCTGGGAGTTGGATGCAATGAAATATTGTAATACTGGAACGCGCACTTGTAGGCATTTATGAAGACGGAAAACGAGTCGGTGACAGATAGATATCATGAGCCACTCTTCTTTGTAATATTTGCGTTTGTTGAGTGATAGCTATATAAAAACATGTTGAACAGTCTTGTCCAAAAGTGATTAATAATATTTGACAGTGTATTGTTCAATTATTTGAAAATTCCTTTAAATTTACATACATAATAGTTAATTGAACTCATAATAACTCAACTAATAATGAATTATTTTTATTTTTGTATTAAACATTTTATTTCATAAAAACTATTTAACAAATAATTAAACCGATGAAAAAAGAAACTGAAAAGCGAAAAAAAGAATAAACCTTTTTAGTCTTAATAATTCAGCTCCAAAACTAATGTAAGTAACTAATTTTGAGTCTGCGCCAAATAATCAACGAACGTCGACTCAAAATTAGTTATTTACATTAGTTTAGGAGTTTGTAGTTGTTAAAACTAAAAAGGTTTATTTAATTTTGGCTTTTCAGTTTTTTTTTTTTCGTCGGTTTAATTTTGTGTTAAATCGTTTAAATATTTATTTAAATGTTTTGCAATTTGCAGCTACCTATTTATCTACCCTTAAGGATGGAAAAAATAATCGTTGAAATCGGATATCAGAGTACAAAATTATGCGTGGAACTACTTAACGTGTAAAAATTCAATGGGTGAACAATCAATCATCCTCTATTTTCCTTCTCTTAGGGGTGAAATCTTTTTCCAAATTTAAATGTCAACTTCAAGGTATACCCTATCCAATAAAAAAAAATCAGTTGTGGGCAGCACAATACCTCCCGTTATAAGATTTCTTATCGAAACAAGGACTACCACTATCAAGAAACGCTCATTCCTTCAAAGAATTAAGTTTTCAATTATGATAATTAGATAATAATATTTGAAACGTTATTCTCATAACAAAAATTGTCATTAAATCATAAATTACTGAGATATTCAAAATAAATTGATAGGGCTTCAAGTAAACTACTACTTCCGGTTATTGGATTATAACCAAAAACTAATCAGCTCTTCCAATTGATATATACAAAATATCTAAATTTTCAGTTTAGTGTTTTTCAGAAACCGTAACTCCAAAGATCCACACAGACAGACAGGCAGACAGACAGACATTATCGCGAAGCTATTAAAATCGTGTATTAAGGATTCTAAAACATGTTTATCCATTGAAAACTCACTACCGAATTTTTAGCATGATACCTATACCTCCCTTACAGGATGTGGCGGGAGGTAAAAAGAATCATCAAAATTAGACTAATCTGCAAAAAATTATGCGTGGTCATAAAAAAATAATACCCATCGACTTCAGAACTTCCTCCTTTATTCCTTCGGTTAAAAAGAATTTTTTCTACAATCGTTGCACAATATCGACATTGTTATTCCATTTTTGGTTAGGAAATGTTCAAAATTGTCGCTCTAGGGCGACAAAGTGACATATTGTCGCACTAGTGCGACAAAAACAAAACAAAAATATATTAGGTAAAAGAAGTAAATGATGCATTGGATTTTTCTGGTAATAACCTTGCTACTGCAAATACAGTTGGCATATACGTACATACACTTCAACTTAATCACCATAAACGTATTCACTCTGTAGAATTTATGTCAAATGTACTCCATATGTCAAATGTACTCCATGTGTCAAATTATGATTTCTTTGAAAATGTTTATTTTGTTCATAAACGTTGTCATGATTACGGTGACATGGGTAACTACAATTTAACTGAATTGTTATAGGCGTGACCAAAGATAATTTTGAAAATTAATTTTTTTCTACAGCTTGACATTGTTCAACGATTGTAGAAAAAATATTGTGTGTATCTCGTCGGATAGAGCTTGTTCGGTGCACTTGTCGAGTTGTTGATCTCGGCTTCGCCTCGATCAACAATTTCTCGCCGCGTGCAACAAAAAATGCTCTATCCGCACTTGATACACAAATAACTATTGTCGCTCCTCACAGAACACAACCACTACTACTAAAATTATTTAGTACTATTTAAAATACTTGGAATAATAAATTTATTTGCGAGACAAGTTTTGAGCAATAAAACTTGTTAATCTTAAAAGTGCGTCCGTATTTCTCAGCAGAAGTGTTAAGTTCATTAATGAAATCCGCGGAGACTGGCACACTTTATAATTCAATTTTAAAGTATTTAAATTAATTCGCAAAAGTTGCGCGAGCTGGTAAATCTATCGCGAAATGTTGCCACCAGCAACTGTTTTATCCGGGCCCGCATTGCAAAATTAAATTTGCAAACCTGTATTCAATTGTTATCAACATTTCATAGCCAGCTACACGGAAAATAAATTTAAACATCGCACGGGAAGTCGATATAAGTTGTTGCGGTTAGCGATTGTCAATTGCAGAAAATTACATCGTTACCGCCGATGTTAATTGGCGGATAAATTGCAGGAAAATAGTTGAACGTCTGCGCACGGGACTTGGAACCGGCGATTTTCACGTGTTTTATACGCGTGAGGACGCGGAATTTACATCTGCACGTGCACGCCATTACATAATTAAGCCATATTCTTGTTTGACAATTTTCTGAAATGTCAAGCGATTATTCTACACAAATAAAAGGGCTACTCAGACAGAAGAACCATTATTCACTTAATGCAATAGTTCAGCTCTTTTGTAGATCAACAAAATAAAATAAATAAATATAAACTGTACGTGACTGTATTAACCAAAGAAAATTTTTTTTTCACGACCGAAGAGAAACTCGGTTTCTATAATACCAAAATCATGACAGAAACAGCTAATTTCATATCTACGGGAGATCTGTGCACTTTATCTCCCGTGGTGGGGATCTCATTAGTATTTACAATCTAACTTTGTAGAGATATTCAGTAAATTTTAGTGATTAAAGACTATATGACATGTGAAAGTAACTGCACATTGGCAGTACTTTACTTACATTTACTTAGTTTGCTATAGTTACTATAATTACAGTTGACTAAATTAGATAATATTATGAAAATACTTAATCCTAAGATAAACTTATTTATATCAGTCCGGTAATTGCTCAAATAATGTGAAACATGAACAAAATTAAACAACTATCATAAATTACATTACAATTCAAATAATTTAGAAATACATAAAAACCATCATAAATATTGGGGTCGTGGAAAGTAGTATATAGTAGTAAATATATAAGGAATAAATAACCATAATCCCGAATATAATTCTATACTTTTTCTACTCCTGTAAAACACTATAAAAAAAAGTCATCATCAAAATACATAATGACAACTGTTTACATGTCAACTGTCCGACTGCCGTTGCTTGGTGATCCACATCACGGCTTTAAAATAATAATATGTATTTCGGGCTTTGTGATTGGTTGAGAACAGCGAATTATGAATCATAGTACATTAATTTATCGAAAAAAATAAATAATGGAGATTTATTTATACAGAAGTAGAAAAAATAGTTTATGCACTGAAGGAGAGAAGAGTATTTTTTCCTTGTCGTATGTTCAATTTACTCCGCAAAAAAACATCATACACTTCTCTCCCTTAATGTATAATATATTATTTTGTGTCGCGGTCTAAAAACACTAGTTTTACACATCTCAAAATTGTCCAGAAACTGCTTGGTTTCCGGTCTAGGCCGTCGAAAACTAGGGCCTTTTGTAAGATTAGGGTGTGGCTGTCAATTTGATGCTTAACAACATAAAAAATTACTAGTATTTCATATTTGACAGATAAATTAGTAATGAGAAAATCGTCACAAAAATAATGTGTATCACATAGTCCAAAAACTGTATTGCGAGTACTCGAAATTTGAAAGCCTCGCCTTCGGCTCGGCCTCTCAAAATATACTCGCACTCATAAAAGTGCAGTTTCTGGACTAGTGATACAAATAATTATTACACTATTACGTGCCTGTATTAAGGAAAGAAAATGCGTTAAGAAATATGCGTGAAATAAAGAAATTCAAGCATTAAATATTATTTCTTGTGTTACATTTTTACTCGAAATGTACAATTTAAACTTGCCTCGTTATTGGTTACATGCTTGGATGAGTGGAGTTACCTCGCATTCTTGCCAGGGATACAAATAAAATAAAACGAATTACATCGCCGTTTAGAAACCATTAAAAAATAATCAAAAATCCGTAAAATTACTTGAAAACACAAGTAATCATGATTCCTTATCCGCAACGAATTTATACTTTGGGAAATACGTTCATGTATCATATTACACAATTCGCAAAGGGAATTAGAAAAGCTAATTAAGATAAAAAGGATAAAAAATAAATGGAGTACACTAATACAATGTTGTTACTAATATCAGAACCTCGAGAGAAGAAAGAAATTCTCTCTTTGATGTTTCCCTTTGCAGATTTAAATCCAACTATATTATTGTGAAGGTAAAAAGTAAGGAAAATTTTATTACGAGCTATTTTCATTTTCGCTGCTTTCTTGAAACTGAACGAAATGGAAAATAAAAGAAAAATAAACATTTAATTGAGTAAGTCTTCGTTGGAAAGTTTCTGTCATCGTTTAAAGTTGATATTTCATCTTTGTTTTATTGTATTAGGAGTTTCCCAGTTGTCTCAATGAAACTTTTATATTTTGTTCTTTTTTCTAATATCACGTAATGAAGAAATATATATATATATATATATATATTACTTTTAGTAAATTAAAAAGAATGTGGGAGTTTTTAGTAATTGTAATTATTTTTGCGATATGAAAGCTTTGCAACAAAATGTAGCTTTTAAAATTACATAAAGGTATGTAATTTTTTTTGTTTCATCCCATTAGAGCTTTAGAGCAACAATCTAAATTCCTGAAAGTTCAGTTTTTCCAGAGCTAAAATAAAATATAATAGCTTATATTTTTATTTTCATAATTATATTTAAAATTGTTTAAATTGTTTCGACTTTTATAGTTCATAAAATTTGTATTTCTTGAGGTAGTACTACAAGAAACTAAATATTTATTAATTGAAGTGTGCTGAATTCAGTATTTTATTTAGATTTGAAATATCTCTTTTCGTTTTTGAGTTATCGGCGATTATACAATTTAGGGCCACTGTTACCCTCAACTTCAAGTTCATAAAATCTCAAATATTTATGAAACTAAAGCTCAGATATCATTTTAAACATATTTTTTGTAAGTTTCGGGTCGAAAATAGGGGGACAGGGTATATAAAATAAGATTCTGAGAGATGAAAATTTTTGGGAAAAATTCAATACTAACCCCTTGAGTTTTTTCGGATTTTATGCCATTTTCGAACTTTTTGCTCTAACTCCTCTTTCTGTCGTGCGATATTAATGAAAATTTCCGTACTTATATATTTTAACGCGCTGAATTCAATAGTGTAGGTTGTAAGTTTGTATCTCTTTAAACTGTTGACATATTGCTTCTTGAATTTTCTGGTGGAGGCAGTCTGGAGTAAAAATTCGAAAAAAATAAAAATTGCTGAAATTTTGTTTATAAGTTAACTAAAGCATGTATATTTCAAAACTGGTATCCGTTTTCTGAAATCTCGTTTAGTTTTTTTGTTATGGCCCTAGGAAGTTGAAAATTTTGACTTTTTTAACAATTTGTCGATATGCAAATATATTTAATGATTCAAATGGACTGAAAATTATCCCAATTTTTAATTTGAGAAATGCATAAAATAAAACTGTTTTTAATTCTCCGAGTCGCAGAAACAAATTGGTATTCATTCACTCAAGTCAAGATTAGTAAAATCTAATTAGCCATTAAAATGCGAAAAAGCACCTAATCGTTAATAGTCGTAATGACTAGCAGATATTTTTAGCGGCATTGTCAGCGACAGGAGAAGAAGAAGAATAAGAATACAGAGTTATCAAGATTTGCTGTCAACGCCGTCGGTCGATCTGAAGTCTGAAGTCGCACTGCGTAAGAAATTTTTAATTAAATTTTGTGGAAGGAAAGGAAAGACGTAGGAAATTATTTCACGGTAAATTACGTTATTTGGAATCGATAAGTTTTCGAGATTTTTTATTGGCTACATATTTCACTGTCAGCCCTGATATCGGAAAACTAACAAGTGTTGCTAAAACATTCCCAATTATTCAAAAGATGCGATGATCGACTGATGAGAAATATATGTTTTGTTTAAAAAAATATGCCGACGTTTCGACAGCTACGGCTGTTATGTTTAAAAAAAAATAATTTATTTGTCTATATATATTATGTGGTTATACGAGACGTGATCGTGTCCGGAATTCATTGGTGTATGGTGAGTGTGAGATTGAGAGGATCGTTGTTAAGAAAGTGGGAGTGAGTCAGTTGAGGTGGTTTGGATATCTTGAGCGAATGTCGAATGAAAGGTTGGTGAAACTAATATATGTGGATGGGTTTGAAGGTGAACGATTGCGTGGGCGTCAGCGGAATAAGTGTTTAGGTATGATTGATGGTTTGTTGCGTGAACGAATAATTACGAGTGTGAAGAATAGATGAACATCGCACTATGAATGTGGACGAAGCGAAAGTGGTGTGTCAGGAAAGGAATATTTGGAGGAGATTGATTGTGTTTTTGGGTTCATGATATCCAACTGAGTGGGATATAGTGTGACGTTTTGTATGTATATATTATTTTTTTACTTTACTATTTTTTTGTATAATATAAATATGTTTTCTTCGTGTTTTTAATTTATATGTGTCCTTGTTATAATTAGTTGTCAAACTAGAGAGGAAAGCGCTTCTTTTTCCCACCCGAGCTGCGTTCATGAGGCAATTCGAGCGAGAGTGGAAGAAGGGCTTTCCTCTAGTATTAGACACAACATTTTTTTCACGACAAGTTTCTAAAAACGATTTGCTCGGACCTAAAATACTCTTTGATAACACAACTGACACATTAAAAGTTAGGTAAAATACTCTTTGACAACACAACTGATACGTTAAAAGTTAGGTTATCAAACGCAAGGCGTTATAGAAGTGTTACCAATGATAACCAAATATAAATTAAAGTTGTCAAATGATGAATTAATCTAGAAAAAGGTAAATGTTACTGTAAGATAATTTTTGTGCAACCGGACGCGAAATAAACATTACGCAGCCGTACAGACCGCGAAATTGAATTTTGTGGTTGTTATGGCAACAAAATGATTGTTTTTTTCACCCTATTTCGCGGCCGTTACTATTAACAACGGACACGAAATAGGGCACAAAACAATCATTTTGACACTTGAGAATTGACAGTATTTATCAAATGTCAATCCCATAGCCACTTTCTATTTACAATAGAACTGTTTAAAATTAGTAATTTATATTTTTTACTATTGCACAAAAAATAGTGTGTATATCACTAAAATAAGAACTTTCAATAAAATTAGCAATTTATTAATAATTTTTATAATATATTTTTTGTAAATAACATTCATATTGGCAACACTTCTACATTTTCCTATCTAGAGAAGAAAAATACATTTGCCTCACTATTTCGAGAGAAGAACATTGGGGATTCCTGGCATGTCATAAAAAAAATATTTTTTTTGAAATCTAGTTCTAATGACAACGGCTGCAGCTATCGAAACGTCAGCATAATTTTCAAAATAAATAATCGACTACAAATCCGCTCTTTGCTTCTTCCCAAAATTCCAATTTACCCCTGGTCGTATTTCCTGATTGTAATGATTGCTAACCTCAGCCAGCTTTAACTAAATTTCATTTTCTTTTTATTTCCGGTTGGCTTGTTTGACTCGTATAGGTATGTGTGCGTGCGTGGGTGTTTAGTCGACGGTTCTCCGGTTCTCTAGTTCTCGGATGTTGAGATAGGATTGCCAGGCATTTCGCTAAACCGCAACATATGAGATCGGGCACGTTTATCGACAGACCCGCTACACACCTCATTGCCTGCGCGATTGAATACCAGGACCGCCACATACAACGCAGATGCTACCATCGAACGAAGTACTTCGGAACATCGGTTGTTGTTTCAGATAGTTTTTTTTTTTGGAAACTTTTAAATACATACCGAAGGCGTAGTTTTACTTTTTATCATGAATATGGAATTTATTTGGCGAGATTTGTAAAATAAACCTTGCGATTGATAAAAAGGAACTTCAGTGCCGCGGTACATATTGAATTTTATTTGATATATAAAATTGGAACCAACGTTAAAAAATAGTTATTTGATATGTGTTAAAAGTGACATTTTATGAGTAAGTGGGGAAGTTTGTGAAACGAAGTGAAGCCAAGTGAAACAACCCCTCGAACGAAATAAATCATTTTTAAATGTATATCATACAAAATATAATTTACGATTTTCTTGTATGTATTATTTATATAATTTATACAAATGCTAGCAACGTGTTAAAAGTAACAATGAAATCACTTTTAACATGTTGCTATGCTACTTCTAAACCTAGGGTTAAAAAGTGGGACTTTTAACTTGCTAAACAACCTTTACATCGGTTGTTGATAAAATAAATATTTTATCCAACACCTCTCAATAAATGCTCTATAACTATGGCGATTTTAAACAAGCAAAGTAACAGATTATCCACTAGTGGGTATAATTTTGAGGAAAGTGAGTATTTTTTAATTTATAACAATAATAATAACACACAACACCTTGGTAACTACTTCGATTGACATTTTAATTTAAAAATTTAAAGCATATGTCACTGTCAAATAATATTTCTTTAATAAATTTTTCATTTATTAAGAAGTGTTGGATAAAACGTTATACTTCACACGTGGGCAAAGTGGAATTACCCACTCGATAAAATTATCTCACTCAGCCTTCGGCTTCGTGAGCTAAAATTTCTCTCGTGGGTAATTCCTTACTTTGCCCGCTTGTAAAGTAAAGAACTATTATAGTATATGTTGATTGATCTGTAAATTCTCAGTTAAGTCCTACTTGTACCATAATTATTATACGGTTGCCAACACTGCGTTACTCAAAATCATAGTATAATGGAATACTTTAATGGCAATTTCAAAACTACTAATGATATTGGCATTCTTTAATGCGGATTTCAATTAAAATTTATTATTTTCTTCATTTTTCAAGATCAACCCTTTTACAAAATATTAATCTTTCTACAGTAAGGTGTAGGATGTAAAGAATCTTTTCAGTTTATTTTTTCGTCACTTTAATTATTTGCTAACAATACCAGAAAGAAACACATTAATTTCTGTGTTTTAATACAGCTAAAATTCTTCAAAAATATTTGCATTCGAACATAATTGTGTTACATTTCTGAACTTTTTTACGGAATGTACAACTTAAATATATATATATATATATATATATATATATATATATATATATATATATATATATATATATAGCTAAACCACATTATAGTTGGGGGTACATATAGATGTCGACTGATGCTAATATTACAAGAGAAACTTGAAATTTTAAGAAGCAAAACATGTTGCAAGATCAGTAAAAAATTTAGCAATTTCTAGTTTGACAGCAATTCCAGATCATGGTGTACGTGACAAGCAAACGAACAAGTCCAGTTGTACGTTCACACTATCCGCAGTATCAAACCCAAGAAACTACGAATTCGCAGTAAAATATTCAGACATTCAATTAAATTTAATATTAAGGCAGCTGAAATCTAATATGACATCCACTTGATAAAATATTGTGGGTCTAGAAACAAACATTTACTTATTCATGAGAGAGACGAGAATGGAAGAAAACTTATTACATTACGCAACCAGCGGGCTCACTTAGAAACTCTATATTATGTTATACATCATTTTATAATCCATGAAAGTCTAGTGAATCATTCTACTAAGATTTACTTCTCTATTTAAGGCATCGAGCAATAACTAGAAGTAGAAACTGTGTTATGAGTTATGACCACTGAGAAGAGAAATTCAGTTATAGCAGCTGATGGGGAATAGGAGATACTTTAGTTGTAGCTAACATATTTTGAGGTAACATAAATATATCTTACATCGAGATCTTATCTGCATATTTGTTATTTGTTTATTATTGTATGAAACTTATTATTATTAAGTGAAAGATTTTTGGTTTGAGTTCAGGAACAGTTTTTCTTCGACGTAATTTATTGTTTATTTTACATGGACATATACAAATATATAAACACGTAGAGAAGTTCTGAGTCAAAACGTTAGAATTATACACATATAGTCTATAATAATATATTATTGAATGAGCATGTAATGTATGTTATTATTCACGAGAATGAAGTTTGCATCAAGAGCGAATGCGTGTGATGTAAATCATTCGAATGAGTAATAGCCATTACATGCGAGTAGAATACTATACTTTATCCACAACATTTCGGCTTTAGAAGATTTATTTGTTTGGAAATTATAAGATATGTAAAGTTTATGCTTCTGACAAATACAAAAAAATGATTGTTTATCAATATAGACAAATATAGGAATCTTTGTTGTAGCAACCATCGCTAGGTTACGTACTGTTGTATCAAAATTTTGAAGTGATTTGACATTTAGCAGAAATTTTAAAACTAATTATTCAGCTACAATTTAAGCTTAAAAGAAAATAACAGTATGAAAAAGTGAGAAAACTAGTGTCTTTGGTTTTTTATGTAAAAATAATACTTACTTTTGATAGGTAAGATTTGAATTTGACATAACGAATAAATAATATTATTTCATCGAACTGTCAACTTCAGTTCATTAGCAACATAGCAACAGTAACGACGGTCATTAATTGATAAAAAAAAAACTATTGAATTATGGGTACCTATATTATTTGATATTGTGGATAAAAAATATAAATAATAAATCAAGTTATCCAAATGACAATCAAATTTTTGACGGCAATGATAAGTAAGTCATAAAATAATTTCAAATGATGTGCAATTGTTAAAAACAAATAGATTTACTTTAAAAGTAAAAAGTGGCAATTAAATGCTCAGTTAAATGTTTATATAATTCCGGACAATAATAATAATAATAATATTTATTGAATGCCTGAAGGCCAACCACATACAAAATAAAATACAATGTAAATATTATTAACAACTATACCTATACAACATTAACAAACTATAAATATTATTAACAAAATAATAGATAAATATTTCTTAACTAATATATCTTAATAAATACTGCTTCAGCTTATATGCAAAATGTTTATAATTAGATATCCTTTTTAAATTGCTTGGTAATATAGACAAATAAATAGATATTCTCTAAAACAAATTTTCATTTCAACCTTAATTTGTAAATAACCCAACTATATTTGTAAGGTTTTTTTTTTATAATTAAGTTCACTATGTCACAATTACCCTGATGATGACAGCCGTAGCTGTCGAAACGTCAGCATAATTTTTAAATAAATAATTTGTAGGTCCGTTTTTATTCTTCCCATATTTGCTCATCAGTCGACCGTCGCATCGTTTTCATTTTTTCAACTTACATATTTCTTATATGAAATTTATTATTGTTTGGAGCATTGTCCAACATATTTGGACTATACTGTAAATAGAGTTGAACCGTAGACAAATCATCTTTAAATTATTCATTAGCAGACCTAACGTTGATCAAGGTGAGGTAAATATTTGTCAAGGAATCGCAGAGGTGTTCCTGGTAATAAGGGTTGCGAGAATTGTAGTAATTTGTTGTTTAATTGAAGTGTTTTGTTGACGGTTGGTGTAATCACATTACAATAGGAAATTTTGTTGTGGTTTCGTCAAAACTACTGAAATTCCAAATGTAATGCACCTATTAGGAATTCCGTTTCATTTAAAATGCGTATGATTCTGACTCATATGATAAAAACATGCCCATATATTAGAAAAATGTAATTTATATCGGCAGAAATTGCTATTTATAGATAATGTTTTGTGGCTGCTAGTTTCACTATCATGTAATACTGTGTACTTGTAGATTTTTATTCATTGCCTGACAGTCTAGAAACTGATTCACACATAATGGAGGGTTATGATTTTGACGTCACAGGCAAGAAAGAGAAAGATGAGGTAAAAGTTGAGATGGAAGTTCATAATGCAAACACCCATGTTTTGACGTTTGAGATGGTGTTTTAACAAGGTTATGTTTTTATTTTTGAAGTTTATTAATTTGGATATTTAATAAAATAACACTGACCATATATTCTTTATAATAATAACGGGAGTCACTATTGCACAAACCATACACACACTTTATTTTTGATATTTAGTATCATTTCAAGAACAGCGTTTTGTTTGTATTTCGCCAACATGAATTTCATCGTAGTTCAATGAAAACATCAATAGATGGCAGCATGAAAATTTGCTTCTGTATAACCCTCCATTATAATAATATACAATCACTAGAACACTAGAACCACTAGATGACACAAGGGTCGTCTAAAAAAGTAAAGAAAGATTTGGCATAACAAAATAAAAACGGAATATATCAACAAAAGTTAGTGGAGAAGTTTGTGAAACGAGGCGTAGCCGAGTGAAAGAATTCCACTAACTAAATAAATCACTATTAATAAATATATCATACAAAATTTTATCGAAGATCTTCCCAGTGTATTAGTAAATATTTAAAAAAATGTAGAATGATATTTTAACAGGCAGGGTTATATTTGTTGATTTATTGATACAAATCGTTAGCAACGTGTTAAAAATAACAATAAAATCACTTTTAACACATTGCTATGTTTCTTTTAACACTAGTTACAGAAAGTGACACTTTTAACTTGCTAAGCAACCGTTAAAAGTTTCACTTTTAACAACGGTCTTAGATTAATTTATTTACAACTTTACAGTACATAAATCATTTTTCAATGTAATCGCCATAGCTGTCAAAGAATTTCTTTCTTTTAGGTTTTCGTCAATTGAACTGTTTTCCTCCCAAAAATTCCTTTAGATTTGGAAACAAGTGAAAATCACTTTGTGCCAGGTCAGGGCTATAAAGAGGACGTCCAAAAATTTTCTGCAAATAATTTTTCATATTTTCTATGTTGCAAATTATAAAATATAAATTTCTAGATTAAGTTTTATTATTGTTTACGTACAAAAACAAGTAAATAATAAATAAGAAAATTATTCCAATACACTTTTTGTTTATTCCTCAAAAAAGTAATTTGCAAAAAAGTTATTGAGTTTTTGCTATGCCAAACAATTTCCAATCAAGGTTATTTTAGTTTAGCATTCGTCAGAGTTTCCCGCGAGTAGCACAAATTGGAGAACGAAATAAAAAGTATTTGCAAGTAGTGATTACACGGCATAAACTACAAATTAAAAACCATTATTATTCCTCTATCTAATCTACCGTACTTTGCCATAGAAACAACACAGAATTAATTACAGGTTATAGACTCATAAAAACGAACGCAAATGGGTCTATATTTAAAAACAAATGATAAATAAACGTGCCCCGGACAATTACATAGCTGTCAACATCATGAAAAGACAAACATTCACACAAAATTAATTTCACGGCAAATATAACAATGTAAATAATACAATACAATCATTATTAATTAAAAACCAGTAATATTCAAATGAAAAATTTTCCTAAAACATTTTTTGCGTGGTATTGGATTCCGATGCAGTTGACAGGTTTCGCAACAGCAAACATTTTTTTAAGGATTCTGTTGAACTCGGCAATCTTACAAGTTGCAAATAGTTTCTATTTAAATATAATTGCATTAGGCACATGCCAAAAAATTTATAGGAAAATGTCCCCGCGCAGATTTTTTACAATCGCAGACATTTCCAAGCAAATTTCGTCATATTTTGTCTGGTTTTTATTCAATCCTAAAATAGAAAAACTAAAATTGGTTTTATTTGAATGACACACGAGCAATATCGAATTATTTAATTATAGGATTGAAGGGAATGTAGTTCTAACGCTATTATTAAATTTTTGGAATTAATTTCATACTTTCAAATATTGTCACGTACCAAAATGACATAAAACCGTACTGACTTTGTACTTTATTTATATTTATACTTTGATTGCATTGAATAAAATATATTTGTATAGTAAAACTGACAGATTTATTTATTACTGTTTCTGAACCAGCAACAAAATTCGCAAAATATTTTACAATATCTTTCAGTACCAATAACATATACCGCTTGATTCATAAAGTTCGGAAAAGATTGAATTTATAGCTATGGGGAGGGGAAAAAGGGGGAGGGGCAAAATAATGCTTTTTACCTCCCGCCACATTCTAGAATCATGCTAAAAATGCGGTAGTGAAGTTTTCAGCGTATGAGTAAGTTTAAGGTCCCTAGAACAGGATTTTAATAGTTTCGCGATGATGTCTATGTGTGTGTGTGTGTGTCTGTCAGTCTGTGTGGATCTTAGGAGTTACGGTTTCTCAAAATCTATTAAACTGAAAATTTAAATATTTTGTATATATCAATTGTAACCCCTTTGGAAGAGTTGATTAGTTTTCGGTGATCCAATGACCGGATATGCTAGTTTACTTGAAGCCTTGTCAAGTTATTTTGAAATATCTGAGTAAATTATGATTTGATGAAATTTTTGTTATGAGAATAATGTTTCAAATATTATTTTCTACAATCGTTGCACAATATCGACATTGTTATTCCATTTTTGGTTAGGAAATGTTCAAAATTGTCGCTCTAGGGCGACAAAGTGACATATTGTCGCACTAGTGCGACAAAAACAAAACAAAAATAAATTAGGTAAAAGTAGTAAATGATGCATTGGATATTTCTGGTAATAACCTTGCTATTGCAAATACAGACATATACGTACATACACTTCAACTTAATCACCATAAACTTATTCACTCTGTAGACTTTATGTCAAATATACTCCATATGTCAAATGTACTCCATGTGTCAAATTATGATTTCTTTGAAAATTTTTATTTTGTTTATAAACGTTGTCATGATTACGGTGACATGGGTAACTACAATTTTACTGAATTGTTATAGGCGTGACCAAAGATAATTTTGAAAATTATTTTTTTTCTACAGCTTGACATTGTTCAACGATTGTAGAAAAAATATTGTGTATATCTCGTCGGATAGAGCTTGTTCGGTGCACTTGTCGAGTTGTTGATCTCGGCTTCGCCTCGATCAACAATTTCTCGCCGCGTGCAACAAACAATGCTCTATCCGCACTTGATACACAAATAACTATTATCTACAATTATTGTTTTTATCTTACTCCATTTATGAATTACAACATGTTAACGAAAAATTATATTTTGACAATTTCGTTTAAATCTGCAAACTTATGCTTTTTGATAAAAACAAAACAACCGTTGAAAAATGGAAGAAAATGTTATTTTTGACATAAAACTCAATTTTTTAAAGGGATGAGCGTTTCTTAATTGTAGTAGCGCGGTTTTCTGCATTTTTCGATAACAGATTTTTTTCTTAACAAACTTTTGACAAAAACTCAATAACCAAAAACTTAGAGGAAATTAAAATTCTTTTAAATTAACGTCCACCTATTGAATACCTTTGAAAATAATGGAGAACAATAATAAATTTCTCGTTGCTATTGAAATATATCATATCATTCATCCCGTATGTGAGAGAGGTGACAGATTAATTTTCTAGAAGCAAAATACTGAATCGGGAGCAAAAAACATTTTCATAAAATTAGCTGTATCATAAGAGCAGAAGCATAAAAAATTGAATTCAGTGAATCTATTTGAACATTTGGTTCAGTAAATTGTCTCAGCAAATATTTGATCTAAGATGTGTCCAGTTATCTGATCATATGGACACGTTTTACTGAAAGGAAATGAATTTCCAATATAAGGGTATCCATTTGTGTTCAATTCAGTTTGAATCACTTATGTGTGAATCCTTTATCCTGTATTCTGATCCGTTAACAATTTACGAAGGTGGCAGGATGTCCTTCGGCAAAAATCCTTTCCTAAAAGCTCAAAAAGTTCAGTCACTTAGCTCTGAAGCTATAAGATTCAGAATACTAACATGCGATACTTTCGTTCACTCAAGCGATGAGAAGAGATTTCGATTTGCTTTGCACAGAAATATGCATACATATCATAGAATATTGAATCTCAGGCGATATCATATACCTGGCGAAAAACAAAAAACTAATCAATCAATCAGAATAGAAAATTGAAGAGAAAAATTTATGTCCATTCAGTGGACGTCAAAATATGTATTCCGCAAAAATATCATCAGTGATTTTTTCATGATTCCAATACTTCCTGATATGTTACTTTGTATGAGACAATAAAAATGAACTATTTAAAAAGCAATAAAATTGTAACAACTCAAACAACAGCAGTATTTAGAAATATTATTAGTTCATTAAATAAACCTTTTAGAAGAGTTTAGGTCACGAACAAAAATTGTTGAGGAAATTTCTCAAAGAAAAGGACTTTAAGGAGTAGTTGGAAGGTTCCGGGCACCGGAAATTGGCTGAATCCGGTCCTAGAGGATTCGAGGCTAAAAATAACCCGTGCAAATTAATTCCGATCACGGACAGGATATGTTATAATCGCAATTAAACCAATTAGCACCAGATACCAAACTTGGCATCGTATGAACTTCTAGCTATTTTGTATTATATGAACTCATACATTCCCAATTCCCCAAATATGAACAAATGTTTTCTAAAATGTATCAAAGACTTTTGATAGTTGATCTAAAGCGTGCATTACACGACGAAGTTTTTCTTTTCAAGTGACAATAAGTTCTTTCTTTCGCACAATGACGTATGTGTAAGGAGATAGATGAATCGACAAAAATAATATTTGTGCTTTTTCTTAAAATTTCCTAAAAAAAATTTGCCCGTGCACTTGCTGCTTTACCGCATTACCATCTATCCGCATGTTTTGCAATAGGCAAATTAGCTATCAAATGTTATCACTTAAAAAAAAATATTCATCGTGTAATGCCCGCTTTACAAATTTTCCTTTTTTTATAGGTTTTTTTTTTTTGAGAGAATTCAATCTTAACCTATAATCTACAAATGCAATGAACCTTCCAATTTACATCTTATGGAAATAATACGGCTTAAACAAATGTTATACTTACATTGAAATACTCTTAAACTAACTACTATTGTTATAATTTTTAAAAAATAACAATTAATTTAAAAAAACACTAAAATTTATGTACCTTATGGTTAGTTTAGCTTTCTACCACTAGTTAGCGTATTTTAATTTTGGAAGCCCTATACTTATGATATGTCAATCCCAATAAATAAACCTGAACACCAAAATATCGCGCCCGTAGGAAGTAATCAGTATAAATTTGATAGGACCTCTGGCGAAATCATGGTAGGGCTACTTCTATATCTTGGTTGTAGTTGATTGTTTTAGCCAATTCTTGTTATGTTTTCCTCTTGGGCGAACTAATGCGAAAAGCATTATTAAACATTTGGAAAATATTTTTAATGATCGAAGTTCCGCGTAGAGTCATATCGGATAATGGTGTTCCCGAGAATATCCTATAAGTTATTGTTATTTTATGATGTGAAACATTCCTTGTATCATCCATAAGCACAGTACACGTATGTTATTGCTGCTAATTGTTTATTATATCTCAATCAATAAAACGTTTCCTATACTCTTAACAATGTCCGAAATTACGAGTTATATTGTTGCTCCTCACAGAACACAACCACTACTACTACAATTATTTATTACTATTTAAAACACTTGAAATAATAAAATGAGGGCGCCATTTTTATAAGAATAAAAGCTTAATAAGTGAGAGAAGCAGAGTTAATAATTTTCTAATCACCCAGCATGCGATGTTTGTAACCACTTCCTGAGTTAGAGGAAGGCATCATAGTTTATTATTCCAATCAATAAATATAGCAAAGACAATAAATAATAGCGCGTCACTACTAATTCTTCTTCCGGTGTATCGTCGTTCCGTCTTTAGCATCTTCGCAATATTTCACGCTCGTCCTCTATCAGCCTTACCTCATCGGACAGGTCGGCTTTCGACTTCAGCTATCTTACGTCTTACCATCTGTTCCTTTCTTGGTACGCCTGCAAAAAGCTGACATACCGACATACGGCGTCTGATCCGGGTAAAATATTCACACAGCCGCCATTTGAAACACAAATCAGATCTACCAGACATCTCGACACTGTAATTCAATCCGTTGCTCTTAGAACTGCCGTGGTTTTAGTTGGTAGCCTTGTTTCTTGTGACATTATGGTTACTTTTTTGGTGGGTCTAAACCCAAAACGATTTTTTATTAACGCCTGAGTTAACACAAGGGCGGAAACCTTCTGTTGGGAATGTCGTAAATGAAATGAGAAACCACTGTTCTGAACAAAAATCGCGATCCTTTACGTGCTTTTAAAAGTCCCGTTTATATATATATTTTTTCCCGCAATCGATACTGAAGTACACGATATTATTACGCGAAATTAGCCAAAATAGTAGCCAAAGATAAACTTTACAGACTCTTATGTCAAACTTGAATTACAACCCTAAAATAACAAACAATTTATTCTATAATACTATTGATGAATTTATTTATTATTTACCTTTGATAATAATTTATCGAATTTAATACAGATCACATGCAGAACACGTCTAAGAATATATAAAAAATAATGAAAATTATAACCAAATTTGACACTTTGACAGTACTTTTGTTATCGCAGCCATCTCCGACGCAACAGCTAGCTGACGTTTTACAAATACATAAAGCTATTTATTTTTGTTTTTAATTAATCATTTAAAGATTTCTGAAAACATATAATGTATACTTCGGCTATCGCCTCAGACAATAAACTTTATATTCGTAATAAAAAATTATAAATAAATAACTATTTAATCCATGGCGACCACAATTTGCCTTTAAACAATTATGTAGTTGTTTTTCATAAAATTTTGAAGTGTTTCGTGAAAATGAGTGATTTAGAAAGTATTTCATCGGATATAGAAGAACAAGCTTCAAAAATTATTAATGGAATAATATAAAGAAATGTAAGGATTGTATTATCAACATTTATAATAAATAGTACATTAATGGAAACGAGTGTGGTAATGAAGCTCTTAACTTACGCAAAATGAGTGGGATAAATGACATTTAACTCTCGGGCGTAGATAAAAATTATTACAGAACTTAAACCAAAACTTTTATTTATGTAGGCGTATATATTTTTAAAACCCGCTGGATGTTATTTTTTTAGGAGCGTTGAAAACTGTAGAGAACTGAAAATGAATTAGAGACATAATGGAACGAATTTTTGATCCAATTTTTTTGTAGTTTATAAAATTGTTATTTTCAGCAGCCCGAGGCATGTAATGTTTACATCTATATGTTTGTTCTATTTGTTTTGTGTTTCATATTCTCTGAAACATTAAAGTGCAAAGGTAAAGTAATATGTTCCATTTGAATAATATGAATAATGTATACTTAAAAAATAATCATAAAAATACATGTTTATTCGTACTGTTACTATAAATATCACTTGATTAAATGAAATAATTTGTGGAAGAGTATGTTCCTTTTTTCTCTCAAAAATAATTTAATAAACACAAAATATATTTTTGTTTTGTTTCAGAGTTCAACAATATGGACATCGGCCTGCAAAATTCCTCACAACATAAGGTAGGAAATTATCTGATGAATTTTGAGTTTAAGTTACATTTCCGAAGAAACTGGTTTTTAAAAATGTTACCAGATAGGGTTTTTAGCGTTATTACAGACCGGTAAGAGAATACTACAATTCGGGAGGCGATAAGCAAATGGCCAAAACTGACTATTAATGTCAACAGAAAACACCAAGAGTTTTTTTAAGAATTTTAAGTTTGTAATTGATTAATATAGTGCTATATCAAAATATATCACGCTATATCCCACACAGTGGCGTAGCACGAACCCTAAAACACAATCAAACATTTTCTCGATGTAGAAATATGTTTCTTTCAAAACTGACAATTTGCTGTTATTTCAATTGAAAATTATGCACCCTACAAAAAATAATTACAAAAGCAATGAATTGTAAAAAAAAATGTCTACTCCTGTATAAATATGTTCCCTTATTTTTTTATGAATTATAGTACCCATAATTGACGAGAGTGTATTATGATTCATAATTCACTTTTCTCGACCAATCACAGAGCCAAAAATCTATAATTCACGGTTATTTTAAAGACGTGATGTGGATCACCTAGCAACGGCCGTCTGACAGTTGACATGTAATCAGTTGTCATTGTGTATTTTTATGTTGGCGTTTTTCAACGTTTATTTGCAACGAATTTCGATCATTTGTCCAAAGTGTTTTCCAAATTTACAGGCGTAGAAAAAGTACAGTATTATATTCGGGATTATGGTCATTATTCACTCGAATGATTTATAATAATATACTATTAATTAATGAAACTTAATCCATAAACCATAATCATGCCTACATATTACTTATTAATTAATTATATTTTTACTTTGACGTTTACTGAATTGACATTTAATGAATTTTAACGACATCTTTTTTCCTGTTGTGTTTTTGTTTTGAAGTGGCTTTTAACCATTTTTTTAAGTATTTCTCAACCATATGGACAGCAATTTTTGAACAATAAGTCATGAGAGTACATAATAATTATTTTAAGTTTTCGTTTTGTTACAATGCTATTTCAATATTCCATGAACCTTGTCTGAGAATCTGCGATAATTAATGAATCCTCTATAACAAATGAAGAAGGCATCCTGTCGTCAGTATATTTAGTTATTTTGCAACGTGTCATCGTCAGCATTTCTTAGAAAACATAATTAATCTGAAATTTCATTAGCGAGTTGATAAAGGCTTATTACGGCACTTGGTTTCGCTTTTGGCACAAAGAGCGCTAAGTGAGTGTTTCCGGGCAGTGTCCTGTCGCTGTCACACGGCAGAGGAATGCACTCAAATGACAAACGACAACGGCGAAGCCGCTGCAACTTGCCAATCAGAATCAACGAAGAGTTCATGAAAGGATGCTGAAAAAGCCAATTAAAACTTCGTTTTTCTTTAGGAACTGTTACATAAACTTTAAGGAAGTGACAGTGTCAATGCCAACTGGAATGTACAAAACATATAGGCTGGTAACACGAGCTCTGTTTTTGGGTGTTTTAAGAGAAGTATTTTAGCCGTTATTTTAGCGTTGCATAATGTTCTAATATTATTTTATAAAAAAATGCTTTAAATAAAATGGTAGATAATTTATTTCTCTATAACTTCTAAAAATGTTAACTTATGAAGAAATATTTTAGCGGTTACTTGGTACAATTCTGGATATACTTTGAGAAATGTTGCTGATATGTTTTATGTTTGCTAATGTATTTCCTGAAAGTTCTGGACCAAATCCTGCCCCAGTTTCAAAAATATTTACAAAATTTGAAAGTGATATAAATCATAAGAAATGTCAAGATTAAAACTGCACGAATTAACTTACTTATATTCTGTCTGGAATATTAAGGTGATATACTGAGATTTTTTTTTATAGGACATAGGAAATAAATTGTTAAAATTTTGTTTGGCGATAGTTCGTTCCCTATGGAGTTTTGAACAAAAGTGTAAATACAAAAGATGTTCAAAAAAAAACTACATTAAATAATCCTAAATTTATTGATATAATACATTTCTGTCATGAGATAGATTTAATTTACTACATTTTTCATAAAAATTCAATTCTGCTCATTCCATCAGTTTCAAATATTTCTTGGTGTTTGGAATACTTGTACAAATAATACTTATCTTTTTTACCTCCCGCCTACCTCTAGGTAAGGGGGGTATTGTTTTTGGTCAGAAAATTGGGTTGTGAGTTTTCAATGAATAAGCACGTTTTAGGGTCCCTACAATACGATTTTACTATTTTCGCGATGATGTCTGTATGTATGTATGTATGTATGTATGTATGTATGTATGTATGTATGTATGTATGTATGTGTGTGTGTAGTCTGTGGCAATTTTTTCGTCTCGCATAACTCAAATACTATAATACAAAAAAATACAATTTTTTGAATTATTGCTTCTTATATTTAAATGAAGAGCTGATTAGATTTTGGATAAAATTGGTCGACCGGAAGTAGCAGTTTACTTGAAGCCCTTAACAGTTTTTCGTGAAAAACACGGTTAAATTTCCTTTTTCAACAATTTATGTTATTTTGAAAGTTGAAGAATATTTAATTCTACATTTGTTTTGATTACACTAATTTTAATAATTTTCATTAGATTTAGAGATAATAAAATATAAAGAAATTAGATTTCACAAATCTTGCATTCCTAGTACACCATGGAAAATTTTCAATTTTTTACAAAATGTGACACATGTCATTGTGATTGTGAAGCTGTTTTCTTAGTGAAATATATGTCAAAAAATTAAATAAATATACGAAGGAAAATTAAAATTCTCAAATATAAATAGAAAATAAACAAATAAGAAGGTATGTTTCTGTATCATCAAATACTATTTTGTACCGTTTAAGAGTAGTATTGGGCGGGAGGTTATGTGCTGGCCAAATCAGATTTTTGAATATTATATGTACAGTGGGCGAAAGTCCATTTATTTCAGCATTAGTCTGACGTACACTTTGATTTGGATTTTCTGTCACGCACAAAAGTACATTTAGTTTATTACCATTCATTCTATTTCCTTCATTTGGTTCATCATTTTCGTTTATTACTCTGCATTTCTTACAAAGAGGAATAGCACTTCCTGTTTCATTAAACAGCTTATAATTTTATTAATCGTCCCACGTATAGAACATGCCCTGAATAAATCTTTCTTTTGATTTAACTAATTTCCCGTAAAATATTATTTTATCCATTGAATTTTTTCTGAGATGGTGGACAGTACAAGAATTCATACAGTAACGACACTTCAAATATTTTAAGTTCGCAATATTTCAGTGGTGCGCTACCGAAAATATGGCCGCTCAATTTTTGCTGATAGGCTGATGATACCATGCAAAGGGAGTACAGTATGTCAGTGTCAGTATCAGTTACAAGGAGCACCTTGGTCAGTTATATCTGTCAAATATCTAGCCACAGTATATCTTTCATGTTATGTTCAAAAAAATGAGTGCAAAACAGAGAGGTAAAAAGAAATAATACATTGAAGACAGATTAGAAATTCAAACTGCACATGAATCGCTTGCATTTGTTTCAACAGGTTCAACTGTTGATTTACGTTTCCCAAAGTCTTGAAGACTAGATTGGTGATTTGTAGCAACAAAAGAAAGGTTCCTATGATTTAGTTAAAAATAAAGCAGAACTACAATCCATCTAGATCTAGAATGTGAGTCGTAGTGTCGCAATCGTCGATCGATTCTTCGAATCAGATCCATCTAGCATCTATCAACGAAGTGCTCCGTGAATAGCTGGCGTAAGTAGCGAGCTTTAGACGTGAAACTTTACGCGAAAGCTCTCCAACTTCGTCTTCGTCTGAACTTAACCCTTCCCAACAAGATAAGTAGTCGCAAAGGCTGAACGTTACGTTCCTTTTCTTCGTGTCTTCTATCTTCTTGTTTCTTTGAAACGCAAAGCGGTTTGAAACTGTGAGCAGGGAAACTGGGTCCTTCATGAATATTTTGCGTATTCTAGAATTTAGACTTGTGTGTATCGATTAAATTTTTATGCAGACGAAGGCAGGGAAATGTTTTCGCTTCTGCCGACAGAAGTTACTTCAAATAACAGGACAGTAAATGTCAATGGAATGAGGAAGAATAACAGATGCCTTACAATTTATTGGAACTCTAAAATGTAAACTGACATTTTCAAATGGTTTTATTTTACTACGAAAATACACCTGGAATTTATACTGCGTGTTCATAAATAATTCACCCCATTACGAACCTCAATAAATACCGTATTTTAAAAGCTAACTTGAAACGTTTTCGACAACCGATAACTCAAGAAATATTTAGATAATAAAGTAGACTATCAGTATTGGGGTAATAGCTTTGTGATAACAGCTGTTTCGTTGCTTAAAATAAAATCATTTTGTATCGCTTTTAATTTCAAGACAATGAAATGACAGTTAATTTCACAGCACTCGTTGTACTTATAATAAACTGATGTGTCCAACACATAATCTCCTGCACAAGGTACTTTTAAATTGAACAACATAGAGAAGAAAGTTTCACACTAAAAAAAATACTATCGAATTGGCCGAACTAATCAGTAAACTGAGGATATAAGATCCTAAAAATTTACCAAAGTTCTCTGTAAATATTTCTAATTGCTTAGTAAATAGTCGTATTTAGTTTCTTAATTCTTATGAAATTTTCTAAAAATGCACTTTTTCGTCAAACGTCATAAAAGTACGTTGTTATGTATTTGTATTCAACAAGCAGAATTTGAATATTGTCACATCAGCGTAAAAGTGACTCCATGGCAACACTTCTACTCTGGCGGCGGAAAAAGTAAAATATTATGAAAACTAGTTAGGTAGTAATTCAATAATTTGACAGTTCAGAATGAAATAATTTAACAAAAATAACAAAACAGCATCTTCTATGACAACTAGAAATGCTGAATAAAACAGAATATTTATAATTCTATTTCTATGTTTGAAAAAAAAATAGCAAGTGTTATTCGGAGTAAATGTGATTTTGGGTGCTTCGCATGTAATTGTCCGATTCGCTTCGCTCGTCGTTCAAACTTAAATGCTCAGCACACAAAGTATCACATTTACTACTAATGACACAATATACTATTATATCCTCAGCTTATCGACTAGTTTGGTAAATTCTATGGTACGTTTTTCCCCTGTACAATTATGGTTATAGTTTGCGAAATGTTTATGATATGTTTATATTATATACAGTATATTATGATGATAAGTTCATTTAACATTGACAACCTATGTTGCATTTTATCTGAAACAGTACGACAATGTATTTATAGCCTGGTATCCATAAATTAATGACAGAACAGTAAATGTTGCATTTTAGCAAAAACTCACGATTTAAAAATGAATGAATGAATATTTGTGCCACTCCCAGTATCGGGTAATACGCCGAGATCACAAATTTACACAAAATATTCGTATATCCAAACAAACAAATTGGCTATAGAATTTGCGAAGCAGCGACTATAAAGTCAATATTTACGTAGTTTTTCATCAATAGGAATTTTATTTACGACAGAAATGCGACGGTGCGATAAATTTGCAAACATCTTGGAAGCTTTTAGTTTGTTAAAAGTTCTTGCGACGTTCTCGTATGCATCTTCGGGTAAAATGCTAAACAAACACCCTACAAAAGCACTAAAAACTTTTTTCTGTAAACTAATTTATCAAACATAAACAACGGAAACGCAAAATAAAGAAGTGAAGTTGTTGGAACCGGAATTAAATTATTTCTGGATGCTGGACTCTTTTCATTTTTCCGAAAATTACGACAGAATAATTTAGCAGGCTACAAATGTATTTATTTTTTCAAAACTTTAAAAATGTCATATCGTTACGCTATATCCCACTCAGTGGGGTAGCACGAATCCCAGAAACACAGTTAATCTCCTCAAAACAAGACACACCACTTTCGCCTGGTTTATTCTTCACACTCGGAATCATTCGTTCACGCAACAAACCATCAATCATACCTGACCACTTATTCCTCGGACACCCACACAATCGTTCACCTTATATCTCACCCGCATATATTAGTTTCATCAACCTTTCATTCGACATTCGCTCAAGATGTCCAAACCATCTCAACTGACTCACTCCAACTTTCTTAACAACATTCTTCTCATAAAAATATGAAGACAATAAATTGTCAATATTTCATAAAATTCAATCTTTGAATAATAACCAAGTTATTGATACCCGGTTTCACCAACGTTAGTTAAATTTTAAACTTGATTTAAATAAATAAAAGCATATCTAATCTTTGACATCAATGTCAATTACTCCATTTGACATATAACTTCGATTTGCTTTTATTTATTTAAACCAAGTTTAAAATTTAACTAACGTTGGTGCAAACGGGCATAAGTCACAGAGACCAGCCAATCCAATCAATCGGTAAATACGGATGCGTTCGTGTACCCGCCAACTCCTGTTAGGCTGTGGCACCGAATTACTGGATTGGCGAGATCGGAATTTTATGAAACATTGACAATTTAATGTCTTTATATTTTTTATATATTTGTTTCATAGGCAGTTTTCTGTTTTTGAAAACATTCTTCTCAATCTCACACTCATCATACAGCATACACCAATGTATTCCGGAGACGATCACGTCTCGTATACCCACACACTCCTAAAGTATCTCATTTCTGCTGCAGTTATGTCATTCATGCTTCTTCATCCACACCCAACATTCCGAACCATACATCAAAGTAGGCACTAACACATCATTATAAACACTCAATTGAGTATCTCTAGATACACTCACGTTTCGAGCAAATGTACCCAGAGCACCTAATACTTTGCACTCTGCAGACACCCACCTTTCAATAAATGATGTTTGAAAAATTCGCAACGTGGTAATGTCATATTTATTTATAAAGTTTATGTGCTGTATAAAGTTTAATGAATCTAATAAGCAAAGATAATGATGATAAAATGAACTATAGGTACATAAATACATAAATCAGCGGTGTAGAATGTTTTGCTGGTTTTTGAAAAATGTTTTTAGAGCGTAAAAAACGCGAACAAGGTTACAAGTTCGCAGCGTGTTGCTGTGATATACAGCGAAGAAAATTATATACGATTTTGCTAGACACACTAATCATTTATACGCGTTTATAAAAGTATAATAAAACAGCAAACTGCCCTGAAAAAATCACGGAGCGTTATTTCATTGTTATTTTACTCCGATTTTTACAAAACAACCTATTCAAATTCATAGCAATATTGATGAATGATGAGATAACCTCACGCATGTTTGTTAAATTTTATCAAAAGGTAGCGTTGCTGTAGACAATCGTCTTACTCACGAACGTAACATAAATTTAATAATATTTTGCTTTTATAAGATTTCGTGTGACGTACCATCTTAACCTCCAAATTTATTAACCGAAATTTGAAGGATATTATTTGTTTAACTAGGCACCAAAATACCAGTTTTTCAGCAGAAGCTCGTCTCGTCAATGAATGATACCGAAAGTATTGGATAGGTACATTATTTTATTAGTACTTATTTTGAAAGCTATCGCCATCAAACTCTGTTCCTATTTGTTTTTTAATTAACGGTTGCTATACTTTTTTTGAGCGGTTGCTATGTAAACATAAATTTGTTATTTGTAGTTTCATCAAATTTAATTCTGTTGATTTGTGAAAAGTGTAACATAAAATGGTGTGAGGACTCGATTATGTTTATGAAATGTAGAAATATCAAATTTGTTGTTTCCATAGCAATAATAGACATTAAAAGTAACATTTTACAGACTGTGAGCTGCCAAAAAATCGCACTTTTAATAAAAATCGGCAAAAAAATATGTTTATGAATCAAGAAACAAAATTATCTTCCGAAAATGGTCTTATGGCTTTATGGACACTGTATCAAGGAATTTGTAAAACCCGAGAGATATGAAATTTATTTCTTATGTTGTCCGTAGTATTCGTGAGATATGAAATAGTATATAATACATAAAGGGAGAGAAGTATATGATTTTTTTTCAGCGGAGTAAATTGAAGCACGACCCGTTCGCAAGGGCTACACCACGATAAGGGAAAAATCGGGAAAAATACTCTTCTCTCATGCGGTATATATACTATTTTTTTCAAACCCCAATATTTATTATGATTTTTATGCTTTCAAAATTTTTTGAATTGTAATATAATTTATGATAGTTACCTTTGATTTGTTTTATTTTGTTCATTTTTTCCTCACGACGGGAGAGAAAGTTCCTGTCATGACTTTGGTATCATAGAAACCGAGTTTCTCTCCCGTTCGTGAAAAATAGTTAATTACGAAATTAGTGGGATATATACAAAATTATCGCACGCAAGTGAAAGTTGCACAACGAGGCCGCATGTATAACATAAGTGCGATAATATTGTATTGCGTACAAATCATTATCTACGATCGTTCAAAATTATATAACGCATCGGACTGTGGATCGTTTAACCCCATAGTTCCCCCTACACTCCCACCTTTGGGGGAGGGCATGACTTAACGGCTGGTAACCGCAAATCATGCGTAAAAATATATCACTCATCGAGATCTGCGTAAGCAGAGTGCCACGCGGATAATAGGTAAAATACGTGATGATGATGATTGATAAAATTTCAAATCAAAGAAGCATCAACAAATTGCAAATCACGTCGATTTAATAAACAGTGCGGTAATATTAAAAAAGCACTAGTGCAGTAATGTAAGTCATTATCTGTATAAAATGAGTAGATTATGTAGGTTATATAGCACGCTTATATATTATATTACTAATTGAATTACCTACTTAGAATAAGTCACCCAGAAAGTGAACTACTTTTCTTTATTTCCATTTTAAGCTGCTAAGAGATGGCACTGATCATTGCTCATGTGTTATTCAACATTGTTACATTTATCCTAACCTTACATAAATATATCATTGTTGTCAGTATTATATTTAGACTTTTATCTATTTTTAAAAACTATATTGTTGTAGTTGAATAATGTTTTAGTTATGCTATAAATAAGACTGTGAACGTATTGGACTCTAACGTCATGAAGGGTTGTTATTTAACTAAGGTTCTTATTGTAGTTCAAGTTCCAAGTACTGGCACAATGATCACATGCTAATGTACATACAGTCCAATAGTGTAGAAATATGTGAAATTGACCTATGGTAATTGAGTAACCTATTGCAAACACAGACAATAACAGATTTTGTTTTTATGTAGAGTCATTTGAATTGTGAAATATATTAGTATTTTTATAAATATACCTTGGAATAAAGTGTTTATTTTGCATTGAATGTAAAATAACAACTTTCCAAAACAGTGCTGGAGGGTACATATCATATACTTTCGGAAAATTTAGTGAAAATTTGTGTTACAAAAACAAAAACCTAATTACCAAATCTAATTATCATTTCGTAGAAACAATTACACCAACCGAAAAAAATTGTTTAATTTCGTTTATTATTTATTAATTTATAATTTGTTTCAAATATAATTAACAAAAAAATTGTTATGTAATATTATTTATACCTGACATTTTAAAGTTGACTATCATTATTTATATTAATTAAAATATCATGTTAAGTTTGCAACTAATTAAAACCTCAAATACTTCGTAAAATTAACTTCTAAAGCGCAACTTGAATGAACGCATTGATTTTGTATCCTACGCGCACCTTCAGCTAATGATTTATTAGAGAAATAACCAAATTTTAATTAGACGACTTTAAAGATGGAGACCGACTTCAGCAAGGTTGTTATAATTATAGGTCAGGTGATTTATAATTTAATTCAAAAATGATATATGTGAGAAAATACATTTTTATTCAACATTTACAATAGAACTACCAGACATACAAATGATACATTTTACAAGTTAAATAACAAATATTTTGTCATATACCGAACGCCAAGAATTTGTCAGTAACATTTTCGAATGGCTGTTGTCATTTTTGACACTAGCTGGCCGTTTTTACCCAGAAATTATTGTTAATTTTACCAATAAATTTTAATACAAATAAACTAACTAGTTGCTTAAATGTAAATATTTTCAATACCAATAAACGGATGCCTAGAATATGGTGTAGGGATTTAATCAGCTATAATATCCCAAGAATATTGACAATTACGAAAGAATTTTATTACAGTTTCCGAAAGAACGTTGCTTGGTAACCGCCCGACGCCGTAGGCAGAGGGCTGTTACCTTCAAGCAACGTTCTTGTATTTGTGATAAAATTATTTATCAATGGTCGAGAGATATTCGGTGAGATTTTTTTTTACGATAATTATTATTATTTTCTTTCACATACCGTGAAAATGACATTTTGAAATAAACAAATCAAATATTGAATTAACTGTCAACCGACTGTCAACAACTGTTACTTAGCAACAAGTGATAATTTCCCGGAGAAATTGTGTAATTGTGATCTGATTGGTTACTTTCAGGAATACAGAGATTCAATTTGATATTTTTTTAACAAATTAATTTTTTTCACGACCGGTGGAGAAATTTTGTTTCTGTGATACCAAAATCATGACAGAAACAGTCAATTTAATAACAATAGGAGATTTGGGTACTTTTTCTCCCGTAATTTGACGGAACTGCAAATAAAACTCCAATTTCATATCTAAGGGAGATTTGTGCGCTTTTTCTCCCGTCCTGAGGTAACTATCATAAATTATGTTATAATTCAAATAATTTTAAAATTCTTGAAAAAATAGTATATATATACCGCAAGAGATAAGTGTATTTTTCCCTTGTCGGGCTCGTGTTTCAATTTACTTTTCGGGAAAAAATCATACACTTTTCTCCCTTCATATATTATATACCTACTATTATATTATGGGACAAGGGAAATATTTTTCTTCCAAAATTCAAATGTTTCCGCTGTATTTCCCTGACAAAATTAGGGGTGGTTTATGCAAATTTCATGTGAGTACGGTCCTGAAACATGCCCTACAGCAGGGCGCTCATTTCAGTTTCAGGTTCTCAGCTTTGTGTTCGCAACTTGTATATGTAAATCTTGTGTTTTTAACTAAAGAACTAAACCGAAATATATACATTGACATTTAAATATTTCTTAATATGTTAATATTTTCCCCAAAATATTTTATCTTAATCGCAAACAGAGCGGCTATTTTCGGAAAGGGGTTCTAATCTGTATAGAGCGGCGTTAGTTTGAAATGATTATAAGCAATGAGATACGTGTTATCTTATTTAAATTCAAGGTTATACCGTGTTTACATTTTTCGCTCATTTTGCGTTTTCTGACCAAATTAGTTTAACATATTCTGCAGGTTTTTTGCGGAATCTTAATTTTAAATTGTCCGGGTCAAAACAATTTATTTTAATAAAGAATTTATTACTGCAACAAATAAATATTTAGATCTTAAATCTGGAGTGCAGAGTGGATTAATTTTAATAAAAGTGAATCACGCAAATGTTTATTTAATTTTCGATTTAAATAACAAACAGTCAAGGTTATTAAATATTTGGAATTTTTCCACTTTATAAGAGACACTAAACATAAAAAACATCAAAAATAATTTATTAATTCTACGACATAAAATATTTAATTCAACCATCAATTACTCTATAAAAACTTAAGAAAAAAATTGATTGAGAGCTCACCGATATAGTAGGTGTTGGTTTAACAACCGCCAATCAGCGGCATCTCTCCTATTGGAATCTGATAGGATTCTCTCAGAAATTGGAATTAGTTCATATTAAAACATAAATGTCAAGTAAGAATCACAAAGCAACACGAAAATACAACCTCACATAACCAAAGCGCAGCGGAAACTGAAAATCAGATCACTTTGGTTGGCTCAATGCTGTTCTATCCCAGCTGGGACCGTAGGTGGGAGCATATATTACTACGCATGCGTCACGAAAAGAGATTAGGATTATTCGGCGGTTTAAATGTGTTAATCCCGAGATATTTCCCAAAGAAATGCTGCTACTCATCAAACCCTCATACTTTTTGTTATTCTTCATTTGGGCGCCCGAAATACCCTAGTTTTTTGGTACAGGATTTGTATTTAGAATCCTTTTAGATATATGGGATTACTTCTAATTTGATTTTCTTTATCTGATTAGGTTAACTAGATTGTTCTAAACCTTTTACTTGTTCAAAAATAGTTACACTACATTTTTGCCACAACGCAAAACATACTCAAATATAAAAAGTTCTAATCTATCTAATTTAGGTATCATTTAGTTATAAGTAAAGTATGAAAATGGCGAGATACCAAATGAAAAATATAATGTTAATTCATACAAATATTTGGTCTATTCCTTGTTGTTCTTTTTGCCACATCGGACCCAAGTTGAAATATAGTTCCCCCTTTCTTCTTTTTGATGCTCCACCAGCATCCGGAAGAATAAATTCAAAATATCTGAAGGATTTCAATTCGTTTATATAATCCCATTGATAAATTCGAAATATTTAAGTGGGATTCTAGCAATCATCTCATATCACCTGAATCAAGTCAAAAGTTTTTATCAAATAGTATATAGCTGATATGATTCCAGAAAACTTACGATAATTCTAAGTTTAACTAGAATCAAATTCTTGTTGTTGAATTGCACTAATATTAATGGGAAAAGCAAGGGTCTGATCAAGAATTGTATACCATACTTACCTACAAATTGCAACGTTATAAATTATAAAGAAATGTAGAAAAATTTTTGTATAAAAAACTATAAATATACCTGTATCAAGAGTTAAACTACCTGACTACCAGCATACTATCAAACCTAGGATTAGCATATATGAAGATATTCTTTACAACAATAAATACGGCAATACGAGGGTCGTCCAGAAAGTATAGAACGATTTGTAATAACTAAATGAAAACGAAAGATAACACAAAACTGTATTTACAAAGTTACAGTAGATTACTCTATATTTCAATGAAATCGCCATAGCTGTCAAGGTATTTATTGTAACGTGTGGTACCAGTTTTTCAATGCCGATGTTATACTCTTTTAACCCCAGAAAGGCACTGCTTCTTTGAGGTCCTCAACGTTTACAAACTGTTTTTTCACCTAAAAATTTGGAAACAAGTGAAAATTGCTTCGTGCCGGGTTATGGCTATAAGGAGGATCACTTTACAATAAACACAGTCAAATAAATATCTAGATATTTGTAAATAAAGTTTTGTGTTGATATCTTTCGTTTTTATTTAGATATACCAAATCGTTCTTTACTTTCTGGACGACCCTCGTAATACACATAGGATACCATTGGGATACTGCGGTAAATTGCTCTAAATGCAATCTAATTTCAGAAGAAAGTGTAGATCATTTCTTTTTTAACTGTCCTATTTACAAATCTTGCAAATAAATATTTATAATACCGCATATTCCTTCAGACTATGATAATTGAACGATTTGTACTTTGTTAGAAAACTTCAAGAAAGTAAATGATATATTCTATTACACAATTAAAAGACTGAACTTAAAATGTTTTTGTATAAGTGAAATGTGTATTTTTTTTAGCAGGAAACCTAATAATTTTGTTAAATCTTTTGTTATTGAATTAATGAATTATTGTTCTTTCCTACACGGCAATATAAATATTCTACAGAACCTGATTGTTCCTCTAATTAAAAAACGTTATTGAATATTTAAAAAAAATGTATTGCACGTATCATAACAATAACACAAGTTAACTTAAGAAAGTTTATAAGACTAACAATTCATGTTTTGTTGATTTATTTTTATTTTCTTAAAACACGTTACTAAGTAATTTAGTAATTTGTCCAGAAGTGTTGGCGAAATGTCGACTTTTTATTAATAAATACATCTTGATTGCAGTCCTGAGTAATTTCTACCTTTCAGCTTTCATCAATATTATAATTAATTATTTATTTATTTACTGTATTAGCACCGGGTATTAATTACTGTATTGATATATGTATGGCCTTAACATATATGCTGGGTATATATTATATTATCATTATTGTTTCTCTCGTTTGTGTGTGGCTACGTACCTTAAAACGAATTAAATATTATTATTATTGTTAAATTGTGTACCTGCAGTGTCTAAAATCGTGTGTGAAAATAAATAAGACAAGTATTGTAATAAAATTTATTAGATTTGTATATCTATTATACTAAGAACTTAACTAAATTTTTACAAGTTTTAATACATTTTATATCTTTGATATCTTTTCTAAAATATTGTATGACGCATCACACGAATCCATTGATCTAATCAATAAAATATAAAACAATAAAAAATAAATAAATAATCGTAATAAAGGATTCTGAGTAATAATATAAGATCTGTTTCATAATATTTCGTTAAACATTGCATATACGTATTCAGGATACATTCGAATAAATGATGTTGAAATCACACAAAAAGCACACTTGAAATATGAGCGTAACTGTTTATTGTTATCACGGTATAAAGTAATATTGTTAATATCATTTGGTAACTGTGTCTAGCGACTAGCATTACATACAAATGTGATACATTGAAATAAACTTAACCCCACGCTGCAATGCTCTATCCTGCTTCGTCATTTGCATGTAACTGTTAGTAATCAGTACATCTATTATTGCTTGTTAATATATTCCACAATTGAGATGAACATGATAACATGAACGATTGAACGGGTAGTAATGTTATATCGATGCTCAAATGCCTGAAGTCACTTATACGAACATGAAGCAAAGCGGTTAATACACATGAGTAAATAAACTGGTTCTCATATACATGTGCTCCACACATGCTCAAGTTAGGTTCAGGCTTGGGTAGGAGGTTGCTGGTTTGGTAGTAATGTGAAAATATTAAGAAGCAACACTTCAAAATAGCTGCTAGGTACATGAAATTATGAATGGATTATGATGGTATGGTTAATATTTTTACTCGTCTTCGAATCCACTTTTAATTTGCTCATATTTTAAACGAAATTATTTTGTATCACATCATAGTGTAAGAATTCATACATTAACGACACTTCAAATATTTCATGATCCCAATATTTCTGTGGTGCGCTACCGAAAAGATGGCCGCTCAGTATTCGCTGATAGGTTGATATCTTAGTAACCATCAATATCAATTATGTCAGTCAAATAACAAATTGAAACATCCTTTCAGCACGTGTTGTACACGATACTTTTCCGACGACCACAATTAAGTAAAAAAAATATTAAAACAGATTATGTTAGCATCATTGCTATCAGAATTCACCAAAAATTATGTAAAAATCTGATAAATCAGGGCCCAACCTTCTTAATCCGTGTAAATTCAGTAAATTATCTGCAACTATCAAACTTTTAAAGACATATGTTTAAGTTAGATTAGCTAACGAGCTTTCAAATCACACAGCATTGCTAGTGATATGTAATGACTAACTTTCAGTAAGTTTAGCGTGTGAATTTATGTACTTTTCGTAGTGGTTGTCGGATAATACTGTGGCTTAATATTTAACAGATACAATTGACTTTCTGAGCGACCATTTTCTCGGTAGCGCACTACTGCAATTTTTGGATATTTGAAGTGTCGTCAATGTATGATTTCTTATACTGTGATCACATCATTATTGACAAATTTACAGTTAGACATCTGTTCAAATCTTTGATCAGACAATGACAATTTTACCTTTCCAAATAATTTTAAATACTTGGCTTGGTACCACTAGCTCTGTTTTTGAATGTTTTAAGAAAAGTGTTTTAACCTCGGTTTTACCGCTGTACAATGTTTTAAAATTATTTCAAATAAAAGTGGTAGATAATTCATTTCTCTGTAACTTGTATTCGAAACATTTTTTTTATAAAATAATTTTAGAATATTGTACGGCGCTAAAATCGAGGCTAAAACACTTCTCTCAAAACCCTCAAGCCTTGATTAGAAAACAGATATCGAACTGTAAATCAGAATGTGTATATGTCTTTTTTTGCTTTAAATTTAAAATAATGTAAGACTTAATTGTGGTTATGATTAGTTCGGATTGAGTATTAGAAGTGGATCCGAAAGAGAGTGTAAACGTACGAATGGTAATCAAGAATGGTATGATAGTTATTTGGTGTCATCATTATCGCTGTTACTTAGAAATTAATAATAATAATAATAAGAGATTCCTAAAAATGTTAATAATTTATAGATACAGATCTCGCAGGTATAAAAAGACTACATCAATAGCATTTCATATTCACAAAGAAATCAATCACTTTCTGTATTATAAAAAAGATACTCTCCATTTGCAATATAAATACACGATATTCAAAATATAATATTAGCCAAAACTGGAAGAACTAACTAGTTCTATAGCCTCGATGAAAAACGAAAACATCCACTATCTACAACCAATCAAATCACTTATGTACACACCGCGGTAGAAAATAACTCTTTAAATATAAACTCTATTAACACTGAGTCTCCTTGCATCATGCAACTCCAGAATCTAGGTGAGTCCGTTTCTTAGAGTCAGCGCGCTGAACACTAACAGTAATCTGATGATCAGGCGTTGACTTTAAGATGTCGGGTTGTTGGACTGTCGAGTGACCTAAAGTTGAGGTGAGTGTGTTGTGTCCTGTGGATGAGTGTCCTTGAGTTCCGGCTGCGGTTGGACGTGACCGGATGGAGCGGTGGCTTCCGTTTCTGGTGAGGGTGCCCATCTGAGGGGTTCCGGGAAGAGCGTGGCCTAAGGCGTTCATGTAGTCTGCTATCAGGAGGGTTAATTCGAGAATCTAAACACAAATCATTTCGATGTAATTTGATAATTTATTTTTGGCTTGGTGCCAGGTCAGTGGGGAATTTTTGGGCATTCTTCTCATAGCTCTGACCCGGCTTCAAAAGCAATATTAACATGCTTTATGTACGAGAATTCAATAGGTTGTCTAAGGTTGTTTAAGATTACAATATTTTATTATTGTAATCAATGCATTGTTGTAATCAGTGAATTGTTGTTTTCAATACACAGTTGTAATTAAGCAGGACTTTATGTGTTGGCACAATAGATTTTTTTCTTTACCTTGGGTTTGCTGAGCGAAAACAGTAATTTCTGAGAAGGCTCGTTTTCTTCCGGACAGACAACAAGCATAAAATCATCTTGACATCCACCGAAAGTTACAACAGATGTATAGGGGTAACGTACTAATAATGTCATCGTTGCCAACTCTAATATTGTGACACTGTCTTCGGCAACAGCGAGCCATACCATGGCTGACGGTTGGTCCGTTTGTTTCAACTAAAAAAATGATTAATATTTACAATGAAGAGACCTAAGGGAAAGGAAAAAGACATGGGCTCGTATGTTTTAAAATAAGTGTTTTAGCCTCAGTTTTACCGCTGTGCAATGTTCTAAAATTATCGTATAAACAATTCTTCGAATAGAAGTTACAGAGAAATATAAAATAATTTTGGAACGTTGTACAGCGCTAAAACATTTCTCTTAAAAACCCAAAAATAGAGCTTGTGGTAACCCATGGTATTAACCGCAGCAAAAATCAAGATTGTTGTTTTCAATACAGGAAAAGGTAAGGAAGCAAAAGAAATATAATTATGGGAAGGAACAGAAATAGAAATATTTTATGTACACATTCCACAGGAATGGAAAAGAAAAATAACGAAGACATCTAGGGTATAGAGCAAAGAAAATTTTAATACAACTTTAAATTAAGAAAAGATATATAAATTAATTTATGATCCAGGATAAATATATATCTATCAAATACAAGCAGACCACTTATGTATAACAAAATAAAAATAAAAATTTAAAATAATTGCAAGATTTAGAATAGGCAACGAAGAAAAAATAAATAATTATTGGACAAGATACGATGACATAAAATGTTTAATATACAGTAGAGATTTTGAGGCAATAAATTGTCTAAAAAGAGACTGTACTGAAGAACTAAGAAATGATAAATCTACACAAAAGAAACTACACCATGAAAATCTAGACACTGATTGGATAAAGAAAGAAACATTACCTTTGCCTGGAAAAGCGAAGCACCGAAGAACGGCCACTTCCTCGTACACGTTAAATAAATCCGCACACAATCAAGTAAACTACGTCCTTTGAGTGAAATCCATTTTTCCAATAACTTTTCTTGAATATCCCTATAAAATTTCATAAAATAAATTTACCTACAAATTTATAGTTTAAAATCTCACTTTAATCCTTCGGGCGTAAGTGCATCCCTGTATCTGTAAGGATAAAATTTATCTAAAGCTGCCAAAACGCAATTATGACCTTGACCTCCGCCGCTGCCTCGACCTTTATCGGAGTTGTATTCGCCGAAATCTATTTGGGCCATCAGGGATGCTAACTCGAGGGCTAGGTCTTTGTTGATTGGGAATCTTCCTTGTACCACTACAACAACAATACAACAACAGTTCAATAAGTACTTTTTAGGGATTGGTGAGATTAGTAACCTTGTTGATTCACTTGGTAACAAAGCAGTAATCTTTCCCGATCAGTTTCCATTTTCGCTGAATGTCTCCAATACAATCTACATTTATATGTCAATTGTATAACTCGAGTATTTTCAAACTTTCCCGAACCTTTCTCTCGTAACGCTGTCTCCCATTTGGAAATGACATCACAGAGCTACAATAGAAACCAATTAGCTACATCACTATAGAAGTCCCGATAAATCACCTTTGACTGATGGTCAATGAAGTGTTCCAAGTCTTTCTCAATGGGATCATCACTGAACAATGTAAAGCCATTGTGAGCTGAATCCCGACAGCCAATTTCCTGGTTTAGTGTCGTTAGGAATTCTTCTATTGTTGTAGAGCCGTCGAATCCGACGACTTGATAGGTTCCGTTCAACATGTGGACTGGAATGGAGTGAGGAAGGGAATGGTGGTATGGGTTCTTCAGCAAAATTGAGAGGACTTCCATTCTTGATGGCTTTACTTCTCGACCGCCGTTTTGAAGGGTTCGTTCGAGGGCTCTTTCGCAGTAAGCTGCATATTTACCACATTCTGACCTGAAGAAGAATTATTAAGATTAATTTAACAGTAAACCATGAGATTGAAGTTCGCGACTCTTCAGTGTTGATCGAGCGCAATTATTCTGTGAAAAACGACGTAAAATTCCAAAATCGAAAGACAAGTATAATACAGTGTAATTGTGCATTTAGTTTTTAATATTTTTATATACATTCAACATTAAATATAAATTGAATAATATACTTTACAGTTGGGAAATTCTTTTTTGTTGTATAACGTAAGCTTGCTTTATACAATATTATCTTTATTTCTGAAAACTGCTAATATCCTTTGAAAGTCTTCTCATAAGAAAGATTCACAAAAGATGAAGTAATTCCTTAATATAAATAAGTTTGATCAATCTATGCACTACTTCACCTACGATTTGAATTATTCCTTTTGATTTGAATATCTTATTTTACTCCTAATTAAAGGGAAAGTGGTCCATTAAACTGTGTTTTCAAGGTCATTTGAGTTTGACTGCCATTCAATACTACTTTTCAGAAGTAGATCTTAAGATTGACATTTACTTTTTAAAACTGCCCTATTCTGAAGAAAAAATCCCAAATTTCCTGCAGTTAGTATCGCAATTATTTGATTGTCCCTCATATATCAAATTATGACTACAACAACTCTGCAGGTTTTGATACAGATAACAAGATGATTTCTGGAAGATCTTTTGGGCTCGTATATGAAGTTATGACTCCAAAAACAACTATGCAGGTCTTGATAAACATAACAAGATGATCTTTCAAAAAGTAGGAATGGAAGATCTTTTTCGAGAGGAGGCTTGTGTTGTGTGTTTGTTAAGTACTTACTTGGAGTCGGCGTTGCGGTTGAGATGCAGCTTGAGGTACCACAGCAGTCGGTTGTTCTTCGGAACGAAGAGGGAGACGGCGAGGGCCAACAGTTGCCAGCCTTGGACGAAGGAGAACGTGGGCGGGTTGGTTTTGCAGTCCAAGATGGGGGCTGGCGGGGCCTGTATAGAGGTGGGCGAACCTTTCTGAGCAGCCGATCCAGTCGAGCTCCCACTCGCAGAGTCGCAAGTGAACAGCGACTGAGTTGCGCATAGCAACAACTGCTGTAAGGCAATGTTGGTGTTTCTAGCGTGTTCATCATCCGAACTACCAGGTGTCATTAGTTTTCTATGAATGACTTGTGTCAAATTATGAATGATTGCCAATTAGATGAAGCATGAAAAACAGTGTCGGGAATTATTCAGTGAGAAATGAAAACATCCCAGCTACCAGTTTAAATTTTGGTCTCTAAAAGTGACGCTAGTTTTGCTAGTTCTAGTGTGTTGTGTGTTTTGTGATTGTAATTTATAAAAATCACATACACGACAAGTCTATTGATAAAATCAGGCAACTAGATCCATCTAGACAATTCACATTCAATAAAAAATAAAGAAAATGAAATCCTGAAACACCAACATTCCATTGTATTGCGATGAAATGCAATTGAATCAAAATAAAATTGCACACTACTTCACTAAAGACCATTTCAAATAGAGAAAGAGTAATAAATAAACATTTTCAATACTAGTATTGAATTGTATAACTTTATAGCATGCTCATAGAATGCCGTTTCATACCTTTAATGAAATTTATTTATCGGAAATAGAAACATCCCGATAATCCTTTTTGGACCAAAAACAAACATGCATAAAATTTTTCAGAGTGATCTGTTTATATATACAGGAAAGTAACCAAATATGGAATAGGATCTTAATGTGGAATTCCACCATTTAACATTGCACAAATTAAAGACGTTTATAAGTAATCAGTCATACTTTAGCTTAATTTAGTAACAGTTTCATGTTTTAAAAATTAATTAACACTATAATAATTGTATGAAAGTCGAATAATAAGAGAAATGGCAGTATTCCATATTATGATCCTATTCCATATTTGGCTACTTTTCTCTTCAACAGTGTTTGTTATATAATCAAATTACTTGAGCGTATACTAATTCAGTTAAAATGAATTCGCAATAACAGGGCGGTATATAAAGTACCGTAAAAACGGAATTCGCTGCCATTTCGTCAACAACATGATGAACTTATTTAAGTTCAAGTAATTTAGAAGTAGATCTCTATCAAATTCAGCCTTTTCTCAGCAAACAATAATTAGAATTACTCTTTCTCTTTCTGAAACGAGCTATAATAAGGGAATAAGAATCAAGCGAAATGTGTGTACAGCTATAGGGAATATTATAAAAGTATTATACATTTGGAATTTATTTAAAATTGACTGAAAATATTATAAGTTTAGGTCATTATTTTATAAAATAACATCGAACATCAATCATGCAAACTGGTAACGGAAAATAAATTAATTCGTGCAAGTGGCGTGTATGATACAATATAAATGCGAAGCGTGATGTAGCCAGGCTTGCCAATAAAAAATAACAAAATTATAGATGAAGATGATTGTTACCCTCTATTGTTATTGTCCTTAGCTTAACACGCTATGAAACTATGTTAGTCACACGCCAAACACATTTATTAAGAGTTAATAACTATTATTTTTAACATTATTCCTCTTAATCATGCGTTGATTAATTCTAATCTATTAATTTGTCGAATTACTATGCTCTGGGCTATCATCAAACGCTAAATTTATTAATTATTTAATTTGTTAAACACATTACAGTACGATTAAGAGGAATCTATGGCCATTTCAGAGCGCGTTAAAAACGTTATTCGTATTTGGAATTTTTTAGAAATATATGAAAAAAATTAAATAAAAAAAATGTGTAGTCTACTTATGTTAATATTTAATTTATAATATTTTCATCCTTTTATTGTATACAAGCACGAGCCCAGAATAATATCATTTGGCATAATTAAGACAGAATAAGTTTAAAAAAATTGACCTGATCTTACAAAGAGAAAATGGTTGTTCTAAATTTATTCGTATCTTAAATTCTGTTATTTTAAAGCAAAATAACAACTGAAATAATAACAAATTAACAAAAATCACTAACATGAAGATTTCATTTTGGCCCAAATGTATTAGTTGGTACCACGAACACTGTTTTTGAATCTGATGACAACCAAATATAAAATAATGTTTCATATAAAGATTGTAGGTAATGTTTTTTATTACAATGAAATTTACTCTCTCATTTATTTACTTTACTTACGACTAAGATATGCCTAAAAACTGTGATAGTCCTTCAAATAATCTACCACTTACTGTTGATGAATTGTTCCCAAAATCTAATCAATTCGTAACATAAACATAAAACCTCGCTTACGTATATGTATGTGCGGGATGTAAAAATGATGGAATTTAAGATATAAATATGGTATGATACTATTGCTTGTTAAAGAAACGATAAAATCCTCAATTTCAATGACAGATTATGCATAAACATTATTTCCAATCTTTTACGTGACGGGATACATCTTTCAATTACTGAAATTTTCTACAATTTTTTTTTTATCAAAAATAAATTTAAACCTATTTTAATAAATTTATAAATCGTGAACGTCTTTTTTAGTGATTTTGTTACTAAGTTCTACTGTCGCTCACAGTCACTTTGACGATTGACTTAATGTATATCTTTTTTCGAATCGTTTGGTTTATACGAGAATTGTGGGGCGGCCAGCCAAAAATTCCTCTTAATATGTTAATTAAATGTTCGTATTGCAATAAGAAACGATTAAGAGTTTAGTGTGTACAACATTTTAGTCTGATTACGATTCCAACAAGAATAAATGAATTAATCTCATTGTTGTACACCTGTCGCTACTGTTAAACTACTGGGGTTAAAAGAAGCAGAGCGGTTGCAGACTTACGCGTGACGGTTTGAGTTTGTTGACAGCACGGTTTACCTGCACGCCCAGTCGATGCTGGGTGTGGCGTGAGGTCTGCTTCACCAAAGCACACATCAGTTCCGTCTGAAGTTCTGGAACATCCAGGCATTGTTGTAGAGCGTTCTGTGCGAGCACCACGTGGTAGTCGATGCCGGCTTGGTCCACGGCCACGGACATGAAGAGCTGGCAACACTGAGGAAGAAACAACGTTATTAATTGGTTCCTTGTAGGATACAGAAAGCTAAGACCAATAGTATGTGCATATGTTGACAACTTAGTGGTTTAGTGATTATAGCAGGGAGTGAAGGTATAACAGAATTAAAATATATGGAAAGAATCGATTGAGAAATATGATATGAGAACTAATGCTAAAAAGACGAAGGTCACGGCAGTGGGAAACGAAAAAATAGTAAGTAAGTAATTTGATTATTAATAATGAAAATATAGAACAAGTTTCAGTATCTTGGAACGAGAATAGAAAATAGAAATACTATATAAAGATCTACCTATATTGACACAGTTGTGAGTCATGGGTAACTGTCTCAAAGAATGAAAACAAAATTCTGGTTCTGGAAATGAAATATCTAAGAAAAGTAGATGGAGTAACAATGTTGGACAGAATAAGAAACGAAATAATTACAAGACTTCATAGAAACAAGACAACTAGCATGGTGGGACCATATGATACGAATGAATGAACCGAGACCGATGCAATAAATTTAAATATATCTGGAATTCCATTATCAAGAAGACTCTACAGATGAAGAAGAACGTTGCAGTACAGGATGCATGAAGGAGAAACAATGGGTAATTGTATTTACCTTGAATAACTTGATGGCTTCTGATTGCAAGGCTTCTGAACTTAAAGACGTTAGAGGTGAAACTATGTTCTCTTTAGAATGTAGAAGTTGAGGATGACGCCACAATACACAACCTAAAATAAAAATAATTAATACATTAATAATCATCAGTAAGAATAATTCGTACTTGGATCTCCGTCAAGTTCCATCAGCTTCTGCACAAGTTGCTCATACTGAGTTCCAGCACTAGGCCCTCCTCCAGAAACTACAGTCAGATGATACAACCAATTATCCTTCTCCTGCTTCCCAGGGAATAGCAAATACGTGGGTCCTTGATGCGTCGGGAAAATCCCGATGGTCAACTCTGGGGGTGGGCCATCAGGATCTCGCTCCTCGCTGTCGGAATCCGATACGTGGTCGACTTCTTCTACTCTTGCATCGCGCATGTTAATTTGCCCAACGGGGTTCTGTTGAAAACAATCAAGATTAAGTTTTGATGTAGTTAGGAAAATGTACTGGACTTACAGTATCGCTTGGAGACTTGAAATATAAAAACATTTTTCCTATTAACACACACCAACATTTCTTCGCATGGCCGTTCTTCACCTTTGTTAGCCAGCCTTGTACTGATGGCTTGTTGTCTTCTTTGCTTAATAATAGTTTTGTTGCGTTTCTTCTTTGCACATTCTATAAAGCATATTATACATACATAACGTCACGCTATATTCCACACAAACAATCATTCCTATCCTGATACACCTCTTTCGTTTATCTATCATTCGTTCATACAACAAACCATCAATCATACCTAACCACTTATTCCTCGGACGAACACTAATCGTTCACCCACAATCTCAACATTTTCCTCATCGTACTCCAACGATTACTCATACCTCATTTACACAGCAGTTATACGTCGTTCATACTTCTTCATCCACGCCCAATATTTAGAACCATACATCAATATAGGTACTAAAACATCATTATAAACACTCAATCGAGCATCTCTAGATACATTCACGTTTCGAGCAAATGTACCCAGTGAACCCAATACCTTGCAGCCTGCAGACACCCGCCTTTCAATCTCTCGATCAATATATCCATCCTTCGAAAAAGTACTACCCAAATATATAATTGCATTCACTCGTTTCAATCTGATTTAAAATCTGTCACCAACACTTTACATTTATCGACATTCAATAACAGATTTAAACTATTTCCTACTTCATTTATGCTCACAATAATTCCCCTCAAGGACTAAACGTCCACCAATAAGTACACCATATGTTCCATTCTATGCCTTTCGTAACAACACATTCAAATACAAATTAAATAATTCTAAAGATATTAGGGGATGAATATACCTGTAAAACCCGAATCCAATCTTCCATGGTGGCAATGGAGTCAGCAGTGAGGTAGTAAGTTTTCTTCCCAGTGGATATTTCAAAAGTGGCAGCACCGTCTGCCCTGGTTATCCTACAGATCTCATCCAAAACAATCTGCCCTTGTGGTTTTCTATTTACATCATTCTGCGACTTCCAGTAAGTGAGTATCCCGTTCTTCAAAACGAACCAGCGTTTTCGCCAGGTCTTTAGCTTTCCACCAAGTTTGGCAAGATGGCCTGACTTTTCCAGGGACTCAATGCGTTTATTTGGACTGTCCATGTATGATGAGACGCGCATTAATAAGGAAGGCATGGAGGATTCGATGCTCGTTGTATCACAGGACAAAGCGTCAGGAGGTATTGCGTAGTCGTCAGACATTCCTGATTCGAAGGAGGTGTCTGAAACGGCTTTATGTCAACGTTAATTTTAAGGGGAGGCAAGCAAGCAACGTAATCATAAAATAATAAGGACTTTTTTTGTTGGACAATGCATGACAATAAAAACCTTTTGATTGAACGCTATCATGTAAATGGTCAGCTTAATATTGAGGTTTGCTCAACTCTAAAATGTTTTTTGTCGGCAAATATATTCATTTGAGCTCAGCAAGTACTCGTAGAACAATATTGAGCAGTAAATGATGTCATATTCGGCAGCTTTAAAGTTATTTCTATAGCTAATTAATAGATATTTACAATATAAGTGGGATAACAGCATTATTAAGATACGCATGTAATCACATAAGTATATTAATAATGCTTTAATGTACAATATTTTATGTACGCCCGCCCAAAGTATGATATTTTTTTTTCTGCCAACAAAAACATTGAATGATGTCCACTTCTCTTTCAAAAATACTAGATTCGACTTCTCTCACGTCTTCTTCAGGAGTTCAGGAAGTGAATTTTTCTCAATAATAATTGAATTGTTCGTTAATTGTATTTTTAAAATAAAGAAATAAACTCATTGGCTGATACCCAAGAGTTTTATTGTCACAATCATAAAAAACAACGCATGAAATAAATGTAAAAAGCTCAGCGCATGCTTTCAAGTGCAAGTCGGTTAAGAGTGTCCATCCTACCTCTCGTTTTGCTCTTCGAGGGCGATCCAGAACTGCTGCGTTTGGCTGGACTAAGACTCGAAGTTGTCTTAACACTTTTGCTTGGACTTGAAGCCGACCCACCGCTTAAGGAGGTGTCAGTGTGCTCGCTACTGCTGTTGGTAGCTCGAGTATTCGTTGACGAGTCCACGGCTCCTAACATAGCAGCACTAGGTACGCCGTGGTCGCCTTCTCCGTCGCTGCTATCATCGCTTGAGTCGCCGGTGAATGGCATTGATCGGATTTGCGACGCCCTCTGCGGAAAATATCAAATATATAAAAGAAATGACGCAGATAATATTTTCATAAAAATCTCAACACCAGTTTTGAAGTTGAATTTAACTCAAATTTTAAGCTAGTTCTATTTTCCGAATTACCGTCCAAAATATTGCTTGCCCATAACCCCCATGTTCGATAATTTATATTACTTTTCTTAAGGTTAGTTATAGATTTCTAGGCGTGTATAATATATAATTTTCATCAATAAGAGTATTTTAAGAAAAATTAATAAAAATGGTAAAATTGCCGAAAAACTTAACTTTCCTTAGACATAAATTCAACCGCTTGATATAAAATAAATTATGTAATTATTTATTATAGTTAGATCAATGTCTCAGTAGTACTTGAGCTTATTTTCAGCTTATTTACTGCACCAATAATAATTTTATTTAACAAAATCTGAAAAATGGTAAAAATTGTCGAAAATCTCAATTTCCGAGGGCCGAAACTCAAAAAATAAGCGAGATATCGAAAAACGGTCACCAGTTTTGTAATTTGCATGCTTTCATTAGCTTATAAACAAATTTTTAGCAAAATCTATTTTTTCGAGTTTTTGCCCAAAATTGGCTCTAGCAAAAAATTTCCTGGGCTGATATCTAAACAATTAAAAAAGATATGGGACTGGAAACAACACCAATGAATTCAGTGCATTGAAATACATAAGTGTGGAAAATTTCATTAAAATCGCTTCACGGAAAGAAGAGTTAACGCAAAAAGTCTGAAAACGGCCCAAAATCCGAAAAAACTCAAGGGGTTAGTATTGAATTTTGACCAAAAATTTTCATCTCTCAGAATTTTGTTTTATATACCCTATCCCCCTATTTTCGACCTGAAACTTCCAAAAAATGTATTTAGAACGATGTCTGAACCTTAGTTTCTAAAATATTTCATATTTTACAATTTTGAAGTTGAGGGTAAAAATTGCCTTAAATTATAAAATGGCGGATTACTCAGAAACGAAAAGAGATATTTAAAATATGAGAAAATATACAAATTCAGCACACATTAATTGATAAGTACGTAAATTTTTGTAGTGACATTTCAAGAACTACAAATTTTATGAACGGACAAAGTTGACAGAAAAATTGTAGAGAAAATGCAAAAAATGGCCAACTTTCAGAATGTCTATCGGTAAAACCAATAAAGATAATTCTAATCGGATTTAAAATATGGATTCCTCATACTCTATTTAACTATTAGCTATCGTTGCAATAAATTGTCTAAATAAATGGTTACATTTTAAAGCTAATACATATTAGGTGTTTTTTCGAATCTCGCCTCAGAATTATTTTTTAATATGTATGTATACGTCCATATTATATGATTGTTTTTCGACCTTAACTTAGCCCTGAAGATGACAGCCGTTGCTATCGAAACATTGTCATAGTTTTGAATAAATATTTGACTGCTTGTCCGTTGTTTTGATTTTGCCCAAATATAACAAAACAACATATTCTATAGCAATAAGACAAAATAGCATGTGTTATACTAACCCCTTTAACGGTGGCATAGACAGGCACACTAATATCACAGTAACCACTCGAAGCGGTATGTTGTATCCTACTGGCCCCAGTAACCGCCCCATTGTGGTGTTCGTGGCCATCGAGGGCAGCTTGTCCAGCGATCTGCAGCCCGTCGTTAGCCACCTGGTAAATCTTGGCCTCCCAGGAAGGAAAACGGTGCAGGGGTGGTGTAGGTGGCTTGGCAGTGGGGGGCGCCTCGCTCAAGGAGCCGCTGTTCGTGCTGCTGGTGCTGCCATCGCAGTGCGACGTCCCGTCACGCAACCACGGCGTGCGCTCTCTGCTCGGCGTGTAGATCTCCGCGTAGTCGTGCGTCATGTCCGACGTGTCGGGCGCGGCGGGAGTTGGGGTGGTTGGCAGGAACACTAGGCTCTCTACTGCTGCCTGGAAACCATACGAAATAAAATGAGTGGTTGGTTGGATTATAAACCAACTAAATTCTCTAATGAAGTTGTTATCGTAGCAACTTGCTAATGGTGACAAAATCGCAACGAAACTTCATGTTTGATGGAGAATAGTTCAATAGCTGTCAAAAAAAGATTCTCTTTTGTCACACTTTTGAGAAATAATAAATGAAAATTTGCACGAGTAGTAGGGTATTGGATTTTTGTCTGTAAATAAATCTACCAGAAAAATAAGATTTAACTTTACTAGGATGTTCATAGAATGCGGTTCGCTTTATATCTACATTTCCACAGGAAATAATCAAACTTAAATGATCATTTGCCGATGTTTAGAAAAGTTATATTGCCATTATACGAAAATATGTAACAAAAATATTTTCTTATACTGTCTTGAAAATGGAAATATAACTTTCCGAAACGTCGGTAAATGATCATTTAAGTTTGATTATTTCCTGTCCAATTTACGATTACTACTTTATTTCCAATTCAACTTCTGGACTCGATTCAAATCAGTTTATATCTACAACGAAACTTATTTCTCAAACAATAATAACACCGCTATAAATACAGACGTAGATAGGATTTTTCAGTGATCTGTTTATGTATTTAAACCGTTTTTTACCAATCTATCAAACAATTATTGGCCCACTACTGGAATATCTCTGATAGGTTATTTTATTACTCTCAAATAAGTTGTTACGGTAACAATTTGTTTAGAGAATAGGCCCAATTGTTGCTTTTGGACATACAGCAAGGTCCTCGCCAAGCATGTCCTTGGGATCCATCTCGGGTAGATGTACGTGGTTAGGCACCTGGGGTTGAGGTCCAATAGGGATCCCCGTCACAGACTGATGTCTTCGATGTCTGGAACTGCTCGGCTCTACTTTAGAATATATCGGTTCGACGTGGTTCGCCGGGACGGGCGACGATTCCAAGCTTTCAGACCTGCGACTTAGAAACGCATGAGCAACATATCGGACAACGACATAGCACAAAAAATAAACTCGAGGGTGATCCACAGTAACCCCATTTTCAAATCTAATCTTTCATGTAGACTTCAGTTTGTTAGTCTAACTAATACAGGTCAAATGAATTTGTTGAATTATCTGGAGTACCTCAAGGCTCAATACTAGCCCATTTCTTTTTATTATGTATTTACATACATATATAACGTCACACTATAACCATCTCAGTGAGGTAGTATGAAACAGTCAATACCTATCCTGGTACAGTTTTGCCTCGTCCACATTCATAGCGCGAGTTCAACTTCGAATCATTCGTTCACACAACAAACCATCAATCATACCTAAGCAATTAATCCCCGGACTGCCACGCAAGCGTTCATACTCAATCTCATCCGCACTTTTTGAGACGGCCAAACCACCTCAACTGACTCACTCCCACTTTTACATTCTTCTCAATCTCACACTCACCATACGCCAATGTATTCCAGACACGATCACATCTCATATACCCACACACTCCTCTAAAATATCTCATTTCTATAGCAGATATACGTTGTTCATGCTTCTTTATCCACAACTAACATTCAGAACCATACATCACTGTAGGCATTAATTATCACACTATTATAAACACTCAATCGAGCATCTCGAGATACATTTACCTTTCGAGCAAATGTACTCAGAGCACCCAATAATGTGTACCCTGCAGACACCCGCATATTAATATCCCAGTCAATACGTCCATTCCTCAAAACATACTACCCAAATTTAGATATTTGAAATCAGCAAATCAATGTTAACACAAAAAATGTAGTACTGTGTATGAGGTAAGAAATGAATGGGTGGGTGTAAGTGAGCCTATCCAATTTGCAATCCTTCGAAAATTTTCTAAAATGGCTGAATTAGTAGAGAAATTCTTTTTAGATTAGCTCGCTTCGCTCGCACTTTTAATAAACAAACCCTAACCCCGCAGTATTCACGCCCCAAACTCGAATCACAGTTCTCATTTTCAATGGAACCTTTTCATAAATATTAACTTAATTTTGTTCATATCTCTGCTAAGTCGGCCATTGTACATCGTTGCACATTTGACAAATGAACATTAGACTAGTTTCAAGGAATTGGAAATTGAATAGCACTCATTGAATTTTAGGCAGATAACTTATTATTATTATTATTAAATGCGAACTACGTTTTGAGAGACATGATGATAAGCAGTTGCATTTTGTATTGGGTTTACTTGGACAACCCTCGTATAATATGTAATTGTAATACCTCCTCCGATTGGACAAGAAGGTCGACTGGGGTCTAGGCGGCGGAGTGGGCGAATCCTCTCCGTGAACCTCCAAGCTCAAACTATTGCGAAAGTTAATCTGAGCAGACGCCCTGAGCCCCTGAGTGGCGATGTGATTCCTCAAGAGCTCCAGCTGTTGATTGCACTTGATGTTCTGTTCTCGAAGCAGCTGGTTCTGTTCCTCGAGCTCGCGCAGCTTGTTGGTCACCCACTCTTTGATCCTTGCAGCCTTGGCTTCGACTTGCTTGGCGTCTTGCAGTCGGAGCTGGCGTTGCTCTTCCACCTCGGTCTCAAGCTTGGTGATGACCTGCTGCCGCTCCTTCACGACGGTGGTGAGCGTGGTTACCTGCTCCGTCGTTTCACTAGGAGTCCAGTCGGCTGCTGCCAGCCGCTGCTCCATCATCCGCACCTGGAAACACAATACCGTTAGAAATATGTTCCGCACAACCAAACTGTAATAATAACAATTATCTTCCTATATTGCGCGGTGTTTTTTTTTATAGGAATAACGATAAATATTCGGTAATAAGTTTTCAGTGGATGAGCACGTTTTAGGGTCCCTGAAATACGCATTTAATAGTTTGTCTGTCTGTGTGGATCTCTAGAATTACGGTTTCTAAAAAACTACTGAACTGAAAGTTCTGATATTTTATATATTATATTGGTATACCCTTCGGTAGAACTAATTACTTTTTGATGATAATCCGATAACCGGAAATGGCAGTTTACTTGAAGCCCTATCAAGTTATATTGAAATATTTCTTTTGTTATTAAAATAATGTTTAATGTATCACTTTTCTGACTCTTAAATTACTATTTTCTTTAACGTGTTGTGTAAATTGTAACAGTAAGAGAAAAATATTTCAACCAACAATTGTAGATAATAACATTTTACTGTCGAGGAGTATTTTACGGCTCTGAGTCAAATACAGATATTTTACTGATGAGTTATGTATTAATTTACTCTGAAACCATTGATTTTAATTTTAAAATTAAATCTGATTTTCTATATGTATCTAGTATCACATTTCTCTCCTTTCTAAGGCAACAGAACGTTTTTTAAACAGATTTTCGTGACTAGTCAGGGAAATACTACTTTCCCTCTTCATTTTAGGAGCGAAAATAGTACTTGCGCTCCGGTTTCAGAAAAATTATATTTTGATATATTCGTTTAAATATATTAACCTGAGCTCTTTGAAAAAAAAAAAAAACAAAACAACGCTTGCCAATATTATTACCTAATATATATCACAATTGTAAACTATTTTTTTTTTTAAGGGATGAGCATTTCTTGATAGTTTTGGTCCGTGTTCCTACCTTGTTTGATAAGAAATCTATGGCGGGAGATATTGTGGTGCTCAAATAGTTTACTTTACATTACAGAGGAAATAAAATGCAATTTTCGTAGCTACAGTTTGTTCCTATGAATTTTAGACTAAAAATGTAAATACAAAAAGCTATTACACGTCAACTTTCATACTCTAGTTGTCTAAACCAGTGGTTCTTAACCTTTTTGAAGTCAAGGAACACCGTTTATTTTAATAAAATATTGCGGAACCCCAAAATCGCTAGTCATAAAAAACCTTATCGAAAAACCATTTATTAAAAATTGTATCTACGGATCTCGGTAGTGTACTGGTTATATCACCGGACTAGCACACCAGAGGTCGTGGGTTCGAATCCCACTGAACTACATGGTCGTTTGTAAAATAAATTCACAATCATTCTCTCATTCAGTAGCTTCGTTTAAAACACACATAAAATTTTTTGTGTAAAATGTAAATTATATATTGATGTATGGATAATCACTTGTAATTCTGTAGACAGTCATGTTATAGTTATAATTATATTAAATATTATGTATATATTTTGTACTGGTTGGGTGGAAGAGCAGCCTTTGGCTGAACCTCGCCATTGACAGTGGTCAATAAAGGTTATTATTATTATTATTAACCGGCATAGGAATAAACGTAGTTAGTCCGCTTTCTATCTTCATAAAAAAATATATACAGAATGTTGAACTGAAGGGACGCACCATAGCGTTTTCAATGCTATTTTTGAATTGATCAGTTATTGGCTTCCCTAATTATTTTACATCAGAAAGTTAAATAGTTTATTGTAGAAGAAAAATTTCTGCATTTATTAACACTTATACTGAAATGGAAAAATTAATGGAAATGTGTATTGTTAATTTCCTTAAAACCATCAATTCTTAATCTAGCTACTACATCGCTTCGCGGAACACTTACAACAAGTTCGCAGAACACTAGTGTTCCGAGCAACACCGGTTAAGAACCACTGCTCTAGACGGACTATACAATTTTGGAAAGAGCTGATGTTACCCCGCAAATGATTTCATTAAAAATATAAAGAAAAAAATGTGGGTATTCTGTTTGTTTCTGCGGAAGATATATGCGGAGTATCGCTGAGAGAAATTGCCGGGAGCGTGGCTGTAACACCGCGCTACCCGGACATTTATAATTCATCGCGAAAGGTTGAAGAAGATAGCGGAATCGTTAGTCGATACTCGAGAACCAAGTACGAGCGATGAGAACTTCTACGTGAACTTATGCTCAGTGCAGAGCACTACATCATCGATTCATACATCCTGATGATAATTTAATTTCTTGAATTATTGAACGGGTTCGGAAAAACTTCAAAATGGTGAACTACTTCGTAGAGACCCCGATGGAAAGGACGAGAATAAAATTTATATTTAAAACAGTGACCTAAACATGAATTCATTTCAGCGACACGTGGCTTCTTCGCTGCTAATATCTTTAGGGATGTGATTTGACTTCAATAACATTATTTCTTGTGTTTTGCAACACATTTTTGATTGGGAATGTACCATATAAACTTGTACGCTATTTGGTAGGTACTTGGGTAAGCGGAATTACTGTGCATTCCTGCTGGAGACGCATGTGGTTTACCCGGCAACTCTGTGGTGGGGTATTATATACCCCAAACTATTTAATACATGTGTCATTTATGGTACATCATAGTTAACGCTTTTGGTATTTTAGTACCTTTAAGTTATGCATAATAGTCGTTGAGGTATCATATACCCAACTATACAGATAAGTGCCATCGATATATTTTAATTTGCTTTTGCTTTCTTGAAATGCTGTTTTATATATTTTTTAAAATCTTGTATCATTACAAAAAGTACATTTGCTAGATCTTTGAAGACAACTAAAAACCCAGAAAAATACTGTTATTATTATTTTTATTTTCAAGCATTTCCTTATTTGTAGGTAATTATTAGGGAGCGAATTATATGCAAAGTACATATATTTTAATTTTTGCATATCTTTAAATAAAATCAATTTTTTGGACGAATTACATTGATTAGAGTTAATTAATGCTAATTACTAATTGCATATATTGCATATAATTCAGTTTTTTCGTGCATATAATCCGCTCTATAGTAATTATAAATAAATATGTATTCATTAAAATAATTGTGTAGTTTTAATGTTTCTAATTTATTTGAAACGTAATTATTTTTAATATAAAACAACATTATGTAAAATAAGTATTTTCATTAATGTATACATTCCAAAGAATTTGAACAAGTGTTAAAACGGTTAGATAACTTTTGTATGTGTTACATATCTTCTTGGGTATATTATACCCCACTACACATGTGCTAAGTAAACAATCGAGCACATTGTAGGCGGGTTAACGAATGAAAAATAGTTAATTTTAGTAATAAGCTTGTTTATTAGAAGTCAACACCATATATCTTTAAAAAAATTATAATACAATTCTTTTATTTTTTATCCGGTTGAATCCCGCCAAACTGAACTAGAAAAGAGTGGTACCAATACAGTCTTGTTAATTTGTATTGTAGATTGTAATGCACAGTAGAACAGTATACTTTCGTTGTGTTTGTGTTGTGTTGTGAATTCGTGGTTCCTGAATACTTTTTAATGTTTTTGTAATGATGGAATCGGTATGTAAATTGTATTTTTTATCAGTAAACTATAGCATTGATTAGAGAAGTAGACATATGCTTTGACAAAGATAATCTTAATCAATCTTCCATGAGCATAGCAAAGTTGACAGTTGTGCTTTGAAGTTACTGCTTAGTAGCTTATTTTGGAATATTTTCCACCTCTCGTATAATGTAAATTATTATTATTAACTATACTATAAATGTGTCTGTTTAACATACTCGTACGTAGTTCATTTCGTTGTTGAAATATAAGTAAATAAATTGAAGGTCTACCACGGTTTCTTACATGTTTCAGAAAATAATTATTTAACAAATACATTTTGCTACAGTTTTTATTTCAGAGTCCTTTTTCTTTATCATGTACCGTCTAAAAATCAAATGATTTTAAAATATCGTCTGTAAAAATGAAATATTAGTATAGTTTAACCTAGAGAATAAAAGTTGGCGTTTGAACTACTTTATGGTCGTGGTTTCTTTTAATAAAAACTCACGGTCACTTTCCAGATATCCAGTCAAGTGTTTAATTTGAAAATTTTAGAAAAACATTAACAAGTCTGGCTTAAAATAGATGGATCATTGCAATAAAGTTATAAATCTCGTATAACAACCTAGGAATGTATACACGTACTACAATGACCCATCTATTTTGATCCAAACATGTTAATGTGTTTATGGTATTTTCAAATTCAGAGCTTGGCTGGGTATGTATATTATACCTAGAAAGAACAGACATTATTTAGGGTTTCTTACAATGGGCGCATAAACCATAAACGAAATATGACAAATTTATATCATAATCATATACCTAACACTTACGGAATAATTAGTAGTAAAGTTTTTTTTTTCTTTTAAATATTTTGCAGTAAAGCGATATAACCAAATGAACATATTTTGACGTCACAAGTACTAGCATTGATGCTATTGGCCAGAAATATGAAAATTGCAAATCGCGCGTCTGCCGCTGTGCTCAACGCCTATTGTGGGCTAAAATAGAACTGCGAAATGTCATTTTATTTGTTTTGTTTGTTGGTATTTAAGATTATCTTTGTTGGACTTCTATTACTTGTTTTATAATTTCACTGTTTTATTGTGCTGTGTTGAAAAACTTTTGAATAAAATTGTATGTTGAGGTTAGGTTACCTTACTACCAGCGCCACTGTTCTCAAACTTTCGTATGTTATCAATGAATATCAAGTAAAATACTCCAAAGTTGCCAAATGAATTATATCTTTATTTATATTAAGTTTAATTGCTGTAAATTAAGACTAATAATATGTAAATATATAATATCTATTATCATGAAAAATATGTACTTGTTTTAGTTAGTGCCACTGGAGAAGTACCGGTGACGTCACAAAACTTAAAAAAAATCATATCTCTGGTAATATATGGAATTTTCATATCGGGGTTTCACTGATCGTCATAGAATCTAATAAAGTTTGATAACAAAAAATAAAAAAATTGGTTTGTAGGCCCATTGTAGTTCTTCATAGCAAAATATATCAAAGTCGTAATACTACTTTCAAAAGAAAGCCAAAGAGTATAAAATAATCATAACTCCAATTTTCGTTCTCTAGTTGAACTATAGGAGCAATTCCCGTCTACAAATTCACCCCATTCTCCTGCAAAACCAACATTGTTCCTCTGTAATCATCCCTCTGTCTGGCGCGTCACATTAATCCTGCAGCAAAGCTGTCCCCTGCAGATACGATTATATTCGACTAACTATGACGATTCGCCAAACACGTACACGCATAACATGTGAGAATCGAAGCTTCGAACCTAGGAGGGTAGATCCTATCACGGACAATGTTGCCAACGTTGCACATTCGCCAGCAATCGCGGTGGTGTATTTCAAGAATTGTGTTTATGAAAATTTATTCTCTAATCCCAGATAACGAGTGTTAAGAAGGTCTTAACAGCTTACTCGCGTGAGCAGTAATTTACGCGTTTGGTATAAAACTGCTGCTTTATATTCACATTGCCCTGGTTGCTCTGGATATTTCACAAATAAAAATAATACAGTCGAACTGTTTGAGATTCACAACACAAGACAACTCTGATGCACAACATTTAAAAAAAAAATCATAGTGGCTTTAAGAATAACAATTAAGACGATGTCAAACTGCAGTTAGTCTTCAACTTAGATAAAGATTCATAATAAATATATTTTTTAAATATTGTAGGATTAGAGACACAGCGCGAAACTTTGGATTTAGATTTCTGTCTTCCATTTCAAAAAATTCAAATATCTTCAGATTTGCAGAAACTAATATTTGTTTTTTTTTATTTCAGAACGAGTTCAACATCTTCATCATCCAGTGTCGGTACCAGCGGCATCATTCCTCGGTGAGTACCAATATCACAGTTTATCCCTCGTTCAAAAAAACTCATCAACTTCGTTGCGAAAATATCTTCTGTGATGAAATATGTTTGGCGGTGTCATGAACCTGCAGATCTCTTCACAAACATTTTTACGGCGCCGTAAATTTCTCGACGACGATGATGCATAATATAAGGCGAGGAGGGTGAGGAGGAGGGTGTAATTATCCTGAATCCTTTTTAATTCAGTTTTGTTGACACCTGAACGGTTTACATGTAAATAATAAATTCGGGAAGTATGTATTTTAAAACACATGCTGCAATGGAAAAGTAAACACGGTACTGGTACTGTCATCACATCACGAATGTTGAGTTTTCAGTTGAATTATAAATGAGTTATTTTTGAAGAGTGAGTCACGAAAGTTTCTTCTTGGAACTGGAGTAGAAATATTGTACATTTTTAAAATAACTGGGTGGAAAGAAAGGACTTTTGACATGGCTGCACAAAATTGTTACAATAATAAATAAATATATTATTATGCTATTTTCGAGATGAATGAATTAACTCCTTGATATAATAGATATTTACGATTTAAGTGGGATAAGAGCATTATTAAGATACGCATGTGAAATTTGCACGAGGCGATAGCAGAGTTGTGTAATCATATAATTATAATAATAATGCATTATCACACATGTATTGTACAATATTTTATCTACGCCCGCCCAAAGTTAAAAAATTTAAATAATTCGACTTAATTTTTTTGACAAGTAGAAAACTCATCCAAGTAGTTGCTACAAAAATGTTTATCCAACACCTCTCAATAAATGCTCTATAACTATGGCGATTTTAAACAAGCAAAGTAACAGATTATCCACTAGTGGGTATAATTTTGAGGAAAGCCACTAGTGAGTATTTTTTTATTTATAACAATAATAATAACAACACACAAGACCTTGGTAACTACTTCGATTGACATTTTAATTTAAAAATTTAAAGCATATGTCAGTGTCAAATAATATTTCTTTAATACATTTTTCATTTATTGAGAAATGTTGGATAAAACGTTATACTTCACACGTGGGCAAAGTGGAATTACCTACTCGATAAAATTATCTCACTTAGCCTTCGGCTTCGTGAGCTAAAATTTCTCTCGTGGGTAATTCCTTATTTTGCTTGTAAAGTAAATAACTATTTTATCTACGATAGTGTGTAAAATTGATATTTATTTGTTAGTTTTGAGTTTGAAAAACGGTTGTTTAGTAACACGATCTTATTAGTCACGGGTTGCCGAGCAACAAGTGATTTCTAAATACGCCAAATTTGCAAACATTTTGTTATCATGGCAAACTTCTCAATTAATATTGTGATCATGATTCATAAATAAAAGTATTTTTTTTATATTTATTGTACTTATAATTCGCTCTTCTCGACCAATGACAGAGTCAGAAATCCATAATTCACGTTTATTTTAAAGACGTGATGTGAATTACCAAGCAACGGCCGACTGACAGTTTACATGTAGTCAGTTGTCATTGTTTATTTTGATGTCGTTTTTCAACGTGTATTTTCAACCGATTTCGATAATTTTCCAAACTCTATTTCCGAATTTACTGGAGTAGAAAAAGTACAGTATTATATTCGGGATTATGATCATTATTCACCCGGATGATTTACATTACTCGCCTACGGGTCGTAACTCAAACTTCATCTTCGTGAATAATGACTATCATAATCCTTTATATAATAATACGAGTATATACTATTATTTGGCAATTAATAATGTATTAATAATATCATAAAACGTTCTACACACGTTAATGTCGTTCGTTGAATATGGTAAAGTATCCTTTAAATTTAGTGTGACATTTTTACAACATTGGCGGCATAAAAAATTAACGAACGACCTTAGGTTCAAGGCATAAACATTATTTGCCCTATTAATTAAGGCATTTTCGCTAAACGTGCTATAAATATTTTATAAACAGCTACAACGTAAATTTCGGTCGTCGGCGGGATCGGGAACACCTAGCGTTACCGCGGAACAACGTGCATATTAAATTATTCAAAACGAGGCGTAACTTCGCCCTTCACCCCGTTGTTCCCTTGTCGCATCCCTTGGCCTGACCCGCTGCTGTGCGTGTACGAAAAGCCAGGTGGACTTGTGACCTTACACTGACAGTTATTGAGAGCTTAAGCGGTTAATATTTAATGCAGGTTACCGGTACAAAATAATGCTTTTCAGAAAATTAACGGGGACAATTTTGTACTTTATAAATACGTAATATAGGCATCGTGCTCTTGATCTCTAAGGATTCAGGAAGTACAACAATTGCAGATCGCAAGAAATAAAGTAATTATATGAGCTGAAAAAACTTACAGAACTCATAGAAAAAATATTTATCTACGACCGTTCTTAAAAGTGGCCCTTTTAACGGTTACATAGCAAGGTAAAAATGTCACTTTTTGACATTAGTGTTAAATGTAACATAGCAACGTGTTAATAGTATATTATGTACCGTGAACTGTAAGTGATAGTTTTTAGGTCGAGAATGTAGTTTGGGATGTCGAGACCCGTAGGGTCGAGATTTCCTAAACATTCGAGGCCTAAAAAATCACTTACAGTTCGAGGTTAGTAAGTTATTTTTTGCAATACCTGCGTAAATATAAGAAAAGGAAAAATAGGTATCAAAATTAACAGCTGACAGATTGAGGTTAGAAATAAAATTTGAATGATATATATTTACTTACCGTCCACCATGAACGGTAAGTTTCACTTACCATCCACCGTGAACGGTAAGTAAATGATGTAACCATGAAAACCAATTGTGCAATAAAAGTTCCACTTACTGTGTTTAAATTTTGTTATTAATGGGTAACTTACAGAACAGGTATTGCAAAAAAGTGATTTTATTGTTACTTTTAACACGTTGCAAACAATTTGTATCAATAAATCAACAAATATAACCCTACCAGTCAAAATAATATTCTACATTTTTTAGTATTTACTAATACACTAGGAAGATCGTAGATAAAATTTCGTATGATATACGTGTTAAAAGTGATTTATTTCATTCGTTGGGTTGTTTCACTTGGCTTTGCCTCGTTTCACAAACTTCCCCACTTACTCATAAAATGTCACTTTTAACACTTATATCAAAACACGGAAAAATGGATGGTTAGAATAGGAAAAATTTATCTCACTAATGGAAGGATAAATCACTGTAAAATTATAAATGACAGTATTTATATTAACAATATAATATTATTTTCGATTGCTGCTATAACAATCTAAATAATATCATATTAAATATAAATATTATTAGGTATTGTAAATATCTAAATTTCTGTCACTATACGCAAGATAAATTTTTCGAATTATTGCACATAATTAAATATTTCTACAAAACCTAATCCAAACCAAAACTCATTTATAATTTTACAGTGATTATACCTCCATTAGTTTGTTGAGAAGTACAGTATAAATTAATGGTTAATATCAGACATAAATTGCGCGCGATTCCATCTAATCTCCCGGCGTAAGTAAAATAGTTTCCGAATGGAATATCTTGCACATTTAATCAGAGGCGTCTAATTAAGTTACGCGGGTAATTTGCTGCATATAAAGTAGTAGTTTACGAGCATTCTTCCTCCATCTGTTCACCAGCAACTAGAATAGCTATTACATATATTTCCCCAAAGCACCGTAAAAGAAAGCATAGATTCGTCGTGACGTTTCAGCCAATGAATAAGAAAACACGAGCAACGTATTCGTAGCGCCCGCTGCACAAGCTGCTGCGTTGTTTAAATGCATGCCAGGAACGCAAAATATGGAATATTCTTATAGTCTCATGTTCCCTGCTGCATGCGAATAAGTAATTCAGATTTGCTCGCGACAATAACAACGGATTTTTATAAATTTCGTGATTTATATTTTAAGGAGGCCCTGGAAAACAACTCTGCTTTGCATGGAAATTTATGAAGGCTTTTTCTAAGGAGCAGCACGCGAATTATTCCTCATTTGCATTCACTGAAAAATTACTCCACAACGTATTATTTTATTATTAAGTTGTTTGTCATTGTTTTACCGCCATGAAAAAACTGTCTGCAGGTTTATTTTTACAGAAATCCCATTCATTTTCACTTAGCAAATCTGCAACAAAAACATTGCGAAAATAACCAGCGTCTCCCAAACTACACAATATGAAATTACTACCCCAAGTTTGATATTACGTTTATCTTCTTTGTTTGGCCAAGACTTAAATCAGTTATTAAGTTATTATTCACCTTAAAACTTAATATCGTTCTGGGCTTGAGGACGTTATGGCGATATATACCGAGAGAGTTTTTTTTATTAGTATACATAGGGATGTATTATTACCGTAGTTATAGTTAAAGTGATTGACAGCAAAGTATTATTAGTCATTTACGATACAAGTACGTAAAGCTAGTTTTTAGTCATGAATGAGTCAATTAAAACACGAGGGTAGACCCCTGAGTGACTAAAGGCGTATATCGTACAATATTTTATCTGCGATATAATGAAAAAACCCAATAAATATTAAAAAAATACTTTTATTTATGAATTAAGATCACAATATTAATTGAGAAGTTTGCAATTATAATAAAGTTTTTACAAATTTGGCGTATTTAAAAATTTTAATTACAAACGAGTTGGTTCACAAAAGGGATTAGCGCTAACTCCATTTTTATTATTACTCGTAACTTCATTTTCCATACTCAGAATATATTTATCTGAACTGAGGTTGTAGTCAAGATTGGTAACCATAATATTTGACACATTTTGTAAATTTAATAAATTTAGAAACAAAGTTATAGAAGGCGGAAAAAGTGGAGTTAGAGTTAATTCCTTTTGTGATTCTGCCTGAAAGTGTTTATTTTATAAGTAAACGTATAGATAATTTATAATAATTAAAAAAAATAATTCTTGCCAATTTAATGTAATTTATTACATACTAAAGTACTTAAAATAACTTTCTTATTTGTTTAAACTTACATTGTTTGTTTCAAGATTGTCTATTATTAAAAATCCATAGAAATTATAGATACTTGTTTACATTTCAGTCAATTTAAATTTTCCAAGGGGTTTAAATTCAACCCTTTGTTACAAATTTAATTATGTATTTAATTTTTCCTTTTATATTAATATTTCAGTAGTGCGAGAACCAATTCTCATATTCTACAGTGTATCAATAAAAAAATATTGACAAAAATTTGAAAAATGGTAAAAATCGATAAAAATTGTCAACTTCCACGGCCATTTATTGAGCCCCGTGGTACAAAACTAATTATATATTTAATTTGTATAATTAGATCTATGTATCAATAGTACATGAGTCTATTTTTAGTTCATTTACTGCACAAATAAAAATTTTATTTAAAAATTCTGAAAAATTGCAAAAATCGTCGAAAATCTCAAATTCCTAAGGCTGTAACTAAAAAACTAAGCGAGATATCAAAAAACGGCCACCAGTTTTGAAATTTGCATGCTTTAGTTAACTTATAAACAAATTTTCAGCAAATTCTATTTTTTCGAATTTCTACTCAAAATTGACTCAACCAAAAATTTCCAGGGTCGAAATCTCAACAATTAAAAAAGATACGGACCTAAAAACTACATCATTGAATTCAGCGCGTTCAAATACATAAGTGTAGAAAATTTCATTAAAATCGCTTTACGGGAAGAAGAGTTAGAGCAAAAAGTCTGAAAATGGCCCAAAATCTGAAAAAACTCAAGGGTATTGAATTTTTACCAAAAATTTTCATCTCTCAGAATTTTTATTTATATACCCTTTTCTCCTATTTTAGACTTGAAACTTATAAAAAGAGGGTTTTTAATGTTATCTGATCCTTAGTTTTTGAAATTTAAGCCAATTTATGCAGCATAGAATTCGAGAAAAATTTCCGGTTAATGTTTGAGCGCCCATATCTCGCAAACTCGAAGAGATAATTCAAATCTGTTTAAATGCGTGAATTCAGAATACTTCATTTATAGTATATGTAAATATTTATGATTGTAGCATTTATAATACTTATTTGGTAATCAATCAAAGTTTACAAGAAATATAGCGAAAAATGCAAAAATCGGCAAACTTTGGGAACCTATATATTTTAAACCAATAAAGATAATTTGAATCCGATTGAAAATTTTGAATCCTATATTCCAATGAATTTTTTGTACGATAGTTTTTTGGTAATCAACTTATCATGTCTGTTTCCAAAGCGGTATGTTGTTTAACGCTTACTAGGTTAAGTTAAATAGAACGGTAAGTAATTTACTTACCGTTCCTTGAATATTTTGTTGTATATTCATATCGTAATTTCGATTTTTCTGGTATTATTGCTGAACATACAATACTCTACAATTCTTCTTTATCTATTTTTTCACTGTTGGAATCGCTCAATGCAATTAATTTTCTTGTTTTTCAAAAAGAATCTGTCATAAAAATAGCAACTACAGAAAAGCCATCTAATCATTTGATTTCAGCGTTACTAATAATGAAGAAATTTATATCTGCGTATATTAATAGTATATTCTAGTACAAGTACTGGAATGGCACATATTCCACGCGAGCAAAAGTTTGTAGACCGAGCCGAAGGTTTGCGAGTGTGGGATATGCCATTCCGTTACATGTTGTAGACTATACTTTCTAAAACAAGATTTTGGAAATTATACAAAAAATAGAAATATAAAACTGTTGAAAACGTCAAACTCAAAAAATTAAATTAAAACAAACAGACGTAACCATAGTAATTGAATCAAGATACTTCATATATCGCGCTAATATGCGGCTCTGATTCGTCGAAATTATTCCATACGCGGCGCATGGAATGATAGTTGTTGCAATACAGTTGTAGAATATGTAGTTTCCAAAACAGTTATAGAAAATAAATTTTGCTTGTCCCAGTCGTGCAAAAAATTATATAATCATCACGAACGTTACGGAATAACCGATGTCAGGCAAAAATATCCTTTTTCATCGGTAAACTGTTCTTATCTTTCTTGATACTTAATATACTATTGAAGCATATAGTTTACAAAAATTATAACCTAACAACACAAAATAACTTACATTCCAACATCCTATCCATGTCAATTCACTACACCACAAATTCTTTGTCCTAACTTCCGTTTAAACAATTTCGATTAGCTCAAACCCCCACAACACTACTCCTCCTGTCTGTCTTTCTGTCTGACTATCTACTGCTACTGTCCCTGTTGTCACACTCTGCAGCGTCACTTGTCACAGATCACAGATCCCGCGTCTCGTGTGCGATGTTCAACCGATGCAACAACTCAGTGACTCGCGACTTGACTAATTCCAGCGTCGCGTCGTAGCGTCTGGTTCTGGCAATGGTTTGAGTTGCGATGCAGCGACTGAGATGTGGTTGATGGGATGTGGGGCGCATGCACGCATCCAACGAAGATGTGATTTGTAAGATGTTGGAAGAGGAGGAGGAATTCTTCGGGAGGTTGATTAATCTGAGTTATGGCTGAGATTTGAGATTTGTCATACATGTGGTATTTTGGACAATTATGAGTGGAATTTTTGGTGGAGGAGCCGGGGCTTCAACATTTTTACTGTATAATGAATATGTGTGGAATAGAATTGAAATGTGGCGTATGTTTTTTTTTATATTGCTTTATTTTTTACCTATTCGTTTGACAACAAAAATGTTATGTCTGTTTTACATGACACAATCAATTTATTAAGTTTTCTTGTTCTACTTTTTGACAATTTTTCAGGAAATTCTAGAGGATTTTAGTCATTGCCAACCACTTAAACTTGTTTATGTTTTGTTTGTCATTGTCATTGTCATTTTTACGGCTAGCTTGAACAAAAATACTAGTAGCATCAATGACAGATGATACCGTGTTGGTACTACTGAAATTGTCACAACAAACTATGTAATGCCTATTTTACACGATGCAATTTATTTGTTAATAAATTGACAAAATTTTCAGTAATATAACAAGAGAGTGAGAATAACTTGAAAATAATTTGATAGATCTTTCGAAAACTTATTTCCAAATGGCAACAAGTTTGAGAAAGATACTGGAGAATTATTTTCAGTAATAATATAACAAGAGAATGAGAATAAATTGATTATTTTTTGACGTTTATTTAAACCAATCAAATGCTTTATTGTATGTCACGCGTCTGCGTTTTAACCAATCCTGTCATTATTATACTGAGAATAATGCTCTTGTGAATATTCCCGGCAATTTTCTCTGTAGCTTTTTTGTTTTTGTTGACAGATGTCAGATGTCAGATAGTTATCATCAACACAAGGTAAAATGAGTCAAAAAGATGGATTTAGTGCTGTGCCTGATGATGAAATCAAAAAATAATCTAATTAAATATAACTCGAGAGTTCGATAAATTAGAAAATAATTCTCCAGTATCAACAAGTTTTCGAAAGATCTGTCAAATTATTTTCAATTTATTCTCACCCTCTTGTTATATTATTACTGAAAATAATTTGACAGATCTTTCGAAAACTTGTTGCCAAATGGCGATATATTTTTTGCTCATTTTTACTTGTGTTGATGATAACTATCTGACATCTGTCAACAAAAACAAAAAAGCTACAGAGAATATTGCCGGGAATAATCACAAGAGCATTATTCTCAGTATAATAACGACAGGATTGGTTCAAACGCAGACACGTGACATACAATGATGCATTTCATTGGTTTTAAGAAATGTAAAAAAATAATCTTGTCAATTTATTGTGTGTAATACGACTCTTTTCGTCAATTTTTTCTACACCAATAAATTGGTCAGTATTTAAACGAATTAGAACATGTTCTATTCTTTAACAATATTTCTGGGAATTCTAGAGGATCTTAGTCATTGCCAACCAGACAAACTTTTTATGCCTAGGTTAGTTTTTATTGTTGTGCGTATAGCTTGAATAAAAAATATTAGCATATGTGACAGCTGATATTGTGTTGATACTACTGCAATTGTAATAATAACTTGACGGAAAACTTGATGTGTGTAAAAAGAACGACCATATTTTTATTCTTGGCTATTTATTGACAAGAAAACTTGGCCAATTTATTGACCAATAAATTGCGTCGTTTAAAACAGGCATAAGTATACAAATTAAAAATTGACCAGAATTTAAAAATGCATTCACGATATATCAAATAAAATAGATTAAAATTAATAATAAAAATTATAACATGACCATGGAAAATAAAACACTGCCATAATTATGTAAGTACGAAGAGAAGTTAAAATCTTAAAGTATTGATATTAAACGATTAGATACATCAATGCAATTTTCCACTATAGTTCTTGAAAATAAACAACAATGATATTTCATAAAGAAAATAAAAAATATCTAATTCTAATTGTATTTACAAGTTTGATAGCTTCGAGTGGCTTTACGAAGAGCCGTACAAATTTTTTGCATTAGAATTGTCGACTCGAAATCATTGTACCTGAAACTATCACCACTATTCCGAACCACCTGCATTGGAACAATTCTATCGTTTATAAGATTGACAAACCCGTTTCCTATAAAAGTGCAATTCTATAACCAGGCATGGTCGATCAACTTGGGCGTCTACAACTCTCACAGTAACCAAGCACTCTATTTTTCGCCATTCTGCGTGGCGCCGTCGTCGTGTCCCGCCGTCGCGACGACTCCGACGCCGGCGGCGGCAGTTCACGGGTATTTCCTCTGGCATGCGGCCACCCCCGCTGCCCTCGCCCCCCTGATGCCGCCCCCAAGAGCGCGCGAGCGATGAATGACCCAAGATACACATTTTGCCCGCGCGATAGAATTTATGGTATTATGGATGGTTTTCGTAAGCGCAAGCGCCCGTTTCTTTTTTGTTTGTTGCGGGGTAAATTGCGGTATTGTAAAGAGTTATTGTTTCAATTTTATAACGCCTTGCGAAATAGTTCTACTCTAGAAAAATTTATTTGAGCGTAAAGAAAGTACTAACTGGTTGATGCCGAAAACGAAACAGAGGATCGTTGACCCTATTTTGTTATATCAAGTATTGTAAATAGTACTAAATAATTGTAGTAGTAGTGGTTGTGTTCTGCGAGGAGTGGCAATACAACTCGCAATTTCGGGCATTGTTATGATTGCAGAACATTCATTTAAAAAAAGTAGAAGTCTGTGAAATGTTTTATTGATTAGGAGATAATAAACAATTTTGTTTATTTATTAAAATTGACATGTTATAAGTATACTTACAGTATTTTGATAAAATAAACTATGCATTAGAGAAGATATATTAGCAGTCAATCAAACCAATTAGATATTTAAAAGAATAATGCCGTATTACTTTTTAGAATATATTCGTACCACCTGAAAAATATGCTATAAATAAATGTAATGTTTTTTTCACGTTGTTAATGTCGCATAAAATTATGTTATAATGATTATTTTTTGACAATTCTGAAAACCAATAAAATACTTCATTGTATGTAACGTGTCTGCGTTTTAACTAATCGTGTCATTATTAGATAGATAGATATATATTTTATTAAGTTGAAAAAATACAGTAGTATATAAACTACGTCATATAAAAAAATGATATAATATAAACAAGCAAAATAACAAAACTATTCAAATTGAAAATTCATAAATTCATCAATGCTGTAGAATGCATTTTCTAACAACAAATTTTTAATAAATATTTTAAAATTCTTATATGACAACATACGAATTTTTATCGGTAATATATTATACAAAGATCTTATTTGGTAGATTTTTAGATACATGTTTACGAGGCCTAATGTTATTCTTATTTCTAGTTGAGTAACTGTGGTAGTCACTATTTAAAGTTAAATTTACGTAATTTTCCTTAACATATATTAAACATTCCAAAATGTATTATACTGAGAATAATGCTCTAGTGATTATTCCGGGGAATAATCTCTGTAGCTTTTGTTTTTGTTGACAAATGTCAAACAGTTAGGTTAGGTTAGCATGCCAGTGGCTTATAAAATATGTCAAGTTGGTACATTACCTATTTTTGTTTCGAATTTGTGGAAAAAAATATAATCCAATCAAATAAAACTCGAGAGTTCGATAAATTAGAAAATAATTCTCCAGTATCTTTCTCATACTTGTTGCCATTTGGCAATTACCTGGCAGCAAGTTTTCAAAAGATTTGAAAAATTTCTATATTTCGATTCAGTACACTCTGACAATTTATTAAGTTTCCCATAACAACAATATGACATTTGCGGTTCAGAAATAATTAACTTGCGTCAAATAAACATAAATATTCTAATTTACAATAAAACATATCTAATTTATTTGCCTACGTAAAAAATCTAGTCAACAAAAAATTGAATATTGTTTTTAATCTTTACTCATTCGATTTTATTAATATAAATGAAAAATATTTTCATTATGGTCCGTGGAAGTTCGTGCAAATTTACGAAAAAGTATTGTGATCTCGTTAAGACTGTAATTTTTTTAAATATCTATCTAAAAATTATCATATACCTAAGAGTACAATGCAATAAGCAAAACATAGACGACATAATAATATAGAATTAAATAGCGACAATAACAACGTGAAAAAAAAATTACATTTGATTACAGCATATTTTTCAGGTGGTACCAATACATTCGGGGTTGGCCTCAAAGAGTCATATTTAAAAGCTAGAAAGAATAGTGCCAGTTATCGTAGTTTTAGTTAGGTTTGTCATCTAGAAAGATAAAATATGGAAAACTCAATACCATCTCGAAGATCTCGTGCATCATGCATTATGAATTCTTATTTGCGGTGAAGTTTTGAAAGTAACAAACTGTCGTTTGAAGTGAGCGGGATTCAAGACACGACTCCGCCATTTATTTCCAAGCGCATCTTCTTTCTCGCGGCGATAACGGACCGAACAGCGTTAACTAGACATCGTCGTGAATTTTACCGCAGTTTGCACTTAAGCGTTTACGATACTCGGACATTCAATCGATAAAGTAGAGCACTGGAGACGAGTTGCACGTATTGGAAGATATTTTTCAATTACATGCTGTTGTGAATTTTATTTATTTTTCGAGCTGAACTTTCAAATACAAAATGAAATGGGGAAATGACAAAATTAAGGCTACGGGTTGAACAAGACATGTTTTATAAGTCATAATTTGTTGTTACTTAGTTACTGTTTCTATTTACTTGTTTACGGTATTCACATGTTTTCTAGACATATATGAATTCGAAACGTTCGAAATTTATTGGTACCTTTATTGTTGTGTATATATTGACGAATTAGTATAGTTTTTAGAAAATTCTAGAGGAATTTAGTCATTGCCAACCACACAAATTTGTTTAAGTTTTGGTTAGTTTGTTATTTTATTTTTGTTCAAATTTAATTATGTATTTAATTTTTCCATTTATATTAATATTTCAGTAGTACGTGAACTAATTTTTAGCCTCTATAGTGTATCTGTAAAAAAAAATATTAACAAAAATTAGAAAAATGGTAAAAATCGATAAAAATTGTCAAAAATATCAACTGTCAGGGCAATAAATTCAACCCCACGGTATAAAACTAATTTTGTATTTAATTTGTATAGTTAGAACAATGTATCCATAGTACTTGAGCCAATTTTCAGCTCATTACTGCACAAATAAAAATTTTATTTAAAAAAATTCTGAAAAATTATAAAAATCGTCGAAAATCACAACTTCCTAAGGCTGTAACTAAAAAACTAAGCGAGATATCAAAAAACGGCCACCAGTTTTGAAATTTGCATGCTTTAATTGACTTATAAATAAATTTTCAGCAAATTTTATTTTTTCGAATTTCTACTCAAAATTGACTCCACCAAAAATTTCCAGGGTAGAAATCTCAAAAATTAAAAAAGATACGGACCTAAAAACTACATCATTGAATTCAGCGCGTTCAAATACATAAGTGTAGAAAATTTCATTAAAATCACTACACGGCAAGAAGAGTTAGAGCAAAAAGTCTGAAAATGGCCCAAAATCCGAAAAAACTCAAGGGTAGTATTGAAATTTTACCAAAAATTTTCATCTCTCACAATTTTTAATTATATACTCTGTACTACTATTTTAGACTTAAAACTTATAAAAAAAGCGTTTCGAATGTTATCTGAGCCTTAGTTTTTGAAATATGAGCCAATTTATGCAACATAGAATTCGAGATAAATTTCCGATTATTGTTTGAGCGCCCATATCTCGCAAACTCAACGAGATAATGCATATCTATTTAAATGCGTGAATTCAGCATACTTTATTTATAGTATATGTAAATATTTATGATTGTAGCATTGACAATACTTATTTGGTAATCAATCAAAGTTTACAAGAAATATATTGAAAAATGCAAAAATCGGCAAACTTGGGAACCTATATATTTTAAACTAATAAAGATAATTTGAATCCGATTGAAAATTTGGAATCCTTATACTCTAATGAATTTTTCGTACGATAGTTTTTTTGGTAATCCATTTACCATGCCTACTTCCAAAGCCGTATGTTGTTTAACGCTTACTAGGTTCAGTTGAACAGAACGGTAAGTAATTTACTTACCGTTCCTTGAATATTTTGTAGTATTTTCACATCGTAATTTGGATTTTTCTGGATTATTGCTGAACATACAATACTCTACAATTCTTCTATGTCTATTTTCTCACTATTGGAATATTTTTGTTTTATTGACAAAAAAAAACTTGTCCAATTTATTGACCAATAAGTAAAACAGGCATTACAGAACTTATTTTTTTTCATTTATTTCATAGGATTTCTGAAAACGTTCTCAACAAATAGTATTGGAGCAAAAAATACTATGATGTTATTTTTTGACAGTTTTCTTCAAATTTTGAGAGCAAACAAACGTTTATTATTGTTATCTGATTAAAGATTGTTTTGTATTGTTTTTGGAATGAAGATTACGAGTTGAATAAATCATGGCTTCCTATATTTCATAAAAAATAATTTGTTGTTACTTAGTTTCTATTTCTATTTACTTGTTTATGTTGTTCACTTGTTTCCCTACGCTGAATTGTAATAAAAAATGTCATTTATTACTAGGAGTTCTGAAAGCTTCCCTTAACTTCTGGAAACATTTAGTTTCTTATCTTAAATAAATAATTTACAAAATAATAATGTAATACGAACGTAGTAATTGTAAATAATTGTGTGTACTTCAACATCTGTTCAGTATTGCATTAGTGCTTCTATGGTATCGACTGACATTAAGGAGATAGTTATATATTAGAGTCAGGTAGTTATTTAGCTAATCTTCATGAATATGATAATGAGATCGTGTATCGTGAATACATGACTTTAAAAGGTGCGCCGGAAGTAATAAAAAAGGAAAGAAGTAAGTCTCTATATGGTCTTAGTAACTTTTCCTTGTTGTTCCATTCATGGAAGCATTTAATTTTACTATCGTTCATTCATGTATTTGATAATTCATTCACTAGATAAATTATAAACGAAGTCGTTATGAAAAGAATTAAAAGGAACATCACTCTTAGAATACGTCAAATAGTAGGGACAATTACAAAGGATGAAGGATAACAGACCTATCAAAAGGGATTGGAGAGCAATGATATGAATAAGTAGAAGCAGATATAGGACCAAATGAATAATTAGTTTTGTTCATACTAGCCCAGAATCATATCATTTGGCCTAGGTAAAATCATACAAAGGAAAATTGTTAAATTACCATAATATTTATGTTTTAAGTTCTATCATTTTTACCTCCCGCACATACATATATTTAAGAGAGGTATGATATTTATGTTATACATTGATTAGATTTTGGGAACAATTCATCAACAGTAAGTGATACATTATTTGAAGGCCTATCAGGGTTTTTGAGCATATCTTAGTAAATAAATGAGATAGAGTAAATTTCATTGGAAACAAGATTTTATTTGAAACATTTTTCTTTATTGTACTGTCTTTAGATTCAAAAACAGTGTTACCAGCCAATACCTTTGGGCCAACTGAAATATTTAAGTTAGTGATTTTTTATAATTTGTTATAATTTCAGTTGTTAAAATATTGTTCAAAATAACAGAATTTAAGATACAAATAAATTGAGTACAACAATTTTCCCTTGGTAAGAACAGCACAATTATTCTATAAGTTATAAATAAGCCACTGTTCCTAAAAGACAATAATTTATTTTGGTCAAAACTATTTTCAAGATACACATTCTAATGGAATACTCAATTATACCTTATATACCATCACACCCTTTACCAATTTCTGGATGTGGCACTCTACTTAAGGCAGATCTCGGTGTATAATATATTTTTGCGTAAAATCTTCAGGGGGTAATTTTATGTGGTGAGGAAATGATCTTTTAACAACAATACTTTCCCAAAGAAATGAATTCCCAAATTTATTCATTTATTTTAATGCAGATTGGAGAACAGTCAAAATATGATGTACCCAATCAACTGCAAACATGTTTTGGGAAATAACCATGTTTGGGAATCACTATTTTCGGAAAAATAGATTGGTAAAACTGTACCCCAATCGATGGTTCACTTATAGTTATGCTGAAGAATAATATCTACCATGTGTAGCCATGACTCGACCGGAAATCTCAGCTCCAAAACCCAAATCCAGATCGAGTTAACTCGGACAAACAAACCCTCAGAGGACACAATTCACATGTTTCACTCACAAACACAGCACGCTACGATTCTCCACTAGCCCAACCAACAGCTCCAGCGCCAGTATTTCACTGGCGTCTGCTTCGCTATCGTAGCAAGCTCTGAACAAACAATGAATCCCTTGCCTCACATGCAGTGTGGAGGAGTGTGTGTGTGTTGAGTCATAGTCGCACACCCCCAGCTGGAGGTGGGGTGGATGAGTGTGCTTCTAAAGTTTCGCCGAATTAAAAGGGACGCGGTAGTAGTGACGTAACGATGAGTGAAAGCTAGCTTCGCATACGAGGGAGGTTTAAATGTGGGGTAGGCTGTTATGTGGCTTTGTGAAGAGTAATTAACTATTAAGGGATGTTGAGGATATTTTGAAGGTTTTTGTTTTTGGGCACTGGAATGGAAAAAAGTTTAATAGAATCTTTTTATTGTTTTTTGTGAAAGCATTGATAACCATATAGCAGGAGCCAATGTAGTCAAAATTAAAACCTAAAAAACATAACAACACATGTAAAACTGTTAGTAAAAGGGAATATGTCATATTCGCTAATCTGTCATTAATGTATTTCTATAGATAGCATATATCGTGTGTCCCATGTAAATATTGGCATAGGCAGTTAACATGTAAAATCAGTTTTTTTGTAAATAAAAAGTGTCCGGCAAAAAATTATGCATCCAAATTTTATATCACAATACTGCCAATATCCCTACATCTTATTTTATACAGATTACTTAATTTTGATACCGCAATTTAATGAAATTAATAATAATAATTCTTAATTTTCCGCCTACTCTTTTTATTGCTACTGACGTATAGTGCCTGCAATTTGTTTTAAATATTTTAATCTGTCACTGTATAGTTATATATCATCGTACTGTTCCAGATGAAATTTTGTCAATTTTGACTACAAATTTTTTACTGTGTATGTTTCATTTTATCTGGAACATAATTACAGAGCATAAGTAAATATTGTATCTTAGCTGAAACTCACGGCATAAAATAAAAAATTCATTACAAAAAAAAAAAAAAGCAAAACAAAAAAATAAATTCACTTTCTGACAGCTGAATGACAGTTTTCGTCATTATTGTCTGAAACTGCTGGAGCTATATATAAATATGAAATTAATTTTGTTTTGTTCTGTAATATTAATTATTACTTAAAATTATTTTCAATTCAGTATCTAGTTTATTTAAATAAACAGTATAGCAGTTGTGTGCTCTTAATATGATAAAAATTCACGTGACGTTTCCACAGATCGTCATATATTTTAACGAGGTTTCATTAAAGTAAAAATGGTGGAGGCACTTTCTGTAGAAATGCATAAACTTATTTATATATTGTGAGATTCAGCTGAACTATGGATACTAATTATACGTACTACTGTTCCAGATAAAACGTAATAAGTTTCAATAGACAGTACTCTGATAATGACTGAGTTCAAGTAATTAATTAAACCTATCAAATAAATTTAATTGTTTTCACTCAGAGATTGAAACCATTTATATTTAATTAATTGTTGATAAAATAATAACTGTTGTATGAAGCCACATTTCTAATTTCCTCCACGAAAACAATTTAGCGTCAAACATCTTCCCACTGTTTTATTTTTTGTGTCGGAACTTCCGTACGTGTAGGTGTCCAAGCCATGTGTTGCCGCGATCTGGTTTCCTCCGCTAACTCGCGCAGTTTGTCGCGGTTCTTGCGGAAATTAATCCGCCCACGGGCAGATCGAGTTACATCTATTTAATGTTCCGTGAGAACCGCCCCCCGTCTGCCGCCCATGCGTGAGAGAATTTAATGACGTGCTTAAAACCGATGGAAAATGCTGGAATGGCCTACATTTACCTCTGTTTGCTTATGGCGAATAAAAAAGATAATGAAATTAGGGGCGCGGGGATATTTGTTGAGTTTGATAACATTTTATGACGCGTTTACAAAGCGGTTGTGTTTAGGATTTTAATAAATATTTAATTTTGATTTTGTTAAATATTAATTGTCTTACAGTCGAATTCATAAAGATTTCATTGATCAGTGATCAAGTGTAATTATAATCAATCTGATCTGGTTCTAATTCAACTAGATCCATGAACCAAATTTCTATAATCAACTGATTCATATATTTGTTTAGATTATGACTCCTTTTCTCTAAAATAAAATAATACATATGTAAGTTTATCTAAATTTAAAATAATATTTACTGAATATTTCTGTTTGATATATATTTTGCAAGTGGACATAAATGAAAATGTCAAAAGAAAATATTTATCATACTGAGCCATTAATGTTAGTTATTTCAATATAAATAAGAAATATAATAATTTTACAGGTGAAGACGGTAAATATTATAAATATTTTAATTGTTTTCTAATATATTAGACAAATTAATTTATGTGTTTATATTTATAGTACAACTTTGACAATTATCAAAATAACTCCTTGAAGAACTTCATTTCTTTATATGGACTGTTATTAGTTTTATATTTTTCGTACAAAAAATATTGTACAAACCTCTTGCGTGAACTCGGTTCCCGGATTCGCAAGCTCGCGCCGCCAAACACTCATCCGGGAACCAAGCGTTCCCGCATTTGGTATGTAAATAACTATTATGAAAGTTTCACATATGTAATAAAATTTTGAAGGGTAAATGGGATTGATTTACGAATCAGCGTTGATAAATGAATCAAACTTTGATTGGGGATTGGTGAATTCTGCTGGAATATTAAAATATCCACAATGCAAACAAATTAAATTTTTCGCCAGGATCAAGATAAACCACCGTTCCTATTTCTAGCCGAGTTTCAATCATTTTAAGTGCAACGCGAAACTAGAAAACTTTTGACGTCCAATAGAAAAGTTCCTGATATTTATAGCGTTCGGCTTCAAGTTGTTTTCGTTGTGCAGAGAGTCACGTTACGTTGAAAAGGTAATTAATAATCAAACAAAATATTGATTTGATTGCTTAGTTGGAAAGTAGAGGCAGTAATTCAATACCGGTAAACCGGAAGTTAAACAATAAATACGAGTATTGCTGTACCGAGTACGGAAACTTCGACGGAAAATCAATGATCGAAATAATTTAATTATAAATCCATTGCAGTAAAATACATTAATGGCATTTGTTGTCAAATAAACGGCAAATTTGTGTTCCTATATATCGTACAAATTAAATTCGGGAGTTTTTAACTGCCACGTTTGTCATATATTGTGACACTTAATATGAACTGAATTTACGTGGCTCCCCAGACATGTGGACGAATTTCAAGTTTATAAAATTACTTACATACTTTTTCAAATAATTTGGAAAATAATGATAAATTTAAAAATAATTTAATATTGTTCGCAATAATCTATTTTTTACTAGCAAACCTGTGTATGGCAATAGTAATTTACTTTACAAGACCGTTACTGAGAACTTCAGTGATAACCACGGTATCTATCGAACGAGCGAATGTTATCCGTGTTAGCAAGTAAATTTTGGATTACGGTTGAGTATTGTACAAGGTTTTGTAAATAATACATTAAACTATTCGATCCAAATAGTCTTTGAAAATATACATAATTAATAAGTATGTTGAGTTTAAAGATACCAGCCCGTAAATATTTTTATGTTCGACTGTATTATAATTACTTGTTTATGATATTGCTTAGCGTGCATAAAGTGGCTCTTTATAGACTAACCGGTAAAGTAAAAACAAAAACTACTAAAGCCTCTAAATTGTCTTAATTATGTACTTGTTACATAAATATCTGCACGAAAAAAAAATTGATTGTTACAATAGCAAAAATATATCTTACTTATAGTGACAGCTATTTAAATATTTACAATAACAATATTTTTATTTAGATTGTTGTCGAAAATAATATTATAATACTAAAATATATATAAATATTGTTATTGTAAATATCTAATTTGCTGTCCCTATACGTAAGATACCTTTTTGCTATTGTAACAATTAATTAATTTTTTTTTCGTGTAATTATTTCATACTGTATTACATTTTCATGTTTACCAGACTGATTTCAGCCTGGTAAATGGAATTTACCAAATTGTTGCTTTTTACGGTACTGTATGGTTGTTAAGCAATATTTTAATATGATTTGATCCGCATTTGAAAAATGTTGTGGGAAAGTCAATAAAACAAAATCGGATGCTATAATTTTTTTAACACCAAGATGATTAGATTTTTTTTAAGAAATAAAGGAAGACGGAAAGCAAAAAATGCTACATAAGTACACGGTACTCATTTCGAAATTCTCATCTTTCTCGTACCGTAAAACTCATTTTCCCGGACTTATAACATAAATAACTATTACCGGACTTAGTCCATAAAATGATTATTTACCAGTAGAGATAGAGCTCAATAATAATAGGTTTATCAACATATCTCAATAAATGCTTTATAACTATGGCGATTTTAATCAAGCAAAGTAATAGATTACCCACTAGTGGGTATAATTTTGAGGAAAGTCACTAGTGAGTATTTTTTTATTTATAACAATAATAATGACACACAACACCATGGTAACTATTTCAATTAACATTTTAATTTAAAAATTTAAAGCATATGTCACTGTCAAATAATATTTCTTTAATAAATTTTTCATTTATTAAGAGGTGTTGGATAAAACGTTATACTTCACACCTGGGCAAAGTGGAATTACCCACTCGATAAAATTTCTCTCGTGGATAATTCCTTACTTTTCCCACTGGTAAAGTAAATAACTATTATACATTTAATAATTAATGTTAGGACAATACTATTTGTCATCCACCCAAATCAATCACAAAGTTTCCAATTTACCAATGATGATTCAATTAAAATTGTGTTACTGTCGGTACTAACTAAAATTGATCTTCACCGTTTTAATAAGTAAAACATTTCCGGAATTAATATTTGCAGGTCTAATTAGGTTGTTAGGTAGTTCTGCAAACTACAAAATCGTCCAAATATTTGCGAAGGCTTTCCCACAGTTTCAAATCATACAGACCCATACAGTAGCACTACTTCAACCTCTTGTTCCCGACTACAAAAAGGCGCTGCTCCCCAACGAAGGGGTAGCCAACCTCGGAGGTACGCTTGACGTACCACGGCCCCCTGCCTTAATAAATGCATGCAGCTGTCATCATCTGAACACGACAGCGCGACGTACGTACATACAGCCAGTGCTACTGTTTTGTGTCTCTGGACAAAAATACTTCTTAGTTTTGCTTGTTTTTAAGTTTTCACGGTCGCGGATGACATGGGAAACAGCTGATGCTCATGGAATTCTACTCATTTGTTTTTCGAGGGTTTTTATTCAGTAAAAATAACTACAACTCTACGGACACTATTTTAAAAATCTACTTTCTTATACATATAAAACTAACTGAATACGAATGACTCGTTTCATGCGTACAAAGTAAAAAAATTGTCAAAATTGATAAAATTTTTAGTTGCAAACGATCTACCGTTAATTATTGTTAATTTAACAAGTTTCAAATTTGTTAGCAAGTAACAAATTATTTGTGTGTATTTCGTAACTAAATATATTTGTTAATATAGTAATTATTAATATTTATTTTTATGTGCTTTTGACTAAATATTTTAGTAATTATATTGAAGCAGAACAATAAATCATAGTTATTATAACAAATTAAATTGTTACAAAGGATACAAACTTTCTTTATCAATTTCAAATTGATAAATTAGCTAAATTTACTTGTTATTATTGGCGAGTCTATTTGTTAAATTCTATAAATGTAGCAAATAAATAAAAACATAAATTTTTCTTGTTAAAAATTCAGAATTAATAAAATTTCAATTTGTTCAAATTGTTAATTTAACACAATATATTTGTCAATATTAACTAAAAATACTTTGAAATCGGCACTAAAGTGCTCAAAAATCGTCAATAAAAGCTCAGAAATCGTCACTAAAGTAACGGATTATACGACGATTTTGAGCAACCCAGTGTTGGCAACCGTTAAATAATTATTGTACAATTAGGATCATTTTGGCAGATATATTGACGTACTATAGTAAATTTGGACGTAACATGAAACAAAATTTGCAAGAAGAATTAACTAATTAATTCCGATGAGGAAATTGAGGACAAAACACATAATTTTGAGTGTTATTTACGATAACTTCACTTCTCGAGGTTGGCAACACTGACTGTCAGTTTCAAATTCCATATTCGTGATAAAAAATTGAACTTCAATGCCTTGATACATAAATAACTATTACAACCGCAAAATTAACAGATCTCAAATCAAATTTTTTATTGTGCATTAAATTTGATGAAGAATTATTATTATTAGTACACGAAAAAAAAAAAGTTCGAACTATTTGGTAAACCAAGGACAAATTGTAAGATACATTTCCTGAAAATTTACTAAACTTCATTGTAAATACTTCTAATTGCTTAGTAAATAATCTTATTTAGTTTCTTAATCTACGGTAGTTATTTTTTCCGTGTACAAATAATATAGAATCGAAATTAAATTGTGAAGTATATTTAAAAAGACATGTTTGCAAAAAGTAATTTATTTTTACGGTTATATCACATAAGACAGCAACCTAAAATTGTATTGGAATGGTTATAGCCAGAATTTAATTCGATAAAAGGACATATACGTTTCCTTTATTATTATTGGATAGACTATCAGAACTCGTGATATTTTATGGTGATTATAGCAGTAATGATCCACTTAGATATTAAGAAACATATAGAAAGATATTGGACTTGAAATTACACAACTTTCTTATAAGTTATTTAGAGTTTTGGATTAAGTCTTGATGAAGAATTATATAGAATAATTCGAAACATTCTACTTAAATAATACAGATTTATGTAACAAGTACATAATATAGGGTTTTATAGATAAGTAAATAACACACTATTATGTACGTGTTACATATAATATTTTATGTTCTATTGCATTGTAGATTTTTTTTAACTTAGAATGACAATTATTTTTTACACTTGAAATTGATAATTTCTAAGTGTGCTTTTTTCTGTTGTTTGGTTATAAAATTGTTCATTGTTTTTATTTTATCGGATTAGTCTATAAAGAACCACTTTACCGATTCTAAACAATGTCATAAACAAGTGATTATAATACAGTTGAATATAAAATATTGTATGTTCGATTGCATTGTAGATTATTTTTACTTTCTTATACAATATAAGGAGTATTGATATCATGAATTTTTTTTTGCGGTAATTTATATTTTGACGTCCACTGAATCCATTAAGACTAATTTCTCAATGATGTCTGTGTGTGAGGATGAATGTATGGATATCCGTGTGTATATCTCATGAACAAGACAAGGTATGTAAAGGAAACTTGGAATTTATAAGATTCATGAAAATATGAAGAGCTGAGTTGATTTTGAATGAAATTGAAAACCGGAAGAGGAAGTTTACTGTACACACAAAACAATAAATTCTATTTTATTTCAAAAATAGAATCAGCAGTGAAAATTAGTTTTAAATGAAAGATGTTAGCAAAAATATTTGCACTTTTCTTGTACATGCTCCTAATTTTGATAAAAACTAAATTATATATTTAATAATAAATTTTAATAATCTTAGTTACAATGGGAACAAAAACTACAATATTTTTAACATCTACATGTCAAACAAATGTGAAGTGTCAAAAGTATGTGTCGATCGTATGAAATATTATAAAAGCAATATTTGAATTATCAGTTAAAAAGTTTTAAAGACTAGATATTTATTAATAGGTACCTGTTTTAAAATAAAACAATATGTAATATATCAAATAATTGTCAAAATAAAGTCATACGTAAGGAACAAATCATACTTGTTCAGTAGTTTTTTTTTTTTGTATAAGAAAGTAGTGTTGTGCCCACACCAGATTTTTTTAAAGCGCAGAATGACAATTATATTTGACACATGATGTTGACATGAAAAAATTGATAAATTCGAATTGTGCTTTTTTCTGTTGTTTGGTTATCAAGCTGTTTATTATTTTTACTTTATCGGACTAGTTTATAAAGAGCCACTTTATGGATGCTAAACGATATCATAAAGAAGTGATTATAATACAGTCGAACAAAACTTAATCCACAAGTCTTTATAATTTGCTATGAGTTTTGAAAGTACATTGAAACAATTTTCTTAAATATGATTAAGAATATTTATAAAGCAAATAGATTTCAAGTGCATGTCAATAAGAAATTAATGTATGCTTTACTGTAAATAATATTCATTACCTACTATTAATTGAAGATACAAATTCACGTGTATGTATTTATAATTATAATTATTACGGGCTACTCACAAACCATGTAGTTTTCTCGGTAAAGGATCGTTTAAACACTGTTTAAATTTAAGAAGTCTTGAGCTAAGTGTCACTTGTGGCACAAAGGCCCTCGTAAGTATGAATGTAGTGAAGGGATACGCCGGATAAACACCAAATCTTCCAAAGATACCAACCAACTACAAAACTATAAGCAAGAGCTTACTTTAGCGTCCGAGTCCAATCCTCATGTCATCTGCAAGGCCTGAAGACCCAGGTTCCCATCCTGGTCACGCGGGTGAGCATGAACATTCCTCCATGGTGCGCGGCGTCACTTCACTTCCACCACATAATTCAACACACAAATCTGCAGACGGGTTCGATTGTTGGGTTCGTTGTTGTTGGTGTTTGTTGAGGTTGAACTATCGAGTCGTCGGCTGTTGCAGTGGATGCATGGCCCGCCGCGACGCTCGGCGCAAAAATCAATGAGGAAACGAGAGGGAAAGTGCGAGAGAGACGGCTGCACATGGCTGGCTGGGTCGCCTAGGTAACCACCCCCAGGGGGGGACGGCGGACGCCGACGATGGAGGGAATTGGGGTGCCATCTACTGGCATGCGGGCCAACTGACAATACGGGTAGTTACCCTTAGTGAAAACCGCGGGAAGATTTGAATTGCACACGTGCGCCTGTATGGAATTGGGGTAAAAGCAAAGTAGGTGGCACCTTGCGGCAGAAGCATTAACTAGAGCAACGGGGAAGATGTATTTATGTTATTTGGGCTCTCTCTCTATTATTATATTAAATAGAGTTGTAACATGTACATCTCTAATATAAATTTGCAAATTTTGAGTGGACGAAAAAATTGTCTTACATACAGAAAGACAAAATAGAGAAATCGTATTCTAAGAACCCTAAAACGTACTTATCCATTGAAAACTCACTACCGGAAATTCTAACCTTTCACAATACCTCCTTTACATATTATGTGCGGGAGATAAAAATGGGTAATTGCTCTATCTCAAAGAAAAGTATATTATACATTAAGGGAGAGAAGTGTATGATTTATTCTCGCGGAGTATATTGAAGCACGAGACGAAGGCGAGGGCTACAATACGACAAGGGAAAAGTTTTCTCTCCTGCAGGTGTATATACTATTTTTTTCACGGCCCTAAAATTTATGACGGTTTTTGTGCATTTCAGAATTATTTGAATTGTAATATAATTTATGATAGTTATCTTTGATTTGTTTCATTTTTCATATTATTTGAGGAGCACTTTTTTTCACTACGGGAGATAAAGTGCACAAATCTCCTGCAGATATGAAATTGGCCAAAAAAATACATTTCTAGTTGTTATATGACTATTTCCTTCATAAAATTTAAGCAAATCAGAATTCTGACATTGCTAAATGTCGTTCAATCAATGTAGAATTACACGATAATTTTGCACTAGTGCAAAATATCGATAATTCGCACTAGTGCAAATTATCAAGGTGATTCTGACTTGCTGTCAAATGAAGTTTTTAAATTTTGCTTTATTTTTTATGAGAGAAACAGCGTTTGGCTAAATTTTAATCGGGAAATAGTTCTTCGAATACCCCTCGTGCATGTAATTGTCGATAATTTGACATGCACTTGGGATATTATATATGCTAATATAAATGTTTGCCAATATTCAAAGAAAATAATTTGAAAATTGGGGTTGTACCATAACAAAAGACCCCAATAGAAAACAAAACTTACTTCACAATTTCACAAAAATGTAACTAATTCGAACTAAGAATTGCTCTAACTGCAAAATAAAAACAGTAATGTTGAATTAGATCTGTTAATTAACAGAGTAGACTCTCAAAAGTTTCTTCAATTTTTATTTTAACTTATATACTGAGCAACTATGTTATATTAATTAAAATAAAAAAAATAATTATTTCCTGGAGTGTTAAAGAGGAATCCTTGTACTTACTTTATCCTCAGCCTCTTCAGCGCGTCCCTCCGCCTCCAGGACTCGCTGCTCAAGCTCCGAGAGCTGTAACAAACAGAACAACATTAACAACTCAAACCCCAACACATTTACCTTAATAACAAACTTCAAACATCTTACATATGCAACATTGCTTTGTACAAAGTAAAACACGCGGTCTTGTATTAAAAGTTTCTCTACTAGCTTCTAGCTGTCTGCTGTCTGCACGCTAATTACTTTCGCATATATTACAAACCTATTTGTATTCATAATTCACGACCAACTGCGGAGTATTTAGCAAGTATAATTCAGCTAAACGTTTTCATTATTAATACCTTTTACACTAAAGTTTTAAACCGACTTAAGGGACTGTTTTGATGCACAAAACAACAATGTATCTTTTTAAATATTGAAAGAAGCTTTCAGAACTTATCGTATAAATAAAACAAAGTTTGGATATAGTTCTGTAAAACTTTTAATAATACGATGTTTCTAGCGCTGGCTTCATCAGGTAAAATACACAACAATAAATATGTAGTCAAGACTACTTGTTTACAAAATAAGGATAACATAAAAGCATAAAACTAGATTTTAAATCGATAGAAGTCAAGAAATTTTTAAATAATCTTAATTTAAATATAGGCTTTGAGTTAACTGTTGTTTCTTTAATCCTGGGCAGTCACACTACTTTCACTATTACACAAACGTTACACTGGAGTCTGGGAAACCCAAGAGATGAAAAACTATTTTCCTATAACCGGATGTAATTTTTCTAGGGATTTTACCTATGGAATATTTCTTTAGGTTTATAGAAAGACATTAAACAGTTAATAACCTTTCTGAACCTTATATTTTATTCAAATCGCAGCATTTTGCCAAAGCTTAACTTTTTTTATTTTGTACTATGAGAACAAACACATAGGGTTTTTACATATTGAATATTTGTTTAGGATTATAGAAACTGAATTAACAATGAGGTAGCATTGAAGTTACGAATGCTGCGCATGTGGAAAATTAGTGGGGTTTCTTAGACCCAGTTAAATTTATTTTTGTATGGTTTTTTATGTGTGTTTATAAAAAATTTTAGCTATGAATTGGACCTGATAAAGCATCGTTTTGTTAAAATTTTTGGAGAATTACATCTTAATATTGTTTTATTTTTAATACAAGCCTAATCCCAAATATATTCGTATGAATTTTCCGCTTCATAAATCTGCACCTAACGACCGTCCTCGGACCGTAATGAAAATAATTTTCAACCATATTATTTATAATACTGAATATGTAATAATTAAAAACAATATTCACTTCGTAGATTTTTACGTGGGCTAATAAAATAGACCTGTTTTAATGTATATACGAATATATATGTTTATTTTACGCAGGTTATTTATTCCAGAACCGCTCATAAAATATTGTTACAATAAGAAACAATATATTTAGATTCAGTACACTCTGACAATAGCTTTTGTACTTAATAATTTGGACGAAAATAGCAATATATCTTTTTACTTAAACAGAATTATAAATTATTCTGTTTCTTTTTCTTTTTTGCTGACAATAGATATTAAAACGCCACGATCACTGAGATGATTAACTATCTCCTGTTTAACTTTGTCCACTGTCTAACGCTTTCAGCATCATGCAAAAAATGAGCATTATGTACAAATTATTAGAATAATCGTAGTTTTTATTGAAAGTTGAAAAACCGATGTGTATCTCCAGCAGGAATACGAGTTAACTCCGCAAGAATTAATCATTTGTTTCAAATAGAATGTTTTATTTAAATATGACGTTTCAAAATGTTGTACATAATTTTTCAGGAAAACAAAGGAATAATAAAGAATTACGTACAATAATTCGAAACATTCCCATTTGACTTATAGAAAAAACAGTTTTATTCTTCGTATTTGGATTCGCATATTACTGAACCTGTGCTGCCACCATTTTTCCAACCTCCATATCAAATCTTCCCTCTACCAGAGGGTGCCTAACCACAATCTCCCTGCGAGAGATGGCAGCACCACTATTCCAGTTTCAAACCAACCCCTGGTTTGCGCCGTTGCTAACTGCACCCTGTGCCGGCACATGCAGCCACCTATGTGATACAGTAGCAACTATCCGTCACCCAGAACTTCGCTAGAAATATTGACAATAAAATCCGACCGAAACGGCCTAGAGATACCGGTGGAACTGCGATCATAAGAGGGATATTTATACCACGGAAATGGCGTGTATTGCGTATGAGGTTACATAAGGGTGGTTGTATTTTTAGAAGTTTATTTGGCGAGACGGTAAAGCTTTGTTAATTAAAGTGTTGGGGATGAAACTTGTTTTGTAATGAGACGACCGTTAGAATCATTCGTAAGGAGGATTGTTACATACATACATAGCATTTCGCTTTATTCCACACAGTGGGGTAGCACGAACCCTGATACATAATCACTCAATAATCAAACAGTCCTGTTCTGTACATTCTTCACATTCAAAATAATTCGTTCACGCACCAAACTATCAATCATACATAACCACTTGCTTACGAGTGTGGGATATGCCATTCCGTTACATGTTGTAGACTATACTTTCTATAAAAAGGTTTTGGAAATTATACAAAAATACAAATATAAAACTGTTGAAAACGTCAAACTCAAATAAATCAAATTAAAACAAACAGACATAACCATAGTAACTGAATCAAGATACTTCATATGTCGCGCTAATAAGCGGTTCTGATTCGTCGAAGATATTCCATACGCCGCGTATGGAATGTTAGTGATTCCATAACAATTTTTAGTAGTGGAATGCCCAGTTTCCAAAACAGTGTTATAGAAACATTATTCTAGGTTAACACGTAATTAATAATAAGTTTTTCATCAACCACCGATCATATAGTCGTTTGTAGATTTGATCTGCTCGATATATTGTTATTACAACGAATATTTGTTATTAATAATATTTAAAAAACAAAGCTGATGATGGTTGCATTTAGCACCCGAAACGTTCTGTCATCAAAATTTGTCAATAAATTAATAAATAAAATGAAATATGGGTTTCTAAGTCCTTCCTGCTCCTAAATTTAAATATACTTTTGGACCCTTCAAGATCTCCGCATCTAATTAATAAAGGGTAATACAGAATTGTGGAAAATATAAATGTCACCTTGAATAAGATTATATGAACTAACCATACTATATGATGTACCTATAGGGAATTTTGATAACATATTCTCATATTGGAATGGATGGTGTACGTATTGGTGGATCTATAGTGCATGCGTTAGCATATGCTTATGAATTTATAATGGTTGTGTTGGGTGAAACTGAGAAGCAATCAGGAAGAATGATGTGGGCATAAATGAAGTATGGAAAGGCTTAAATCTGTTATTGAATATCGATAATGTAAAGTATTGGTGTCTGAGAAGAATGATTTGGTGACTGTAATGTTTCAGTGAATGATGTGATATTGGTACAAGCAAATGAATTTGTATACTTGGGTAGTGTGTTTTCGAGGGATGGACGTATTGACCGGGAGATTGAAAGGCGGATGTCTGCAGGGTGCAAGGTATTGGGTGCTCTGGGTACATTTGCTCGAAACTTGAATGTATCTAGAGATGCTTGATTGAGTGTTTCTAATGGTGTGTTAGTGTTTACATTGATGTATGATTCTGAATGTTGGGTGTGGATGAAGAAGCATGAACGACGTATAACTGTTGTAGAAATGAGATATTTGAGAGGAGTGTGTGGGTGTACGAGGCGTGGTCGTATCCGGAATACATTGGTGTATGGTAAGGGTGTGATTAAGAAGAATGTTGTAAATAAAGTGGAAGTAAGTCAGTTGAGGTGGTTTAGAAATCTTGAGAGTATGTCCAATGAAATGTTAGTGAAACGAATATATACGATTAAGAATAAGTGGTTAGGTTTGATTAAAGGATAATTCTGGTGCTTCAAGGATAAATTAAATACATGTTTAGGGGCTAAAATTTAACAAATATCTATAAAATATCCCACGTACAGAAATATACGAAAACGACAACCACATAGAAATGAGTAAATGTCGTTTATTGTATTGTCGAGGGACACCTATAAATCCAGCCATCCAAAACAAAATGCACGAGTTAAATATTCTTGTAACAATCACAAAATAATTAATTTTGTTTACGTCGAATTTGTTTCAGAACGCTCTGGGATCTAAAGCAGTGTTTCATAAGTTATTTATAATTCTCTTGACGAGGGTTAGAATCGGAAATGAATTGAGTAACTTTTCATCTTCTATAAATATTAAAGTATTTAAATTCGCGTACTGCTAAACTACAGTCTGCACTGGAAACTTTTAGCAACTTAGTAAATATTACTAAATATTTGATAATGTTTATTAAGTTTAGTCAATGCAATTTAAATACGAGATGTGGCTATAAAATAACCGGAATTGTAGATAAATCTTGCATTGGTTTTCTGTCAGAATATTAACAAATGTATTTCATTTTTTGTAAGCATGTTCATGGTCTCAGTCGCTTTTTCTTCTACTGTCTCAAATTTTCCTGAATAGGGTGGATTTTCCAACACTAGGATCTCATACTTGGTCAAATACCTCATGACAGGTAGTGCAGGGTGAGTCGGAGCGTTTCCCTGATAAAGAAATCATGACTTGTTTTTCCACAATTATACTACAAATCCGATTATTTTATATCCACACTTCGTATATTTTCATAGTTTAGTTGGGATAATAATTTAAATTATAAAGTATAGTCTTTTTTGCGTATTTCGCTGGCCATCGCGATCTAGTTTCTTGCCGCTTCCGGTCCAGCAGACTCCAGGGTCCAGCACTCCGGGCACTCCGGCCTCGTGGCAACTTACAACCGAATTATCGGCGCTTTGATCAATGCCCGGGGGCGCAGGCGCAGCGCTCTCCCCGCGCCGCGCCCGCCCGCCGCCCCCGCGCTTATGATTAATTTTAATTTCGCACAATGAAAAATAACGCTTCGCTTAAAAAGTGGCCGGAATTTTTGTAACAAATGAGCAACGCATTGCGTACATTACGCTGCAGTGTATTGATCCCTGGGTGAGGGTGGACCCAGGTTAGACTCAGTCAAATCTGCGGGATTTATCTTCTCATATTTCAAAGCTTCATGCACAAATTATCTCAGATTCTACAAAGAGAAATCAGAGAGGGAATCTGACGCATTATCGACCACAGAACCTTTCAATTTGTTGGAGTATGCTCATCATTGAATTTATTGATCAATATCTGTTAACATATATCTAATTAAAGGAAAAATTTAACGGGAATCTGAAGATATATGATAAGCATGATCAGATATATACTTCTGTATAGTTCATATTTTTCAACAAATTTTTCATCATCTATGGGAAATGTATTTTATGGTAAAAATATCTAGTGTGTCTACCACATTAATTTCTTCAATATATACAGTTATTTTTGAATTCTTGGTTTCCCTAACTATTTCACATAAGTAAAAGTTTACTTGTTATTGTTACTCACTTGTAAACACCATTTACCCAAGCCCTCTATTGCTTTTGTAAATGAGTTACTAATTGACAGCTACATTGTAAAATTTTTACAAGTTACAAGGTAAACAATGCACGTTGCCACAGTAATGCTTGCAAGACTTATACGAAATCATTTATAATAATTTTTGACGGAACAGTTGTGTGTAACTGAAAGGACTTGGTTATAATTTTAATTTGATTTACAAATGAGTAACATGTAAAATGTTGTACAATACACGCAAAGTAACTGTTTTACAGCTTCAAGGAGGTGACAGGCTCGCCGGTCTTTTCCTCCATTCAGCAGTAAAAACTGTTTTACCTTGTTTGTAATGTAAATAACTATTATTGTAGAGAAATAATTTCAGCATTTTTTGAAACATATCTATATAATTTTTGTCTACCTGAAACCGAAAAAAAAAGACGGAAATGTGTATTGGTAATATTCATAAAAACATCACTGCCATTAAATAAATGTGATATAAATTAAGAGTTTATTTTTTAAATACATTTATCGAGCACACTTTCTCTATATCAAATTTTTCTTCCAAATTATATATTTTTAAACTTTCAATTGGTACATTTGTTTTGTAATTTTTTTGAATCTTTTTTGTCCGTGATTTATAGAACATACAAATACATATCCATCCATCCACACAGATATCATCAAGGATCTCAAAACATGTTTTTCCATTAAATCTCACAATCGATTTTATAATTGCTATATTCTTTATACTACGTATAAAGAAGTAAAAATGGAATACTTTTTTCATCGTTTTGTTTAAGTTTAAGTTTTGTAATTAATATTTTTCTCATCTAAAAAATTAACTCTAACCCCTTATCCTTAGGGCCGATCTTTCCAACTACGAATAGAATTCCAAATAAATTGTTCGCCGAATAGATGAAATATATCTCAACGAAATGATAGCTCAAATGATAGTAATTCTTCTGGCTGTCATTTTTTGATCCGTATTTTTTTATTTATTCGACGAATAACTTGTTGGTAACTTTATTCCTAGATGAAAAAAGCAGTCCTAAAAGTAATAGAGAAAATCTATATACGATTTTATTGTTTAAATTTTTCATAGACTATTATTAACCGTTTCATTAAAAATGAACAGTAGTCGTAAAAAAAACTGTTCCAACAGTATATTTGATTTGAAAGTACATATAGTTCGCTATACAAAATAACCTATTTATTATGTTTGATTTTCCTTCAACAACTCGCGTATATTCTCCGTTCGCTTGTAGTAGTTTTCCAGCATAAATTCTACGCACACTCTGATAAGTTCCCATTGACAGCAAAGAAAAACTAATCTAGTGTGAGCAGTAGTACTTCCCTTGCGCTGAATGTAGTGCAAAGGGCGGGTAAAGGGCTGTAAACGTCCTCCAGCAGCGGTGAAGGGTTTGCGGCTGTGAGATATTAGCGAAGTTCATTGCTACCGTCAGTGCTTGTACGTGTACGCGAACAAGAAGCACGTAGCGAGGGAAAGCAGCAGGAGGCAGGCTCTGTGCTTCTGCAAAGCTGCTCGCGGATGGATTGTGCGCGGCACACACGCACGAGGAGTCAAGATGGTGTTGTAGACATTTTACACGCTACAAGAACTTTTGTTTTATTTCTTCGAGCAACTAACATGCTTACGAAGTTTGCGACTTGAAGATTTTAAAGCTTGGAAATAAATATATAAGTACACTGAGGAAAATAGTAGCGTTCAGTTAATTTACGCGCAACTGAATACTTCAGTAATTTGAAATGATATTGGTAGATAAATAAAATGATATCTAGGTTAGGTTTTTGAACAAAGTTTAATAAAATATGTTATATTTTAATACATAATTAAAACATTTTATAAAAAATATTTCAACAAATCATAAAACGTGAATGACATGTCAATTCCTTCGTAACTAACTCTTAGTTGATTAAACTGAGATCATCGCCAATGGCAATTTTCAGTTATTTCAACTGACAAAGGGGCCTATTCTGTAACTTACCTGTTAATTTTTAATGGCGTGTTAAAAAGTGTAACCATTAAAAATATATGTGTCAAATGAAATTTTACAATTTTTATTCAATGACGTATGTTATCATTGGTTAAAATTTTTAATAGGCCGTTAAAAATTGATAGATATGTTACAGAATAGACCTTACATTTAGCTGTTTCTTGAATAACTATATCTCTCAGTTAAAGGTAATTAAACTGTAACTTCAGTAAATAAAGCAGCCTAACTGAGAACTTCAGTTGTATTTACTGACTATTTCAGTTATTCAAGTCAACATCCTAAAAGCAACGGGAACAGGAAGTGTTTAGGTATTTTTATTTTGATGACAGAATACTGTAAAAACTATTTCATGTATTTCTTATATTTTATTAAGTAACTTACTAAAAATGACAGACTAACAGTCTAAACGTCGGTGTTTAATTTATTTTAAATATATTGACATCTCTGATTAATTGTTTGATTGAATTCATCCAGAATATTTTTTCATCAGTATTAGTTAAGTTTTGGAGTTAATTAAATACAATGTGTTATCGTTTAGTAATATTTAATTGGAGAGGAATAGATTGGCCTACGATAACTGTAAGATAGAGAAGTATGTTGTAAAAAAAAGTGGGAGTGAGTCAGTTGAGGTGGTTTGGCCATCTCGAAAGATTGGTGAAACTAATATATGCGGGCGAGATTGAGGGTGAACGATTGTGTGCCCATCCGAGGAATAAATAGTTAGGTATGACTGATGGTTTGTTGCGCGAACGATTTATTCTAAATATAAAGAATAGACGAGCATATTTGAATCGCATTATGATTGTGGACGAGGCGAAGTGATGAGCCAGGATAGAAATGTTTAGAGGAAATTGATTGATTGGGTTTCAGGATTCGAAAAGCATGTGTTTCTTTACTTATAAAAAGCAACAAAAACAAATAGATGATTTATCGTACCTCACTATAAATGTGAACGATACGAAAGTGGTGTGCCAGGACAGGAATGTTTGGAAGAAATTGACTATGTTTTCAAGGATTAAAATACCTCACTGTAGGACATAGCGTGGCATTATGTATGTCCAACTAAAAATTAAGATGTTTTCTCGTTTAGTACCTCGGCGAATCTTTGAGCAACATTTGTATCTATTGACAGGCGCTATATCAGCAGCACTCCGGTCCCCTGTGTACCGCCCCCTCCCCTCCGGAACCGGAACCCGGAACTTTACTTTTAACGACACACACATGGATAGGCAGCGGTGGCTCGGATGACTAGATTCGCTCGCTGCTCGCCGCAGGCGTTGCTCTCTTGTTTTACATAAAAAATAACGCACGTGGTTTGCGGCGGCGGCGGCGGCGGCCAGCCCTGCTAACCTGACCCCAGCGCATGTAATCGATAAGGCCTCGGATGTGATTGATTCGCCAGAGTATTAACCCTGATTTTGCTTTATTTCATTGTCAGATGCTCCCGGTTACGCCTTTGCAACAACGTTTCCGGTATTGACGAAACCGATCGTCTTACAATTATTTTATTTTCAAAAATGAATCTGTATTCTCGTATTATACATACATACATAAGATCGCGCTATATCGAACACAGTATAATATTTCATCAAAAGATGACTGTTGGTATAATAATCATCATTTAAGCTAAGATTTTAATGCGCTATATTTTTTTATTCTATTGACAAATTTATTCTCTAGGTAACTGAGTTTTGATATACCGGCCCTTAATGATATAATAAGAAATATAAAATTTAAATTAGGGTAAGGGATAATAAAATAAACATTGATTAAGTACCTATGGAATGTTAGACGAAATAGCGTCAAAACTGTTAAATATAACAAGAGATGAAAGGAGAAGACAGTGAAAAAGATCAAGCAACAGACAGTCGGATGGCTTGGACATGTATGGGGAGCAAAAGAAAAGGATCAGTAATAAAAGGGAGACCAAGAGGAAGAAAAAGAGGAGGCAGACCCAGATCAACATGGCTAAAGGAAATAGAATATTCAAAAGCGGCAGGAGTTAAAAACTGGCAAAGTAAAACAAGAGGCAGGAAGATGTGGAGAAAGAAAGAAAAGAAACGGAGATTGATCCACTCCAACAAAAGGATCTAGAAAGCTTCATAAATATTATTATTTTGAAAAATTTAATAATATTGAGTCTCTTAATTTCTTTGTTACAAAAAGCACATAAAAGTACTACGTCGGATACAAAATGTGTATATGATATCTGTAAATTACAATATTTCTGAAAATCTCAATGATATGAAGAATGTTATCGTACTAATTAGATAAGGAAGAGCAACACCAACAACAGTTTTTTGCAATGATCTCATGTCATACACTTATGCATCTAGTGGCGTCATTTATCCCATCGTATGAAAAATGAAAATGTATTTATTTATGTTGGTAATCCTTGGCGTTATTTCGGTGAAGTGGCGTTCATTAGCAGCGGCAATAAATCAAAGAAAGCCCTCACAGGCCGGTGAAGATATGAGCTGCGCGCACGAACTCTATCGGCGAGATTAGCGGCGTTGTAGTGGCTGCACTGCGCCGATATTTATAATTAAAAGTGATATCGCAACCCTTAAATTCCCGCTCTCTATTTGTTACGTAATTACACGCGATTCCCGATACAAATAACGGCCAGCGAATATGAATATTAACGGTTCAAATGAAACCGCGCCCGATAACGATTACAGCGACGCCGGAAATTGTAATTATGAAACGGAAAAAACGCCGGGTTTATCATTTTAAATGCAAACGCGCAAAGTTATATTGAACGCTGCAAAATTATCCCACACGCTTCGGAATTATCGCTTTTAAATAATGCTTTAGCCAACTGAACAAACCACCTATGCATTTCACATATACACAATTCATCCACAATATTATATAGCCCTAAGTTGGATTATCTTTCACTATAAATACAATTGTTTAGGTTCTAATATTTATTTGTATTCTCTGTTGTTACAGATAAGTCATCCAACTTTCTGTCGTCTTGTTTCATGAACAAAATGGTTGATTTTCGGTAAGTGATATTTTTTTTTTTTTTTTTTTGGATTCACAACATTTGACGCACGCTATTGACAACCAGAAACTTTTAATTCGCACACTCGTTTGGTAAAATATACTCTGACGTTCTCCGGATATTCTCCATACAGTAATAGATATTTACGATATAAGTGGGATAAGAGTATTAGTAAGATACGCATGTGAAATTTGCATAACGAGGCGACAGCCCAATTGTTTAATCACATAAGTATATTAATAAAGCATTATCACACGTGTATTGTACAATATTTTACCTACGTCCGCCCAAAGTTAAAAAAAATTAAAATAATTTTACTTTATTTTGTTAACAAGTAGAAAATTTATCCAAGTAGTTGCTGTAAAAATGTTTTTAATTCATGGCGACCACAATTTGACATTAAATAATTATGTAGTTGTTTTTCATAAATTTTTGAAGCATTTCGTAAAAATCAGTGATTTATTTCGTTGGATATAGAAGAACAAGCTTCAAACATTATTAATTAATTAAATATTAATTAATTTAAAGAATTGTAAAGGACGTATTATAAACATTAATAATAAATAGTACGTTAATGAAATCAAGTGCAGTAATGAAGCTCTTAACTCATGCAATATGAGTATGGGATATGTGACATTTACTCACAGGCGCAGATAAAATCATTTTAAAGACAATAAAATGTATTTCTCAAAATGTTGCACACACTGATTTTTATGTATTAAAATCCGCAAAAATTATAGATAATTGCCAAAAATTTAAAGAACAATGCGTATGCAAATGTTTTTTCAAGAGTCATATTATCAAATTCCTTACCTACCAATGATTACTTTTACTATACTGCTGTAGAATTTGTAAATTTACAAGTATTTTGATTCCGTTAAAAGTAAATTTATTTGTTACAAAAAGCACTATAACTATATTTATAATAGGTTTGTTCCAAGTGGTCATTTCTGACAAGTTTGTGACAAATTTCAGTGCGCCTGCGAAAAATGTAAACAAGTTAACTTTGAAATATAAACTTCATTTCTTTTTTGTGGCAAAAAAAGTATGAATTTCTTTATTTATATTTATATTTAAGGTTAGCTGTCAAAACAAAAAATGAGCATGCACATGCGCTTCATTCCATTCACCGTTCCAGTCTATGTTTCAAACTTAACTTGTTTACATTTTTCGCAGGCGCACTGAAATTTGTCACAAACATGTCACAAACTTGTCAGAAATGACCACTTGGAACAAACCTATTGTCTTACATTTACAATATTCGTCTCCTAGGGGAATGTACTATTCATAAATTCATATAAAATTTCTTCTATGTAGAAGACAAACACTAAAATTCTATTTAAGTTAACAGGCTTTCTCGTAACCATTTACTTAGCTATATTTATTAATTATATCAGTATTTCAGAAATCCATCGAACTAAAATTTTAGCCACTTATATAATAACTCGTTAATTGTGTTTATATGGACTTTTCGACTTTAATTAAGTTCGGAATTTATCCTTGAAATAATACCGGTACGTTTTGGGACACACTGTATGTACAATTTACTACAAATGTCAAATTAGTTCGTTCCACTCGGTGGCGCTGAATTATGATCCTTTATAGTGTTCTAATCTCGAATTCAAATGTCATGTCCAATAGCTCTCACGTGTAGCAAACAATACCCACCAAACAGACAAAAATAAATTATGCACAACTCATAATTACAGCAATTGAAGGGTCTGCGGTTTGGTATAGATAAAAAGCAATTGACTGCAGCCAACACTGCAGCAGTGTGTAACAAGCCAGCCAGCGCTCGAACCCACGCATGTCGTGCGCCCGCAAATTGAAATACCCGGTGCAAAAATTCTGCTTCGTGATAAATCTGCGCGCAAGTATCTGGAATTATGCCGCTACCATGCAACCAGATACAATTTATCGTTATTAATGGCGGACTTTATCTACTGAGTTCTTTTGTAATGGCTGCATGCGATCATCTTCCACGATACGTCATAAATCTAACTATTTTCCTGGACGGATTTAAATTTAAATGCAAAGGAAATTCCACATTCATAGAACGGTACAAAACTAGTCGTCAATCTTACCCAATACAACGAAGCTATTAAATAAATACATTTTGGCGTAATTATATCACGCTATATCCCACACAGTGGGGAAGCATGAACCCTGCTACACGATCAACCAACAATCAAACATTCCTATCTTGACATACCAACTGATCAAGATTCATATATGCTCGTCCATTCTTCACACTCGGAATCATTCGTTCATGCAACAAACCATCACTCAATTTACCATCAACTCTTACCACAGCCTCATTTCTTTCATTTAACGCTTGAATTGCTCCTAAAAATTACCATCCATCCATATTCCACATAGTATATCTTAGAACACTGCCATACGCGTTTTACTTTCTTATATGAAGTATAAGGAAGTATTGGAATCATGAAAAAAATCGCTGACGAGATTTTTGCGAAATAGATGTTTTGAATTTTACTGAATCCTATTTGACCGTTTTCTCAATGATGTATGTGTCAGTCTGTGTGTATAGATGGATGGATATATGGTCTAGTGTGCAATATCTCATGAACAAGTTAAGATATGGTAACAAAACTTGGAATTTATAAGTTTCATGCAAATACGTAGAGCTGAATTAATTTTGAATGATATTGAAAAACTGAAGGAGGAAGTTTACACACAAAACAATTTTTTTTGCAAAAATGGCATCAGCTGTAGAAAAATGTTTCAAATATAAATTGTCAGCAAAAATATTTGGAATATAAAATGTTATTTGCACTTTTTCTGTACATGCTTCCAAATTTGATAAAAACTAATAATATATTTCAATAACCTACAATGAGAACAAAAACTAAAATACAATTTTCTACAACCACTTAGAAATCTGCTCATTGTATGTTTATTGTTGCTAGAGAAATGAGGTATATAGCAAGCATCGTGCGAAATAAATTTGTTTTGTGAGTATTTCAATACATGTCATTTCATTTCAGTACAGGTGCCATTACTAGGATACTTATTTAGAATTGTCAAATATTGGAATGAAGAAAGCGGGACAAATTTATTATTAAAACTAAATTAATTACAAAATAATATCGTGGTCGTAGAAAAAGTATAGTGTACAATTCGCATGGAATGTCCATTTCATCCTCGTAGGAAATCAATACCCATTCCATGCTTGTTTTACAATATACTGTTAACATCTATATGTCAAATAAACATGAAGTGTCAAAAATGTGTGTCTTTTGAAGTATTATAAAAGCAGTATTTGTATTATTAGTTACAAGGTTTCAAAGACAATGAGAACGAAAAATTAACAGGTTTAATATCTGTATATCAAATAATTGTCAAAATAAAGTCATACGCAAGAAACAAGTCATACGTGTTCAGTTGGTTTTATATGTATATGAAAGTAGTATGGTGATTTTTTTAAATCGCAAAAGCCACAGAACACCTTATTTTAACCATTGATCCATACAATCCCTCTCAAGAAAACAACCTCCTTGCATATCACTTAAGTTAGAAATTGTTAAGGCTAGCAGATTTTTCCATATAACTTCCCTACTACATTCAACAAACTAATCGTTTAAAAATTTGTACTGCCTTTTCCTTTAAGTAAAGGTCAAATAACAGCTTGTTTCCAATCATCAAAAGTTACCATATTCCATGCAATTCGTCCCAGCGATCGTAGCGCTGATGCCTTCATGTATTCATTTCCTTGAGACACGAAACATGATCGAGTACCTCCCGGCGTTCAGCGTCTGATTTAACACTCCATGCCGCCTGGCGGAACATATTTGCTTAGCGCAGACATTACAAACGAGAACAGATGCCTGTTTACACGTGTTTCGCCCCCCGGGGAAAACCGGGGCTCCGGCGAGCTCCAGGTACACACACCGGAACCCGGACTCCGAGGGGAGCGAGAGGATTTTTCACGGGAACGTAACTTGAGGCGCAGATGAAAGCAAATCGGCGGAGGGTCTGATGGATGCGCGATTTCAAATTTTCGATGCTTTATTACTACAAGTCTCCCTTGATTCAGATTCGTTTTGCGGTTTTTAACCTCGAAAAGGAAGGTAAACCAATTAAAATGCTTTTGTGAATTTTAATTCTCATAGATATTTCGAGGAGATTGATTGGTTGATTGGGTAAACCTGTCAATGTATTACTTCACCCTCCTTCATAATATAGATCACAATTTGCGTAAAATTAACTAGAAAAATACTAAAAAATCTGATGTGCCCAGCACAAAACCTCTCGCCCATTGCAACTCTTAAACGGTACAAAATAAGATTTGCTGATACAGAAAAATAACTTCTTATTTATTTATTTTCTATTTATATTTGAGAAATTTAGTTTTCATTCTTATATTTGTTTAATTTTTTAACATATATTTCACTAAGAAAACAGCTTCACAATCAAAATGACATGTGTCCCATTTCGTAAAAAATTAAATTTTTAAGTGTTTCCATGGTGATTATAGAATGTACTATTTATGAAATTTAATTTCTTTATATTTTATTATCTCTAAATCTAATGAAAATTAATAAAATTAGTGTAATCAAACCAGGTGTAAAATTAAATATTCTTCAATTTTCAAAATAACATAAATTGTTGAAAAATTAAAACGTGCTTATTCATTGAAAACTCACTACCTAATTTTTTCACCAAAAACAATACCTCCCTTACCTAGAGGTAGGCGGGAGGTAAAAATGAGGCTCGAACTCGATTGACCTTTGAAAACACAGTTTGATTGGCCTTTTTATTTGTTCAACGTGGAACGTAGAAGCGAGCTTATCTTCAGATAAGTTCCATTAAAAATGAATACTGTGATTCTAGTTAGTCGAGCGTAAGTTGTGCAGGCTTAGGGTTTATTTGTGAAAAGTGCGAGCGAAGCGAATTTAATCTATAGATATATTCCACATAAACATAACGCGTACATCATTGTTTAAGAATGATGTATAAGTTATGTAAGGTAAAGCTCGCTTCACTCAAACTTTTTACATACAAACCCTAAGCCTGTACAACTCACGCTCGACAAACTCGAATTACGAATCACAGTACTCATTTTTAACGGAACTTATCTGAAAATAAACTTGCTTTCACGTTCCACATTGAATGAATAAAGTAACCCATTAAACTGGATTTTCAAAGTCATCCGAGTCCGAGCCTCACAAAATGTGACACACTCCATGAAAATTCATCCACTTCGAAGATGAAGTAGTACATCATCAAGTTGACCGTTGATTGTGTTTCAGGTTTCGTGCTTTTGCTTTTTGTTGCCAATAATTACTTTATTTTATTAAGGCATAAATTATAAAACACAGCTTGAAAATTTAGTTTGCATGGAATAAGTAATACAAATTCACGTTTCGAAAATCTAGACAGCCGCGTAAAAATTTAATGTCTCCAATTCGTGAGTCCAAAAATATTTTATTTGTAAATTTCTCGGTGGCGGCTATAAAAAATAAACAATAAAAAGAAAAGCATAAAATAGTATCTAGATTAACAAGAAAAGCTTAATTATCTACAAACACTGCAAACTTTTATTTCTTCCCAAGTTTACGATGATTATAAAAACAGGAGTATTTTTTCTGCAGATTAGCTGATGCAAAATAAAACGAGCAAGTATTTAAATTAGACATTATACATGCACCTGTGCAGCCGGGGTGGGGCTACATGCGTACTTTTTATGTTTATGGAAATGTTCACAATTACGGATATTGCCAGTATGCCAGAGTGTTCGTAGATGGCAGCAGCGAATTTACTTTTCTGATGTGGTGCACTCGTGTGCTCCTTGAGTAAATATTTGACTATTATGACGTACTACGGTAGCCTCTAGTACAATTTAACATAATCTGTTTGATATTTGATTACTGCTATAAGTAAACGATGTTACGATTATAAACATTAACTGGAACGATTATTTGTTTAGTTGCCTTTGATATACTTTACAAATAGTTGTATATCAGTATTGAATTTATTTGTACTACATATGTATTAGACATTTACAACAAATTCACTTTTCCCTTTGGGGTGGATCTTAACTTATCAAATACCAATGTTTTTATATAAAAATACTAGCCCCCCTTTTATTCTTCTTCTTTCCTTCGCAAGCCTAGGGTCTGTTTTTGACTCATACTGATTTCTATGAGCCGATTAGAATTACACTCAAGCGAGTACTACTCCAATTATATTAATTCAAGTATTTTAAATAATACTAAATAATTGTTGCAGTAGTGGTTGTGTTCTGTGATGCACAATTTGGGGCATTGTTATGATTACAGAACATTCTATGTAAAAAAGAGGAAGTGTAAGAACTGTTTTATTAATTGAGATACAATAAACAATTAGCAGCAATATAATACGTGATCTGTGCCTGTGGATGATACAATCTGTTAATTTCCTTGTTTAAAATTGCCATAGTTAAAGAGCATTTATTGAGTGGTTTTGGATAAAATATATTATCTACAGGTACTACTTTTATTTCAAGTATTTGTTTATAATTAATTATTTCTATAACAAGGCCGCGAAATCATTCTTTAGCGTATCGAGAGAAAAATTTTCGCTAGGGCCTCTTGCGGCCGAAGCAGGACAATCTCGCGGGCGATAAAGGATTTCGCGGACAAGGTGTACACACTATTTTTTATGCAACCGTAAAAAATATGTAATTATAAATTTTAAATAGTTTCATTGTAAATAGAAAGTGGCTATGGGATTACTTTTGAAGAACTAATGTTAATTCTCAAGTGTCAAAATGATTTTTTTACCCTATTCGCGTCTGTTACCATTAACAACGGAAATTAAATTTCTCGGTTTATTTTGCGGTTGTGAAATACTTATTTTGCGTCCGGTTGCACAAAATAGTTATTTATGATATGTATTAAAAGTGACATTTTATGGGTAAGTGGGTAAGTTTATGAAACGAGGCGAAGTTGAGTAAAACTACTTAACGAACGAAATAAATCACTTTTTACACGTAGGTATATCATACAAAATTTTATGTATGATCTTCCTAGTGTATTAGTAAATATTAAAATTGTAAGATATTTTGACAGGTAGGGTTATATTTGTTGATTTATTGAAACAAATCGTTAGCAACGTGTTAAAAGTAAGAATAAAATCAATTTACCACGTTGCTATGTTACTTTTTACACTATTGTCAGAAAGTGACACTTTTAATTTGCTAAGAAACCGTTAAAACGATCGTAGATAAAATAATTTTATCTACGATAGTGTGTAAAATTAATGTTTAACTGTTAGTTTCAAGTTTGTAAAACTATTGTTTAGTAACACGATGCCATTAGTCACGGGCAGTCACGGCTTGCCAAGCAACGAGTGAATAAAATTTTTAAACACGCCAAATTTGCAAAAATTTTGTTATCATGGCAAACTTCTCATTTAATATTGTGATCCTACTTCATAAATAAAAATATTTTTTAAATATTTTTTGGAGTTTTGTATTATATCGTAGATAAAATTTTGTACGATACACATACGTAAAGCGTCTTTAGTCACTCAGGGGTCTTAATTGACTCATTCGTGACTAAAGACTAGCTTTACGTACTTGTATCGTAAATAACTATTAGAACATTGTATAGTGCTAAACACTTCTATTGAAACACTCAAAAATAGAACTCGTAGTAATCACCCGTTAGAATCGAGCCAACCGACTGCAGATTTCATAATATAATAATTATTCTATCAAAGTACTGTGTACTATGAGAGCAACTTGTATAACAGCTGCATAAAATAACAATTTGCAATCAATCTAAAATCCAATCTGCCATAATACAGCATGCAGTTCATCATCGTCGCTCTAAACACGCACCAGGGACAAATAACTTCACTTGTTCGCTCCTCCACCAAGTAAATTGTCAGTCTCCTCATACCTGTTGTTAATTACCGCCCTTTATGCACTGATGATTGACGCAAATACTGCATCGAATCGCTTGAGAACAGTTGAACAGAGCTCCGGAACATGAACGGTGCCCAAGGCGCAGAGCAAAATGACGTGACTGTGTCTTTGATCAAGTTGGCGACGATACGATGCGTCTCTGTTTGATTTTAATTACTTGCTAAACGTGTGAACGTCGAGACAAGGCACGGAGTACCGAGCAACTTAATGTAGTTTGTTGCAGACTCTACGGGGCGGGGGGTGTATCAGACGCAATTTAGAATCGTTTTGTAGAGAGAAACAGCGCTCAAAAAGTAGAAGCTTTTCTGAGATCATCATGATTTGATAAATAAATATATGTGTGATGTATTTTTATATATCAGCCTTCAAACAAACATGTACGTACACCGAAGTAATGCTAAATATAATAGTAAATAAATTGAAATAGATGGCGCCTAGAATATTCCAATAAATTTAAACAGTAAATATAAACCAATTCATATTACGGATGAAAATGTACAGAGAAATCTAGACGTACAGACTTAGTTAAGAAGAGAAAAGTTAAAAATTAGCTATTAATTTACCTAGAGATGTTATGAGTATCATAACAGCCGCAGATGTCAGTTTGAAACTCGATCTAGTAGAGCAAGGATTTTTAAGACATCTAAAGCCTTTTATGACTCATAACATCCGTGGTTTGTTCAATAGTTTACCAGTTTCAGAATATGAAGACGTTAATGTCATTAATACTATTTCTTGAAATTCTTTTATGAATAACGTCTGTCATAATTTTAGAAGGTGATCAAATAAGTCTGTTTTTATTTAACAACATGGTTACAGTTCTTTTGTATCATATTTTTTTTTTTTTCTTAAACGCCAAATATGGGAAAGACTTTGAGACAATGTATCACTTAAGAAGAAACTAAAAAAATGATAAATCTACACAACGAAAATCCAGACATTGGATGAAAAGAGAGCATCGAAACATTAAATATTTGTACATAGCAGTAGTTTTATGTTTTATAGTACACTTATAAAAATGTTTTCTTGGAACAAACAGATTCCTCTTAAATGAAGAGAAAAATTTATTTGAATAGTGCCAATCCGATTTCGTCAGCAAACTGAAAATGTTCTTGAAACAAGAAATTATTTTTATGATTGTATTATAAATAAATGAAATACTAGACCAAAAAGTATCAAATAAATATTTACTATTCTTTCTACAATACAATATCAATTTGCAGGCACCGCGCTGGCGTTTGATTTAAATTCATTGAATAGTTTTTTAATTGGCGCATTTATCCTGCACCCCTACAGCTGCTGGGGCGCGCGGGGCGCGCAGGGGTGGTTTATGCATTGAGGGTTGAGGGCTGTGTGACGACAGTGCCATCTGCAACACTGGCGATCAATTACCAACTCATTTGGATTCTAATTTAGTGCGTCTGCTGTTGTTTTACGCCATGCGACGAAGGGGTGGTTTATAGCATCGCTATTTATACTCGTGATGAATATACGCAAAGGGGTGCGCAATTAGGGGCGGGTGTAATAAATAATTATCTCCACATTATTTTATAGGCCCTTATTTTAAACATTTACTCCGAAATTTTGCCAATTTCTCATTATTTTTTCGCACATTATACCGGTTATAAAATTGAAATCTATTCACTTTACAGCAAAAGTGTTAATACAAAAGTTGTTCAGAATTTAAAAAAGCATTCAATAGTTACATTAATGTTAGTATTTCACGATAAATCAATCTAATTAAAATTAATATTTATTACAAAAACTGTAATACGGTTAAACAAAAACGAAAAATATTTCACATTTCATAAAAGAGTTTATCTACAACCGTTGTTAAAAGTGACCCTATTAAAGGTTGCTTGGAAAATTAAAAGTGCCACTTTTTAACACTGGTGGTAAAAGCAACATAGCAACGTGTTAAAGTTGTTTTATTGTTACTTTCAATACGTTGCTAACGGTATGTATCAATAAATCAACAAATATAACCCTACCTGACAAAATATCATTCTACATTTTTTCAGTATTTATTAATACACTAGGAAGGAAAAAAAAATAAAATAAATATATCATCACGCCTTTTACCCATTATAGGTGTGGCACTCTGCTTACGCAGATCTCGGTAAGTGATATATTTTTTCGTATAAAGTGCGGTTAGCAGCCATCAAATCCCCACTTACTCATAAAATGTCACTTTTAACACGTCATAAATAATTATTTAGATTTATTTATTTATTTAACAGAAAGAATTGGACTCTCAAATTCGCCATTTTATCATTACAATCTTCTATGGAATTTCTACTGAAAATAATACAACAGTGTAATAAATAAATCTAAATATGTTCTCTGAAATGTCAAAGATTTTCCGTTTTTGTTTAATTTTTCATGGGCGTGTTTTAATTTTTCTAATAAATATTAATTATAATTTATTGATATATCGTGAAATATTAATATTTTATTATATTGCATGCATTTTTAAATTCTGAACATTGTTTTAATCACACTTTTGCTGTAAAGTAAATAGGTAAAAATTTACAGCAATATAAAAAATAGCATTGAAATCCCTTTACGCTACATTTCAGTTCTACACCCAGTATCTATGGGAGAGATAAAATATAATGAAAAATTGGCAAAAATTTTTAATAAATGTGTTTATGCATTTGTAAATTCTGAACAACTTTTGTACTTACACTTTTGCTGAAAAGTGAATAGATAAAACTATATAATAATATAGAAAAATAGCATTACAATCCCTACACGCCACTTTTCAATTCTTTTATATTATGTGGATATATAACAATTACAATAAATATTGAATGATAGGAAAGCAAGAATGTGAATTCACTCCTTGTTTTGTTATTATTTCACTGCTGATTATAGATAAAATAATTTAAAAACATATTAGAATTAAAGGTATATGTGTCTTCATTTTATTTTCTATTCGTAGCAAGTGAAAAAATAAAAAAAAAACTCATTATATCAAGCTTTATTAAACTACCACATCCCTACAAACTCATATACAGAAATGTAGTCATATTTTTTTACTGCCAACATAATAATAACTATTTTAATTAAAAATTTTACTAAGGATTTTGCATGTGTTGAACATAATTAACACTAAATTAACTCAAACAAAACTGCTCGCGTTGCTGGAGCAAATTAAAAAAGCGCTTATGGGGTATTTCGTATTCTTCACTTGACAGAGTTAACAGAATATTTTTCCATTATAATTACACTAATTTCGATGTCGCTCTATTAACTATAATTACTAATTATAAAGTCGTAGATCTACAAAACGTATTTTGATATTAATTTAAATTTAATTAACCTTTTGCGTGTTTGGCAAAGCGAAATAATTTCTTTACAATCTGGTATCCGAGTTGGCGATGGTTCGGGGTGGGGGAAGGGCGCTAGTGTTTTGTTTTGATATATGAGGGTGGCCGGGCCTATCATACGAATATTAATTTGGTCGATCAAATATGCTTTTACGGTAATTCATATCTGTGCCCCGCTGTGACGGGAATTTGTGTTTGCTCGGAATTCAAAATGGCTGATTATTTCGCCCGGCGCCATTTGCCAACTCGATTATGAGGCTCGGCATAATGAAAAAATAATATTTGCGGGAAAACAATACCCAGAATTTATTTTTGAATGAATAAATGCAAAAATAAAAATATCTCTCAAGAAAATACATCACTTTATTTCAGCTCGTAATTTGAACATTCAAGTAAAAAAAAATTCCTAAATAATGGAATATATAAATTAAATTTAGTATTTTTACAAAATCAATGATGTAAATGAACAATTATAGTATATTATTCGATAAGCATGTAATGTATACTATTACTCATGAGAATGAAGTTTGAATCACGAGCGAAAGCGAGTAATAGGCATTACATGCGAGTAGAATACCTGAATACTATACTTAATTCACAACATTTCGTCAAATATTTGTTTTGAAATTATAAGATAAGTAGAATTTTTGCTTTGACAAATACAAAAAAAATGTTTGTTTATCAACATAAGTAGCAACCATCAGTAGGCTACGTATTATTCTAACAAAATTTGGAAGTGATTTGACATTTAGCAGAAAATCTTAAAATCAATTATTCAGCTACAGTTTAAGCTTATAAAGAAAATAAAAGTATGAAAAATGAGAAAATTAGTCTCTTTGCCTTTTTATGTGGACAAAATTACTTATAAGTCATTTTGATTTTACTCTTTTGACAGATAAGACTTGAATTTGACATAACGAATAATATTAATTCATCGAACTGTCAATATTATTTCATTAACAACAATAACAAAGGTCATTAATTGATAAAAAACGGTTGAATTATGGGTATATTATTTGACAGTTGTTAATAAAAACAATAAATGAAAAACAAGCACGCTAACTTTTGCCCTATTACCCCATTTGCCAAATTACTTTGTTGTAATCAGCAATTATTTTTTTTACTTTCCGACAAAAAACCATTTAATCTTTTCTAATTTTTCTTGAATTCAGTACATTATAACAATGGTATTTAATAATAAGTTTAAATGATTTCTGCTCTTCCGGACAATGAAAATTTATGAACAATGGTATCAATAGATGCAGAATTTGCCTCTCTAGATAAAATCTAAATAAACTTTTGCTCTAAAATAATTAGGAAAGTATGTGCGGAAGATAAAAATTCAACTGATTGTCGATAAAGTTTTAATAAAATTGATACGAATCAGAATCGTGTTCACTCCACAAAATTAATAAAATTTATCGCGTATGTCACTGCGATAAAAGTGACTGTCGAAAAAAATAAAATAGAGTGTACATTTAGCTGTCGTCACGTTAAAGACCTGTCACCCCGTCAGAGCTCACTTGATGAAATTAAAATCGGCGACGAAGTTCTGTTCAACACCAGCAATTATGTGCATGGAAATTACAGTGTTCCATTAAATATTAAAAACTAGTTAAGGGTTTTTTGTTTCACACTTTTAGACGGGTTGATGAGTTGATGTTAATCAATATGAAAAGAAAATTGTGATGGAATTGTGCATTTTTTTGGGAGATCGAAGATAATTTGTGAACCATCAGATAAACGAGCCGTAATGAAGTTGATTGACTTTCATACATAATTTATATCTACTTGATTTACGTTAATTTGGGAGTATCGATCCTGGTAAAGCCTGGCAAATCGATATAAGTCCCCAAGAGGTATGGGCGCCAGTCTCTGGGTTCGAAATAATAAACAAATTCATTTCTATTTCATTGCTGAAAATAAATATTTCAATAATGCTTTATGCTTACAAGCGTAGGAGAAAAACAAGTAAAAATCAAAGCAACAAATAGAGTTTTCCAAGAAAACAAAAATTACTAAGAATTAAAAATATTTTTATTACAGCATTGTTTTTATAGTGTAGAAGAATATTTAAATTATGCTTGTTAAATATTATTGTATACTTATTTCATTTTTTCTTGTTCAAGTATTTTGACATTTTCTATATCATTTGTACTATGATCAAAGAACGAATAAATGAATTCTAAATTCTACCAAAAAACATTATTTTTAACAATAAAAATTGAGAATTTATCGAACGATAATAAGGCTAACAACAATGTATGCTGTTGAGACTATGACAATTACAGAAAAAAAAATTGGAAAAGATTCAAGAATATCTAAGGTCACGAAAAATAATATGAACAATACCAATGAAGATCAGAAAACGAATACAAAATAAGAATGAACTATAAAATAGAACAAGAGATGGAAGGAGAAGACATAGTAAAAAAGATCAAACAACAAAGAGTCCAGATGGCTTGGACATATATGGAGAGCAGAAGAAAAGGATCAGTAGTAGAATGGAGATCAGAAAGAATAAGATGAGACAAACTCAGATCAATGTGGCTAAAGAAAGTAGGAGAAGATAAAAAAGCGGCGGGATATAAAAACTAGCAAAGTAAAGAGAAACCTAACTACAAGGATTTAAAGCAAAAGATTCGATTCTTAATTTTATCACTAGTTCATATTTAATAAAAAATATATAATTAACAATTATTTGTTGTGAAGCGAGCTGAGAACAAGAACGCACCCTAAATTTACTAAACGCAACATATCGGATGTATTAACTTAAGTTTTGATGTATTATTATTAGTGGTCTCAAATGCTGAGGTTATATGCCGCTTTGGTACCTCATTTTCGGTGGTATGACAACGGCACGCAGTATTCGCTGGTATGGGTTTTCATAAAGCGGTCACCCATAACTACTAACCGCGGGCAGTATTGCTTAACTTGCGTTATCGAGTGAACCGGTTTTAACGCTACCTGCCAGGCCGTTGCCCTTGATGTATTAAAATGGATATTTGTAATACAGATATGATACTTTAAATTACAACTAGCTGTGAATTACGAAAAAATATCTTTACCAATGAACCAAAACAAAGTTATAATTTCATTGTTTTTTTATCATCGCTGTGATAGATGTGTAACTAAGAAAATTTTCAATGTTGATTGGCGGAAAATATGTCACATGAATTATATTCTCTGATATTCTTTCTTTGATGATCGATTTTCATATTTATTTAATATTGCCCACATTTTAACAGGAATCTGTTCAATGATATGTTATGAAATAAATAAGACAGTTCTTTTACATCGGTGATAAAGTTACCTAAATTATGATTATTATACGGCGTTAATTTTTGGTATGATTATATCAAACAAACGAGTTGATTATAGAAATAACAGAACCCCGGTAAAATCGTTTACAAAATGTCTCCATTTCCGGATCATTAAGCTGTCCCCAAACCGTAAACACATCAGACTTTTCACATCATCCACAGCCTACTAGACTAAACCCAAGTAATCACTAAACCACAGGTCCATCCATTAAACAACTGACGGTCAAGCTGTAAAATTCTTCTCAACTGTGAATGTTAGTATGCGTAGAGCGATTGTCTTGTGTTTCGGCAATGACACGCGGTGACTGATGATCCTGAAGGATCTGGTCCCTGCCGATTGCCCCTGCTGGACGTCCATGGGCCCTCCTAAGAGAATTGCGGTTCGCTTGCACTCAATAATGCTGATTGGCGTAGTAAATACATTAGTTTCCCAACTTTGTCTATTAACGGTGATGGATTACCGTCATTTATTTACAACCAGAATTTGATTTGTGATGATTAGAATTGTTGTTGACGCATTCATAATTCTATCAGAGATTCAAGCACATCACCAAGAAATCTTACAAATATTAAATTAGTGGTTTTTTTAGCGTTTTCATAACTTCTAAAAGAGTTACTTTAAGGATTTATAGATCTTAATTGTTAGAGTGGTATCCTGAGTGCATCTATAGTTTATAGATTTATCTTAAAAATTTATTTTGCATCCTATTTTGTAAGTATTGAACTTAAATACATGTTTTAATTTCCAAAGAGAGACTATCTTGCTTTTAAGATATCTTAAGGGGAAGCAATAGAAATTAGAAGTTATACTTACTTATTTTTTATAAATAAATTGCTCCAGTTCAGTCTGCATTATTAAATTAAATTTGGGAAAGTTGAGCATTGTCAATAAGAATAGTAATTTATTTACAACCAGCCTGCTCAACTTTCCCAAATTTAATTAAATTTATAGACTTAATTTAATTAATTTTTTTTCCTTATAAATCAATGTTTCATTGCGTGAAAGATTTTCGGCATTTTGTCTATTCTTTCAATAATGATGTTTGTTAATATAGTCAAGCAAATATGTATCAGAAACATTTAATCTATGTGTCAAATATGTGTTAAAACCATTCGCGGATGTCATTAGAAAATATTTTCTTAATTTTCTTTATTAGTAAAACTATATTAGAAAAGTTTTTAGTACTTTTTAATATAGACTGCATTGTTTCCTAAATGCACTTTTTAATTTTTGCTCATTTAAAGTTTGCTAAGTAATTAACCGTTAGAAAATTGCATTTTACATATTTTCATAAAATAATAACTTTTATGTTTGCGTAATTATAAACTACTTGTTTAAGTACCCAAATTATTTTTGTTAATTTTTCAATATATCGCCCATATTTTTATCATCTACATAAAATTACAGCCAACAAATTTTCAAAACTAATATTTCTAAAAATAGTACTGATTGCAATTGTAAAAATAATGATTATAAATTCACTAGTGCTCCAAGCTTGAGACAAATTAACGTTCCAGCAATCAAGAAAGGTTTAATTACGAAAAGTTGGCAACAGTGTTGGTTTTACATTTAAAAATAATATTTGTTGACCCTATTCTACTGCTAAATAAATTCATGAAAAGCAGAGTAAGGAAACATTAATCATTTATCAAAAACTTGGGAGAATTAAATTTAACCTGCACACGAATAATTAATGCTAAAGAAACAACATGAATTTTTGTGCTTCAATTATTTCTTTCATCTTAAATAACCTGAAACCTTTCCAGACAGAAATAACTTTCAGATATAACATTACAAAGCTACTTTTACTTGCCTTTAACAAGAAATATGAGGGCGGTATTTTAAAATACATAAAATAGAACTTTTTTGTTACGAACTGTCAAAATATGTTTTCTCGTTAACATTTCTTTTGAACCGGGCACAATATTTCTTACTTTTTATTTATTATGTGTAGATTTATGTATCAAGTAGTACCTGAATCAATTTTGAGTCGATTTGAGTAATCAATACAAATTTTATTGACAAATATCTGAAAAATGGCAAAATACTCGAAAATTGCTAAAAATCTCAAATTTACAGAACCATATCTAAAAAACTAAGCAAAATATCTAAAAACGGTCACCAGTACTGAAAGTTACATGCTTTAATTAATCTATAAACAAATTTTCAGCGATTTTTATTTTTTTGAATTTTTTGACGAAAGCGGCTCCACTAAAAAATTCAAGAACAAATATCTCAACAATGCAAAGAGATACAAAGCTGAAACATTCATCATTCGATTCAGCTCATTGGAATACATAAGTATGGCAAGTTTCAATAAAAACGCTCCACATGAAAAAGAGTTAGAGTAAAAAGTCTGAAAATGGCCCAAAATCCAAAAAAACTCAAGGGGTTAGTATTGAAATTTTATCAAAAATTTTCATGTCTCAGAATTTTCATTTATATGCCCTATCCCACTATTTCCAACCTGAAACTTACAAAAAATGTGTTAAGAATGATATCAGAGCTTTAGTTTCCAAAATATTTGAGATTTTATAAACTTGATTTTTAGGGTAAAATTGGTCGCAAGTGGTATAATCACCTATACCTACAAAACGAATAGAGATATTTGAAATCTGAAAACATGCGTGTGTTCAGCATACTTCAGTTGATAAACGAGTAAATTTTGGTATTGATATTTCAAAGGATACAAGTTTTATGAAAGGCCAAATTGACAGAAAAAAAAACGCTAAAATTAAAAAAAAACGCCCAAATTTAGAAACGTATATCTTGAAAACCAATAAAGATAATTTGAATCGGTTTTAAAATATGGACTTCTCATACTTTTTTTAACTACAAAACATAGTTTTATTATATTATTTTTGAACTATGCTACATTTTAAAGCTATTGTACATAAGTCTTTTTTCAGTTTTTGCAATAATGTCTTGAGCCAGTGGTTAATTTAATCACTGAAATATAGTATTGTCGTAAGACCATTCATATTTTGTTTGTAGAATGGTTGCTATGCGTTTGTTGAAGGGTTGCTATATAAAAAACATGTTGAACAGTCTTGTCCAAAAGTGATAAATAATATGTAACTATTGTTCAATTATTTGAAACTTATTTAAATTCACATACCCAATAGATTAATTGTACACATTTCAATTTTATTTTTATATTAGATATTTTATTTCAAAATCAAATTCTTATCAACTTTCTCAGCGGACTGTACAACAAATACAGAAGGCCCAACGATTGGCTGTCTCTCTCGGCTCGCAATTTCAATGTCAGTAATACATTAAAATTAACCTTTAAACAAACTAATTATTATGTAAATTGATAGGTTAAAATTCGACAAAATAACTTTGAGTAAAGACGTAGGAGAGTAAAATTTTCAGGAAAGAAAAACTGTAGGAAAGAATCTTTGTTAAGAGTGTTAAAGAGGCGGTCAATTGCAAAATTATTTAAATTTTTAGGAGACCTTTGGGGCCAAGTTGGCCTACACTAGTGACTACTTATTCCAGAACAATGCGAGCGGGAGGTGGGCGTTGAACATGTTGCGTGTTTTATATACCGTACGCATACACACTAACACACTTCTTTCTATCTCACGTGTATGCTAATATTTATACCTTCGCATCAATCTAATCTTCTGCGGAACTTCGCTAACTTATGAATTATACTTTCTTGTAACGCGCACGAAAAGAACATTATATTTAAAATAGATGTTTGATATGATAGTTGTCTTCATACGAACGTCAAACTATTTTAGGCATAAGACAAACATTAAAAAATAAAAAAATAAATAAGGAGTAAATTTTTTCCGTTGGATGGAAAATAGTTATTTGTCAAACTAGAGGAAAGCGCTTCTTTTTCCCCCTCGAGCGCAGCGAGTGAGGCATTTCGAACGAGAGTGGAAGAAGAGCTTTCCTCTCGTGTTAGACACAACATTTTTTTTACGACATCTTTCTAAAAACGATTTGCTCGGACCTAAAATACACTTTGAGAATAAAACTAACAGATTGACACGTTAAAAGTTAGGTTATCAGACACAAGGCGGTGTAGCAGTGTTGCCAATGGACCAATCTTAAATATCTTTAATAAGTTGTCAAATCGTGATTTAATAAGATAAAGAAAAATATAAGACATAATTGTAAGATAATTTAAAGTAGGTATATCACTAAAATAAGGATTTTCAATGAAATTATGAATTTTATATAATTTTTTTTGCAAATAACATTCATATTGGTAACACTTCTATATTTTCCTCCCTAGAGAGTAACAACTCATTTTCCTCACTATTTCGGGAGAAGAACGGTGGAGTTTCCTACCATATCGTGAAAAATAACATTATTTTACTTTTTATGTTTTCTGACTATATTTTGATTTTTTTATGTACATTTTTTTTTAAACTTTGGCAAAGAGATTCATCTATGTGTGTTTGTTCATATTTATTTATTTATTTATTATACTTTTAACACATTTTGTATTAGTTTCCATTAATATCACCTCCTGAAAAAGACGTATGTGGCGTCGAAACCGGTCGAGGTAATATTTAGTCCTTATCAAGGATACAGATACTTGATGGTTGCTTTCTCTCTCGGCCTGCTTTTACACTGCTAGTGCGCATTCCAGTATTACATTTCAGTGGTCCGCTCCTATTTTCGCTAAAAAAAAAATAGTTCACTTAGTTGCCCTGGTTCCACTGAAATATATAATATTACTGGACCGCTCACTGTCTTGATATTGAGAGCCTGGAGAGACAGCTGGTACAATGTTTTCAACTCACTCAACAAACACAGCAATCGTTGTTATCACATAGCTATGTGTTTCCAGGCTCGTTTTTGGCTTTCGTAAAAGACTACAAATGCGCATTCCAATATTACTATATTTTAGTGCCATTAACCAATTAAACGTCTACCTAATTTACTTATGTCGTTGTCGATTATTACTAATAATTTGCGTGATTGTGTGTAAAGTCTTGAGCGGTCAAATAAACCGTTTGTCAGGTGAATATTTCAGCTGGTAACCGGTTTCATCATAACTTCTTCCCGGCTATAATCTGGCGCAGTTTGCGCGTGTAAAGCTGTCGATACATAATTCAGCAGCTTTATAAAGTGCGCCGGTACCTGCCCCTGAAATATTTACAGCGCGTGCGCCGGCGGGGGCGGCACGGGGGCGGTTTACGCGTCCCCCGACGAAGCTACGACCGCTCAAAGGTACTTGTGATTTTTTGCCACCGTCGTTTCTTGTAATATTAATGCATTGACGTCATTACGAGAATTCAACGGATTGTCTTTACGGATTTCCTGAGAAGGGTTGCTTGTTTATTGGCACGAGGATCTAACAGATTTTTAAGGGCTCTTTATTGCTTGGCCTACACGCAATTTGGACAATTTGAGCATAAATATATTATACCCCTTTTTCTTTCGCAGATAACAGTAAGTGATGTATTTATATGCATGTGTAAAAACACTCATTGGATAAAAATATTAAATGTACAGAAATACTAAATTTATTAAATATTATAATTATAAATAGAAATGATGTTGTCTACTTGAATGAAAATATTAAATTAAATTTGTTGTCTTATTTACTTCACAAGTCAATTAAAAAAAAAAACAGACTCACTAGCAATAATCACCAAGGAGGAAAATAGTTATTTCCTATTTCACGCACACAAAGTCAATTTTGTGACACTGTTTTTCTCAAAAACAATGCTACAAAATTGAATTTTGTGCAACTGTTTTTGGGGAATTTATTATTTGTAAAATTGTCTGTCAAACTTGGGGCTGTCATCGCTCACGTAAAATTATTGAATCGGAGCCCCTGCGTCGGGGTTGCGGCCTGGGACCCGATAGGCCCCGCGGGCAAAGCCCCTTGGTGACCAGTGGTATATTAAACATGCCGTACAATTTTATTTTATTTTTATTTTGATTGAATTTATGAACGTCAAATAGGAAAAGTAGTATGAACAACTAGTGTTACAATGACCTTTTTTGTAATACGAGTATAGTTTGCGTAAACGAGCCGTAGGCGAGTTACGCAAAATACGATTTTTTATGATAGTGTTAAAAGTGATATTTTATAAGTAAGAGGGCCAGTTTATGAAACGAGGCGAAACCGAGTGAAACAACACCACGAACGAAATTTATATTTTGATGTCCACTGAATCCGTTAAGACCAATTTCACAACGATGTCTATGTGTGAGGAATATCTCATGAACGAGACAAGATATGGAAACGAAAAGTTTACTGGACATACAAAACAATAAATTTTATTTTATTAAAAAATAGAGTCAGCTGTGAAAAAAGTTTCAAATGAAAGTTGTTAGCAAAAATATTTGGATTAAAATGTATGCACTTTCCTTGTACATGATTCTAATTTTGAGAAATTTAAATTATATATTTAATGATATATTTCAATAATCTTAGTTATAATAGGAAGAAAAACAAAACATTTTTAACATCTAAACCTATGTCAAATAATTGTGAAGTGTCAAAAATAAGTGTCGTTTGAAATATTTTAAAAGCGATATTTGTATTATTAGTTGGAAGGTTTTAAATAATGGATATTATTTAATATCTTAAATTAAAATCATAATTCAGAACAAAAAATTAAACAGGTATAATATCTATATGTCAAATATTTGTCAATATATTCATGCAGTATTTTCGTAAACATCTTATAACTGTAATAAAACCATCTACAATTTAATGAACTTATTTTAAAAACTAGAAATGAAAGAATTCTCTGGTCTCAAGTGTAAAGTCCAGAGCAAACAAATTACCATCATCGCTACCGCGGAGTCGCAAAGAAAAAAAGTAAAAAAACCGATTAAGCACCATTTAAAATTCATAGGTAAATTTGTGAAGTATAACGAAACTCATGCATTACATTTTCAGAATTGATGAATAAAATTAAACGTTAAACCTGCGCATTAATCCATGGATTTACTCCGGGCGCACAATACCGGCTCCGGAGCAGACTCCGGTTCCGGTGCACCTGCCGGAAACAAAAAGACAGCCGCAGCCAACTTCCTATGAATAGAGAGAGAATATCATCCCTTAAATATAATTAAACAAGCGGAATTTACAGGCTAACTTTCAATAGCAGGCTTTGTACTTCGGTTGTTGCTTTTCGTTTGTTTGATGTTATTGATTTTAATAGTGAAATTTTGACTCCACAATTTATGATGCATAATTTATACATAAATTTTCAGAGATTTATTTAATGAAACGAATATAATTAACGATATAGGAACTATCTTAAAACTACTATAATTATAAATATTTGCATATTTATGAATAAATTTTCAAGAACTTAATGAGGGAACATATTTGATTTATCGTCAAACTACGATAGTATAATTATAAATAATTGCTTCATTGTTGTCTCAAACTTAATTTAATTAATTATAAACTGCAATTAAAATGAATATAAATTTAGCCGTTTCTGGATGTGACACAATGGGATAAAAATGTGATGTGTCCAGCACATGATCTCCCGCTCAATTCATTTACTAACACCATTCTTTATATTCTTTCCTCCAAGGTGGTACAAAAAAATCTGATGTTTTTCGAATAACTAAAATATTTAGTAAATATAACTGATGTTGTCAGTTAAACATAGTAAACAACCGAATTTTTTAGTAAAATTGATTGAATAATTGAAGCACAGTATAAGAATTCACACAGTAGAGACACTTCAAATATTTCATATCCCAATATTTCAGTGGTGCGCTACCGAAAAGATGGCCGCTCAGTGTCCGCTGATAGGCTGATATCTTATAAAAGAGTGTATAGTATGTTAGTGTCAGTTATCTGTCAAATATCAAGCCACAAAATTTATTTTGTTAAGTTCAAACAGAGAGGTAATAGTTATTTGTCAAACTAGAGAGGAAAGCGCTTCTTTTTCCCCCTCGAGTTCGAAGTTCCTCATGAGCGCAGGAGTGAGGCATTTCGAACGAGAGTGGAAGAAGAGCTTTCCTCTCGTGTTAGACACAACATTTTTTTCACGGCATGTTTCTAAAAACGATTTGCTCGGACCTAAAATACACTTTGAGAACACAACAGACTGACACGTTATAAGTTAGGCCAATGAACCAATGTTAAATATCTTTAATAAGTTGTCAAATTGTGATTTAATAAGAAAAACAAAAATATAAGACATGATTGTAAGATAATTTAAAGTATGTATATCACTGAAATAAGGATTTTCAATAAAATTAGGAATTTATTTATAATTTTTATAATATGTTTTTTGTAAAAACATTTATATTGGTAACACTTCTATATTTTCTTATCTAGAGAGGAACAATACATTTTCCTCACTATTTCGGGAGAAGAACGGTGGGGTTTCCTATCATGTCGTTAAAAACTTATTTGCACAGTAAAAATTTCTATGAACTTATGTAGTACATGTGAAATAATATTTTTAGATTTTATTATATTTGCAACTGACAGCTATTCAAATTTACCGCCGTATCTTTTTTACTGTCAATATGGCTCTTCGGCTCAAGATCATCGGTCCATGCAATATAAAGATCAAACGTGCTGACAGCTAGTGTCGCTACTATGTAAATTCTTATACTGTGGTTGAAGTAACAACTAGTTATTTTTGCTGAATTTTTCGTGTTATTTAAAACTAACTCGATTTCTCTGGGTGCACTTTTCAAACTTCGTTATTTAATATATTTCTGCACTCAAAAACAACCCCTAAAAATGTTAGCTGACAGGAAGCTACGAGCTGGTTAAAAAAAACTAATTATTAAATTCCTCTCTTCGCTGAAATTCATTCAATATCATATTCCTTATAATGAACCGCGTGGGACAAAATTAAATTCGACAGCGGTGCCAGAAAAACATTCATAGAAATGAGTCGCATTCCAGAGGAAATGTCACAAGACTTGCGCGTATTTAATTAATCCGGGCGATTCGGCTGAGGCTCCGGCACGACGGCGGAGATTGAAACAGATTTCCGGAAGAACAAGACACGATCACAAAACTCACGCGGGAGTTCGGGCTCAAATTGGTGATTTGAACGTGATGCCAGCTTCATTTAAACAAATAGATATATCAGCACGCCATTCATACATTTCTGCTTGGAGTGATTTTAGTATCATAATAGTATATTATGTAACAAGGGATTGAAGTTCAACTTTTTATCACGAATATGGAATTTATTTGCCGAGGCACCTAGGACCGAAGAAAATAAACCATGTGAGTGATAAAAAGGAACTTCAGTGCCGCGGTACACATTAAATTTTATTTGAAATAAAAAGTTAGAAATAAAAATTATTTAGGTTATGTTTATACATCTGTCAATTGTCAATTGCAACTGACACTCAATGTTTCCAACCTCGAACATTGAAGTTATCGTAAATAACACTCAAAATTATGTGTTTTGTCCTCAATTTTTTCATCGGAATTAATTAGTTAATTCTTCTTGCACATATTGTTTCATTTTACGTATAAATTTACTACAATACGTCATATATCTGTTAAAATTATCCTACTTGTACAATAATTATTTTACGGTTGCCAACACTGCGTTTATCAGAGAAATCTGCTATGGCTAGTCACGGCATTAATAGTATATTGTGTCATTAGGAGTAAATGTGATACTTTGGGTGCTGAGCATGTAAGTTTGAACGACGAGCGAAGCGAGGCGAACAATTGCATGCGAAGCACCCAAAGACACATTTACTCCGAATAACACATGCTATTTTTTCTTCAAACATAGAAAATAAAATTATAAATATTATAAAATGCTCTTATCTAGCATTTCAAGTTGCCGTAGAATATGCTGTTTTGTTATTTTTGTTTATTTGTTTCATTTTTAACTGTCAAATTATTGAATTACAACCTAACTATTTTTCATAATATTTTACTTTGTCCGCCGCCGGCGTAAATGTATTGCCAAGGATACACTTTTACGCCGGCGGCGACAATATTGAACTTCTGCTTGTTCAATACAAATACATAACAACGTACTTTTATGACGTTTGAAGAAAAAATAAATTTTGAAAAGCAAAGACTAGGGCAAGATCGAAATGTGTCAATTTTGCAAACTCATAAGAGAAGCTGTAGAAATATATAAACAGAAGAATGTTGTTAATTTGTTTTCTTGGTGAAGAATTAGGTACAATAATATCTTTTCATTTATTACTATGAGTTCTGCAAGCTCATTCAACTTATGAGAAATATTATATTAATGACATTATTTGCAGTGAAAAAATGTACAAAAAGTAATAAAATAAAAGGCAGAAAAATAGTGATTATAAAAATGCTGCTATCTGCATGGTAGGGGTATAAATTATTTACATTATTAGGCTTTAAAAAAGCCATAAAAATGATTCCGCAGCGAGAATTAAAAGAAAGAAAAACGTCCGAAGCCATAAAGATAACAATTTTCACGACTTTCTATTTCCATAGATTCATTCCAGATTCGAGGTAGTTTTACGAGCGAAAAACGTAACAGCGTTTTAATGTTTGTCCTGTATGCTACGTCATCATAAATGTCAACTTTGTATTAACAATACGCCATAGATTCTCATTATTTATTTCATGTGTGCGCGTATAAATCCTTCACAAAACAAAACCGCGGCGTGTTGTGTTAATCATGTATCCACGCGCGGTGGAATGCGGAATGACGGAGCTGCAAAATGCCTAATTAAATTGGACAGGTTTTATTTTAGCTGCAGGTAAAAATATAATCAGCGTGTAAATCTAATATCCATTACAGCTTGTCTTGAGAAAATTTACATAAGATTTTTAGCCTGATTAAAGCATCAGTTTTGTAATTGCTTGCCAGGGAAGTAGGCCATGCAGAAACAATTCTTAATAAATAAACAGCTGACGCCTTTCATCTAGCAATTATTTTAATTAAAATCAATTAAATTAATTGGAAAGTACTCAAGCGTAAGAAAGTTATGATCGAATATTAATATCGTAAAAGGTTGTTATTAAACAAAGCACTATCGGGAAATTGAGCACAGGTGCGACATTAAAAGTCTTGTCACCTACAAAACAAAACAATATCGTTAAAGAAAATGCACTTCGTTTATGAACAGGTGTGCAAATTGTCTACATGTCGACGCCTACAACAAACAATATCAAGTTACACTTGTTGACGAGCGGAACGTGTATCGCACTACCGCAGTACTAATTGATTTATTATTATGCAGGTTTAAGGCCAAACGTTCGACGTTGTATGTTTTGATTTAATTATCATATAAGATATAATTACTTGGTATTAAAAATTAGTCTTGACATTTATCGTTTCAACAACAGTAAAAGTTATTTACGTTGTAAGGCCGGTAAATGAAATTTTACGGTACGAATAAGTCGGTTTCGAAATGACCACCGTAAAATCATTAACGGATTTGTTTCAAACTTGGGTCGCATTTCTGGAAGAAAGTTTGCTTTCTTACTTTCTTAAAAATAATCAGGTCGTCTTGGTTTAAATAAAATTAAAGAAATAATGAGAGCAACCAATTTTGTTGTCTTGACATTTCTAACAATACTTTTCAAAAACAAATACGATAATAGTGTATTGTACATGGTATGTCCATTTCATGCGAGTTGTACACTATACTTTTTTTCTACAACCACTTAGAAATCTGCTCATTATATGTTTGTTGTTGCCAGGGATATGAGGTACATTGCAAACAACGTGCAAAATGAATTTGTTTTGTGAGTATTTCAATATAAATCAGTTCACTTCAGTACAGGTGCCATTGCTAGGATACTTATTTAGAATTGTCAAATATTGGAATGGTGAAAGCGGGACAAATTTATCATTAAAATTAAATGAATTAGGAAATAATATGGTGATCGTAGAAAAAGTATAGTTTACAACTCCTAGCAATGGCTCCTATACTGAAATGAAATGACCTGTATTGAAATAATCACAAAACAAATTCATTTCGCACGATGCTTGCAATGTACCTCATATCCCTAGCAACAATGAACATAAAATGAGCAGATTTCTAAGTGGTTGTAGAAAAACAATATTGTAATAAAAAAAATAACACTACTACAAAGTCTCATTTACCCAACTGAAACGGTAAACATGCAAATGTGGTACAGTATGAAATAAAATAATTTATGTCAAAAATAGTATTATATTAATAGTCAGATTCATTGACAGATTGTTTCTCGTAATTCTATGCCGTTCAATAGTAAAACAAGTACGTATGTTCATAATTTTATATTTATACAATCTATCAGAAATAATCTTAGCCCAAACAATTATTGAACGATACAACATAGACAAACAAACGGTTTCAAATAAAAAATGTAGCTAATATAATTCTGCATCTTTTTCATTATAACAAAATTTAATCTAAACTCAATTATTTAATGAGAGATTACCAAAAAACCTGATAAGCTTTCAAGTTAATTACCATTTCCGGTTGACGGATTATTACCAAAACATAATCAGCTTACAACTTTAACATTCAAATATAATTTTAAAATGATATAGGTTGTCATTATATTTCGTGTTGTCGTAGGAATTCTAAAATATGCTTATCTGTTAAAAATTGACTAGCGATAATTTAGGCCCCTTTATAATCATCGGAAATTTCGCCAATGCAAGAAAAACATTCTGTCGATGAAATCGGTATGGAATTTCGAACCTATGTTCCTCAATAGGAGAAACAGGATCTAATTATTTATTATTAAAACCAGAAAATGACGTACAACTCGATTACTTCCTGTGCAGAGAATCAAGTGACTTATATAATTCGGCTCGCCAACTTGCGATTCAACTGAAAGTGAAGAAAAACAATGTAAAACGAGATTCCCACATATTTTTGTTGAGACCAAGTAGGCGTCAGTTCACAGCCTTGACGATAATTAAATTATAGTGATGTATAATGTATTGAGGTTATATACATACACATGCAAACGTACAGATAGAATTACAGAATACAGAAGAAAGTGATACATGCAAATTACTTTACAAACTATGTGGGAATACCTGTATCTGTTTTATTATTTTCATTCATTTGAAAATATCAATGAATCGATAGACGGCAGAAAATTATACGAATACTGTACAGCTGGCAAACTTTTTTTGTTGTATAAAATAAGTTTTTCCACGACATGGTAAGAAACCCCACCGTTCTTCTCCCGAAATAGGGAGGAAAATGTGTTGTTCCTCTCTAGAGAGGAAAATATTGAAGTGTTAGCAATATGAATGTTATTTACAAAAAATATATTACAAAAATTATAAATAAATTATTAATTTAGTGATATAAATAATTTAAATTATCTTACAATTATGTCTTATATTTTTCTTTTCTTATTAAATCATAATTTGACAACTTATTAAAGATATTTAAGATTGGTCCATTGGCAACACTGCTACACCGCCTTGTGTCTGATAACCTAACGTGTAAATCTGTCAAATGTATTCTCGAAGTGTATTTTAGGTCCGAGCAAATCGTTTTTAGAAACATGTCGTGAAAAAATGTTGTGTCTAACACGAGAGGAAAGCTCTTCTTCCACTCTCGTTCGAAATGCCTCACTCGCTGCGCTCATGAGGCAAACTTCGAACTCGAGGGAAAAAGAAGCGCTTTCCTCTCTAGTTTGACAAATAACTATTGTTCTATCGAATATTATCTTTTCTACAACTGTGTTATTCCATATTTATTTATTACAAGTTTTTGATAGTCTTCTCTGGAGAAATAATCTCAAATTTCCTGCACTTAAATGAAGTGTCCTCATTTGCTTCAAGAGATTGCACCTCTCAGACTATTCCCTTAGAATTAAATCTTCGCTGTCAACAAATATTGACGAACATTACTTCCTTGTTATATAAACTACTTTTATTGTAAACATGAAATGAGCAGGGAAAAATAGTTTCAAGTAAAGGGTGTTGTATGTCCGAAGCTAAATCCTGTAAGTTAGCTAGATATCCAATGGAAAGTAGGATAATTTGGATGGAAATCGAGCAACTTTACGACTAATGAATAGAGCGGTGAACTGTCGAAGTAAAATGCAAAAGAAGTAATTAGAAGTTTGTTAGGTTGGTAATTCCTCCCACATATCCGGTAATAGAGCCACGAAGGACCTCCGCGCGCTCCATGTGAGCCGTGATTTGCGATTCAGCCATTTGCAATGCAGATTCGCCTGCGATTAATTTTAGTTCGATTTATGCGGCGTCAGGGGACACCCCTCCCTTCGCTCGACCCGAAAAATTTACATAGAAATCCGGTAATAATGTTTCGACATTTTCTAACCAATTGTGCAAGTTTTAATGAAAAATCGCCAGCGACAGAAACCGAGTTTGAAATTTATGCAGTTTTTGCTTTCTGCAAGAGGCCATTCGTTTCAGACGGACTGAATGGATGACGCGAAATTACCGGCGAAAAAACGAAGTTGTATGACAAATGCTAGCGGGGAGCTCCACTGCAGCCACCACAAGAAGATAAATATTAACGTTTCATTTCAACTGCACGAGATACCTGCAGATACAATTTTCTCTGCTCGAGACTCTCCAGCACGTTTAACAGAAAGGAAAACTAGATATTTTTGACAAATACAAATTTATTTTAATTTTACTATTATGTCATCACGATGGATGTATTGGCCGGAAGATTGAAAGGTCTTTTTTTTCTCACAGAACTCACATTTAAAGCTTTTTTTAATTTTGTGCGCATTCATATGGCACAATTGGCAACGAAAATGAACTCGTAGCCCTCTGATGGAGAAATTATGAACTTGTCTAAATAGTAACCATTTGCAGCGTTTATGTTATACAGTATGGTTATCGAGTTAATTTTGTGCTATTTTCTTGTATTTTGTATCTAATTTTTTATATATTCTTTCTCCTTTTCCATACCCTTAATTTTTGTCTGCAGTCTGCAAGGTATTGGGTGCTCTGGGTACATTTGTTCGAAAAGTGAATGTATCTAGAGATGCTCGATTGAATGTTTATAATAATGTGTTAGTGCCTACATTGATGTATGGTTCTAAATGTTTGGTGTGGATGAAGAAGCATGAACGACGTATAACTCTGTGGAAATGAGGCATTTGAGAGGAGAGTGATCGTGCCCGGAATACGTTGGTGTACGGTGAGAGTGAGATTGCGAATGAATGTCGAATGAAAGGTTGATGAGATTGAGGGTAAACGATACGGTAAACAAATGATTAATGTGGACGAGGCAAAAATGGTGGATTATTTACAGATTTTACTTATTGTATCCTGCTTCAAATGTTTTCCCGCAAATAAAAAATGCAGTTGAATCCAACATATTTGTTGTTTGTTTGACGAGCAATACCAATCGTTTAAGCCAAGAATTTATGTCCATTGTTACAGGGCAGCGATTTAAAAAACGTGCTAATAAAATAGCTGCGTTAAATTCAATGTAAAGCCGAGTTTAATTACAAATACCTGCCAATTAATCAAATGTCACTGCACAACCCGATTTAATCCATTTACAAATGGTACGATTTATTATTCGTAAAGATTTCGATTTTGGCTCAACTCTGGATTTTGCTCTGTGCAACTGCAATTCGCTGAATATATACGTTTTAACCCACAAAATTATATAAAATAAAATATGACACATTATAAAAATTGTGGCCGGAATTCCGCAATAATTTATGTTGCGTATTAAAAAAAATTTTAAGTAGAATATACAAAAGTTGATAATTATTTTTTTGTTTTAGGGAGAGGCAGAAGAAGCAGCTCTCAAAGGTGCATAGTTACCGGTCGTCAATAAAAGCACCAGTAAAGCACAATGATGGTAAGTCCCAGCTAGCCAACTTAAATAAAATTAAAATAATTTTTTAATAGTACAAAATTTAATAGTACAAAATGAATACAGGTTTCCAATCTAGTAAATTGTACTTAATATTAATATTATTTATTTACTGTGATATGAGGTTTGGAAAATGTTACGAGACTTTCAAGTATCGATACAGCTCGAAATATAAACAACCAAATTCTAAATATAAAATATGAAAATGATCATCGACGAACAAATCATCACACACGCACACAATAGTAATTTACGTTATAGGTCCGGGAAATGAGTTTTTACGGTATACGTATAAGATGTGTCCGAACGAGGTGACAAAGGAGTCGAGTTTCTTTCTTTCTGTCTTTCTTAAAAACAATTAGGTTGTTTTGGTCTTAACAAAAATAAAAATTAATGATGGCAACCAATGTTGTTTTATTGCTATTTCTAACAACATTTTTCTAAAATGAATGTGGAAATAGTATATTGTAAAACTAGTGTTACAATTACCTTTTTTGTAATACGAGTATTACAATTGGACATTGTAACTACTTTCCTATTTAAAGTTTAAAAAGTCAATAAAAATAAATAAGTAGGTACCTACCTTTCCCAGTAATTTTAATAAAACAAAGTGCTTTACAGTTTGACTATTTGTATTATTACTTCAATAAAAACTAATTATAATAATTTTACGTGAGCAATGACAGCTCCAAGTTTGACAGACTGGCAATTTTATAAATAATAAATTTCCTGTAAACAGTTGTACAAAATTCAATTTTGTAGGATTGTTTTTGAGAAAATCGACATTGTGAATTAGAATTCTATTAAAGTATAGCTTAGTAAAATCCCATTTACCGGACTGAAATCAGTTCAGTAAATATGCAAACGTGATACAATATGATATAAATAAACTTTATCGAGACCAAAAATTATTAGAATATGTTGAGAGCCCCTCACAACATTTTAATTTATTTTCTATTAAAAAAAAAAAAACAATAAAAAAAAACTATCAGTTATAGCTATTTCTGAAAACTCATTAATTTTGGGTGTATTAAAGTTAAACCTAAGGATTCGTTTGTTTATTTGTAGCGTATATAAAATTTAAGTATAAGTTGATGTTTTTCGACGTTTTCTCATATGCCGCAATATCGCGCGAATGTTTATAGCATGGCGTGTGTATAAATTTATTATTTTTCTAAATAATAAAACATAAAACAATAGAATAACGATATGGGAATAAATTTCCTGTTCATGATAAACCGTCAGCCGTAAATAAATATTTTTATTAACAATAAAAAGTGGCATTTAAAAAATAATTAATGGTTCGACGTTGCGCTGGAGGGGCGAAAGCTACCCTTAGCGCAAATCTATAAAAACGCTGTCTGCGGTAACGATTGTCGCAATTTACGCGTGATCCAAACCAACGTGAAAAGGTAAAAACATTCGTATCAAAAACTAGCTGACACGTGCAGTTATATATGGCATGCGACATACACGGAACGGTTTTTATGTGGACGGTTAGTGCGTGCGAGCGCCGCTGGAGAGGGTGGCGCTGCTGCTGTAACGCCGATCGTAAATTATTTCCACGGAGATATCTATTGCGTAGATTGTAAATTGGTCGCACGCTCCCGCGCCGAATGCTTTTATGTGGAAAACTTCCAGCTCTAATAAATCTGATTAATCGATGCGTTAACCCGGGATATTTTGTTTGAATTATTAATTGCGTCATTTGTATTGAGATTATACTACTTGGACCTGGGTTGAAACTATACTCATTAGGATCTAGACTCGCTACAGATAATTTAATTTAATTTTGAGACGGCCTGGTACACTTATGGACTCTTTATAGTTGGCATCCCCATCTGCTTGAAATCGCAAATAAATTGGCCTAAAATTTCGTGCTAATTTCGTTGTAAGTTTAAAAATTTCATGCTATAAGCGAAACTAATGAAAACGAACGTTGAAAAGTGGGGACGTTAACTAGCAGTGTTGGGACATATCATTTTAGAAATGATTTAGATCAAGATCTTCAAATTTAATATGATCTGGATCAGATCATAGATCAATTTTTATGATCGGATCTATTTTTTCAGATAAGATCAGGAATAAAAGATCTTTTTCTTTAGATCATAAAAAAGATCAGATAATACAAATTACTCAAATCAAAAAAGTTATTTTCTATTTTTTATCCAAAAGATATATTGAATTTCTTATATATTATAAATAATTAAATTAAATTATATTAATTTAATTAAGTACTGAGGGTTACATTTTAGAGGAAAATATCTGATCTTTTTTAAGATCATAGATATTATTCTTTATGATCAAGATCAGAAAATATAAAACGATCTAGATCAGATCAAAGATCTCACGAGTTGATCTAGATAAGTCAAAACATTGTTAACTAGACATCTAACTAAAATAAAAGAATAAATACATAAATTACTAAAATATTATCAGATCTATGCACAATTCAAAATGGTAAGATCAGATCTATTTACAATTCAGATCGGTACAGTGAGCATTTGAAAAGTTGAAAATAAAAAAAAACCCACACTTTCCAGTAGAGGTATAAACTAGAGAAATAAGGAAAACATTCATTACTCATATTTAAATACGTGTTATTTCAATAGAATTATTTTCAAATTTGCTAGGATAAAGTAGATTAATTAAGTTTTCTTTTACCTATTATATGAAATTGACTGTTATTGAAAGTACATAGATACATACATAATTTAATTAACGTAGGTATATTAATATGTATGATGTGATGAACATTGACGAATATAACTAAAATATACTTTTCAGTGTAGCAGTGTGATACAAATACATACATACATACATAACGTCTCGCTATATCCCACTCATTGGGGTAGCACGAACCCAGAAACACAGTCAACCAACAATCAATCTCCTCCAAACATTCCTATCCTGACACTTCACTTTCGCTTCATTCAAGCTCATCTATTCTTCACACTTGGAATCTTTCGTTCGGGCAATAAACCATCAATCATACTTAACCACTTATTCCTCGGACACCCACTCAATCTTTCACCCTCAATCTCACCCACAAATATAAGTTTCACCAACCTTTCATTCGACATTCGCTCAAGATGTCCACCTTATCTCACTCCCACTTTCTTAACAACATTCTTCTCAGTCTCATACTCACAATACACCAATGTATTCCGGATACGATCACGTCTCGTATACCCACACACTCCTATCTACAGCATTTATACGTCGTTCATGCTTTTTCATCCACATCAAAAATTCAGAACCTAACATCATTATAAATGTACCTAGAGCCCCTAGTAACTTGCACCCTGCAGACACCCGCCTTTCAATCTTTCTGTACGTAATTTATATTTTACTATGAGTTTTGAAGGTTTGTACAACTTTTAAACCATCACTTTGGTCAGAAAATTTTAGTTTACACTTTACCCTGGAGATAAAGATGCATTCTCTGAATTGGCAAGTCTATCTCAAAGAAAATTGTAAAACTGCTAATAAGAATTGATCTTCGATTTGTCATTTGTTGTAAAGACAGAAGAATACAATAATAAAATTATAGTGGGTCGAACATTGTATTAAATTTCGTGTACAATCGATCCCCTAGCTCTGACCAATGATCAATTTGAAGAAACGTGTATATAATTTGTCTCATCCCTGCACAGTTTTCAAGTCTCGCCGGTCGATCTTCGGCATCTGGCGGCGCTGGGCACGTTACATTTATTTACGCTGATTGTTCGCACGTGCGTCGCACGATCCACTTCCTCGGCGGCCTAATCCACCCGCCGCCGCCCGGACTCCGGACCCGGAGCAGGTTTTTGCACCGGATCGCGCTTTAACCTACTCAAGCGGAGTTGCGAAACTGGCTTACAACTTTGCCGCATTAAATTTACCTTTATCGCGAGAAACTTATTCAATGCACAGGGTTTTTCTTCATCTTGCGGTTTTCATTATAAAGTATAACGAAAAAATAGTGTTAGTATCGCGCTGCTGTATAAAATGTTTACACAAACTTTATTTTACAACCACCGCAAAATGAAAAAGGAAACAGAAAAGGAAGAACCTATTTCTTCATCAGACTTCACCCTTCCAAAATATCTACAAGTATAAATGACAGCAAAAGCGTATACGTGTAAAATTGTAAAAGTGAAATCCCAATCGACACATATCTTTTAGGATCTGCTCAAAACAGAGTGCCATACTTTTGAATTCTGATATACAGATGTGCCAATAAGCTTGCTTATTTTTATTTGAATTGGTAAGAGGTTGGTTACATGAGCGCAATGGGGTTCTTCACTAGAATTTCAAAATGGCAAATAAATCATATATATTACAGCTAGACCCAATATCATCGTACTAGATACAATATAAATTTTAAAAATATTAATTATTAATATATTTTAGTTTTAAAGATAGCAATTCTGGCGTCAGAGTTTCAGATTATTCTGTTTCTCTGTTTCTCATCATAGGTTAACAAAATTTATCGGGGGTAATATCACAAGACCTTCTAATTTTATCGATAAATTTTTATTTTGCACGAATTTTTTTGCTTAGCAACAAACACGAAAGCAAACTGTATGGTAAATCACAACTCTGAAAGAGGAGGAGTTTTACAATGTCAGTTTGCTTGAGTGGTTTTGCTTAAACGAAAAAAAAAAATTACTATAAAAATAAAAATTTATCTGAGAAAATCAGAGAGGTCGTGTGGTATTTGATGAGATAAATTCCAAAGACAACGCAAAATGAAACTTGAAATATTAATTAGCTGTCACACTGACAATTATAAACAGTAACAACTAATGTTTGTTTACTTCGTAGGGGGATTTTATTGGGATAACGGGATTTTATCGGGGTAACCGGGTTTTCCCATTGGTTGATTTTCAAGTGTTTTGCGTCATAATTGGTTAAGAACTAGTCGTAGGAATTTATGAGTTGTAACCAAACATTTGACTAAAATAATCATACAGTTTATTTATGTTTCTTCCTGGAATAAATGGTAGTCATATATATTTTAAATATCTACCACAAAAAGTTACTTGAATTGCATTTAAATAATTTTATAAACAATAAAATAGTATATTATACATTAAGGGAGAGAAATGTATGAGTTTTTCCCGCGGAGTAAATTGAAGCACGAAGCGTAAGTGAGGGAAAAATACACTTCTCTCCTGCGGTGTATGTAGATATTATTTTTTTCACGACCCCAATATTCATGATTGTTTTCATGTATAAGTTTGTTTATTTTTCACATTATTTGAGCACTTTCTCTCGCGACGGGAGAAAAAATGCACAAATCTCCCGAAGATTTCTGTCATGATTTTGTTACCATAAAAACCGAGTTTCTCTCCTGGTTGTGAAAAATAGAACATATACGTGACTACAATTATTTACAATCCCTACTGTTTTAGATCCACACACCAAATTACCCAATTTTGCCCATTTAACCACTCTCGTACCTCTTCAAAAACCAAAGTTACCAATCTATCAGTAAACTAATTGAAACCATCTCTATTTAATTTTTAAAGTAGTAGAATATTCTCGTTCTTGGGGATGGGATTAATTTACCTTGCGCAACATGTCTTCAAGGGACTCCATGTCGAGTCCGGAGTAGTTGTTATTCCTGGATCTGCCTGGCTGCACCATGCATGCGGCTGTCGTCACACAGTCCCAGAAGTCTCCTTCACCTTCACTTAAAATCACTCACACACTTATCACTCGTTACCGTCTACGCGCGGTGTATCATCCTCGCAGCTCATTGCAATTGTTTCATTATCATACCCACGAGGTGACGTCACTTGCACTTACGACACTAATACGAAATTATTGCAAACAAATGGAAATTTTTGTGGCTTCTATTTGCAAAAGGAAATACACACGAATGACATACAAAATTATCTGGCAACCAGTCGAAACATTTTATACTACTTTAAACTCTACCACTATATGGTTTCTCATTCATGAACATCTTTGGAAATTGGAATTTTGTAAGGCTATACAAGAACTTATGAGATTGTATTCACAAATCAGTTGTTTTCTTTATACCTTAATTGCTATTTGAATAGAAAGAAAACTATCACCAATAGACCAAAACTTTGATAATTCAAAAAATAATTAGGAGTATAGAATATTCGATTGAATTGGATGATTTCTCATATTTTAAAATACAAAATTTAGTTCTTTTATCAGCCGATACTTAATGCTTTAGGTTCATTACTATATTTCAAGAGGTAAAAAATATTAAGGACTGTAGTCAAGATGAATTTATTAATCAAAAGCCGACGGCTATGTTTCGCAAACACATTTGGCTTCTTCAGTTTTTCTAACCATATGCAAACCAGTCAATAATTTCTTTATTTTCATTATATTTTTGAACTAATCAGAAGTGAGAATTTTTGAAGTATCAGCCAATAAAATTTCGATTATACTGGAAATTTGATTGGTCATACATGGTGCATAATTTCCAGTATAATTAAAATATGATAGATAGATACGTCAAAATAGTATATTATATAACAAGTAATGGAATATTCCACGCGAGTAAAAAGTTTGTAGTCCGAGCCGAAGGCGAGCGATACCTACGGTTTGCGAGTGTGGGATATACCATTCCTGTACATGCTGTAGACTATACTTTCTACAACAAGATTTTGAAAATTATACAAAAATGCAAATAACAAACTGTTGAAAACGTCGAACTCAAATAAATCAAATTAAAACAAATAAAAAAGCTAATATGCGGCTTTGTTTCGTCGAAATTATTTCATACGCCGGCGTATGGAATGATAGTTGTTCCTATACAGTTTTTAGTTGTAGAATGTGTAGTTTCCAAAACAGTGTTATAGAAATTCACTTCTGATTGGTTCAAATGCACCGTGCATAATTTTTGGAAATCATTTTGACTAGATGTAGGTAATGGATAAGAATAATGTCGAAGAATTTAATTATTAATTGAATAACAATTAAATGTACAATTCTGATCTCTCCACCACCAGATGACAGCTCTACTAATATTTGAAAAATATGACAGATTGTTATAGAATTTCAACCTGAAATTCACGGAATTAGTTCCACACGTACGATTTTGAATATTTTGGGGAGTAGTACCTTTAAGAGCTTGGTCGATTTCTTAAATGGACTTTGAAGAAAAACGTTAATATTATTTCTTGACATTTCATTTGTAACCTTTGAATAAATTTGGTTTTTAAAAACAGTTCTATCAGTTAAAACATAAAATACGATTTTCTAATTGAATCTATTTTGTGCTAGATTTGATTACCTATGGAAATTTACCTTCTGGGGTATTTTGTTTTTATAGTTACTTGGAAATCACCACTTGTCTTCGACTTGTGGTTATTTACACAACAATAAAAACTCAATAGTCCAGGTGGTAAAATTTCGGAAATCAAACTAGCACTTAATGGATTATGTATGAAAACTAATCGCTTTTTATTTTAAATTTATCGAAGAAATATTGCCAAACGGAAAACGTTATTTTCTGTGAGATATTTTTAGTCTTAAACACTAGCAGTGTAGCATGAACGGTGTATAGTATTTTAATTTTAGTTCCCTAAAATCTAATTTTAAAAGCAGGAAATAATAGAACTGTTAGCAACCTTCCCACTCATTTCAACACATCCGCTAACTAAACTTGTCACTTGCATCACTCCATATTATCACACCAACTAAAAACAACAAAATCGTTAAAATTTCGCGAAGATAATTTATCACAGTTGCCCATTGTACCAACTCTTACAAACTAACTAGATAGAAGGCAATTCATCGCAGGAGCACCGATCAAATCCGCGTAGGAAGACCACAAACAAGAAGTCATGGTCACGATGCTAATCGCACGCTAGCACAGCGCTAATCGGTTGCTAATATGACACGAACATCACGGTAATTCTTACGTGATTAACTACTGTGATATTGGACTGTTTTGAGTTTTGTGAAAAAATAAATAATGGAAAACTAGATGCATTGTTAACAGAAGACAATTGAACAAATATGAATTATTAATGGTGTTGCTTGGCCTTGCCAGGGACGTACTCCGCGAAATTATTATCGCGAATTTGACATATTAAACATTTTTTGTATATTTGAGTAGTGTATTTTCGAGGGATGGACGTATTGACCGGGAGATTTAAAGGCAGGTGTCTGCAAGGTATTGGGTGCTCTAGGTACCCTTGTTCGAAACGTGAATGTATCTAGAGATGCTCGTTTGAGTATGTATAATATTGTGTTAGTGCCTACATTGATGAATGTTGAGTGTGGATGAAGAAGCATGAACGACCTATAACTGCTGTAAAAACGATTTGGTGACTGATTGTAATGTTTCAGTGCATGGTGTGACATTGGGACAAGTTAATGAATTTGTATATTTGGGTAGTATATTTTAGAGGGATGAACGTACTGACCGGGAGACTGAAAGGCGGGTGTCTGCAGGGTGCAAGGTATTGGGTGCTCTGGGTACATTTGCTCGAAACATGAATGTATCTAGTGATGCTTGATTGTGTGTTTATAATCCTGTGTTAGTGCCTACATTGATGTGTGTTTCTGAATGTTGGGTGTGGATGAAGACGCATGAACGAGGAATAACTGCTGTGGAAATGAGGTATTTGAGAAGAGAGCGATCGTGTCCGGAATACATTGATGTATGTTGAGTGTAAGATTGAGAAGAATGTTGTTAAGAAAGTGGAAGTGAATCAGTTGAGGGGGTTTGGTCATCTTGAACGAATGAAAGGTTGGTGATTCTAATATATGCAGGTGATATTGAAGATGAATGGTTGCGTGGGCGTCTGAGGAATAAGTGGTTGGATAAGATTGATGGTTTGTTACGTGAACGAATGATTCAGAGTGTGTAGAATTTATGAGGAAGTATGAATGTGGACGAGGCGAAAGTTGTGTGTCAGGGTAAGAATGTTTGGAGGAGATTGCTTGTTGGTTGATTGTGTTTCTGGGTTTCTGTTACTCCACTGAGTGGGATATAGCGCGACGTTATGTAAGTATAAATTTTACGAGTAGGCGCTCAAGCGGAAAGAATAGCTTTCTGCATTTGGTATGTAAATAACTAATTTGACGTCCACGATTTCTCACAACCAAACAATTAACTATAGTGAAACACTGAAATATAATAATACTGGAACGCCAACCGACGTTGAAAATGCGAGCAGAAAGAGACAGCCAGTCGTTGGGCTATTGGTCTTTGTTGTACAGTCCACTTAGGAAGTTGATAAGATCATATAAAGAAACTTACATTCAATTATTTTGAAAAAAAAATGTTTAATTTAAAAAGCTACCGTTCTACAAACAAGTGTTAGCCTTACGACATTTATCTGTATCAGATTCGTTTTTCGGTTCAATAAAAGTCTGTAAGTTAGCATTGCAGTATTTCTATAATTTAGTATGGTAAATACTCGTAGATTGAAATTCAAATTGTTTTAAATATGAAATTCATTCTACTAAAAAGCAATCGACGTCTGTTGTAACACCGTCGCATCTAGAAGCCCCCGAAGCGCTCAGCACTTGTCTTGGCGAACCTCTCGTGAATTGTTAACTACGCCGCCGCCTAGATCCTAATTGGTAAGGAATAACGTCGACGCTACATGCTTCAGGATGTGTTGTGCTACACACCGCGTCCTGTGCATTAGCGCACATGTTAGAGAAGCGACGCGCTACTACAACAGCAGTTGATTATCAAATGTGGGATGTTATTGTTGCTCTTTGCTAGAATTGAAGGTAAATATTTACCCTGGGAAGCAATTATAGACGAGGCGAACTTCAGAGGTGTTGAGTGGAAATTGGTCTCACGAAAAAAGAAAGTTGATGGAGGGAATTATATGAAATGACAATGGCTTCTTTGGGTATACTAAGAGACTTGTTTTAGCGCTATTCAACGATCTAAAATTATTTTATAGATAAATGGAACTCCATTTAAGTAAGAACAACAAGTCGTCTTATTGGTAGGTCATTTAAGTAATGTTTTTGTATTTTTATGGTAAAATAAGTTTGTCTCTCAATTTTTAATTCATTTTATGAACTTAACATGAAAGAAAATTCTGTGGCGTGATATTTGACAGATATAACTGACACGGACACTGACATACTACACTCTCTTTTCTATGGTTACTAAGATATAAACCTATCAGCGGACACTGAGCGGCCATCTTTTCGGTAGCGCACCGAGGCAGAATAATCTCAGGGCAATAAAGGATTTCGCGGACAAGATGTACACACTATTTTTTGTGCAACCGTAAAAAATATGTTACATTTGATCAACTCTAATAATTGGTGTTTCTGATATCACACTTTAAATAGCAACAGATAAAAAAAATACAAGTAGAAATGGTAGACACTTCTTCTTTACACTGCGGAGGATAAATATTTTTTTTCTATTTAATAGTTCGTCAAATTATCTTAGCAAGAAAAGAAACAAACTTGTAGGATATTTGGTGGCAGCGCCAAAGGTTCATTATAGTAATATTTGTTTATTTTTTGCTACCAATGTACGTTTATAAAATACATTTTCATAAATAATAAACAACAGGTCTTTTGTTCTATTATGCATTGAAAGCTTTCAAAACATATTTTTATAATTAATTAATTCTGTTTTTGTAAACAATACATATTTTGTTCGTTTTGAAGCGCTGTCATAAATAATAAAATTTTATTTACTTCTTTAAATATTTGATTAGGAACAAAATGTTTTAAATTAAACTGAGAGATCTTTCCTTCGAGAAAAATAAATGTATTTACATGAAGCGAAATTGGCCGGAATAATTTGGGCATGTTGACTGAATCCTCCAAAAAGCAACAATGAAAAAGGCAGCATTTATTTTCCGATGTTAAATAGGAGAACCTCTTTCAGAATAAAGCATAAAATAATTAAAACACAAAAGAACAAAGCCTGAAAAAATATTTACGCAACCCTCGGCGAAAATTAATTATTCTTTCCTGAAAGGCGTGGCCGCTGAAAGGAAACCATGAAATTGACAGCCGCGTAAACATCATTAATAAAAGCAATTTGAAGTCCGGAAAGTAAACCGTTCGATAAAATTCCAAGATTGTTGATTTATCGAAATGTCAATCTTCGATATGGCGAGAGATTAAGTGCGAGTGGAAGAGAGACAGGCCTCTATGAGGACGTTGAGTGGGAGAGAGATGCCGGGGAGTATTGTGACGTTGACAGCCCGGGATGAGGAACGATGAGGTAATCCCAAATCCCAAATAAAAATTGATTTGTGTTGCGGTGAGTTCTTATTTTGGGAGATTTATTTTTCTGGTATATTCTCGGGTATTTCAACACGTGCTCTGCAACAGAACTTTTAAATTGCACCGGAATTGAGTTCGAGTATGACTTCAATATATTTTTAAATATTTCAACTGAAATTCATGGAGAATAGTTTTCAGTTTCAGTTGTATGTTTGTATTCGCAATTATCTCGAAAATGGTTGAACTTATTGAGATAAAACCTTTTGTAAACCATTGAACATCTTTTTGGATAAATTATAGGCTATTTAAATATTAGTCCGATGACATGACAACAAAATTATTTCTTGAGTGTCACATTCACAAACTTTCAGAGTGTACAATTTAGACTTGTACATTAATTATTTTAGTTTGATTATTGCTTTAAAATAGTTTTTACTTCCAGCCACATTCTATAAGGGAGGTATAAGAATCATGCTAAGAATACGGTAGTTAATTTTCAGTGGATGAACACGTTTTAGGTTCCCTAGAATACGATTTTAATAGTTTCGCGATCATGTCTGTGTGTGTATCTGCTATCTGTCTGTGTGTGTGCATCTCTGGAGTTACGGTTTCTCAAAAACTACTAAACTGAAAATTTTGATATTTTGTACGTATCAATTTTATCCATTTGGAAAGATCTAATTAGTTTTTGCTGATAATCCAATAACCGGAAGAGGTAGTTTATTTGAAGCAATATCACGTTATTTTTAAATATCTCAGTGGCTCAATGACAATTTTTGTTATTATAATAATGTTTCAAATATTATTATCTACTGTTGTGGCACAATAACCGGAAGAGGTAATTTATTTGAAGCTATATCACGTTATTTTTAAATATCTCAGTGGCTTAATGACAGTTTTTGTTATTATAATAATGTTTCAAATATTATTATCTACAGTTGTGGCACAATTTACGAATTACAACACGTTAAAAATATATATTTTGTCATTTTCGTTTAAATCTGCCAAATTGTGCTTTTTGAAAAAGCAAAACAAAGTTTGAAAAATGCATAGAACTAGTAAAATATATGGAAGGAGTATAAATAAAGATAGTAATGTAACCAACACAGCGTGATGGAGATAGAGAGATAAAAGTCCACCCGTCACGTGACCTTCATCTTAAGATGATAAGATCTTGGTTTAACGTCTGACGTGTGAGTAGAATACTGTTTTGATAGACTCTTGTACTAGCTTTTGTCCCTAATTTATAATTTTATTAATTATTTATGTCATATTTAAATATGTCAAGTATAGTAAAACCCTGTTGTGTATATAATTGTACAAAACGGACTACAAGAGACAGTGTTTCATTTGACAGACAAATATATCACTTTTAGGTTAGAATTCTGTATATACGTACATATTTATTACAGTTTTTCGAAAAATGTGGAATTAAGCAAGAAATGGATATTAGCTATAAAACGAGAAAATTTTCAACCGAATGAAACTACATGAATTTGTGGCAAACATTTTCTTGATTTTTCCATACAGCAGTTTAATGCCAACAAAAGAGAGAGATAGTCATATCTAAAATTTCGCAGTGGAAGAAGAACAACACATTCATATCACGTGACGGGTGGCATAAAAATGTGCTCTTCTTCTCCCACTGCGTAATTTGAGATGACTATCTCACTTTCTTATGCTGGTTACAGATTACTGTATTAAAAACATAGGCAACGCATGGAGCGTATATTATTAAATCTATAGAAAAAATGTAATTATTTAACATGTATTATAAGTGAAAAATACATTTTTTGAAGGGATGAATGTTTTTTGATGGTGGTCCGTGTTCCTGAATTTTTTGATAAGAAATCTATAGCGGGAGGTATTATAGTGCCCACAAAAGATTTTTTACTGATTGTTGAAACAAAACGAAACAAACTATTTTCAAAGATCCCTTTGGTTCATCTGTATGCCTAATATATCTATATTAGGTAGAATTCTAATAAATAGAAAGTAAAAGTTAGTCGAAGAAGGATTGGCGTAGAGCTCTCGTAAAAGCCGCGTGATGTCCGCGAAACAAAATAGAATAAACGGTTTAAGAAACAATCATGTCACGTAATGATTGATTAAATTCATTGGGGATTCAGAGCAGGGGTGAATTCTCAAAAACTTTCCCCCATGCAAGTATCCGAGTCCAGAGGCGTCCGTGTCCGGGGCAGGCCTCTTCCTCCGCCCTCCGCGCGTCCCTCGCTCACCCAATGACACAGAAAACAAGAGAACGCCGCGGAAAATCGATACCGACATAAACAAGGGGTTTCGCCACCCCTCGCCACAACAGAGACGGAAGAGAACATCTTTTAAAAAGTGAATTTGGATTGTAAAAACAATTTCCTCTGAATATTCAAATGTTGGAGTTATGAATATTCGAGGATAAAAAGAAAAATACTGCGGCGTCGTTCAACACTTTCTTTTTATGCGGCAATTGTCGACTAATCTAATTATTTTTGCCCCGAAAGAACAGTCGTTCAAACAACTGAAAAACACAGAAGTTACTTTATATTTCCACTCAGCATTTTTTGCGGTTTGGCTAATGTACTTGTGTAAAGCAACCTTTATAATTATAATTAATTCACCGTACAGCTAAACGGGCATGAATAACGATTAAATTAAATCGTTCGCTGCGATATGAAAACAATTAATTCTGACAGAAATTACTAGTTCTGAATTTAGTAGTTCTCTATAGGTATTTAACATATTGGTTATTAATTATTATTATTATATAATCACATGTGTAGAGGTAATTATTAAATTTGACGTTATTATTATACCAAATATACGATGATTCTAATTTAAATACATTATGTTAATTATGAGTTTCGCAATAACATATTATAAATCTCTATTTATTAGACAAAAATAATTAATTATAAATATACATTTATAAAATTATAGATTTGTGTAGCTGAATAACTGAAAAATATACTCATCGTCATCTACTTTACGACAATCGTTTGAATTATTAAAAGCTGATTAGTTTTTGGTGATAATCCAATAACCGGAAGTGGTAGTTTACTTGAAGCCCTATCAAGTTATTTTAAAATATCTCAGTAAAGTATGCTTTAATGAAAATTTTATTATTAGAATAATGTTTCAAATATTATTATCTACAATTATTGTTTGAAACATTTTCTTCTTAGTGTCGCCATTTACGAATTACAACACGTTAAAGAAAAATTATATTTTGATACTTCCGTTTAAATCTGCTAACCTGTGTTTTATGCAAAAACAAAACCACGGTTCCAAATGTCATTTTTTGACATGTGTCATAATTTTTTGAAGGGATGAGCGTTTCTTGATAGGGGTGGTCCGTGTTCTTGCTTTGTTTGATAAAAAATCTATGGCGGGAGGTACTGTGGTGCCCACAACAGATTTTTATTTTTATTATTAAGACCACACATTTAACAATTACAAAACTTAATTCAAAAGTCTCTTTTTTAGATGAATTCAATCTTGGATTCAATCATAATCACTGATTTAATTTACAAGTTGTTTAATCTTGATTTTATCCTGTTTACATCTACTGATGATAAATACTTATTTATCGAAATACGTATTTAGATATTTCCTTAATACTTGAAGTTTTCGGGGTTCGATTTACACATAATATACACGGTGTTTCCTTTAAAAGAACCAGCCCTCTTGTGCAGAAACTAATGACATTAGATACAAATGTGAAATACAAAATATTCATCCATAAATTTTCGATTTTTTAAATGTATGCAGGTCATACTAGTGTTATGTTAAAGTATTCAAGTTTTGTTTTATTTTGTTGTCGTTTTCCTCTTTGCGTCAATTATCGGGCAGCCCGTCGCAAGAATCAATTTCCGTGGAAATAACCCGGCAGCAAAAACCAAATTCGCGCTGCATCATAAAATGCAGGCGCAGCAAATGCAGTCCATTTCAGTGGCGTCCGTGCGTTGAGGTAGTGTAGATAGTGGCCTTAAACAATTCCGCACCATTACACGCCGACTGCTCGCGTTAATTCCGGACACTGGAGCGAACCCGGAGCCTAAACCAGAACCGATAACCGTAATGCACGGTTTCACCATGGTCACTGCATTTCATTTACTGTTGCTGGTTCGTATGTTGTTGCTGGCTCACGCGAATTTCACCAACGAAAAGCGAAGAAGTGAAATGCGAGATTTTTTGAATTGGAGAAATTCATATTATTCACTCAACTGATGATTACCTATGTAAGGTGGTTAATTATTAATACTCCTCTAATTAATGATTCATTCATGCTGAAGAATATTAATATTTTTCACGCGTACAGTTTTTAGTTCAGGCATTTGAACAGATGCATCAAAATATGCAATATTGATTTGTATGCATTTCCAATCTAATCTTCTGTAAATATTTGCTCGTTTAACTAAATTTAATTAATTGTTTCTGATTTGTGGAGTAGTTGAAAACATACCGTTTGTTCTCAACTAAAACAACTCCCCAAATTAATAATTTAAAAGTACTGTAATTAAAAATTTGATGTATTCAGCACATAACCTCCTGCTGAATACATAAATTTAATAGTTTTATGTAAACCACATCTAATACACGATGAAAGCAATGAATGATGTCAACTTATTGTCATAATAATACAGATATTATGTCACTGTATAAAACGCTCACTAACGTTGAAAATATGAGCCGAGAGAGAGACAGGCAATAAGTCTAACTATCTTTGTTGTATAGTCCGCTTAGCTGATAAAAAATAAAGAAATTTACATTGAATGATTTTGAAATATTAATTGAACTATTATGTGTATGAAATCAAAGTAATTTTCAAATAATTGAACAGTACATTGTTAGCTATTATTTAACATTATTTATTTTGGACAAGAGTATGTAATATGTTTTACATAGCAACCGCTCAACAAACCCACAGCAACAGTTCTAGAAACAAATGTTAGACAAAGAAGAGTAGCCCATCTGTCTCAGGCTCGTTTTTCGCTTTCATTAAAACCTACAAGTGAGCGTTCCAGTATTACTATATTTCAGTGTATTATGTCATTTATGTCACCAAGGAAACAATGACATATTATTTACTAATCTTTGTTTTAATTTTCCATATCTAGAATTTTGGTAGGCAAAATTAAATATAGTTTTTGTACAATAAATTTTATTCAAAATAGATTGTTACAATAGTAAAAATTTATCATACGTATATTGACAGCAATTAGGTATTTACAATAACAATATTTATCCAACACCTCTCAATAAATGCTCTATATCTATGGCGATTTTAAACAAGGAAAGTAATTGATTATCCACTAGTGGGTATAATTTTGAGAAAAGTCACTAGTGAGAATTTTTTTTATTTATAACAATAATAATAACACACAACACCTTGGTAACTACTTCGATTGACATTTTAATTTTGAAAATTTATAACAAATGTCACTATTAAATAATATTTCTTTAATAAATATTTCTTTTATTGAGAGATGTTGGATAAAACGTTATACTTCACACGTGGGTCTTTGGCTTCGTGTGCTAAAATTTCTCTTGTGGGTAATTCCTCACTTTGCCCACTTGTAAAGTAAATAGCTATTATATTTATATTATAATATGATATTATTTTCGATTGCTGCTACAACAATCTAAATAATATCATATTACTAATATAAATATAAATATTGTTATCGTAAATATCTAAATTGCTGTCACTATACGTAAGATACATTTTAGCTATTTTTCCGTGTATTAACTATTTTCAAAATATAATTTTCTATTATTGTATTATTTACTTTTTATATATTTTATTACTCGAAAGAAATATATCAATTGAATGTTGTAGAAAGTAACCTATTATTTCATTATGATATTTAAAAAATATAATAAATATGGAATTTCATTATGATTTCTATAAAAATTATTATATTGTTTCAAGTACAACTTTTGGTTGACAAATTTTAACCACAATCAACTGTGCTCTTCCTTAGGGTTTACAAATGTACAATGCAAAATTTTATAATTTTCCGTTTAGCAATGCTTGAGAAAATACGTCCGCACATCCATCCACACACAAACGCCCACACACACACAGACATCTTCGTGGAAACATTAAAAATGAGTTTTAGGGTACTAAAACATTTTTGTTGATTGAAATCTCGTCCTCTCTTTTAGCTGAAAATTAAAAACTGCATATGTTATGAATAATTCCCCGCCAGCGGCATTGAACAACAACAATTTCAGTTTCAGCACAAAGCCTGAACTAAACATACAAACAACATCCGCTGAAATCAACTGAAACGCTAAATACATAACAGTTAATTCTCTACGACGGTATATTGTACTCGCGAACAAATGCAGTGCGCATAGTGTGCAATGCTGTCTAATACGTTTAATGTTTGCGTCTCGTGATGGAATTTCTGATTGAGGGCTGAGTGATGTTAATCATGTGTTTATGGTGTTTGATCTTTGACAGAAGATGAAGACGAGTATAATGATGCCCTTAAGATATACGAATGTGTGATTGAATAATTCTATCATTGCGCTGATTTCAAAATGTAGCAACTTGTTAATTAAAATTTAGGAAACCCAAGTCAAAGGACAAAGTTTTTATGATCACTTTAACGTACTTTAATTTTAAAGTTCTAAAAACTATAATGCTTTTAAATTACGGTTGGAACATTTTATATTCACTTTAACTTGAATTTTATTATGTTTCCTACAGCATAGACAAATAAAAGATACTTTTAAAGTCATATTATATTTTAAAGTGATAGTTTTATTAAAATTTTAAAGTATATTAAAAAACTATGGCCGTAAATATTATAATGCATGGAACATACTAAAAACACCATTTTGAAATATTCTCGTTTATAAATAGCTTTAATACAGGTTGATCCGGAAAAGTGGTGATAAACTTCTAGAAAAAAAATAACAAGTCGACAATCCTAATGCAAAAAAATTGTACGACTCTTCATAAAGCCATACGTAGCCATAAACTTAAAATGTGTGATTTGAATTAAACTAAATTTTAAAAATTTTTTTGAAGTATCATTGCTTATTACTTTCAAGAAGGATTGTGTAAAATTGCGTTCACGTAACTAACTTTGAAGCAATACTTGAAAATATTGTTGTCAACAATTAAATGTTATAGACTTTATAAAAGACTTTTGAATTAAGTTCTGTCAAACTATTTAATTAAAATACAACGTTTCGAATTATTGTACATAAATATTAATCAGGAAAACAAATTAATTGATTTGATTCATCTGGTTCCCTGATAAAGTAATGTGTACAATAATTCGAAACGTTGTATTTAAATGAAATATTTGTACAGATCTTAATTCAAAAGTCTGTTATAATTTTACTATGAGTTCTGAAAGTTTTTCTAATTTATTGTTAGAGAATGTGTATTGTATTTGGGGATGTTTATTACTATTTTTACCTCCTGCTACATCCTGTAAGGGAAGTACAGGAATCATGCTAAAAATTCGGTAGTGAGTTTTCAGTGGATGAGCTCGTTTTAAGGTCCCTAGAATGCGATTTTAATAGTTTCGCGATGATGTCTGTGTGTGTCTGTCTGTCGCTCTGTGTGGGATCTCTTGAGTTACATTTTCTCAAAAACTATTTAATAGAAAATTTTGATATTTTGTATATAGCAACTGTATCTCCTTAGGAGGAGCTGATTAGTTTTTGGTGATAATCGAATAACTGGAAGTTGTAGTTATTTGAAGCCCTATCAAGTTACTTTAAAATATCTCAGAAAATTATGGTTTAATGACAATTTATGTTATTAGAATAATGTTTCAAATATCTACATTCTATAATACACAATTGTTGTTTAAAACATTTTTCTTTTACTATCACCATTTACGAAGTTAAAAAAAATTATATTTTGATATTTTCGTTTAAATCCGCCAACCTGTGCTTTTGAAAAACGGTTGAAATATGTAATTTTTGACATGAACTATAATTGAAAACTTTATTTTTTTAAGAGATGAGCGTTTCTTGATAGTTGTGGTCAGTGTTTCCTACATTGTTTGATAAGAAATCTATGGCGGGAGGTATTGTGGTGTCCACAACAGATTTTTTATATTATTTTAGAACAATTTTGTACTTATTTATTGACAGAAAATATGCAAAAAGCACAAAATAAACGATTTTTGTTGACAACTTTTATCGGTAATACATTTAATAAAATACATTTCATTTAGTTTTCGCTGCTATGTTTACTTTTTCTCCCTGGTAATTATAGTTAGTGAGTTGTCTGTTTGTTTAGAGTTGACTTGATGAAATAAATAGGTCATCAAATTCAGTTTAATATTTTCATTCATTTTATTTTGTAATTAAATTTAGTGTGTTTCCAATCTCACAAAGATTAATTCACTTGATTTTCCTATATTCTAACTATTGAAAATAAAACTTTTTATTATCATAAATATTTGTGGAAAATTAACTTGTACCTTAAATGTATTTATTTATTAAATACACTTAGAAAGGACTCGTGAAGTATTAGAAATTAGAGTATAAAATTTAATTGTAATTCGTGTGTATTTTTTCTAATTATAACTACCAAAATATTGTAAGAGGATCCACCAAATTTCTACCAATCTAACAATACCTTGTCAACCACCACTTGCTTCACCATCACTCCACACAAGAACCCACGTCAATTAAGAACAAATTCTCATTTTCAACTTGTCGCAGATATCGCGCGGGAGAGCGTACTGGAGGGTAGCTCCAGTGTTGCATGTGTCCGGGTTGGCGTCGCGACGAGGACTGACGTCGCCGCCGCCCGGAGAGAACGGCGGGGACGCGCCGCGGCGCAGGCGTCGACGCCGCCGCATGTTACCTGTCATGTACAACTTTCCCGATCGCCGATGATATTTCTATTTTTTGCCCAGGGTTGTGCTGGGTTACTCTGTTTGTGAGGGGTGGGTTTAATTTTTTTTCATTGCGGATTTGATCTGCACTTGCTGATCTTGGTAGCTGTATTTCATTATTTATGTTTGAGAACATATCAGTTCAGATTATTTGACGAATTGACACGCTTGATTACAAAACAGTAGACGAAGGAAAGAAAATGCTATAAGTAAAATTGTCTTTCAATTATTTTACAGCAACTATAAAACGATTAGGTTTGAAAATAAAATTTGGCTGTGCTCCCGTGTTATTCATTTACTTTCATATTTTAATTTTGTGAAAAACTAAATGAGTTATCAAAATATACTCAACGGGGCTTGGTCAAGGAAAGAAAATACTATAAGAAAATATAACTTTTAGTAATTTTGCAACAATTATATGATGATTACCTTGGATATAAAATTGAACTGAACTCCTGCGCAATTCATTGACATTCATATATTAATCTTCAAATATGTGTCGGAATTTATTTAAAATTTGTCGATTGTGAGGATCGAATCCACATTCGAATGCGTTACCACGGAACTATTTGCAACATTAATCCTTAAATATATTAAAAAGAAAAAGATGTATCAAAATATTCTAAATGAAGCTGTGTCAAGGAAAGAAAATTCTATAATAAAATTTAGCTTTAAATTATTTTGTAGTAATTATACGAGTATAACGGTAATCCTTGAAGATTGGTGTAAAATACTTTTGGATTTTGTTTCTGTAAATATATTTTATTTATAAAGAATTGTGTTCATTAATTCGATATTTTTACTTAATCAAAAAATCGTATAATTTTTTTGTGATCCCATTAATTTTTGCAATCTATCTGAATAGATATTTAGTAAATTTTAGTGATTAAAGGTTAGTTGATATGATAATGTAAATTCCAATTGGCAGTAGGTACTTTACTTACATTTACTTAATTACTATTATTAGTATGAAAATACTTAATCCTAAGATAAACTTATTTATATCGGTCTGGTAAATCGTACATAATTTGACAAATATATGTTCTGAAAATTTTTTATCATATTTTTGTCCTTAAAAATGTTACCAACTAAATGTAATATCTCAATAATCTCAACTGGGCTAGAAATGTAAAATGCATACCTGATACATATTTTTAGCGAAATCTAAATAATTTAGTACATTTAGCAAACATTAAAATGTAACCTGTTTAAAATGCTGTTGAAGGTGTCGGTTTCGCGGGCATCATTATTCACCCAAAATCTAGAACTTCCCATTAAGCCGGCGCTAGTACAAACAAAGAAACGAGGTCCATAATCAACTTTCGCTGAACAACATTTCATTTCATCCCGTGCTTACAAACAACCATGAGCCCCTTATTGTGTTATGTACACTTTGGCGAGCTTTATAAACAAAAGTCGTGCTTGCTGCAGGGGTGGCACAGGATTCGTGGTTGACGAACATTCCCGGGGATTAAAGATGCAAACTTGCTTGAAGGTTGAAGATGGAACTACATATATTCTTCCTTGGACAATCATTCAGTCGAAAGTAGCAAATAATAAGGGGGAAGCGAGTGTGCGCAACAAAGGGATCCTATTAGCAGCTAACGTCGTTGGCCGAACAGTTCTTTTAAACCCGTCGCAGGACAGAACGGCGGCCTTTTATAATCACGGGCTGATGGAAACCCAAACAAAGTACGTAATTCAGCGCGGGGCTGGCCCTCGCCTGAATAGAAGACGGGCAATAAAGAACGTCCGTACGGCCATCTAATCACATTGCGTTCCGCGCCACGCAACTGATTTCGCGTTAGAGAACTTCCTTCACACTACGCCAATTTAATACTCTGTATGGCGGCCAACCGACATGTCGTGGTGACTGTTCGTTCATCACACTTTATTATTACCATCGCCAACTAACATCTTTGGGGGTTGTTGTTTGCCGGTCCTGTGAATTCTACATTAAGTAGGAGACCACATTCAAAAATTGGTACTTAGTCAAAACAGAACTACGCTTAACCAAACATGGAACTAAATATATTGCAAATATGTTAGTCGAAATTTCGACAGGTTAATAATCAAATACTCATCATCATTTTCTTATCAAAACTCCAACTAACATATTCTAATAATTCAAGTTCTGGAGTCGATTCAAATCATTATCATAATACCATTTGCCCATTTTAGTGTGGCATTCTGCTTTTGCAAATTTTGGTAATTGGTATACCGTGAGTTTCAGCTAAGATGCAATCGAGTTTATTCTCTAAAAAAATTGCTACCGTGACAATTAATTAATTATGTCAATAATTTATAGTTTTTTTGACAGCTAATGAAATTTGCTCCATTAAACATGAAGTTTTGACGCAATTTTGTCACCATTGGCAACTAATAAGTTGCTACGATAACAACTTCGTTAGAAAATTAGGGCGAATATTTATATTATACTGTATTGCATTTGTATGTTTACTGGATTGATTACATTCTGGTAAATGAGTCTTTACAGTATTGTTATTTTTTACGGTACTATATCGTTGTTTAGCGATTTTTTAATAGGATTTGATCAACAATATTGTTTTCCACAATCATTTTTGGGAAAGAAATGTCAATAAAACAAAATTGGTTGTTTTTATTATTTTTGTTAAGATCAAGCCGACTTGAAGAGTGAAAGCAAACTTTCGTTCAAAAATGCGATACAGGTATAAAATACACCGGAAACATCTTATTTGTATTGCAAAAGCTCATTAACCGGACTCACAACGTATAGAAATATTTTTATTGTTGGAATAATAATGTAAATAACAATTCTACCATTAACTGGTATCTATAGTAATACATTAATGATAATTAATAGTAAATATTGCATCTTAGTTGAAACTCATGGTGTACTGCTGGACAATAGGAAGCAATACTTCTTTTTACTTCTGTTCATATTTATCACATATGTCAAAGCAATCAAATTGTACTTGCAAGATTTTTCTTCTGTTTCGATTCCAATTGCATCTCGATTACCTAGCGATTCAAAACAATAATAATGAGTATTCCAATCCTTGCGTCTGGGCAATTTAGACCAGTGTCACATCTCAAATAATCATTGAATCTGGATCTCGATCTTGTTTTGTTCTCGTCGCATTAGCGCCTGAACGCCGTTTCTCCGTACGTGATTCTATTCCACACTTGGAGACGCCGGCACTTGTTGCTATTGAACGGAATTGTGATGCACGGTGAAACAATACGCGATACTGTACACAGCGGCGGCGACACCGGGAAGTACAACAACACAGATGCTGATGGTAACTGCAGATGCAGAAGTATTCAGGTAGAATTGTGAAAGGAAAGACCAGGGTTTCAAATACCGTGGTACTTGATTCGCGATCTATTCGTCCTGGTGCAGTCAGAATCTCAAACTCTGCGGTGGCCTTTGGTTACTAGTGTGACCAAAGTGGCATCCGAGAGGTTCTTGTGTGACCAGAATTATATTTAAGGTGAACAAGTGGTCTTCCTGTAGCACCCGAATGTGATTGAATATTTGATGTTGCGCTATTTCAAATGGTAGATTCGAACTCCAATTGAACGGGTGTCTTAGAATGGTACCTGTAGGAGATTCTAAGTTGTAAAATTTGATCAGAGCTTTGTTTAAATATCTGATTAACAATATCAAGTTAATATTTACACAGCTTCGTAGTAGTTCATCGGACTATGTGTATTTGCAATAAATTCTTGGGGAAATTAGAAATTTTTACACATGTGTTGTTCACTAGCTCTTCGGGGATATAGGTAGACAAACCGACGTGCGTTATCGGAAGATGAAGCTTCAAATGCAGCTAATGTTTCCTCATCTTTTTACCTTCCGTACAGATATGTAAGGGAGGTATTTTGACGAGTATAAAATTTCAACGTATAAGCAAGTATTGAGGTTAAATTTTTAATTTAGATTTTAGATGTTTATGTTACGAGCTGATTAGATTTTGGGAGCAATCCATCGACCGGAAGCGGTAGTTTATCAGGTTTTTTCGGTATATTTCAGTAAATAAATTAATGGATTAATATTGGCTACAATTTTTATTAGATTTACTGGAACATTAACTAGTAGGCTTTTATGAAAGCAAAAAACGAGCCTGAAACAGATAGATGTTGTAAGGCCACCTTTCTTTGTCTAATACTTGTTTGTAGATCGGTTGATATACTTTTGTACAACAAAGATAGATATCACAACAATTAGTGATCTTTTCATTCACCCGGAAGTGGTAGATTCCTTAAAGGACTATAAGGAATTTGAATTTTGAGCATATCTCAGTAAATAATAGAGTTAGGTTACTTTGTTACAAATAAAAAGGTGTAAAATAATATTAGCTACAAAGTACTATGTACTAAACATATGTATGCAGAGAAAGCAGAGTGCCACTCCAGAAAAGAGTAAATGACGTGAGGATATATTTATTTATAATTTCAAGGAGCAGCAGTTGCTCATAGTAAACAACACCCCTCCCAGCCCCTGTGCTTTCACAGCCCGGAGTGTTAATCTCAGCCTGACAAATATTAGTTCATTCCGGGCCTGCAATTAAACGTTGTACTCGTACATCATACGAACGTTAATGTCACTTTGAGAACTTTCACGTCGTAGCGTCGTAGCAGGCTTTGACGGAAATGGAAGCGAACATCTGCAAGTAGCGAGGTTTACCCCTGAAAATTTAATGATATTCTCATTATTCACGCTGGAGCATCGCGCCACGCAACCGAGTAAACACTCTGCACATTCGACATATAACACTACACATTGTTGGCAAATACAAACTTACATTGCTGCTTGGAATTTTCTAAAGCGTGACAGCTAATTGAAGGATGTTTCGGCAACTTTTCATTCGACATCCCAATCTGCATTCATCGTACACCAACTAACGGGTGTTTTTACCTCCCGCCACATCCTGAATAGGAATCATGCTAAAAATTCGGTAGTGAGTTTTTAGTGGATGAGCACGTTTTAGGGTCTCTAGAATAAGATTTTAATTGTTTCGCGATGATGTCTGTGTGTACGTGAAGCAGGTCAAAGGTATCAAACGCTGCTGAGGTAGTGCGATAAAAAGCGGGAATTATATTAATACCTACTAATAATTAAACAGATGCCATTCAACAGCAAAAATTAATTTCCATAACACTGTTTTGGAAACTACGCATTCTACAACTAAAAATTGTTATGGAATCACGAACATTCCATACGCCGCGTATGGAATATTTTCGACGAATCAGAGCCGCGATATATGAAGTATCTTGATTCAGTTACTATGGTTACGTCTTACGTCTGTTTGTTTTAATTTAATTTTTTTAGTTTGACGTTTTCTACAGTTTTATATTTGTATTTTTTGTGTAATTTCCAAAATCTTGTTATAGAAATTATAGTCTACATCATGTAACGGAATGCATATCCCACACTCACAAACCGTAGCCCTCGCCTTCGGCTCGGACTACAAACTTTTTGCTCGTGTGAAATATGTGCCATTACATTACTTGTTGCAGAATATACTATATCATCACAATGTACTTTGTTATTTTTTAACAGTTCCTTTTTACCTCCCGCCTACCTCTAGGTAAGGGAGGTATTGTTTTTGGTCAAAAAATTGGGTAGTGAGTTTTCAATGAATAAGCACGTTTTAGGGTCCCTACAATACGATTTTACTATTTTCGCGATGATGTCTGTATGTATGTATGTATGTATGTGTGTGTGTAGTCTGTGGCAATTTTTTCGTCTCGCATAACTCAAATACTATAATACCAAAAAATACAATTTTGTGAATTATTGCTTCTTATATTTAAATGAAGAGCTGATTAGATTTTGGATAAAATTGGTCAACCGGAAGTAGCAGTTTGCTTGAAGCCCTTAACAGTTTTTCGTGAAAAACACGGTTAAATTTTCTTTTTCAACAATTTATGTTATTTTGAAAGTTGAAGAATATTTAATTTTACATGTTTTTTGATTACACTAATTTTATTAATTTTCATTAGATTTAGAGATAATAAAATATAAAGAAATTAGATTTTACAAATTTTGCATTCCTAGTACACCATGAAAACATTTAAAAATTTTCAATTTTTTACGAAATGTGACACATGTCATTGTGATAGTGAAGCTGTTTTCTTAGTGAAATATATGTCATAAAATTAAATAAATATACAAAAGAAAATTAAAATTCTCAAATATAAAGATAAAAAACAAATAAGAAGGTATGTTTCTGTATCATCAAATACTATTTTGTACCGTTTAAGAGTAGTATTGGGCGGGAGGTTATGTGCTGGGCACATAAGATTTTTTACAAATATGTTCAACCAATATTTCCTAACCGTAACTTGTATGTATTTATTTCAGGTTAACAATTATTCTTTTATCGAATACTTTGTTTTTATGTTCATAGCGACCCGTGGACAACGTCACCGGAGCCTTGATCACCTTCAACGGTGTCTTCGTAGTCCATGTCAGCTTTGAAGTAAATTATTCACAATGCAACCGTAAGTAAATTAATTTTAGAGCTATTCAATTTTATTAATACTTTATTTTTTGTTGACCATCTTCTGCTTTTGCATCTGTCTGTCAGTCTGTGTGGATCTCTGGAGTTACGGTTTCTCAGAAACTAGAAAACTGTAAATTTTTATATTTTGTATGTATCAATTGTATACGCTTAGGAAGAGCTGATTATTTTTTTGGTAATAATCCAATAACCGGCAGTGGTAGTTGACTTCAAAGAAGTAAAAGTGTAAGATACAGATGAGTTTCCTGGTGTTTGCTGCATATTATTAATTTTGTATTGAAAATGTTTTGGTTTTCAAATAATTTTACATTCAGAATAGGAGAACAAACTACAAATATTATAATCTTATATTTAGGTCAAGTACAAATTAAATTTTTATCTGAATGAGTCTGTCTAATTAGTATCAATTAAATTGACTGGAAATATATTCAAGCGTGGTTATCTCGGTCGTACGTTTACTGCTGTGCTTATGCATTGTAAGTATTGGCTTGGTTTGTTGGTCGTACGTCGCAGCGGAGTTGAGACGTCGCAGTAGAACATTGCAGCGCCATTTTGTATTGCCAGTTGGCTGCAAAAACTCCGCCATTGCGGGTGTGCTAGACACTCGCTCCGCGAATTTTTTCTCTATGTCCGCACTAGGTGGGCCAACATATGTTAAATTCGGTGCAATCGTTTCGTGGGGCTGGGTATCGTGAATTCGTGCGTTCGTCAAAGCGCTGTCCACCTGGACCAACGTAGTGCAGCCAATTGTTAAGCGCTTATTCGCGATTGATACCGGGTGCACTGGACCGGGTTCCAGTCGGGCCCCATTGGGGAAGCGACTCTGCGTTAGCGAGTAGGTCTTCACCTTTTGGGGGATCGGGGGGAGTCCCCACCAATTGTGGGCCCTGGAGTCCAGGGGAGGTCTGATCCCCTCGTCAACCTGACGGGTAGGCGTGAATCCTTCAGATGTCGCTCGCGTAACTAGGAGCTCCCGGAGTGGGTCGTCGACACGGCATATGTCGAACGTTTTTGCTAACGAGACAACAACAACACCGGTTGTTTGTCATTAGAGTCATTGCGCCTTAGTTTGTAAGTTAGCTACAATTAAACAACTACTTAGGTAGGGCAAAAGGCAAGAAAGAAGTCAAGAAAAGAAACCATCATTGAAACCAACATTGAAGCCAACGATGGGGGTGTGCTGTGGGATGAATGGTGTGCTGTGGAATGGATGATTACCATAACCTTTTTCATTGAACTATTTTACTGCCTTGTATTTTGAGTTTATGTTTCAGGTTTCATTAGACATCAACAAATATTTCCTTCTAACCATGCCATGTATGTTTTTTTCAGGCTCACAGTTATTCTTTTATCTAATACATTGTTTTTATGTTCATAGCGACTCGTCGACAACGTCACCGGAGCATTCATCATCTCAGCCCCGACCATCTGGGCTTTCGTCCGCGCCTAGCTTTACATTACGTAAAGCAGGTCAAAGGTACCCAGCTTTTGCTGCGGTAGTGTGTTATAAAGCGGAAATATTTTTTAACAACACCTTTATTATAAAAATGTCCAACAAATATTTTCTAACCATAAAATGTAAGTTTTTAATTTCAGGTTCACAATGATTCTTTTGTCTAAGACTTATGTTTCTAGCAATTCGTGGACAACGCCACCGGAGTCTTAATCACCAACAACAGTGTCTTCGGAGCGGATATCAGCTTTGAAGTACATTATTTGCAACGAAATCGTAAGTAAATTAATTTTACAGTAATACAATTATATTGATACTTTATTTGTATGTTTATATGAGACCTCCAGGGATCTGGAACCATCTTCTGATACTGCAATATCATCGTAGAGCTGCTGGTACTCGGATCAGGTTCGGAAGATCCTGTATTATCTTGGAAAACTTCACCAGAACGCTCTGGACGTTTACAGAAACATCGAGACCGACGTCCGCTGTTAGCAACATAAATGTAAGAAAATTATTATTGTCGTCACTTGACGACTTTATTTATACTTGCAACAATTAAATTCTTACTTCATAGAAAAACTAAATATTTTTGTAACGAAAATAATTTGTAAAATTTATTTGTTCTTTTTCAAAATATTGTTCTAATTCGAATTACATTTTCGTATTGTGTTTGTATTTGTTATTAATTTATTTTTATTTGTTCCAGGTCACTGTTGCTATGGCGATGAGGACACACCCCTGCTTAAGGATTTTCTGCAAGTTTCCCTGACACGGCAGAAGGAATTTCCAGGCGTGCAATCAGTTTTCTTGCTCTCAGAGTCAATCCAAGAGACGGATCCCGGCTTTCTAATTCAAATATAAATAAACAATATTTTATTATTGCAAAATGTACTTCACTATTGAAATAATTTGAAAACAAATAAATATGTACCATACTATAATGAAATTATAATAAATAAGCATCATTACTACATATGAACAATAGTTTTTAATTTACATATATGTTATTTTTAACTAGAAGGCTGTTATCTTATAAATAAATTAATATCTTGTGATAATAAACAAAACGTAATAACATGTATTTATCTATAGATATAATAAAGAAATTATAACAGATACAATTTGTGTTTTATTTATTTTAAAATATGCAATAAAATTGTTTAAAATTAATATAGTCATTTAATAAAACGAAATTCATAATTTTAATTTATTCTTTTCAATTTTAATCTTAGTGCTGCCATCTATTATTTTATTTTAGAAGTATAGGTTCCTAAATTACAAAAAATCATTGCAGTTTGAAAATATTGTTGCCCTGTAATCACAACAATAGTTCACATATTTTGTGAGAGATGGCAGCACAAACTGGATGCGGTAACTCCGCACATACAATTTTTAGATTGGTAATCAAAACTTAATTGAAGATGCTCGTTTTTTGAAATTTTCTGCTAATTCATAAGGGTATGCCCTACGCCCTTCATACTCACATATGTTGTAGAAAAATAGTGGTTTTTCAGGGGTCAAATCACAGGGGACGGCGAAATTTCGTTATTTTTGCGATATCTCTTACCGTTTTCGAGATATGGGGCTTTAAAGTTTTCGAACATAGTTTACCCTAAAATCACCCTTAATATTAACTTTAAAGGGCTAGAAGTGACTGTATATCCCTAATTTGAGTGTGCTGAACACGATTTCACAAAACATTTTACGATAGCATTCATAGTTACATAATTAGAGCAACATTTTCATCCCTTTAATTAATTACGTAAGATTTAAGGGTGAGCGCCAATTTTTGACACCGCCATTGGAGTTTTTAGGGGTGAATCTATAGGAATCAACCCTTAACTCGATTTTTTTGGGTTTTCGCCGGAAAAAAGTTGGACTATAGTCTTGGTGTTTTTGCGATTAAATTTTGGGGTAAAAACAATTGAGATAAGGGCGCTACACCCTTCATTAGAGCCCATAGATTCCGAATCTGTGATTTAAAATGTCCTAGGTTTAGTATTTCTTACGTAATTCGCATTTAACTTTTATATGTTATGAATTACGTAAGAAATACTAACCCTAGGACATTTTAAATCACAGATTCGGAATCTATGGGCTCTAATGAAGGGTGTAGCACCCTTATCTCAATTTTTTTTACCCCAAAATTTAATCGCAAAAACACCAAGACTATAGTCCAACTTTTTTCCGGCGAAAACCCAAAAAAATCGAGTTAGGGGTGGATTCCTATAGATTCGACCCTAAAAACTCCAATGGCGGTCTCAAAAATTGGCGCTCACCCTTAAATTTGGGGTAATTCATATCCAATTTTATGTGCTTTATGTAGCATGTATATAAGGTTCATTATTGCATGTTACATTTCCTCAGCGTACCGGCAATTTTATATATTATGAACCAAAAGTCTGCAGTCGGTCATAACATATAAAAGTTAAATGCGAATTACGTAAGAAATACTAACCCTAGGACATTTTAAATCACAGATTCGGAATCTATGGGCCCTAATGAAGGGTGTAGCGCCCTTATCTCAATTTTTTTACCCCAAAATTTAATCGCAAAAACACCAAGACTATAGTCCAACTTTTTGTTGGCAAAAACCCAAAAAAATCGAGTTAGGGGTGGATTCCTATAGATTCACCCCTAAAAACTCCAATGGCGGTGTCAAAAATTGGCGCTCACCCTTAAATCTTACGTAATTAATTAAAGGGATGAAAATGTTGCTCTAATTATGTAACTATGAATGCTATCGCAAAATGGTCTGTGAAATCGTAATCAGCACCCTCAATTTAGGGATATACATTCATTTATAGCCCTTTAAAGTTAATATTAAGGGTGATTTTAGGGTAAACTATGTTCGAAAACTTTAAAGCCCCATATCTCGAAAACGGTAAGAGATATCGCAAAAATAACGAAATTTCGCCGTCCCCTGTGATTTGACCCCTGAAAAACCACTATTTTTCTACAACATATGTGAGTATGAAGGGCGTAGGGCATACCCTTATCAATTAGCAGAAAATTTCAAAAAACGAGCATCTTCAATTAAGTTTTGATTACCAATCTAAAAATTGTAGGTGCGGAGTTACCGCATCTAGTTTGTGCTGCCATCTCTTACAAAATTTGTGAACTATTGTTGGTATTACAGGGCAAGAATATTTTCAAACTGCAATGATTTTTTGTAATTTAGGAACCTATACTTCTAAAATAAAATAATAGGTGGCAGCACTAAGATTAAAATTGACACGAATAAATTAAAATTATGAATTTCGTTTTATTAAATGACATTTTATGCATTATAATTAAGAAAATTAAGTATGTAAAAGGATAAATACAGTAAACACAAGTATATTTTCAATTATTTATTGCAATAAATTTAATATTACAAACAAAATATAGAAACAAACAATAAATATCATAATCAATACAAAATTTCCGCCATAAACAATTTTAATTTGCCAATATCTTATTAATTAACAATAATTTATTAACATATATGATATTTCCTAACTTTACAGTCAATCTAGAGATGAAAACTTAAGATTAACAATGTCTAGTTCAAATTGTTTTAGAATAATTAATAAAAGAAAATATCCGCCATGATAAGTACATATCACTTTTGTATGGCTTGTATCTTTTTAATTAACAACAATTAATTAACAAATGTGATATTTCCTAATACTACAAATAGTCTAGGGTTGACAATTGTAGTAAACAAAATTCTAACTCAAACAGATTAACAATAAACTACAAAATAAAATATCCACCATAACTGATACATATAATTTGTGTCAGCTGTATCTATTTAATTAACAATAATCAATTAACAAATGTGATATTTCCCAATACTACAAATAGTCAAGAGATTAGAATTGTAGAATACAATATTTTATATAAAACAGTTTAAGAATAAAGTACACAATTAAATATCCGCCATAACGGATGCATAAATTTTTGTCAGCTGTATCTATTTAATTATTAATAATTAATTAACAAATGTGATATTTCTTAATACTACAAATAGTCAAGAGATGAAAACTTAAGAGTAAATTTTCTTAAATCGAACAGTTCAAGAATAAACAACAAAAGTAAAATATGCCTTGTCATAAAAAATATGTAGCTTTCAAATAATGTATAAATATTAAGTGACAAATTATTCCAATTTCACTTAAAAATTAAAGAAAACTTTTGACTTATAAATGTTTGCATAAACTAAAGTAACAAACATACATAAAAACAATTTATTAAACTGAAGAACAAGTGCGCAGAGCTCCAGAAGAATAACAGCAGCAGGAAGTCCATGGAGAGAGAAGAGGATTCGCAAAGTCTCCTGCTGTCCTGCTGTGGATTAAGCACCAATGGCCACTTCGTAGATTGCATCGCCGTACGGAGAATACGAATGATTTAATCAACAAAGCAAAACACTGCTTATCAGATGGACCCGCAACTAGCGAAGATGGTTCTTCACCCATCACTGTTACGATAGTGTTGAGTGAATTCACTGTTTACAGAGATTTCTACAAAGAACGAGTAGTTGTCTGGATTGACAACAATTTGCACTTGTACACAAGAATTTGTTGGAGGTACATTTACAAAATTAAAGTTGAATTTACAAATAATACAAGACTGTTGTTACTTAAATTTTAAACTTATCCTAAACGAAACCGAATGAAAATTGTTAAAGTATATATATAAGTAACAACAAACTAACAAATACGTTTAAATGGTTTGAAAGTATTCGATATCCAAGTTAGAACATTATATTTTATTTGCCATAGAAGAAAGCATCATCAGAAGCAAGAAAATATTTCTTCTTCCTCCTTTTGAAGCTCTCTTGAGCTCTGTTTTAATGTCCTATCTTGAATGACGAATAGTTTAGTCATTCTACATAAAACTAAAGTAATTAATTTATTCTAATGTGCCAAACAATGCCCGGATTGTTCTCTAACTTTATTTCTTTACTATCAAATTTTCTGGCTAACTTCATTGATACATCTTTTGCCAATAATAAGTACTAACAACCTTGTAATCTTTAAAGTCTGTATAAAGTGTTAACAGTTCTTTAGTTAGATGCATAAAGTTTTAACAATTTTATATACAGTGTTTCAATTTGGAAGGTAGCCATTGAGATCTCCAGAAGTATAAAAGCTACGAATACAGTTAAATTAGACAAAAGTTGTCAGACAGTAGGCCAATTTAATGATGTTTTTTTACTCGCATAATTACATAATTTTTTAATTATGAATAAACCCCCAGTTTGTTCTTTGAGCGTCATAAAAGTAGCTTGTTATAAATTTGTCTTCAACAAGTAGAAAGTGTCTCCTTGCTAACACTTTTACTCCGGTGACAATTTAAATATTAAGCAAAATAGTAAGGTTGTAATTCAATAATTTGACAGTTAAGATTGAAACAGATAAACAAAAATAATAAATCAATATATTCTAAGGCTATTGGAAATGTTGGATAAGACAGAATATTTGTTTAACTTTTGATCATTTTTTAATGAATTATATTTTTATTTTGTATGTTTGAAGAAAAAATAGCAAGTGTTATTCAGGGTAAATGTGACTTGTGTGCTTTGCATATAATTGCCCGGCTCGCTTCGCTCGTCGTTCAAACTTACATGTTCAGCACACAAAGTATCACATTTACTCCTAGTAACACAATATACTATTCATTGATTATTTAATTTTTAAATAATTTCTAAACTAATACATATCTAGAAAAATGTTACAAAAAAAAATGTATGTCTAATCAGTGAGAAAGAAAAATATTTTTTTCTGTGGCACATATTCAAAATGACTTATAATTTTTTAAATGGAACCGAAGTAAAAACTAGCACAGTATTTTTTTTCTTATTTTAATGACTTATTACTTTGTATACTTCTAAAAATATTTTACTTGAAAATAATTAAATACTAATTTTTGTTTGTTCAACAATGAGTTTATAAATTATTTTTTCAGAATTAAGAAATAAATATAATAAAAAATTCTACGCCATTGTTTAGAGTTTAGACTGTAGACATATGTTTTTTTTTTAAACATTTATCAATATGTGATATAGGTATGTGCTAAGTAGATAGTCCACTTCCCACCGTCGTAAAAATATTGGTCTATTAGTATTGCAACGTTTGTCTAATTTATTTGAAATCAGCTCTCATAATTCTCGAGTACCCAAAGAAACTACAAAATACATATTTTAACAATGTGCCAAACAATAAAATACATTTAACCATGAGTGCAACTCTCAGCAAAATACATTATGACATTTAAGCTCAAACTGTTTCATTTTAAACTTAAATGTCATAACATATTGATTCGTCAGCGTCCATCTAAGTATTTTATGGAGACAGTAACAACGAGAGCATCAAGACGATATAGTAACAAGTTGTTAAACTTGTAGAAAGCAGTAATAAAATCCTGGAGTAGTCTTTACGATGAGTAGCTGGATAGACAATAAGAGCTTGTTCAGCCAGTGCTGCCACCACCGGTAAGAGACACTAAAGTGACTAGTAAGTGTAAAAATTACTCCTTTATACCTCAATAGTATAAATGTCTGTAATATCTCCATAAAAACTATGAATGGTTGCCCTATGTGAAAGTTCTTGAGAAGAATTTATTTGCTTGTTTACATTTGTGTCACAAGTCGAATTTGTTTCTTCCAAACTTTGTCGACCGGGTTAAACTTCGCGTACTGAAGATTCTTGTCGTTTTTGAGTGATGTCAGATTATAAAGTCCGCTACAAAATAAAAAGAAAACAATATATGAAACAACGAAATTTTAAAAACAAATAAAAAGGTTGGGGGACACTTTTGCTGTTTAAATTGTAAGTAAAACTTGAATAAATATCTGGAGGAACCCAAAACATACATAACCTCTCGCCTAAATAACTTTTACACATTACAAAATAGAAAATAACGACATTTACTTTAACTTAATTATTTACTGATACATGCTCTAAATACTTTATTAAACTACTACTTCCGGTTGATGAGTTCCTACCAAAATCTAATCAGCTCGTAACTTGAACATTCAAGTTCTAAAAATGAAATTAAAAATGATATTGTCAACATATTAAGAGAACATTATTTTGCCGGAAAATTTGTATTTCGAAAGACTGTTGCTTGTTATCATTTCGAGACAAATGATTTGATCAAAATCAGGAGTTGAAGATGAGGGATTTTGTCAGTCATCTATCGAGGAACCTAAAAGCATCAATCTTGAGAAAAAAATTTCCTACAAAATAATGCAACTGAAATATATTTTTTTTGAAATAGAATGTACTATTTTCGCACATAAAATACGCAGCCGAAAGAAATATTTCCCTGACTAGTCAGAAAAACGTTTAAACATCCTGTACCTTAGAAATGTAGTCACGAAAACGTGTAAATTTAAATGTTCTGTTACCTTAGAAACGAGATACGGGACTAGATACATAAAGAAAATCAGATTTAATATTCATAATAAATGAATTTTTATTATTATCAATGGCTTCAGAAAAAATTAATATATAACTCATCAGTAAAATGTCTGAACTTAACTCGAAGCCGTAAAATACTCTGCAGAAAAGCTTCATATTTCAGTATGGCTCCTCGACAGTAATGTACCACTTTCCTGACTCTTATGTAAATAACTATTAATATTATTAGACTATTTCCCAAATAAACACAAAAAGTAATAACAAATTTTGCTCTGGTACAATATCTCCTTTACATGTTATGTGCGAAAGGTAAAAGTGTTGAATTTTGAAAGAAATTCGATATTATTCAAGTGTAAAACTTATAATTTAAACAGCAGTAGTGTACCAGTCAGAAATAAATTAAAAATTGTTTAACTGTCAGTCATCAGTCTTTAAAATACGTGCAGTACCACGTGCTCTGTTTTTGGGTTTAATGTTCTAAAATTATTTTATAAAACAAAAGCTTTAAATAAAACTTACAGAGTTCGTGATACCAGCCTTCAGTCAATGGGTTCATTTCATTTTAATAACGATAATCTGTTTCAAATCTTACATCCAGTCCTATCATTCCTCTCTATCTTTCACCAATCACACACTAATACATTTAGCATCCAACTACAGTTTCATTAGTTTGCAGATTTGAGCATCTCTCCTGTAAAATCAGAATGAGCCGAAATAAACGATGCATATGTCTGCAGGAGCCAATGAAACGCAGCAGGATTACCTATCGATCGGCCAACCCTTTGAGCAGGAAAGATTACAACTCCTGCGTTGATGTTATGCGGTGGCATGGACAGCCAACAAAAATTTTAATGGAAAATTTCTTTTCAACAAGCTGAAAAATAAGGCCCCGCGCTTGACAGGACGCTATTAATATTTCTTCTTTGCCTTTAAAAAATATTCCGGCGATATTGGTTATTGAAACAAGACTCAAAGGAGACAAAATGAAGGTGTCTGCATCAAACGCGAAATGGCTACCGTGATTTATGGTTGTGTGATTTATTACACTCAACGTACATATTTTTCTTTTATATTTTGTTAGAAAAATATGTATAATGTTCCGTACAAACCTTCGTCATACATTAATCATTGGACTCATCATGCCGCCGAAGATAAACTGGCTGGGAAATTTTTCTTTACCTGCAACAGAAAAACACATAATTAGAATTGTATTTTACAAGAAGCCAACGAGACACTGTGATATATATTCTGTGGTAACTATACAAGTACTATATAGAAATTGTATAGTGTTATTTAGTTTCTAACTAGAGGGTGGTTATAGTATGACCGAAACTGTAGTCTTAAGAATTTTTTATTTCATTAATTATAACAGTCGATAATCGTTCCTAGTAACTAATTGAGTATTGTATTAATTATTGCACACTCAATATTATAAATAATATCATTGAAATAGTTTATTGTATAACAAGTGCTGAAAGTTGGCTATTTCACACGAGTGTGAAGTTTGAGCCACGAGCTGAAGACACCCTTTCAGCACGTGTTGTATTCGATACTTTACCGACGACCACAATTAAGTAAAAAAAAACTACAAAATTTACATAACAATATTAAAACAGATTATGTTAACATCATTGCTATCAGAATTCAAAATATTATGTTCACATCTGATAAATCAGAGTCCAGAAAAGTACATAAATTCACACGCTAAACTTTCACTGAAAGTTGGTCATTGCTTATCACTAGTAATGCTGCGTGATATGAAAGCTCGTTAGCCAATCAGATGCGTCCGCAACTGTATGTTATGATTTTATCGCACGCTGCAATAACTAACCTAAAAATTTGTATTTAAAAATTTGACAGTTGTAGATAATTTGCTGAATTTACATGGAGTAAAAAGGTTGGACCCTGGTTTATTGAATTTTAATATACTTTTTGGTTAATTCTGATAACAATGATGTTAAAAAACTCTGTTTTTTTTTTACATAATTGTGGTCGTCGGAAAAGTATCGTGTTCAACACGTGCTAAAAGTGTATTTCAGCACTAGTTATACAATATACAAATTTTCTACGACCATTTAAAAATCTGCCCATTGTATGTTTGTTGTTGCTAGGGATATGAGGTAAATTGCAAGCATCGTGCGAAAAGAATTATTTTTGTGAGTATTTCAATACAGTTCCTTTCATTTCAGTACAGGTGCCATTGCTAGGATATTTATTTAGAATTGTCAAATATTGGAATGGTGAAAGCGGGACAAATTTATTATCAAAATTAAATTAATTAGTAAATAATATCGTGGTCGTAGAAAAAGTATAGTGTACAACATGGAATGACCATTTCATACTTGTATGATTTGCAGCATTCGCTTTTGGATTATGCTACAAATTTTCATATTCATAGGAAATGAGTACCATCCCATGCTTGTTGTATAATATACTATTTTCTACGACTACTTAGAAATCTGCTCATTGTATGTTTGTTATTGCTAGGGAAATGAGGTACATTGCAAGCATCGTGCGAAATGAATTTGTTTTGTGAGTATTTCAATACAGATCAGTTCATTTAAGTACAAGTGCCATTGCTAGGATACTTATTTAGAATTGTCAAATATTGGAATGATGAAAGCGAGACAACTTTTTCATTAATATTAAATGAATTAGGAAATAATATCGTGGTCGCAGAAAAAGTATAGTGTACAACTCGAAGAATCAATGTCACAAACCCGTGTTTATTTTTATTTGTCGAATAGTAGAAGAAGTATGAGTCGATTACGTTGGTCGCGTATTCTATTTGCAAATATTTCCGAGAGCTCCATACTTTTTAATAAATAAATTCGTAAAAACTACATCCATTACAGCTATAAAGAACGATTTACGAAAGTGTAGGAATATTTCACCTGCGACTCCATCGCATATGTAACAGCAGTCGCAGAGAAAAACAAGACTACATGCACAATTTTGTCAGGGATGTTTAGCGGATGACAAATACCGATGTTGCTCCTTTAAATGGGAGAATCGCGTGCTGCTGTATCATGCCAGATATGCCGTATATGTTTTGCCCTATGATAGAGAGCGCTGGAATTGTGCGCATCATAAATTGTGCGATTGTATTACTTCGGCAGGGAGGAAATTCGCGTCACGTGACGCTTCCGTCTAGATGAAATTAAAATCGAGACATATAAATACAAATCCTGACAGAACTGAAGAATTCAATTTGTTGTGATGCTCTTCCTGTCGTGAAATTATAATTGCCTCTCAGGTTTTCTCTTCCCTAAAACGATTTTCAGATGCATCAAGTTTCAAATGGAAAGATCAGATTTCAAATTAAATTTTTTAAAGCAATTATTGTGTACAATGGAGTCAATATAAAAGTATATAACAAATTGAGATTTATAATGTCCCTCTATTATTATTATTATTATCTATTTTATTTTATTTATTATTTTATTCACATAGTAACAATTATTATTGAAATATATTTAAAAAAATCGAGGGTATCTCAAAAAAATATGTACATTATCTGAAAAAAAAATGGAAGTCCAAAATGGATAAATGAGCCAACAATATAAACTTCATCCTTTTGCCTGTTATACACGATAAAATTTATTGTCAGTAATTTGGCCAATTATTGTTGCGTTAATTTTTTCTTAACCAATAAATTGGTCAATTTATTAAAACATTAGAACATATTCCATTTTTTGATAATCTTTTTAAGGAATACTAGGGGATTTTAGTTATTGTCAATCAGTCAAAACTTTTATACTTAGGTTAGCTGTCATTTTTGTGCGTGTAGCTTGGACCAAAAATATTAGTAGCATATGTTACTGCTGATATCATGTTGGTATTACTGAAATTGTCACAATAAATTGACGAAAAACTTGACATGTGTAAAACGTACGACACTTTTTTGTTCATTGCAATTTATTGACAAGAAAACTTGGCCATTTTACTAACCAAACAATTGACGATCACTCAAGAGCAATTTTTGATATTTAATTTAACTCTCCTTTCTGAGATTATAATTTGATACCAAATGTTAAAATTATAATAAAATATTGTAAAGCAGGATCAAGGTAACGGGGTTGAAAAATTTATGAAATACGAAAAAGGTTGTCAGGGGAATGGAAAAAGTTGTTGATATTTCTAAAACAAACTTGGTATGATTCAATTAACTATTCTAAAAAACAATTGACAATAGTCCATAATTGTTTTTTAATATTCCAATTTAACTCTCTTATCTGAGTTCACCAATTTGATACCAAAAATAGTTGGATTCAGTTAACTTGTATAAAAACAATTGACGATCGTACACAATTTTAAATACATAAATAACTCATGTCATCGCATTTTCATGAAACTTATAATTATGATATTTTGTTACTCTGTTTTTTTGTTCGTGAATTTTAGATCACCCTAATCAGGTCTTTCCAAGAGGCTACAATTGATAATACTAAATAAGAAAATTATCTGTTCAACAGTTTTTGACAAACTGTGGCAACAGAGATTAACACAGACCGATAGAGAGAGACTGACAGACAGACACATACACAGACATCATCGAGAAACTAGTAAAATCGTATTCTAGGGATCCTAAATCATGTTCATCCACTGAAAACTTACTACCGAATTTTTAGTATGATTCCTAAACCTTAGCATGATTTTCTATTCGTCATGTATATTTTGTTAGTCTGCCTCTGTGTAACCTAACCTATCTATTACGAATTCCCGAGAATTTACCAGGAAATACGAAGCGTACTGGGATGTACTAGTTGGATGTCATTGGTATATAATATAACATTGCGCCTTTAGTTATTATATGTACAGAACGATGTCATGTACAATAAGGATATCGTTCTTCTTTTGTACATCTGATATTTGGCAGCGTTCGGCACCGCGTAATCGTGTCATGCCTACATCAAAGTCTACGCTCTAAAAATCGCGGAATTCTCCGAAATCAACTCTTCGTCAAAGCATTCCACGTGCATGCGAGGGCGTGTGTGCTGAACTCCCTCGACGGGCATTAATCAAGCGTGGTGCGCGCGCGTATGTGCTCGGACAGGTATTTCATTAGGGCATTGCGCCCCACCGGCCCAGCCCCGCGGACGCCCAAGCCCAGATTGCCCCGTGGCACGCACGCAGCGGCGTACGTTACTCGGGGACAGAATGAAGCGTTTAAGAATTGTTGACTTAATTACGGAGATAATGAGGATATTTATGTTTTTTGATACCGCATAAGGGATTAAAAGTATTTTTATAATTAATATGTTTCAATGCTAACGTCGTTGGGCCACGAATCTACAAAAAAATGCCAATTACAAATTTAACAGCACAGATTCCTCCTACTTTGAAAAATACTTCCTTCCTTTTACTAATATCACATTTATACTAACAATTAGTATATTGTACAACGAGCATAGAATGGTACTCATTTCCTACGAGTGTGAAAGTTTGTAGAATGCTGCAAATCATACGATTATGAAATGGACATTCCATGCGATTTGTACACTATACTTTTTCTACGACCATTTTGTTTGACCCGCTTTCACCATTACAATATTTGACAATTCAACAATGTCACCTGTAGTGAAATGAAATGACCTGTATTGAAATACTTAGAAAAAAAAATTCATTTCTCACGATGCTTGCAATGTACCTCATATCCCTAGCAACAACAAATGTACAATGAGCAGATTTTTAAAAGGTCGTAGAAAATTAGTTATTTATATACCAAGACTGCGAAATCCCTCTTTTTGTGCAACCGTCAAAATATATAATTACAAATTTTATTAATTTGAAACAGTTTGATCGTAAATAGAAAGTTAGCTTTCAAAGTGGCTATGGGATTTGATTTGATAAACAAAACAAAATCTGAATTGTTCGACGTATCTGATATGACATTGAACAATAATAACAACAATGATAGAAAAGTAGATATTTAAAATTACAGACCTTCTTATCTATTATGGTCAAGTTGACAGATGACACACCAATGAAAACGTTCGTTAATTATTTAATTAGTCAAAATCGGGACGTTAATTTAACGATCGTTAGTAAACATTTTAACGAAACGTTAACGAACGTTTATGAATAAAATAGTTGGGATTTAACGAATCGTTTTCCTGGTAACGGATCGTTTCGTAACAAACGGATTGTTATGAATACGTGCAGTGTTAAAATGATTATTTTTCCGATTTCATGGCCGCTACCATAACTACGCCCGCGAAATGCAACCATAACAGCCGCGTTTTCTGGCGGAGGAGCCGGGCATGGTCGAATCGGCGCAAGAGGAAACGGTCCTCGTCGATGGGGTCGTATTTTGAAATTTGCCGACTGGAACGGCAGAGGAATGGTCAGTGTGACTTGTGTGTTTGTAGTTTTTTTCTCACACCAAAGTTGCCGACTAGCGAGTGAACTTTAGCCTGGTTTCTTCAAGGATCCATTAGTGACATGACCCCCTTTCTTGTTCTTTTTGCCGCATGTGTGCGGAGTCAATATGAGTTTTTTGTTGAAAATATCACGTTTCACTTTCTGGTTTGTTTACTAAGTAGTTTATCACAATTCGTATTCGCCGCATTTGAATTTATTGAAAGTATGAAAAGGTTAGTAAACTTTAGCTATATGAACAGCTCGAAGGACTGATCTGTGAGGTTTTAGTTTCCGACAAATTAAGTAGAAAATGTGTAACAGGAACAGGCCGAAAGTAGGGACAATTTTTTTCGAACCAAAGAACTCAAAAATAAAATGCTTGATTGACAGACAATGTTCGATATTCAATTGAAAGATTTGAAGAAAAACTAATATGATTATGAAACATTAAAATAAGTAGTCAACTGATTGTCAATTACTTTTTTGTACTCATACATTGAAATGTGTTGTTTAGCGTTGCCTAAGCAACGTCCGAAATGTCCATTTCCCAGGTCTCCACCAGATAGACAACCGAGAAATTTCGACGAAAACATTCCTATTTCTAAAGCGTTTATTAATAAATTATATTTATAATAAAATAATATAGTATTTCAAACATCCCTTTACATAATATTAATATAAACAATGATGGAATAAGAATGAAATTGAAATTTAAAATAACCAATTTAGTTACCAATGTTGGCAATAAAATCTGGCCGATATGACAGCTGTAATGTTGGTTATCTCATTATAAATAAGAAATTTAATAAATTTACAAGTGAAGACGGTAAATATTATAAATATTTTAATTGTTTTCTAATATATTGGACAAATTAATTTCTGAGTTTATATTTATAGAGCAACTTTGACAATTATCAAAATAACTCCTTAAAGAACTTCATTTCTTTGCATAGACTGTTATTAGTTTTATACTTTTCGTACAAAAAATATTGTACAAACCTCTTGCGTGAACTCGGTTCCCGGATTCTTTCTCATCCGGGAACCAACCGTTCCCGCATTTGGTATGTAAATAACTATATTACAACAGGTTCTTAGAAATTAGCGACTAGTTAATTTTGATGACAATTGGGCCTTAAAGTTGACAGTAAATTGTTATATTACCTCCCGAAAATATATGTAAGAGAGGTATTGATATGGACACAAATTTTCGGTAGTGATTTTTCAGCAGACGATACTAGCAGACGAAAACCCAGACACTGAATGGATGAAGAGTGTGTATCGAAACAGATTAAGTACTTGTAGATGACAATATTTTTATTGTATAATAATAATTATTTACTTTATAAATGGGCAAAGTAAGGAATTGCCCACGGGAGAAATTTCAGCACCAGAAGCCGAAGGCTGAGTGTGATAATTTTATCGAGTGGGTAAATCCATTTTGCCCACATGTGAAGTATAACATTTTATCCAACATCTCTTAATAAACGAAAAATTTATTAAAGAAATATTATTTGACAGTGACATATGCTTTAAATTTTTTAAATTAAAATGTTAATCGAAGTAGTTATTGCTATAAATAGAAAATTAATCACTAGCGACTTTCCTCAAAATTATACCCAATAATGAGTAATCTGTTACTTTCCTTGTTTAAAATCGCCCTAGTTATAGAGCATTTATTGAGAAGTGTTAGACAAATGAAATTACCAAACGATAATGTAAAAAATTTTATACGCAATGGTATAAAATATATATTTTATTATTAAAAACCAATAGAGGTGTTAATAGATCGTAACACCCACTCATAGTGACCAATCCTATAGTATACTTCATTTAAATAATAATAATATAAATGTCGTTTAAATTCTCGTCTCCTGAATGATTACAGGTTTGTAGCCCTCCTGCAGTGTGTCAAATTTACACCGAAACGAGACGATTCCAATCATTTAGATCCCGGTGAACTTTCACATACCCCCTCACAATTTCTCCATCGGAAGTTGCGTGGATATTTACTATAACGCGCACGAGAGAAAACTGTCCACCTGCACGAAACTTCGTGGTCATTATTAATTGTCCGCGGCGTGGTTGCATGAACGAAAGAATAAAACGTATGAATTTGTATGTTCCTACCTCGGCCGTGACGTTTATGACGAATTTATTAATTCGCCAAAAGTCAAATTACAGTGAAAATACGCGTTTCGCTGCGACATTTACACACGAATGGAGTTTGAGATACCGCGCGGGTTTCCTCAAAGAAACCACGAATAAATGTCGGTTTTGATGAGGTACTAATCTTGATAAGAGCCTTTGTACTGTACAGAAAGGAATTCAAAGTAATAACTTAACAAACAAATTGTAAATATTTGTAATAATTTATGTCAAACATGAAATCGTGTAATCTTGGGGTACATTACTGGGACGTAAAAAATTATATCGCGATTTCTACCTTCAAACAAAAAACCTTTTAGCCGCCAAACCTACGGCGACTGAAAAAGAACATAAAATGTAAAATGCCAAGACTAAGAACAATGTAAAAAATTAAATATAACCCCTAAACTTTAAAGTAATAAGATAATATCTCAATTTGTATATTTCAATTACTATGATATCATCATCAATAGATGTAAGAAAGATAAAATCAAAAATACACAACTTGTAAACCAAGTCAATGGTTAAGACTGAATCCAGATTGTAAAAAAAAAAAATACCTAAAATTATAAAAGTTATTTAGATTAAGTTCTATAATATATGTTTATGTAACAAGTACATAAACGGGCGAGTCAAAAAAACCGTGTTATGTACGTATTACATACAATATCATATGTTTGACTGAATTGCAGATTCTATTTTACCTCCTGCCACATCTTATAAAGGGGGTATAGGAATCATACTTAAAATTCGGTAGTAAATTTTCAATGGTTGAGTACGTTTTAGTTTCCACAGAATACGATTTTAATAGTTTCGCCATGATGTGTACGAGTTTGTCTGTCTGTATGTGTGGATCTCTGGAGTTACAGGTTCTCAAAAACTACTAAACAGAAATTTTAGGGATTTCGTATATTTCAATTGTATCCCCTTGGGAAGAGCTAATTAATTTTCGGTAATAATCCAATAACCGGAAGTGGCAGTTTACTTGAATCCCTATCAAGTTAATTTGAAATATTTCAATAAATTATGGTTTAATGACAATGTTCATTTTAGAATTATATTACAAATATTATAATCTACATTTGTTGTTTGAAACATTTTTCTCTTACTGTCACCATCTACGAAATTCAAGATGTTAAAAAAGAATTTTATTTTGACATTTTTGTTTAAATCTGCTAACCCGTACTATTAGAAAAATAAAACGGTTTGAAAAATGTCATTTTTCGATATGTGTCATAATTGAAATAGTATATTGTACAACAAGCATGGAATGGTACTCATTTCCTACGAGTAAGAAATGGACATTTAACAGGTCGTTAAAAATTAACAGGTAAGTTACAAAATAAGCCTAATAATCTAATAGTTTTGATTTCCGGAAATTTACTGCCTGGACTATTAAGTTTTGAATGATTTTCAAGTAGCAATAAAAACGAAATACTCCAGAAGGTATTGTACAAGTTTGGAATGGTACTCATTTCCTACGAGTATGCAAGTTTGTAGCATGAACCGAAGGCGAATACTGCAAATCATACGAGCATGAAATGAATATTCCATGCGAGTTGTACACTATACTTTTTCTACGACCACGATATTATTTCCTAATTAATTTAATTTTAATAATAAATTTGTCTTGCTTTCACCATTCCAATATTTGACAATTCTAAATAAGTATTCTAGCAATGGCACTTGTACTGAAATGAAATGACCTATATTGAAATATTCACAAAGCAAATTCATTTCGCACGATGTTTGCAATGTACCTCATGTTCCTAGAAACAACAGGCATACAATGAGCAGATTTCTAAGTGGTCGTAGAAAACCTAAATTATTTGGAGGAATGAGCGTTTCTTGATAGTGGTGATCCGTGTTCCTACATTGTTTGATTTAATTTTAGCTTAGAATGACAATTATATTTGACACATGACGTTGAAATACATCCATGTTGCACTTTGTTACCGAAATACATATTTAAATGTTTTCTTATTACTTGAAGGCTTAAGGTTTAGATTATTTTTTTATTTTTTTTTAGAAGAACAGGGTTTTTTAGTAGGAATTATTTGATATTTGTTCAAGAAAATTTGCGATTCTTCCCAGAAGCAATGGGCAAAGCTTCAGTCGAGGGATGGGTAGTGCTTGCCCCATCGATCTCTGCGAAATGAACCGCATGCGAGAATATTTACCGGACGAGATTTATATTTCGTTTACGGTTACGGTAAAAATTGAATTCGCGGCGTATCGGAATGCAGTTAGCAGAAGTTATCGGCGTCGTGGGACGGCGCAGTGGCCGCTGGCCGCCGCCGCGCGTCGCGACGCGCCGTTCGTTTACACAAACATCGCGCAGATTTACGGGTTTTAATAACGCGTAGAAATATTGCCGTGGACGCGGCGACGATTTTTTTACTTATTTGGAAATTTGTGAGATTATAATGCGGTGATATATTATTGAATTAAAACTTTATGGACGCTCAACGCCGTTATTGATGGCCCCGAATATTTGTGAATAGACCGCGGAAATGTGCGCGCCCCAAGAACAAAAACTACTAATTTTGTTGAGATCTAGCAAATGGGAAGTTGTAATTTCTGCTACATATAAATTATCCCTATGACTCTTTTCTCCTCTTGATATGTGGTTAATTTTACATTTGTTTTGTAAACAATTTTTTCTTATAAGTCATAAAAGTACGTTGTGTATTTGTATTCAACAAGCAGAAGTTCAATACTGTCGCCACCGGCGTAAAAGTGTTTCCTTGGCAACACATTTACTCTGGCGGCGGACAAAGTAAAATATCATGCAAAATAATAAGGTTGTAATTCAATAATTTGACAGTTAAGAATAAAACAAATAAACAAAATTAACAAATTAACATATTCTGTGGCAACTAGAAATACTGGATACGGTAGAATATTTTTTAAAGTTTTGAGCATTTTTTAATGTTTTAATGTCTATTTTCTATGTTTGAAGAAAAAATAGCATGTGTTATTCGGAGTAAATGTGACTTTGTATGCTTCGCATGTAAACTTACATGCTCAGCACACAAAGTATCACATTTACTCCTAATAACACAATATACTATTACAAAGACATTTATATTTGGTTACACCCAAACTAAGGAAAATGGCGGAAAAGCAACAGACAATTTGTTCACAATAAGTTAGTAATTAAATATGTGATCATATTATATGATTAACTGCTTTTGAATTATTTTGTTCAACAAAAAAAGTTTTAACTGTATTGCTGATTATTTCCCTCGAAAAAATTCAACTAATCACATTACAGTATTTTCTGAATTTCGACCAATAACAATCGAATACAGTGAATATTTTGCACAAGTGCGATACCCGAATATTTATAATAATTGTAAATACAATGAAGAATAGTTAAATTTTTTCGTTTTAAAAGGACAAAAGGGGTAATATCTTCCATTTTTTCAACCAATTTCTTCAACAGAATTACTTTCAAAACGCTGATGACTCATTTTTAACGTAATTTGACAAATAACATTTATCAAAATCTGACGTTTTGTGACAGATTAAAATAAATATATGTTCAATAATTTAAAATAAAGACGGAAATTTTTCTCGAGAAATATTCGTGTAATATGCCCCTCGTGCATGGCAAATACAATCAGAATATTTTCAGGTATTTGCCATATGGGATATAACTACTGATTACTTTTTGAAGATTCTTAAAACCAATGAAATGCTTCATTGTATGTCACGTATCTGCGTTTTAACCAATCCTATCATTATTATACTGTGAATACAGTTCTAGTGATTATTCCTGGGAATAATCTCTGTTATTTTTGTTTTTGTTGACAACTGTCAGTTGTCAGATAGTTATTATCAACACAAGTAAAAAATGAGCAAAAATGATAGATTTAGTGGCGTGCCTGATCATGAAATAAGAAAATAATCTAAATAAATATAACTCGAGGGTTCGATAAATTAGAAATTAATTCTCCAGTATCTTTCTCAAACTTGTTGCCATTTGGCAATAGCAATGGCACCTGTAGTGAAATGAACTAACCTGTATTGAAATACAAAACAAATTCATTTCCCTAACAACAACAGATATACAATGAGCAGATTTCTAAATGGTCGTACGGGCTTTCGTGACTATTGCCTAGGAACAAGTTTTCGAAAGATCTGTCAAATTATTTTCAGTAATAATATAACAAGAGAGTGAGAATAAATTGAAAATAATTTGACAGATCTTTTGAAAACTTGTTGCCAGGCAATAGCCACGAAAGCCCGTAGGGCTTAAGTGGCTTTTGCCAAATGGCGACAAGTTTGAGAAAGATTCTGGAGATTTATTTTCTAATTTATCGAACTCTCGAGTTATATTTAATTAGATTATTTTTTGATTTCATCATCAGGCACGTCACTAAATCTATATTTTTTGCTCATTTTGACTTGTGTTGATGATAACTATCTGATATCTGACATTTGTCAACAAAAACAAAAAAGCTACAGAGAATATTGCCTGGAATAATTACAAGAGCATTATTCTCAGTATAATAATGACAGGATTGGTTAAAACGCATTTCAATGGTTTAAAGAAACGTCAAAAAATAATCAATTTATTCTCACTCTCTTGTTATATTACTGCTGAGAAATAATTATGGGAGTCAATATTTCAAAGTTATTAGTTATCAAAGTTAAAGTAAATCAGGCATATACATGGGAAGATGTATCTTTTCGACTTATTTTAGCAACAATTTTGAGTGTTTCACTCAGTTTTCATAAAGTCCAAAATATGTTAGTGAAGGAGAAACTGCAGGAATAAAGTTAAAGTTGGAAATCAAAAGTTTTATCAATTCAAAGTCAAAACAAAATGAATTCCGTGTAATTCACTGAAAGGACATCCCGCGAAACATTATCAGGATATCAGGCGAAATTTAGATCATGCATTCCAGTAACAATGCCTCAATGCCGTTTGAGGTCAGCAGCATCCACACATCATTTCGCGGACGGAATGTACAATAGCCCGGATGCCTGGGGCTCCGTTGAAGCCACAGCAGCGCCACATGCGGATATGTCAACCAACAAACAAGCGACTTTGAATCACCGCGCCGTGACGTTGCATCAGATTAGAGCGGGTAGAACAACAACGTGCGCGGGGTGAGTGACGTAATCAGCGTGTGCCTGTTGTAATTATGGGCGGTGGAAAGGAAACGCGGTACACGCCGATGTGTGTTGTACTGCGGAAAGAAAATGTGGGATATGGAGACTGCAACGCTATCTGTTGCTTTTGAATTCACAAAACATTGTTATAAATTGTTATGTGTTCTTTTTCCTGACGACAAAAGGACAGACTTATGGATGTACACAGAGGCAGTATGGGCAACTATCCAGGGCGGCAAATTCTGGGGGAGCGATAAAGTAAAAAAATATATTGAACATGAACATACCAATACAAGCAATACAAATATCAGTATGTGCATTTGCTGACGACTAAGACTGAAATGTAGTAGCACTGGAACGCACACTAGTCCAGAGAGAAATCAACCAGCGGGTATCTCTATCCTTGTCGTACAATACATTCAAAAAGTTTGTATCGTAACATTGTAACCATAGGAACGTTATGAAGGTTAAAATATGAAATGTTTTCGAATATAAAAAAATCAATCAGGAATAATAGTTATTTACTTTACAAGTGGGCAAAGTAAGGAATTAATTACGAGAGAAATTTTAGCACACGAAGCCGAAGACTAAGTGTGATAATTTATTTTATCGAGGGGGTAATTCCATTTTGCACACGTGTGAAGTATAACGTTTTATCCAACATCTCTTAATAAATGAAAAAATTATTAAAAAAATATTGTTTGACAATGACATATGTATTAAATAATAATGGAGATACCCGATGAAAACTATCTCTCTTGGCACGCTTTTTCCATACAAGGAGAGCATAGTAGTGCGCGTTCCAGTATTACTACATGTCAGTGGTTATAGTAGGGAGTAAAAAAAAAAATGCAACAGGTTTATGTGTGGTGTATAGGAAAGTGATTCCACCAGAATTTTACCTATCACAATTATTTGGTACTTTGTAATATATGGTTTATTACTGTACTTATTTTAAATTTGTATTAAAATTTACTGTTAAAAACAGGCACAAACAATCCAAAATCTATTGTTTGAAATATGTCCAAAGTATTGAATATTCAACTGCAAATCTGACCGTGATAATTAAATTCTAGTTCTTTAGTCATCTCTTAAAGAGTGGTTGTGTCATGATTTTTGTAATAAACTGAGAATTATTGAATTGTATTAACGAAGTTAAAGCAAAACTAAGGTTTTGTAAAATGTAAAGGTTTCTGTAAGAATGCGAAGCTACTAGAAAAATGTTGTCCGCGTCGTTTAGAATGTTAAATATGTAGCTTCTAGGCGGAATATGCAAATAGTTACATTAGTTAATTATAATAGTACATTAATTAAGATTTATATTCGGAAAACATCCTGGCGTGCATTAAAATATTACATACACTAATTATGATATTACATTACTTTCTTGTCTGCGTTTGCCTTGCGACTATATTTATGTTTGTGCATTACTCAAATTTTCCATGTGAAATTTAATTTCATACTCTGCGGTAGACGCAGCTGGAGTTAATATATAATTAAATAGAAACTGTCATTTTTACGAAAGGATTTCAAACGATATGAGATTTAAAATGAAGCTTTCAGCGACGAACTACGAACTAACATTAAATTTAGTCCTTCGTAACGTCAGAATAATTATTGGTTTTCATCAAACATAACATCGTAGTAGGTAGTACCCATTAAAAGTAATAGGGATTTTGTAGATATTCCATGCGATTAATTTTTGTAACATAAATAGTGAAACTAAGTCAAACTTACAAGCCCAAAATCATATCATTTGGTCCAAATGAAATTAAACAAAAGAAAATTGTTTAATTCACCATATTTATATCTTAAATTTTATCATTTTTACCTCCCGCACATACATATATGTAAGGAAGGTATTATTTTAATATTACGAATTGATTAGATTTTAAGAACAATTTATCAACAATAAGTGATAGATTTTTTGAAGGTCTATTAGGGTTTTGGGCATATCTTAGTAAATAAATAAGAGTAAATTTCATTGAAATCAAAAATATGTAGAATAATATTACCTACAATCATTATTTGGAACATTTTTCTATATTTTGTTGTAATCAGATGTACGTGGTACCAGCCAATTCCTTTGGGCCAAATGAAATCTTTGGTAGTGAATTGTTATTTTTCCTTAAAATATTCGAAAAATAATTGAATTTAAGGTACAGATAAATTGAGTACAACAATTTTTCATTTGTAAGATCAGAACATTTTTAAAAAGTTATTGTAAAAGTCTAATGGGGTCTTTTACCATTTTGCTTATTATTTTTTTTATGAAACTTTATTTAAATTGAAGACTATCTACACTTTTAAAAAAGTCGTAATTGTTATTCATTAAGCCACACGATTTTTTTTAAATGTTGTGACGTCATTGTAGGGGTGTTCGTGGATCTCAAACAGTAGAAATTAAAATAATTTTTGTCACATAAATGTTCTATTTTATTGTAATAATAATAATAAAATAAGTAAAAAAATATACGACTACAATTATTTACTATATGTACTGTTTGAGATCGAGCAGCATCTCTATAATGACGTCACAATATTTTAAAAAAATCATTGTGGCTTAATGAATAACAATTAAGACTTTTTAAAAGTGTAGATAGTCTTCAATTTAAATATAGTTTCATAAAAAAAAATAAAAAGAAAATGGTGAAAGACCCCATTGGGCCAAATGATATGATTCTGGGTTCGTATACAACTCGTAGTCAATCTGGAATGCTGGCTATGGATGAGTAGGGATTAAATATGATTGTATTTCACCGAATCCTTCTTCAAACGAACAAGCAAAGTTCAAATAATTTCAAGCTATTTAAAACCTTTTGACATATTTCCAGTAGAGTGTCTGGTATGTCTCGGAATGCAGTTTCACTGCTCAGGAAATTAACATGTTCGCGTATTTTTAGTTTCCTAATGAGCTTTAAACATGAAAAATCCCAAGTTATCTCATCAATTCATCACTCAAACTGTGTCTTGGACGACGAGCTACGGTGATGAGACCGTTGCAGGATTGCAACTTTGCTTTCGGATGTTTCATCTCCTGCAGGGGCTTAGTGGAGGGAGCTTTATCTCGCGATGTTTGCCGTGGAGAAAGGATTGTTTCATGTGGACTCTCTTTGCATATGGCATTTCTGCTGATGGCTTTAATCAAATCTCTGTTTTCGTATTCATGCACTGGAGTCATGATTGCACTATTTTAAATGCAGATCTGCAGCTTTATGACTTACTGTTACAGTTTTGTATAGGTTTCATTTAGCTCTAGTATTGGACGGTATTGCAGGAATTTGATCCGCTGGAATTATTTATTTATTTTTCTAACTAACTAACAAAATAAAGCCAATAAAACAGCAACATATTTACTAAAATAAACTTATTTCATCTGCTAGTCCTAGTCGAATTAAAAACTACACTCGTTAATCATATATCTTCTTTTTGTACCAATAAAAAAGTGACACTCTACTACACCTATTTTTTAAAGGCTCACCTTGTATGAAGTTTCATTCATATTTCTTTTAGTTCACGAATTATAGCATATACGAGCACACATCCATCCATCCAACATAGGCGCAAGGACGAATAAGAGGACTCATATTTTTTCATAATTTTTTGCAGCTATTCTAATATCGTAGTTGTGTAATAGTTATTTGTCAAACTAGAGAGGAAAGCGCTTCTTTTTCCTCCTCGAGTTCGAAGTTTGCCTCATGAGCGTAGAAAATGAGGCATTTCGAGCGAGAGTGGAAGAAGAGCTTTTCTCTCGTCTTAGACACAATATTTTTTTCACGACATGTTTCTAAAAATGATTTGATCGGACCTAAAATACACTTTGAGAACACAACTCACAGACTGACACGTTAAAAGTTAGATTATCAAGGCGGCGTAGCAGTGTTGCCAATGGACCAATCTTAAATATCTTTAATACGTTGTCAAATTGTGATTTAATAAGAAAAAGAAAAATATAAGACATAATTGTAAGATAATTTAAAGTATGTATGTAAGTAAGAACGGTGGGGTTTCCGACCATGTCGCGAAAAAAAATTTTTGAAACAGCAATGTAGTTCTAATAGTTCAAGGCAAACATTATGTATATATTAAGTTGTACGAGATGTAAAAGTATTTGAAATGAGCAGAATATAAAATTCTAGTAATATTTCACGGTAATAGAGAAATGTATCAAAGTTGGGAATTTAAAATTTTAATTTCCACGATAACATAAACTAAACTCAGTGTTAATTGAGTTGAATAAAGTTAAAATTAAGCTGTACTTTCCCCCTTTTACAAAAAGTAATTTAAACCACGCAAAAATCCTTTTTAAAATTCTCCCAAAACCCGGCTCACATGTAAACATTCGGCTGTAATGCATTATGAATTTAAAACGCGCGTGATACCATCGCAGCGATAAGCACCGGGGAGTTTATTTATTTATTAGCTACCGATAACAAGCGAAGTGTGAATATGTTAGGGTGACAGTTATAAACTCGCTGCGGAACACGCAATTACCCCAAACCCCCGAAACGAGGAAGTGGAGCCAAGGAGGCCGATTACTTGCTGCACTCTATCGGGATGAACACTGCTACCGAGTTTTTAATTACTGTTTGCTTTTGCTGCTTCATAAATAAGTGTTATCAAGGTTTTTGGAAAGAATAACAAGGGACCAACGAAGTAATTTCTTACTCCGGAAGTTTTGAATTTATTTTTATTGGCCTTTGTACACACAACTATCAGACGAAGGGAATAATATGTTTCTCTACGATTCCGAAGCGAATGACCATCGTATTTTGTCTTTGATAATTTGATATGCAATTGAAAAGAAGAGACAACCTGAAGTAATTATAATTATTATATTGCCTGAAAAAATTATTTCGAAAGATTGTTGCTTGGTAATATTTTCATATATAATATCCCAAGTGCATGTCAAATTATCGACAATTACATGCACGAGGGATATTCGAAGGACTATTTCCCGATTAAAATTTAGCTAAACGCTGTTACTGTCATAAAAAATAAAGCAAAATATATAAACTTCATTTGACAGAATCACATTGGTATTTTGCACTAGTGCAAAATTATCGTGTAATTCTACGTTGATTGGACGACATTCAGAAATGTCAGAATTCTGATTGGTTTAAATTTTATTAGGGAAATAGTCAGATAAACAATATGATCAAAAACGTGAGACGAAAGTGAAAGATTTTGTTATTTCATTTGTTGGGGAACGTTACCTAAGCAAGATTTTTGGTTACGTTCTGTAAAATTTCCTCTTAAATCTTAATACCTTTTGCTCCACATCTCAAATTACAACATACAAAATTCCCTGTGAACGTAGAAAATGTTACATTGAACATACTAAGCAGAACGATATCAACAAGAATTCCGAAACATAATTATATTTTGAAGAAACAAACATGACAGCAAGGTCGAAATGTACCAATGATAGACTCATAAGAGAAGCTATAGAAATCTACAGTGAATCAGAATGAAAGCTACGAGTTGAACAAGACATGGCTTCCTCTGTTTTATTAAACAAAGTCTCTTATTACTCAGTTACTGTTTCCATTTACTTGTTTATGTTGTTCACTTGTTTTCCTAACGAAGAATAATATTGAATTTTAATGAAAATAAACTGATGTGTGCAATACAAAAGCTCCCGCATATTTTAATTTCTAAACGGTACAAAAAATAGAAAAAAGTTATCAATAAAATTTTAGCCAATATCTTTTTGAATGTAACAAAATTTATTCTAACTTATCTTTTTTCTGAGACATGCCCAAAACACTTGATAGACCTTCAAATAAACTACCACTTCCGGTTGTTGGATTGCTTTCAAAATCAAATCAGCTCGTCACAATACCTTCATAATGCCTGTTTTACACGACGCAATTTATTGTCAATAAATTGCCAAGAACAAAAATATTGTCGTTCGCTTTATACACATCCAGTTTTCCGTCAATTTATTCTGACAATTTCTGTAGTGCCAACACTTTATCAGCTGTCATCTATATACTACATTATACGTGTAAAAATGACCAACTAACCAAAACATAAACAAGTTTTAGAGGTTGGTAATCCTCTAGAATTCCCTTAAAAAATTGTGGAAAAATAGATATTTTAATTCGTCAATAAATTGGTCATTTATTCGCCAAGAAAAATGTATGTAAAATTCCGAATTACACACAACAATAAATTGACAAAAAAACTTTGACAATTTATTGACTAGTAATAGTTATTTACTTTACAAGTGGGCAAGGTAAGGAATTACCCACGAGAGAAATTTTATCGAGTAAGTAATTCCACTTTGCCCACGTGTGAAGTATAACGTTTTATCCAACATCTCTTAATAAATTCAAAAATTATAAAAGAAATATTATTTGACAGTGACATATGATTTAAAATTTTAAATTAAAATGTCAATAGAAGTAGTTAGTGTTGTGTGTTATTATTATTGTTATAAATTTAAAAAATACTCACTAGTGACATTTTTCAAAATTATACCCACTATTGGGTAATCTGTTACTTTCCTTGTTTAAAATCGCCATAGTTATAGATCATTAATTGAGAGGTGCCGGATAAAACAGGCATTAACACATATGCGGGAGGTAAATATTTACACACCTTAAACCAACATTCTTTTCATTTATTCTATGGGTTCTAAAACCTGAGTTCGAACCCACATTCAATAATGACATTCTTTCCTTTTGTGGTTCCTCCTCCACTAACATCTTTGGAGGTCGTTATTTGCGCAAAAGGCGTGGTGACACATTTATTTTTCTTTATTTTTGCTAGACATGTCTTTTTGAAATCTGTTGCAGTTGACAGTTTGCAACAGCTTATTTGTAGATCTCAGAAATGAAACGTTGTATTTGTTCCTTTTGGAGATTGTGAACCTTATCCCGACGATGGTATTTAATCTAAGAAGCAGTATTGTTAAAAACTATTTGTAGAAATAAAACAGATCCTCATTCAGGAATGGACATCAATTCAGCAGTCTAGTTCCAGTGCAATGCAATTACTCTTGAACTGCGTATCTTTTGATGCTCCTCTCTTTAGTGAACTCTATTTTGTAGTAGGTTGGCCGAGAAACACTACTCGCGCGCTGAAAGGTAGCTACACCACTATTAATTATTTTCTTTGTAGCTCCCTGGAATGAATTCCTCTCTGAGTCTGTCTAGCAGAGTTTTTCTCTGGTGTCACTGGCCTTTGCGGAAGAAACGTTTATCGTTTAGAGCTTATTGCTGCCGTTGTACTTCCAGGACATTTGCATATTATTAATTAAAGCGGTGGTATTATAATTTCATTAATTTTCCGCGAAAAACTTTTCGTGCAGGTTATGTTAATCAATATTATATTACTTTGTAGTTGTTTCGAACTCTAATTCAAGTTTTGATTAATATGTACCTATGCAATTGCTAGGGGGCGCACCAATGAATAACGAAAGGAAAGTATAATGCAAAGACTACAAAAACTATTAAAGGAAAACTGCATTTTAATGCGCAGAACATTTCAAACTCCTCGCTGTGAGACGAAATATAATTTGTTTCTTGTTTAATGGTATTTAATATTAAACAATCTAATGTGGTTAACACATAAACTCCCGCATAAACAACTTTTAAACGGCACAAAATAGAAAAAAATTTAATTAATACTGGGATATGCTCAAATTAATAGTTATTTATGTATCAAGGCACTGAAGTTCAATTATCTCGAATATGGAACTTAGTTGCCGATGCCCGTAGGGCCGAGGAAAATAAACCATGTGAGTGATAAAAAGAAACTTCAGTGCCGAGGTACTTATGTAGTTTTATTTGAAATCTAAAATTGGAAAAATTGTAATAAAATTGCAATATAGGTTAAGTTTATACATCTGTCAGTTGTCAATTGAAACTGACAGTTAGTGTTGCCAACCTCGAGAAGTAAAGTTATCGTGAATAACACACAAAATTATGTGTTTTGTCCTCAATTTAGTCATCGGAATTAATTAGTTAATTCTTCTTGCAAATTTTGTTTCATGTTACGTCCAAATTTACTATAGTACATCGATACATATATCTGTCAAAATTATCCTAATTGTATAATAATTATTTAACGGTTGCCAACACTGGGTTACTCAAAATCGTAGTATAATGGGTTACTTTAGTAACGATTTCTGACCTTTTAATGACGATTTTTGAGTACTTTAGTGCCGATTTCAAATAAAGTAAATTTCATTGCAATCAAAGAGATGTAGAATAATATTACCTACAAATTTTATTTCAAATATTTTTCTATATTCGTGATACCAGCCTTTGGATCAATTGATATCTTTATGTTAATGATTTTTGTTAATTTATTATTATTCCAGTAATTAATTTTCCTGATAACGTTTTTAAAAATAATAGAATTTAAGATAGAAATAAATGGAGTACAACAATTTTCCCTTTGTAAGAACAAAACAAATATTTTTTAAAGTATTCTAAAAGTCTTAATTGGGCCAAATGATATGATTTTGGGCTAGTATTGTACATAGACATCTAAAATTTGACTAAAAATATAAAATTACTTACATTGTCAGTTAGTTAGTTTGGGTCGAAAAGAACAACGAAAAGATGGACGTCTTACCTGTAACAAATGGAGATAGATATTAGTAAACAATCTGAAATTTACAATTAATAAATAAATATATCATCACGTAATTTACTATTTCTTATGTTCTTGAAGTACCACAATGTTATTTCCCTATGAGTGTTAAAATCAAACTCCCCATTTCGGTGTCTGGCGGTTACCAAACAACGTTCTTTCAGTAATTGTGATAAAACTATTTCGTAATTATCAATGTCCTTGGGATATTATAGCTGAAAAGATTTATAGAAAAACTACATAAAACAAATAACTAAGTAACAAAAAATTATGACTTACAAAGTAGAGGAAGCCGTGTTTTGTTCAACTCAAAGTTAAATTACTATAAAATTTTACAGAACTTAAATTTAATTTATATGTCAAACATGGAATATTCGGCATTCGATGAAAGAACGAAAGTGTGTTTATTTCAGTGTACTCTCATTGTTGAACTAAGTCGTGATTCATTTTCAGCAAAGTTTGCGTTAGCATCCTCTCGCTCCTGGCGTTGTTTTGGAGGATCCATTAGTCGCCTCGCCATAAAGCTAGTTGACACCGTCATTATAAAACCATCCGAGATAATGACTCGCCATATTCGTTGTGCATTAACGATATTATGCTCAGTCCACGACCCGTGTATGTTTGATAGCCGGTGATTAATGGTCCAGAAATTATTTTAACCTCGTGCGCTCTTTCGGAATTCATCGAGAGCCTCTGGAGCCGTCTTCGCATTGTGGAGGTTTTACTTGTTTTACAAGAGCGCAAGAGGGGAATTGTGAAGTGCTCGAGCTGTATTTAAGTAGCGTAGAAGATGAGGTTTCGCAAATATCATTATGTTTTGTGTTAGAAAAAAAAAGGTGGTTCACGGATTTATTTAAGATTTGAGATTCCATGATTATAGGTTTATAGTTTCCTCAAGGATGCCTGTGTGGATAGATGAATGTGTGTTATTACACCAACATATACAGATGTCTTTGAGAAAATCATTGTCAAAATGGATTCAAGATATGTACTCATAAAAATAACTTCTTGTTTCAAGAAAATTTTCAGTTTTCCTTTTGTATATGCATTCGTTGAAGAAAATTTTATTTCTTACAAAATGATTAGGTTCAATTCAAAAAATTTATCCAACACTTCTCAATAAATGCTCTATAACTATGGAGATTTTAAGCAAGCAAAGTAACAGATTACTCACTAGTGGGTATAATTTTGAGGAAAGTCACTAGTAAGTATGTTTTTATTTATAACAATAATAATAACACACAACACCTGGGTAACTACTTCGATTGACATTTTAATTTAAAAATTTAAAGCATATCTCACTGTCAAATAATATTTCTTTAATAAATTTTTCATTTATTAATAGATGTTGGTTAAAACGTTATACTTCACACGTGGCCAAAGTGGAATTACCCACACGATAAAATTATCACACTCATGTGCTAAAATTTCTCTCGTGGGTAATTCCTTACTTTGCCCACTTGTAAAGTAAATAATTATTAATTTTGAATATAAATTTTATTTATTTTCGTTTTCCTGCATTGAAAAAAAATGAATATATTTTAAATTTCGGTTTTATAATAATGAAAAAGAAGTTTTAATTTTAAACAAAATGTTTGTTATTTAAAACGATATCATTTTGAATTAAAACTATATCTATTCAAACTACTTCGTCCCCATAATGAGTCTCAGTTGAATACTTTGATATGTTCCTTCAAAACTACATTAATTTTCATACAACAATATTTATTAAACCTACAAAAGTTTTCAATGAAAACGAAATCGGTTTGACACTATTCAATTCAATGTTTCTCTTCATTTAAGAGGAATCTGTTTGTTCCAAGAAAACATTTTTTTATTATACCTGCATCATAATCCGTGTTTAAAACACGCTACAGCGTTCGCAAACGCAAGATTAAAACACGCCGTGCTTTAAAGGTTGCTCAACAACAACAAAAATAATTACTATTAATATCTGTCAAAACTGTAAGCGTAAACAATAAATGCTAAACAATCTCCATGTAAACGACATACGTCAAACGTCACACTCGCAAAATTATGAAATGAATCAAAATCAAAGTGTTGCTTTCCAGTTTTTTTCCAGAGTATGATGCAGTTATAATAAAAAATTGCGTATGACACACGTGTATAAGTGCTTTTAAAGCACTAGTGTACGTACTTTAAAAGCTTACTTATACACTTGTATCATAATATACTATTATCAGTGTATACTCTCACAGAAATCTCCGTACAACGTAAGACAAAAAGAGTAAATGTGGTCTTATGCTTTCTCGGAATTAATCAATTTTGGTAAAACGCTCTCTTCCTCTTAATAGTGCCTGAAAGGGCGTAAGAGTGTCTAGTCCACAGTAAAGGGATTGAACGAAGGCCCGCTTCTAAAATGTCACTTGAGTGAGTTACGTTTAGCTTCAGATGTGGTCGGGCGACGACGTCGACAGCGGTGACCAAGCGACGGCATCGCTGAGAGGGAATATGAAATTGACTACTCAAATTCAATTCAAAAGCCAATTTAGAAACTCGCAACTAATACACGGCCAACTGGACATGCGAGTAAATATTTGAACTAGGGATGCTGTTATTTTCATCCCAAACGCGAAGTTGTAATGAGTGTCTGCGTTCGACAACGTGGAGTATCGTCAGGAGACATGATGTTTGTGAAATAACGATAATTCACAACGCGAAATTTGATTTATGATTATGAAACACTACACGCCCCTTTTTATAGGGAAACGTCTGTTATCATTGGTTAAAAGTTTTATCAGGCTGTTAAAAATTAACAGGTAAATCACAGAATAGGCAACAACAACAGTTACTAGGCAGTTAGAAACAAGTCAAAATTTCCCGGAGAGTTTATCATACATAGGGTCCTATTCTGTAACTTATCTGTTAATTTTGAAAGGCCTGTTAAAAATATTTACCCATAAAAATATGTGGCAAATGAAATTTTCAATTTTTATTTAGTGCCGTCTGTTATCATTGGTTATTTTTTTTTACTTGTTACTCACTTGTAAACACCACTTACCCAAGCCCCCTATTGCCTTTGAAAATTAATCTTTACAAGTTACTAATTTACAGCTGCATTGTACAAATTTTACAAGTTAGTAAACAAGGTTAACAATACACGTTACCACAGTAATGCTTACAAGGCTTATGCGAAATCATTTTAAATAAATTTTGACAGAACAGTTGTATGTAACTGACAGGACTTGGTTAAAATTTTAATTTGATTTACAAATGAGTAACAAGGAAAATGTTGCACAATACACGTAAGGTAACTGTTTCACTGCTTCAAGGAGGTGACAGGCTCGCCGGTCATTTCCTCCATTCAGCAGTAAAAACTGTTTTATCTTGCTTATAATGTAAATAACTATAACAGGTCGTTAAAAATTACTAGGTAAGTTAGAGAATAAGCCTAATAATCTATTAGTTTTGATTTCCGGAAATTTACTGCCTGGACTTTTAAGTTTTGAATGATTTTCAAGTAGCAATAAAAACAAAATACTCCAGAAGGTATTGTACAACAAATTTGGAATGGTACTCATTTCCTACGAGTATGAAAGTTAGTAGCATGAGCCGAAGGCCAATGCTGCAAATCATACGAGTATGAAATGGACATTCCATGCGAGTTGTATACTATAGTTTTTCTACGACCACGATATTATTTCCTAATTAATTTATATTTTAATAATAAATTTGTTCCGCTTTCACCATTCCAATATTTAACAATTCTAAATAAGTATCCTAGTAATAGCAACTGTACTGAAATGAAATGGCCTGTATTGAAATACTCGCAAAACAAATTCATTTAGCACGATGCTTGCAATGTACCTTATATCCCAAGAAACAACAAACATACAATGAGCAAATTTCTAAGTGGTCGTAGAAAATCTCGTGATGACCAAACTAGATTTTCTTACAGATTTTAATTGAATAAACAGAATTTGGCCTCGTGTCGGATTTCAATTAAAAAGCACATCAATGATGAGCAGTAAAGCGCAGCAATATCCTTTACGCATGTCCTTTATCTCCCAATATCCGCCTCTTTAATTACAGTCATCACGGCCTTCCAATTTCCTGGCGCGAGCCCATAAAACACCAGCTCATTACAATTTGATCACGATTGCCGCGACAAGCTGTCAAACCTAACAAACGATTCAAACGTGTCGCAAAAATTCCGGCGACCGTCAAAATAAAATGATGTCCTAACTCCACCCGTCATTGATTTGAAGGGATGAGGGTGAACCTCCCTGCCGAGCAGGAACAACTGCCGGCGATAATTGAAACTCACCGCGAGGGAGAGGCGGGAATCAATTGAGCGCCGGCTCTCATCATAATTAACTGGTTCTTTTGGCCACCCCTGATGGTGTAACTACCTTTTCTCGTGCGGACGGAACGCTTGACAAAACTGATTAGAAAACTCACGCACGTCGTTACCTATGTTTGGGGGAAATCACCCTGTTTTCCTCGATGAAAATAATCTCGCACAATATTGATTTTAAATTCTGCCATAAACTTTTCAATTACTTCGTGATAATTTGACAAAGTTTTATTACATATTGACCAATCAAATTAAACTCTCCCAACCTACCAATCAATTTCAAACAAACAAGGAAGTCTCTTCGAGAAAGGCATAAACTGACAGAAGTGTTAAATGTTATGTAAATTCAACTCCTTTTGAAAGACTGGCTAACACAATTTAGAAACTCAGAGCTGCAGTTTCGCGGAAAAAGATGAGACGAAATCATTTTAAAGAAGATTTCAATCGCATTCATCTGAACGGAATAATTTTTCCAGTGCTTCTAAAGGAAACCCCGGAAAATAGTGTCCGAAATTTTGAGAAAAGTAATTAGAAGTTGAATAACATTGAAAAATAACAATTAATAAAAATTGATTAAACCCTTTCGCGTTTGGTATCATATGACGATCGTCAATTGTTACAAGTTACAAGTTAACTGAATCAAGAGTGCTACCGAGTTTGGTATCAACGTTTAGGTAAACAAATGGACCTTATTTCATGTATTTTTAAATTTTGAACAACTTTTGCTGTAACATGAATAAATAAAAATTTGCAGTTATATTTTAAAAATTGCAAATCCCTATACACCAAATGTCCATTCTACACCAGGTTTATTGAAAATTACATGTAATAAATATTGATTAAACCCTTTCGAATTTGGTGTCAAATGAAAGGACTTGATGAGAAGACTTGACTTGGAAAAAAAATAATTGGTGGCAATCGTGAATTGTTTTTTTTTACAATAGTTAATGGACCATATTCGAGTTTGGAGTCTAATTAAAGTTCTCTCAGAAGAGATCTACACTAAAATATCAAAAATTACTTTTGAACGATCGTCAATTGTTTTTATAATTTTCGTGTTTGGTAGCTTTTTGAAGGGGGAATTTATAAGATTTCTACTGAATTTTCTTAATATCGTTTGTGTATTGAAATATAGTAATACTGGAAAGTTAGCTTGTAGGCTTCTATGAAAGCAAAAACCATTCTGAGAAATTTAGATGTTGTAAGTCCACTCTTCTTTGTTTAACACTTGTTTGTAGAGCAGTTGCTATGGAAAAACATTGTACAATAAAGACAGATAGCCCAACAACTAGCTGTCTCTCTCGGCTTGCATTTTTAACAGTATAGCCTTCCAGTATATAATATTTCATTGCGTTTGTGTATCTAATCTATTTATGCTTTCAGAATAAATATTATACTAGAACATTCTACATTTATTATATTTATACCGAGAATTTCTTTATGAGTATGTATAGGGAATGTGTCATTACACCATAGTTACAGTTACAATTATTGACAACAATATATTAAAGCGTTTATTTTTTATGTAAACATATGGATAATTATAATAATTAAAAATCATTATTTCTACATATTTAAAATAATTTGATACGTACTAAAGTATTTAATATAAGTTGTTTATTTGTTTAGTTTGCGTTATTTGTTTCATTTTCATTGAGTATTATTAGTAATCCATGTATATAAATTATCCTTATGTTTACTTATAAAACAAACGCTTTAATATTTTGCTGTAGCTATGCTACTAACACATACCCTATGTATACTGATAAAACACTTTTCGTATGTATAAGTATGTTGCGTGGATCTCCTACCAGATTTTCTTCCAGATTGTAATTGAATAAACTTTCTGCCATAAACTTTGCAATTACTTCACGATAATTTGACAAAGTTTTATTATATATTACCCTATCAAATGAAATCATCCCATCCTCCCAATCAATTTCAAACAAACAAGAAAGTCTTCGTGAAAGACATAAACAGAGAGAAGTGTTAAATGTTATGTAAATTCAAATCCTTTTGAAAGACTGACTAACACAATTTATAAACTCATAGCTGCAGTCGAGACTAAATCATTTCGAAGTAGATTCAAACTTCAGAGGCAAATTCGCCATCGCGTCTGATTTTCAATCGTATTCATCTGAACGGAATAATTTTTCCAGTTACAATAACCAGTGTAGCCGCCACTGCTTCTACAGGAAGTCTCCGGAGAATAGTGTCCAAGGTAATTCCGTTTCCAAGTTACGGAGGTTGGGGTAAGAAGGAAATAGATAATCATGAAATAGTAATGAAACTGGTGACTTCTGGGGACCAGAGCGGAGATACATTACAAGTTAAAGCGATGAACGAACTATTTTGGAGACGTTACTTTTACGTTAAAACGATTTAGTTCCTTTGCGAACGTTTAGCTGCAGAATTGATTAAGATGTCATGTTGCTGGCGTTTTATTTTTAGAGTTTTTGTCGTGTACAAAATGTAGTCACGTTTCAAAACGTCGTTAGGGTTTTTTGCCGCGGTGCAGGTAAGCTCCAATCTTGGAAGACGCTGTTCTTCCAGTGGAATACCACCTTTCACAGGTGAAGCAGATTATACCCCCAAGACAAGAAACTAAATTTGATAACTTGAAATTGCAACAGAAAATATGTTATATTTAATGAGGTTTAGTATATTTATTTGGGGAAATGAAATTTGATATTGACTGGTTCATTAATTATCATACATACATACATAACGTTACGCTATATGCGTCTTTCCTCCAGATCTAAATGCACGTTTCTTATATCAACTGTGAGAACTAATTATGAATCACGTGCTCCCATCGGAAGGCTTTGCTTCATCTTTAATCCGAATGTCATCTTGATCTAGATTTATTTTGTGATTCTTAAGTAAATATAAAAAATGTCCTGTTCAATTATTTTTTTAGTTTGTAAAATACTCTTTTTATCGTACGTTTGATATCTACTACATATTTCTCCAACCCTCTGTAATTGGGATATTTACTTATCCTGTTGAGTGGTTGTTAAATAAATAAATAAATATCCCACCCAGTGGGGTATAACGAACCTAGAAACAGTTAATCAAAAATCAATCTCATAGTGCGATGCATACATGCTCGTCTATTCGTCACACTCTGAATCACTTATTTCTTGGATGCCCACGCAATTGTTCACCTTCAGTCTCACCCACATATATTAGTTTAACCAACCTTTCATTCGATATTCGCTTCTTTTTCCCACTTTCTTAACATTCTTCCCAATCTCACATTCACCATACACCAATACATTACGGATACGATCACGTCTCGTATACCCACACACTCCTCTTAAATATCTCATTTTTACAGCAGTTATACATCGTTCCAGTTTCTTGATCCATACCCAACATTTAGAACCATACATCAATGTAGGCACTAACACACTATTATAAATACTCAATCGAGCATTTCAAAATACATTCACGTTTCAAGCAAATGTACCCACAGCACCCAATACCTCGCACCCTGCAGACATCTGATTTTAAATGAGAATATGCGATAATCTCCATTTAAAGGATTTGCAAAAATTTCGCCATTTTTTAAGCTGTTAATCCGTCCATTCTTTTGAAAACATACTACCCAAATATACAAATACACTCTAATCATTAATTATCATATCATCTACATACACACATACACATACACTCCATCATAGATCGTGTTTATGTGATGAAAACTAAATACCGAAAATTTTGATCCGTTACAATACCTCCCTTATATATAAGAAATGTCTAGCAGGTATAGTGTCTTTCGGGCAAAAATTAAAACGATATTTTTAAATAGGCAAGCTTTTAGAATAATTTATTCCTTCTTCAGGATACTGTAATACAATAAATGCAAAACAATAAATTACACTAAAAGGTAATTGTTATTGTTTCCTTTGAGTGTCATTTATTATTTTGTAATTAATTTTTGCCCGAAAGACTGCTATACCTGCTAAACATTTCGTATATACAGGGTGGGCCATTTTAAGTTGCGTTCAGGAATATCTCGGAAACGAAGCATCGGATGAAAAATCCAAAAAACACGACTAAAATATTTTCGAGGGGGACATCCCATGACACCAAATTCAATCCTCCCGCCCCAACCCTGGTGGGGTGGGGCGGGGGTAAGTTTGAAATCTTAAATGGGAACCCCAAATTTTTTTTACAGATTCGCATTCTACGTGAAAAACGGAATTCAGTGAAATCAAAATTTTCGCCCCCGCCCACCTTATTATTATTATTACAGGTATTGTAATAAGTCCTCTATTTCACTGTTTACGTAAAACATGTGTTAGCTTTATGGTATTTCAAAATCCTATATATATTTGGAAAACCCATTGTGACTGTACCATAAATACTACATAATTTTATGATTAACTTTGATAATGTTACCGAAATATGCCAATTTATTAAGCAGTGAACTGAACGATATTTGGTGGCAGCTGGCTTGGATTCATCTGTATTTCTGAAGTATTTAGTGGTTGGAATAATAAATGTAATGAAAGAAGGTTCAAAGAAAGGACCGCTGATGAAAAACAAATGTTTAAAAATCATTACAATCACAAACGGTCGACGAGTTAAAGTTTGTATAACAAATTAAGCTTAATAGAGTTAAAGTATCCCTTTCTTCTTCTGCGTTCGCTCCTTTTTAATAACAAGCCCTAATAACTCGTTTTCTTATCTGCCATTCGGAGTTTTTACGTCCGCACTTGACATGCGCTTTACGTCACTTCGTCTGCGTCCTCCTCCCTCCTCCTTCCACTTGACGGCGGCGACATGCAACTGGCTCATTTCCCTAATACACGTTTTTAAATTCTATTTGGCGCGGAGACGAATTGCAGGCGTAGCCGTCCGCCATCGCATACGTCTGGCGACGTGCGATTGTTAATTTTCACTTGTGTTGGTTGAATTACGCGCGATGAGGCCATGACGATGAGGAAGTTTCATTTGGTTGGCGCCAGGAAACGATGGGATTAAAATATGGCTTCCGAGAACGAGGGACTTCGTTGCTGTGACCTTCGCGAAATGTCATCGCTTCAATTCTTTCGCTCTACTTGCTTCTGCTTTATTAAAACGCATTACTACTAGCTGTCTGCAATTCACTCATTACTGCTACAAATTACTAACCTACTTTTAATTTTGTTCTTAAACTTATATAAGTATCTGGACTGGAGAGAATAAAATACGGACTTGCAGTCAAATTATTTAATAAAAACTATGCCGGCGTTTCGGCAGTTACAACAGTCTTCATCAGGGCTAAGTTACAGGTCGAACAACCTATTATTGGCCCAATTAAGACTTTTAAAATAACTTAAAAAATTAAATTGTTGTACTAAGTCAAATTATTTAGGGCTAAGTTACAGGTCGAACAAACTATTATACGTCCCCAGAATCAGATCATTTGGCCCAATGAAGACGTTTAGAATAACTTAAAAAAATTGTTATGATTTTACATGGGGAAAATTATTGTACTCAATTAATTTGTAACTTAGATTTTACTATAAAACAATAACAACAAAAACAATAACTAATTGACAAAAATCACTAACAAAGATTTGACCCAAAGATATTGGTTGATAGTACGAACACTATTTTTTGAATCTGATCACAACCAAATATAGAAAAATGTTTCAAATAAAGATTGTAGCGGTAATATTGTCCTACATATTTTTGATTCCAGTAAAATTTAGCCCATCTCATTTATTTACTAAGATATGTCCAAAACCCTAATAGACCTTAAAATATTCTACCACTTACTGTTGATGAATTGTTACCTAAATCTAATCAATTCGGAACATAAACATAATACCTCCCTTACATATACAGTATGTCCCATTTAAAGTAAAATGCATTGGGATCTCGAGATACGTAAGAGATAGGAGGCTGGTTAAATTAGAAGAAAGTTTCCTCATTTTAATATAGTATATTGTACAACAAGCATGGAATGATATTAATTTCCTACTTCGGTTTATGCTGCAAATCATATAAGTATGAAATGAACATTCCATGCGAGTTGTACACTATACTTTTTCTACGACCACGATATTATTTCCTAATTAAATTATATTTTAATAACACATTTGTATCCCGTTCACCACTACAATATTTGACAATTTCAAATAAGTATCCTAGCAATGGCACATGTACTGAAATGAAATGACCTGTATTGAAATACTCTCAAAACAAATACATCTCTCACGATACTTGCAATGTACCTCATATCCCTAGCAGCCACAAAAATACAATGAGCGGATTTCTAAGTGGTCGTAGAAAAAAATTACTAAACTTATGAAAACAGTAACTGCCTTAGAATAAAACAAATAGAGAATTTGTGGAACAAACTATGCTGATATAAAGTAATTTTCCGTTTTGTTTCTCTACCTCCATTTTTGCCATTTCTTTAGATTTCTTCATCAGACGTGATTATGTATCATTTGAGAATTACAGTTTGTAATAGGTTCGGCAACAACCGGAAATTTCCTGAACAAGCTGCGGGGCACGCAATTTTTTGGTTTCGTGAAGCGAACGTGAATTCGGCGAGGCGATCTGTGTTTGAATGACAGTTCTGGATGAACATATCACGCGGGCCGCACAATTCGTATCCTGTGCTCCGGCACCGGAAACAAGAAATGATGTGTGGCGCACGCAGCGGAGAAAGTTGGAAGCGTTATCTGCACCGGGCAGATGTACATATTTGCTCCAAGGTGTTGACTTCACTTCGCCAGTCGTTGTGGATGACTTACTGGATTTATGGAATTGGCTGACTTCTCATCCGGTTTTCTTTTATGGATTTTACACCTCGTGGCGTTTTACTGGATCTTCTAACCATGCTTAATGCTCTTGGAAAGAAAGAACAAAGGACCATAATAGGTCAAGTCCAACTTGAACTTTGAAGTAATAGTGAATTTTTTAAATAAAAAGATGGGCAACGACATGGCAGAGAGGGTTGATTCCGGTTCACTCGATAAGGCAAGTTAAGCAAGGCTCCTGCGGTTAGTAGTTGGATGGGTGACCGATTTGCGAAAATCCATACCAGCGAACACTACGTATCGTTGTCACACCACCGAAAACGAGGAACCTAGGCGGCATATAACCGTGCAGTTGAGACCGCTTTACAAAAAAAAAGATTTTTCACAAAACAAATTATGATCGACGGGTACAGAGTAGGTACCGTAAAAAAACCAATACTGTTAAGTCCCATTTACTGAACTGAAATATTGACACAATTATTAAGAGTATTAAGAGTAACTCGGATATAGTTAGTGTTTCATCAAGACAAGAAATCTAGTCTTGATGATCACTTCTTGCCTTGGGCTTGATTTTCAAGAAAAGAAATTAAACATTTCTTGTCTGGTTCATTTCTTGTCAATGTATTTCTTGTCTTGTTTCAAAAATTTTTAATATTTCTTTATTCTTGACATTTCTCTATTGTTTTATCCAATTCGAACGCTCAAGAATGTAGCGTTGGCGTCTGCTTATGTCCCGCTCTTTTAGTTTTAGTTAAATGTTTCTTACGTAGATGTTTCGGCATAAATTAAGTTTTGAAATATATATGCATTTCGTCCATATATTTAGAGAAAATGAAAATTACAAATAGTTTCAATTTATACATAAGAAATTATACAACATATAAAGTATCAACTTAATATATTTGCGACATAAAATTTATATATAAATCTTGACTTTAGATATTTATAAAATCTTGTGTTGCATATTTACAAAATTTTGAGTTTCACATTAAGTCCACCAGATGGTGTTAAAACATGTGTACAAATGTGGATCGTACCTCAAATTCACTTTATTGACAAATAAATATCAATATTTCTTGACAAAAATCTTGATTCTTGATGATACTTTCTTGTCTTGTCTTTGGAAATATAAAATACTTGTCTTGGTCTTGTCTTGATATCAAGACAAGATCAAGAGTCTTGTGAAACACTAGATATAGAGGTAATTTTTATTGAATTTATGTTATTTCTCCCGCAATATATTAATGAATAAAAACCTGCCATTTTGTTTAACAGGGTGTCAAAGGGGGCAAAGTAGTTGGCACGTATATATTTGTGCTGTGTACAAGTTCAGCTTCTGCACCAGCGGCAGCGTTCTAATTTGCAACTAGTCCCACGTAGACAAGTAAAATGGTTCTTGTGGAACCCAGGAGAAGGAATATATCAACTCGCAACAGCACATGTACAATTCGGCAACAGTGGATAACACAAGGCAACACCGCCAGCGCAAGAGTTAATTAAAGGTCTCCTTAATCAAGCCTGATGTGATTTGCCACCAACTACTTAGAGACGATTAAAGTAATTTCATTTTGATTTAGTGCGCAGAACTCGCCAGTTTACCTACTTGACTTGCATAACCATGTGTAGTGGGACTAATTACACCATCGCCATTGTTGCGATTATTTACTGCAGCTGCTGCTCTGGAGTTGCACCAGCGAGTATGTTACTCCCGACGCGTCAAAATTTAAGTAAATTAGCGACTCGCTAATTACGGGTCACCTACATGCCAGCGCTGCAGTCTTGATTAAATTCTACGCCATACTCCCAAACTGCTGCCACCGAAATGCTCTCCATGCTTCCTGGCGATATGTGAATCATTTTAATTTGAATATTTACTAAATTCATTAACTCTGTCGCTGGCTCAATAAAGCGCAGACCGACATTAATATAAAACTCTGTTGTGGGCACCACAATACCTCCCACCATAGATTTCTTATCGAACAATGCAGAAACACGGGCCACCACTATCAAGAAACGCTCATCCCTTCAAATAATTATAAATTATGACACATGTCAAAAAATGACAATTTTCAATCGTTGTTTTGTATTTTCAAAAAAACACAGTTTAGCAAATTTAAACGAAAATATCAAAATATAATTTTTATCCAATACCTCACAATAAATGCTCTATAACTATGGAGATTTTAAACAGGGAATTGAACAGATTACCCACTAGTGGGTATAATTTTGAGAAAAGTCACTAGTGAGTATTTTTTTATTTATAACAGTAATAATAACACACAACACTTTGGTAACCACTTCACATTTTAATTTAGAAAATTTGAAGCATGTTACTGTCAAATAATATTTCTTTAATAAATTTTGCATTTATTAAGCGGTGTTGGATAAAACGTTATACTTCACACATGGGCAAAAGTAGAATTACCCACTTGATAAAATTATTACACTCAGCCTTTGGCTTCGTGTGCTAAAATTTCTCTCGTGGATAATTCCTTACTTTGCCCACTTGTAAAGTAAATAACTATTCTTTAACGTGTAGTAAGTCGTAAGTGGTGACAGTAAGAGGAAAATGATTGAACAACAATAATTGTGGATAATAATATTTGAAACATTCTAATAACAAAATTTTCTTTAAACCATAATTTACTGAGATATTTTAAAATAACTTGATAGGACTTCAAGTAAACTACCACTTCCGGTTATTGGATTATCACAAAAAACTAATCAGCTCTTCCTAAGGAGATTGATTTGATATATACAAAATATCATAATTTTCAGTTTACTAGTTGTTGAGAAACCGTAACTCCAGAGATCCATACAGACATACACACAGACATCATCGCGAAACTATAAAAATTGCATTCTAGGGATCCTAAAACGTGCTCATCCACTGAAAATTCACTAACCAATTTTTTGCATGATCTTACAGAATGTGGCGGGAGGTAAAAATGTAATATAATATTTTTCGTAATTCCTGGACTCCTTCTGTAACCGTAAATATAATTTTTACTGCTAGTAATATAATATTTAAAAAGTCATTAGACCGCAAGCCTCAACTGAAGTCAATTTAGGAAAAGTTGAATGAAGGTGCAAGGATAAAAATTGTAAGAATTTAATTTTAAAAGTTATTAAACTGTCAAAATTGTCCAATTGAATTCAAAATGTTTCAGTGCTCGCCAGAAAATGTATAATAAAAGATAAATCTAAATTGCTTTCATATTTGAAAAAATTCTTTCAGCGAAAATAGCGTTTCCAATTTAAATCAAAATTCCAATCTACGCGTTTCGATAATGTCAAAAGCGAAAAGTCCATCAGTGCGCTAAACAAATCAAGTAGATCATTTATCATGTTAGCAGATAATACAGTTCTCTTGTCCGGCGCTTTCAATAAAGCTCAACCCTTCCGGGGCTCCGGGGCTCCGGCCCGCGAAATGACGGGCGACAAAAACAGCGCGGCCTGAAATTTCTCATCAGATCAGCCTCCGGAGCCGAGATTGGCTGTCAGGCCTGCGCTAACGTCAAACATAAACCCGGACTGACACGGAAGCCACTCCGGGTATTAACCGGAGGACTGGACTGCTTTTTGGCGCTACCCATTACTTTGAATGGCGAATGTTGTATTTACCCGCACATTTATCATTACATAATCTGCAAATATGCCCCGCTTGCATCAATTCTTTATGCGAAAACCCTAGACACTAACATTGAAAAATCCTTCTTTTTTTTTCACGACATGGAGGAAACCCCACCGTTCTTCTCCCGAAATATTGAGGAAAATGCGTTATTCCTCTCTAGAGAGGAAAATATAGAAGTGTTACCAATATGAATGTTATTTACAAAAAATATTTTACAAAAATTATAAATAAATTCTTAATTTGATTGAACATCCTTATTTTAGTGATATACATAATTTAAATTATCTTACAATTATGTCTTATGTTTTTTTTTCTTATTAAATCACAATTTGACAACTTATTAAAAATATTTAAGATTGGTCCATTGGCAACACTGCTACACCGCCTTGTGTCTGATAACCTAACTTTTAACGTGTCCGTTTGTCAGTTGTGTTCTCAAAGTGTATTTTAGGTCTGATCAGATCGTTTTTAGAAAGATGTCGTAAAAAAAATGTTGTGTCTAACACGAGAGGAAAGCAAGGCAAACTTCGAACTCGAGGGGGAAAAAGAAGCGCTTTCCTCTCTAGTTTGACAAATAACTATTTACAATCAACGAACGCCAACTCAAAATGAGTTACTGACATTAGTTTAAGAGCTTAGTTATTAAGAATAAAATGTTTATTTTTTCACTAAACTAAAAGGAGGAATCTCAATCAAATTTATGATTGAATACCTATTTAATTTTTTAAACGATCTCCAATCAGAGAAACTGTGGTTGCCAAATATAAATGTGAAAAGAAAAATAACTTACATTATCGCTAGACTTTGGATGGAAAAAGAAAAACGAAAAGATGGTCGTCTTACCTGTAACAAAAGAAAATAGATATTAGTTAACAATATTCTGAGATCAACCTGAGATGCTCAATAAATAAATATATAATTATTTATTTATAATTGTGGAATTTTGCTTGTAGTAGATTTCGGTATATAATGATGTTTATTTGAAATCGGCAGTGCTCAAAAATCGTTATTAAAAGCTCAGAAATCGTCACTAAAGTAACCTATTATACGACGATTTTGTGCAACCCAGTGTTGGCAACCGTTAAATAATTATTGTACAATTAGGATAATTTGTCAGATACATTGACGTACTATAGTAAATTTGGACGTAACATGAAACATTATTTGCAAAGAAGAATTAACTAATTAATTCCGATGACGAAATTGAGAACAAAACACATAATTTTTAGTGTTATTTCACTTCTCGAGGTTGGAAACACTGACTGTTAGTTTCAATTGACAACTGGCAGATGTATAAATTTAATCTATATTGTATTTTTTTACAGTTTTTTCGAATTTTAGATTTCAAATAAAACCAAATATGTACCTCGGTACTGAAGTTCCTTTTTATCACTCACATGGTTTATTTTCCTCGGCCCTTCGGGCCTCGGCAACTAAATTCCATATTCATGATAAAAAATTGAACTTCAGTGCCTTGATACATAAATAACTATTACCTCCAACACAACATGTAAGATATTTGAAATCAGAGTGTGGGTAAGGTGAGTGTGAAACTGAGAAAAATGAAGTTACAGATAATTTGTTTTATCTTTATACACATCTATTCAGAAACATTGTAGAAATTTTACTGCACAAAGACGACAAATGACAATAAAGTTCTTGTTCATTTTCCAAAGATTTAAAAACAAGTGTTATTGAAATAAATTAACTGTGTTAATTATATGTAAACGTTATTGTAGAAGATTGCGCACATAGGTATATAAACATTTTCATTTCATTCTGTTCCGCGCACGCTATTTTTTGCGCGTTCGTATGATTAAAGAAAGCTTTTATTCGTCACGTTAGTGTGAAAATCCTCCCTGGAAAGAAAAAATCCTTGTGTAGGTGCGTCCGCCTACAATGACATATCGTCCCAATCGCGCAAAGTCGAACATCAAGCAGAGGAAGAAAAATCATCGGACGTTTCGCTAAAACAAAAACAAGAGCGAAACCATCATGACGGGCGACGGGGGGCTGTGTGGGGTAGCGTCTCTTGATGTCTCTGCCCCCGTCGCGCCCCCCTGCCCGCCGGTAAGTAAGATAAGAGACGCAGCCTGTGAAGACGAATGCGCGGAGTTAGGAAACCGATGGCCCGCTTAAGATGATGAGAAGACTAAGGAATAAAATAGATGGACGTGAATTAAGAGAAGTGGATATAATGTGATAAACGGGTGGATGTAGCGAGGATGTCTTGTACGCTGCCTCCTCCAGGACTGCACTCAGGAGGACCTTGCACTATTTTAATATTGATTGTTCGGAATTTGAAACATTCTAGCTCAAAAATACTTCGGATCGGAGATCAACAACCAACTCGCATCTATTATTTTTTTTTCGCTTTCTATGAGCATAGAGTACTCTAGTAGTGTGTCTGAACTTTTCAATAAATATTTTTCTATGATTAATAGTTTTATTTGTTGCATACATAACCTCACATCATATCCCACTCAGAGGGGTAGTACGAACCCAGAAACATACTCAATCTCCTCCAAATATTCTACAACTTTTGCCTCGTTCACTTTCATAAATGCTCGTCTATTCTTTCACGCAACAAGCCATCAAGCATACCCAACGGGTAACATTGCACCCTCGAAAATTCTAACGCTGCCTTCTTCATGCATTGCTTTTCTTTATCACTGCTTTGTTCAAACACAGCTTCATTCATACACCGATTTCTTCTAACACCGCTTTATTCTCCGTACGAAAATTAATCGTCCTAATGCAGCACAGAAACAAACCTAAATCTGTAATGCCGACAAGATGGTGCATAGTCTTTGTATCCATAGGTGTCGTACTAATTTATTTCAAATTACTTTTATGCACTAGCAATGCTAAAAACGTTAAAAGACAGGAAAATGGCATGAATATTAAATTTTATACTTTTTATAATATTTACTATACAATATCATCTAAATATGTAATAGTAATAAAATATTGAAATAACAGTTTTCATTGAATTCAGAGGTTTTCGTTTGTTTCTGCGCTGCATTAGGACGATTGATTTCCGTACGGTGAATAAAGCGGTGTATGAATGAAGCTGTGTTTGAACAAAGCAGTGATTGAAGAAAGCAACGTATGCATGAAGCAGTACATGAATAAGGCAGCGTTAGAATTTTCGATTGTTGCATACCCAACTATTTATTCCTCGGGCGCCCACACAATCGTTCAACCTCAATCTCACTTGTATATATTAGTTTCATCAACCTTTCGTGTTGGACAAAACACCACAACTGATTCACTCCCACTTTTTTAACTTTATTCTTTTCAATCTCATACTCACCATACAACAATGTATTCCCGACACGATCACCTCTCCTATATCCATGCATTTCTCTCTAATGCGGTATAGTTCAATTAGAGAATGGAAGTTGACGTTAACGTCGTATTCAATAACTGCATGTTGCTGTAAATCTAAATAGCTCTCATCGTGTAGAAGAGGCACGGTTTTTCGTGGGCAGCAACTTTCCAAATAAGAATAAAACAATTCTCCTCGTAACTGCGCAGCACTCATGTCGTTGTCGGAAGTAGTTTCTTTACAATTCGTTTCCAAACAACGCCATTATACAAATGTTGCGCTGATCTTTTTCCACCTGTACACTCCACTCGACCTGGCGAAGCAAAAACTGAAAACTCCGCCAAGAACGAAATGCTCGCGATATTGCCTCGCGCCACCGGAACATAGCGTATTACTTCCGATTGAAAAACGCGAATTTTCTAAATCCATCGTCATGGGGAAAAATACTCCACCTCGAAGCATCAGGCATCAGGGAAGAAAAAATAAATATAGCATTATCACAATACACTCCCAGCAGGAACATGGCGCCTGGAACAGGATTGCGAAACGAAAGATTTTCAGGAAATTTCAAGTGGAAGGAATAAAATTGGATGTGCGAAAATAACGTACTTCACTGAGGTGGATCTCAAAAGAACCAAAACAATAGGTGCCCTTAAGGTATAACATTTGTGTGTTGTTAGAATTTCCCGAATTCATTTACCGAAAACAAAATAAAACCCCAGGCACATTTTAAATAATATTTCTTTAGCAAGCTTTTACATCCTTTTTATTGAACACACGACTTGTATTCGTTATGATTATACAATGAATAAAATTGATAACAGATGTGAAAAATTTGACATTTGTGATAAACAAAACAACGTGTTATTGGTGGTTACTGTGGCGATGAAATCGAACAAATATACCAAAGTGATTATTTTTTGACGTTTCTTTAAACCAATGAAATGCATTAAAGTATATCAAGTGTCTGTCAAATTACGTTGCCATGTGTGTGTTGAACGGTTGCTATCTATTTATTGACGGTTGATATGCGTTTGATGAGCGGTTGTTATGTAAAATATTTTTACAGCCTAGACTTAAAAATGACACTTTACAGACTGTAAGCAGTTCGTGTCATCTTTAATGTCAATCGGCAAAAAATAAACATAGAATGTCTTATTACGTTTTATTTTAACTAAGACGACTAGATTCTTTAATAATAATATACCAATTATAAGAAAAAAACACCTTATACAAATATGCTTTAAAATGTAACAATTATTTTAAATATTATATTGAAACTACAGTATGTAGTTAATTACTAAAGTATGAGGAATCCAAATTTTAAATCTGATTTAAATTATCTTTATTGGTTAAAAAGATACAGGTTCCCAAATTAGGACGATTTTTGCATTTTCTCAATATTTTTTCTATTAATTTCGACTGATTATAAAATTTGTATTTTAGGAGATACTAGCACAAATATTTATATATAAGATAAGTGAAGTATGCTGAATACGCTCATTACAACAGATTTGAATTACCTCGTTTACTTTTCGAGTTACAGACGCTTAAACATTTTTTCAGCACTTTTTTCTCAATTCCGTTCCACACAAAATATGTTATATCTCAAAAAATAAGGTTCAGATAACGTTAAAAACACTTTTGTCGTAAATTTCGGGACAAAAATAGGGGGATAGGGTGTAAAAATTAAAATTCTAGGAGATGAAAATTTTTGGCGAAATTTCAATACTAACCCCTTGAGTTTTTTCGGATTTTGGGCCATTTTCAGACATTTTGGTCTAATTCTTCTTTCCGTCGACAGATTTTATTGAAATTTTACACACTTATGTATTTCGACGAGCTGAATTCAACGGTGTAGTTTTCACATCCGTATCTTTTTTATTCGTTGAGATATCAAGCCTGGAAACTTTTAGTGGCACCGATTTTGGTTAAAAATTCAAAAAAAAATAATAATTGCTGAAAATTAGTTTATAGGGTAATTAAAGCATGCAAATTTCAAAACTGGAGTCCGTTTTTTGATATCTCGCTTAGTTTTTTAGTTACGCTTTTGAAAAGTTGAGATTTTCATGATTTTTGCCATTTTTCAGTTGTTTGTCAATAAATTTTTTATTGATCAACGAAATGATGTAAAAATATGTTAAGAAATTAGCTTAAGACTTGGTCTATCGTTTAATTTGTAATAGATAGTATATTTCAGAACTGAGAGGTTAGAAATGAAAATGCGAAATTGTGTATTTCGACGATTATTTCTTGACGTTCCTTTAAACCAATGAAATGCTTTATTGTATATCACGTGTCTGCGTTTTAACCAATCCTGTCATTATTATACTGAGAATAATGCTCTTGTGATTATTCCCGGCAATATTCTCTGTAGCTTTTTTGTTTTTGTTGACAGATGTCAGATGCCAGATAGTTATCATCAACACAAGTAAAAATGAGCAAAAGAGATAGATTTAGTGACGTGCCTGATGATAATTATCTGCAGAAGCAAGGTACTTACATGTTTTTTACCTTTACTGGTATTCTATATTGTCAAACATGATGAATTATTCAATTCAAGCTATTTTTAATTACAAATTTTTGACATTTATTTGACAAGTAAAAAGAAAAACAAACAATTTGCTGTAGTTACAATATAACAACAAAATTTCATCGCGCTTTTTGTTTATGTCTGTACCGATTTATTTATGTGAAAGTCAAAATCAACGTTCTAGTATAATTTATTCGGCAAGTATTAAAGTTTATGCTATGAATTCGTGAAATAATCTTGATATATACCCCTCGTTCTAAAGAATTAAATCGATTAAATTTGATGTCTAACTTATTTATAAATTTTAAAAAAGTGTTTGAGTACATAATAATTTAAGATAAAATTCCTCGACCTGCGGTCTCGGGATTTTTTCAAATTACTATGTACTCAAACACTTTTTAAGCAAAATTTTTTGCATAAGCTAAACATGTCAAATTTAATCAATTAAATTATTAGCACTCGTTGTATAACTATTGAATATATTACGTTGTCAAAGATATATTCGCTTATGAATACATTGTAACTAAGTAAAATTCTCAAATCCAATTGGTTGAATTAATTATAAATTGTATAATCAACCGAATATATTTCGCGACATTAATTTATTTGTCGATTATAAAAAAATGACACTTAAATCCTTCCAGTTACGCTGTCGGGAGTAATAATGTCAGTATAGACAATAGAAAAATTCTGGAACAAACTACACCACATTTCGAAATAGACATTTGTTGAGTGTACAAGATGTTCTCTACAACAGCTTGATTATTGTGTTATTGCGGATAAATCTTTATAAATGTTCATAAAAGAAACCCAAAGTCTTTCATGAAAGATGGAATCATCTTTGTGTGCGTGGAACATCTTTAACGTAGTGTGAAAGCTAGTGAATGGCAGGACAGCATGGAAGCACTTCCAATGAGTATATTTGCAGCAACTAAGTAGAATCGTAGTTAGTGGGCCATTGTGAATCCAGCGATGTCTGTATGGGTATTTACGACACGAGACTTGCTCAACTGGAATCCTGGTACAGTTCCAGGTCCCAGCGGCGCAAAGACGATTGTACACGCTTCGCTAACCAAACTCTGTGGACACTTCATTAGGATTTAAATTTCCACCTTCGCGACTGCTTTGTTAGCTCCGGGCGGAGGAAATGGCGCGAAAGGAAACACTTTACAATTTTGTTCGTGCATTTTTACATGGAAATTGAAACAAGCATTGCGACGTTATTTCCTTTGATGCTGCGCGGAAGAAATAGTTGCGCTAGTTTCGCAAATAACATTATTTTTATTGTAGCTTTGATAGAGGAAGTTTTCCGCCGCTTTGTGCTGCTTTCGACAAAGTATTTTCTGAGAGTTAATAATTAATTTATGCTACGTTATATTAATTACGAGCGGCTGTCGACGTGCGTACATATTTAATTACGATGCTCGGCTCGTAACTCGTCATATTTAGAGATAAACTTGGGAGAAACTGCTTCGTGATTGCTGCAATCAAGCGCTTGAGCTCAAACACCTGGCGTAATTATTTCTACGAGACCGCTGCACATTCATTCCGCATTTCTTACGCTTCGCGACTTCAAACGATTATTACATTACCTTTCAACACACAAATCACTAAATACTACACATTATTATCTATTTCATCTTCGCATTAGTTGTTCATTGGTACATTGCTCGATTTAACCGTAAAATCACTAATCAGGACCCACAAAATTATTTCAACTGCTTGTAAACTTCCGCCCACCAAAACAAGAATCCAAATTTAGCACTACTCAATTAGGTTTTCAGTCATCAATAAAAATGTGATCACTGTTGTTGGTTTTTCAAGTTTAGCACAGAGTAATTAGGTAACAATATTAAATTAAATTTATACTTAGAATGAGGGAAACAATTCTCTATTTTTACATTTTTAGTAAGAGACATCAGATATTTTTAACTGTGTTCGTATTTTAGAGAACTATTATATCAGGTGTCTACTTTTTTATAGGATATAGGAAATACAATGTTAAAATTTTCATTATGAGATAGTTCGTTCCCTGTGAACAAAAGTGTAAATATAAAAAATGATCAGAAACAAAAACTGCACCAAATGAGCCTAAATTTATTGATGTGATAAATTTCTGTCATGAGATAGACGTAAAATAAAATTTATAATTTTTAGCTATTTTCAGAGTGCCATAGCAAACAAAAAATGTAAACAGTCGTATTATTTGAGTTTGACAGATGACATTTGGCATAGTTTTAATGATTATTGATTTATTTAATTTACTTCTTAGTTACCATAGACACATTTAGCATTTAATACAACAAATTAAAATTTTAACAAATCTTTGAAACTTTATGACATAAGCATCTGTCAAACTCAAACAATACGACTGTTTGAATTTTAAGTTTTGTTTAGCATGGCACTCTGGAAATAGCTAAAAATTATACATTTTATTTTACGTCTATCTCATGACAAAAATGTATCAGTAATATTATAACAAGAGAGTGACAATAAATTGAAAATAATTTCACAGATCTTTCGAAAACTTGTTGCCAGGCAACAAATGGCGAACAAATGGCGACAAGTTTGAGAAAGATACTGGAGAATTATTTTCTAATTTATCGAACTCTCGAGTTATATTTAATTAGATTATTTTCTGATTTCATTATCAGGCACCACTAAATCTATTTTTTTTTGCTCATTTTTATTTGTGTTGATGATACCTATTTGACATTTGACATCTGTCAACAAAAACAAAAAAGCTACAGAGAATATTGCCGGGAATAATCACAAGAGAATTATTCTCAGTATAATAGTGACAGGATTGGTTAAAACGCAGACACGTGACATACAATAAAGCATTTCATTGGTTTAAATAAAGGTCAAAAAATAATCGTCGAAGTACACAATTTCGCATTTTCATTTCTAACCTCTGTTCTGAAATATACTATCTATTACAAATTAAACGATAGACCAAGTCTTAAACTAATTTCTAAACATATTTTTACATCATTTCGTTGATCAATAAAAAATGTATTGACAAACATCTGAAAAACGGCAAAAATCATGAAAATCTCAACTTCACAAGGCCATAACTAAAAAACTAAGCGAGATATCGAATATCAGACTCCAGTTTTGAAATTTGCATACTTTAATTACCCTATAAACTAATTTTCAACAATTTTTATTTTTTTGAATTTTTAACCAAAATCGCTGCCACCAAAAGTTTCCAGGCTCGATATCTCAACGAATAAAAAAGATACGGGTGTGAAAACTACACCGTTGAATTCAGCTCGTCGAAATACATAAGTGTGTAAAATTTCAATAAAATCTGTCGACGGAAAGAAGAATTAGACCAAAATGTCTGAAAATGGCCCAAAATCCGAAAAAACTCGAGGGGTTAGTATTGAAATTTCGCCAAAAAATTTCATCTCCTAGAATTTTAATTTTTATACCCTATCCCCCTATTTTTGTCCCGAAACTTACGACACAAGTGTTTTTAACGTTATCTGAACCTTATTTTTTGAGATATTTTGTGTGGAACGGAATTAAGAAAAAAGTGCTGAAAAAATGTTTAAGCGTCTGTAACTCGAAAAGTAAACGAGGTAATTCAAATCTGTTTTAATGAGCGTATTCAGCATACTTCACTTATCTTATATATAAATACTTGTGCTAGTATCTCTTAAAATACAAATTTTATAATCAGTCGAAATTAATTCCATATCTATAATTTTGTTGACAAGTTTGAGAATTATATTCTAATTTATCGAACTCTCCAGTTATATTTCATTAGATTATTTTTTTATTTCATTATCAGGCACAGCACTAAATCTATCTTTTTTGCTTATTTTTACTTGTGTTGATGATACTTATCTGAAATTTTTCATCTGTCAACAAAAACAAAAAAGCTACAGAGAATATTGCCGGGAATAATCACAAGTGAATTATTCTCAGTATAATAATGACAGGATTGGTTAAAACGCAGACACGTGACATACAATAAAGCATTTCATTGGTTTAAAGAAACGTCAAAAAATAATCATATCAATTAATTTAGTCTCATTTGGAGTGGTTTTTGATTCTGAACCTTTTTTTTTGTATTGACACGTTTGTCCTAAAATTTATAGGGAACGAACTATCGCATAATGAAAATTTTAACACTGTATTTTTCTATGCCCTATAAAAAAGTAGATACCCGATATATAAGCTTGCTAAACGCAACGGAAATGTGTTAGACTGCTGCTTCTTCGAATTAAAGTTGTGATAAGTTAACAAAGTTCATCGTCGACATCTCGATCTGGCGTGATTCGCGAAAGTATCGGTGTTGGTCCGTTCCCAGATATGCGACGTGATGAAAAGACCGCGGCGGAATATTTCTCGTTAAGGAGAGTGGCTGCATCGGCCTGCCGCATGGGAATTAGATACTTTTCCACACCAACTTGGATGTATACCTGTTATACGCGCGTCCAAAATCCCCTAAAATCTTAACACGTGCGTGTGCTGCCGGCCGCCATCTTGGAAAACAGTTGCTGGCGCCATGCACAAGTGGAAAGCTCCCGGGAGCTTTTAGACGCAGGATTAGCTTCCGTTGGGTCTTTCTCTCTCTTTCGTAAGCAACGAACGGTAAACAGGTCTTTGTTCCACCAACAGGGAGGTAGATACCGCGCCGCGGAAATGCCTGATGCTTATGTGGTTTTTCGCGATGACGTCACACTAAATTACCAAGTCAAAACTTTGCATCGCGTTGTTAATCTCCTGCTTAACGATGGTTTGACTGCCCACTGACACTTTATTTACGTTATCCTTTTTAAAATCCTTTCGGCTAGAGTTACAAACATTAGTAACAGTTATAGTTTAACTAGATGCGAATGTGGATTGCGAGATCCTCAGTTCGAATCTCACTGTTGACAAATGCAATTTTAAATTTACTACTATGGTTCCTTCTCATCCTTCAGGGAGCATTACTTCACGGTTGGCTGGTATCCGCACATCATGCGCAAAAATATATTACTTGACTAAATCTAAGGAACCAGAGTAACACATCCATAATAGCTAAAAGGCATAATGATATATTTTTCTTTTTACAAAGACGGTAAGTTGAGTAACTACATTGGTTATAGGCCACCTCATGAGTGGATGATTGTGAATTTATGTAAACAACACAAACGACCATGCTCTTCAGTGGGATTTAAACCCAAGACCTCTGGTAAGCTTTACTAGTGTTATAGCCACTATTTTAAAGTAGATCTTCTTTGAGAAATCTTTAATTTGACACCAAGTCCGTCCAGATTTAATTACCTATTGTAAAAAACAATTGACGGTCTTTCATATACGAGTATACATTTATTTATTTAGTTTAACTAGCGTATGAAAGTTGACGTTTAAATTACAAAATTTACAAGGTAACTTATGGAAGCAAATCGTGGACACAGGAAGTAAAAAAGAAATGAGATTCCTTAGGAAAGTAAGAGGAAAAACAATATTGAACAGAATCAAAAATAAAGTGTACAGTAAGAATTTCAGTACAAAACTACTAATAGTTATTTACTTTACAAGGTAAAACAGTTTTTACTGCTTAATGGAGGAAATGAAAGGCGAGCCGAACAGGCGAGCATATCACCTCTTTAAAAGAGTTAAAACAGTCCAGTCCATTGCTTGGCTGGGTATTTATATAATATTTAGGTAAGGAGAGATATTATTTAGGGTTTACAATTATAGTTCTCTATGGAAAATGCATAAATGTCATATTACTTTAAAACTTTTTTCATAGCGCAAACCTATATTTAAAAAAACACAACATAATAGTTATTTACTTTACAAGTGGACAAAGTACGGAATTACCCACGAGAGAAATTTTATCGAATGGGTAATTCCACTTTGCCCACATGTGAAGTATAACGTTTTATCCAACACCGCTTATATATATTATTTGACAGTGACATATGCTTTAAATTTTTAAATTAAAATGTCAATCAAAGTAGTTATCAAGGTGTTTAATGGTATTATTATTGTTATAAATAATAAAATACTCACTAGTGACTTTCCTCAAAATTATACCCACTAGTGGGTAATCTGTTACTTTCCATGTTTAAAATCGCCATAGTTATAGAGCATTTATTGAGAGGTGTCGGATAAAATAATTAAATCGTCAGCTTTAATTCTCTAGTTGAATTATAGCAAGTGCAACGTATATAATGCAATGTACAACTAGTAGAAATTACCGAAAAATGAAGAAAGTTGAACTGAATAGGAATCAACGATCTTGTTAAAGAAGCAATAGAATATAATATAAAAGTGAAGAGAAAAAAGGGAAACCTCTCAATAAATGACAAAACCAAATACACAAAGAACATGGAACATAAACAAAACATGGCACGACCTAAAACAGAAGCTAAAAATAAATCTAAATAAAAAAAAACTAGTAGAAGATACAGCAACATTAAACAAATAATTTCCATTCAGCAAACTAAAAGATTTCCCGAATTTATTTCCAATTTGAAAATCACTTTTTGTTTGCTCGTTCCCAGTGGAAGCTTCCGCCCGCCGTTGTCATTAATAGCGTCCACTTCCGGTTGATCCGGGCTTGCCGCGTCGTTCACTAATCGGCCATCAGTTTGCAAACCCCATCGAGCTTGGCTGCTGGTTCTCGTTAGAATTACAAGAGCGACCGCAACAGTTTAGTGATTCATCTGTGGCTGCATCGTTCCCCGACATGTTTCATCAAAGCCCGTGGTTTGCAGGGTATCAGTCTATGTTGAACCTGTCATGGGTTGCGGTGTGATTGTTGAAATACTACGAGGATTCTTTGATTTATTCGAAAAGGTGGAGGGAAAACCCAACAACCAGAAACAGTGCAAGAAATAGGGATATATTTAAATCTGTTATTGAATGTTGATACATGTAAAGTGTTGGTGTTGGAAAAGAATGATTCGGTGACTGATTGTGATGTTGCCAGATTGGAACAAGCGAATGAATTTGTACATTTAGGTTGTATGTTTTCGAGGGATGGACGTATTGACCGGGAGATTGAAATGCGAGTGTCTGCAGGATGCAAGGTATTGGGTGCTCTGGGTACATTTGCTGGAAATGTGAATATATCTAGCGATGTTCGATTGAGTGTTCATAGTGGTGTGTTAGTGTCTGCATTGATGTATGGTTCTGAATTTTGGGTGTGGATGAAGAAGCATGAACGATGTATAACTGCTGTGGAAATAAGGTATTTGACATGACTGTGTTCGTATCCAAAATCCTTATTGTACTGTGAGTTTGAAATTGAGAAGACCGTTGATATGAAAGAAAAATGATTGTATGGGCGTAAGAGGAATAAGTGGTTAGGTATGATTGATGGTTTGTTGCGTGAACGAATGATTCCGAGTGAGAAGAATAGACTAGCATATAAAATTACGGACGAGGCGAAAGTGGTATACTAGGATAGGAATGCTTGAAGGAGATTGATTGTTGGTTGATTGTATTTTAGAGTTCGTGTTAACCCACTGAGTAGGACATAGTATGTTACGTATTCAAGATATATTTTATTAAATATTACATAGTTTGTGCGATATTTTCTGCTATTTTCACCAGAAGGTTTTTTCTAAATACTCTTTGGAATCAAGTTAAAATATTCCGTAAAAAAACTCTTTCGTATGTTAGTTTACATCCTAACACCAAGTGCAATATTATCAAATAATCAATGTCTGCATTAAATTATTGCAGAATATGTCCAGAATATAGTGGACGTATTTATACGGAAAATCTAGACATACAGACTAAGTTAAGAAGAGAAAAGGTATTTAAATCATAGTATAATCTAGGATATAAATACCTATTGACTACAAGAAGTATGATAAAAGAAAATAAAAATCTAAAAACAAATACAAGATTTAGAATAGGTAACAAAGAAAAAAATTACTACTGAACAAGAGACGATAACAGACAATGCAGAATATGTGGGAGAAACTTTGTAACAATAAATCACTTGAGAGACTGAACAGAAAAACTAAGAAATGATAATTCTGCACAATAGATACCACACGAAAAACTCACACATTGATTGGATAAAGAGAGTGCACCAAAATAGATTAAATATTTGCACATAGTACTGAAATTATTTCAAAAGTACAAATTCCTTCAACGCTTCAATTCATCTAAAATGAAGCGCTGGTTGTTCAAACGTTTTGCGAATTTGTTGCAGTAACAAATGAAGCCGAGTGACATTTCCAACAACAAATAGTCGTCGGCAGCAGAAAAAATAGTTTCCTGGGGCCAACGCTAAAAAGCTCCACAAAATAACAGCGGCATCTCGTAAAACATATAGCCGGGGGAGTTTCGGCGGCGTCTCCGTCAGGCGCGCTGATATTAACGGCGAGTGTGAGTCGCGCAAACAGCACTCACCGGGGTCTGCGAGCCGCGGCGGCCGCCCAGTGCGTGAGAAGTTATGTCGACAAGAAAATCGCCGATTTAGGGTCCACTCAAGAAAATAAAAGTACACATAAACTCTCGTGTGCGGCGGTGCTTTATTCGGCCCTTTGAGCTTGTTCTTCTCGGACCTGCAGCCCTACGACACTTATTTCAACTTTATGGTTTACTTGCTTTTATTTTCCGGAAGGGAAATTAAGATTGTTTCTAGATAATGCTTTTTATTCTCCAGTCACGACTGCGCCATTTATATGCACGTTCAGATGCTGTTTACAATGTGGTTTCTGTTTAGTCTGCGTTTAAATAGATTTTATTTACTCGCGCTTCAGTTCACGCGGCTATGGCGCTGGAATCAACATGGATTTACAAAACATCCTTGCTTTTGTAATTGCCTGGAAATTAACTTCACGAGCTTCAAAAATGTCCTCTAAATATTTAACGAGTATGACCAGCTGTATTTTGTGCCTATTTATTCTTATTTTTCTCTTACTCTTATGCATTATACAGGATGGAGATTTACTCAGTCGATTATAGGCGTTTTACATGTTCAATAAGAGTTAAGCACTTTCCTGCTTCCTTATTCATTTTAGAGGAAAATGATACAAGTAAAATTTGAAGAGATTTAATATCTATATCTGAATTAGAGAATAAATTTCATTATACTTATTTAATAAAGGCTAAAAAGATGTTCAAGAATTCAGTTTTTATGATTAATAACCATGGAAAATTACAGTCAGACATCTATCAAATATGAGAAGAAAGTATTCCCTGTGTAATATTATTATTAATAACTAGATTTAATATAAAAGAAAAGTTCTGCAATATTAACTAAAATTCAACGTTTCGAAATAAAATACGTAATACTTCGTCAAGAAAAACAAGTAATTAACATAAAGAAGTATATAGAAATAGTAGCTAAGTATCAACAAATTATGATTTATAAAATAGAGGAAGCCGTGTCTTGTTAAACTCGTGGGTAGTCTTCATTCTGAGGTATTGTAGATTTATGTAGCTTCTCTTATGAGTATAATTACCACTATTGGCAGATTTGGATCTTACTATAATTTTTGTTTCTTCAAAATTTATTTCATGGCATGTTTAGCTACAGCACATTTCTCTGGTTGGTTAAAACTATTGGCCTGTTTGTGTTCTGTAATTCTTGTAATTATCGTTCTGCTAGTCTGTCCAATGTAACATTTTCCACATTCACATGAAATTTTGTAGATACTAAAACGGTAAAATATCCTTCGCACTCTTCAACTTACGTTGTAATTTGAGATGTGAAGCAAAGGATGTTATTTCTTGACAGTATTTTGTCTGTAACATTTTGGACAAGCAAACAAACGTTTATTATTGTCTTCTAATTCAAGATTATATTTCCGTTTTTTGAAAGGAAAGCTCCAATCTATGTATAAGCCTTTTCTTTTCTTCTTCAGACTTCTCAATGTAGCAAATGTTGGTAGCTCTATTAAACATACACTTCATAGTATTAAATATTTGAGAAGGATGATGATGTGAAAGAGAATGAATGTTGGTTGTTTATTATATTCTGAATAAAACTTTAACAGTTTTCCTTTCGAAAATTACATCAAGAACATATTTAATATAATTGTTTGATTAATGGTTTATAGCGTGAACGAATGATTCCTAGTGTGAAAAATAGACGAGCACTATGAATATGGACGAAGCGAAAATGATGTACCAAAATACAAATATCTTTATAAATGGTTAACATTTTACATTCTTTGCTAGCGCGATTTCTGCACTATATGGGTTATTTCATTTATAAAACTGTTGAAAGCTTGTAGCCATTTGTAACTGAGATTGTAAACAAAGTATATATGGCATGAATCCAATCTTAGAATGCAGCGAAGACTGATGTGTTGTCCACTGCATATTGATGGTATTTGTGGCCAAGTCGTTTCGCTGAATTGTCTATTTGTTCGCATTAAATCGCCGCTCGTAAATTCCTGCAATGTACCAGGTTTCCGCCTCCGAAGATCTCAAGAAAATTACAACTATTCTTTTTATAACGATAGTTTACGTTCATCTGTAAAATCAACTTAATTTCTAGTTGATATCCCTTGACAATTACCTGTTAGTGATTTGACAATTTCGCCCACACCTTTTATTGTTCCAACATAATTTCTAAATCACCCATTTAGTCCCAATCATAAAAGGAAACAATCATTGTAATATTAGTAACAATCATCTCGAATTTGTTTGTGGGGAGACGGGAATCCCGACGCACGTGATTACCGGGGGTTATTAAATATAGTGAAGGTAATCTGCTGTATAATTTATAGTGCATTACGGGGCATGTAGCGTGGTCAAAGCATGAAATACGTTGTCGGCTGATTAAACTATATTACCGCAGAATGCACTATTATTATACTGGGATGTCTCTACGCCCCTCGCTGTCTGCATTGGTGACCGTCATTCATTCCTCTTGGATATGTGGAGTACGCTCGCTTTCATTGGCCTTTATAGGGATATGGATACAATATAATTTGTTCGTATATAAATACGTCCAATGAAGTTGAATTTTTATATAGGTAACTAGTGGATTTTCATACACATATTAAGTGTTACATTTTGATTTCCGAAAATTTACTTCATGGACTAATAAGTTTTTATTTGAAATCGGCACTAAAGTGCTCAAAAATCGTCATTAAAAGCTCAGAAATCGTCACTAAAGTAATCCATTATACGACGATTATGAGCATCCCCGTGTTGGCAACCGTTAAATAATTATTGTACAATTAGGATAATTTTGGCAGATAAATTGACGTACTATAGTAAATTTGGGCGTAACTTAAAACAAAATTTGCAAGAAGAATTAACTATTTAATTCTGATGACGAAATTAAGGACAAAACACATCATTTTCAGTGTTATTTACGATAACTTCACCTCTCGAGGTTGGAAACAGTTTCAATTGACAACTGACAGATTTATAAACTTAACCTATATTGTACTTTTTTTACAGTTTTTCCGAATTTTAGATTTCAAATAAAACTTAATATATACCTCCGCACTGAAGTTCCTTTTTATCACTCAACCTAACCTAACCTAACCTGACAGATTTTGATGATTTTTTTTTGTTTTTATGGTTAAATGTAAAACTCATGAGTATATATCAGGAAATTTTGAATCTCGACAACAGGTAAATTCTATATTCGTAATAAAAACTACTTTATTGTCGAGGTATACATTATATATTTTCTGAAATCGTTAAATTATTAATAAAAAACATAAATAAATAGCATTTTGTATTTGTAAAACATCAGCTAGCTGTTGCGACGGGGATGGCTGTGATAACAAAAATACTGTCAAAGTGTTAAATTTGGTTATAATTTTCTATATTTTTTATATGTTCTGAGAAGTAGTGTGCATGTGATCTGCATTAAATTTGATAAATTATTGTCAAAAGAAAATAATAAATAAATTCACCAATAATATTATACAATAATTTGTTTGTAATTCAAGTTTGACATAAGAGCCTGTAAAGTTTAACTTTAGCTACTATTTTGGCTAACTTCGCGTAATGATATCATGTACTTTAGTATCGATTTCGGAAAAAATATTTGACAGAACTTAATCCTAAAGTCTTTATAAATTACTATAAGTTCTAAAAGATTTTTTCAACTTATATTTACGATTAAAAATAAATTTGTTTCTTGTATATTCCCCGTTAGGAATCCTCGCCATATCTCACACTTACGATAAACAAAGACTCTTGCGTCTTCTAACCAACAAATAACAGTAAATTTGGCGGCAGTCGACATCGTACGTTTTCAGAATCTTATTCAGCGTGCGTGACGGCAGCGCCAAAGCTCGACGCTCGAGCGGAGCAGCGAGGAACTAAGCGTCGTTTCCCCAGCTTTCACCGCGATGAATGTTTGATACAAACCTATACAATGATCGTGTGAAGTTCGGCCCAGCCCTCATTGTCAATTCATATTTCGCTATGCGGCGCATCGTGTAGTGTTCACTCACTTGAATGTCTGCGAGTTTGTGTTCGCGTATTCTATTCCGTAGGGTTGTTCTCTCTTCTGTTTCTACTGTGAAATGTTTAGTTTACAGTTCTGGAACTAGTGGAACTTTGTGTTTGAGAATCTAATAGTGGAAAGCTGGTTCTGTTTGTCTTTAGATAACTCCGTTTAGAATATGTTAATGGTTTGCTTTTTGACTAAACAAAAATTTGCATTTGCTGGACTTTGGCCATTTTGGCCTATTGATTGAAGTCGAATGCTCAAAGCGGTTTGAAACCTGAAGTCAGGGATTCAACTAATACGTTATTTGTTGAACTAGGCACTAAAATAACAGATTTATAGCAGAGCCTGCTTCGTCTCATAAAAATAACTTCTTGGTTCAAGAAAACTTTCAGTTTTCCTTTTGTATGCATTCGTTGAAGATACGTTTATTTCTTACAAAATGATTAGATTCAATTCAAAAACATATAAATTTTATATATCTTCTTTTTTCTGCATTAAAAGAAAATGAATATATTTTAAATTTTGTTTTTAAAATAATGAAAGAGAAGTAGTTTGAATTTTTAACAAAACGTTTTTAATTAAAACGATTTAATTTTGAATTAAAACTACTCCTATTCAAACTACTTCGTCCCCATTATGAGTCTCAGTTGAATACTTTGATATGTTCCTTCAAAACTAAATAAATTTTCATACAGGAATACTTATTAAACCTACAAAAGTTTTCAATGTAAACGAAATCGGATTGACACTATTCAAATAAATTTTTTGTACTCATACATTGAAATGTGTTGTTTAGCGTTGCCTAAGCAACGTCCGAAATGTCTATTTCCCAGGTCTCCACCAGATAGACAACCGGGAAATTTCGACGAAAGCATTCCTATTTCTAAAGCGATTATTAATAAATTATATATATAATAAAATAATATATTATTTCAAACATTCCTTTACATAATATTAATACAAACAATGATGGAATAAGCATGAAATTGAATTTAAAAATAACAAATTTAGTGCATTTGGTTACCAATGTTGGCAATAAAATCTGCCCGATATGACAGCTGTAAAATACATAACCTACAAATGTAATGTTAGTTATCTCAATACAAATAAGAAATATAATAAATTTACAAGTGAATACGGTAAATATTAAAAATATTTTAATTATTTTCTAATATATTAGACAAATTAATTTTGTGTTTATATTTATAGTGCAACTTTGACAATTATCAAAATAACTATTTGAAGAACTTCATTTCTTTGTATGGACTGTTATTAGTTTTATACTTTTCGTACAAAAAATATTGTACAAACCTCATGCGTGAACTTGGTTCCCGGATTCGTTCTATGGCAGCGCTCGCAAGCTCGCGCCGCCAAACACTCATCCGGGAACCAAGCGTTCCCGCATTTGGTATGTAAATAACTATTTCTCTTCATTTAAGAGGAATCTGTTTATTCCAAGAAAATATTTTTAACAGTGTATATCAAAACAACGGTGTTGTACGATTGAATTCATGAAAGATTTTAGTGGGAACAGGGAAGTAATAAAAGAAAGAAACTGTTTGAAAACGAAGGAGAAAAGTAGTGCGCAGCTAAATTAAAAGTTGATGAAATATGATTTTCAATTATTTGCACAGTGCGAAGAGAAATGAGGGCTGTTCCCCGCGCATCAACAAATTCTCTACCACTCTGTGTATTTCCTCCCTTCTCTCTCCTTCGGCGATTCAACATCCGGTTACTTGCATTCATTTGCATTCACCAGAGAGACATTTTCTCGGCTTTTGACGCTGATCAACAAACCTCAACATTAAAACAGTGGACATTCTACTAATTTTGAGAATTCTTTGTTACTAAGAGTTGAAAAATTAAGAAAAAATTGACACTATGCTAACAAGCAAAGAATACAAAGAAGCAGAAATTATAGAAACAGGAAAAAAAAATACTTAAAAACACAAAATTTAACTAAAAATAAAAATTAACGAGCGATAATATTCTGCGCTGCCGAAACTAAGACAAAAACAAAAAAATATGAAGAAGATTTAAGAATAATGGAACGAAAAATAATGGGAATAATTTTAGGATCAGTAAACGAATTCAGAATAAGAATGAATTATGAAATTAAACAAGATCTAGATCGCTTCATATGAAGCGGCGTAACCTCAAAGAAGTGTAGCTAAGACTTCTATTAAAATTTTCTTTTTTGTTCCAGTGAAAACATTCCTACATCAATTATTAAGTAGGCCTAAAACAGGATTCGTCCGAATTCGTTAAATATAAATATTTCTCTTCTGTAATGAACACCAGCTTCTAATAATTATTCACAATGAAAACCAGTGCGTGTTTATTTAGGATTCGCTGCTGAATAAAAAGGATGTAAGTGGGAGGGTCGGATTCTCTCTTTAGCTGCTTTTTCTATATTTTCAATTTACAAAATTGCGAATGTAAATGAAAACGGTTCACATTTATGTACACAAATTTCAAGAGTATTCAAGAAAATCTAATTCTGCATATTAAATCCCGTCATAAATATGCAAAAAGAACCGGCTGTTTATTTTTTGTCTACGTTTCGCTGCGCAAACACAAATGAAAATATAATCACTAATTTGAATTTCTATATTTATTTTTTGTCGGAATAATTTTGTATTAAATTGCATTTAATATAAATTAATTAAGCGCTGATTTTAATCTTGATTGATAATGAGAAAAACTCAATATTTATTCCGTAATTAATTGGTGATTCAAATGAATATAAATTAATTAAATTTTTATCGGAACATTACTATCAGCTAAAATAATATTAATTAATGAACAAATATAAATTTTGCTTTTAAGTTTAATCCAATTATAATTGTAAATTATTTCACAAACATTGACATCACAAACAGTTCATTTTAATATATATCACGCTATTTTCAACAGTAATACATATTAAGGGAACATTATTTTACCAGAAAAAATTGTATTGTTTGGTAATATTTCGAGACAAATAAAATAATAAAATATATTTTGTTCCACTGTATTATAATCACTTGTTTATGGCATTCTTTAGCGGTCATAAAGTGACCCTTTATGAACTAGTCCGATAGTGTAATAAAGCGTTATCAAAATAAATAACAATATAAATGTCATTAATCAAATAGCAACATCATTTTTAATGATGGTAATATTAATTATACCTATTATGTTCGACTGAATTATAATCCCTTGTTTATGATTTTGTTTAGAGTCCATAAAGTGCCTCTTTATGGACTAGTCCGATAAAGAAAAAACAATAAACAATATATAACTTGGTAAACAAGCAACATAAAAAGCACACTTTGAAAGTAACAGATGTTTCATGTCATCGTCATGTTTCAAATATGTGTCATTCTAAGCTAAAGAAAAATAATCTGCAATGCATTCGAACATAAAAAATATTGTGTGTAATATGGACATAACAGGGTTTTATGATTTGCCGTTGTATGTCCCTTACTCAGCCCCTAAATTGTCTCGTCCATAAAACTTTATATTATGTATTATCAGATAGTTTCTTAAATAAGCCACCACAAAAATTATAACAATTTTAGACAAATTGTAAACAAAAATACAATAATTAATCAATATTTTTTTCTAAATTTTGGAGCTGTAACGTACATGATAGGTGAAAAGTAACTACATTGAACCAAATGATTGGTTCATTTTATAAGAGGAAAATATCGTTCAAACATAATATTATTCCAATCACCCAATTCTCAACATCTTCCCGAAATTCGTCCAGGTGGTCCATTTACCCGAACATTACAACCAATACATCGAGGCAGCTTGTAGAAAGGACCGTCTTGTCCTGTGTCCTGTGGCTGTCCCTGCGACCAAGGATAAACAATAGCGAGATGAAACTGATCCCGCGGGACCCACAATGCCTGTCATTTCATATTACGGGAATGGCTTGAGCAGCACGTCGTGAGGCCAGGCGACGCCTCAATTTTTAAACAACCACGGGAGCGACGCGTTAGGAAGACGGCTGAGAAATATTTAAACAGATGACGCCAGACGCACAACGACGACGCGTTTGCTTTTTGAGGTATAATGTAATTTTTTTTTAAATAGAAAAAAGTATGGGTACACACACTTCGATACAATACAATTTTTTTTATGGAACTTTATCTAAATTGAAGACTATCTGCATTTTTAAAAAGTCTTAATTGTTATTCATTAAGCCGCAATGATTTTTTTAAAATGTTGTGACATCAAAGTTGTTGTATGTTTTGGATCTCAAACAGTAGAGATTGTAAATAATTGTTGTCACATAAATGTTTTATTTCATGTTTAGAAAATTATTTAAATGGAATTACTAGTTATTTACATACCAAATGCGGGAACGCTTGGTTCCTGGATGAGTGTTTGGCGGCGCGAGCTTGTGACATATGTAAAATTATTATATTTCTTATTAATATTGCGATAACTAACATTACATTTGTAGGTTATGTATTTTACAGCTGTCAATATCGGGCAGATTTTATTGCCAATATTGGTAACCAAATGCACTAAATTTGCTATTTTAAAATTCAATTTCATTCTTATTCCATCATTGTTTACATTAATATTATGTAAAGGGATGTTTAAAATATTATATTTTTTTATCATAAATATAATTTATTAATAAACGCTTTAGAAATAGGAATGTTTTCGTCGAAATTTCCCGGTTGTCCATCTGGTGGAGACCTGGGAAATGGACATTTCGGACGTTGCTTAGGCAACGTTAAACAACACATTTCAATGTATGAGTACAAAAAATAATTTTCTATAACACTGTTTTGGAAACTAGGCATTCCACTACTAAAAATTGTTATGGACTCACTAACATTCCATACGCGGCGTATGGAATATTTTCGACGAATCAGAAGCGCTTATTTGCTCGACATATGAAATATCTTGATTCAGTTACTATGGTTACGTCTATTTGGTATAATTTGATTTATTTGAGTTTGACGTTTTCAACAGTTTTATATTTGTATTTTTGTATAATTTCCAAAACCTTTTTATAGAAAGTATTGTCTACAACATGTAACGGAATGGCCTGTCCCACGCAGTTTTGTTACTTCAGGACCAATATATAAATAATTAAGAAACTTCTTACTTAGAGTATGTTAAGATGTTTCTTAATAATTTCTGTAGTGATTCTGAAGAAGGGCTCAATTTGTCCCGAAACGTCGACCACATAATTGTATCGGAGTGACTGGTGTACCCATTATTTGTCCCATTCAAGCCTGTCAAGATTCATCACATCATAATGTAATATATTTTAGCCTTTGAATATTTATTAAGCAGGTATAGATTTTCCATAGGCTGTTTCGTAACTTTTCAAATCAGCAATATCTCACGTTTGCCTCGAAATCTCCGCCATGAATTCTCCATAAAAAATTTTAAAACACGCGTTGTGATGCGATTCGGCGGACCCCGTCTGCTCCGAGGCGAACGACGCCATAAATCCGCTATCTATAAATGCAGGGTGTCAGTGGTGCATCACGTTCGCGGCGGCTGCATGCCGCTTCTATCGCGCTGTGGGGGGCCTGGGTTATGTGCCGCGAGACTGATGGTATTGCCACGTATCGACGAAACATTGACGACGACCTGGGATAAAGATACGAGTATAGGCAGATATCTACAATTATGACCTCGGAAAATGTCGCAGGTTACACGGAAAATATCAACGCTACTTGAATAACACGGTTGAAGCAGAGTCTAGTAAAAATGTTTTAAATATCTGCAGTAAAGCATTATTCTTTTAGAGGTACAAAATACTCAGTAGTTATATCTTTAAGTGCATGGCAAAAACTTTATTATTTATTATTAGAGTGGATGAAAGTGCATGAGAGAAAATGTTCTGATTTTATCCCATGCACGAGGGATATATTAAACGAATATTTCCCTCGAAAAATTTCAACCAATCACGTTGCAGTATATTCTGAATTGCGACCAATGGCGATGGAATACAGTGAATATTTTGTATGTTGAGTATTTGTACAAGTGCGATACCCGAATATTTATAATAATTGTAAACACAATGAAGAATAGTTTAATTTCTTCGTTTTAAAAGGGCAAAAGGGGTAATATCTTCAATTTTTTAATCAATTTCCTCAAAAGAATTACTTTCAAAACGCTGATGACTTATTTTTAACGTAATTTGACAAACGACATTTATCAAAGTCTGATGTTTATGTGACAGATTAAAATAAATATATGTTCAATAATTTAAAAAATGAGAAATATTCGTCTAATATATCCTTCGTGGATGGCAAATACAACCAGAATATTTTCTCTCGTGCACATTCGTGCACTCAAAAAAATATACAGGTATTTGCCATGCACGAGAGAAAATATTCTGATTGTATTTGCCATGCACGAGGGATATATTTCTCGAGAAAGATTTCAGTCATTATTTTAAATTAATGAACATATATTTATTTTAATCTATCATATGAACGTCAGACTTTGATTATTGTCATTTGTCAAATTACGTTTAAAATGAGTCATCAGCGTTTTGAAAGTAATTTTTTTGAATAAATTGATGGAAAATTGAAGATATTATCCCTTTTGTTCTTTTAAAACCAAGAAATTAATTTATTACTCATTGTGTTTACAATGATTATAAATATTTGGGTATCATACTTGTGCAAATACCCGAGTATTTGCACATATGCAAGATATTCATATATAATTCAGGTATTATCGAATATATTGTGTTTTTGTCACGAATCGTATCATTTTGGAATACCGTGACTCAGCAGGAAATAAATGAGCTAGACAGCAAATGTAATCGATTCAATTCTTTAGCACGAGGGGTATGTCAAAATTATTTCATGAATTCATACAAACTTTAATACCAGCCGAAGAAATTGTACCAAAACGTTGATTTTGACACATTTTCACATAAATAAATCGGTACACATAAACATAAAGCACCATGAAATTTTGTTGTTATATTGTAACTATAGCAAATTATTTGTTTTTCCTGTCGAATTAATGTAAAAAATTATTAAAGAAAAATAGCTTGAATTGAATAATTCAGAATGTTTAAAGATATAGAATTCCAGAAAAAGTAAAAAACATGTAAGTATCTTGCTTCTGCGACCAATTATCCGGCTAAATATGCCTTCAAAATTAGCGAAATTTGCATATAAAAGCTTGTTTCAATTTATTCGCGATTAAACAGCACCACTTATCTAAAATGCACAACAATGGAAAATAAGACATTCTGATTCGTCAAATTTGTAATGAGTGAAATAATCCTCGATATTTGTTTGTATTTATAAAGTAACAAATCTATAAAAGGATATAACCGACAACCTAGCAAATGTTTGTAGTAAAATACTCCAACTAATTCTCTTTCCACCCTGTCTATGCAACAATATACCAATGGCTGACATTTGAACAATTACGAGCGGAAATCCTCATAGTAACAATTCTCGCGTATCACTTGCGGCATTGTGGCGTCTCAAGTTGCATGAAGAGGTTCAGTTCAGTTGTTGCACAAAGTTCATTCGTTTAGAATCAACGCTTAAGAGATAAACATCGTAATGCCACTCAGCGTTGAAGAGTGCTATAGTTGCCGTGGTATAGGATCGTAATTTTAAAGTGGCTCTCAGATTTAACTTCGGCGTTCGTATTACTGATAAACCACGTTTGATAGCGCGGTGGTGTTACTTGTTTACGTTTACTGTCAAGACCATCGCCAGGAGACTTTAACACTACACTCTGTCTTTGCTGAAGACGCATTGCAACAATTATTTGTTTGTTTCACAAACAATGTAGAGAAATATTAAACTGTCATAGCTGATGACAAAAATTTTATGTTCTTCAAAATGGTTGGTATCGCGAGCTCTGTTTTTGGGTGTTTTAAGAGAAATCCACGGTGATAGAAATCGGTTCGAGATCTCGGATATAGTTCTATATCATAACCTTGTATGACTATAGATGTCAGGTTAGTCGAATTTATGAAGTTAGTTTCAGTCAATTCTACCAATACTAAAAACTAATAAAATTATTTTGACATAAGTGAATTAAAGTTGTTTATACGAGAAATAAATAAAAAATATATTTCGTGTTTCAGAAACTTGTTGAAAATAGTAATTTTCAGCTTTGATTGAAAATTTTTCAGCTTTTCAAACATTAAACATCAAAATTTTAATTTGTTAACATCCATATGAAGTTAGCAACTAGTATGAAAAAATCTAACAGAACGCATATTTTCATCACAGTTTTCCATTCAATTTTTTCGTTCAAGTTGGTAGTGGACACAGGCCTTTAGCTTCGGTTTTAGTGCTGCTCAGTGCTCTAAAATTCTTTTATTAGAAAATGCTTCTAATAGAAGTTACAGAGAAATACATTATCTACCACTCTTATTTGAAGTATTTTTTTATAAAATAATTTTAGAATATTGTAGAGCTCTAAAACCGAGACTAAAACACTTCTCTTTAAAAACCCAGAAACAGAGCGTTTGATACCAACCATTGTATATAATTTAGAAAGGATAGTCACTTAATTAAATTTAAAATAATATTGCTGAATTCAATATTATGCCACAAATTACAAGTTTATAAATAGAAATGTTCATAAAACTACTTACTAATTATCGCCAACATCTGCATGCTAATTTGAAGTAATCAAAATTGGTCGTCTTACCTGAAACAAAAAAATACATATTAGGAAACAATTTTCAAACGTTTAGTTATTTTAATTTCATTTAATACACCAGGTGTAGAATTAAAATGTGGCGTATAGGAATTTCAATGCTATTTTTATATTGCTGTAAATTTTTGCCTATTTACTTTACAGTAAAAGTGTAAATACAATAGTTGTTCAAAACTTATAAGAGCATGCAATCTAATGGCTATATTTACCACTAAAATTCCAAATATTATTTTGTAGTATAAACAAAATTGAGGTGCAGTAGCTACTCAACAATTAGCTTCAATTTTATTTGAGTTGTGTACACCAAGAAACGCAGTTAAAATCCTTGTATAATTCTGTCATATTTCACATTCGAAATGCATTATTGTTCGTTAGCTAACGATGCAAGTTTTCTAAAAATAATTCATAGTTTCTGTTCGTCGACAGAATATAATTTCCAATAACGAGAACAGTAAAGTTTCACAGACAAAAATAACTCATTCTGTTCCAGAACTTGCGCTCAATGTTCGACTGGGAGAAGCAATTAATTATAATTAAATTCAGGTGTAAAATTTCCGGACGCGAATGTTCGAAGTGCAATACTCAGTTTGCTGTTTGCACGAGAGTTCAAATAAATTATTACAAACAAATGCATGATTTTTAAACGCGGTAATGTCAAAATAATTACAATTAATTTGTCATTTGCGGTTGATTATTTCAATATTTAAATTTGTCACGTTTCAAATGATAACGACCAAGGTAAACGTCACGTATAATTATTATAAATGTCATTCATTACTCAGTCAAATCATTGGTAGGTAGAGCCCTGCAAAAACATTTATAATCTACATTTTTGTCGCTGATGATAATAATTAATTCATTTTAATAACTCGATTTAAAATCTGTCAAAATGTGCAACAAATCATTTATGGTAAATTACGCGATAAATCTAAACAAATGCTGCATTTATTTACAGTTGAATATTAATTAAACGGACGTTTAATTTCAACCAAAATGTACATCACTAACATTTGTATTTTGAAAGATTGTTACTTGGTAACATTTCGAGACAAATGATAGTATAAAAATTACGAGATTACGAGCCGAAGGCGAGGGATATTGTCATTCCGTTTGTCTAGGATTGTTGCATAAAAGTAACATTCTTAATAACAAATTTTACCTGTATAATGTATGGACACTATTTTACAAATAATATAATAATACAAAAAAATAATAACAATTTTTTTACTGTACGCAAAGTTAAAATTTGTGTTAGTATAATAACCGGTATGTCTGCATTTAGATCATGCTTTTTTCATCGCAAAATTTTTTTAATTGTTCCAAATCGAGGTTTTTGACGAAATTGTATTTTTGGCGTTATCTTTGAAATATTTTGTAGTATATTATCAAAGGAAGCAGTCCCGAAATAATTCATTTTGACATTTGAAAATATTATACAAATAGTAAACAAAAATACAATAATCTGGTATGGTCACCACACTACTTTCTTATACATATAAAACCAACTGAACACGTATGACCTGTTTCTTGCGTATGACTTTATTTTGACAATTATTTGACACATAGGTGTTAAACACGTTTGATTTTTTGTTCTCATTGTAACTACGATTTATAAAATATTAATTAAAATCTAGATCTAGACTTGTATTAAAACATTGTAACTAATAATATAAATATTGCTTTTATGAGTATAATATTTCAAACGACACATATTTTTGACACTTTGACGCAATTATTTGACATGTAGATATTAAAAATGTTTTAGTTTTTTTCCCTATTGTAACTGATTATTGAAATATATATTTTGGTTATTCTCAAAATTAGAAGCATGCACAAGAAAAGTGCAAATAAGATTTTACATTCCAAATATTTTAGAAACATTGGGTGCTATTCACAGCTTTGTACTAAGCGTTACTAAGAAAATTGTATTAGGAATTACTAAAAAATCTATTCACAGCTCGATACTAGGCAATACTAAGCGTTACTAAGTTTTGTATTTAGTACACAAATGTAAAACAAGGTAGTACCGTGTTTAACTTGGCTGAACGGACAATTTGAAATGCGAGATGTGCGCGATACGTTCGAAATTTACAAAATAGGCGGATAAAAGTGTATCGACGACACATGGACCCGTTTACCGAATTCAAGGAAAGTGAAATTAAAAGGAGCTACATACTGTGAGACTGTTCCAAGATAGTAGCCGATTTGTAAATAATTTGACTAGAGGAGAATTGACAGGCGAGCAAGTACGCCTATGTTTCGTCAGAATTACAAGTACTTCTTGTATTTAGATTTTAAACAAAGAGTTTGTACCAAAAATAAAACGATAACTAGGTATTAACTATTTTCTTATATTTGAATTTTGACTAAGGTTAAATTTTTTAGTTGTCAAAATGACAGTTTGTGATCACTATACTTTCAATTACATTTTTTTTCTGTCGCACGCACTCCTTTTCTTTTTCATTCCTCAATTTTCGGATCTCTTCCTATTTTGTTCAATTTTTTAAATACTTTCATTTCCCTTTTAAAATTTTATTCATACATTACAATTCTCTTAAAATTTAATATGTCACTTGGTGTTTGACATAATATAAAATATAACGTAACTATGACTACCAGTGATATTTGCGATGTTGTCAACTATGTTTTTTGCTAGTCACTTGAACTAACTAAAACACGCTAGTATAGAGCTCTGAATAGGTAGTGTATTAATTACTGTTTTAGCGCTAATACATGTTTTAACTAAAACAGCCTAGTACACAACTTTAGTATCGAGCTGTGAATAGCACCCATTGATTCTATTAAAAAAAAAAGAAATTTATTGTTTTGTGTGTCCAGTAAATTTCCTTTTCTCGTTTTTCAATTTCATTCAAAATCAACTCAGCTTTTCATATTTTCATGAAACTTACAAATTCTAAGTTTCGTTTACATATCTTGTCTCGTTCATGAGACATCATTGAGAAATTGGTCTTAACGGATTCAGTAGATCTCAAATTATGTATTTCTATAAATATCTTATCAGCGATTTTTTTCCATGATTCCAATACTTCCTTGTAATTTGTATAAAAAAATAAAAAGCAATCAAAATTTTGTCACACATGGTAGTCATGGATACGTAATGGGCATTTTTCTAAATTTTGATGATGTGGTAAGTAAGTGATTGGTCTCAAAAGTGACGAAATTGAAGCAAATGGTTGGTTTATTTTATATGCGAGAAATAGTCAGATAATGAACCTTTATCCTCAGCTTACCGTAAAGTTCGGTAAATTCTACGATTCTTTTTTATGTTCGTAAAATACAGTAAAAATAACAGAATTGGAAACACAACAAAGTGTTCGACAAAGCGATTTTAAAATCCACGCACGCATTGAACATAAAATGCATTTTTAATAATTTCTCTAGCGCCCCCACTTTCATCACCGTTTCAATTACGAAAGTCTCGTCTTTCGGTCGTAAAATTTTTTACGGCCAACGAGGAATCCACTTCTCGCCCGCTAACGAACGCACGTCCCGAGATCGAAACAGCTGAAGCCGTAGCCGTAGCCTACTAGAATGTATTCACCGCGTCGTCTTACATGTAATATGTAAATTGAGATATGTATGGTGGTATGCACTTATCGGTCGGAATGCGTGATTATATGCGATCTCGCGCCACGCAGCGGCTGCTAAACGGTGGCCATCCATGGCGGATGACTCACCATACAATATTTAAATTGGCGGAATTATGGAGAAATTGGAACAAGCGAATTAATTTGTATATATTGGTAGTGTTTCCGAGGGATGGACGTATTGACCAGGAGATTGAAAGGCGGGTGTCTGCAAGGTGCAAGATGTTGGGTGCTCTGGGTACAATTACTCGAAACGTGAATGCATCTAGAGATGCTCGATTGAGTGTTAAAAATGGTGTGTTAGTGTCTATATTGATGTATTTTATTTGAGTATTTGAGAGGAGTGTTTGGGTATACGAGACGTGATCGTATTCGGAATACATTGATGCATGCATGTTGAGTGTGAGATTGAGAAGAAGGTTGTTAAGGAAATCTGGTTGAGTTAGTTGAGGTGGTTTGGATTGGTGAAACTAATATATATGGGTGAGATTTAAGGTGAACGATTGGGTGGGCAATGGACAATGGAGTAAAAGGCAGTAGAAAAAAAAAAGAAACCGAAACCACTATGGCTTCAAGCAGACGAAAGAATTGAAAATCAAAACTGAATAGACGAAACTACATAATGAAGCTATATAGTAGAGCTATATTGTTATTATATAATATTAAAAAATTGAACTTTTAAAATAACAAAAAAAATCATTTGTGGGCATACCCACCATAGATTTCTTATCAAATGATGCAAGAACACGGACCACCACTATCAAGAAACGCTCATCCCTTCAAAAAATTTAGATCCACACAGACTGACAGACTGACAGAGAGACAGATAGACAGACAGATAGACAGACAGACAAACACACAGACACACACATAAACATCATCGCGAAACTAATAAAATCGTATTCTAGGGATACTAAAACGTTCTCATCCACTGAAAACTCACTACCGAATTTTTAGCATGATTTTTACGTTCCTTACAAGATGTTGCGGGATGTAAAAAGTTAGTTACATTCCAATGTATGTTCTCACTGTGAGAGAAGTTTGAGAAGTGCTGCGTGCTCACTGAAAGCTTGACCCGAGGTCACACATCAGGCCGATCGTAACATCCACCCACAGTGAGGTCATTCGTCGCTCTACTTCTACACTATACTTTGTGCAAGAACCGAGTACTCTCAGTACACACACTCAAACAGTTTCCGGAGTTGTACACCATGATCAAACACTCTCTGCTGGCTACTTCCACAAATACTGTAGCTTTGCAAATATAAACACAAGGAGAAGGAAAATATATAAAATACTACTTGAGTGTCTGCACATAGGTTTGATCAAATACTCTTAGAACCAATGCCTTATTCCTCTGCTCTATAGGTATATAGAATGTTTTACCTTTACCTCTATAACAATAATTTTTTGCACATTTAATAATGCTTCATAGTTTTTTATATGTTCTTTCTTGTTTTTTTAATTAGCTAACAATGTCACTATTTATTTTGGTATTTATTATATCAGTTTTTTACACATTATAATATTTTTTCCGAAATCGATACTTCAATACACGTTATCACTCAGCGAAATTAGCCAAAATAGTAGCTAAAGTAAAACTTATGTGTCAAACTAATAGCAGTACCTAAGATTACAAATATGTTATTCTGTTCTACTATTAGAGAATTAACGTCTTATTTAACTTTGATAATAATTAATTTACAAAAACATAATGGGTGCTATTCACAGCTCTGTACTAAGCGTTACTAAGAAAATTGTATTAGGAATTACTAAAAAATCTATTCACAGCTCGATACTAGGCAATACTAAGCGTTACTAAGTTTTGTATTTAGTACACAAATGTAAAACAAGGTAGTACCGTGTTTAACTTGGCTGAACGGACAATTTGAAATGCGAGATGTGCGCGATATGTTCGAAATTTACAAATAGGCGGATAAAAGTGTATCTACGGCACATGGACCCGTTTACCGAATTCAAGGAAAGTGATACATACTGTGAGACTGTTCAAAGAGACTAGACGATTTGTAAATAATTTGACTAGATGAGAATTGACAGGCGAGCAAGTACCCCTATGCTTCGTCAGAATTACAAGTACTTGTTGCATTAAGATTTTAAACAAAGAATTTGTACCAAACATAAAACGATAAGTAGGTATTAACTATTTTCTTATATTTGAATTTTGACTGTAAGGTTAAATTTTTTAGTTGTCAAAATGACAGTTTGTGATCACTATACTTTCAATTACATTTTTTTCTGTCGCACGCACTCCTTTTCTTTTTCATTCCTCAATTTTCGGATCTCTTCCTATTTTGTGCAATTTTTTAAATACTTTCATTTCCTTTTTAAAATTTTATTCATAAATTACAATTCTCTTAAAATTTTATATAAATGTCAGAATATGTCACTTGGTGTTTGACATAATACAAAATATAATGTAACTATGACTACCAGTGATATTTGCGATGTTGTCAACTATGTTTTTTGCTAGTCACTTGAACTAACTAAAACACGCTAGTATAGAGCTCTGAATAGGTAGTTTATTAATTACTGTTTTAGCGCTAATACATGTTTTAACTAAAACAGCCTAGTACACAACTTTAGTATCGAGCTGTGAATAGCACCCATTGCTATTTATATATATACTTTTTTTTAATTAATAATTTAAAGATTTCATAAAAAATATAATGTATACTCCGACACTAAAAATTTTTTTTCCGAAATCGGTACTAAAGTACACTATATTACTATGCGCAGTTAGCCAAAATAGTAGCTAAAGTTAAACTTGAGAGACTCTTAAGTCAAAATTTTACTTTACTCTTATGTCAAACTTGAATTACAAACTTAAAACAAATTTACTATTGGAAAATTTATTTATTATTTACCTTTGATAATAATTTATTGGATATAATGCAGATCATATGCAGATCACGTCTAAGAACTTGTAAATAATAATGAAAATTATACACAAATATTTGACACTTTGACAGTACTTTTGTTATCACAGCTATCCCCGTCGCAACAGCTAGCTGACGTTTTACAAATACATAATACTATTTATTTATGTTTTTAATTAATAATTTAACAATTTCAGTATTTTTTACCTCCCGCCTACCTCTAGGTAAGGGAGGTATTGTTTTTGGTCAAAAAATTGGGTAGTGAGTTTTCAATGAATAAACACGTTTTAGAGTCCCTACAATACGATTTTACTATTTTCGCGATGATGTCTGTATGTATGTATGTATGTATGTATGTATGTATGTATGTATGTATGTGTGTGTGTGTGTAGTCTGTGGCAATTTTTTCGTCTCGCATAACTCAAATACTATAACACCAAAAAATACAATTTTGTGAATTATTGCTTCTTATATTAAAATGAAGAGCTGATTAGATTTTGGATAAAATTGGGCAACCGGGAGTAGAAGTTTACTTGAAGCCCTTAACAGTTTTTTGTGAAAAACACGGTTAAATTTCCTTTTTCAACAATTTATGTTATTTTCAAAGTTGAAGAATATTTAATTTTACATGTGTTTTGATTATACTAATTTTATTAATTTTCATTAGATTTAGAGATAATAAAATATAAAGAAATTAGATTTCACAAATCTTGCATTCCTAGTACACCATGGAAACATTTAAAAATTTTCAATTTTTTCTTCGAAATGTGACACATGTCATTGTGATTGTCAAGCTGTTTTTTTAGTGAAGTATATGTCAAAAAATGCAATAAATATACGAAAGAAAATTTTTATTCTCAAATATAAATAGAAAATAAACAAATAAGAAGGTATGTTTTTGTATCAAATACTATTTTGTACTGTTTAAGAGTAGTATTGGGCGGGAGGTTATGTGCTGGCCACATCAGATTTTTTATTACTCATATGGTTTATTTATAATAAATTATTATACTTTAGTGTCTTGATATATAAATAACTATTAGGTCCGATTTTAATCAAACATTGTTTTCAATGCAGCAACAATTTTGTTGAAGATTTCAAGACATTATTTATTATTGACGAAGAGTGAGTGGTGCAGCGTATAAAGTATTTCCGTGTGTTTAATATTTATTATCGTTTTGATATTTGCCTGAACATATTCAGTATCACATTAGAGTTCTAACAAACATCGCTGAATATTTCATTCCCAAATTCACATTCGCCGTCAGAGCTTTTGAAAACGTCGGACCTTTGTCTAAGCACGCAGCAGCAAAGAAGAAAATAATCATGAATTTTTTATAGGACACACAATGTTCCCGTGTCTGAAAATACTTTTTACGCAAGAGTATGTTTGCTTTCGTTGACAGCTGTCAGCGAATCTAACGCAGTGTACTTCGCTTGTCTCCTCGTCGTGTTCAACTTTATTGATAGTTTTAAAAAACCTGTCAGAATATCTACGTGGGAGATGTCAGTAAAATGCTTCATGAATATTGGACAATTTGCGGCGGTCCCCAATGAAAAAGACTTTGCACGACCATGAAAAGAATTGTCCATTTCGTTCGCAATTCAAGTAGTTTTATTCTCTGCTCAAGAGATGACTCTGTAGTAGAACATAAAGAGTGTTTGTAGCCATGTCCGTGCATTTGGTTTTTATTGACATAGCGGTTAAAGTTTCTTCTAAACGTCAAGTCGGTGTTATTAATTCTACATACTTGGATTTGTGTCACTGTAAAAAAGATATAATAATAAAATACTCGTATTACGACGTGGATTTTGCCCAATCCATTTGAAACTACAGATATTATTAATTCCTAAAAAAAACTTTGCACAGCCGTAACTTAAAAACTAAATAATATATTGAATATTGTAAACAATAATTTTAAGTATAAGTCAGGAACTTCCACCAATTTTCGTCGAAATACACAATTTCGCATTTTCATTTCTAACCTCTGAGTTCTGAAATATACTATCTATTACAATTTAAACGATAGACCAAGTCTTAAACTAATTTCTAAAAATATTTTTACATCATTTCGTTGATCAATAAAAGATGTATTGAGAAACATCTGAAAAATCGCAAAAATCACGAAAATCTCAACTTTTCAAAGACGCAACAAAAAAACTAAGCGAGATATCAAAAAACGGACTCCAGTTTTGAAATTTGCATGCTTTAATTACCCTATAAACTAATTTTCAGCAATTTTTATTTTTTTGAATTTTTGCCCAAAATTGGTACCACCAAAAATTTCCAGACTCGATATCTCAACAAATAAAAAAGATACGCACCTGTAACCTTCACCACTGAATTCAGCTCGTCGAAATACATAAGTGTGGAAAATTTTAATAAAATCTGTCGACGGGAAGAAGAATTAGACCAAAAAGTCTGAAAATGGCCCAAAATTCGAAAAAACTCAAGGGGTTAGTATTGAAATTACGCCAAAAATTTTCATCTCCTAGAATTTTAATTTTTACACCCTATCCCCCTATTTTTGTCCAGAAACTTACGACAAAAGTGTTTTTAACGTTATCTGAACCTTATTTTTTGAGTTATGAGACATTTTGTGTGGAACGGAATTGAGAAAAAAGTGCTGAAAAAATGTTTGAGCGCCTGTAACTCGAAAAGTAAACGAGGTAATTCAAATCTGTTGTAATGAGTGTATTCAGCATACTTCACTTATCTTATATATAAATATTTGTGCTAGTATCTCCTAAAATACAAATTTTATAATCAGTCGAAATTAATAGAAAAAATATTGAGAAAATGCAAAAATCGTCCAACTTTGGGAACCTGTATCTTTTTTACCAATAAAGATAATTTAAATCAGATTTAAAATTTGGATTCTACATACTTTAGTTAACTACATACTGTAGTTACAATATAATATTTAAAATTATTGTTACATTTTTATGCATATTTGTATAAGGTGTTTTTTTCTTATAATTGGTATATTATTATTAAATAATCTAGTGGTCTTGGTTAAAATAAAACGTAAAAGGACATTCTATATTTATTTTTTGTCGATTGGCATTAAAGATGACACTTCACGGACTGCTAACAGTCTGTAAAGTGTCACTTTTAAACGTAGGTTGTAAACATATTTTACATAATAACTGCTCAACAAACGTATAGCAATTGTCAATAAATACATAGCAACCGTTCAACACACGCACGGCAACGCAATTTGACAGCGATAACCTTCAAAATATTTATATAAAATATTCACTAAATTAATATTAATTCCAAATAACTATTGTTTGTTTTACGCCAACACTTTCTTGCTTATTACCACTGAAATATAGTATTACTGGAACGCTCATTTGTAGGCTTTTATGAAAGCGAAATATGAGCCTGAGACAGAATGATATCGTAAGGCCACCCTTCTTTGTCTAACACTTGTTTATAGGATAGCTCCTATTTATAAACATGTTGCACTGTTTTGTCCAAAAGTGATAAATAATATTTAAGTCTATTTAACAATTACTTGAAAATTCCTTTAAATCCACATACATAATAGTTAACTTTATTAAACATTTTGTTTCAAAATCATAACATATTATTTTTTTAATATTTTATTATCAACATTCTAAGCGGACTGTAGAAGAAAGACAGGTGGCCAAACAACTGGCTGTCTCTCTCGGCTCGCATTTTCAACGTCAGTTAACGGTCGGGTCTACTATTATTATGTTTCACAGTTTATTATTATTTATTATTCCCGGTTGTATAGGAACCAACATATTTGAGTATTTCTTTAAAGCTTTCTATATTACTACTCCATGTAAGACAATTATTTGAATCAGCCTTTTTGGCGGTCTGCGAGTATTTTCTTTAGAAACATCCGAAACGACAGGCCCTAAGAGCACGGAGCGATCAAAGTCTCAGATCCAGCTTCCATAGCAATTTTTTGCAACGATCCTGCTGCCTTTAATTGTCTCGACTAAAACGTTCTCTCATCACCGTTAGCTTCTTGAAATAACTGTTTATTCGCGAGACATGACAGCAACACACTCGGCGATTTAGCCTGGAGTGAAGCCGCGAGTTCATTGTTTCAGTGTTTCTCCAAATCGTCATGAAGACGAAGACACCAGGAGTTCGTAATTGTGCGCCTATTCATAACATAACATTAACTTTCATTGCTGTTTAAGCGCTGTTCTGTTTAATTCGAACGAATATATCGCTCCTGAAAGCAAAAGCGAAAGGGTTAGGGCGGGGTGACATTGCGACAGATAGGATATCTCATACGACAAAATAAAGGTACACGATAAATTACATCAATCATATCATTTATTCATTTCTATGTATGGCAGTTTAAGTACAGAAAATTTCGGAATATAATCTTCAAAGTTCTTAATGAATTTATATCTGCTTAAAATTTTACTGATGAAGTCAATTCGATGAAATATCACGAAATATATTAATATATTTTTTCCCTTTACAAAGCCTAAATTATACATAACGTACGGAAAAAATTGAAAGTGTAGCTACTTTTTTCTACTCCTGTATAAATCCCCATTATTTCAATTTTTTTTCATGAATTGTAGTACCCATAATTCACGGCAGTGTATTATGATTTATAATTCACTCTTCTCGGCCAATCGCAGAGCCAGAAATTCATAATTCAATTATTTGAAAGACGTGATGTGGATCACCAAGCAACGGCCGTCTGACAATTGACATGTGGTCAGTTGTCATTTTGTATTTTTAATGTTGACGTTTTTCAACATGTGTTTTCAACGAATTTCGATCATTTTCAAAAGTGATTTCTGCATTTACATGAATAGAAAAATTATAGTATTATGTTCAGGATTTTGGTCATTATTCACTCGGATGATTTGCATCTTCATCTTCATCTTCGTGAACAATGACTATCATAATGCTTTATATAATAATATATTATTTCCTTAATAAATTTTTGACAAAAATCAATAACCAAGAAGTTGCAAAAAATTAAAACTCTTTTAAATTAACGCCCACCTATTAAATACCGCTGAAAATAATTGAAAAGGATCATTATTTTTTGTTTCATTCAAATCTGACAATTTGTTGTTATTTTAATATAATGCCCAACTGTTACGTTATTGTTATCATAACCCTGCTTTCAGCTACCAAATAACAGCCCTAGGGCGTGTTACGTTTGCTATTGAACGCAGAATACACAAACACTGACTTCTATTGGCAGATAGAAACAAACACTGACTTCAATAGGCAGATAGAAATATTGAAATAAATTAATTGTTATTGTAAAAAAATCAATAAAAATTGTAAAATGTAAATAGCCATAACTTTTATGATAATACATTACTATTATATTTCTTAACTACACATTGTTCATTTAACTTTAAAGTATTCCCAAGTTTGTAACGACTGCTCAAATTGATTCAAATTTAATTTGTTGTAACTTTTTTTTGTTTTTGGAAAGTTAAAAAAAAAAAACAATATTTTGGGCCCCCCTAGGTACACTTTCAATCTTTTCCGTATGTTATGAATCCCCCAGCGTATGCAGTGCCATCAAATTGCACCCCTAACGATTAACATTGAAATACTTGTGCTGTCTTAGTTAATGCACATTCGGTGTGTTTCGGGGATTATAGCTGGTTTCGTACAATAATCATAGTTGTCTAAAAGTTCATCCCTTCCAGATAATATTTATTCCACCCCCGCAATCCTAATGCACACGCACGCGTGAAACTCAAAACAGCAATTTGTCCTCAGGCAAAACACGGGTAATCCTCCACGGTCCAAAACTCTACAATTTCCCAAATTTCGTAAAAGTCATTTTCCTTTTCACCCTTGCCGGTGCAGCCACAGCTCGGTGCAGTGCTTGCATCGCGGTTCAAATCCCTTCAGACCGGGCTGGAGGGGTGCAATTACTGCGCCATCTGTTAATTAAGTTGACGCACATTCCACCGGGCTCTGCACACCCCTGGATGAGGGGAGCATATTTTGGGAGCGGCACGTGATGCCAAAGATGGCACAGAAATCTATTTTAGATGCATATAAGTACTAGGTGTTAAACTACCCCCGAAATGGTCAGGACTGATGGACCTCCGACTTGTAAATAAATGAACAACCCAGTTTTACACATTTTAAAATCGCCCACAAACTGTTTGTTTTCCGCCCTAGGCCGGCAAAATCTAAACTTTTGCAAGGTTAGGGTTGGTATCTACTGGCTCTCAATTTCATTTCTATTGTTCATTTTCTTTCCAGTATCGAATCTATGATTTTTTCGGTAATAAATTATTGATAACATTCTCGGCATCTTGTTTAATATGTGCTTGATAAAATATCATCTAAATATCACCAAATTTTTTAAACAAAACAAATGAATTGTTTTATATTTATAAATCCTTCGTATCCTTGTTTTGTAATATCCTGATGTTACTAACATTAAAAATCCGTTGTATTTAATATTTGACAAATAAACCAAGAATTTTGTCCGATCGAAAAAAAATATAACTATTTTGTACCCACAAACAACCTTGCAAAACACTTGACACAAGCTATTGAAAACCAGTAACTTTTAATATGCGTATTCGAGCGGTAAAATATATTTTAAAAACACTGGCTCTAGAGCAAAATCATCCTAAAAATAACAAAAATTTTCTTATAAAATATTACATATACAGATTTTTGTGTATCATAACCCGCAAAAACCATGGATTTTTCCAATTGTTTCATCAAATCTTTTAATAACCGGTTGCTATGATTTTTCTGCTGTAAATTTTGTAATTTTACGAGTATTTTGATTAAATTTAAATTACTTTAAAACATACTTTGTTCGTTACAATAAGTATTAGACGTAAACATCTTGCGGGAAGATATTCTTCCCGCACTTGGTATGGAAATAACTATTTTCTACGACCACTGAGATATCTGCTCATTGTATGTTTGTTGTTGCTAGGGATATGAGGTACATTACAAGCATCGTGCGAAATGAATTTGTTTTGTGAGTATTTCAATACAGATTAGTTCATTTAAGTATAGGTGCTATTACTAGAATACTTATTTAAAATTGTCAAATATTGGAATGGTGAAAGCGGGACAAATTTATTATTAAAATTAAAATAGTTTTGAAATAATATCGTGGTCGTAGAAAAAGTATAGTGTACAACTCGCATGGAATGTCAATTTCATACTCGTATGATTTGCAGCATGAGCCGAAGGCGAATGCTACAAACTTTCATACTCGTAGGAAATGAATACCATTCCATGCTCGTTGTAAAATATACTATAATCGCATCTCTTGCACATAACCGGAAATATAGAAGAAACCAAATTAAAACTGGAATTTTCTCATAAATTTCCCCAACAATGTAAACATATTTTATATTTTTAATTGTAGCAAAATGAGCATATGAATAATAGAAGATAACGTACGTGGAGAGCTTCTCCTGCTGTATCCATATGATTTATTTTTTAATTTACCCCTAAATGGCACATTCCACGGTCATTTCGCCAAGATAATTAAAAACCGCGACTAATCTTGTGTCGTCCCACTGCACGCATGCTGCATATAAAAACACTAATTAAACCAGAAGTTGGGAATATGCTCAAAGTTGGAATACATTGCTCTAGCACTACATAGATAAAATAATGTCTAAACCTAGCAAGGAAAAATTGCAAATTTGCGGAATCCCATTTTTCCTAGAATTACTAGAGTATCTTCAGTACGTGCCTTGAACGACTAGGAAATTGTTCAACTTCTAAAATGGCAATATAAACTTTATATAAACTAATAAACATTTTAATAAATGGAATGGAAAGAGTAATGGGTACACCAGCCTTATGGTTACTATTATGTTTATTTAATCATAACGGTCTGACGTTTAGGCCTTAATTGGAGCCTTCTTCAGAGACCAAATGATATCACATAATATACTCAATATTACATCCAAAATATGTCATTTTTTTGGGAACCAGATCTTCAATACCACAATGGCCGAACAGATGAAAAAATCTTAAAAGAACCTTGACCTAGCAAGGAGACTGACAGCAAAAAACAATTTTTTATAAATGATTAGGAATTGTGGTGCTATACGAAACGTGGCAATACTATCAAGGAGTAAGATTCACACAGTAACGCAGTAACGACACTTTAAGTATTTCATGATCTCAATCCTTCAGTGGTGCAATACAGACAAGAGAGTACAGTCATAGTATTTCATTCATGTTAAGTTCATAAAATGAGAGCAAAACAGAGAAGTAATAGTATATTCTACAACAAGTAATGGAATGGCACATATTCCACGCGAGAAAAAAGTTTGTAGCCCGAGCCAAAGGCGATAGATAGGCCATTCCGTTACATGTTGTAGACTATACTTTCTATAAAAAGGTTTTGGAAATTATACAAAAATACAAATATAAAACTGTTGTAAACGTCAAACTCAAATAAATCAAATTAAAACAAACAGACGTAAACATAGTAACTGAATCAAGATACTTCATATGTCGCGCTAATAAGCGGTTCTGATTCGTCGAAAATATTCCATACGCCGCGTATGGAATGTTAGTGATTCCATAACAATTTTTAGTAGTGGAATGCCCAGTTTCCAAAACAGTGTTAGAGAAACTTATTATGCGTTGCGTAACGGAAACATGAACTGCCTCCTCTGTCTTTTTGTCAATAACTAAATAACAACAATTGAACAATTGAAGTGATATTATACACGCCTTCTAGATACCCAATTGCAAGGAATTGTCGTTAGGATCATTCGTCATCATTCCGAGTCATATCTGACCTCCCCTCGAACATTAACGACAAAAAAGTATATGTTGCATCTTTGCTGAAACTCACGATATAAAATTAAACCAACACCATTTTGCAATATGATTTAATTACTATGTACGTCAAAGGAGAAATCTGAGCGAACTAAACTAATAACATTTTACATCCTAATTTACGAGAAACATCGCCATGCGTTCCAGGAAATAACTCACATCTGATCTGGAATGTAAGTCACCGGAGAAATTCCAGCTAATCTCGATGAAAACACAAGTATCTGCGCGGGTTCGTGACTGGAGCGTTATCAGCCATATCTAGCCCTTCTGTCGGGATATTGGCTATCAACCAGAGGAAATATATAAACTCAGCGCCCGGCCAAACTTCAGATAATTCGAGGCGCTTAACGAAGCCATTTAAATATCGGGGCGGCCTGGGAGTTGCGACAAATTGAAGGAGATGAAATTTTAATAAGTTCGTTATTATTTGATGTATCGACTTGGGATTGGATGGTCAAATATTCATGTAGAGTTAATTATTAAAATGTAATACAATATAATGGCCGCCAGGAGGTGTATTATGCAAGAGCTGATGAAAAATTCATGATGTTTCGTCATTATGCCCTGATACTGTTGAACATTTTACTAAATTAGCATTAATTATGTTCGTTGTTGGTGAATAGGATGATCACAAACTACCTCACACACTTGATTGATTGAAGTGTTTTAATAGGTATAATTATATTTTTCCATCTTTCTGGCTACGTTATTTGGATAAGATACTTGAAAACTTTTTTATACATCATACCATATTAATTAGTAGGCTTTCTTTGGATATTTTCCCGCTTCAGTACAAAATTCCATGTGTATTTGGAAAATGTTACATTGGACTAGCAGAACGATAACAACAAGAATTTCAGAACAGAAACGGGTCATTCATCTTAAGCAACCAGAGAAATCTGCTGTGGCTAATCATACCAATGGATAAATTTTGAAGGGACAAAAATAATAGCAAGATCGAAATGTGTCAATGGCAAATTCCTAAGAGAAGCTATAGTAATCTATCAGTGTATCAGAATGAAGAATACGAATTGGCTTCCTCTATTGTATAATAACTCATAATTTTTTGTTACTTAGTTACGTGTTTATGATGATGATCATTTGTTTTCCTGACGAAAGTTTCCATATAGTAATTCGAAATATCAAATTTTTATAAAAAGATTATTATACTTAAACTAAAAATAAATATTTATGTAACAAATACATAATTTAGGGTTTTATAGACATGTCATTTTAGGGGTCGAGTGATTGCAGTCAATAAAACCGTATTATGTACGTGTTACATACAATATTTTATTTGAAATCGACACAAAGTGCTACAATATCGTCATTGAAAGCACAGAAATCGTCACTAAAGTAACCCATTATACGACGATTTTAAGCAACCCAGTGTTGGCAACCGTTAAATAATTATTATACAATTAGGATAATTTTGGCAGATATATTAATGTACTATAGTAAATTTGGACGTAACATGGAACAAAATTTTCAAGAAGAACTAATTAATTCCGATGACGAAATTGAGGACAAAACACATAATTTTGAGTGTTATTTGCGATAACTTTACTTTTCGAGGTTGGCAACCCTGGCTGTCAGTTTCAATTGACAACTGACAGATGTATAAACTTAACCTATATTGTAATTGTTTAAGTTTTTTCGAATTTTAGATTTCAAATAAAAATTAATATGTACCTCGGCACTGAAGTTCCTTTTTATGGTTTATTTTCCTCGGCCCTACGGGTCTCGGCAACTAAATTCCATATTCGTGATAAAAAATTGAATTTCAGTGCCTTGATACATAAATAACTATTATGTTCGACTGCATTGCCGATTATTTTTCTTGGCTTAGAATAAATTTGATAACTTCAAAATGTATTTCTCTTTTGTTTGGTTACCAGGTAGTTTATTGTTCATTGTTTTTATTTTATCGTCATAAAGAACCACTTTACGGCCGCTAAACGATATCATAAACAAGTAATTATAATACAGTCGAATATAAATTATATTTTTCAACTCCTGTATAAATATATCCACATTATTTAAATTGTTTAGATAAATTATAGTAAGCATATCTCACAACAGTGAATTATGATTCATAATTCACTTTTCTGGACCAATCACAGATCCAGAAATCCATAATTCACAGTTATTCTAAAGACGTGATGTAAATTACCATACAACGGTGGTCTGACAGTTGAAATGTTGTCATTGTGTATTTTTATGTTGTGTGTTTCCAACGAATTTCGAACATTTTTAAAAGTAATTTCCGAATTTACAGGAGTAGAAAAAGTATAGTATTATATTCGGGATTGTGGTCATTATTCACTCGGATGATTTGCTTCATAAAAAATGTGTATGTGTATAAAATTGTTGACAATAAACAACATTGATATAGTAACACTAATAAGTTTGAATGGTAACAAAATAACTAATACGTATTTTGTTTGTTACGGATGTATGTGGTATTTACAGTAATGTAAAGTTTTAGTAAAGTAGTAAATGCGGGTCTGTTCGAGAGCTGGGTCCATGGGAGCAAGAACAGAACTAACTCGGTAATGTGTCATATCCGTAATCACATAAATAAGTTCTGGTAGCCCATAAAAGTGGGTAATGTTGTGCAGAGCCGCAGCAGGTCCCGACTCTCGCGTCTTGCTTCCTCCGCCGTCAGATGGAACCGCAGTTTCCGCCGCTCTAATTACCCGTTAATCAGTCTTATGCACTGGAATCCGCCAAGGATTATGGAACTTTAGAACCGGGAGACTTATTGATGTGTTCTGTTTTCAATGGTTAATGAACTGCAGCTGGAGCTAATGATGATTAATTCAATCATCTACCCTTGTTAAGATGCAGTTTACTCGCTAAGGAATTGTCGCCAAAGACTTCGAAAGACTACTTTTATTTATTTACCAAAGTTCTTTGTAGTTAAATCCAGCCAATTAAATATCAAGCAACTCTTCTATCCATTGTGTAAACTGCTAATATTTTGAAAGAAGCAACCAATGAAATATAATATTACTGGAACGACAATTAACGTTGAAATTGCAAGCTAGTCGTTGGACCAACTGTCTTTGAAGTATAGTCTGCTTAGAAAGTTAATAAAAAATGGAATGAAATGAATATTCAATGAAATATAATACTACTGGAACGTCAATTAAAGTTGAAATTGCAAGCTAGTCGTTGGGTCAACTGTTTTTGAGGTATAGACCGCTTAGAAAGTTAATAAAAAATGTAATGAAATTAACATTCAATGATTTTGAAATAATAGTTATTTATGTATCAAGGCACTGAAGTTTAACTAAATAAATAATATGAAACAATATGTGCAAGACGAATTAACTAATTAATTCCGATGAAGAAATTGAGGACAAAATACATAATTTTGAGTGTTATTTACGATAACTTCAATGTTCGAGGTTGGCAACACTGAGTGTCAGTTCCAATTGACAATTGACAGATGTATAAACTTTACATATATAATTTTTTTACAGTTTTTTTTTAAATTAGAGATTTCAAATAAAATTTAATATGTACCGCGGCACTGAAGTTCCTTTTTATTAAAGTTAAAGTTAAACTTCAGTGCGTTGATACATAAATAACGATAATTTGAAAATTAAATAACATATTAATGGAAAAGAGTTTAATTAATAGTGTTGTATGTGAATTTAAAAGAATTTTCAAATAATTGAACAATACACTGTTAAATATTATTTATTATTTTTTGACAAGACAGTGCAAAATGTTTTTACATAGCTACTGTTAAACAATTATTAATCAAAGAATGGTGGTCTTATAACATCATCAAAAGTGGAATTACCCACTCGATAAAATTATCACAATCAACCTTCGGCAAACTTCGAACTCAAGGGGGAAAAAGTAGCGCTTTCCTCTCTAGTTTGACAAATAACTATTGCTAGCGAGGTCTGTGGCAGGATAACGTCTGTCTACTGGGTCCGCTAATTTTATATATAAAAAAGCTCGTATGTATGGATATTTGGTGAATTCTGTAATAGATCTGAACAGATAAATTGGATACTACATAAGCATTAGACAGTACCACTTTTAGTCAGATTTACAATTCGGTATATCGTGAAATTTCTAACAGATACATTGAATGACATTAAGGCATTACTCGATATAAAGTTTGAGGATAAATCGTACGCTGTATCAAAATTAGAATCACCTATTTTTAGTTAGATTTACAGTTTGATATCTGAAGAAATCTCTTGGGGAGAGACATTGGATAGCATATAGGTACAATATGATACAAGGACTAAGGATAATTCTAAAGGTGTATCAAAATTAAAGCAGCTTCGGGGTAAATTTTAGTTCGATATCGTTCCGGATCTCTAACTGATCTGTTCCGAAAAATTGGGTTATGTTTGAGCAAAATTAATTATAAAATCTTAACTAATGTCTTTCCAAAAAACCATACATTCATTCGTCAGGTTTCGTTGTTTAGCTAGACGCCAATTAAGGTTTCAATTTTTGTTTAAGATATCTGCTTAATATTTTGTTGAATACCCGCTGAAAAGGCCCATCTAGAAACGTTAGGGCCCCCCTCATATTTTATTCCAAAATGTAAATGTAGTAGAATGTCAATCTAAGAGTGGTGTAGGCACCGTGTTCCGTGTTTGTACAACGTTGGCGAGAAAATTAAATGCAAACAAACCAACAGCCAACTCTTGCATTGTTGACAGTCGCTACGTAATTAATTAGAAAATTAACAGCGTCATTAAATATGCATCTGTCACCAGCACAAACATCCCCGTGAAACCACGGCAGCCAAAAATCCTGCATCATTCAACAACACAAATTAGGAAGATTTATGCGGTACACAGCTCATCAAAACATGACAATAAATATTTGACACAGTTTATTTGCAATAAGTATTGTTCTGAAGACAAGTCAAATTTCCTGAAACCAAAACTTATAAGAAATTGCAGTTTCTTGTTACACCAATAAATTCGCAACTTCCATTCTTTGAAACGAGACAGTTTTCAGGATTTTGTAAACAATTTTTTGTAGTAAACAGAAAGTAACGATAAAATAAATTTAGAGCATTTTCCAAAGAAAATAAGAAAAATACGAAACACCACAATACACTTATCGATTCCGTCCGAAAATATGACACAGCAAAACCAAGACAACCTTAGGAGAAAGACACTCTGTTTTTATATTTCTTCACATCAATTGTCTATATATTTTACGCATTATGTTAGGGTTAACGTTTATTAATGGTGCTGTTTCCACTGAAATATAGTAATGCTGGAACGCTAACGTGTATACTTTTATTAACAAGTCTACGCGTATATTTTTTTAAAAGTATGTATGGCCACGCATAACTTTTTACAGAGTAGTCCGATTTTAATGAATCTTTTTTTATTAGATACCTTAGAGGTGGTTTCATTTAAATTCCACCCCTAAGAGTAGAAAAATTCACCAATTGAATTTTTATGTGTTAACTGATTCTACCACGCATAACTTTGTACTGGGTTATCCGATTGCCATGATTCTTTTTTTATTGAATATAGTATAGTATAGAGTATACTTCGAAGTTGATTAGATTGGAATTTCAAAAAAAAATCACAGGGTAGAAAAATACCTAACCAGCAAAAAAAAAAATTAAAACTTTTTAATAAAATTAAACCGACGAAAAAAGGAACTAAAAAGCGAAAAATAAAATAAACCTTTTTAGTCTTAATAACTAAGTAAACTAATATAATTAACTAACGAACGCAACTCAAAATTAGTTACTTACATTAGTTTAGGATCTTAGTTATTAAGACTAATAGTTATTTACTTAACAAGTGGGCAAAGTAAGGAATTATTAAGGAAAAGGAAGTTTTGTTTTTGTATACGAACATACAAGTGTGAAAAATATAAATGTCCGTCAATGTTAAAAGATTCAATTTATTGAAAAGATTTCTGCAAGGCGCTTTATATTTAGCTCCTGCCAAACAACAAACAATTCTCTTTTGGCAAATGAAAACATCCTGACTAGCATGGGAAGAGCCCCAGAAACAAATTCCAAATATCGGGACTATAAATCTTACCCAAAATATTTCTGTCTCTAATTTCAATATTCTGTGTAATTTTTAGTTAGTTAGTTAGCTCACAATAGCAATCTGAAACTTCTCCAATTCTAAAGATTTGCTCTTTCTATTCAGTACTGAGATCTTGTATAGGGGTGGAAGTTGCTAGAGCCCCCTGTAATTAAACGCGAGTTGTACAAATCACTTAGCGCAATCCATCTCACAATTTCACTTACTTCAAAATGGCGCCATTTATCTGAAAACTTCAATTCAGCCGTCGCCAAATAAGTGAGTAAGTAATCAAGTAATCAGTGCTCGGTGGTGTTTTTGTCGTGCGCGGGCCAAGTTTGACAATAACGCTAACGCCGCTGTATTTCAGCATTAATTACCGAGCGACCGCGTGAATTATAACTCACTGTTAAATGTGGAGTCATTTGCGAACACAAACTTACTCCATTGTGCCCTTGGCGGAGGCGGCGGTCGGGTAATCCGGCTCGATGCCACTTCAATTACCCGAACTTGCCTTATTGTTCAACACACGCATCTTTTTATTGTGAAACTTGTACATTAAGCGAGGATTATATTTAGATTACGTCGCGGAAGAATTAATGTCAGTTTTCTTGATGAATTTTTCACCAAGTTTTGATGTAATTATCCGCGGGACGTGCCAAGACTTCATTTATCATAATTATTTTATTCCTTTACAAATTTCCTTGCGTGGGATAATGACGAAGTTGTTTTATTCGTTAATTGACATACATAATTTTATATTAAGGTGCAAACGAAATGAACACACAATTTCTAAAATTCTAATCTTTAAGGACTGTGGAATATGAGGCTTGATGGGCAATGGGGTCTTTCACCATTTTATTTTTATTTTTTTTATGAAACTTTATCTAAATTAAAGATTATCTACACTTTTAAAAAGTCTTAATTGATATTCATTAAGCCACAATAATTTTTTTAAATGTTGTGACGTCATAGTAGAGGTGTTGCTGGATCTAAAACAGTAGAGATTTAAATAATTTTTGTTACATAAATGTTCTATTTTATTGTAATAATAAAATAAGTAAAATAATATATGACTACAATTATTTACAATCTGTACTATTTTAGATCCAGCAACACCTCTACAATGACGTCACAACGTTTAAAAAAAATCATTGTGGCTTAATGAATAACAATTAAGACTTTTTAAAAGTGTAGATAATCTTCAATTTAGATAAAGTGTCATAAAAAAAAATGGTGAAAGACCCCATTGTGTCAGGGACATTTTTAATTATTATCTTTATGAATTATTAATCTATCGTTTTCAACATAATTAACAAAATTGTTTTAACCTGTAAAGGAGGTATAGGATTTATGGTAAAAATTCGGTAGTGAGTTTTCAGTGGATAATAGTTATTTACTTTACAAGTGGGCAAAATAAGGAATTAACCAAGAGAGAAATTTTAGCACACGAAGCCGAAGGCTGAGTGTGATAATTTTATCGAGTGGGTAATTCCATTTTGCCCACGTGTGAAGTATAACGCTTTATCCAACACCTCTTAATAAATGAAAAATTTATTAAAGAAATATTATTTGACAGTGACATATGCTTTAAATTTTTAAATTAAAATGTCAATCGAAGTAGTTACCAAGGTGTTGTGTGTTATTATTTTTGTTATAAATAAAAAAATACTCATTAGTGACTTTTCTCAAAATTATACCTACTAGTGGGTAATCTGTTACTTTCCTTGTTTAAAATCGCCATAGTTATAGAGCATTTATTGAGAGGTGTTGGATAAACATGTTTAAAGTTCTAGAATACGATTTTAATAGTTTCGCGATGATGTATGTGTGTCTGTTTGGCAGTCGATCTTTGTGGATCTCTGGAGTTACGGTTTCTCAAAAACTACTAAACAGAAAAAATATATTTTGTATATATCAACTGTATCAACTTGAGAAGAGAGTTTTTGGTGATAATGCAACCGAAAACGGTAGTTTTCTTAAAGTCCTATCAAGTTATTTTGAAATTTCTCAGTAAATTATGGTTTAATGACAATTTTTGTTATTAGAATAATGTTTTTAATATTATCAGAAACATGTTTCTCTTACTATGACCATTTGTGATTTACAACCCATTAAAGAAATTGTTTTTGAAGGGATGTTCTATTTTGTAATAAAAATAAATGCTTTCATATTGTCTTTATTCGGGTTAGATTTAATATTTTAGTATGACGCTTTCAGTTTTGTATTTATTAATTGAAAAATGTTTAGGGCTCTTGTCAAGTAAATAAATAGATTGATCCATCAAAACCCTGCAGCGACCGAATGAAAAATTGCAAACAAGCGAGTTTCCGTTCGAGGTACGCGACTTTGAAGCACGTAGTCCTCTTTTTTCTACTTCCGGTAAAATCTGGTGAAGTAAGACAGGAACCTTATCGACGAGTCTCGGAAAAATAACTGCTGAGTTGAAATTATAAAAGATTCAATTCAGTCGTGTCGGACGATGATTTATACCGAGTGTAAGTGGGTTATAACACGGGGGCGCGCGCTTCCTTCCGCGGCGCCCCCAGCGCCTTCGGCCGCCAGCGCAGCCAATGAGATTTATAGGAACGCTCTGCGCTCTCTTTGTATTATTCGCACACGTCCATCCTGTTATATATTGCGAAATAGGTTCTATCTATACCGGACAATAATTCAAAATACAACATTTTTATTTCATTTTGTTTGGTGTTGTTAGTAAAGATTTGTACTGCTTCCTAATTTGTCTATTCACATTATATTGTACTAGTAGCCATTATTATCCTATATCTTTTTGAATATAACCTAATTTTCTAAATTCTCTAATTCAATGGTCGCGTTCAGCCGAACCTAGCGGCTAGCTACCGTTTGCTAGTGCTAGATTCTAGCAGATGAAAAGTAGTATGAATTTGAACGAAATTTTGTTGATGCTGTCATCTTATGTCAGTCAAGTTTGGTGGAATTAACCTCAAATTCTGATCAAAGTCAAATCCAAAACAGTCTTTTAAAATATCAATATCAAATACTTCATATATTTCATTATATTTTAAGTTTTTTTTACAGATTTTTTTCAGACATGATTAATGTTGATGTTATTATAAATGAATTTTTGACAGTTGTTAGTTCTAGAAGGTTTCTAGCTGCTGAAATCTAGCGGTTACTTAGGAATACGTTCAGCTGTGACCGTTAGGAATCTAGTTGCTAGGTTCGGCTGAACGCGCCCAATTATTTATTAAGATAACCCCGTCCAAATCAAAATAAACAAGAGTTTGTACCAATTATTTTTATTATTTAAAGGATGCTATGATCGAATGATGAGGATATTGAGAAGAAATAAAATGGAATTGCAGTTTAAATATTTAATAAAGAAAAACTGCACCGATGTTTCGGCAGTCTATTTTTATTATTGTTGGGTGAAAGTGCGGAGAAATATGTTATTGAATGTCGATAAATGTAAAGTGTTGTTGTTTGAGCAGATTGATTTGCTGACTGATTGCAATGTTTCAGTGAATGGCTTTAGATTGGAACAAATGAATGAATTTATATATTTGGGTAGTATGTTTTGGAGGGATGGACGTATTAACCAGGGGATTGAAAGTCGGGTGTCTCCAGGGTGCAAGTTTTTGGGTGCTCTGGGTATATTTACTCGAAATATGAATGTATCTAGAGATGCTCAATTGAATAGTTATAATGTTGTGTTAGTGCCTACATTAATGTATGGTTCTGAATGTTGGGTGTAGTTAAAGAAGCAAGAACGACATATAACTGCTGTGGAAATGAGGTATTTGATATGATGTGTTTGTGTCCGGAATAAGGTGGTGTATGGTAAGCGTGAAAGATTGAGAAAAATGTTGTTAAGAAAGTGGGAGTGAGTCAGTTGAGGTGATTTAGATATCTTGAGCGAATGTCGAATGAAAGGTTGGTGAGATTGGATGAGATTGAAGATGAACGCATACGTGGGCATATTCGAGAAATAAATGGTTAGGTATAATTGATGGTTTGTTGTGTGAACGAATTATTCTGAGTGTGAAGAATAGACGAGCATATATGAATGTTATTAGTCTTCGGACGAGATTGATTATTTGGTGACTGTGTTTCTGAGCTCGTGCTACTCCACTTAGTGGGATATAGTGTGACGATATGTATGTATGTTATTAGTCTTAGAATTTTACAAACAAGGACATAAGAAAGTAAAGCACTACATAATTAACCAGAACAATATCCAAAGAAAATCATGTGAATATTTCCAAAGTGTCTGGCTTGTCGTAACTAATTGAAACAGCAGTTGAAATGTAGCAGATTCGCCGTTACAAAAGAACCGAAATTCCTCGAACGTAGACACAAAACCAAAACAACGACACGTTGTCGGAATGCAGCAGCAACAAAATAAAACCGCAACGCATCGTCTGCCGAGTCCAAGAAAGAGATTTACAAATACCAGGGACTGTTATAATCCCATCCATCTTATTAATTGGTTCGAAACGCTCGTTTATTTTGATTTGGACGGGCAGAAAATCCACAAATCTAATATCGCGATGCAGGACGACGCCGGGACACAGTAGGCTGTGCAGGGTGCGCTCTTGCGACGGAGGGTGTGTCAGAACAGCTGAACATCACATGGAGGGCTTGGTGAGAGCACGAGGTACGCCGAGAGAGCGTGAGGAATTTGTACTTTGCCACGGACAATAACAACAAATAACAAAAATGTAATTACTTACATTATCAACACTGCAATATTGTTGGACAATGAAAACTTAGATGGCTTACCTGTAACAAAAGAAAATAGATATTAGTAAACAATATTGGTGTGGTGAAATGTTTTTATTTCTTATAATAGAAGGGATGATTTATATCCCGGAAACCAGATATTGGCTGGTACTATAACCTCAGTTATTAAAGAATTACTTTAACCACACTTTCCTAAGTTATTTTAGTATTTTAGATATATCGAGTGTCTACTTTTTTATAGTACACAGGAAATACTGTATTAAAATTTTCGTATACAAAATATGTTCAGAATCAAAAACTGTACCACATGAGCCTAAATTTATTGATTGTCATAACATTAGACGTAAAATAAAATATACAATTTTTAGCTGATTCCAAAGTGCTACAGGAAGCAAAACATAGTAACAGTCGTATTGTTTGAGTTTTACAGATGAAATTTAACATGGTTTCAATGATTATTGTCTTGTTTAAATTATTTGTAAATGGTAAAAGTATCCATGATTGCTGAGAAATAATTTAAACAAGTCAATAATCATTAAAACTATGCCAAGTTGTCTACTTATTAGATAGACACTCATTTCATCGCAAGTGATAGATTTCTCGTACTATATCTGTTCACTTATCTGATTCCGTGTTGGTAAAATGTTACTAAAAGTCTGAGAAAAAATTACAAAACCATATAATATAACTTACTTGTTAATTGTTAGATAGGCAAGATACTCATTTAAATATTATTTAATATTGGTACAGATTAACAAATAATTATTAGAGTAGATGCCTGCTATAATCCAAAATTATATTTATGATTCAGCACCTGAACAAATCTGAAGCAATATATGTACGAAAAACATATTATCCAGCGTTAGATTTCGCTGGATATTTCACAGATATTGTTAGAGAATAGGGCTTCCTATATCGCCTTGGAGTTATGATTGAGTTTGTATGTACAAATCAGCTCAAATATTGGATAGTGTGTAGCTATTGAACAAAAAACTCACATTCATTTGATCTGATATAAATGAGGTTGTAGAATAATAACCTCACATCTCGTAGATGACAGTTAAGTTAAAGTACTTTACATACGTCGCTAAAGTCATGTAATCATGTAATGCGAGTAGCTATTGAAAATACACATCCTTCGATCCATTCTTCGTCCATCCAGATGACACTACGTTGTCCACCACGTTTAGCACTCTCACTAACCCACACATACATCACGTTCACGTACACTATTGCAGGACAAGCAGCATTCGCTTAATGAAACCTGACAAGACGTACCAGGAATATAGTAAGAAATTCACTTGGTCATTGTGTATACATGTACATGTACACATTCTGGTGTTGTGGTTTGTGGGGTGGTAGCACTGATAGGTGAGGGAAATGACGTGGTAAGCTTCAGATGAATTAATTATTAAAAGGAGACAAATTGAGGGACCTTATTGAAGGGAGGATTAGTGAGGGATTGTGCGTTATTAGATTGTTTTGGGCTATTTGCCAAGATGATATACGAGTAATGAAGATGTAGTGGAGAAGTCAATAGTTTTCTTTAAGCAATGATATTACAATCCACAGAAATGGAGAGGGGAATGAACATATACGAGTAAAAGAAATAACGAAGATAGCTCACATAGCTTATCCACAAATCTGGGGTATAGGGTAAAGAAATTTTAAAAACCACTGTTCCTTTTCGATAAATTAATTGCGAGCATTATAATATACAAAGCTGAAATTTGGGGTTGAAGAGAACAAGACAATATAGAAAGAATCCAATGAAAATATATTAGAGCGATACATGGACTAGATAAACAAATACCGAGGGAAATATCCATGTATACAGACGCTTAAATTTTTTTGCAATTAATGGTATATAATATATATTATTTGATGTACTGATTACAATGCAAAAATAATTTCTTCAAAATTCGCAAAAATAATTGTAAATATTTTCTGTGCAATTTGTCCGATGGGATTCAGTAATAAATATATTTATACTTCACTACCATCAAGGACTAAAAGGAAAATAATAATGAGACAAAATTAATGAAATAAAATTGAATTCACTGGTATCCAACTCAAATAAAATAAATTTTAATGTTTACTAACTTTTATTCATTAATGTCAATGATTAGACAAGTGGCTCGAAAAATGTTTGCTGCAAGTAACGTGCAATTATTCTTGTGTCTTTTGCGTTATAATCAGTACATCGAATTATGTACACCCTTAAATTTATTTGCAATAATTTTCAAGTACCCTGTGTATTAGAGGAAGAAACAAAACAGTACAAAATGAATAAAGAAGCAAGTAAGAGTGCAATGAAGTATAAAGAAAAACTTAGGACACCATGGAAAAATCTCACATATTCTTTCTCAGATTAGGGATAATTAAAGTGCTCGCCATTTTATTTTTTAACAATATAACATATGAATTATTTTAAATGATTTCGAAGCAAATTTGACGTACTTTTCAAATTTGAATAAAATATAGTGTGTTTTATTTGAAATTTCAAAATAAGTAAGTAAACCGGAATTGATATCTGCAATGAATTGGGAACAAATATCAAGAAAAAAAGAAAGAAAACATAAAAATAACCAATGGAAAGTAAAAAGAACAAAATTTTATGAAAGAAACGGACATATAAAGTCGATGAAATTATACGAATAAATCTAGACATGGTACATTCCAATACATAAATACTCTATTGACTACAAGCAGGCCACTACATATGACAAAGGAAAATAAAAATCTGAAAATAATTGCAAGATTTAGAATAGACAACAAAGAAAAAATAAATAATGACTGGACAAGAGACGATGACAGAAAATTCAGTATATGTGGGAGAGACTTTGAGACAATAAATCATTTTAGAAGAGAATGTACAGAAGAGCTAAGAAATGATAAATCTACACAACAGGTTAAATAATACTATGTAGCAATAGTAGTATTATAAATAAATGAAATTACCACATGAACATGATAATGTAGAAATTTGAACAGCGAAAGGCAACAAATAAATATTTACTACTAGTATTTCAACACACTGAAGTTCTCTGTAAGCCAGGTGTGCTCCACGGCATCAGTTCAAATTTCAAATTTATCTCCAATTCGTCAGCGCCTCTCCCGCGCAGGATAATCCCTCCTGCTCGCATTTCAATAACAACAATAGAGCGAAGTGCGTCGGGATGATGTAAATTAATACACGCGTGTACCGCAGGATTCGATCCCTTTACCTCCTGCTGCGCTGCGTACAACAACAACAGCTGGCGGCTGTCGCCGGGGCGGCGGGGAGGGCCCGGGAAATTACCAGCCAGCCATCATGTCGTCCTGATGAATGCGGTTGCCAAGGATTAATAGTTGCGCACACACTGCCACTCACAATTCTGCGGATGTTCGCGACGCTGAAAGCGAGTTAGTTTTAATATTCTGGCACAACAAAGAGCCTGGAAAACTATGAAATAATTTTACACCTGTGTACTGTTGAAGTTTATTATAATAATATTATTTTTCAAAGCTCTTTCAATTTATAATTTTCATGTTTCTAAATAAATTATTAGACATGGACACTTATGGACAGCATCTGAATTTGTTTGACATAATTTTGGTTTAAGTTCTGTAATATTTTATTTATATTCGAGGTTTCGCACGTAATTCATCACCAAGGAAAACAAGGAAATAGCAACACTAAGTAAGTAGCAACAATTTATAACTTAAAAAACAAAGGGAGTCAAGTCTTGCAAATCTCGTAGGCTTCATTCTGATTCTCTGATAGATTTCTACTTGTATAACTTCCTTTATGAGTCTGCCACTGACACATTTCCATCTTGCTACAATTTTTTGTTTCTTCAAATTTTATTTCAATGGCATAGCTAACCACAGCAGATTTCTCTGGTTGGTTAAAACGAATGGCAAGTTTTGTTTTGTAATTATTGTTGTTATAGTTCTGCTAGTCTGTCCAATGTAACATTTTCAACATTCACAACTCCAAAGGACTGAAATATCTTTCGTTTACTTAAAAATATCCCAGCAAACACAGCTGTTACATTGATGTACCTGGTATGTAATATCTGAAACCTAAGTAGTATATCATTTATATACGTACTAATAACGTAATATACATATACCATGTCGGACATCTCTTGAGAGAGCGTAAAATTATATTGTTGGTATGTCACATTGGTCTTGGACATGGTACATACCTACAACATGTATATGTTATGTTACCGTACTTATTACATATTCACAGTTAATTAGAAAGTTTTATATATTTTATATAAAAATATAGCAAAGAAATTTTAAATATTTTATAGTGTAAACTGAACAACTTTGAAATATATTTAATTTAATTTTGATAAGTGGTTATATATTTCCGTAATATAATTTATGTAAAGGAAATTGTTAATTTATGAATAAATAAATATTTTCAAAGAGATCTTACTGAAAAATGTACAAAAACAACTATTCCATTCGTATATTCAAAGTTGTTTATACCAATAGTTTTGTTATGTACCATTAACGTTACGATGTCTATATACATGGGATGTCATGTCTCATAGACCGTGTTGCGGACATAGGTCTATCCAAGTTATGTATATATAACGTACTCTCGACATAACTGTGTTGGCTGGGATGTTATAATTTGAGATAGGGAGCAAAATATACTTAGATTGTTTTTGTCGTTTACTTGTTGTAAAATCTTTTCATTAATAATATCTATCATGTGCAACATTATTCGCAACTGATTCTACAATAGAAATAAATTAAATTTATTGTTTTGTATGCTTAGTAAACTTCCACAAACTCAACACAGTTCTACGCATTCAAATGAAACTTAAAATAATGAAATTTCATTGCTCTATTTTTTAATCATCTCACTTCATTTCCCTTAGTAGAAATTCGCAATGAAAATAACAGTATACGACAATATATATTATTATTATTATTATTGTAACTTTTAAGTCGCGTTTGTCTCTGAAATCTGCAGCCTTCTAGAGAAGGGGTCAAGAAGCACGAAACCACTAACCATCTAAATCTCTCCGTCCAGCAGTGGACCTCCGACCAATTACCGGCATTAGACCGGATTTACCTGCTAACGACGAGATATCATTCGGATAACGCAGCATCTCCTGCAGTTAGGCGAACGCACAAACGCACCGCGTTATTGCTATTAGCAGAAGTGTACTCCGGGAGGCTTACGCATCTCTCTGCGTCGCTAATTAATGAGATAATTAATTGCTTTGCTACAAAAGTAGCGATGGCAACCGCCTGTCTCCAGAGGGAGTGATATCGCCGGAAGAGAAAGGGTTTTGATGTAGGAATGAAATATTAAAAATTGCAGCATTTATTTATTCCCAAAATCTAATCAGTTTCTAACAAAATTTAAAATCTAAATATTGTATTCTAGGGTCCCCAAAATGTACTGATCCACTGAAAACTCTCTGTTGGAAATGTAACAAGGCGAACATTCAGAATACGATTAATTGTTTTTACTATCAAAACGATTTTAAAATATCAAGTTTCAAACTGCGAAAATCGTCTTGAGAGGAGTTCTTGAGTTTAATTTATTGCTACACATATGTGTTAGAATTTTAGTTATTATAAATAGTCATTTGAGTTTATCGCGGCAAATATTCTGAAATATCATCTGGGGATGACAGATTTACGGAGAGGTTTGGTCGAACCCTAGATAAAGTTTTAGTTTTACGTAATTTTTGTGTTAGTTCTGTGGAAAACGTTTTCTATAACACTGTTTTGGAAACTGGGCATTCCACTACTAAAAATTGTTATGGAATCACTAACATTCCATACGCGGCGTATGGAATATTTTCGACGAATCAGAACCGCTTATTAGCGCGACATATGAAGTATCTTGATTCAGTTACTATGGTTACGTCTGATTATTTTAATTTGATTTATTTGAGTTTGACGTTTTCAACAGTTTTATATTTGTATTTTTGTATAATTTTCAAAACCTTTTTATAGAAAGTATAGTCTACAACATGTAACGGAATGGCCTATCCCACGCTCGCAAAACGTAGCCCTCGCCTTTGGCTCGGGCTACAAACTTTTTGCTCGCGTGGAATATGTGCCATTCCATTACTTGTTGTAGAATATACTATTCCATCTCCCTGCACCATAACCCGTATGGGGTAATTGAAGTGTTTGGCCAGCACAAGAAAGACAGTTGGTTTTCAGTCTTTGAAATTAGCAGACGTCTTCTCAAGTCTGCTGTGCTCTACAAAATGTAGAACTTTAAATAAATTCGTCGTTAAATATGTTTCGGTAACTGTAAGTATTTGAGCATATTTATTCGTTGTCGTCGTTTGTAATATTTGTATTTGTTTGTTAATTGTTGATTCACCGTTTTACCATTTTATTAAATATCATTTTTATCATCTTAATAGTGTTTGTGTTTTTTTGTCAACCCTTTAAGTTTCAGTCTCAGTCGCCAGCCGTGCTACAGAAATTTTGATCCGCTACAATACCTCCCTTACACACCTATATATGCGAAAGGTAAAAATCTCTAAATGTGCATTTCGCATGACAATCGTTATTTACTAAACTCTGTGAAATCAATAGAATCGCGGATCGAGAAAACATTCAGAACACAAAAAATAAGCGTAATAGCATCGCTTAGGAACAGGCCGGATCGGGGAGCGATTTAAAGCTGGAACGATAATGATTGTCGTTTAGGTATCAGCGTTGTTCAAATCATTCCCAAAGAAGCACTAGAAATGGCCTATTAGTGGCTCGGAACATGTGCGCTGGCCTTTGTACTCGAGGAAGACGGATGGCGTGTTCTAGCTCCATACGCGGGCTATTTACATAACCGGGGATTTCTTTTAACTAGAATTCCTTTAAAATTGAATAACATACGTTCTACCTTGTAGCTACTTCTAAATGCAGTGAGGCACGGACGACACATTTTACCTAAATAGATTTAATAAGATTGTTTCATACACGGAGTGCTCGGAAAATTATCGTTGGGCTACAGGAGACTGCAACTGCATTTGAAATTGTCTTTGGGGGTGATTCTACTTTTTTAATTAATTGAATTTACTGTTTTGTGTGTCTAGTAAATTTCCTCTAAATCCCGAATCTTATAATTATGAAGTTTTTTTATTCTATGCTCATTTGTTTGTGAGATACCTCGACAAACCGATGATTCCGCGACTAGAATGCCCACCAAGTACAAAACGAGTTAAGTGACTTTATCGAGTACCGTCCGTAAACTATACAATTTATAAAAGAAGTAATGTAATATAAGTTGGAAAAACTTCCAGAATTCATAGCAAAATTATATAGATTTACTTGACAGAATGGTGGGATGAACAGGATATCAAATGGAAAATTCAATTATAGCAATGTATAATGCGCGACTTTTGGTATAATCATATATCCAAAACTTGTCGTTTTATAGATGATGGAACACAACTAAAAAACCTATTTTCTTATAAAATTTTTTTTTCGAATACAGCCATGTTCATTTTATTTTAATATCTTATTTAGTTAATAACTTATTTATAGAGTAAATTATGAATGGTAATGCAAAATGTGAGACTCTAGTCTTATCATATATCCGAGCCTAGCCGTTATATAGTTCTTGCAAAATAACTTTTTGATAGCATTTTCTTTGTTTAACCCATCCCCATAGGATATATTTAGATATCTCATTTGATTGCTAATATATTTAAAGAAAAATATAACAATGTGAATGTCCAGTCCCGTCGTAATATAATTGCTGTTGACTTATTTAAACATTAAGTTATGAATGTAAATGTAACCGCATATCAAAATCTTGCCGTTGAATTATATCGTATAATATGAAATCGCCCTTTTAAATAAAACGTTTTTTAACTTTTGTTATTGCATGTACCGGGTGTGAATTGATTTGTTGAAGTATATTACACAATTGGACCAATAGACATTATTGAGAAAATGGTTCATAATTGAATGCAGTTTCCAATAAGGCTTAATCTGTACGAAAACATTTTTGAAGTCAACAATTCGTCAAAATAATGTTGAAACTAAATACAATTTAGGATGGAGCAATGGCTCTACAAAAAAGATATCTCTCCTTTCAAAAGTCCAGCAAGATTTAGTTACCTAGCATAACATGTGTTCGCTCCATTTTTAATTAGCAGGAATTCATCAACAGGGCGAACAAATAAAACCCATTCTCCTCTTTCACGATCCCTCATCCTCCTCGAAGACATAAAACGCAGCGCTGCAACGACTGTAATTACCAGTGCTGTTAGGGCTCTTCACATGATGCGCGTGCAGCGCGGTTTTTCCGCTGAGTAATATCTTCGGCGTGTGTTTAATCACGTGCTGAGCCACATGTCACCGGTTATTGTAGTCCGCGGAGCAGTTTCCGCTTCCTATTGTGTGTCAATGGGCGGTCAACAACGTTGAGCGACCGAGCGGTCAGCTGTGATGGCTCCAGCCCAAACGACCGGTGCTAAAGGCTGGATTAATGGTCCACGGTGTTTATTTACACAATTACTGACTTTGTAACCTAGTGGAATGAAACTTTGTGATGGGCTATAGCAGGAGTTTAGTGTTGCCTTCAATCTTAAAATTTCATACGGTTTAGTGCTACCTTTATTATTATTATTGCGGAATCCATCCTCATTTTGTTCGTTATCACGTTGTCAGAATAACTGTTATGAATTATTATCTATGTGGTTGAGATTGAAGGTGAACGATTGCGTGGGCGTCCGAGGAATAACTGGTTGGGTATGATGATGGTTTGTTGCGTGAACGAATGATTCCGAGTGTGAAGAATAAACGAGCATGTATGAATCGCACTATGAATGTGGACGAGGCAAAAGCAGTGTGTCAGGATAGGAATGTTTGGAGCAGATTGATTGTGTTTCTGGGTTCGTGCTACCCCACTAAGTGGGATATAGCATGATGTTATGTATGTATGTAATTATTATCTCCTTAGAATGCATCTTTATTTTAATTATTGAGATACAGGATGTCATAAAAAAAACAGATCACCGCCGTTATTATCTATTAGTTACAAAAAAACACTGTAGAATAAAGTGTAGTTTCCAAAACAGTGTTATAGAATAGTATATTCTACAACAAGTAATGGAATAGCACATATTCCACGCGAGCAAAAAGTTTGTACGGTTTGCGAGTAGGGATTTAATGTTTGGCTAAAAACCTAATGACATATAGTGTAGTGTTAGTCGGATTTTTCTGATTAACTATTTGTTTTACCACAATTCTGGTCGTCATCTTCTTAGTACTCGTTCACGAAGCATAGTCTGCAACTTCTGACATCAAGGGCGTTTTACAATTTCTGAGAATTCATTTTCAATATTTTCACGGTTATGTCTGTGTGTATGTATGTGTGACGGTTTTTTCGTTCACGATAACTCAAAATCTGATAGATATCTTTTTTAGTTTACTAGAAAGCTGATCACGTTTACTGGTAATATCTCAGTAAATAATCGAGTAAATTTTGTTATAATGAAAAGATGCTGAATAATATGAGCTACAATTTCAATTAAATCTTTTTTTTCAGTATTTATCACGTAGGGTATGAATGGCTTTTGTATGAAGCAATTATAATTAAAGAACGAAAGTTTAATATGAAATTATCAATAATAAACACATGGGTATTAGGATAATGATGTCGAGTAATCGTCGCTAATTCCGACTCCATCTCCGTCCAATTTGTCGAAAGCGGGTCACCGGGTGCAATCTTTTCCCAGCTCTGTCACGTCTTCATTTTCGGTTCATTTCATTTCTAACGTAATTAAAGAGCGACACTGAGTCCGCCACTAATCTTCCGTTCACGCCACTAATGAACCTAAATCATTGTATCGAGCTGATGGGAGCTCCCGAGTTCTGCAGCTCGGCGGCGGCCGCAGGCAATTTGTTGCTGTTGCACCGCCAGAGCCCGGGCTAATGGGAATTGTGCTCGTTGTGCACTGTAAACACACACAAATTGTGTTTCTTGTATGCGCGAATATTAAGTGATACGTATTGTGTCTACTGGTGCGCCTAATTACCATTACGCTATCGCTAGTTTTCAATCTTCTGCATATTGTTCCTGCATATGGCGGGATAGCGCAGTGGTAAGAGTGCTTACAGGAGTGAAACAGAGGTTTCGGTTCGACTCCGGGGCAGTCCTAAAAATTTTCATGATGTGATTTGGATCGGTATTCACTCTTGTTACCATTTCAAGTTGAGATAGAATTAATTTGGGAAGTACAAAACTATCGGGCACCGGCTAGTAGTTGTAATGCCGGATTCGCAACACATATGGCATCAATGTAATGTATGTGGTAATTTAAAGTAAAAATTAAGATGACAAGTATTGTGGTTCATGCTAGGGATATAAACCGTAAGGTTTCATAATTCTGAAAGGACATATATACATACATATTGTTCCAGCAAGACTGGACAGTATATTCTACAACAAGTAATGGAATGGCACATATTCCACACTAGCAAAAAGTTTATAGTCCGAGCCAAAGGCTAGGACTTCGGTTCATTAGTGTGGAATATGCCATTCCTTTACCTGTTGTAGACTATACTTTCTATAACAAGATTTTGGAGATTAAACAAAAAAAAAAAACAAATATAAAATTGTTGAAAACGTCAAACTCAAATAAATAAAATTAATACAAAGAGACGTAACCATAACAATCAAACTAAGATACTTCATATATCTCGCTAATTCGCGGCTCTGATTCGTCGAATTTATTCCAAACGTGGCGTATGGAATGATAGTTGTTCCAATACAATTTTTAGTTGTGGAATGCGTAGTTTTCAAAACATTGTTATAGAATAGTATATTGTACAACGAGCATGGAATGGTACTCATTTCCTACGAGTATGAAAGTTTGTAGCATTAGCCGAAGGCGAATGCTGCAAAATCATACGAGTACGAAATGGACGTCCCATGCGAATTGTACACTATACTTTTTCTACGACCACGATATTATTTCCAAATAAATCTAATTTTAATAATAAATTTGTCCCACTTTCACTATTCCAATATTTGACAATTCTAAATAAGTATCCTAGCAATGGCACCTGTACTTAAATGAGCTGACCTGTACTGAAATACTCACAATACAAATTCATTTCGCACGATGCTTGCAATGTACCTCATATCCCTAGCAACAACAATTTATTTATGTGAAGCCAGGGAAAATTTCATGAGAAATATATTTTCATTTCGTTGTAGAAAGCAATGAAATTACAGCTAATATCAAAGAGATTTTAATTTCAGGTCGGACATCAACGTAAACTTGCATTGCAATATAACATTTAACAAAGACGAAACAAGTATCTCATCAAAAAGTAATTCCGCGCGTATCAAAGGAACAAACTTCTTAATAACCATCAAAATATTGCCCTTTTCATCAAGGCAAGCACCAAATTACTCTGCTGCAGAATTTATTACAATTCCCTCCGTCAATACGTCCATAAACCATCCTTTCCGCTGCCATAAAACAAGAAAGTTACACAGTATCAACTCTGATCAAATACAAAATTGATACGAATCAACAAAACAATATCACGCCGGGAGTTTAATCGCCTAATATAAATTGATTGAGAGGAAACAGCAAAGTGTTGGTGTTTGAGATGAATCATTTGGTAATGTTTCACTGAATAGTGTGAGATTGGAATTTGTATATTTAGGTAGCATGTTTTCGAGGGATGGGCGTATTGACCGGGAGATTGAAAGGCGAATGTCTTCAGAATGCAAGGTATTGGGTGTTCTGGGTACATTTGCTCGAAACGTGAATGTGTCGATGTTCGATTGAGTGTTTATAATGGTTTGTTAGTACCTAGTGAATGTTGGATGTGGATGGAAAAGCATGAACGACATATAACTGCTGTCGAAATGAGATATTTGAGAGGAGTATGTAGGTTTACAAGACGTAATTATGTCTGGAATATGTTGGTGTAACGTCAATTTGAGATTAAGAAGAATGTTGTTAAAAAAGTGAGACATCTTGAGCGAATGTCGAAAGAAAAGTTGGGGAAACTAATACATGCGGGTGAGATTAAAGGTGAACGATTGCGTGGGCCTGCGAGGAATAAATGGTTGGGTATGATCGGTGGTTTGTTGCGTGAACGAATGATTCCGAGTGTGAAGAATAGACGAACATGTATTAATGCGGACGAGGCTAAAATAGTGGAATGTTTGGAGGAGATTGATTGTTGCTTGACTGTTTTTTTCTGGATTCGTGCTTACTATAAGAACAGCAAAATAAATTATACGAATCCATCTATGTGTCGATGGGCGATTGCGTGGGCATCCGAAGAATAAGTGGTTGGGTATGATTGATAGTTTGTTGCGTGAACGAATGATTCCGAGTGTGAAGACTAGACGAGAATATATGAATGTGAACTTAGCGAAAGTGGCGTGTCAGGATAGGAGGAGATTGACTGTTGATTGACTGTGTTTCTGGGTTCGTGCTACCCCTCTGACTGGGAAATAGCGCGACGTTATGTATGTACGTATGTGACAGCAAACTTCCATTGAAATTTTAATTTCTAAACTATTTCCTTGAATACATCCGCTTTCATCGTCTTATTCTCCCGTTGGTGATGTAAGCAGCTTAATGAAACAGAGCACGCGTGTAAATAAAAGATTTCTGTGGAGGATTCAGGGTCTTAGAATGTCTATTTGCACGTCAGGCATGTGAAATGTACACATATGTCATGATGAGTGAGCGTACACGGTACTGTAAGGGTAAGTGGCCACGAGACGCCAAGAGATTAGGACCCTTCATGCTGGATCAAGAAGATAGCAGATCTTCTTATACAGTTAATACCGTAGGGTCTATCAGTCCAGGGATGGACTCAAGGAATCAACACCAAGGAGACTGCCATGGAAAATTTGCTTCAATAAATGGAAATGGTACTAACTTAACCTTAGATGATGATGACTACCAAAAATCCCACAGACAAATCGAGTGAAAAATTCAGTTTTATAATTAAAAAGTTTAAAAATCTAAAATATCTGCTTAATATTACTTGCTTTTTACCTCCCTGTAATAGAGGTATAGAAATCATAGGTACTACAAATTCGATAGTGAGTTTTCAGTAGATGAGCAGGTTTTATGGTCCCTAGAATACGATTTTATAATTTCGCAATGTCTGTTTGCCTGTCTGTATGTGTAGATTGCTGGAGATACTAAAAACCTGTACTGAAAATTTTTATATTTTATATATTGTATTTGTGTCCGATAACCAGAAGTGGCAGTTTACTTGAAACCCTATCAAGTTATATTGAAATATCTCAGTATGGTTTAATAACAATTTTTGTTATTAGAATAATGTTTCAAATATTATTATCTACAATTTTTATATGAAACATTTGTCTCTTATTGTCACCATTAGGAATTCCAACACGCTTAAGAAAAAATATATTTTGACATTTTCATTTTAATTGCTAGCTTGTACTTTTGACATGTGTCATAATTGAAAGCTAATTTTTTTAAGGGGTGAGCGTTTCTTGGTTTGATCCGTTTTCCAACATTGTACGATAATAAACCTATGGTGGGAGGTATTGTGGTGCCCACAACAGTTTATTTAAATACATACTTATAATTAAAAATATTGCAATTTTAAAATATGTACCTACTTAATGCATCTAACTTTTTTGACCGAGTCCCATGGTACATTCTTACGGTAATCAAAGTATTCTAAAGGTAATGAATTTACTATTTTCATCACCATGATTTTCCAAAACTATTGAGAGCCCATTAACTTTTGTGCAACCTTCGAAAACAGTAAACTCCCTTCCAAAATCAGATCTACTCTTTATTTCCATGAAAATCCCTTCGTCGCTGCTTTCGTCGAATACGTCCATTAGGTGCGTCTTTAAATTAAAATAAATTCCTGCGAAGATTCACACAAAGAGAATTATTATCCCTCTACGACGATAATTTATCATCGGATAATGTGAGTTAGTCTCTTGCTGTATGCTATTTACTCTTAGCCTGGCTGCTGCACTGCAACAATGCAATGCAATGATTGCTATGCCTGGTACGTGTTGCATTATAATACGACGGTAATCTCTATGAAATCCTGTGATAAGCAATTCTGCAGATGTAGGGAGAAGAGAAGTTGGCAGATGCTTGATTCCGAGGATTTCTTGACTTAAGTAAAGCCTGTTTTACATTATACTGTTTTTGGCTAGAAAATTGAACTAAATTTTAAGAACTTTTTTTGTCGACATAAAGATCAAAGGTTACGACGGCGAGTGTCGCTACTGTCTGATTTACTGTGGTTTAATTAAAATATATGAAGTATAAACGTCAAACAAAATCGGATAACATATAAGATTGCGGTTAAGTTGGTAATCACGGATTACGTGTTCAGTCCACAAGTCTAGCAAGAAACAAAATTGGATCCGAATCTAGTTTTTAAAGACGTTTTTCTACGACTGCTTAGAAATCTGCTCATTATATGTTTGTTGTTGCTAGGGATATGTGGTACATTGCAAGCATCGCGCGAAAAGAATTTGTTCTGTAAGTATTTCATACAGGTTATTTTATTTCAGTACAGATGCCATTTCTACGATACTTAATTAGGACTGTCACATATTGGAATGGTGAAAGTGAGACAAATTTAGCATTAAAATATAAATGAATTAAGTAATAATATCGTAGTCGTAGGAAAAGTATAGTGTACAACTTGCATGGAATGTCCATTTCATACTCGTTGAAAATGAGTACCATTCCATGCTTGTTGTACAGTACACCACTAATAAAAGTACATAAATTCACATGCTAAACTATTACTGAAAATTGATCATTGCATATCACAAGCAATGCTGTGTTGATATGAAAGCTCATTAGCCAATCAGATGCGTCCGCAACTGTGTGATATGATTTTATAACACCCTGCGATAACTGAGCGAACTAACCTAAAAATTTGTATTTAAAAGTTTTGACAGTTGTAGATAATTTGCTGAATTTACACGGATGAAGAAAGTTGGGCCCTGATTTATCAGATTTTAACATAATTTTTGGTGAATTCTGATAGAAATGATGTTAACATAATTTGTTTTAATATTTTTATGTCAATTTAATATTAATTTTTTTTACTTAATTGTGGTCGTCGGAAAAGTATCGCGTACAACACGTGCTGAAAGGGTATTTATACCACTTGCTTTCGGCTCATGACTCACACTTCACAATCGTATGAAATATTCAACTTTCAGCACTAGTTAAACAATATACTATTCTAGTATGAAACTTGGATTGACTTCTTGAATTAGTTAACCTAAACCTTGTATGAAACTTGTCAAAGTTTCTCGCCGAAAGAGTATAATGTAAAACAGACTTAACTCAAAGATGCAGATGCAAGGAAGATTATTAAAGGCTATTGCTAGTATTGCTTGATTAAAAAGAGAAGCAAAGCATTTTAATTCAGCGTTTAGTTAGGAATTACAGATTGCAGTCACGATTTTCAATAAAGCGCTGCTTGTTCACTGGCGATATTCCGGCGAGGATGCAAATTGAAGAAATCTAGAAAGGAATATCCTGGCGCGCTGATATTACCCGGACATTAAATCTGATTCTATTTTAGTAAATCCTCGGAAGCGAGCATTTGGACGGCGCTGCACACAGTTGCGCGCTGATCTAAAGATACGCCAATAAACATAAGAGACTGCAGAGTGCAGCAGCAGTTGGAGCGTTGGATGAGGATTGTTCAGGCGCCTCACGTGCGACACACAAAGTATTAATATCACGGCATCGCGGGTGCTGGACGTCGCGACGCCCGGAAACGCGCAGAGCCGGACTCTAGGCATTTGCTAAACTGGAACTGTTTCCATGCAGAGATTGCAACACGATTTTGAATCATTTCAGTTCTCCAAATGTTCTCCAACCTGACAATTGTGGAGAATTGTGATTTCAGTCACGTTACTCCTTAAATTTCTTCAAATACAAATTTTTTAAATTATATGTATTTAGGGCCAAAAATAATTGTTGAATCGTTCAAAAAGGTTGATATTTGATTTGATAAAATCACTATGCTCTTTTCGAAATTGGAAAAGAGTAATAAATCAAAATTGCAAGAGTAGTACTGGATTTTTGTCAGCTATGTGACAAATAAATTCAGGAAGAAAAATAAGATATAACTTTACACGGATGCTCATAGAATGCGGCTCACTTTATATTTGAACGAAACTTTACTTCTCGAACAATAGAAACACCGTTATAAACGTTTTGATAATCTCTTTTGGACCGTAACATAGACGTAGATAGAAACTTTGAGAGTGATCTGATTTTGTATTTATATTATTAAATTAACATTAAAGTTTTTTTACATTTTAGAATTTAAAAGTGGAGGTGATTGACATCAGTAAAAGAAATTGTTTATCTAATTACTGATAATTTTTCTAAAAAAATTTAAAAAATTCTGAGCTCATAGTAATAAGTAAAATTACTTTTCCGAAATCGATACTAAAGTACACGATATTACTACCCAAAGTTAGCCAAAATAGTAGCTAAAGTTAAACTCTTAGGTCAAACGTACAAACTTGAATTACAAACCTAAAGTAACAAACAAATTATTCTACATAACTATTTGTGAATTTATGTATTATTTACCTTTGATAATAATTTATCAGATTTAATGCAGACCACATGCAGAACACGTTTAAAATTATATAAAAAATAATGAAAATTATAGTAATTTAACGATTTCGGAAAAAATATAATGTATACCTCGGCACTAAAGTATTTCCTATTACTCACTCATATCGTTTATACTTTAATGCCTTGATATACAAATAACTATTTTAAATGAAAATATTTAAAATTTAAGTTCAATAATATTTTTATTAAAATTCAGTTTCGAATACTATATGTAATTATTCGCCAGAAAAACAAGTTATTTAATATAATAATATCTACTATTGAGATGTTAAAAATGTGTTATATTATCTATGAGGCCAAACAGTAAATATATCGTTCACATAGCATATCCAGAGAGATGGTTTCAATAGAGAAGATTCCAGAGCTATTTCTTCATAATATTCTATCTAAAAAATTAGCTTATAATACTTATTTAACAGGAGTACTAGAAGATTTTTCAACTTCAAATATTACGGAACATGTAACCAAAAACGACTGTTGCTTCAAACAAAAAAGCTATAAAGATTCCATAAAAACAGTTGAGTTCAGCAGGAATCACAACAACTAATGCTGCCAACTGTACCGCTCTCCTGTGCTCCGTTGGCGCGCAATTTAAAAAGCCCTGAAATTTTTCGTTCAGCCATTTTAGTAACTGAATTTATTCTTTGAAACAAGTATTAATTTCTTGATTTGAAATTATAATAAATTGCACAACTATGAAACGAATTTTCTAACAAATCTTTCAACAAAATGGTCCTAGACACAAACGGCTGCCATTGTCTGGACCGCCATGTTATATTCATGTAATCGTCCGAGCAGATTACACAGGTAATGGCACGCGAGAAACCCTCCCCATCCTTCAACCCCTTCCTGCTTTCACCCCTTCGTAGCCAAGCTGCCGAACTTACTGTCGGTCGGCGCGAAATGCATATTAATAATAGCTGATATTACTACGTGCTAGCGGTGGTATTCAACGATGAGAGTGGATTTATGGGGAGCATTCACTGCACAGACGTAAACTCTCTCCACTGTCGAAGAACGAAGATTCATTCGGATTGTACGTGGAGCGTATGGTTTTAGTTGAAACCCAGAGATGAATTGCTCATGCAACTATGTATATCTATTATTCTACGTTTGTTCGCTAGATTCGAGATGTATAGAGATATTTGCGGAACATATTTTACCACTATATCTGCGGATAGTTCTCCAGACGATTCTGATGGATACATATTGTTTTAGACCAACACATAGACCCCGAGAGTTGATTCTTTCATGTCTATTAATGATTATTATTGCCACAGACAGAAGGATTTTTGAAATCCAACAATAGCACGAGTACACAACAGAAATATGGACTAAGATAGTTTCAAGATAAGAATGTCCACTTAACTCTACACCGTTTGCATCATACATTGCAGACTTTGAAGATTTCCTGAGTAAGGAACAAATGAAAAATATAGAAATAATAAGAAAGAAATACTAATTGCTAGCTTATGTGGACTACATGATAATGCTTGCGAAAAAAACAGCGGGAATGTAAGTGATAATAAAAAGATTTCAGTTATACTTAGCCCTCTGATAACACACTGGGTCAATCTGAACCACAAATATTTTTAATAATTTGAGAGTTTCCATATACATTTTTAACTTAAAATATTAATAAATAAAAAAGTAACAATAGTTTTTGTAAAAATTAATTATTTTAAATACAATTTTTTCGCAATTTTTTTAACCTTGTCAAATACATCATCAATTATAAAATTTTGCATAAATCATTTCTATCGGATCTTAGTATACCTCAGAATTTTTTAAACCAATCTATCCAGTCATTGCAGAATGGTAGAAGATCCAAAAAAGTATTGGGTCAGATTAACCCAGAGTGTTCTCCGTGATCGAAAAAATAGGTTAGGAGAGTTAAAGACTAGAAATTTAATGATGAACGTAGACAAATCTAAGATATTGACTGTGTATTTGGGGTAATATGTTTTCGAGGGATGAAAGGTATTGTCCGAGAGATTGAAAGGCGGGTGTCTGCAGGGTGCAAGGTATTGGGTGCTCTGGGTACATTTGCGCGAAACGTTAATAGAGATATTCGATTGAATGTTTATATTGGTTTATTAGTGGTTCTGAATGTTGGGTGTGAATGAAGAAGCATGAACGACGTATAACTGCTGTAGAAATGAAATATTTGAGACGTGATCTCATCCGGAATACAATTGTGTATGTTAAGTGTGAAATTGAGAAGAATGTTCATAAGTGGAAGAAAATCAGTTGAGGTGGTTTGGTCATCTTGAGCGAATGTCGAATGAAAGATTGGGGAAACTAATATATGCGGGTGATATTAAAGGTGAACGATTGCATGGGCCTGCGAGGAATAAGTGGTTGGGTATGATTGATGGTTTGTTACGTGAACGAATGATTCCGAGTGTGAAGAATAGACGAACATGTATTAATGCGAACGAGGCTAAAATAGTGGAAAGTGGAGGAGATTGTTTGTTGCTTGAATGTTTTTTCTGGGTTCATGCTTACTATAAGAACAGCAAAATAAAATATACGTTTCCAACTATTAAAGATACAAATTAATATAAACGCCAACATTACCACAGTATATCTGAAATGGGAAAAAAGATATACAGTTAATTATGCGGTATAGAGTTGGAAATAAACAAATAGGCAATAAATATTGATCAACGGAAGATGTAAGAAGATGCAGACTACGGAGAAATAGATGACACATCATGTAGAAAAGTTAGACGAGAACTGGAAATGGAAAATGACCAAACATAGTTTGTAGATTCTATGCCCTGGTATAAAAATAATAATAAATAATAAAGTATCTCGAGACCATGCTTTGTGGTATGATAGAAATAAATTTGTAAAGAGCACAATATAAACTACAAAAATGAAATAGCTACAAGCGGTATAAAATTCATTGCATTCAACTATTATTCATCTAGTGCATGTTAATTATTCCTCTGGCTATTAATTGAAATTTGTAGTTAGCGCAGCAGTGCTATTATTTAGCCATTTTAATTTGATACGTTGGGAAACAATGAGTGAGACGGAATAGCAAAATGCATGCGAAACACACGTAAATTTCTTCGTTTCCAATTACAGGAAAACGTTATTAATTTCAGTATTTCAGTGCTTTGATGTTTCGCATTTATATTTAAAACCCCAGGCGAAATTATACAACATCCAAGTATGGTTATTTTATTTTTGTTACCAGTTTTGATTGTCTGCGTTTATATTTTGTTTCAATTTGTTTGCTACGTCGAATGAATATTTATGTTAAAATAAATTTTAATATAATAATATTTGGACAACGTTTAGACTTAAAAAGCAGTTTGTTATGAATTGAACGAATTGATTAAAAATTCATGTTATGGTAAAATTGGCTGTCAGTCAATATGGAAATATTATCGTTTAATGAAATATTCATTTGAACATGTTTTATTATTCCGCCTGCAGATATATAATTTATTTTGATTTCCATTTGAATTTCACTGCGACACAAAATTATTATTATATTTCATTAAACACAATTCTTTTTTAGATGTTATGCATCAATTAGTCAACTATTTTATCAGATTTCTGTTGCACAATTATAATTATGCTTGTTAATATTATATGGCAGATTATTTTGTTCATAATGGACAAAGGATAATAATAAATATTAGTTTACGATACACTGAATCGTAAGCCCACTTACTATTATTGAGCTCTATCTCTATTGGCAAAAAATATTTTTACGGCCTCATAATGTTGGCAGTTTGTTGATTTTTAATATATATTAAAAACAATAAAATAAAATTAAACGTGGATCGTGGGTGAACGCCCATGTTGTATTAATCTAAAAGTAAAACCAAAACGTAAAATTAATCTTTATGCGAATGAACTTTAAGTCTTTGTATTCTAATGATAGTCAAGATTAAATTAACAAAACTCTCCTGAATGCAGTCTTGAAGCTCCTGTCATTCTACAGGAATATTGGTTACTGATAGGTCCTACATTGATATCTAGATTTGTTGTCTAAATATTCGTAAATTTGAATGCCTTCACATCTCTTTATAATCAAAATCATCAGCAGTCTATAAAGCTATTAAGTTCTTCAAAGAGTATCACATTTCTGTAAGTCTCCCTTAGAGGATTTCCAATTTCCAATTGAACTCTCCTCTCTATTGGAAGCATTGATTTCCCTTTATTGTTAGTGCGAACCAAAACTAGCAATTTGCGCGGCCGTTACGCATTGAAGGTGCCCCATTAGCCCCTCTCCCCAACGCCTATGACTGTTAAACACTGTTTGAATATAATCCCTGCTTTGGAATCACCCACACATCAAATTACTTTCTGGGGTCGAGCTGGCTCCGGTGTACGGATGCGCTAGTAGATTTTTATTAGCCATTACGATTATTCCGACCAATGGAGAAGATATCGTAAAATTTGATTAGCTACCAGAGCCTCATAAGCGCGATAGTGTAATGAATTTATTGGGATGGACTTGTTTTTGCGATTTTGTAACTATTTCATTTTAACGATATTGGAGGTTTAGTTTTACTGCTCCAATCTTTATTTCTACTGCAATTCACATTGCAACTTGAAACGCAACAAATAAAAGCTACATTAATAGTGTAATATTTAGAAAATGCGGGAAGAGATTCAAATAAATAAAATAATTAATCGCAAACACTATTTTCTGATGTGGTTACTTTCAAAGTACCTCCGAAACATCCTCAAATTGTAAGTAACCTTCGTTTTAGGGAAATTAAAAGTCATAGAGACTTAAATCTAAATGTAGGGTGCTTCTAAGACTTGTGGGATATGAAGTCTTGTAAGAAACAGTTACACAAGATACTAAAATATTATTTTTTCACAACCGGGAGAAATATTAGGTTTCGATGATACCAAAATCATAACAAAAACAGCTAATTTCATATGTCCCGTCATGTGAGGGAAAGTACTCAAATAATGAGAAAATTGAACAAAATTAAACAAAACAAAGATAACTATCATAAATTATATTACAATTCAAATAATTTTGAAATACTTAAAAACCATAATAAATATTGGGGTAGTGAAAAAATACAATACACACCAGGAGAGAAACGTATTTTTTCTTCAGCTACGGCTCATGCTTCAATTTACTCCGCGGGAAAAATCGTACACTTTTCTTCCTTAATGTTTAACATACTATAATACTCGTATGCACATTGGAAAAATAAAATCACAATACAGTATATGTAATATGTTATTGGATTGTGAATTCATATTTATTAACATGTTGACTGATTGAAATGTTTCAATGAACGTTGTGAAGTTGGAAGAAATGAATGAATTTGTATATTTGATTAGTATGTTTTAAAGGAATGTACATATTGACTGGGAGACTGAAAGGCGGGTGTCTGCAGGGTGCAAGGTATTGGGTGCTCTGGATACATTTGCTTGAAACGTGAATGTATCTAGAGAAGCTCGATTGAGTGTTTATAATGATGTGTTAGTAACTACATTATTGGGTGTGGATGAAGAAGCATGAACGACGTATAACTGCTGTAGAAATGAGATATTTGAGAGGAGTGTGTGGGTATACACGAGACGTGATCGTATCCGAAATACATTGGTGTATGGTGAGTGTGAAATTGAGAAGAATGTTGTTAAGAAAGTGGGACATCTTGAGCGAATGTCGAATGAAAAACTAACGAAACTAATATATCAAAATTTGACAATATACATTTCATTTATTTTTCAAACAAAAAACTTTTTATGAAAGGTTGGCATATGTAATTCTTTTTAAATACATCGAAAGAATTGTTATACCAGCAATGATATTTCACAAAAAAAAAATCACAAATTTCGTTTAATTATAATAGCACATTTATACGCTAGATGGCTTCTTGGCTTTACTAAGGATCATACAAATTTTTCGCATTAGGATTGTGGACTCAAAATCTGTAGCTTATTACCACTTTCTCGAACAATTTGTATTATTGTTAGCACTTTAGTAATATAAATATTACTTTATTGCTGTAGACATTCGCGGGAATATGTTTGGAACAAAATAAAAACTAAAAAAACAATCAGAGGCAGTTAAAAATGTAAATAATATTTTTAAAATTATATATTGTTATGAAACAAGTAAAAAATGACACCGTTCACGCGTAATGGAGGAGACAGTACGAATGTCTCAATTAAGAAGCGGTTTATAAATTCTTGTCGTGCAAGATTAGCAAGTTAAAAATTATAAATATTTATCACAACATACTCAGAAATGATGTCAAAACGCTATTAATTTTTCAACATCAATAAATTTATATGATAGTCACGCAAGCCATATATCAGAGTTTATTTATGTTCAAATATCGTGAAACTCAGAACTGGCGAAATTCAACGAAAAATGAGTCAAAATTTCCATCATTTATAACATTTCAGTTTCAGGAAAACATGAAAATTATAACTTCCTCGGAAAGGGCTCTCAAATTTCACGTGTGTTGAATGAACGCGCACCTCAGCCTGCTTGTTTTTTGCCGCAGGAATGCGATGAAAATAGAGCAGGAATTAAAAACATAATTGGATTTCACTTAATTATGAAACGTTTTCGGTATTGTGCTCACAGCTTTGGCAAAAAATCTGCCCCGGGGAATATAAGCCTGGAATTAAAATACACAATATGGATTGTTCTTTTTCGGCTCTGTTTTGTTTTAGTAGCCGATGAATACCCGGCCTACTATAGCTAGTTATTTTTATAACGGAACATTTCGCTCATAATTTAATATTCTATTCAATCAAGCCAAATGTGGAAAGTTCAAACATCGTGCCAACGACCAGAAAATTAATTTTTAACTATACTGAGGTACAATGGATGATGCATTTATTTACTATTTCAACTTTGTTGCCCTTAATTTTTCATACTTTATCGTCGTAATGACCAGTCATACATTTCTTGCGAAAGAGTAATTTACAAAGGCAAGTTTTTCTCCTTGTAACCTATTTTTACAAGTGGAAGAAATAAAAAAGTTCATTATTACATGTTATTACATTGCTGCAAGTTACAATTTTCTCTTAATGTAGAAATGTATGGTTTCTTTTCACGCCATAAAATCGACAGCGGCTAACGCAATATATTAACACTGAAAAAAATTCTACTGCAAATGTCAAGAAAGAAAACACATTTTTAACATTATTTTATACGTTTTTACCTCTCGCACATATAAGGAAGGTGTTGTGACGGTTAAATTTTCTTTACGGATAAGCACGTTTTGAGAACTTAGAAATTTAGAATACGATCACTATTTCCCGATGGCGAATGTGTGTGTTTGTATATGACTATAACTATAACTTAATTAATTTTATTAATTATAAATTTAGTTTTTAGATGATCATTCTACGAGCTAATTAAATTCTGGGAGTTATCCATCATCTTTGATAAAAAAAAAAATAGCAAACCATATTAAATGAAGAATTATGATAGTCATTATTCATGAAGATGAAGCGATTGATGCAAATCATTCGGGTTAATAATGACCATAATCCCGAATATAATACTATACTTTTTTTACTCCTGTAAATTCGAAAATCGCTTTTGAAAATAATCGAAATTCATTGAAAACACACTTCAACAGAAAAATACAGAATAACGACTGACTACATGTCAACTGTCAGGCGGCCATTGCTTGGTGAACCACATCACGTTTTTAAAATAACCGTGAATTATGGATTTCAGGCTCTATGATTGGTCGAGAATAGTGAATTATGAATCATAATACACTGGTATGTATTATTTGTACTATATTCATTGAAAAAAGTAAATACCTAATGGGGATATATACAGCAGTAGAAAAAACATTTATTATTGGATATTTTATTGTATTGTTTCTATTATATTAATTATTACATTATAATTATTGTAATTTCCGCATGTCTTTGGCTAATTAAAAATAAAACTATTATTAGTATTATTATTGTTATAAATGTTGGTAATAATTTAAATCTTTTTCTATATTTTGTACCGTTTAGAAATTAAAATTTTCGAGAAACTATGTAGTGTGAATAAATTTTCTGTATTTTGTTGTCTTCATATTTAAAAACAGTGTTTATTGTATCAGTCAATACCTTTGGGTCAAATTGTAAATTTGATATTAATTCAGTTGTTATTTCCCTTTGTTAGATCAAAACTATATTTTAAAAGCTATTCTAAAAGTTTTAATTGGGCCAAATAACATGATTTGGGGCTCGTATTACCAACATAAAAACTTCCTAGTATTTCATATTTGATGACAAATAAATCAGTTAGTTCATTAAATAAACGTATGACAAAAACAACAAGAAAATTAGTGTGCATCACACGTCCAGACTGTTTTGAAAGTGCTCGTAATTTGCAAGCCTCGCCTTCGACTCGGTCTATCAAAATACACCCACACTCGCAAAAATTGCTGTTTCTGGACTAGTAATACAAATAACTATTTACAAAATAATCCAAATATCTTTTATAATTGTAAAAATATTGTCCTCCAAAAATAATACATCTCCAGAAAAACTAGATTTGTTATTGTAAGAAGCACGAGTATATCTCTGCGCTATAGAGCCACATATAAGCCACTAAAAATAACTTCTACTCCCAAGAAGCACTTCCGCAACGCCATCAGCGTTACGATCCACAAACACTAAAAAGTGTCAGTGCATAAAAGATCAGGAAGGAGCCCACCGCGGCGGTGGCGGAGGATTAACGCAAGACAGGACGTAACTTTGCCATTATGACACGGCGATGGTGTGGCCCGCGACAAGGAATACGTTAAGGGTCCCCAAACACTCGCTGTTATCATATTGTTTCCCTAGTCGAGCGCAGAGCGATTGAGTTTGCTCGGAGGATGTATCACGCGGGGTGTGGCTCATGCATACGGAACATCCGGTGGACAGGAAGAATTGAGCAACGACGAGGAAGGAGAGGAAATTAAACAAATGTTTAGAGGAACAACTGAATTTTCTATTAGCTGTTTAACATGGTAAAGTTTTTTTGAACGATCCAAGTTAATCATCAAGTTTCATACCTTTGATTGAAATTGAAAGATGGGTGTCTGTAGAGTGTAAAGGACTCTGGGTACATTTGCCCTAAATGCACGATTGGGTATTTATAATGGTGTGTTACTGTATAGGTACATTGTTGTAGTAGTAGTAGGTGTAGATGAAAAAGCAGAAACGACATGTAACTTCTATGGAAATGAAGTATTTGAGAGGAGAGTGATTGTGTCCGGAATATGCTGATGCACGATGAGTGAGAATGTTAAGAAAGTGGGAATGAGTCAATTGAGGTGGTTTAGCCATCTCGAAAGAATGGTGAAAGTAATATATGCGGGCGAAATTGAGGATAAACGGTTTTGTGAGCGTCCGAGGAATAATTGGTTAAGTATGATTAATGGTTTGTTGCGTGAACAAATGATTCCGAGTGTCAAAAATAGATGAGAATGTATGAAAGTGAACGAGACTAGGATTGGAATGTTTAGAGGAGATTGATTGGGTTATATGGTTCGTGCTATCCCTGTGTAGAGTACTGATATATCTACTTATTTATTTATCTGGGCAATAACGAAATTAAATTTGAAATTGTTGCAAAATTATTCTGATGTTTCACATTTTTGATCGATAATTGATTTGTAATCGCAACTTACTATTGAACATGCAAAAATATATGTCATAAAACCATAAAAATAAGGATCACTTACGTATTATTACCATTTCTTTTACGAAGTAGGATTAGAAGTAAATGAAAGTCTTACCTGTAACAAAAGAAAAGAGATATTATTAAATTAAAATATTTTTTTATTAAGTTCTGTAATATTTTTATTACAATCCAACGTTTCGAATTGCTACATGTAATTCCCCAATTACTATACGTAATTCTCCGTCAGAAAAACAAGTGAAGAATATAAACAAATAAACAGTAACAGTAACTAAGTAAGAACAAATTATGGTTTATAAAACAGAGGAAGTCATTTTGCTCAACTCGAAGCTTTCAAGCAGATTCACTGATATGTAGATTTATAAACATGTCTTATGAGTTTGCCATTGGCACATTTCGATCTTGCTAAAATTTTTGTATCTTTAAAATTTATTTCAATGGCACTACTAGCAACAGTACATTTCTCTGGTTCATTAAGACGACTGGCCCTTTTTTTTCTGCAATTGTTTTTGATATTATTCTATTAGTCTGTCCAAAGTTACAAATTCTTCAACCACTACCATCTCTAAGGGTTGTTACACTATCTACTCTACTCTAAGCCGAGTATTATACTCAGAAATGGATTACTCATTGATACTTGCATTCTAAAATATTAAATCTAATACATATTTCGATATCTAAGTTATCATCAACATTAGAAGCAATCAATCTTTTATTCTTTTTGCTTCTACGGATAACAATAATTAACAAAATTGAAATTAAAATATATTCTTTAATACTTTAGATTGTTTTAGGCTTAGAATTTTACCATTTATTTTTGGTACTTGCATAAATAGCTCAGTGGTAGATTATAAGTTCCTTAATTTGATTCTGACAGCCTAAAATTATCAGGCAAATTTTATCAATATATATGATTGTTCTACAATAATATATCACATATTCCAAGTGTGATAGGTGCGTTTATTCCTAAATGCGATCCCTCAAACCGCAATTGAGCAATCTTGAAGAACCGCCCATCTTTCAATACATGATCTCCTTACAAGAATCCTCCATCGTCCTATTCTAGTACATCATCCAGCCTCCGTCAGCCCTCAGCTCATTGTGTTGGTAGCACTCGCGTTTACGTTGACACTACAACGTGGCAGTGAACCGCACATCGTACATACACACACACACGTGTCGGCTCGGGTTCCAGGGATGACAACCACGTGTCCTCAACCAACCCTAATCAGTCGCAGGCCTCAGAGAGTGGCGGATGCGGGACTGCTGCAAGTGGCAGATTTTTGACAAGCGGTTTAACGCTGGCTGCTGTGGAATACGTCGGTAATGGAAACGACATGATAATGGAATTGTAGGAAAAAATGGAGCAGGAGGATTTGGTTTAGTCAGGAATAATTGATTCGCTTTACCCAAAATTGTTTCTAAAACCTTTACGAATATATAAATACATATGTCATCACCTCGTTGATTATTTGGTGTAACACTCTGTTTTCGCAAATGTCAGTAAGTTAACTATTAAACCATTTTTTTATTTCATACGCTACTGTATCATTGCTAAGCAATATTTTACTAGGATTTAATCCAATTCTTCGACCGCTTAAAAATCCGCAACGAGTCAAAAGTATTCTTTCTTTAAACTGAGCTGCAAATAAATTCACCTCCATGGCAACAGTGTATAACAATTCAATTGTTTAAAATTGTCGATGGAACACTAGTGAAAATTGTCCAAAAAAATGTCGATGAGATCACTAATGAAAAATGTCAGTATAATATTTTTCTACGACCACTTAGAAATCTACTCATTGTATGTTTGTTGTTGCTAGGTATATGAGGTACATTGCAAGCATCGTGCTAAATGAATTTGTTTTGTGAGTATTTTAATACAGGTCAGCTCATTTAAGTACAGGTGCCATTGCTAGGATACTTATTTAGAATAGACAAATATTGAAATGGTGAAAGCGGGACAAATTTATTTTAACATTAAATTAATTAGGAATTAACATCGTGGTCGTAGAAAATGTATAGTGTACAACTCAAGTGGAATGTCCATTTCATACTCGTAGGAAATGAGTACCATTCCATGCTCGTTGTATAATATACTATGTATTTTTATTGTTGCTAGGGTTATGAGGTACATTGCAAGCATTGTGTAATAGTTATTTACATTACAAGCAAGGTAAAACAGTTTTTACTGCTGAATGGAGGAAATGACCGGCGAGCCTGTCACCTCCTTGAAGCAGTAAAAACAGTTACCTTGCGTGTATTGTACATTTTACTTGTTACTCATTTGTAAATCAAAATAAAAATTAAAAAATTATAACTAAATCCTGTCAATTACACACAACTGTCCTTTCAAAAATTATTTCTATTTGAAATGATTTCGTATTAGTCTTGTAAGCATTACTATGGCAACGTGCATTGTTTACCTTGTTTACTAACTTGTAAAATATTTACAATGCAGCTATCAATTAGTAACTTGTAAAGATTCATTTTTAAAGGCAATAAAGGGCTTGGGCCGGTCATTTCATTTCGGTATAGGTGCCATTGCTAGGATATTTATTTAGAATTGTCAAATATTGGAATGATGAAAGCGGGACAAATTTATTATTAAAATATTTATAAATTAATTAGGAAATAATATCGTGGTCGTAGAAAAAGTATAGTGTACAATTCACATAATATGTACAGTATTTTTCAGAAGTTATGCCCTATAACCCCTCCACAGATATCAGAACTACATGAAAAACCGAAATACGTTCTCGCTGGTCGAATGAGAAAGATATACCTGAGACAGGAAATTATTTCATAGAGATTATAAAATTTCTCACTTCTGATATTACAATATTTTGTAAAATGCAAGTGAATGTTAGATGCTGTACACAATTTCGATAACGCATCCAAACTTCTTGAACTTCTTTTGTACGCTTAAAAATGTTATGTATAATATGCTATTCTCTTGAAGTATAACTACATTAAATCCGCATCAATTTTCAATAAAGCACGTATGGTAATATTTATCTCTAAACATTACTCGCGAGGGTAGTTGCAGAGCCAAGCATCCCCATTTGTCTGTATCATCCCCGTGCGCTCATCTCTTGAAATATACCCGGGTGTGCGCGCGTGTTTTTTCAATATTTCCCGCGAAACAAATGCGCAGCGGGCGCATCCCTTAATAGAGACAAATTGCGCCGGTAACCTAATCGCCGGGGCTTATATAATTTTTCTCACTAACAGCCGATCCGTCAAAACCGCCCGCCTAAAGTGACGGTTAAGGGGTGCGAATCTTCTGAGAATTGCATCCTAATTTCTCACGCACGTGCGACAAGACACGCAATAATTTTGAGTGCCCGTGCCATTACTCTGCAATGTACCATTTGATAGATGCACGTAGATTCACACATCACACCCACAATACGGAAATTTACGAGGTACTGCATTAATTAAATAAATGTATCATCATAACAATTCATTCATTTTTGGTATGGCACTCTGCTTTCAAAATGTTTTTTAACCCTTAGAGTTCATGTAGAAACTTCAGTACAATCTATGCCATATTTACCTGAAATAAGAATTTTGAGTGTTGCAGTTTGAAAGTAGATAAATTGGACGATTTTTCTATTTTTCCAATTTTTTTTTATTAATTTCGACTGATTATAATACTAATAATTTTGAGAGGAACTTCCATAAATATATACGTACATGGTAAGTAAAGCATGCTTAATACGCTCGGTAAAATAGATTTGAATTATCTATTTTTGTTTTCGAGATATGAACGAATAAACATATTTCCACAACTTTTCAGTTAACTTCAATAATAGACAAAACACCATATATATGCAGGCTTCAAAATGTAATAATTTGTTCAAGAAATATAACGAAGCTATGGGTAATAGTTCATTAAAGATCGACCAATCCAAATTTTAAATCCGATTTAAAATATCTTTATTGGTTTGAAAGATACAGGCTCTTAAAGTTGAACGATTTTAGCACTTTCTCAATAATTTTTTATTTAATTTGAACTTTTGTAAAATTAGCATTTTACGAGAAACTACCACAAATATCTATACATAAGATAAGTAAGGCATGTAGAAAACGCTCATTTAAACAGATTTCAAATATCTCTTTTAGTTTTTGAGATATTGGAGTTCAAACATATTTCCACAACTTTTCAGGAAATTCGATGCTGCATAAAATCGATCATATCTCATTAACAAAAGCTCAATTAACGTTAAAAATGCTTATTTAGTAAGTTTCGGGTCGAAAATAGGGGGATAGGGTATATAAATCAAAATTCTAAGAGATGAAAATTTTTGGCGAAATTTTAATACTAACCCCTTGACTTTTTTCGGATTTTAGGCCAATTTCACACTTTTTACTCTAACTATTAATTCTGTAAAGCGAATTTAATGAAATTTCACATACTTATGTATTTCGACGAGCTGAATCCAATGGTCAAGGTTACAGGTTCGTATCTTTTTTATTCGTTGAGATATCGACCCTGAAAACTTTTGTTGTAACCGATTTTGGGCAAAAATTCAAAAAAATAAAAATTGCTGAAAATTTGTTTATAAGGTAATTAAAGCATATAGATTTCAAAACTGGAGACCGTTTTTCGATATCTTGCTTAGTTTTTTAGTTACAGTCTTGAAAAGTTGTGATTTTTGATATGTTTTCACGATTTTGCCATTTTTCAGATATTAGTCTATAAATATTTTAAAGATCAATCAAATAATACAAAAATTACTAGTGGACTTACTAAAAGGATTGGTCTAGCCAATATTAAAGGATTCATGTGCATATATGTTTTAGTTGTTGAGATATCAACCCTGGAAATTTGAATTTAAACACTCCATAAAATGAAAATAACTGAAAAATTATTCTATAAAGTAATCAATTATGTCATATGTTAACTACAAGTAGCTCTGACGCAGCCGGGATCTTGTAAATTTTCTTGGATATAAAAAGAAACAAAATAGTATATTGCTGCATTCTTCGACATATTTGCAATGAGGCAATATGTGTTCTATTTCTGTATATAGTAGTGCATTAATGGCATACCGTGTATAGAAGCAGTTGTTAAAGTTACATAATAAAGTGGAAAATCACAGCAGGCGCAGAGTTTTGTACTAAAATAGTAATTTCGTCATTGCACAAGGCAATCAAGTTTAAGAACCATACTTCTCGCATATTTTAAATTGTTTCTTTTGGTATTTTACGACGATATTAATTTTTATATTGTTGTTTTCGCAGTATAATTGTTAATTAAATAAAAGCCATAAAACATATCTTTATCCATACTATAAATAATCTCCTCTTTGACTCGAGAATTAGTGAAGATAAAGCTGCACATAAAACAGAAAATAATTTGCATCAAAAAAATATGCACGCATAATCTACTTCTTATGTTAATTTGCGAAGAATGCGTCGTATATAAACGGTAACATATTGCGGACATTCTTAAACACTTTGATTCTAAGAAAATGACGTGTAACAACTATATAAATTTGCCGCGGGGCTTACCGCTGCGGGTATGCTAGTTGCACGCGTGCAGAAATACTCTATCTGGCATCTAACATGCGTCGTTTATCAAAAAACTGAAGGAAGTTTAATCTATTTTTACGATATACTGAAACGTATACCAACTATTATTCAGTTCTGTCTCTAGAGGTAAAGTAGCTTTACCCCGTTATAAGTCCGGTAAATGAGTTTTTACGGTACGAATAAAATGATTCCGGACGAGGCGACGAAAATCATAAACGGAAACCGGACAGTTTATTATACACATTTTTCGCATTTTTAAACGACAGTTTGCTTTCTTCAGGTCGTCGTGGTCTTAATAAATTAACTGCTATGGGTACCATAAAATCTCCCGCCATAGATTTCTTATCAAACAAAACAATGCAGAAACATGGACCACCACTATCAAAAACGCTCATCCTTTCAAAAAAATTAATTTCACCGAAACCGATATTAAAGTTTACGCCATTACTACGCGAAGTTAGCCGACATAGTAGCTAAAGTTAATCTTTATAGACTCCTAAGTCCAACTTAAGTTACAATCCTAAAATAACAAACAAATTATTCTATAATACTATTGGTGAATTTAATTATTATTTATTTTGATAATAATATATCGGATTTAATGCAGATCAAAAAATGTAGAACATATCTAAGAATATATAAAAAATAATGAAAATTATAACAAAATTTGACAGAAATTTTGTTATCACAGCTGTCGTTTTACAAATATATAATACTATATATTTATGTTTTCAATTAAAGTATTTTTTTTATTATTCATAAATTCAATATTCGTAATAAAAAATTATAGTTTAGTTCCTTGATATACAAATAACTATTTTAATTATAGCATATGTCAAAAAGTGACATTTTAAGCGTTGTTTTGCTTTTTTCAAACAGATGTAAACGAAAATGTCAAAATATAGTTTTTCTACAATGTGTTGTAATTCGTAAATGGTGACAATAAAAGAAAACGTTTCAAACAACAATTGTAGATAATAATATTTGAAATAATATACTAAAACAAAAATTTGTGGTTAAACCATAATTTATTGAAATATTTCAAAATATCTTGATAGGGTTTCAAGTAAACTACCACTTCCGATTAAACTAAAAAACTAATCAGTTCTTCTCAAGGGGAAACAATTGAGAAATACAAAATATCAAAATTTTCAGTTTAGTAGCTTTTGAAAAACCGTAACTCCAGAGATTCACACACACACACAGACGGACAAACAGACAGACTGATAGACAGACAGATACACACACAGACATCATTGCGAAATCGTGTTCTAGGAACCCAAAAATGTGTTTATCCACTGAAAACTCACTACCGAATTTTTAGGATGATTCCTTTACCTCCCTTACTATATTACTAGTACCACGATACTTGACTCCGACTATATACCTCCTAAAAACAAGTGTAATTGTCATGGCAACAAAATGTTTGTAACAAGTAAACTCTTTACTCAACGAATTTCAATTCTAATGAAATTTGCGGTGTGGATAATGGAAGTTTTCCTAAAACAATTTCACTTAAATCTGGATTACCTTAAGCTACTTATCAACCCATATCAAACTAAGCACTCTCGTTCCGACCATGTAAACGGGCCTTTAGTTCCCGGTCCACATAAAGCATTATCCGCTAAACAGGCATATGAAGCGAAGATTTAGTGCAAATCTGAAGCCAATGAATCTGCATTAGGCGGGTCCGGCTGCCGCCACCGTCGCTGCCCCCAGGCAGACAAAAAGCTCGCGAGGGTGCAATAACGCCGCCCCCGCCCCCGCCGCGACCACACGCACGTGCGAGCCGTGCGGTTATTACACAGATGCAAAAACTAAATGCGACCGTAACCGACTAGGTTGCCAGTAGTGGTTACTGCTAATGGTTATAGTTACCTTGACTCGAAACATGTTAAAAACACACTGAGTCTGTAATCACTGCTTCAAGAATTTTTTTTTGTTTTTGTCCCATTCGTATTTATAATTTATTTGTACAAAAATATTCAGTAAATTTTAGTGATACAAAATAAGATGATATTGAACAGATATTGACTTAATTACGATAATTACAATTGACAAATTAGATAATAAATACATTAGCGCATTGCACGAATACATTATTTTTGTGAAACTTCATTCTTTGAATGTATGGGGTTTTCTTCTTTAACGAAAGACATTTGAAGATATTGTAAAATAATCCAGTTGGGGACAAACCATAGAGTATTGAAAATCATATGAAAGATTTTTGATTGAAATATTTCTGGCTCGATTATTGCTTTACGAGCCCGGAATCATATCATTTGGCTCAATTAAAAATTTTAGAACAACTAAAAAAATTTAATGAAATAAAAGACTTTTGGATATAATTCTGTATATTTAATTTTTTGTATTTGTTGTTTGCATAGTTACTGTTGCTATTTACTTGTTTATGTTTCTGCCTGACGAAGAATTATGTTCAATAATTCGAAACATTGTATTTTAATAAAATTAAATATACAGAATTATATCCAAAAGTATTTTATTTCATTATTATGAGTTCTTAAAGCTTTTTCCACTTATTAAAAAAAATTGTTCTACACAATTTATTTGTATCTTAAATTCTGTTATTTTAAAGAATACTTGAAGGAAACAACAGCTGAAATAATAACAAACTAATAAAAATCACTAACATAAAGATTTCAAGAAGAGATGATTGTTCGACTGGATAAGTGTTGTGGAAAAATCTACTAGCCTTGAAGAAGACACAAGTGGTGTCGAAACGTCAGCGTTGTAGAAAATAAAGATCTTTTGACTGTATACCCGATCATTATTTCATTTGGACAAAAGTTATTGGCTGGTACCAAGAACACTGTTCTTGAATCTGATGATAGCCAAATATAGAAAAGTGTTTCGAATAAAGATTGTAGGTAATATTATTCTAAATCATTTTGATTCCAATGAAATTTACTTTATCTCATTTATTTATTAAGATATATCTAAAAACCCTGATAGTCCTTCAAATAATCTGCCACTTACTGTTGATGAATTATTGTTTCCAAAATATTATCAATTCATAAAATAAACATACCTAATACCTCCGTTACATATATGTGTATGCGGGAGGAAAAGTGATAGAATTTAAGATATAAATATGGTGAATTAAACTATTTTCTTATGTATGATTTCAACTGGACCAAATGCTATGATTCTGGGTTCGTATATAGCTGCAATTTCTTTTCTGCAAGAATATTTAAGCAACAAAGTGTTTCCCGCTGGGATTTTGCGGTGTTTAAAACCCACTCATATTTTGAAAACAAACAAACATCAGACAGTAAAACAAAACATCGAAAATCAAAAGGAGCTTCCTCGAACGCCCGAATGCGAATACAAAAGAAAGGAAGGTCTTCAATTTTCTGAATAAACAGACGAAAATAAACAACGAAAAACAAAAGAAAATCCCATTCGCCGGCGAAATAATTGGGGGGAGGACACGACAGCTCGTCGGCGATTTCAAAACCATTATTTTTCTACACTGACATTTGTATCAGAGAAGTAGAGCTAGAGCCTTCTCTTCAACTGGGCTGCGCGTTTAATTTAACGTGAATAAATTGTCGCGGGTGCGGGGAGAAGAGGGGGAAGCAGGCGGGGGTGTTGTGTTGAGAGCCCTGCACTCACGTAAAGCTTATGATTTTATAATTGAAGGATTTGAATAATGGATCACTTGTAAGATAAAGGCGATGCTTTCGAATGGAAATAAGATGAATTTTAATTTTCTACATACGTCAATGAAATTCCACAATTGAAGAACTATACGAATTATTAAAAATTCGTATAGTCATTCTAGAGCGTGAAAGATGACGTTTAAATTATTTTATTGATGTGGTTCTTTCATAAATATGCGCTATAATAGAAATTTGAAAGGAATCTAATATTTGATTTGAAATTTAGAGTAACAAAAACTCATTTATATAGTGGCTTTGGAAACTCCATAAGAACATTATTATTATTTGTTATCTTGTTCAAAATACAAAATCGTCACACTATCGTTCAGCCAGAAATGTCGGAAATGATGACAAAGTATTACTTCAGCTTTTGCACTATTTTGATTAGATATTTCATGAAGTAAATGTAGATACATTTTTAAAAACGTAATGATGATTTCAACTTGAACTGTAATTAAGGAAAATTTTTAAATACTTCCGTGATAATTGTCGAAGCCGTTTTTCAAATGACTAAATAACGGGTGTTTTTTAGAGGTATGGAATAATGGCTTTTTTGTAAAGACAATTTTATTTCATTTGTGATCGAATATGATTTCGGAAAGATGGACGCTGTGGCTGGCTCGAATTGAGCGCAATTGAAAGTCTAATTTTTGATCTCTTTTCGAGGCAGTTGGGGCCGTATATCGGCAATAACGTGAAGAATGTTGGCTTCCATCGTCTCAAGTTTACTTGTATCTTCAAATATCCCCGCAGAAAATGATCCAAAGGTATTAAATCATAAGATTTTTGTGGCAAATCCACAGATATAATGCGTGATATTATGCACTCATCGAATGTGTCCCTCAATAAATCGATTGAGGCGCGCACTGTGTGACATGTTGCGCAGTCTTGTTGAAACCACCGCTCTTCCACATTAATGCCATTCAATTGGAGAACGAAAAGTCAGTAATCATGGCTCTATAGCGGTGGGCATTGACTGTAACGTTTTTACCGGTATCATTTTTGAAGAAATATGGACCAATAATTCTAACAGCTCATAAAGTACACCAGACGGTGTTTATGTAACACCGTCTCAATAATGACTTGTAGATTTCTTAACCCCTAAGGTAGGAATTTTGCTAACAAAAAATTAGCCTCATCGATGAATCAAATTTGCACAATTTTCAAGCCTAGTATGGCCAATGTGCCCCTTGGTTCTGGTATAAACCTATTTATTGTGAAATGACAAACCGAACTGAGCACAAAACAGCTGTCAGCTGTCAAATTGGCTGTAGCTGGAAAAAGTGTTGCCAATTCGAAAAACAAGCTTCTAAGAAAAACACCCGTTAGTTTCCCAAAGGAATTAGGTAAGTTTGTAAGTATTATCATTCTAATTCTTACAATATTATACATAAAGGATTGATTCCTTTCAAAAAATTATTGCGTAAAATTATAAATAGAATCTATAGAATTAAATGTGAATTGTTGCTCTCTAGACGGACTAAATCATCTTGCATGTATGTACAATGTCTTCACATTTCAATAGGCGTGCTAGTTGTTCTCGTAGTGTCTTCTGCACGTGTGCATTCCGCGTTGAAGTGCGGACGCTCCCGGATTTTTGCTTCAGCGTTCACAGGATCGCGTTCTCTCAGTTCAGTGACACGAGCACAGCGAGAGGAGAGCGCTCCGGGAGAGAGCAGCGGATGAGAGGACACAGGTGCCGGAGCGCGCAAGAGACAGCGCAAGATTGATTTGATGGAACGAACGCGGCGGAGTGGAGCACTCCTCATGTGTACTTGTCACGTGTTTACCTACGTTTAGCTTCCGGCTGTGCACAAAAACACGACGAATAATGACGGAAATGCTACGAGAACCAAAATTCTAAAATAACACTAATTATTTCACTTACTGAAGATGGAAAAAAATGACAGAAATTTAGCTAGTAAGTAATAGTAATTTACAGTGCAAGAGCGTTACATAGAACTGTATTAGCGAGTTATGTTATGGCATTCTGAATCGTAAACAATTAAATTAATTACTCCTTGATTTCATTGACATGTTGATTGGACTGATTCCAACCCGGTAAATGGGAATTTCCCGGATCGTAATTCTTATGATGACTATTACCCTTATAAAATTTAAGCCAATCAGAATTCTGACATAGTCATAGTCAATAGTCCTTTGAATATTCCTCGTGCATGTAATTGTCGATAATTTGACATGCACTTGGGATATTATATATGAAAAGAAGCCCATGAAGCCTTTCTTCTAAAGATATTAAAAAATAACCTTGAATCAGAAGAAAATAATCTGAAGAATAAACAAGAAGTTACAACATAGGTTATGTTGAAGAGTGTTAAGGATATTTACAATAGTCAGACTAGCAGAATGATAACAACACAATTGCAGAACACAAACTGGTAATTTATCCATAGGCGTAGATTTTTAAGGGGCTTGGGGGCACGTGCCCCAATCATTCTGCAGGGGGCAAACATATAAAATTGCTCCCGACAACGAAAAAAGAATACCTTTCATATGAAAAAAACATTTATGATTATTATGGTACCTCATTTTGTTTTGAGTACAATTTAATTTAGGACTAATAAAAGAAAAATGTTTACAACAATAGAATGATATTCTATCTTTCAAAGTAGGTTTGTAATCTTATAGAGACCATAGAGACCAATATAATTTGGTGTTGTCAATTTCCTGAATTCCTATTATGATGGCCAACAGTCCGCTGCATTACCACGAAGCTATTTGCTCCATCAATGTAAAAAGTACTTCATTTAGCTTGTTGCCCAGAAAAAAATCTGCTCCACCAATAAAGAAATTACATTTTTCCAAAAGAACTCAAATGGCACGTATGGAATGCTGCCTCGGAACATGTTTCCGTTCATATGATGCAATTACACAAACATGTTCAGGTTCAAGGGGAATTCGGTTTAGTTAAACCAATTGACTACAACCCCTGCGCGCTTAACTATCGATCGCTGTCGTCACGCAACTTTCACTCCTACGCAACGCATCAATAAAGCTCAAACTTGCCCCCAACCAACCAAATAAGCTTGATTACTAACATAACACTGCACTTTTCAAAGAGATATGCAATTATACCCAACGCGATGGAAGACTGAACTCATACGGATATGGTTTAGACTTTTGATCATTTTTCATTTGCATAGCACTCTTATGATACAAAATGTGGAACACGAATTTTACATTAACATTATAGGATGGGAATTTTAAAAGAGCGCTTCAATTTTGCCGGTAATTAAGACGGAAATATGTTTTCATTAATGGAATTAATACACAGCGGAAATGAGGTCACATCTATGTTTTCTGAAACACCTCAAAATCGCACATATTAATTCTGACAAAAATGCCTTGAGCTTGATATCGAAAACTCGATACCTCGCCTTTTTTTTATGTAAAAATACTCGTAATATAATAATAATATAAATAATATATAAGAATCAATAATGTAACTCGCAATTTCGGTCATTGTTATGATTACATAACTTTCTATGTACAAAAGTATAAGAAAGGTTTTTCTGGAAACTATACATTCTACAACTAAAAACTGTATTGGAACAACTATCATTCCATACGCAGCGTATGGAATAATTTCGACGAATCAGAGCCGCATATTAGCACGATATATGAAGTATCTCGGTTCAGTTACTATGGTTAAGTCTGATGGTTTGAATTTAATTTATTTCTTTATCCAAGTCAATAAAAAATCGAATTCTCCCTTGGTTAGATGTTTAGACATTAGCAACAATGTCATAAAAGGTTCTAAAATTAATATATTTAATGTAAGAAATATAAAACTATTGTGATATTAAAATATAAATGGTCCGTCTGTATTTTAGTCAGTCTAAATAAATATTATTATTGTTATTATTATTATTAACACATTTTGGTTGCCCCATTCATATGCGACTCCACCAGAAATGCTCGTTGACCCAAGTACATAACAAATGGCGTTATCATTTAATTCGACGAGTTAAATTGTACATTCTGGTTCAAAAATGTAAATCTAAAATCCCGACACGTGCTTATTCATTGAATTGTAGCCAATCTTATTTAATATCTTTTCAACTATAACAAACTTTGCTCTAACTATTATTCAGTTCACCCCAAAAATCCTGCCACTTCCGGTTAATGAACTGCTTCCAAAATCAATACGGTTCTTAAAATATTAATGTAATTTGACATTGTTAGCTTCAGTAAATTTTGAGTTATCGTCGATGACAAAATCGTAAAAAACACTCATATAAGATAGAAGTTATCGTGAACAGAATGATGGTATATTCTATGAACCTTAAAACGTACTTATCCGTTGAAAACTCACTATAGAAAATTTTGTCCCATCACAAAATCTCCCCTAGAAATTTGTACGTTGCAAGATTTGTGTATAGTTTGTTTATATTTAGTTCAATTTATGAAGAAATATTTTGATGCCTAAATGTACAGATTTTGAAAAAAGTTCAAGCAATTACTAATTGTGTCATCAGTAACAAATAGTAACAATAAAACACAACTAAATTTATTAATTTCATAATTCTGTTCGGTGGTAATGCGCAGAGTGTCCGGAAGAGAGCGGAAGTGCATCTGCAGGGCCAGATGACACGCCATCGCGCTAAATGCAGCGACTGCACCAGCTTCGAACAATTACAACTGCAGCCGCCCATTAATACCATTTTTATGTTATAATATTATTACGGACAGATGTTCCCACTCATAACTAACTTTTATTATTAAATTTTATATTAATTTGGCAGCAAAAATAGCACCCGACTTCTATATTGCACTTTATGGAGAGTAATTCGAAGTAATGTACTTTTTTATTTGGAAATTAGTTTTGAATTGTAAATGGAAGCACAAAATACAGTACGGAATTGAAAAATGTTTTGACAAACCGTCACAAATAATACATAGGCGTTTAACATAAAAGTTCCTAAATGGTTTTAGACGAGAATGGTTTAAATAAAAATGGTAGAGAATTTAATTCTGCATCTAAATCAATAATCAGATTTAATTTTGCACGTCTTGTAATCCGTAAAATCGATTTTAATGTTTTATAAATATTGCTATTGCTATTGCTGATTTGATTCAAATCAGCAATAGTGGGAGAAAGTGAGAAAGAAGTGAACCGCAACACAAGAAAACTGTACTATATGTATTTAACGAATCGTAGAACTATATTTGTCCCTTTAATGAAAGGTCTCGTAGAATAGATTTTACTTCATCTAGAGGGCGTGGGGGCGAGTACAGGACCTCTTACTCTTTCTCTCCGCTTATCCCATACATACATACTATCAATTGCATTCAAGTAAAAGTTCATACTCCATTCTATTTAAAATCAAATTGAGTAAATGTGCAGTGTATATAAACTTTGTACTATTTATAAGAAAGTTTGCATAAATTTTGCAGAGCGAAAAATATCGCGTTTTATGTAAAAGAAGAAAAGTATCACATTATAATATGGTGCGTAGGCCATCCATCGGGCCGCGGTAGCGTCGAATACATAAATAATAAATATGGCGCATCCCAGATCCAGTTTTACATTTTATGACAGTATCGAATGTCTGCGCGTTAAAAATTCACGAAGATCCGTTATATTTCCGATATGGGCTCACATAATGCGAGAGCATTGATCATATCGCATCTCCGCTGCTTTGAACCCGGATCAAGTAACCGTAGAGAGCTTAACCGCTGCACTCGCGCGCTATTACCGTGTTAATATTTAAACATCCCCCGCCTTTCCACGAATATCCTTTGTGTTGTGTCCCGCTCAAAGCCCAGCGTACGACGCCTAACGATTTTAGAATTTGCATAAAATTCTACACTTTTGATATTCAGATTTTAACTCGGAAGTGTTTTAGGTTTTTTGCTGCGTCAAATTGCGCCGATACTTTTAGTTACGTCCATTAGCCAAGTATATTCGCAACATGTGTAGCATTCTGCTTTCACAGATACCAGGATATATTTTAGAGTTTGCAGTGCTGTCAAATAACGCTCCCCTATAGGTTAACGATAATATGAATAGTTTTAATAACCGAATGTTTTGCTTGCGTTAGCGAAGTTGCTGATCGTCAGTCAACTATGGCCGTTAGTCAGTGCAACAAATTATAATTATTTTTTATAGTTTAGTTAGAGATTACAGATTGTAAGCCTGAGAACTCTTAGCCTCTTGACCACCAATGACTAAAAAATATGATCCCAGAGAACAAATATGTGTAGCTCTAACTAGAAAAAGTATAAAAGTAAAGAAAAAATGGCTCCAATAATAATCAAAACATCTTGTAAATTTTGGCTGGCATTAAAATGTAACAATTTTTTCAAGAAATATAACAAAACTATGGTTCGTAGTTTATTAAAGTACAAGAAATCAAAATTTTAAATCCTATTTAAGTTATCTTTATTTGTCTAAAAGATACAGGAACCCAAAATTACCGGTTTTTGTATTTTCTCGATTTTTTCCATTAACTTTGACCACTTGTAAAATTTGTACTTTGTAAGAAACTACCATAAATATTTATATACAAGATAAGTGAAGTATGCTGAATACGCTCATTAAAACAGATTTGAATAATTTCTTTTCATTTTCGAGATATAAGCGCTCAACTATATATTCACAACTTTTTAGTTAATTCCGCGTCGCATAAAATCGCTCGTATCGCAAAAAATAAGGATTTGATAACGTTAAAACGCTTTATTTGTAAGTTTCTGGTTGAAAATAGAAGGATAGGGTATATAAATCGAAATTCTAAGAGATACAAATTTTTGGTGAAATTTCAATACATACCCCTTGAGTTTTTTCTGATTTTGAGCCATTTTCAAACTTTTTGCTCTAACTCTTCTTTCTGTCAAGCGAATTTAATGAAATTTTCTACACTTATGTATTTCGACGAGCTGAATACAATGGTGTAGGTTACAGGTTCATATCTTGATCTATTGTTAAGATATCGACCTTGGAAATTTTTGGTGGAACCAATTTTGAGCAAAAATTCAAAAAAATAAAAATTGTTGAAAATTTGTTTATAAAGTAAGTAAAGCATGTATATTCCAAAACTGGAGTACGTTTTTCAATATCTTGCTTATATCTTTAGTTATAGCCTTGGAAAATTGAGAATTTCATGATTTTTGCCATTTTTCAGATATTTGTCAATAAAATTTTTATTGATCAACAAAATAATACAAAAATTACTACGAGCCTTAGTTAAAAGGTTGGTCTATCCCGTAAATTATATAAATAACATATTTGTAACCTGACAGTTGAAAGTAGTGGGTGCGACAAAAATAGATTTCGGCGAAAATTGGTGGAGGCGCTTACTGAAACGTTACGTTACTGTATAAAAAGATTCATTTATCCTATTATTGCAATTGCATATCTGCCATATAAATATGAGATAAAGGGTTTAATTAGTTTACCTTTTTTCCTAAATATTTTGTTCAATTAGTCTTATTACAGTTAGGTAAATTCTCATTTTTGTATCATGCTTTTTAGTAATTTTTTTATTATGTAAAAACCGTTATTTGTTGTCAAAATCTTTTCTTTGATTTCTGCTTTTCTTTCCCCTTTGCTTGTTAGCATAATTCCAAAATATTAAAATTTTTCAACTTGTTCGAATTTCAAATCTTCTATTTCCTTTTCCTCATTTAATAATAATGGAATGAAAATTAATACGAACAATTTTAGGACCAAACAAGATAACATAAATAGAATACAGAATAAGAATGAACTATGAAATAAACAGGAGCTTGAAGGAGAGCACATAGTGAAAATAATCAGCAGTAGAAAAGTATGCAATTACATTAGTAGTAGAATGGAGACCAAGAGAAAGAAGAAAATAAGGCAGACCCAGATCAACATGTCCAAAGAAAGTAGAAGATTTAAAAACAACAGAAATTAAAACTGGCAATGTAGAACAAGAGCTAGAAGGATGTGGAGAAATCTAACTACAAGGATATAAAGAAAAGGAAGAAAGTAAGAAAATTGGTTAAGCAAATTGCAGAAATATTGCGACTCCAAAACCGACAAAAAATGAAAGAACAAAATCTATAAGTGGCGTTTAGTGTGTGAAGAAGTCAGAAGTTTGATGCTCGATACTAACAGATAAATCGCAAAGTTGGTGGAACGAGACCGATTTTTCAAAGTTGCCGGTTTTATCATAAATGTCAAGCGGCGTGGAGGCGAATTACAGGTCCGGGACATGAATGAAAAAGAAACACCTGCCTCCGCAAACTTCCGCAACAAATGATACTGTTGTTGCCGCAACTTGCGAACTAACGTTTAAGAGTAATGGAAACATTTAGAGATGATGTAGGACTTTGTACTTTGCTTTCGCTGCAGTTGAATAACTAACACTGCTCTGCTTTCAACACCGTCTTACTAATCGTTTAGAGAGAAGCGCACAATACGGTCCCTCACTAGAGTCACAATATAACAAATAAGTCATTTTGTCATTTATATTATAATTAGACCCAAGAACATCGAACTAGATATTATAGAGGCTTAAAAATTATTATTAGATATTAAGATATTTGAATTTCAAAGTATTCTCTGTTCAAACTTCTTTCTCACACATCTATGCTATTATAAATTCTTTGTACTTCTCTTAATATTTAGCTGTCAAAATATCGAAGTGTCAAATGGTTGGCACCTAATTTGTACATTTTTGTTTTGATTTAAATACGTAATAACACAATAAATCACACTTGTTTGAGAATATGCTCGATAATGAAACAACGTGTTTAGGTCGACACAACGAAATTAAAGACATGTTGAATGATATAGGTTGGCTAAATTTATCAGTGGTAATCAAACATTTGACTAAAATAATCTTACAGTTTATCTATGATTCTTTCTGGGTTAAATGGATTTTATGTATATTTTAATTATTTACCACAAAAACTTACTTTAATTCAATTTAAATCATTTTCTAAACACTAAAATTGTATATTTGTTGGATGTTCTAGGTACATTTACTCGAAACATAAATGCTCGATTGAGTTTTATAATAGGGTGTTAGTACCTACATTGATGCATAGTTCTAAATGTTGGGTGTGGATGAAGAAGCATAACGACGTATAACTGCTGTAGAAATGAGATATTTGATAGGAGGGTGTAGGTATACGAGACGTGATCTTGTCCGGAATACATTGGTTTATGGTGAGTGTGAGATTGAGAAGAATGTTGTTAAGAAAATAGCAGTGAGACAGTTGAGGTGGTTTGGCCATCTTGAGCGAATGTCGAATGAAAGGTTGGTGAAACGAATATATGCAGGTAAGATTGAAGGCGATCGATTTCGTGGGCGTCCGAAGAATAAGTGGTTGGATAAACTTGATGATTTGCTGCGTGAACGAATGATTCCGAGTGTGAAGAATAGACGAGCATGTATAAATGGACAAGTTGAATGTGGTGTGACAAAATAGGAATTTTTGGAGGAGATTGATTGTTTCTGGGTTCGTGCTACCCCACTGAGTGGGATATAGCGTAACGTTATGTTTGTATTTATGTGACTACAATTATTTTCCTACTGCTTGAGATCAACATCAAACGACAACACAATTTAAAAAAATTATTACGGCTTAATGAATAACAATTAACACTTTTTAAAACTGCATATAGTCTTCAATTTAGATAAAGTTTCATAAATAATAGTGCATCAGGCATCGTTCATACATCATGGACGTGACTCCGCGTAATGAAAGTCCGGGGGAGGAACCGGACTCGGGGTTCCGGGTATCAGCTCCGGACAATGTTTATTCATGCACCCCTCCCTCCCTGCCAAACAGACACTTAATATTTCGCTCAAATTCTTCCCTGTCCTGTCAAGCTGGTTTGTTTAGTTAATAGTTTTAGTCATGGAAATTTAACCAAATTTTCTTCATTTTGCACGTTTAGTCAGTTATGCGTAAATGGAAACTAATATTTGCCTTAAACACCGGCGCTCAGAATTCCATTAACACAGAAAGACACTTCGGTTTGACTTGACATAGAAATTTGCAAACTAATATCGCCACCTGCATTCTTGACTCTATATACTCTAATACAGACAATGAACTAAATATCTGATAAGCCTTAAGTTCACTAAACATATTTTAGATTTTCTTATTTGGGGTTTTTTAGTTTAACGACATATGGTTCCATCTGATGGCGTTTATATTTTGCACACAAATATCAAATGACTATACTCATTTTTATTTCAAACAAATGAATTTAGCAAACATAACGGACTTTCGTGGCTATTGCCTGGCAACAAGTTTTCGAAAGATCTGTCAAATTATTTTCAATTTATTCTCACTCTCTTGTTATATTATTACTGAAAATTTTGATATTTTATATATTTGTATCCTCTTGGGATGAGCTGATTAGTTTTTCGTGATAATTTGATAACTGTAAGGTGCAGTTTACTTGAATTACTTAAAAACATCTTAATAAATTATGGTTTAAAACTAAACGTTTTTTGATGGTTATGATCCGCGTTCCTGCAACGATTGGTAAGAAATCTACGACGGGAGGTATTGTGGTGCTCACAACAGATTATTTTCTTTCGATGTAATGTACTGCAATAGTTAAAATAGCTTAGAACTGTAGTGTCGTAAGTTGGTAATATGCTTATGTGTCGTATTTACGGGCGAGAGGAAGTAAACTTTATCAAAATATATTTCATTATTTCCAGTACACCCCAGAGCGTAAAACCCCCATAACCAAAGGAACAAACCATTCTTATATCGTTTATGATCGTGTACCCGCGGCGGCAGCTCATGAACTCACATGTTTTTTTCATAAAATGTCTTGTTTTACACTCCATAAAATCCCCCCGTACCAGCTATAAAATCATGGCGTGCGTGTGCGTGTGCGTGCATTACCACCCGGCTGCGTGTGCGTGAACAAAACAAAAACGTATTTACTGTTCGGCTCATCGCGACACCGGCGAAATACGACCGAGGCGGTAATGTGCACTTAGAGCGCCCCCTGCGGAGAACCTGCCACCCCCGGCCGCCCTACATCACCCAAGGGCGTGCGTGCCAACTTACAATAACACCGAATCGTGAAATTATTATGCAGAATCCAAATACTTGGTATTTCGGTTGCTGGAGAACTAATGCAAAGTTAACTACCCCGTCACATACGGTTGGACATATTGCATGTAATTCACTTTAATATATCAAAAACAGCGCAAAACATTAGCCGCATCCACCAGCAGACGACATCTGGCGCAGAGCTGAGATGTCCTGGAACGTAGCCGAGCGCTGCCATCATCAACACAATGTGGTGCAAGTCCCGAGCGCGGGTGTTTGTGTTTACTTACCGACAAATTAATATCGCTTTGATGAACGCACACAAAACGAGAATTCTGAATGCCTTCAGGCACGGAGGATATTTGTTTGAGAAATATTTTAAAATTGAAGGGTTTGAAATATTGAAAAAAGCTTTCAGAACTCATGGTATAAGTAAATAACAATAACTGGGTTTAAGTTCTGTATAAATTTTATTAACACAACGTTTCGGCAGCAAAGTGCTGCCTTCTTCACCTGAAGAAGGCAGCACTTTGCTGCCGAAACGTTGTGTTAATAAAATTTATACAGAACTTAAACCCAGTTATTGTTATTTACTGAAGGGTTTGAAATTTTTCTGTAACTTTGGAATTAAAATTGTGTATTCGTATAACAAGTGCCTCGGGTTCAAATTCTGGTTAGGCTATGTCCATAAAAATTCTGTCGTGTCCAACACACAAGTTCCCGAAAATTTTAATTTCTATATATCTACATAGGTACATACTTAACCAGAAACACTGTCAACTAACAATCAATCTCCTCCAAACATTCCACCACTTTCGCCCCGTCCAAATTTATAGTGCGATTCATACATGATCGTCTATTCTCCACACTCAGAATCATTCGTTTACACAACAAACCATCAATCATACCCAACCACTTATTCCTCGGACGCACACGCAATCGTTCACCTTTAATCTCACCGGCATATATTAGTTTCACCAACCTTGCATTCGACATTCGATCAAGATGTCCAAACCACCTCAACTGACTCACTCCCACTTTTTTAACAACATTCTTCTCAATCTCTCACTCACGATACATCAATTTGTTCCGGACACGATCAAATTTTGAACAAAAAAAAAATAGTTTCAGTAATAATATAACAAGAGAGTGAGAATAAATAAAAAATAATTTAACAGATCTATCGAAAACTCTACGGGCTTTCGTGGCTATTGCCAAATGGTAACAAGTTAGAGAAAGATACTGGAGAATTATTTTCTAATTTATCGAACTCTCCAGTTATATTTAATTAGATTATTTTTTGATATTATCATCAGGCACGACACTAAATCTACTTTTTTGCTCCTTTTTTACTTGTGTTGATGATAACTATCTGACATCTGATATTTGTCAACAAAAACAAAAATGCTACAGATCTTATTCCCAGGACTCAGTATAATAATGACAGGATTGGTTAAAACGCAGACACGTGACATACAATAAAGCATTTCATTGGTTTTAAGAAACGACAAAAATAATTAAATAAAAATTATAGACAATATTTATCCCACATTTTTTTTAATACACTAAATTTTACTAAATTTATTTGTTTAAAATGGGGTAAATATCTCCGCGGTAACAAACTAGACTGTGAATCGTAAAATCATCAGTTCGAATCCCACAGCCGCCAGTTATCATTTTAACTTTTGGGAACATAACTTGACAGCTGGTAACTACACTTTATACCCATAGTGTGTAAAAATCGTGATAATATTTTTCTTATTTATTTATAAAATTTACTCTAACTCATTTATTTACCGAGATTTGCCCAAAAAACCTTCCACTTCCAATTATTGTACTTCAGATCCAGAAACTTATAAACTTAAATTTAATTTAAATTTTTCAGGAACATATGTGTTTAGGCGGGAGGTTATGTTTTGGGCACATCAAATTATTTTTTGTAGTATTTAATGTGTGGACAAAGCCTAAACGATTTTCGATAACAGCAGAGATATTAATCCCCTTTGAGTCTCATTTTGTTGTTTGTTAATTAAATGTGACTTTTGTGTTGGGTTATTTTGATATTTCTTTGAGGGTTGGTTCCTCTTTGAATGGAAAATCGAAATAATATTTATGGCGTATTACAAAAAGGATGTCAAACTCAAATGGATTGCCGAGTCACGAAATATATAGGCCACAGAAAAAAGATAAATGGCTTTTTCTTGTTACGAATATTAGTGGAATTACACGGAAAAAATATCAAACAGTTCAATTATTTTCCTTGTATCGTTACGAAACCGCTGGCAAAAATGTGTAGAGAGAAATAATTTAAAATTTTAATGTCTCCATTAGAATTCGCAGGAAAAGTTAGTAATTTAGTTTTCGCAATATTCATGAAGGACAAAATAAGTTGTAGCATTAAATTGAATTCTCCGCGCATAAATAATCCCCAAACGTTTATTTAAAGTCGTGAAAAAATGCTGCGATAAGTTCGACTGGGTGCAAGAATTTATTAGCCATGCAGCAGAAACGGAAGAATACGATTACGGGAAAATAGGGTCTATTAAGACCTCAAAAATTATCAAAAAGCATGTAAGGTATGCAGCAGTGGCGTTATCTCCATTCGGTCCGTGTCGGGAGCGTATTAAAGTGAAACAATGCGTGCAGGAGTAAAAACGCGGAATTAGTGCTATATTAAATTACTCGAGCCGCCCATAAAATACAAAAAGCCTATTATAATATTTCAGAGCGGTGCGTGGCCGAGGCGGGCGCGCATGCGTAATGCCCCAGCAGGACGAAATATTGTCCTGCGCTGCCATTGCCGTTACACATCCAGATAGCATCGCCTGCGAGCGACCTAACTCGAATTGGCATTTCAATGCTAACGCGCTACTCCTAGATTCCGCACAGGAAATAAACTAACCTCTTCTTCACTACACGAAAATGAAATAGTTATTTACAACCAAATGTGGGAGCGCTTGGTTCCCGGATGAGTGCCATAGAACAAATCTGGGAACCGAGTTTACGCAAGAGGTTTGTACAATATTTTTTGTACGAAAAGTATAATAGTTATTAACGTCATTAGGCCGATATGAAGCAAATAACAGCCGAGTCAGTTATTTGCATATCGGCCGTGTGGCGTTCAAAATTTTTCGTAATAACATAAAATTTAGATATTTAGAAACAATTTATTCATCCACTAGCGGCGCATTGAGTAATTAGATATATTCTTATATTTCATATGATGCTGCGATTTTTATGAAAAACACCAGAAACTCGCGAGGACTTGATTCTTCATTGCAATAGTTCGAGCGTCCGTTATAATAACGGACGGCGGCTGTTATAGACCCATTAACACTTACGTGTTTAGTTCTGTTAAATCATATTAACAGTATGGTATTACGAAAAACTAATAACAGACCATATACAAAGAAATGAAGTTCTTCAAGGAGTTATTTTGATAATTGTCAAAGTTGCACTATAAATATAAACACCCAAATTAATTTGTCTAATATAATAGAAAACAATTTAAATATTTATAATATTTACCGTATTCACTTGTAAATTTATTATATTTCTTATTTATATTGAGATAACTAACATTACATTTGTAGGTTAAGTATTTTACAGCTGTCATATCGGGCAGATTTTATTGCCAACATTGTTAACCAAATGTACTAAATTTCATATTTTTAAATTCAATTTCATTCTTATTCCATCATTGTTCTTCAGTGGGATTCGAACCCACGATCTCTGGCGTGCTGGGCTAGTGACATAGCCACTGCATCACCGAGATCGGCTTATATACTATTATTGTTTCACTAATTCTAAATGGAAAGTTTGGAATTCCTATAAATCAAAGTGCAACTAATAATTCTAATTCCTAATCGAAATTGACATTTCAGTCGCTCTAGATGTTACATAAACATTTCTCCAATTAAATTTTCAAAACAACATATATGTAATGTAAATATAATGTAAAAACAAATAAAATTTGGAAAACCCACAAAGTAATGTTAGCTAATGGAAACAATTCTAGGAAAAGTAGATTATACAAACGGAAGTTCTGTTTATTATAAACGATATTTTTCCTATGTAATCCAGAATGGTAGCATTGCGCAGTGCTTTCTATTAAAGTAATGTTCAATATAATTTATCCTGCTGAATTTAAAACGATAACGAAATAATTAAACAAATAAAATAATAATTATTGTCAAAGGTAAAATTGTCTCATCGGTGTCCCAAATATAACGCATGGCAGATGATGGCGAGTCAGCAGATATAAATTGAAGAATAAATTAGTTCACTAAACAGACAGAAAATTATAAAGTAGGCCTGGAGCATAAATGACAGCCGTGCTTACACTAGCGGAAAATTGTTTTAAATTCAACGTTTCCTTTTTGTGATTCAGGTAATTTTTCCAGTGTCACTCCCTCCGCCGTCTCCGAATTTCAATGAGGCCGAATTTTATTTTATTTTCCTAAAGAATGAGTTCGCTACACGAGAGTTTATTAAGCGAAATTAATTTATTATTATTTGTTCACCTGTGGAAAATGCGAGAATACGACGAAACTTTGATCCGAACGTTCGAGGAATATAAAGTTTCTAAGAAATTTAATAAGTCTTTAGATTGTTCAAGTGGAAATTCGAGTGGAAATTTTAATGAACATTTTTGAGAATGAAAGCTTCTTGTATGAAGTAATATGCAAAAGCTGAAACCCTATATTACAATGGAAACCTGCTATTGATTTTATCTCGGATATTTCCATATTCGAAACAGAAATACTTTTCTTTATTTTTATCGGCAGATATCAAAGACGATTTAATGCGCAATACTGTTTGCTAAGACCTTATTATAAACAGCTAATAATTATCTACAAGTTTATTGCGAAATAATAAAATTATAGAGCGACAATAGGTATCGGTAAATTATTTATTTCACATTAAAGTTATTAATGTGTTCCCTTTAAAATATGAAAATATTTCAGGTTCTAGAACTAGAGACTAAAAATAATTGTATATTATTAATTCCAGTGGATAAGTAAGATTTCCACATAATTTGATATTTTAGTTTTTAGTTTCAATTTTATGTTCAAAGCATATTTTTAAACACTGCATACAGTTAGTTACATTAGTAAAATGATTTTGCAATAATTATTGTAGTATTCCCGAATTATCTTCTGAAGAAATGACTGAATAATTTAAAGCAAAACAGTGCAAATTTAGGAAGATATTGGACTAATTCTTCTTCCTCCAATCTAATTACCACATATTATGGGCGATGATGTTTATGTGAGTGTGTGAGTGTGTGTGTGTGTGTCTGTCTGTCAGTCTGTGTGGAGTTAACGGTTTCTCATAACTATTAAACTGAAAATTTTGTTATTTTGTATATATCAATTGTATCCCACTTGGAAGAGCTGATTAGTTTTTGGTGATAATTCAATAACCGGAAGTGGTAGTTTATTATTGTTTGAAACATTTTTCTCTTAGTGTCTCCATTTACGAATTACAACACGTTAAAGAAAATATATTTTTACATTTTCGTTAAAATTCTTTAAGAAAAAAAAAGAAATCTATGGCGGGAGATATTGTGGTGTCACAACAGATTTTTAATAATTAGTTTTTGGAAAGTTTGAAGTTTGCAAATTTTTGCTATTAAAACATAGAACTAGAATAAAAACTAAAATTGAAACATACTCAAGGAATCATACACACAAAAGTATATTCTAAACTATTTATGCAACCAAAACATAAAATTAGAACTAAATATTAAAACAGTAGCTGGGAATGATACTTTATATTTTATTTATAGTAAAATTTCTTATCATATTATTTGTTGGGTATTTTTGGAATCTGCAGAATCACCTATAATAATTTTAACATATTTCATGTAGCTACCATGGTCAAAGGCATAATTGATTATATCTTTTGGATTAGCAAATTTGAAAATATGTCATTCAATAGTTAAGCCCATCGCCTCTAGTGCCTTGTAGAGTCCACAACAGCAGCAGCGCTCACTGCAGATTTGACACCCGGTGATCTGTATGCAGGGACACGTCCACGTGTCACCCCGCAGCCTTGCACGTGCCACGACATGTCGCACCTTTCCTACCCTCCCCTACTCTAACCCTATCCTGCTCCTGCTGATGACGTGCATTCCTGCAAGCGCTTTCCACCGAGACACTGACAGAGAGACAGAGAGAGCGTGGACAATGCTTATGGTTATGAATGTATCAACCATGAAGGTTTCTAATAGATGTAATGCTTGATGACTTAAGTAAAACACGCGAAATATACAAAAGACAACACCACCAAACAAGAAATGGTGAACCGTAAGGGAGATTGACAAAATAATGGATCATATAAAGTTAATAAAAAAATAAAACAAGCAATTATAGATGACAACAACTTAGGGATATAGTTTACACTTAGTTACAGCTACAAAAGAATTGATTTTAACTTTGCTACATAATGCTAAATAACCACTATCCTTTGGGTTGGTCAAATGCACCTAGCTGTCCCATATGTAGATAGGTACAGAGGTAGAAATCATTTCAAGGGCTAATCTAATGCCTATGTCACACCATATGATTTTTGTCATACGCGTTATACGCAACTGAACGCACCCTAAAAAATCATACGAAAATGATGACGCCGCCATTTCATATGACAAATCATATAAAACGATTCGCAACTCATTTCACTTCAGTTAACCTACTGTCCGAAACTATCTTCTCTCTTTTGTTCTAGTTTATTGTTCCATTTCTTCAACATTTTGACCAAATTGGCCTAATTCTTAATTTTTTTGCCTTTCTTTTTTATTTTAGAATAGTATTTTGCACAATAATGTCCTCCGTACCAGAACTCATTTAAAAAAATATAAATTCTTTCTTTAAAGGCACGCTAAAAAAATTAACTAATAAATATCTTTGCGTCAAACGAAATTTTCAATTTTTATTCAGGTCCGTCTGTTATTGGTAAAACTAGGTCAAAAATGTCAAAACAGAATACATCTTGTCGAAGAAGACGAATAAAAATAGTTTCATATGATTTTTGTCATACAGGTGTGACATCATTTGTACAAGTTTCGTATGATTTTTTAGGGTTCTTTCAGTTTCGTATGACACGTATGACAAAAATCATATAGTGTGACATAGGCATAAGAAAACTCTGATGCCGATTCGGTGATTTAGTAGCTATGTCACTAGCATAACCCATCAGAGTGTGGGTTCGAATCCCTGTGGACTGTAGAGAACATGGTTATTTGTGTTGTTGCACCCACTTATGAAGCTGCATATGATCAAAGCATTTAGTCAACTTTCCATTTTCATAAAAAAAAACTATCAAATCACCCCGAAGAACACTAAAATAATAAACAGTATTCTGACTAATCACCAATCAATAATTAAATAAGCAATAATCAGGCTCCGTGAAGATGATCACCAATACCGTCTCCTTGAAGCAATTTGGCGAATCCTCCCGGCGTTGCCAATGCTCGCTTCTGGGGTAGAGTGGAGAGTTTATTTAACGGCAACAGCGTACCTGAGAGGCCCGCGACATTTCTTTATTAGATTACAGTAGCGCCTGTTATGAGTTTCATGATCATTTGCATAAATTTCGCGAGGCCCCGAGTGAAATCTTATCATGTAACGAAATGTAGTGCGCTGGTATGGGACTCGTCAACGAATTTCAATGTTGCTTATAATTGGATTTCTTTCACATGCTGAGTGCTGCGTTTTCCACAAATGCACGAGGAACTAAATGCCTCTATACGAGGTTTTCCTGTAGTCATGGTTATTAAAAGGTCACAAAGAGTATGAGGAATTTTCTCTCTGCTCCCCAGACGTTTAGATATGTAATATTACATTTTTGTAAATAAAACAAATAATAGTTATTTGTCAAACTAGAGAGGAAAATGCTTCTTTTTTCCCCTCGAGTTCGATGTTTGCCTCATGAGCGCAGCGAGTGAGGCATTTTGAACGAGAGTTGAAGAAGAGCTTTCCTCTCGTGTTAGACACAACATTTTTTTCACGACATGTTTCTAAAAATGATTTGCTCGGACTTAAAATACACTTTGAGAACTCAACTGACAGACTGATACGTTAAAAGTTAGGTTATCAGACACAAGGCGGTGTAGCAGTGTTGCCAATGAACCAATCTTAAATATCTTTAATAAGTTGTCAAATTGTGATTTAATAAAAAAAAAAAATATAAGACATAATTGTAAGATAATTTAAAGTATATATATCACTAAAATAAGGATTTTCAATAAAATTAGTAATTTATTTTCAATTTTTATAATATATTTTTTGTAAATAATATTGGCAACACTTCTATATTTTCCTCTCTAGAGAGAAACAACACATTTTCCTCACTACTCCGGGAGAAGAACGGTGGGGTTTTCTACCATGTCGTGGAAAAAAAATTTTATTAACAAGTTTAAAAAGGGTTATATTAAGTATCCATTAAAAAACTGCGCAATTTAAAACACCAAAAAAAAATATCAGCATGTCTTGCTAACAATAGATGGCTTACTACAGAAAGCTTGTTGCAAAGAATGATTTGGTAACTGATTGTAATGTTTCAATGATTGGTATGAGATTTTATTTATTTGGTAGTATGTTTTTGAGGGATGGACGCATTGACCGGTAGATTAAATAGCAAATAACTGCAAAGTACACTTGCTTGAAACGTGAATGTATCTAGATATGCCCGATTGAGTGTTTATAATGGTGTATTGGTACATTAATCTATGGTTTTGGATATTGAGTATGGTTGAAGAAGTATGAACGACGTATAACTGCTGTGCAAAGTGCAAATGAAGTATTTAAGAATAGAGTGTGAGATTGAGAAAAATGTTGCTAAAAAGTGGGAGTCAGTTGAGATGGTTTGGCCATCTAGAGCGAATGTCGAATGAAGGTTGTAAATATGTGTGGAATAATTGATGGTTTGTTGCGTGCACTAATGATTCCGAACATATATGAATTTAGTGGTAATTTTTGGAATAGAATGATTGTGTTTCAAGGTTCCTGCTACCCCACTGTATGGAAAATAGTGCCTGGAAAATACAAGATCATTTTGAATGTTCTCCATGATTATTCTATTCCAGATAATGTACTTCGAAACAAAAAACTACACAAAATAAAATTAATGTGGTTTAACTTTGTAAAGTTGAGTATTTCTAAACCTCTTTAAATTTTCATTAATTCAGAAATACTCATCTTTATTACGACGACTTAGGCCCAAATTTATTTGAAGACAGTTTAATGTTTTTCAGTGACAGGTGACACTAAACTTAAAGTTACAACTAACAACAGCATCGTTAACAAAATATTTAAAATAACTTGAATATGTACAAGTTTAAAAATATCTGCCGTTCGCTGAAAATAAATGGTAACTAACACAAAACGTTGTTGAAAGCACCATGTGTATTTCTCGAACAAAGGGCCTTTATTTCTGAAAAGCATTATACGAACATAAATAGCACAAAGTTAACAAAAATAAACCGAAATATCTAACCAGTTGTCAAGCAGCAGCATTTAATTCCATTCCTGTAAAAGCTACGTACGCAGGAAACTGAAACTTAAAAATCCGAGCGCTGTTTCCCAATAAACAATGGTACTCCCACGTGTTAGAAAAGAACAGCGGCCAGTGGCGTAGACCACTATTATTCCCACTTTTAATTTGGGGCGCTTTAAAATATTCCTAATTTGAAAATTATTTACTGACACTCATTTATGCCCAGTATTATAATTTACTTCCATACTAAATTTAAATCAAGTTGTTCAAATGACAATCAAATTTTTGACAGCAATATTAAGAAAGTCATAAAATAATTTGAAATGATGTTCAATTATTGAAATCAATAGTTATTTATGTATGAAGGCACTGAAGTTCAATTTTTTATCACGAATATGGGATTTAGTTGCCGAGGCCCGCAGGGCCGAGGAAAATAAACCATGTGAGTGATAAAAAGGAACTTCAGTGCCGAGGTACATATTAAGTTTTATATGCAATCTAAAATTCGAAAAAACTGTAAGAAATTACAATATAGGTTAAGTTTATACATCTGTCAGTTGTGAATTGAAACTGGCAGTCAGTGTTGCCAACCTCGATAAGTGAAGTTATCGTGAATAACACTCAAAATTATGTGTTTTGTCCTCAATTTCGTCATCGAAATTAATTAGTTAATTCCTTTTGCAAATTTTGTTTCAGTTACGTCCAAATTTACTATAGTACGTCAATATATCTGCCAAAATTATCCTAATTGTACAATAATTATTTAACGGTTGCCAACACTGGGTTGCTCAAAATCGTCGTATAATGGGTTACTTTAGTAACGATTTCTTAGCTTTTGATGATGATTTTTGAGCACTTTAGTACAGATTTCAAATAAATTATTTTAAAAGTAAATTTAAGTGACAGTTAAATTTCTTCATAATACCGGGTATTCAAGATTTCGTATTGAGTACGCGAACAACTTTTTTTTTAAATAAATGCCCTGAAGATATTTGTTTATTAGTTAGTTTGTAAATTATTTTATGGATGAGGTCTCTTTCCAACGAGTTTTTTCAAACACATCCATCCAGGTATTCGATTAACAATTTATTTGGTAGATAAGCAAAACATACAGATGTTTTTTCTGGTATTTTAAAATACAATAGTTCTATGGGCACAGCTAAAAACCTCTAAAATTAGAAACCTTAACCAGGAAATAATGTATGTGACTCCAAAAAATTAAGGCATGTTTAAATTTGTGGTCAATTTGTGAAATTATCCAATGTCCGCCGCTGGGGCAGTTCCCGGCCCGCGATTTTCATTTGCGACGTTGCATTGTTTCGTGTTTCTCTTGTTTCTGGTGCTGTAGCGTCCAGATAAGCCCTGCTGCAGTCGAATTTGCATTCCTGCGATGGTTATTACGTATTCGACCCGGTATTGTTACGTAAAAAACGATCCGATTTATATTAAAGGCTGCACTCGGTGGAGTGTTAGTGATTGCTGCAGTTGGTACGACTGTTTAATAGATTTATGAATTGTAATTTTGTAAACTGTAACTTGTGTTGGGTGCTTATGGTGCTGGTGTTGCTATTTATTGTTCGTGGTTGAGTGGAATTTTAACGCTGAAATTTTTCCTAGCAACGCATTCTCGTAAACGTGGACCAAATATTTTTTACGTGTATTGTACGATTGTTAGTTTGTATTTAGATTTATTGATACAGGTATAATATATTTGATAGAAACACAGAAAAGCTACCTATATCTTGGTTGTAATTGATTGCTTTATAATCATGTAAAATAATTCTTATATTATTAAAACTATGTCGACGATATGGATATTCTTATCAATAAAGTTCTGTAACTATGCGATTACTTTAAACTCTGAAAATATATATTTAGCATATCAACTTTTTTTAAGGACCAGTATTTCCAACGAATGATTCCGAGTATGAAGAATAAACGAGCATGTATGAATCGCATTATGAATGTGGACGAGGCGAAAATGGTATGTCAGGATAGGAATGTTTGGAGGAGATTGATTGTTGGTTGACTGTGTTTCTGGGTTCGTGCTACCCCACTAAGTGGGACATAGCATTATGTTATGTATTTATTTCCAACCTCAGATTAACTAGGGAATAAATTTATTAGTGGAATAAACAAAAACTATTGCAACAAAAGATGACAGCTAGAATAATAATCATCATTGAAGCTATGTTTTTGATGCGATACTGTTTGTTTATTCCACTGCTAAATTTATTCTTTAATTTATCTAAGGTTGGAAATTCCGAACCTAAAAGAGATAAATTAATTTTTATAATTAGGTAAGTGATTTATAAAGTACCACAATGAAACTTGTTTTTAAAAAAAGGTAATAACAATTAGTACAGATTGTTGACAGATGTTATTTACTGTCCATTGTTTTGGTTAATTGTTTTATTTAAATTATATACTTTTTTATTTTAAGCAAGCATCATGGCTTACTATTCTTTTTATAACTAAGCATAATTAATGTGTTTGCCATTTTATTTTTTTTTAATAATGTAACATTATTTTACAATAAAACAAATTTGATATACTTCTCATATTTGTAAAAAAATATATTATGTTCCATTTGAAATTTCAAAGTTTATATTAATTACTAATAAACCGGAAACGATATCATGAATGTACATCCATTATCTATTAGCTTATATGTTGTTGTATAAAACATGTTAAATGAAATAAATGGATACATTTATAAATAAGTAAAATATTTGTTGGATCCATTTGAGTTCACCCTGTATAAGAACTGAGGCGACTGATAGATTGAAATATTACGAAGAAAATTGTCCAGTTATATTCAACGCGATTTGTTTATACTTCGAATTGCGCAATGAACAAAATAATGATAATAAATTTGGTGCAACATGTGATTTCCCAGGATGGTGAGTATATTTTTCCTGATGGTGAAATAAATGAATCATTTCGATATAATTTCATTATCTGCGTGACATTAATAGCTCTCATTTCATGTGTGACATGACATCTGATGACATCATATGCTAATGCCATTTTTCTCTATTTAAATTGCGTGTCCTACGCGAGCAAGAGTCATCGGCATTATTTATACCTACGTACAACTTACACATTTGGGACATTATATATGTTTAACGCATGTACTTGTTTAATATATCACAGGCTACAAAGATTCAATGAACTTTAAATTTGTACCTCTCGCCACATCCAATGTAATGTTATTGAAATGAATAATTAAAAAATTTATAAATATATTACAATTTGTCTAAAATTTGAAGGGCCTAAATTGGTAAAAATTACATATTTAAAAACGATATTCTTGGTGTGAACAACTTAAATAAATAAAATTTTTTGGTTATGTATAGCAATTTTTTTCAATCATGCTGAAATCTTTGTTGAGCCATATCTCCAAAACTATAAAAGATATTTAAATTTCGCGACCAGTATTATACGCGCCTTGACTTAGAGTAACTTTCAAAATATAAAAGAGTACAAAATGTTTTGTGGTGCAGCGCTGAAAAATAATGGAAAAACTCCTGCTGAAAATATTTGATTAGCCATATCTCCAAAACTATACCAAATATTTTAATCTAATTGACAGTTTTGTATTCAAAATTAAAAGCTTAATGTTTTAATAGAGTATCGTTTAATATTATTGAGTAATAATTTTTACCTCCCGTCACATCTTGTATGGGAGGGTATAAGAATCATGCTAAAATTCGGTAGTGAGTTTTCAATCGATAAGCATGTTTTAGGGTCCCTAGAATACGATTTTCATATTTCCGCGATGGAATCTGTGTGTGTATGTTTGTGAATGGATGGATGTATGGATCTCTGGAGTTACGGTTTCTTAAAAACTATTGAATTGGATTGAATTTTTATATTTTATATTTATATCCATCTAGGAAAAGCTGGTTATTTTTTGTGATAATCCATTAACCGGAAGTGGTAATTTACTTGAAGCCGCAGTATGTTATTTCGAAATATCTCACATGTTATTGTTTATTTTTCTCTTACTAACATCATTTGTGTCCGTGGTCTGTATAGTTTTTTCGTCTCGCGTAACTCAAATACTATAATACAAAAAAATGCAAATTTATGTTTTTTTGCTTCATGTATTTATTTGAAAAGCTGATTAAATTTTAGATAAAATTGGGCAACCGGAAGTAGCAGTTCATTAGAAGCCCTTAACAGTTTTCCGTGAAAAAAAACACGGTTATATTTAATATTTCAGCAATTTATGATATTTTGAAACTTATAGAAGATTTAATTTTACATCTGTTTGATTACACTAATTTAATTAATATTCATTAGATTTAGAGATAATAAAATATAAAGAAATTAAATTTCATAAATCTTGCATTCTATGGAAACACTTAAACATTTTAAATTTTTTACGAAATGTGACACATATTGTAATTGAGAAGCTGTTGTTTAAGTGAAATATATGTCAAAATATTAAATTAATATACGAAAGAAAATTAAATTTCTCAAATATAAATATAAAATAAACAAATAAGAAAGTACTTTTCTGTTTCAAATACTATTTTGTACCGTTTAAGAGTTATATTCGGCGGGCGGTTATGTGCTGGCCACATCAGATTTTTTAATTTGCCCCGAATGTTCACGAAAAATATCTGGACAACCTACGTATACCTAATTTAATAAAGCTATACCACTGACCTTATCCCTCAGCATGTCCCGGACTCGCGTAGCCTGGCTCCTACTCCGGTGCAACTCCAGCTGCAGCTCCAGACACCGCTCCTGCCAGTTCACCCCCTGCGACCCCATCGACCCTCCGAGCCCCGCGCCCATCGCGGTGGGCTCCAACCCGCGGCGGCCCAGCAGCCTCGGACTGGACGGCGTGCTCAGCGGCAACTCCTGGTGCAGCGCCGACAGCCGCGCCAGCGGCTCGAACATCTGCGAGAGGCGGCGCGCCGGGCTGCCGCCCCCGCACGCTTCGTCGGTCATCGCAGCGAGGTCAGGTCACTTCCATCGTGATCATCGGGAGGTCATCGCGCACGACACAACGCTACTTTAGATATTATAAGTATGTAATATGGACGAATTTAAAACTCACTTTTAGTTGTAAATTTAGATAATAGTTAATAAATATTTGTAGCTAGAGAGTAAATTTAACAAGCAATATCACATTTGGTTAATAAATTTTATGAGTAAACTTTGTAAATAAAACAGCGTAAAATTTTGAGCATTTCAACGACTAACGAGATTCTTCAACGAAATTCAACCTGAAACAAAAGACAATCCCATTATTATCAAACACTTATTTATTACTATTATTATAACAGGTTAGTAAATTATGGGCGAAAGCTGTTATTTCTATAATTAATCAAATATATTATATATTCCATTATATTTATTTCCATATTTCTATTAAGTACCATTAATCATTCTGTTACAACTATGTATAACTTGTACAAATGAATTAATTCATGGTAAACCAAATGTTTTTTTTTTTTAATCAGTTCGATAGGATGAAAAATATTTCAGAACTCAATAATAAATTAATTTTTTTTTATATAAATTCCAAATCGACAAAAAATTATGTGTTCAACTCGGCATCAAACACAGAAACGCCTCCTTTGCTGTAAATCTGGTATTTTGATGCCTAGTTAAACAAATAACTATTCTTTTAAGTTCTGTATTTTTATTTAATTCAACGTTTTATTAGGTACCATACGTAATTCTTAGTCAGGAAACAAGTGAACAAGATAAACAATTAAATAGAAGTAGTAATTAAGTAACAACAAATTATTATTTATAAAATAGAGGAAGCCATGTCTTGTTCATTTCATCACCGTAGATTTCTATAGCTTCTCTTATGAGTCTACCATTGGCACATTTAAATCTAGCTATTATTTTTTTAGGTTTCTGTGGTTGGTTAAGACGAATGGCCTAATTTTGGTCTGTAATTCTTATTGTTATCGTTTTGCTGGTTTTAATAACGTAACATTTTTCATATTCACCTGGAATGTTATACTAAAGCATCAAGAAAATATCATTTGCACTCTTCAAAATACGTTGTAATTTGAGATATGAAGCAAAAGATACTGTTATTACTCTTTTCTTCAAAGCCATTCATTTTTAAAATATCTATCTTTTCTTCTTTTAACTACTATTTGACAAATTTTGATAACTGTTCAACAAACATTTCATGTTAGATACCAAATTTATGTGATTTAGTTTTATTTAAAATATGTTGAAAATTGTAAATAATTAAATTCATAAAGTGACAGAAATATACTGCCGCCATTTTGTTCTAAGATGGCGCATATACTATTTTACAATTTAATAGTGCAAAGTTCAAAACAATTAAGTTTCTACTACTTAAGTTATTGTCAACAATAATTTTTTTAACTTTTGTTATTACTTTTTGGGATCGTAGCAATTCTGTCTTTTACCTAATGACATAAAATTTCTAGCCTGTTTCAAACTAATTAAACTATCTGAAACATTTTGTTTCCAAATGTCGGTTTAAAATTTAACTTGTTTCGTTTGTAAGTACAACCTTCAAATTTTGTTCAAATTGATCGAGCAGTTTCTTGGTACTATTTTCTTTGTAAACAACCTATAAATTAACTGAAACGATGCTCAATTATCTTCCAAAATAATTACAGACAAACATGAATAAAAAAATTTAGAACCTTCTTCCATTATTTAGTTGGTAAAAAATCAGTGAACAACGCTTTCAGTATAAAACAACTAAAGAAGAATTAGTAAAGTTAAAATACACATGTACTCTAAAACGCTCTTGCTTTGTTTGTAGCAACAGAATGGCATTTATAAATACCCACAAAACAAACAAGAACTGAGATAACTTTCCACAGATGTCAAAACTATTCGAAGAAATACTACAGCATAAATTTTAATACGTCGACAAGCAGAAACAGACAGTCGGAAATAAAGTTGTTAAGTGTCTTGTTACAGGCATTAGTATGACAACAAATGTGTATTTGACATACAATATCAGCGATACGATTACAGATCGGCAACGACGTTATTTATTCTACAGGGTGTTCCACAACTACGAGCCCAGAATCGTATCATTAAGCCTAGGTAAATCATACAAAGAAAAATTGTTTATTTATACTTAAATTCTTTTTTAATTTCCGCATATTCATATAAGGAAGGTATTATGTTTATGCTGCGAATTGATTAGATTTTGAGACCAATCCATCAACAGTAACTGGTAGATTATTGGAAGGCTCGTCAGAGTTTTGGGCATGTCTTAGTAAATAAATGAGATAGAGTAATTTTTATTGGAATCAAGAAAATGTAGAATAATATTACCTTGAAGAAAAGAAGATAAAGGTGAGAGCATAAAGCAAGGGGAATGTAACCTGGTGAGGGCAGACGCATGCAAGCCATGGTTCTGGTTGGAGTGGGGATTTGCGCGGTACATACGTTCAAAAAACTTATTATGCCAAATGTTGACGGTTGCTACAACAACGCGATAACAGCGGTTCTGGTTCCAGGGGAGGGAAGCGGCTTCACAATAGCTTGCTAAAGCTGTCTCCTTTATATTCTTTCCTCCAAGAATATTACCTGCAACTTTTATTTGCAACATTTGTTGTCATCAGATCCCATTCAATATCTTTAGTAGTTAGTGATTTGTATTAATTTGTTATTATTTCACTAGTTATTTTCATTAAAATATTCTTAAAAATAACAGAATTTAAGATACAAATAAATTGAGTTAAACAAAGTTATTCTAAAAGTCTTAATTTATTCAAATGATATGGTTTTGGGTTCGTAAGAGAGAAGTATATCTGAAAACTAGGCTTGTTAGATTTTCTGACAGTACATAAAAAGAAACCATGTTTTCTGGGACATCCTGTATGTTTGGTTTTGTGGTATCTAATCTAAGTAGCACATCGTTATTTAACGCTACAAATACACTATTTGCTACTGTGTAACCTTAGTTGTACTAGTAGAATGTAAATAGCTGAAGGCAAACCTACTTTGAAAACTACTTCAATATTTAATCGTTTTATTGATACCATAGTAATCGTATGATTTTATCGTCTTATATTGATTAAGAGAATGTATAAATAATAAATTATTACACCTATTAATTTTAAACTGATATTTCCACTGTTCTGATTAAAACTAAACTACAATTTTGTTTGTTGTATTTAAATACATATTTTAATGCTCTATATAGTAAATAAAACGTGCATTTACTTGATTATTGTTATATCGTGAATGTGCAATATCGTTTTCAAACAAATAATGGGGTCAAAACTATAGAATCAAAATCAAATATACAAAATTACAATAATGTCTCAAAAACTGCTTTAAGTAATATCTAACTTTTATAATTTTGTTTCATTTTTCATGGCTGTGTAACAATTTTCCAAATTAATATGAATTTTAAATTGATTGATATATCATAAAATACTAATATTTAGGTAACCAAATTGGCCTTATTGCATGCATTTTTAAATTCTGAACAACTATTGTATTTACACTTTTGCTGTAAAATGAATAGGTAAAAGTTTATAGCAATATCATCGCTATCAAATAATAATATTCCGTTTAATATCTTTTAATATGTTTTGTAAATAACTCCGTTGAATATTCCACGGATAATCATAAAAATTATACGTGGATATATTTCCAACCCGAGCACCAATTTATATAATAAACAAATCCAATAAAATATATTTTAAAACATTATATTAATTGCAATTTCGTGTTCATGAATGTGAAAGATAATTTTCGAATGCAATAAACACATTGCAAATTTGCTCAATTCATGCATATTTAATGCGAAAATATTTATTTTATTCCCAACTAAATAAAACCAAACGTTTTTATTTGCTTTAATGTTTTAAATGCTATTTTGGTCACAAAAACGAAATGAAATTCAATAGACAATAGGAATTGTGTGGTGAGAATAGCAATTATGATTAATGTATTCATGGAGAAGAAATTTGTCATTGTATTCAAACACATATGTTTGTTTTATTTTATACAGTCAATCAATAAATATATTGACGTGGTTTTTACCCATTTCTGTGTGAGGTTATCTGCTTGGAGCACATATACAGGGTGTTTCATAACTCCAGGTACATACGTTAATGGTATACGTTATTTGATATGCTGATTACGAATCAAAAAGAATTTTTTTTTAAATCGCAAAATTATTTTCCTTGTTTCCCAGTCCAAAATTTTTCGTTGCCGCTACCACTGGGTGGATGATTATGTTAATAACTATCGTTTCATTAAAAATAATTAAATTTTGTTTGTTTATTTTACTAGTATTATGTAATATAAATTGTTGATTACCTACTTCATTGTTTGTGTTTAATAGGAATACGAATCCAGTGCTGTACTACAAAAAATGTTTTAGGTAAACAACCCTTAATTTTTCGAATTTAAAAAAAAATTATTTTAGATTCGTATCAGCATATCAAACAACATATACCATTACCGTATGTACTCGAAGTTATGAAACACGCTGTATGTAAGGGAGATATTGTAAATAAATTGATATTGACTATTTTTTTTTACCTCCCGCCTACCTCTAGATAAGGGAGGTATTGTTTTTAGTCAAAAAATTGGGTAGTGAGTTTTCAATGAATAAGCACGTTTTAGGGTCCCTACAATACGATTTTACTATTTTCGCGATGATGTCTGTCTGTATGTATGTATGTACGTGTGTGTGTGTGTGTGTTCGTGTGTAGTCTGTGGCAATTTTTTCGTCTCGCATAACTCAAATACTATAATGCCAAAAAATACAATTTTGTGAATTATTGCTTCTTATATTTAAATGAAGAGCTGATTAGATTTTGGATCAAATTGGTCAACCGGAAATAGCAGTTTACTTGAAGCCCTTAACAGTTTTTCGTGAAAAACATAGTTAAATTTCATTTTTCAACAATTTATGTTATTTTGAAAGTTGAAGAATATTTAATTTTACATGCATTTTGATTACACTCATTTTATTAATTTTCATTAGATTTAGAGATAATAAAATATAAAGAAATTAGATTTCACAAATCTTGCATTCCTAGTACACCATGGAAATTTTTTTTACGAAATGTGACACATGTCATTGTGATTGTGAAGCTGTTTTCTTAGTGAATGAAACTATTTTGTATCGTTTAAGAGTAGTATTGGGCGGGAGATTATGTGCTGGCCACATCAGATTTTTAAAAATATACCTAGAGACTATTTTTAATTGTATGGCTATAATTGTGTATAATTTGTATCATTTCACTCAGATTTTTTCTACGTGTTTCTATATTTGTTATTTATTTGTATGTGTCCATGTGAAATATTTTCTCAACTCTAACTTAGCCCTGAGAATGACAGTTGTAACTGTCGAAACGTAGAGGTAGTTTTAATTAAATAATTGACAGCAAGTCTGTTGTTTTATTCTTCCTATATTGTGAAAGACCATTTTCAACCTTATTCATATAGGAACATATGTCAAACCAGTACAATCAGACTAATATATAATAACAATATTTAGTCACTGATTTATATATTAGCAGGGGACATTAATACGTGCACAAATTCACTTCATATTTGTTGTACAATGTCACACCGGTATCAACACCCTTGATATATTGTCACATATACACAGTGCACGTGTACAAATATTAGATTTATACTGCATGCAGTAATAATTCTGTTACTGTTGTGTACGCAACGTAACATAAGGGGTGCTGATGTGTCACACGCATAATTTAAAGGGCTGTGACGGTGTGGTAAGTACGCTAATTTATGATAACTTTGGTTTTGCACCGATAAATTATTTTGGTTGATGTTATAATATGAGGTGTTTGAGAGGAGTGTGTGGGTATATGAGAAATGATCGTGTCTGGAATACATTGGTGTAGGGTGAGTGTGAGATCGAGAAGAATGATATTATAAAAATGATGGTGTTATAAGCAAAGTTGGTTAACAATTTTGTGAGTGTCCGAGGAATAAGTGGTTAGGTATGATTGATGGTTTGTTGCGTGAACGAATTGTTCCGTGTGTGAAGAATAGACGAGCATGTATAAATGGTGTACCAGGATAGGAATGTTTGATTGTGTATCAGGGTTTGTTATCCCACTGAGTGGAATATAACGTGATGTATATGTATATATTTATAAATATACTAGCAAGGATTTCTCAGTTTGTTGCAGTGTAAATGCAAGCCGAGAGAAACAGACAGTCATTTGGCTATCTGTCTTTGTTGTACAGTTGATATAAAGAAATGAACATTGAACATATAAAAATAAATAATACATATTAATAGAAATGAGTACAATTAACTATTGTTATTTAAAACAGATTCTGCAACATGTTCTTACATAGCAACCGCTATACAAATAAGTGTTAGACAAAGAAAGGTGGCTTTACAACATCAATCTGTCTCAGGCTCATTTTTCCCTTTCATAAAAATCTACAAGTTAGATTAAATAAATAAATATATCATCACGCCATTTACATGTAGCACTCTATCTACTCAATAAAGATCTCGGTATTATGATATATTTTTAAGCGTAAAGTGCAGTTACCAACCGTCAAATCACGACCTCCAAGGATGATAGGGATAGAGAAGCAACAGGGGTAATTTTATTTTGAAAATTTGTTGACTGTTAGGATTGAACAGAGGATCTTAAGATCCGCAGTCCGATGCGTTAACACGCTCCTATTTACCCCATACAAATTAACGTTCCAGGGTAGAGAGTTATTTTTTGTCATTTTATTTCTCCATTCCTATACACACACAATACATTTGTAAACAAATATTGTTGCCATTGGCACGTAAATGCTCTTAGCAATTTGATCCTCCTCTTTTCTAAATATTGTTCATGAAAAATGAGTAGTGTGATTCGAACTTATCGGGCGTGAGTTGTATAGGCTTAGGGTTTGTTTATCAAAAGTGCGAGCAAAACAAGTTTGCCTACAGAAAATTTCCATTAAAAATACTTGAAGTTGATTGTAAATGTTAATTCTTTGTTTTGTTTTGAAAATATTGGAAAAAAAGTGGAAAAGAGAATATTAGGAACAAAATGAAATAGAAAATACGTTCCAGTATTACTATATTTCATTGGTTTTTTTTTAGGGCTTGTGTTCGTTTCCACACCTCAAACTAATGATAAAGTAAGCCTCCAACTTCTAAAACGTTTCTCCACTTATTAAAAATACTTGCCAGCGTTCTAGAAATACCATCAAGATATGAAATTAATTATCAAAATGTTTCCCGTGAATCTCAGTGCAAAGATGCAGCTCGGTCGTAGAATATTCCAATTATTCGAAGAATCTGAAGCCGGCGTTCAGAACGTCAAGGTCGATGTAATTTATATAAACGAAGTGGTATGAGAAGCCATGCTTTCATCGTGATGTCTACGGCCTATAGAAGAGAGTTACTAGCAGCGGTCGAATTACGTTATTAGAGGAGGTAATAATAGAGCAGCAAGAGTTATTCAACTCTTCGGTGCTGCCAGCGGTTTTTAATTAATCGGATGGAAGGAAAATTGACCTCGTTAAATTGTTTACGTTGTGATTCAAACGGCGTTGTAATTATTAGGAACTTTTAGGTGTCATGTTTCATGCTTTTTCTGTGGGTGTAGTTCTGTAATTACTACCGTAAGGTGTAGGGTGTAAAAAGTCTTTTTTGTACTCATACATTGAAATGTGTTGTTTAGCGTTGCCTAAGCATCGTCCGAAATGTCCATTTTCTAGGTCTCCACCAGATAGACAACCGGGTTTCGACGAAAACATTCCTATTTCTAAAGCGTTTATTAATAAATTAGATTTATAATAAAATAATATAGTATTTCAAACATTCCATTACATAATATTAATATAAACAATGACGGAATAAGAATGAAATTGAATTTAAAAATAATTGGCAATAAAATCTGCCCAATATGACAGCTGTAAAATACATAACCTACAAATGTAATGTTAGTTATCTCAATATAAATAAGAAATATAATAAATTGACAAGTGAATACGGTAAATATTATAAATATTTCAATTGTTTTCTAATATATTAGACAAATTAATTTGTGTATTTATATTTATAATGCAACTTTTACAATTATCAAAATAACTCATTGAAGAACTTCATTTCTTTGTATGGACTGTTATTAGTTTTATACTTTTCGTACAAAAAATATTGTACAAACCTCTTGCGTGAACTCGGTTCCCGCATTTGGTATGTAAATAACTATTAATCGTGCACCAATTTCGCTAATTATTTCTTCTTCATCGCAATCTTTCGTGCATCCTGCAGTGTTACGTTCCTCTTCTTCAGAGTTCTGTTGATGATGCTATCCCAGATGTCTTTTGGTCTTCCATGATTCCTCTTTTCTTTCACATTTGTCATCCTAATTTGTCGCACCGGTTTCGATTCATTCAATCTTATCATATAACCCTAACATGCCAGTTGTCTTATTATTTCGTTTCTATGTGTTTTTATGAAAGTCATAGGTTCCAACTACTGAAATATAGTAATACTGGAACGTGCACTTGTAGTCTTATAAGAAAGCGAAAAACGAGCCAGATAGATGTCGTTTTAGAACTGTTGCTATAAGTTTGTTTACATTAAAAACAGATAGCCCTCAACTAGCAGTCTCGCTCGGCTCGCATTTTCAACGTCAGTCAGCGTTTCAGTATTATTATATTTCACTGGATATAGGTCACGATGAAGAAATAAATTTACGGTTAACACATTTTATCAACCCTTCTGATTTCCACTTTCCTCTTTGCAATTAAATACTTTTTCTATTTTTCTAGTTAGACCAATATTTAAATAGTAAACAAGACAATTTTTGGTTCATTTAGTACATCGATAAATATTTCGATCACGAAATTCTGAAAAATGCAAAACTTCTCAATAATCTCAACTTTCCAAGGCCGTAACAAAAAAACTAAGCGAAATATCAAAAAACGGTCTCCAGTTTTGAAAGTAACATGCTTTAGTTATCCTAAAACCAAATTTTCAGCGATTTTTATTTTTTCAAATTTCTGCCCAAAATCACCTCCGGCAAAAAATTCTAGGGCAGATATCTCAACAACAAAAATAGATACGTATCTGTAACCTACACCGTTCGATTCAGACCGTTGAAATCTATAAATGTGTGAATTTACATTGAAATCGCTTCACATTAACAATAATTAGAGCAAAATGTCTGTAAATGACCTGAAATCTGAAAAATCTTAAGGGGTAAGTATTGAAATTTCACCAAAAATTTTCATCTCCTAGAATTTTTATTTATATACCCTGTCTTCTTAATATGGACCAGAAACTTGCAAAAAATATGTTTTAAACAATAGCTGAGCTTTAAATTCGAAAATACTTGAGATTTTATAGACTTGAATTTTAGGGCAAAATTTTCTGTATACTGTATAATCGTCATAATTGATAAACGCACAAACTTATTTAAATTCTGAAGATATGTACGAATTAGACATGCTTTAACTAATAAATTAGTAAATTTTTATATTGCTACCTGTAGTATTACACATTTTATGTACAGTCAAAGTTGGCAAAAAAAAAATGTTCAACCAATCTTTCGGAACCTGTACAATAATTATTATAGTAATGGAAAAGAGTACTTATAAGCTAAATTAAAACTATTTGTAGGAGCTAATTAACATGTTATATATTTCTGGCCCAACGCCAAAACCCATAACTGTCGCCATTTTCTTAAACGAGTTCATTTGTAAAATTTATTATTTTCTAAACAGAAACGTAAGAGCATTCAGAGTTTTTTCATCTATTTCAAATCCATTAAATTAATTCCCAAAATATTCATCTTCATAATTCCTCCACCACGTGCGTACCATTTAGAACCTTTCATAAAACATCCTTTCATCACAGACTTAAACCTCTCCATGTTTTATCACAGACACGAACCAAACACCACGCCACCTACGTTAGATGCTCACACATAATGTCGAGAATCATGCGAGGCATTTCATATTCAGATCACGTGTATTGATGCAGCATAAATACACAAACATCAGTCACATCTCTTGTCTGCTCAACACGTACACCGGGCGGGAACTGCGCGCGCATATAAACACACTAGCGTCGCGCTGCCATCTACTGACGCATGCATAAAACACTTGGAAGTCGAGACCATTGTTGTCTGTGGTGGAGAGATCTTCATTGTTCGATGACTTTTTATTATAATTTATTGTTGCTGTAGAAAAGAGAAATTTAATTTATTATCTTGGCCTAGTTCAGGAGGAGGAACTCACGGCTACATGGACTCTGATTCTGGGAATTTCAAGGTTGTATGAACTGGACAAAAACTGGAATGCTGGAAATTTATTTGCTTCTGGAGATGACTGGTATTTTATCAACGATTCTCAAGGAAATTTATTATCCAGATTCGAGAACATATTTCTCAGAGAACTCGTATATTACAAGATAAATCACAATTAGTTATGATACAGTATTACAGGTCGTTTTCATAACTAGTGAATTTGATTTAGGAAGCATCACAGCATGTTACCAAAGCATTACAATAAGTAAAAGAAGCAAATATAACAAATTTTAGATAAATAAGATATATTTTATAACACACACGTGTAGGTTTTATGCTATAACCCACACAGTGAGGTAACACGAACCATGAAACACAATCAACCAACAACCAATTTCTTCGAAACATTCCTTTACTTTCAGTCATAAATAACCACTTATTCCTCGGATGCCCACGCATTCATTCATCCTCAATCTGGCTCGCATATACAATTAATAAAAAATATCGGATGAAAACATAGCAGCTAGAATAATAATCATCATTTAAGCTATGATTTTGATGGGATATATTTTTTTATTCCACTGATAAATTTATTCTCTGGTTATCTTAGTCAAAGGAATACACGATTTTCTATGAAAGTTAATGTAATTAATCTATCACCTATAACGAATAGTAGCTGTATATTTACAATCAAATTTAAACAGTGCAAAATAAATTCGGAAATCCCAACCTGACAACTCCACTTCTGGATTTAAGCGTCCATACTTTTTAACATTAACCGCAGCGCAAATAAACCAAAACCTCTCCATTCACTTGACTTTTTGTTGGCACTGGTGCATGTACGTAATATATTTCCCGTCTCCTGATCCTGAATCCAGTCTCCAGCTCCCGGATTCCAGACGGCAGGTCGGCAGGAAGAGCGCGGAAAAGTTGAATTGAGTTTGGATTGTCGGCGTACGCGACCAATAATACTCTCGGGAACCGGCAATCGGGAATTTTACCGGTTTACCGCAAGCCCGCACGCTTCGCAGAGCCCTGTTTGCGCGGTTGTACTATACTTGCTATTCTTTTTATAATGATGTTTATTTAAACGAAGCCTGTTATTCCGAATTCTTGTTTTCATGTTTTCATGTTTTCTCGTCTGCGTCTGGTGTTTGTGAAATTTGAAATTGTTTCTTGAGTCGTAAGAGGAATAACATTCTTTGTGTTTGATATGATTATGATGTTTATTTTTGTTTGTTTTACTTTAGCTTTTGAATGTGAGATGTGTAAGATGACGGTGTTTGTTGTTACTGTCAAAATGCTTACTACAAATTCGAATGACGGAATAAATATTCCTCTGAATATTTTCAATACATACCCAGAATTGCCCATGCACGATTAGATTTATTTTTCACTACATATAGTTGTTTTCATATAAATATAATAAATAAGAATGAACTATGGAATAGAACAAGAGTTGGAAGGTGAAGACAAATTGATAAAGATCAAGCAACAGAGAGTCAGATGGTTTGAACATACACGCAGAGCAGAAGAACAGGGTGTAATTAAATCAGTAGTAGAATGGAGACCAGGAGGAAGAAGAAACGAGGCAGATCCAGATAAACATGACTAAAGGAAGTAGAAGAAGATTAAAAGCAGCCGTAATTTCAATATGGCAAAATAAAACAAATAAATAAGAAGATTTGGAAAAGACCAACTACAAGGATTTAAAGGAAAAGAAATGGAGATTGATCCACTCCAACAAAAGGATCTAGAGGGCTTCATAATAAGCGGCGTTACCCCATAAAGGGTGTTAATCCACTATAAAATATGTTTAACATTTTAGTGCAGCTCTCCTCTGTGAGACTTTGAATTTGATACCAAACTCGAGAAGGTTCAATTACCTATCGTAAAAAACAATTGACGATCGTTCAAAATTTATTTTTGACAATTTAATTTCACTTTTCACCCTAAGACCTTTAATTTAATACCAAACTCGGAAGGAATCAAATAACTTGTATAAAAAACAAATGACGATTTAAATAACATCTATAGAAAACAATTGACGATCGTCATATATTTATTTCTGATATTTGAAGTCAAATCTTATCTCTGAGACCTTTCATTTGATATCAAAGTCGAAAGGATTTGATCACCATTTATTATTAGTCATTTTACTAAACACTACATCTCTGTCATGAGATAGAAGTAAAATAAAATTTATAATTTTTAGCTATTTCCTAAGTGCCATCGTAAACAAAACATACGAAAAGGTATAAATACTATGGCAAGAATCTTATGTCAAACTCGAACAATACGACTGTTTGTATGTTTTGTTTACCATGGAACTCTGAAATTAGCTAAAAATACAAATTTTTTTGTACGTCCATCTCATGACAGAAATGTATTACATTAAAAAATGTATTTTCATTCGTTAAAGTTTTTGTTTCTGAACATTTTTCATATTTACATTTTCTTCTAATTTTAACTTTGTATTTCCTATGTCCTATAAAAAAGTGGACACCGGGTATAACTAGTTTTCTCAAACCTAAAGTAGATATAAAATAACAGCCGATATCATATTGAAAATAAATTGAATTTGTTGTTTTTTGTGTCAACTCAGTTCTCCGCATTGTTCTCTTTCGTGAATTATAGAACATACACATCCTTCCATCCACACAGACGTCATTAAGAAAATGTTAAAAAATTACATTTATTTCATGATTTACAAAATTACAAAAAGTTTGCGCAAATTATCAAAAATAATAACAAATATTTCTGTACGAGAAATAAATGATACAATTAATCAAACGGTAAAGTTTGAATGATCCACCCCATTAACCCCCAAACACGTGTTTCGATTTAACTGCTCATTATCTGACATATCGGGTAAACAGTTCAAAACCACGAGCAGTTTGTTTATGAAAATGGCCGCAGTTCAGCAGAATCGTTTCTAGCATCCTGCGTCCTGCGTTCAGCAGGGATCGCGCCTCGTGCTGCTGCTGCTCGTGACGCCGGGTAATGGATGTTGATGTATGATATAACCCGACCTAAATATCGTCAAAAACAGACGAGTGTGCGATAACACCCTGCAGAAGTATGAGCGTTACGATCCACCGAGGAAATGGTTTAGATGTTACTGAGATTCACGCGAGATGGATTCTAATGGGATTTATTTTCGGGATGAGAGTTTTTCGCTTTTGTATTGATGCGAATTTGGACCATAGTTATTTGCTGCGGAATTATATATAGCTTCAAGTATTACTCTTAACATAGAATCGGTTTAAAGATGAGGTTTTATTCACACCACATCGTGTGTGATAGAATATTCAGTATAGCATACTTATTATTAATACTATTATTATTTGAAACTTGTTTCCCTATTTTGTACCGTTTAAAAAGTTGCGTAAACGGAAAGTCATATGTTGACATAAAGATTTATTTTAATAATATAGTATAAAACATTATATCAAAATTCTATAAACAATTATAAAATATCTTGAATATTCGAACTACTCCTATAGTATAGTTGAAATATAGAATTACTTGTTTTGAAGATGAAGATTTATAGGTTTTCTTAAGGTTTTTATAGATATTGTTTGATAGTTATTTTTCGTGGCATTTTGTCATGATTTTTTTAAAATAAAATTAATGATTTATTTGTCAAATATGAAATACTAGGATTTTTTTTGTGTTGGTAACATCAAATCATTCGTAATCAAAGATAGCCCTTTGATCTTCATGTCACATCGACAGATGACCTTGAGCCGAGCGGCCATATTGGCAGCTGCGGCATATAGCGGTAAATTTGAATAGCTGTCAGTTGCAAAGGGGATAAAATCTAAAAATATTATTTAAGCTGCACTTTAAAAGTTCCTACAATTATTCATGATACAAATAAGTTTACTTAAGATGACAGAAATAGTATGGCTTGATATTTGACAGATACAACTGACACAGACACTGACATACCATGTTCTCTTTTCTATGGTTATTACGTTATTAGCCTATCAGCGAACACTAAGCGGCCATCTTCCCGGCTGCGCACCACTGAAATGTTGGGACCATGAAAAATTTGAAGGGTCACTACCGTGTGAATTCTTATACTCTGTGCTCAAAATCAAAGCACAAAATTATAACCAGTTGATGCCAACCCAAATCTTACAAAAGTCCCTAGTTTTTGCAGACCAAGGCCTGGAATCTAGAAGTTTCTGGACAATTTTGAGATGTATAAAACTATTGTTTTTGCATGGAGGCATGAAAAATAAATGGTAGAACATAGTATCTAGAAGATATAAAATTAATAATCCAGGTACTTCAGTTATCCATGTATTTTAAACAAGACCCAGTAACCGCTGTTAAAATCTTTGTAAAGATCTTCGACCATAAAATAATTTAAACATCAACTTTTATATTTTTGTCGAACTGCACCAACAACAAACAACAAACATATAAGAGGCAAATAAGACAATAAATATTTCATGTCATTCCAATGTCAAAAGTCAAGGGGGAAGTAACCCTGAAAAACTTGCAAACGACATTCAAACTTGTCTGCGAAAATATGTATTATGCGTGTACTATACATAATCCCGATATCGCTTCTCAATCCAGCTCTCGGGCGCTCCCTCGCCGTAAGAACAAAAGCACAAAAAGGAGCTCGCGAGATAAAAAACCTGCGAGAATTTTAAATTAAATGCAAGAGTGACGACAAAGCAATGTTATTGGAAATGCCTGGAGACTGAAGACGCTCCTCTCTGTTCGGCTTCGCGCAGTAATTTTTTGCATGCAGCTTTTTCCTTTTGCCGTAGTTTTGTAAGTGTTATAATAAATGGTTTTCGATATAAAAACCGACAGCTGTTTTTGCGGCAATCTGCGACGCGGGCAGAGCTGATAACGGGGGCGGGGGCGGTGTCATCACACCCTCCGACGCCTGCTTGATCCAGTGCCGCTGTCAGCGCCAGCCACCCACGATATAGGTCGAGATTATGCCAGAGGTCCCTCCTTGCTGCTTGTGACAATGATGAAATAAATGTGCAAACATCATTTCTCAAATTCAAATGCACTAAGGGGTTGTTTAGATAAAATATCCTTCCGCGCTGATATTCTCAACGAACCAATATTTGCTCCATCTCAACTTGAAGATTGAAACCGAAGATTGTCTGCAAACATTGCCGGATTCCTCAACAACGTTCTTACTTTCTTGTACATTCTATAAGGTAGCATAGGAGTATTAGGATTCATAAAAAAATCTGATACTCAGTTCGAATCCCGTAGCATATAGTTGCCATTTATAATTTACCCCTATTTTTCCTCCTGTACAAACATCTTTGGGGGCTGAGATTAGAAGAATGGTAACCGTACTTCATACGCTACCACTTCCGGTTATTGGATTATCACCAAAAACTATTCAGCTTTTCCCAAGGTGATACAATTGATATATACAAAATATTTTCAGTTTAATAGTTTCCAGAAATCCACACAGACCGACAGACATACAGACACACCCACAGACATCATCGTGAATTTCTTAAAATCTTATTCTAGGAACACTAAAACATGCTCATCCACTAAAAACTTTTAGAATGATTCCCAAACCTCCCTTCTGGATGTGGCGGGAGGTAGAAATTACTATTCAATAATATTTAACGATACTCTACTAAAACATTAAGCTTATAATCCTGAATCCAAAACTGCCAACAAAATTAAAATATTTGGTTTAGTTTTGGAGATATGACTAATCAAATATTTTCAGCAGGAGTTTTTCTATTACACAAAACATTTTGAACTCTTTTATATTTTGAAAGGTAGTCTAAGTCAAGGCGCGTATAACGCCGTTCGTGAAATTTAAATATCTTTTGTAGTTTTCGAGATGTAACTCAACACAGATTTCAGCAGAAATGAAAAAAAAATGCTATACATAACCTAAAAAAATTTTCTCGATTATCATTTTATAGGTTAAATTTAAAATGTTCAAGCCAAAAATATCGTTATGAAATATACAAACATCCTTAAAAAAATGATTTTAAATTGGTGTAATTTCTAATACATAATATGACAATATTTTTCTGTTTTGAAAGAGTAACAAAACTTTTTAGCAATGTACCAATTTGGGAAAAAATTCGAGTGAGCAGACTGGCCAAAAGAAGAACAGGAAGTGTGAAATCCTGCTGAAATTCAAAACAGGATTCATATTTCAGTCGATTTACTCTGACAAATATAAAGTAACAAAATAACTTGAAGCAAAAAAATCGCTTAATTATGATAAATTTCCCGTAACCGAAGCAACTTCGGCAGGCCAATTAGTGCAAGAGCTTGACACACATGTAAATCAAGATTAACCTTTGCGTCCCCCGACTTGTGCCTTTGCTGGTCTATTTACAGACTTCCGGCGGCTTTGATTTGGCGGGCAATAAAAGAACCTAAACCACTCCTGAACATGTCGCACATGTTAAGCGAGCGACGCTAGCGACGCCGCCGCGGCGGACAAAGAACGAATTATTTACTTTAGCAAACGATGCGCTTCGAGCATTGGAAATATTACGGCTTCATGGAAGACGGACGCCTATTTATAGAACGGTAGAAATAGATTCTGTTTACGAAAAATGAAATACTGCTGTTTTAAATGTTCATATTGTTTTACAAGTTTACAATTTGTACGTTTCAAACAGATATTTTTATCTGAAGATAATAAGACTTCAAATTTTTAAAATAGACTTCTGACAAATACGATTGTTCTAAGTTTATTTTTTTGTCAGCTAGACCGAATAGGACGAACCCTTTTTTAAACCATGTAGGATCTAGATTATATGCTATTTATATTTCAACTCAACATCTAATAAACAAAATGGCGACCAATTATCGTAAAAAATACTCCACCAATTTTCGCTTTACAGGATGTTCAGAAAAGTAGTTACAAGCTTCAGGTAGAACGTTTCTTTGTTTAATTCCGAGTCGACAATCCTAATTAGTTTTTAATTTTAAACCAACCCAATAGTTTCAGAATCCCTAGTTTCAAACATTTTAATCCACCATATTTCTAACTACCTCTAGCTCTATTTTACAAACTTTTACAATATTATAAAGGATTAGTTTAAAACAAAAGACAAAAACAAGTTGTCAAAAATTTAAAAAAAATGTAGCCAATATTATTCTACAGCTTTTTTACTTTCTTATACAAAGTATAAGGAAGTACTGGAATCATAAAAAAAATCGTTGACGAGATTTTTGCGAAAATATATATTTTGACATCCACTAAATCCATTAAGACCAATTTCTCAATGATGTCTGTGCGTGAGAATGGATGGATGGATGGATGGATATATAAGTTTCATGAAAGAGCTGAGTTGATTTTGAAAGAAATTGAAACACAAAACAATAATTCCAATTTTTTCGAAAATAGAATCAGCTATAAGAAAAAGTTTCAAATGAAAGTAAAAATATTTGGAATATAAAAAGTTATTTGCACTTTTCTTGTACATGCTTCTAATTTTGAGAAAAACTAAATTATATATTTTAATAATATTACTTACAATGGGAACAAAACAAACTAATATCTATGTGTCAAAAGTGTCAAATAATTGTGAAGTGTCAAAAATATGTGTCTTATAAAATATTATAAATGTAAGTAATATTTGTATTATTAGTTATAAAGTTTTGTTGACTAGATATTAATAGATTTCTATTTTAAAATAAATTCATAGTTACAACGAGAACAAAGATTAAACAGGTTTATCATCTAAGTATATATCAAATAATTCAGTGGCGTCTTCTCCATGCAAGCAAGGCAAGCAGTGCTTGCCTTTATATTTTATAATTTTTAATATATTTCAACAATATATTTGTTTATAATTATTTATTTAGAATTTTAGTATTTCTAAACTTAAAAGCAAACAGAAATACACAATTATGTTTCAAATTGCCTACCGCACCGCTAATGCAATACGAGTTCATACAATGACGTACGAACTATTAGGATCTTAACCTGTTGTTCATAACCTGCAAGCACAACTTCGAGTGCTTTCGCCGCCCATGCTTACAGTGTACCGAACATTGTCGAACATGCAGGTTTCTATACTGGAAATAATGCGCCGTAAACGTTCCGTTGAAAGCAGTTTTTAAAGTGCTTCTATGAAGATAATTTACTGGTAAAAATTAAGAAAGGACAGAATAGAAGTAAATTTTATTTATATGGTATATTGCTGAATTAAATTTGTTATAAATAATTTTTGAAAGTAATAATAACTCTTGTATTTTAATAGAATTAACGACATTTACGCAATAAAAAAATCTTGCTTCGTTGGACGAAGAAAAAGCTTTCATTGTACGGGGTAGACCTGTTCCTCGTATGAAGTTACTGTTAAAAATACAATAAGATATTATATTATTTTTCACAATTTTTTTTTACCTATCAACTATTTGTCATTGCTTGCCTTATTATAAAATCCACGAGACGCCACTGAAATAATTGTGAAAATAAAGTCATATGCAAGGAACAGGAACAAGTCATACGTGTTCAGTTGGTTTTATTTGTATAAGAAAGTAGTGTGGTGCCCACACCAGATTTTTTATTTATTTATTTATTAAAATATTCCCAAACAAATAATTGACAGGCCTTCAAATAAACTGCCATTTACTGTTGATGGACTCCAAAAAGTGCTTATTAGTTAAAAACTCACCACTGAAAACTTTGGTCCGACACAATACCTCCCTTATGTGTGCGGGAGAGGAAAAATATTATGAAATATCTAAAAATATGAAAAATATTTCATTTGAACGACAAAACTTTTTTGAAACAGTAACAAACTATTTGTTATGTTAACATGTGTCGGTGAAATTTTGTTATTATTTAGTTTTGTTTCAGCACAAATATGTTTTCAACAAATTAGCTTCGGTGTTACAAAAAAATAACATCATTTTCATTTAATAATGAATTTGGCTCCAGCGTCGAATTTTATCTATTTTGTTTTTATTTTCTTGTTACATTATTTCAGCGATGTTTTGATGTTATTATGAAATTGTTTCCCGAGATTTTTTTATGGTACACAGGAAATATTTATGATGCTTTTTTTGTTTGTTTGTTTTTTGGGTTGTGTGTGGAAATTTATTGAGGTGTCGTACATGAAACTTTAATAGAAATTGGGTTTTGATATCGTTACAGTAATTTATAGCAGAGTAATATTTCAACCTTTCACATTACTTCCTGACTTAAACCGTAATTTTTTATATTAATGTGCGTGGAAATAAAATGTGAAATAGAAATTATAAGGTATTTTAAAATTGCCAACGGCGACGGTATTTTTTATGATTTTATTCGGAAAAGCAGCTTATGCAATTCTTATATTTTATGGTAAGTAAAAAGGTAGAAGTTTATGAGCAGAAACGAAATGTTGAAAAAAGTTATTAACTGTCATTGACTTTGACAAAATTATTTTGTGTTATTTAATATGCTTTTTATTCTTCGCCTTTCGCTGGAATCTATTTTTTTTATTCTATTTGGTTTACAGCAACAATTTTAGTTAAAACTATTCGTATTGTATACAGAATTCTTAATACTTGTGTCTGATAACCTAACTTTTAACGTGTCAGTCTGTCAGTTATGTTCTCAAAGTGTATTGTAGGCCCGAGCAAATCGTTTTTAGAAACATGTCGTGAAAAAAATGTTGTGTCTAACACGAGAGGAAAGCTCTTCTTCCACTCTCGTTCGAAATGCCTCACTCGCTGCGCTCATGAGGCAAACTTCGAACTCGAGGGGGAAAAAGAAGCGCTTTCCTATCTAGTTTGACAAATAACTATTTTCTACGACCACTTAGATATCTGCTCATTGTATATTTGTTGTTGCTAGGGATATAAGGTACATTGCAAGCATCGTGCGAAATGAATTTGTTTTGTGAGTATTTCAATACAGATCAGTTCATTTAAGCACAGGTGCAATTGCTTGGATACTTATTTAGAATTGTCAAATATTGGAATGGTGAAAGTGGGACAAATTTATTATTAAAATTAAATTAATTTGGAAATAATGTCGTGGTTGTAGAAAAAGTATAGTGTACAACTCGCATGGAATGTCCATTTCGTACTCGTATGATTTCAAGCATTCGCCTTCGGCTCATACTATAAACTTTCACACTCGTAGGAAATGAGTACTATTCCATGCTCGTTGTGCAATATACTATTATAGTTTCCCTATTAACTCACACCACCTAACTGCCACTATAAAATCGAAATGGTTTCATGTTTGAATATCTTCCAACAAAATGTTTGGAAATAAATTCGCACAATTCGAATCACGGATATCAGATCGCAAACGTGCAAACATTTTTATATCGCATTTTTGCGACATTGATCTGACTACAACCCCAATTTGTCTTCGGGCAGCCCTTCGGGGACTTCCGTCCAGCCGAACTGGGCCGAAGTTGAACCTCTGGGAGAAATAACCCACCGGAAGAAAAATTCCCGGAAACTGGGAAACTGTCAACGAAAGCTGCGCCTCCACGGCGGAGCTAACGCCATGGCTGGATGGTTTGTGGTTCTGCTTTAAAGCGATAGAGGGCTAAGCGATTACAATACACGGGAAAGCTCTTTGTTTCAGGCTCTTTGTTGGTTTTTCGGTTATCAATGTATGATCCGAAGCATGTGGTTATACGAATGATGCATTAAGAGGATTAAATTTTTCATGTCGATGAACTGGAAGCAAATGATACTTTCTGCACTCATTATTGTGGAACGTATTTTTGAATTTATGCAGGAGTTCGATAAAGCGAAGTTTAATTGAAAATGCTTAGTAAATGATATATTTTTGTGCCTACAGTGCTGTCAAATAACAAGCCCAAATATTTTAGTGGAAGATTATCTTAAGTACACCACCAAATTTTGCAATATATAAATGAATTAGTTTATTTTTTTAATGGGGTAAATAGCTCCATGGTAACATATCGGTTTGTGGATCATAAGATTTTCGCTTCGAGTCTCACAATCGACAAATTTTCGAAATTAGAAAATTACCACCAAATAAAATTACCCCTACACTGAGAAAAAATTTAGTAATTTAAATAAATCCATTTATTAGAAAAAAAATATTTAAATGAAATATCAATTTATTAGTAGCAACAAAATATTTATTTAAAATAAATGTAAGCGATTTATTTAAAATAAACAACTTTATTTAGTTAATTCACAATTTATTTGAATTTAATAAATTTATTTGAATTATATATTAAATTATTTAATTTTTATAGAAGAATATATTTAATTTGAATATTGATAATAGTCAATTACCGATATTTCTGATATTTATTTATTATAAACTGATGAAAATATATTAAAATTTAATAAACAAAATTAAATATTTTTTTTAAACTAATATTTTTCTATTAGGTTCATATTTGAATGATAAAATTTATTTATTATAAGTATTTTTTAGTTCTATGGCTCCTTCACCACTGCCATCCTTTACTTCACCCAAAAATGGGTAAATTGGGTGATGACAAATTTTATTTTATTTTTAGTTTAAATTTTAAATTAACCCAGAATCACTGGATGCAAACTTTTTAATCCACAATATTGCCAACTTTCTTATACACTATTTTAAAAACTTTCACAATATTTTAAAGGTTTACTTTAAAACCAAAGCCAATCAACAATCTTAGAGACTACTGGATCATTTGCATGAAATATTAGACACAAAATGAAACAATAATAAGATGAACTTTCACAACTCATAGGAAACAAATAAAATATTTTGGTTTAAGTTCTGCAAAAATGTTTATTAAAATTACATGTTTCGAATTGCTGTATTTAATTCTTCTTCAGGAAAGCAAGTGAACTACATAAACAAGTTTTTTATCTATTTAATTTTAAACAAAACGTTTTTATTTAAAATAATATCATTTTGAGTTAAACATATTGCTATTCAAACTACTTCATCCCCATAATGAGTTGTTTCAAAACTAAATTAATTTTCATACAAGAATATGTATTAAACCTAATAAAGTTTTCAAGGAAAACGAAATCGGATTGGCACTATTCAAATCAATTTTCTCTTCATTTAACAGGAATCTGTTTGTTCCAAGAAAACATTTTTATCAGTGTTTAAATTACAAATATTAGTGAAGATAGAACATAGGATCATATACTCAAATACTCTTCTAACTTTAAGCTCCATAAACAAATAAATGGACAACTAAATTATTTGCACTAAACCACAAAGAAATATAATTAAATATCCTCATACGGCAGCAGAATTAGCAGCATAATGTAACGAAGCCATCAACAAAAGACGCTAATTCACTTCACAGAACAACTTCAACAAGACGACAGAGCAAAGCACTCCCTTGTCCCTCCTCCCCGGTGGTGGCTTTATGCCTTCCGTCAAAAAACATCAAAGCGATGACATTAAAATACATTTTCTGGTCCCGTAATGAGGAAGAAGCAAAAGACGCAGTTTCGGAGCCGGAAACAAGCATAAAAGTGCGCAGAAAAACTGAAGCAGAAAACGAACACGTGCAGGAAACGTTCGCGACCACGTGACACGATTCGGAGGTGATTTACGGTGAAGGGAACGTAATGTGGTAATAGGCGGAGGAAGCTTGCGATCCGGAATCGATGTTAACATTTTTATCAAATTGGTGATTTGACTGGAAGAGATCAAAATCAAAATAAATCCAATTGACATTCAAAAAATTGTGAGGAATACTAAATGAATTTATTCACTACATTTGACATATAAAATAGGTTGTTATTTGTATATTTTTATAACAACCAGAATTATTCAAATAAGGGTGTTTTTTATAGGTTTGTTTTTCGAATTGGCGACACTTTTTCCAGCAACAGCCAATTTGACAACTGACAGCGGATTTGTTCTCAGTTTGGTTGGCTATTTCACCATAAATAGACTTAAGCCAGAACTACGTGTAATAAACGGTATTTGCGTTTATTACGATTAAAGATTGCAAATGATTTCAAACTAAGTAAATGGTTCATTGTTAGTTGTTCGTGGAAAATTTCAGTTCTTTAGTACATCAGTTCAGTCTCCGCCTAATCAGCGGATGTCAATATGTTGTAGGAAATATTTAACCAGATTCTTATGCAAGAGTATTGCCCAGTTAGAGTTATTTCGAGTGCCACTGTCCCATCCCTTAAGTAATAAATTGTGAACCTTGACAGTGAGCACCACTTGCATTTTGGTTTTTCTAGTGAAATGTTCAAAGAATTACTACACAGTTTCAGGGCTCTTCTCGATTGTATGCATAGTTTGTGTGAAGTTTATTTTGTGAGTTCATGTAAGTAAAATTGAGTTTTATGTATGAGTATTGTTAATAGGGAATTTTATCTCAGTTTCGATCTTTGAAAGTTATTGTAAAAGTTAGTAAATTAGCGTTACTTTAGGTTATATAACGTCGAATTATTCAGCTCGTAAAAGTATTTGATTTATATAATTTATTTTGCTTGTTCGTTATTAAATATTATATAATTTTGTTATTGTTGAATACGTGTTTGATTCCCGCCTGCGCACATATTTCCTGCCATTTAATCAGAAGTCTTTTTTTAAATACCCTTCGGAATCGAGTTAAAATATTCCGTGGTGGTCAGCGACTACGCTACCCTTGGTTATTCATTTAATCAAGTAAAACCCTTTCGTATGTCTGCTACCTCTTGGTACCAAGTGCGAGGTACCTGTTAAATACGTTTGCAAATTGTGCAAATTTATTTTGAAAATTTTGTGCAGCGATGAGGCGACAAATTTTATTCAGTTATTGTTTATTTATCATATTATGAAAGCTTCTTTCAGTATTTAATCTATTGGTTGTTATGTTTGAGTTGGGTTTCTGTAAACTATTTTTTTTAATTTCCTATCCATCAGCAAGTAAAACATTCGATCTATAAAACCGATGTAATGGTGGTCTTATACTTCGCGATAGAAGAAACAGGAACAAATTATTTAAGTCATATAGTATGTAATGAGTAAAGTAATCAGTCTGTGAGTACCTAAATAATGGTTAGATTTGATGAGGCGGAGTGTTCGCTTGGAGTTGAGTCATGGAACAGGGTCTTATCTAGGAGTAATGTCTAATAAAAGTGTATAACGTTTGGATGTCCATATCGTAGTTCAGTTAAAGTGGAAGGGTACAACGTAAACTCCGTTCACCCAGATGTAATATAACAACGCGGCCACCAGTGGCATCCGCGGCGACAGCGAGTCGTTTATGACGCGTAAAGATCTAAAATTTCAGCGGGAGGAACTAGTGCGCCGCGCCGCCTCGTCGTATTTCACTTGTTTTTTACGAGGAAGCCCGGCGAGTTTACGGCGGAGTTTAAAAGATTCGAAGCGCTCTTTTTAACTGCTTTGTATTTTCGATTCGTAAAGCGCTCCTAAACCCAATAATAAATAAACTCCTGAGGACGCTTAACGCGCATTATTGCTTTGTTTAAATTTAAAATAACTATAAATTTGCAATGCGGTGCTGGAGAATTTAAGGCGCATTACACTGGAACTTGTAAACAAAGACGTGAAGAACAGCGCAAAGAGAATAAAACCGTCCTCAACCTGCGCTAAATTACCCCCTTTTACTTGCGAAACTCGTTTTAAACGAACAAGCACAACGAATTATTTTTGGCTAAACTTTATGTTCCGAGCTCTTTCACTGTCGTTGCAGAATTAAGAAGTATATGCATTAGCTCGGAGTTATGCTTATTTTATGAGCAAACTTTTCTTTTATTGGCTCTACCCTACATAATTGTTTTTCACAAAGTAAATACTCATATTTTGTAACACTCCAACCTATCCCAATTATTTCCCAAAACAAATACGACATTAGAGAAAATTGTAGAGTATTCTAAATAATAAATAGTTTGTTCAAACTGTTTCTATTTATTTATTTGAATGAATCTTAAATTAACTAAATAACTGGACTATAGAGAGCCAAACGGCTTGGACATACCGTGTGTCCCACGTAAATGTTGGCATAGGCAATTAACATGGAAAATCAGTTTTTTTCTAAATAAAAAGTGTCCGGCAATAAATTATGCATCCAAATATATCACAATACTGCCAATATCCCTACATCTTATTTAATACAGATTATTTTGTTTTGATACCGCAATTTAATGTAATTCATAATAATAATACTGATGTATAGTGTTTGCAATTTGTTTTAAATATTTTAATCTGTCACTGTCATCGAGAATACATTAAATGTCGAGAACCGTGTAAATATTATTAGAATGTATTATGAGGGCGCAATGCAAGACAAATATCTGAATACTTCACAGGAATGAACGCCGAATGGTTTCCATCGCCAGAAATTAGCAGTGATAAATTGATTATTGACTGATTATGTTTCAGAGTTCGTGCTACCCCACTGTATGGGATATAGCGTCATGTTTTGTATACAGGGTTGTGCCTCAGTTGACGCAGAATAGGGATTTCAATGGTACATTTTTAGTTTACAATTATTTGTTTCCCCAATTATTTTAGAGCAAAAGTTTATTTATATTTGAACTAGAGAAATCAATTCTGCATCTATTGATAGCATTGTTCATAAATTTTTATTGTTCGGGAAAAAAGAAATCGAAGAAATTAAATTTAACAGTTTTACAAAAATCAATGATGCCATGGAACAATTAAAAGAATAATAAAAAACAAGCTCGCTAACATTTGCCCTATTACACCATTTGCCAAATTACATAATAACAACGGTATTTAATACTAAGTTTAAACGATTTATCCTTTTCCGAACAATGGAAATTTATGAACAATGGTATCAATAGATGCAGAATTTTTTTCTCTAAATAAAATCTAAATAAACTATTGCTTTAAAATAATTATGGGTGAAATAATTGCACACTAAGAATTTACCATTGAAATCCCTATGCTGCGTCGTCCGAGGCACCCACTGTATGTAATAAAACAAATAAAACAGAATTCTTTTCATAGTTTCACAGTTAATTCATAGCTTCAACAATTTGAGATAACGACGACGCTTGTGACTAAACTGTCAAACATCTGTGTGATTAAACATTTATTGTTTTGTTTCGTGTATTGTTTATTTTGTCATAGGTTTCTTTTTAGTAAAAGAAATATATCAGTTTAAATCACTGGTCTATTTTCTTGCAGTGAGAAAATGTAAGATCACATTCTCAGTAGATTTACGTAATCTTTCTAAAACTTTATTTTAAACTTGGAAGTCTTTTCTCATCCAGTAACCACATAATCTAGCCTTTTAAGTAACTTCCCAAAATCCTCATCGTCTTAGATCTTAGTCCGCTGAAGACAATGCACCTTCAGGATGCTTCTTTTTTAATTAGAAATTTAATCAGCTCGGCGCTGCAGTCGCAGGGCGGCGGAGATTGCAGTGTAACACCGTCGTGTGACATCCATAATCGTTCCCCGGTCCTCCGTGTCCGCCGCCTCCACCGCCGCCGCTTCAGTCGTTCCAGGGCGACTGCGATTTCTTTTATCGCCGTGCACTATCAGAACACCCGTCTCGCCCCCGGGCTATTGCCGGGCTACCCTTGCTTGTTTATTCCACACCAGTGATTCTCAAACTATAACAACTGGGTAAGAACTCTTTCTTAAAGGTGTTTTGAATACTTTTATTATCTTTAAGATGACTGCATTGTTTATATAGCATCTTTTATCAGATGACGTGTCACAAAACTCTTAGACATAACTTCAAAACAGTTTCTTTATCTTTAGATAAACACTCATCATTGATATGCATGTATATTATTTTTTATGAAGATGGTAAGCGGACTAACTACTTATGGCAATATGCAACAAAGTGTGTGGATGATTGTAAATTATTATAAACAACACAAACGACCATGCTCTTCTGTGGGATTTGAACCCACGATCTCAGGAGTATTAGGCTAGTGACACAGCCACTACGCATCAGAGATCGGCCTTAATTTATTTATTTGATTTTAATTTGAAAGTTTAGTATTGAAACAAATAACAAATAATATTCGAGATAATTTTTGACGCATATACATTCATAACATTACGCTATCTCACACAATCAAACATTTCTATCCGGGCACACCACTTTCGTCTCATCCACATTCATACATGCTCGCCTATTCTTCACACTCGGAGTCATTCCTCGAATACCCACGCAATCGTTCACCCTCAATCTCACCTGTAAGTATTAGTTTCATCAACCTTTTGAGATAGACAAACCACCTCAACTGACTTGACTCACTCCCACTTTTTTAACAACATTCATATTCAACGTACACCAAAGTATTCCAAACACGATCATTCTCTTCTAAAATATCTCATTTTCACAGGAGTTATACGTCGTTCATGTTCTTCATCCACACATAAGATTCGGAACCATGCATCAATTAAGGGAACCACAAGAGTAAAGTTAAAATGGCAACAGAAGAAATAATCAGCCTAATTCTCTAACGAAGTTGAGAGCAACTTGCTAATGGTGACAAAATCGAATCGAAACTTCCTGTTTATTGGAAAATATTTCATTAGCTGTCAAAAAACGATTCATTTTTGTTACAATTAGCAAGTTGTTGCGGTAGCAACTTTTTTAGAAAATTGCCCTGAATATTTGAATTGATTTTTGACATTTGGCTTTAGGATAAATAAAGTGATTTCTAGTATTATTCTAATTTGAAAACAGTGTACCGCTTTCGAATCCATACCTTCCACAGACGCACATTGGTTTTCCGACCAATATTTACACTTATCCTCTATTATGCTGCAGGTCTTAATAAAGATTAAAGAGTAATCATTGTCAATTTGTCCAAATATAATTAGGAAATTCAAAATGAAACTTCAGCCAAGTGTTGGTGGCCACCACGTATCAAGATTTCTCTCCGCTGACTTCACGGCGTTCTTATCTTGTTTCCGCTAGTTCAGCGCGTATTTTAAACTTATTTTAAACATATTTTCCCCCCTTGGTGCGCGTCCGTGCGCAACTTCCTCCCCCTAAAGCACCGCCCCTCACTTCTGTTCTTCTTCCTCGGGGATCGTTCGTCGCACGACGGGACGTTCAAAGAATTTTTTTAATTTCTGTAAATCTTTCAAGAACGCTCACGGTTTACGATTGTGGAATTTGAAATGAATATAATTTTCGTGGGGTGAATTCGTGTTGCTACGCGAATAATTTTTATGTTTCTTTCCGGGGTTATTTGCCCGAAGGAACATTTCTTTTTAAATGCCACCCTTAAATTCATTGATAAACCATTACGGAACAAGCTAGATGCGTAAGTCCAAAGAGACAAAATGTAACTAAAGGTTTACTATCTAATTAATTTCGCTCATAAACGTTGTGCAGTTATAAAATGCAGCGCTGGCAGCGGAAAGGAAAGTAATTATTCTCCTGGTAATTTCCTTCAGGATAAAACCACAAAAACTACACACATCATCGATTAAACCAACCACACTTCAACCGTTCAACCATTCTTATTCTCTAGAAAATACAAACTACCGACAAGCAACGTACAACACAAACAATACATCCCGTTCGCAAAAAGCCACAGTGCAGCCAGAAAAAAGCATCCGGACTTTTATCGAAGCGGTGCACTTGAAAAACAAACTAAAAACGGAGAAAAAGCAAAAAGCAGTGAAACGCCCCGAAGAGGTGAGTTGCCAATTCGACCTGTCCTAGGTGGAACCAATTAAAATTACAGAAAATTAGGGAAAGTACATTCATACATAACATCACGATATTTCCCTCAAAGTGGGGTAATATGAACGAAACACAATCAAACGTGGACAACCAAGATTATAAAGAAGAGGAACGTTACACTATATGATGCATGAAAGATGGCGATGGATAAGAAACAATGGGCGAAATTTGTGCACAACTAAAATATTTTTTGTACCCTACACCTTATTGTAGAAGAAGAAACGTAACATCACACTATATCCCATACAGATGGTTAATACGAACCCTAAAACACAATCAAACATTCCAATCCTGGTACACCATCAAGTCGACAATCATACATGCTCATTTATTTTTCATTTTCGGAATCATACCTAAGCACTTATTCCTCAGATGACCGTGCAATTGTTCACCCTCAATCTCATCCGCATATTTAGTTTCGAGATGATCAAACCATCTCAACTGACTCACTCCCAATTTTATAACAATACACTCCTCTCAAATACCTCATTTCCACAGCAGTTATACGTCGTTCATGCTTCTTCATCCACATTCAACATTCAGAACCATACATCAATGAAGGTACTAACATACAACTATAAAAACTCAATTGAGCATCTCTAGATACATGCACGTTTCAAGCAAATGTATCTAAAGCACCCAATACCTTGCATCCACTGAAATATAATAATACTGGAATGCTAATTGACGAAATGCTAGCAACAAGAGACAGACAGTAGTTGTTGGGCCAACTGTCTTTATTGTATGATACGCTTAGAAAGTTGATAAGAAAATATAAATAAATCAACATTCAATGATTTTCCGAGGTAATAGAAGATTCTAAAAATCAACTCAGTGCTAAAATATATAATAGTTAGGAAATGTTTTATTTGATTGTACTCCTGAAGATGTATTTTTGTTCTAGACATATTTCAATATAAAAATTATATATTAGTAGAAAGAGGAAATAACAGTGGTTATTCTAATGTATAATTTATAAATTTCAGTTTGGTTTTAACCAAGTTATGATTGCTAGAATGATAGCCCATCCATGGAACCCGATACACAACTAAACCACGAGTTTTTGGGCGCAGTTTTCGCAATGTAATTTTATTCTAGACATATACAAAATAAAAATAAGTGGTCTCGAAACGTTGAGAAAAGATTAAACTCATTAAAAGGATTGAATTCCAGTACTTGTATTTCACATATAATATAATGATTGGAACATCTAATTTTTCCCAAATATTCCCGGATCGTAATATTATATATTCGTTGAGTGGATTTTTCGAATTTCCTGTTGCCTCGGTAAAAAAAATTGTTATTTAAATTGAACAAATCAAATGTATTTAGGCATGGTAAAATATTAATATTAAGCTGAATAAAGGGAAGAACATTTTTTTAAATTCATTTGGAACCATGTCCAATCTGACAGAACCCCTAAGGTACTTTTCTGCAATTTCAAAAGGCCAGTTCGGATTTCCACGCCGCAAGTTCTGTGTCCAAATGGGAAGCCGCGAATTCCCAGGCAGAGTGGGGGCGGCAGCCTGTAGTGTCGGGAGCGGTTGATAGATGTCTCTAGCCACCTCCACCCCCGCCGCTAGGATAAATTGCAGGGCGTAGAGTCTTGGAGCTCTTAATGTTACAATCGTATCAGAACTCGTAAATTGCTGGCAGGTCGTTACACATCCAGTGTAGAGCCATGTGACTTAGTATTAGGAGCAAACGCCGCGGGGCACGGCCTCCAATCGACGATGTCGAAGGCGCGGAAGGATTCAGCCAACTAAAAAACTTTACCTTCTGCACCTTCGACGACAGGAGAGGAACAACGGAGATGTGCCACTGGCTGTTTCTAACAAGATCGAGTTTATCTACTATAATTTATAAATTTCTTCAAGAACTGTATATAGTAGATACAGTACTTCGTTAAAGTTGCCCTTAAGGTTACAACTCACTATCATCTTTCCAGTTCAGTTCGACATTTGATCAGAAAATTTATTTGGTAATGAATATTCTATGATACAACATTCAATCCCATTTCAAAATAATATAGAAAACTCCAAGTACACAATTGACTTCACAGATTGATTATAAATTGTTTAGTAGAAAATAAATTAAATACACTCCAAAATTAACTTGAAATTTATTACTTATGTATAATTTAAACATGAATAAACTCATTGCTGTAGTACGCATCGTAATATGTCTTATATTTATCGAAATATGGCGATATGTAATATTTTTCAAAATACGGAAATTTCACCAAATATGACTTAAAATTGTAATTTTTTTTTAATACATTTCTTTATAATATTTGTGCCAGGAAACCCATTGCAGCTGAGCGCATCGTTATATCTCTAATATTTTTCGAGATATGACGATTTTTTATAATTTCCGTAGAGCAACTTTGAGGGGCTGTAACTCGAAAACTATACAAGATATCGAAAAATATCACCAGTTTTGTGTTGTTCGTACCATTTGTAATAAATTAGTAAATTTTGAAAATTTTGAAATTTTTTGAATTTTTTTTCAAAATTTCGATTGTAGATATCTATATATGAAATATACAGACTTACAGTGTTCACCAATCGATTCAACTCGACGAAGTACATAAACCCTGAAAATTTCAGAAAATTCGGACAACCGGTTGAAATATTAGAGCAAAAAGTCTAAAAATGGCAAAATTCAGGCCAAACGTCAAGGGGTACCTATTGACTTTTTGGACGAGAAACGCCATTTTCCGGCTTTTTGCTCTAACTTTCCATCCAGTAAAGCGATTTTTATGAAACTTTGCATACTTATGTATTTTGACGAGCTAAATCGATTGGTGAACACTACAAATCTGTACCTTTAATATTTATCGAGTTATCGCCGATCAAAATTTTGGATAAAAATACAAAAAAATTCAAAATTTTAAAAATTTGCTAATTTGTTATATAAGGCACCAGAAACGCTAAACTGAAGAGAATTTTTAGATATCTCGTGTAGTTTTTGAATTACAGGCCCCTAAAGTTGCACTTCGAAAAATACCAAAAATCGACGTATCTCGAAAAATATTAGAGATCTGACGATGCGCTCTGCTACAATGGGTTTCTTAGCGCTTATATTATAAAGAAATGTAATAAAAAAAATTACAATTTTTTGTGAGGATATTCCGTGAGTTTCAAATTTTTCTATCGGTATGTGAATTTTAGTATTTGAGTTATCCTGGACGTGCTCTAAGGATTATTATAATTTACCCGCATACATAAATAGTTTCAAAAGAATCTTTTAAATAACAGCTTCCGCCCAGAGCGCGGTTCAAGAGTAGAGGACATTGAAGCTTCCTCCCAGTAGAATACAAAGTAAACATTGTAAGTACTGACCTGCAGCGCTCGTCTGCATCATATCCGGTGCATTCCGGATGCACAAGGTCGTCCTGGAGCTGCACTAGAACCCCCCGCGTTCCAACTGCAACAACAAAACAAACACTGCAATTAATACCGCGGGGATGGCGGATGGCGGATGGCGCATGGCTGCAGGGTGATTATATTCAAACTGTGCAGTGTTCTTTGAGAGTACGACCATCGCGCTATTTTTACCGCCTTTATAATTCCGGAACCACGATAATTAAATTTAATTGCTTCCCTTCACCATCGCTACTTTGTTCGGAGTCTACGGTTTTTTCTCTGTTTTACAAAAGTTTTAGTTTGAATGTCTACGGACTAGAACTCCACAAAGGGTTGCAGACTTGAAAGAAGCCAAAGATATTTAACACATTCGAAGGCAGAGATACTTGTGTTAAATTATAAAGCAGGTAATGTGCAGAAACTATGCAGCATACACTTTTTACAAGATTTTGCACCTAGACAAATATTTTGCATATTTTTTACACAACAGATAATCCAGCACAATTTAGAATTCGGTAGAGTATTTTTCTTCTTTTAAAATACTACAGAAATATTTAAACACTCTACTTTCTCAAATCTCTATAAATAATATGTAACAAGTAGATTCACAAAAAGAATTAGCGCTAACTCCATTTTTATTATACTCGTAACTTTATTTTCCATTCTCAGAACATACTTATTTTAAATAAGGTTGTAGTCAAGATTGGATAGCATAAAATTTGACACATTTTGTTAATTTAATTCATCTAGAAACGAAGCTCCAAAAGGTGAAAAAAATGGTCTTTAGATCTTGCCACAGAATAAGCAATAAGCAAAAGTAATGGTATTGCCGCTGAAAATCTAACTGTTCCTCTTGGCAAAATTAAGAAATATCAAGAGTTTTTAAACTACTATAAACATTGAATGAGATCCGTCACAAACTATTGGTTTTATGTGTGATTCTGAACAATAAAATAAAGTATCCGCATATTTTTAAATCAGTAAAATATTTAGAGTTTACGAAAAGTTAATTGTAATCAATTAAGAGAATGGATACGTGACGTAGTTTTGGTAGGATAAAGATTTGAAGAGAAAGGGATAGACACAAATTTTATATATTCTATATTTAGAGGTAATTTTTAATCGTAGAAACTATAATTTTTTCTCTAGATCCTTTAGTTGGAGTGGACCAATCTCCGTTTCATTTGCTTTAAGTCCTTGTATTAGGTTTCTGTATATCTTACTGTCTTTCATTTTTCTTTGCCAGTTTTCAATTCCTCTTGCTTTTAAATCTTCTTCTACTTCCTTTAACCATATTAATATGAGTCTGCCTCGTCTTGCTCTTTCTCCTGGTTTCCATTCTACTAATGATTTAATTGAATCATTTTCTTCTGCTCTTCATATATGATAATAATAATAATAATAATTTTATTGGCTCATGTACAGGCCATTTGACTCTCTGTTGCATGATTTTTCTCCTAATGTCTTCTTCTAACTCTTGTTCTTTTTCATAGTTCATTGTTATTCTCTATTCATTTTATTATCGTTAGATTTTATGTAGTTCTTGTTATTATTGAGATAAAGGTAAAGAAGTTTTTATTTATTGCTGCGAAAATGTATTACTTTCAATTCGCGAAAAAGATATTTTTCATAACTTTAGTTATAGAGGGATCAGAACAAAGTGATTTGGTGGACAATAGATTTCTAGGATTCTTTTTATTGCACTATTTGCTAAACGTTGAGTTTGATTAAGTTAGAAATACTTTTTTTTCACGACATGGTAGGAAACCCCATCGTTCTTCTCCTGAAATAGTGAGGAAAATGTGTTGTTCCATTCTAGAGAGGAAAATATAGAAGTGTTCCCAATATGAATGTTATTTACAAAAAATATATCATAAAAATTGCCTCTCTAGTTTTACAAATAACTATTATTGCTCTGTAGGTAATGTCAAGAATTAAAAGGATGTGGGTAAAACAGTAAGGGAAATAATGATTATTTATGATCATTGAAAAAAAAAATTATCAAATAAAATAAACGAATTTGTATATCAGATTTACCAATTTCTAGTTATAGCCAACTTTGATTTCCCTGTAGTACTTTGATAATACTGCTTATACCTCTTGCGCGAAATGCCTTTTGCGCTCTAAAGTGAATGGGGTAAAAGTAGATATTTTCTACAATTACATTAAAAAATATTTATATTATCCTTCAACCGTGAAAAGTATTTTCGAAGGAAGCAACTTAACAAAGAGTAAATTTCTAAATACAACGAATTTTACTTTCTTGGCAGTTCTTGAAGAAAAACTTTATTTGTTTTGATCGCAGATACAGTTAAGGTGGTAATAGCAGTTTGCCATCACCATTAGACATGAGTGTCCTGTCCAATGTAAGCAGTGCTGTGTTGTCAACGAGCTACAAGACAATTCCGTTTATTTCAGCAAGTGTTGAATTTGCATGACTGCGGCGTAATGCCACAATTCCATGAAACTCTGGCTCGCTGTAGGTGTGTGCGTGTGTGTGTGTGTGTGTGTGTGTGTGTAAGTACATTGCGTGTGACGTGGTTGTGTCGTGTGTCCACCGATATTCTACAACGATAATAGAAATTATTAAGCTTGATTGCTCAGTCTGCAGCTTTCAACGAATTGCGCCAAACAAACAAAGTAATAGAATTCTTTGAAGGGACGAAACGAAATTATTCATTTGAATTGTATTTACTCGTACTTGCTATCGTTATTATACTTGTTTACCAAACAGCTTAAATTTTGGTCAAGGCTAGGTAAATTATTATTGTAGTCCTTTGAATTATTGATAGAGGTATAGTATCTGCGTTAGCGTATGCGGATGATATGTTCAGTGAAACTAACAAGCAATTGAGCAGAATGTTTGTGTATATGTCGTACGCATTTAGAATAATCAGGCATTTAGTGAAATGCCGGCAGTGGAGTCTTGCACCATTTTTTTTTATTTTATTTTTTATGAAACTATCTATATTGAAGACTATCTACACTTTTAAAATGTCTTAATTGTTATTCATTAAGCCACAATTATTTTTTTTAATGTTGTGACGTCATAGTAGAGGTGTTGCAGGATCTAAAATATATTAAAAATGAAGTCATAATATATAATGAATTTAAGTTTATAAAAAAAGAATTGAACACTAAATAATTACATTTTGTAATTGAAATTAATTGGAAGTGTACAAGGACTAACTAATTTGAAATAAATTTATTTAAATCCATGTTATCCAAGAATACATAGCAAATTCTTTACTATTTTCTTCAACAATAATATATTGTACAACAAGCATGGAATTCTACTCATTTTCTACGAGTATAAAATGGACATTCCATGCGAGTTGTACACTATACTTTTTCTGCCACCACGATATTATTTCCTAATTTATTTATATTTTAATAATAAATTTCACCATTCTAATATTTGTCAATTCTAAATAATTATCATAGCAAAGGCATCTGTACTGGACTTGTATTAAAATACAAAACAAATTCATTTCTCACGATGCTTGCAATGTACATTATTTCCCTAGGAACAACAAATATACATTAAACAAATTTATGGCCGTAGAAAAAACAGTTGCTCGTCCTGTCAAAATATACTTAGGAGTCGCAAAAATGAAGTTTATGAACTAGTAATACAAATAACTATTATATCACCTGCTGGGGTCTGTGAAATATATAATGTTAAGTTAAGCTTTGAGAAATTAGAAAACTTTAAACCGACAGGATACAAGTTTGCAGACAAGTCGTATGTATAAGTAATAAGAAGTACAGGGCGGCGTCCTTTACGTGGCTGATATCTTCCAAGATGTTCCATAACAAATTTGTCATGAAATATTAATATCCGGGTAACATAATAAAAATTCCGCGTTAAAAATTCATGGGACGTCACAGATCGGAAGCTGGCGACAAATTCAGAAGCAACACAAGTCGTCTGAGAAGTTTTTAATATCATATCAACTTTTTACGCAAGTTGAGAAATTAATTGATTAAAAATAGACGTGAATCTGGAGATTAAAAAGTTCCCAGACATGAATTGAATCCTTGGCTTATCATTCATCGGCGTGACCAGGAAAAAGGAAATTGGAAATGTAGACGTTTTTCTCTAATATGTAGGTCATTTTACCGGCATCTGAGATTGCAGAACCAATACTGCTTGTAGTAAATAATGTATGACAGTTAAGTTATGAAAAGCGTTCAACTATAAATATCGCAGCAGCATGCAAATCCGGCCCTTACACCTATTAATTATCCTTATCTCTCTTATTAATCGCACTATTTCACTCAGTCTGCACTCGAGAAACGCGCATTGGTGCATTGCCTTTCAACACGTGCAGTTTTCAATTTTTTTATTCAACTTTTTGCAGATGAAACAGCCACGAAAACTAGCGAGATTGGTTGTAACTTTTCCTGATTCGCATAAGCACAATTTCTTATTTGATTGAGCCTATAACATTCTAATAGTTTTGCTGCATTTCTAAAGGTACTACAAACTCAACTTTAAATGTATTCTTACCACTTGAAAAATATGCTTTAATCAAATATAATTAATAATTTTTTCACTCTTAGGTAAATGATAATTTGTCGATAGATATTTATAGTTACTGGCTTAATAGGATCACAATACTTTCTCGTAAATCTGCATCTAACGCACTTCCACGAGTCAAAATGAAAAGATTTTTCAATCATATTTATAATAAAGAATGTGTAATGATTAAAAACAATATTCAAATACTTGCTGACTAGATTTTTCCGCGGGCTAATAAATTAGACAAAATTAAATCTGTTTCAATATAAATATGTTTTTCATCAAACGTCATAAAAGTACGTTGTTATGTATTTGTATTCAACAAGCAGAAGTATAATGTTATCGCCGCCGGCGTAAAAGGGTCTCCTTGGCAACACTTCTACTCTGGCGGCGGACAAAGTAAAACAGCATATTCTATGGTAACTAGAAATACTGGATAAGACAGAATATTTTTTGTATTTTGGGCATTTTTTAATGATTTATAATTCTATTTTCTTATTTGAAGAAAAAATAGCAAGTGTTATTTTATACAACTATTTTACGTATTATTTCTGAACCGTGCATTAAATATTGTTATATTGAGATATTTCTTAATAAACAATATTGTCAGAGTGTAGTGAATGTGAATATATTGTTTATTAAGAAATTTCTCATTAAAACAATATTTTATGCACGGTTTATAAATAATTAACCTGCGTCAAATAATCAAATATATTTGTATTTATATTAAAACAGATCTAATTTATAAGCCCAAGGAAAAATCTAGTCAACAAGTAATTGAATATTGTTCTTAATTATTACACATTCATATTATATAGACATGGTTGAAAAATATTTTCATTTTGGTCCGTGGAAGTGCGTTAAATGCGGATTTACGTTAAAGTATTGAGATCCCATTAAGACAGTAAATCTTATAAAAATCTATCGAAAAATTATCATGTACCCAAGAACACAGTGCAATACTTTGATGACGAAATAATTTAGACTTGTACAGCAACAATAACAGCGTGAAAAAAATTAGTATATTTGATAACAGCATATTTTTCATTTAGTACGAATTTATTTGGAGTTTGACTCGTATACAAACTTGAACAAAAATATATTGCCAATCGTCACATTTCCTAAACATTGAACAGCAAATTTTATGATCGTCGTGGCCTATTCTACCGTTTTTGAATTGTCAAACTTTTGTAATATCAATATTAAAGATGGTACTGGAATAATTATTAATAATATATTAATTTACCTGCAATTCACACTGATATTAATATGTAGAACAATTCCACATACATAAGCACAACACTAAAACACTACTGCTCACCAAGCAGATAAATAAACAACTGAATGTTTTCGGTTTAAGCGCGCCGAGCGTCTTACCGACTTGTCTCAACTTACTGTTGCTAATTAAAATCTGCAAAACCTTTTCGTGCGATTTGACTTCTGCTGTATGGAGTATTAAAATTCTTTTAAAAGCTGATGAGAGTAATAAAAAATCTGTCGCCGTAAAATATTCAATTCAATTTTGAGTACAATTATCACTCGTCTTTAACAGGTTAAAATTAAATTACATCTCCAGGGCGTCGAGCCTCTCGCTCGAAGAAGCAATGAAAGCAGCGTTTCGCGTTTCATTTGTGACTAAATAGGTGTAATTAACTCGTCACTTGTCACCGGCGAGCCTCGTAACTCCGGTATCGCGTTTCCGGGCGATAACCGGAGCCTGGAGAATTCGGCACTGGCTCGTATCTCGAATATGTATCGCTGGAGAATGCTGCAATGAATGGAAGCATGATTTGGAGATAAATATTAAATAAGGCATCACTCCACAGCACATAATTCGGAGTTGACATTTAATTCCTCAACTTATTATTACAAGTATTATAATTGTACTAAATAATTGTAGTAGTAGTGGTTGTGTTCTGTGAGGAGCAACAATACGAGCTCTGAATCATATTATTTGGCCCAATTAAGACTTTTAGAATAGCTTTACAAAATAGTTCTGATCTAACAAAGGGAAAGTTAATGTACTCAATTTATTTGTATCATAATTTATGTTTTTTTAAAGAGCATTTTAAGGAAAAATAACAACTGAAATAATAACAAATAAACAATTTGGCTCAAATTTTTAAATCTGATGATAACAAAATACACAAAATTGTTTCATATAAAGATTGTAAGAATAGTATATTCTACAACAAGTAATGGAATGGCACATATTCCACGCGAGCAAAAAGTTTGTAGCCCGAGCCAAAGGCGAGGGCTATGGTTTGCGAGCGTGGGATAGGCCATTCCGTTTCTATAAAAAGGTTTTGGAAATTATAAAAAATACAAATATAAAACTGTTGAAAACGTCAAACTCAAATAAATCAAATTAAAACAAACAGACGTAACCATAGTAACTGAATTAAGATACTTCATATGTCGCGCTAATAAGCGGTTCTGATTCGTCGAAAATATTCCATACGCCGCGTATGGAATGTTAGTGATTCCATAACAGTTTTTAGTAGTGGAATGCCCAGTTTCCAAAACAGTGTTATAGAAATATTATTCAACATCTTTTTATTAATTTTATATTTATAACAACAATAATAACACATAACACCTTGGTAACTATTTCGATTGACATTTTAATTTAGAAAATTTAAAGCATATGTCACTGTCAAATAATATTTCTTTAATTCATTTTGCATTTATTAAGAGATGTTGGATATAACGTTATACTTCACGCGTAGGCAAAGTGGAATTACCTACTCGATAAAATTATCACACTCAGTCTTCGGCTTCGTGTGCTAAAATTTCTCTCGTGGGTAATTCCTTACTTTGCCCACTTGTAAAGTAAATAATTATTCTATAAAATGAAGTGGATCAAAGTCGTGCTGTTATATTATTTTATAAAACAATGTGTCTAATTCTAATGAAAGATGTATAGAAATAATTATATTTAAAACTACTCGGATTGATCAATAAACGCAATGAACTGCACCTAATTAAATAGAATCCCCTTTGAGTAAAAATAACTAATGCATGCACTTTCATGTATCCATTTGCGCTTTTAATTACTCGTAACGTGATTTTAAAATCCACTAGTTTTCCATAATGAAAAACAGAATAATAAATATGTTAAATAATCTTTAAAACACAGTCGAATCAAATGAAATGTACATGGATCGTGCATAATTTCAATTCCATGTATTTTGAATTCGTGTTCGGTCTTCAAATAAATTGCATTGTTTTAATTATCTACAACCAGATTACAGAGGCAACTTTGCAGATATTATCGCATGTTTGTGAAGTTGTCTATGTTGATTTTCGTTCAGATTATTTGGATGTTCTGGTTGGTGCAACTGTAATTAATTATTTGTATTTGTACTGCACAAATTCTACGGGTATATCTCATCAATTATTTTGTACACAATAATTTTCGTATTACTCTTGGAAGTTAGTATTTATCTTGCAATAACAACAACGACCGCTGGACGAACGTCGATTAGACAGTATTAGACTTATCGAACTAACTAACAAACAATAACAATACATGCTTACATAATTTAAACTTCATTTTCAGTTCAATAAAATATAGATCCCAATCCCTCTATGAGGTAACACAGCTTCTTATGAAGGTCTCTATAGATCTATTTGTTGAAGCGGATGAATCTCTGTTTCTTTTCCTTAATATCCTTATAGTTAGGTTTCTCTACATCTTCCCATCATTTGTTTTACTTTGCCAGTTTTTAATATTTGCTGCTTATAAATCTTCTTCTATTAACTTTAACCACGTTGATGTAGGTCTGCCTTTTCTTCTTCCTCCTGGTCTCCATTCTACTACTGATCTTTTTCTTCTGTTTTCCACATAAGTCCAAGCCATCTAACTCTGTTGCTTGATATTTTTCACTATGTCTTCTCCTTTCAACACTTGTTCTATTTCATAGTTTATTCTTATTCTGTATTCGTTTTCTAATATCTTTAATGGTTCGTATATTGATCTTATAATTTTTTGTTAAATTATTCTTAAATCTTCTTCATCTTTTTGTGTAGTTCGCTACATTCTTTTGTTGGAGTTTTCCTTTAAATCCTTGTAGTTAGTTTACTCCACATTTTCCTATCTTTTCTTTTACTTTGATAGTTTTTAATTCCCACTGTTTATAAATCTTCTTTTGTTCCCTTTAGTCATGTTGATCTTGGTTTGTCCCCTCTTCATCCTTCTGATCTCCATTCTATTAATGATCCTTTACTTCTATTTTCCATATATTTTGGAGAAGGTTATTAAGCCGAAAAATTGTTGAGGAAAATATCAAATAAATCACTATGTGTTTTATTGGATAACTTGGCTTTAAGTAAATTTATTTCAATTTATCTCGTCGTTGATGACGTTTCGGCTATGGTTACAGCTATCTTCAGGTCCAAATTTAAATTACAAAATATATTTATAATGTAGTCATATTATATGTTGAAGTTAAGTTTATAAAAATTTTGAACACTAAATAATTACATTTTGTAATAAAACTTAGTTGGAAGTGTACAACGACGAGATAAATTGAAATAAATTTACTTAAAACCAAGTTATCCAATAAAACACATAGTGATTTATTTGTTATTTTCCTCACTTTCCATATATGTTCAAGATATTTTTCTCTCTATGTCTCTCCTTCCAATTTTATTCTATTATTTATAGTTCATTCTTATTATGTATTTGTTTTCCGATATCTTTATTAATCCTAATATTGTTCTGATCATTTACAATGTTGACCAAATCAATTAATATATTTTAAATCTGTCATTGCCAACTGTCTGAAATAAATAACACAATTTTGTAATTCAGCGTTGAAGTATGTTGAACCGTTTTCATTTCGAGGGCAAAATTTCATTAATTTAAATTTATTTCCCTTTCTCTAAAACATTAACAAATAAAGACACTTTTCCATGACATATGACTTCACATCCAATTAGCCGTGGACAACCGACAACAGGGAGCAAACAAACAAATTTCAACATTTCCTGCGTGCATTTACCCCCCTCCCCGGGAGTGTTTCACCCTTGCGCGGGGTCGCGAGAGAGTTATTTTCGCCAAAGGGTAAAAATATTTATGTGCGTTCGGGCGGCAGCGGTTTTAGTTAACTCATGTGCCGCTGGCGGCGCCGCCGTCGACACAGGCCTTTGTGGTGAGTTACCCCCACTCCTACCCTACATTTATCTTCCGTTCTGATTGGATGTACGCCAGCTGAAATTTAAAAATTACTAGCGTTTTCCGTCCAGGATAAATGAAAGAGGAGACAATAAAATTGATCCAGAGGAGAGTTACTCTTTTGGATTATAAATATTTTTTAAGGATAATACAGTTCAGAAGGACTGGGTATCAAATTAAAACACTAACTCAAATGTGATTAGATTCCGGAGATAATGAAAAGAGTAATTTAACTCATATGATACCAGATTATAAGGGTTTTTAATCTGCTGAACCAATATGTAATTTAAATTAATCCGTCATATGTTTGGCTTACAATTAATTTAGGTTGATATTTTTATCTCCCCAAAAGTTAATTACCTCTAACTGGAGGTTTTTTTATCGGTATACATAGGGTATGAATCATTACCATATATTCCATTTGAAAATGGAAGAGTAATAAACTTAAATTTGAAAAAGTAGTAATGGAGTTTTGTTTACTATGTTACAAATAAATCTACCAAAAAAATAAAACATAATTTTACTTTACTAAGATGCTCCCAGAATGTCGCTCGCGTTATACCTAGAACGAAACTTACTTCTTCAACAATAGAAACACCGCTATAAACGTTCTGAATCCGATAACACCTTTTGGACAGAAATATAGATGAAAATATTATTTTCTAATGTGATCTGTTTATGTATTTATATTAATTTATTATATTCTATTACATTATCCTATTCCTCTTTTACCTACTTTAATTCAGCTGAATTAAATTGGCGGTAAACTAAGTACCGCATTATTACGATTCGCTGCCATATCGTCAATAACATAATGAACATATTTATGTTTAAAACATTACTTATTTGTTAAACTAGGGAGGAAAGCGCTTCTTTTTCCCACTCGAGTTCGAAGTTTGCCACACGAGCGAGAATGGAAAAAAGGCTTTCCTCTCGTGTTAGACACAACATTTTTTCACGACATGTTTCTAAAAACGATTTGCCCGGACCTAAAATATACATTGATAACACAACTGACACGTTAAATGTTAGGTTATCAGACGCAAGGCGGTGTAGCAGTGTTGCCAATGAACCAATGTCAAATATAATTAAAGTTATCAATTGTGATTTAATCTAGAAAAAGAAAAATATGAGACATAATTGTAATACAATTTAAAGTAAGTATATTACTAAAATATGGATTATCAATAAAATTAGGCATTTATTTATAATAATCACAATATATTTTTGTAAATTACATTCATATTGATTTCTATATTCTATATTTTCCTCTCTAGAGGAAAAAAAAAAACACATTTTCCTCACTATTTCAGGAAAAAGAACGGTGGGGTTTCCTGGCATGTCGTGAAAAAAGTATTGTCTCACAAGATTAGAAAATTTCAGTCTCTGAAAATAACGATTGTTATTAAACTCAGACACTGAAATTTCGGAAACTTGTGAGAAATACTCGTATGCTTTATTTTATATTATCTATTCGTTTCAATAATTTTTTGTCATATTTATTTTTAAGTAAATTAGCTGCAAATCTCTCTCTACGAGATATCAAAATTTTCAGTTTAGTAGTTTTTGAAAAACCGTATCTTCAGATATCCACAAAAACAAACAAACAGATAAACACACACAGACATCTTCGCGAAACTATTAAAATCGTATTCTAGGGAGTACTGAATTTTTAGCATGATTCTTATACCTTCCGTAGAGGTATGTGGCGGGTGGTAAAAAACTCCCGGAGTATCAGATTCTCATTAGATATTTCTGATGAATTGTTAGCATTTTTAATCTTATAAGGAAAATAAATCAGTCCGCCCTTTTAACCCATTTTACAGTAATTTACAGCTTTAACCTTGCATGTTCGCATAGAATAACCTAAAAATTTAAAATTCGCTTGAATTAAGCAAACTCCACAAAGTATTAGTAGCCATTACGGGCCAATCCATAGAGCTTAGTTCCATATATGTTAATTTATTTTATAATCAAAATGTATTAGCCCCCGGGCTGCACGCACGCCGCTGTCAGCGTGAAAAATTGCAAATCTACACGGAATGGACGCCAGAAAGATTCAACGATTTTGTCAGCGGTTCTCAAACGCTATTTCTTACAGAAATATAAAATAAATATTTTGAAATAGGATTCGGATTTCGCAGAGGTCGATAAGTAATATATTTATACATGTGATGAACAATTACAAGCACTCAAAAGTGGTAAAAATTTCGGAATTTATTTCCGAAAATTTATCGGCTGTAGGAATTGAACGGAGGATCTTATGATCCACAGTCTAATGCGTTACTATGAAGCTATTTACCTCTCTTTGTTTCGTATAGTTTAAAAATTTATATAGGCGGGAGATTATGTAGTGTGTTTGATGAAATATTAAAGTAATAGGCCAATTCTGAGTAATTCTGTAAAGTCTGTAAGAGAATCTGTAAGATTTGTAAATGCTTACAGGTTAAATGGCAATTCTGATACCATCTGTTCCTTACAGAAAATCGTAAATATGTTACACATATCTGTAAAAGCTACGGTGAAGTTTGAGGTGCCTGTAAACTCTTACGGTCACTGTAGAATACGAAAATTCATCATTATTTTAAGAATAATATTATCACACATTTTTCTTTACCAATTTATATAAATTATGAATTTTACTTTAAGGGTTTTCGTAACTTTATATTTTGTGTGTGCTAGTTCTTTTAAAAATCCATTTGGTTCAAGCTGTTGGATATGTTTAAGACAGTTGTCTGTGAGAAAAGTATTAAAAAATATTAGTAGAATTTTAGCGCTTCCAGGACTGACAATGATCATCCGTTTTCGTTTTTTAATATATGTTTTCAGTACCGAATTTGTAATTCCATATATTCAAACAATAAATAATTTAATTTCGACTTAAGTTAATATATTATTTAAGAATTTTCAGTACCTACTTCATTTTAAATGGATGTATAAGTAGAAATAATTGAATATTTTATTTTATCTGTCACATGTCACTTACAGATAACCAAAATATTATCGTGAAGTTAGACGAATGTCGTAATATAATCGTCTCGTGACCGCAAATTTGATCTGTAAGTTGTCTTCTTACAGGTACCTGCCGAGAATTGCCAAAACTGTAAATCTGTAAAGTTGTTAGTTACGGGCGTATCGTAGGTAACAGATTTACGAATTTACGATCTTACAGATAAAATGTTCAGAATTAACCCTTAAGTATCCCTCATTTTGTGTAGTTATGAAAGGGAATATTGAATAATTCAATCAAATTCACTAGCTATACCGACGGCATAACATAAAAGTATTGGATGATTCTGAAGTGAGTTCCAGAAGCACTGGGCGCCTCCGTGCTCCAAAAACCCGCGTTTGGCTTCATTAATCATGAAATTGTTGAATGACGTCACGGGAGGCGATCTGATATGTAAAACAGTGGCTAGGACGCAAGGGCACGTAGACATGGAAACATGTGTCGGCTGTCGCAACGGATCGTACGGATTGAAGTTGGCCGCAGAACCGCTCGCCCTAATTATGTCACAGATCGAGACGATACGCTACGTTACCGCCAATTTATTAGCTTATTTCTGTCGGTAATTTCTGTCGCTAATACGCCGCCACTTATATTATATTATTACCATGATAATTTACACATTTATTAACTTGAGTCGCGAATTATTCACCACAGCAATTGAAGCTTGCACATCATTTGGTTCATCTGTATTTATTACTATAAAATAATTGGGCATATTATAATATAGAAGTTACTGTCATTCATTTAAACATTTCTCATTCTGTGTGTCTAGGAAACTCCACCAAAAAATTGCTACATTGCCATACAATTTGTAAGTATGAAGGTTTGTTACTGAGTCTTTTCCATAAAAGATTGGAAGAATAACTTCTGTCAAGAAATAACATTACAACTTATGTTGAAGAGTGCGAAGGATATTATCAGTCTTCAGTACAAAATTCCATGTGAATGTGGAAAATGTTACATTGGATAGACTAACAGAAGTATATCAACAAGAATGAAAGAAGACAAATAGGCCATTTTTCTTAACAACTATCGAGAAATTTGCTGTGGCTAACCAAGCCATTGAATTTTTACACAAAATAAATTTTGAAGGAACAAAAATTATAACAAGATGATTAAAATGTGCCAAAAACTACGAGTTGGTTCCTTCTATTTTGTAAGTCCTAATTTGTGGTTCCCACAATTATTTCCTGATGCAAAATTACGTACAGTAATTCGAAACGTTGTATTTAAATAATAGTTATTTATGTATCAAGGCACTGAAGTTTTACTTTTTATCACGAATATGGAATTTATTTGCCGAAATAACAAATAAATCATGTGGGTGATAAAAGGAACTTCAGTGCCAAGATACATATTAAATTTTATTTGAAATCCAAAATTAGAAAAAAACTATAAAAATTAATTATACAGGTTAAATTTATACAACTGTCAGTTGTCAATTGAAACTGACACTCAGTGTTGCCAACCTCGTACATTGAAGTTATTGTAAATAACACTCAAAATTATGTGTTTTGTCCTCAATTTCTACATCGGAATTAATTACTTAATTCTTCTTACACATATTGTTTCATTTTACATATACATTTACTACAATACGTCATATATTTGTCAAAATTATCCTACTTTCACAATAATTATTCTACGGTTGCCAACACTGCGTTACTCGAAATCATCGTATTAGAGCTCTAGAAGAATGTAGGTATTCTCGTCCGCCATTTTGGGTCCAGATGTCATAAATAAAACAAGTTATTGGAATCCAGTTACTTAAAAAAAAAACATTTAAAATTTGTATCTGTCAAATTTGAAAACATATTTCTTGAAATTCTGTAAAATCCAACTACACAAATCATACGGTAATATATTAGAAAGTATTCTGTACACTTACCTGTTAGATATGAAATATAATAATTAAGAGAATGATATATCACAATTATTAATCAATATCAACTTCAAATTTAACAGAAAAGAATTAAAGTAACTGGATTCCAATAATTTGTTTTATTTATGACACTTGGACCCAAAATGACGGATGAGAATACTCATATATTTTAGTGCCTTACATCGTATAATGGGTTACTTTAGTGAAGATTTCTAAGTTTTTAATGACGATTTTTGAGCACTTTATTGTCAATTTCAAATAAAATATTTTTTACAGAACTTCACTTAAGGTCGTTTATTATTTTGCAGAAAGTTGTTTTAACTTTAATCTCTTGTTTCTTGTTCCAAGGGTTTTCTTTTCCAGAAGTCTTTCTGGACTTTTCTACCTTCCATGATCTTAGATTTTTGACATGTTATCCATCTGTTTTCTATTGCCTTTTTGGCACCATATTTCTATATTTATTCATGAACTTCTTTAATTATACTCTCTTTCTGCATTCTGTGTCCATCTTAATTGTCCTTCTTCTATAGCTTCTTTCACAAGTATACTTTAATATTTATTCTATTCGTCATATAATTTGGTCATATTTTGTTCTTTCTTCGATGCTTGTAAGGAATTTTTTTCTACGTTCCTTATTCTGCTCTGTATTCTTTCTATTGTTGTCCATGATTCGTATTCCTACGTTAAAACTAGGATTACTACTTTTTAGAACTTCTTTGGTAGCACTTCACTTTTTAGGGAATTAAAAGTCTCAGGACTTTATTCCCTCTTTCTGTCACTTCTTGGTTAAGGATGCAATTTGATATTTCCTATTTTCGTACTTCCTACATTGTTTGTTATCATACATTTGGTTTCTAATAAATCAAAAACTTTATGTACTGTTCAGGCACACTGAAAAGATACCAAAACTACGAGGGTGGCCCTTTGGAGTAACCAGAACTGATAGAAATTCAATATTAGATAAACTATCTGTGAACGTTTTTTAGGAGCTTCCCGTACATATGGTAAACAGGTCGGTCAGAAAATCAGAAATCTGAAATCAGTAAAATCACAAGTTCGAAATCGCATAAACTACCCTAGACCCACCGTCGCAGAAATAATAAAAGATAGAATAATTCTTTATAGGGTAATATTCACCCTTGGAAGGCCTTATCGGGAATCGTTAAGTACGATAAGGTATTCAAAGTTCCGTGTCACGTTGGAGCGGGGACGAATTTTCGGAAAAATAAAAGAAATTTATACAATGCTTAAACTGATTTGTAACTACGTAAGGCCGGAGCCTCTACATCGCTGGAATCCTAGGTGCGCATAAAGAAAAGCGATATATTCCAGCGAGAGGACACTAGCAAGTTAAAGGGATGATTTCGGACAGCTGCGCTGCCCAGGGACGCATCCAGGGGCGGACTCTTCCGCCACGTTCATAATTTAATAGAATCGTACCAAACTGTTGAGAAATATATAAAATAGTAATTAGGAGTAACAGGGATAAAGAGAAAAGTGCCGACAGTTTTTGTGGGATTCGAAGTGGATCAATTGAAGCACCTTAGAACTTCCGATTTAAAATATAAATTATATAAGGTAATTAGAAATAGTAAATACCACTTACTGGAAGTGACATGTATTGAAAATGAAGTTTTTATTGACTGGCTTGGATATTGGGCTTCTAAATTATCAAGAGATGGCGTTGATCACAATTCACGAAAGGTACATGTCAAATGCATTTTTCATATCTTATGATGGCGAATGCTTGCTTTAGTATTGGTAGTATGCTCTTATTGGCAGCAGACTGTTGCCTTACAAACTGCAAAGTTTCCTGTTTTTTAGGAAAAAAAATTCAATATTAACCAATAATCTACAAATACAATGTACTTTTCATTTTAACATCTTATTTAAATAATACGGCTTACACAAATGTAATAGTTACATTGGAATACTCTTAAAATAACTACTATTGTAATGAATTTTTAAAAATAACAATTAATTTCAAAATTAAATTAAATTTATTTACCTTATGGTTAGTTTAGCTTTCTATCACTAGTTAGCGTATTCAAATTTCAGATGCCTATTACGAGCCTAGAATAACATCACTTGATTCAGTTAAAGACGAACAAATATAATTGTTTAATTCACCATATTTATATCTTAAATTGTATAATTTTTTCCTCCCGCACATACATATATGTAAAGGAACTATTATGTTTATGTTACGAATGATTACATTTTAGGAACAATTCATCAACAGTAATAGGTAGATGATTTGAAGACCTATCAGGGTTTTTGAGCATATTTTAGTAAATAAATGAGATAGAGTAAATTTCATTGGAATCAAAAAGATATAGAATAATATTACCTATAATCTTTATTAGAAACATTTTTCTATATTTTGTTGTCATTGAAAAATAGTATTCGTGGTACCAGCCAATATCTTTGAGCCAAATGAAATATTTACGTTAGTGATTTTTAATAATTTGTTATTATTTCAGTTGTTATTTTTTCTTAAAATAGCAGAATTTAGGATATAAATAAACTGAGTACAACAATTTTCCCTTTGTAAGATTAGCAGATTAAACGAAAATGTGAAAATATAATTTTTCTTCAACGTGTTGTAATTCGTAAATGGAGACAATAAGAGAAAAAAAATTCAAACAATTATTGTATGTAATAACATTTGAAATATTATACTAATAGCAAAAATTGTCATTTAACCATAATTTACTGAGATATTTCAAAATAACTTCATAGGACTTAAACTACAACTTCCAGTTATTGAATCAAAATATTCAGTCTAATAGTTTTTAAGAAACCGTAACTCTGAGATCCACACAGACACAGACATCATCGCGAAACTATTAAAATCGTATTCTAGGGATCCTAAAACGTGTTCATCCACTGAAAATTCACTACCGAATTTTTAGCATGATTCCTATACCTCCCTTACAGGATATGGCGAGAGGTAAAAAGTTCAATCGAAGTGACATTATAAACCGTAATATATTCGAGAGTTAAACTCATAAGTCGGGCATCCTCGCAGTCTCATATCCGCTAATGATGTATTCATTAAATTCTACGAAAAGTGAAAAATGCGCTTCTTTATACAAATGTCAGTCCATTGCGATTCAAAGGTCACTCGTCGGCGATAACACGCATACAGCACGCACAAGATATAATCGTTCTTACGCACATAATTACATTTGTAATGAAGGCGGCGTTGGAGGTTTATTCGCCGCTAACTCCTGCCGTGTTTTATGCTCGCAGCGTGCGCCCATTGTAACTTCCAAATGCGGAGTAATTTCTTTCTGTTAATTACTTTCATTATCAGCACTACCTGACTACTGGCAGCGCAGTACATTGTTACTGTTTGTTACTACAGAAAAATGAATTAATGCGTGAATATGGGCGCCGGCGACTGAGTTATGTTCCACGGCTGATAATACGATTTGTGAATTAGTGTTCTGATATATTTCTACGGGGGGTCAACTATGAATTGTGATTACGCCAGCACGTAAAAATGGTTTATTGCTTCTTTGTGTAATTCCGCAAGCACAGATCGTCGGATATTTTTTTAATGCGAGTGAGGTGAAAAGCTTAACTATTACTTCCCGTACACATGTGTAATGAGTTTTCAACAGATAAGCACGTTTTGCTATTTTCACGATGATGTCTTTGTGTGTGTGTAAATTTTTCGTCCACGATAACTCAAAATTTGATGAAGACACCAATATCAGATTTCATATTGATTTTCATCTTCATGTTACTAGTTGATTAGATTTGGAAACAATTCTTCAACAGGAAATTGCAGTTTCCTTGAAGGCCTATCAGGATTTTCTGGCATATCTCAGATAATAATTGAGTTAGGATAAATATTGTTATATTAAAAAAAAAATTGAATTACTTGGGCCACAATTTTTGTTTGATTTTTTAAAATATTTTGTACCACACACGATTTTTTCATTTCATCTTTGGTAGAGAGTTTTCAAGAGAAAGATTTCCTAGAATACTATTTAACTAATTTTACGATGACGTCTGCGTGTGTGTGTGACAATTTTCGATAACTCAAAATTTAATGAAGCATCGATTTTCAATTATTAGATTTTACAACTTCATGTTACGAGCTGAATAGATTTTGGGAGCCATTTATCTACCGGAAGTTATGGTTTACTTGGATTGCCTATCAGGTTTTTTGGGTATATGTCAGTAATTAAATAAGTTAGATCGGTATGTCACTAGCGTAGCACACCAGAGATCGTGGGTTCGAATCCCATTGAACAACATGTACGTTTGTGATGTTCACACATATATATATATATATATATATATATATATATATATATATATATATATATATATATGTATATATATATATATATATATATATATATATATATATATATATATATATATATATATATAATCATCTACTGATAAGGCGGCATATGACCATAGTAGTTCGTAAAAAAAAAATTAGATAGTAAATTTTGTTATTTCATAAAGATGTAGAATAATATTGGTTATAATTCTTATTTGAATTTCTTTTTCTATATTTTGAAAAATTACGTGTTGAACAAATCAGATTCAAATGACAATATCATTTTTAAATTTCATACGAATACATTGGATATTATAATTTTGAGCTGATTATATTTTGGTAGAAATCCATCAACAGGAATTGGTAGTTTACTTGAAGGCATATCAAGCTTTTTTGTCCTTATCTCAATACATAAAGATGTTGAATTTTTATTTGAAACATTTTCTATATTTTCTTGCCGTTTAGAAATTAAAATTTTCGGGGAGTTATGTGAATATGTGATGGGTACATCATTATTATGAAAATGTACAATTATGGTTTGATTTACTAATTCTAAAGAATAGTAATTAAAATAGTAAGAAGACATAGATGTTGCAATAGTAATGTCTACTTCTTCCAATTTCAGTTTAATTACAAACAGATTCTACAACCTTGTGTTGTGTTTTTTTTTTTGTATGTAAGAATAAAACAGTTGCACCGTGCGATTTTCCTGACAACAATAAAAGGAATGACGTGTGCTCACGCACAAATATAATAAATTTAATAGGCGCGATTAAATGTTAACGCTAAAGTTAGAACTTACGCTCCTGTGTTCGCCGTTCGCTCTTTCAATATGCAAATTCAATAGGACGCAGCTAACTTGCTCTGTAGTGCTATTCATGACGACTTTCAACAGAATTTAATTCCGAGTTAATTCACTTATGAACGCTAATCCGATTAATCAATTTATATTTATTATTTCCTAGAGGACTCACATAATGAAACCTATCACTCTATGGTTCACGAGTGTGGCAGAAAAAGGTAATAAGCACGAATAGATATTTATAAGATTGAATTTGAGTTTTTGGATGAGTATTTCATTATATTTCTTTAAATTTAAATAAACTAAATTAATATCTCGATAACAATGTATCGGACTATGGATCAAAGGATCCTCAGTTCGAATTCCACCGCCGACAGTAGTCATTGTAATTTCTTGTGATTCTCTCGCTTCTAGCATCTTTGAAAGCCATATATTTTAGGCAAGTAACCACAATTTATTCATAAAAAAAATAACCTCTACGAAAAGTACATAAATTCTCACGCTAAACTATTACTGAAAATTGGTCATTGCATATCACTAGCAATGCTGTGTGATATGAAAGCTCGTTAGCCAATCAGATGCGTCCGCAACTGTGTGATATGATTTTATCACACGCTACGATAACTGAGTGAATTAACCTACAAATTTGTATTAAAAAGTTTGACAGTTGCAGATAACTTGCTGAATTTACAGGGATTAAGAAGGTTGGACCCTGATTTATTAGATTTTAACATAATTTTTGTTGTATTCTAATAGCAATGAAGTTAACATAATCTGTTTTAATATTTATATGAAATTTCATATTATTTTTTTATTGAATTAGCGTTAACTTCATTTTTATTATGACTCGTAACTTCATTTTCCATTCTCAGAATATAATTATTTTAACTAAGGTTGTAATCAAGATTGGTTACCATAAAATTTGACACAATTTGACAATATAATTAATTTAGAAACGAAGTTACAGATGATGGAATATATGGAGTTAACGCTGATCCCTTTTATGAATCTGCCTGTATATGTTTAAAGATCAGTTGCATCAATCACATTTAAATTTTAAACTTGGATTAATTGGACAAAAACAAATCGAATGTTTTTCAGCAAAGTCAATTATTCCATTCGACTTGTTACTTTCGATTTGCTTTTATTTATTTAAACCAAGTTTAAAATTTAAGTTTCCTTGGTGCAACTGGTCATAAGAGCTGATTAGATTTTGGTAGCAATTCATCTACCGGAAATGGTAGTTTATTTGAAAACCGATCAGGATTTTTGGGCGTATCTTAATAAATAATTGATTTTGAGTTGTAAACTTGTAGAGTAGCAATAACTACAATTTTTATTTGAAACCTTTTTCACAATTTTGTACTATTTAAAAGATATCCACATTAGAATTTTGAAATGTGTTTATCTGGACAAACAATCTTATTTCTGGGCTTACAATTTATTCAATATCTTAATAAATAATTAAGTTAAAGTTGTAAACTTGTAGAGTAACATTAACTACCATTTTTATTCGAAACCTTTTTTACAATTTTGTACTATTTAAAAGTAATCCACATTAGAATTTTGAAATGTGTTTAACTGAACAAGCAATCTTCTGCATGGGCTCACAATTTATTTAAATAAGTTAGTGAATGATAACTGAATTCCTTACCAATTAATAATCACAATAATCCAGCACAACCACCCACTAAACAACACCTTCCACTTCACTATTCACCACCAAAATCCAAAATCTTTTCACTATTCCCGCACTGCAAGAGTCCATCCGCACGCACCACGCACTGGGCTACTCAGCATTCAACAGCTATAGCCGATGAAGTCTACAAAACACATATGCACACATGCATACAACACAGTAAGAGACATCACATCACTAACACATAACACTGCAGTGTATGCACTACGCGCGGTGGTGCGACAAAGATAGAAGAAGGAGTCTCTTTCACACATGTGGATATAAAAAGAACAGTGGGATGTGTGGTGGCATTGGCGTGCGGCAAGGGGAGGGGCAGAGGTATGGAAGGCAATTAGAAAATTAATTTATTTGATTAAAGTATATAAGGTAACGCGACGCATAAAAGAGAGATGTAACTGATTTTGGTTTCACTCGTGACGTCACAACTGCTACACAGTGCTGCTCATTGAAAAAAATACGAATTTAAAAGCAATAAATATTTTTAAAAGTTCATGGGGTAAATAGCTCCGTGGTAATGCGTCGGATGGTGGATCGTGAAATCCTCAGTTCGAATCCCACAGCTGACAGTTACCAATTTAAATTTATCCCTGTGGTTCCCCCTCCACTAACATCTTTGGGGGCTATGATTTGACGGCTGGTAACCGCAAAATATATCACTTACCGAGATCTACATAAGCAGTATGCCACACCCATAATGGGTTAAAGGCGTGATGATATATTTATTTTATTTATACAAAACTCAAAAAAATTCAATAAAATATATCATCACGCCATATAGCCATTCTCGGGTGTGACACTCTACTTAACGCAGATCTTGGTAGTATGACATATTTTGTATGTTACTATACAGTCAAAAATTTATAATCAAAATTGTTAAAATTTTAACAAAATTTTTAGTCCCAGACAATCCACCGTTAATTTTTGTTAATTTAACAAGTTTCAAAATGTTTGCATGTAACAAATTATTTTTGTGTATTTTGTAACTAAATATATTAGTGAATATAGTAATTATTAACATTCATTTTTTGTGCTTTTGGCTAAATATTTTAGTAATTATATTGAAGCAGAACAATAAATCATAGTTATTATAATAAATTAAGTTGTTACAAAGGATACAAACTTTCTTTAACAATTTCAAATTGATAAGTTAGCTAAATTTACTTGTTATTATTGACGAGACTACGAGTATATGTTAAATTTTATAAATGTAGCAAATAAATAAAAACAACAATTATTCTTGTTAAAAATTCAGAATTGACAAAATTTGTATTTAATAAATTGTTAATTTAACTCAATTAACTAAAAAATACTTAACAACCGCGAAATTAACAAATCGCAAATCAATTTTTACTGTGTAGGATAGAAAAGCAAACAAACGTTCATTGTTGTCTTTTGATTCAAGGATGTTCTGTATTCTTTCTAGAAAAAAAACTTTCAAAATATTTTTTACTTCACAGTTCTAAAAACTGTTCAACCAATTGACAGACACCAAAGAACCAAAAGACAAGGAAACAATGAAGGAAAAATAAATATCTGTATTGTTTTAAATCGATGAATCTTTTATAATTTACCAAATAACGGTTAATTTACTTATTCTATAATGTGTGTCTTCGAATTCGGTTATGGCCAGAGACCCCATCACAACCCAAATCGAAAACAAAAGAACAAAACCCGCCTCATTCTTAATTGAATACGATTGAGCCATCATCGGAAATTGACAAGAATCAAGAAGAGATCCATTAGGGAGATAACAATAAACAATCGAGGAACATCTCCACGGCATCCTTGACTTAAAAGGAGACGGTCGCGTTGCAAAACGCATTTCATTATCTTGAATTCAAAGCGGAAAGATGTCAAATTTGTTTAATCCGTATTAAGTGAATAATTACGGTTTGCAGATGTAACGCGATACTGTGAGAAAGCAGAGTGATAATTTCACTTACGGACTGTTTTAACTTTAACAGACTAATTATAAAGTAATTAACGCGAAATATACAAGGGCTAACGCACTTCCCTATTAATATAGTTAACTTAACGAGTGACACATTGTAACTTCTCTTTTCCTGTTTTTAGTTCTGCTAGAGGTCACACAAAAATAGAAACCTTTTTGTTTCTTGCTCATGAGATCTGAATCCGTTTTTACCATTAAAATATTTTCAATGCTTCCAATTTTGAGAGAAATTGAATTATATGTTTAATAATAGGTTTGTTCCAAGTGGTTATTTCTGACAAGTTTGTGACATAGTTGTGACAATTTCAGTGCGCCTGCGAAAAATGTAAACAAATTAAATTTGAAACATAGACTGGAACGGCGAATGGAATGAAGCGCATGTGCATGCTCATTTTTTGTTTTGATAGCTAACCTTAAATATAAATATAAATAAAAAAATTCATACATTTTTCGCTACAAAAACGAAATTAATCTTATGTTTCAAAGTTATCTTGTTTACATTTTTCGCGGGAACAGTGAAATTGTCACAAACATGTCACAAGCCACTTGGAACAATTCTATTTTTAAACATATAATTCCATTTCTTTCAAAATTGGAAGCATTGAAAATATTTTAATGGTAAAAACGGATTCAGATCTCATATGCCAGAAACAAAAAGGTTATTTTTGTGTGATTAGAGAAGCTCCTCGGTTTTTCGTCTGTTAAATAATGGGAGATTACTGTCACTCTTAGTTAATTTTCTTCCCTATATCAAAATATAACAAATAAACAATTATTGAAGATTGCATGTGAATTTTCATCTTTTGAATTATTGAATTATTTATTTTTAAATAAACAGCACTGTGTAGCAGTTGTGACGTCACAAAATGAAGGGTACAAAGAGTATGTTCCCGTTTTAATACAAAATTCCATAAGAATATGTTCCAATGGTCAGGCTAGCAGAACGATAGCAACAAGAATATTACAGAACACAAATGGCCCATTCGTCTTAACCAACCAGAGAAATGTAATGTGGTTAATCATGCCACAGAAATAAATTTTGAAACATAAATTATGGCAAGATCGAAATGTGCCAATAGTAGACTCATAAGAAAGGCTATTGGACTTCCAAATTATCAAGAGATGGCGTTGATTGCAATTCCCAAAAGGTACATGTCAAATCCATTTTGTATGATATCTTATGATGGCGAATGCTTGCATTAGTATTGGTAGTTTGCTTTTATTGGCAGCAGAACTGTTGCCATACACACTACAAATTTTCCTGTTTTTATAGGTTTTGTTGGAAAAAATTCAATCTTAACCTATAATCTACATATACAATGAACCTTTCATTTTTACATCTTATTTAAATAATACGACTTAAACAAATGTTATACTTACATTAGAATATTCTTAAAATACTACTTTTGTTATTAATTTACCTTACAGTTAGTATAGCTTTCTACCACTAGTTAGCGTATTTTAATTTTGGAAGACCAATAGAAATCTACAGTGAATTAGAATGAAGGAAGACATTGCTTCCTCTGTTTTATTCATAATTTGTTATTTCTTAGTTACTGTTCCTATTTACTTATTTTTCCTGACGAAGAATTACGTTAAATTTTAATAAAATATAGTAAGCTTAATTCAAAACTCAGGGTCTAGGTGGCGTACAAAATGCAAATAGGTGTCTAACCACACCATTCGCGCAGACCCCGTTCTCTCAACGACTTTTGTAAGTAAAACAAAGACTGGCCCATAAAAGAGCAACTGACCATTCCACTGAGCCTAAGTCCCATATTCCTAATTGAATACGTTCCGCGGCAGTTCTCCCCGTGAAGAGGGTTGGTCGCTGATGTGTGCTGGAGTCCGGTCGCCAACTTTACCGAGGGTGGTTTCCTACTTATCAAGGGAAAGTGTCTTGCGTGGACCGCATTGTTAATGCAAGACGCGGCCTGAAGATGTGGGTAATGGACGATTAATTCAATAGGGGTGGTTTGTGATGGACAATTAATAGGGATGGAAATCTCTGCCTGGGTAGATGAATACAAAAAATGCTCTATAGATACTGTTACAACTTCACATTAAGAAATTCATTTTTGTAGAAATAATAACATTTGAAGGAGGGCCAACAATTACAATGAATGTTCTACAATATATTTTCTTTTGGCTAGAAACTGGATTTAAAAAATCGAAAACATTTATATTAAAAATATGAAGACAATAAAAATTGTCAACTGTTTCATAAAAGAGTCTCAGAATAATAACAAAGTTATTAATGCACAGAGACCGGCCAAGCCAATCTATCGGTAACTACAGATGCGTTTCGCTCTTATTGGAGCTCATCAGTGTAGTGTAACCCGTCAACAGCTGTGAGACAGTGACACCGAATGACTGGCTCAGCGAGATCTAAGATCCCAACAAATTGGTAAATGGTTCTGAGAAGTAAATAAAGTATTTATAGACAAAATATATACTAGCTTCAAAAACTAATAATCATTTTAATCAATATAAAATAACCATGACTTAAAATTAATTAAATTATGAGGAATCCATATTTTACATCCAATTCAAATTATCTTTACTGGTTCAAAAAATACATGTTCCGAAACTTTACAATTTTTGAATTTTCTGTCTACTTTGATCGTTCATAAAAATTTTATTTCTAAAGACACTGTCATAAAAATGTATGTAGAAGATAAATAAAGTATGCTGAATACGATCATGGAAACATATTTGAATTATCTCTTTTTGTTTATGAGATATTGACATTCAAACATATTATGGCAACTTTTTTTATAAAACAGTGTCAAAAAAAAAATTGCCGATTTCTCAAAAACTAAGGCTCATATCGCGCTAAGAATACTTTTTTCGTAAGTTTCAGGTCGAAATTAGGTGGATAGGGTATATAAATTAAAATTCTATGGGTTGAAAATTTTTGCCGAAAACTGTGTGATACAAAATTGCCGATTTCTCAAAAACTAAAGCTCAGATCGCGCTAAAAACACTTTTTTCGTAAGTTTCAGGTCTAAATTAGGTGGATAAGGTATATAAATCAGAATTCTAAGGAATAAAAATTTTTGGTAAAAATTCAATACTAACCCCTTGAGTTTTTTCGCATTTTAGGCCATTTACAGACTTTTTGCTGTAACTATAATTTCTGATGAGCAAATTTTATGAAATTTTACATACTTATGTATTTCGACGTGCTGAATCCAACGGTGTAGGATTCAGAACTGTATCTCTTTTCTTTGTTGAGATATCGACTATGATTTTATTTGGTGGAGGCGCTTTTGGGTAAATTTTTACAAAAAATAAAAATCACTGAAAATTTGTTCATAGGGTAAGTAAAGTGTGTAACTTTCAAAACTGGATACCGTTTTTCGATATCTCGCTTAGTTTTCTAGATATAGGCTTGGAAAGTTGGAATTTTTGACAATTTTTGCCATTTTTTAGAATTTTTTCAATAAAATATTTATCGATCAACTAAATCAGGCGAAAATTAATTCAGAGACTATTGAGACAATGGCCTTAGTAGCCAAATTAGAAAATAAATTAATTTTATAAGCTGGAGTAGAATTTTGAGAGTTACAAAAAAATTGTTTATCTGGAAAATCCTGCATTCCATTATTAGTTAGCTATGAATCTTTAAATTAAAATAAACGGATAAATAATCATGTCATTAACCCATTTCTGGGTGTGGAACTTTACATAGAATAGAATTAGATTTATATAATATTTTTTGTGATATTACTCGATTATTATTATTTATTTATTATGAACTTATCATTTTGTTCAACTTCTTCACTTTTGACCAATCAGGTATGTATTACAGAAGAAAAATTTAGATAAATGACAAATTGTTGAACGACAAAATGACATGAATTTTATTGCTTATTGTATTTTAATAAAGAAAATTGTTTTCTTTGAGTTAACGTATTTGTGAAATAGTCTAATAATAGTATTTACATTACTAATCCAGAAACTGCAGTTTTTCGATTGCGAGTATATTTTGACAGGCCGCGACGAAGGCGAAGTTTGCAAATTACTTACATTATCATCACTGCATAGATGAACAATGAAAATTTGGATGACTTACCTGTAACAAAAGAAAATACATATTAGTAAACAACATTGTTTAGGTGTTAAGTTTTTATAATTTTCTTAGAGTATGAAAGTTGACATTTAAACTATTTTATGTTCGTGGTTCATGTGCAAAGGAACTAAGGGTGTGTTTTCAGATATCAAATGAAGTGTTTTGGATGGAGGCATGGAATAGTATATTCTACAAGAAATAGGTAATGGAATGGCACATATTTCACACGAGCAAACAGTTTGCAAGTGTGGGATATATCATTCTAAAGTATAGTCTACAACAGGTATAAAAAAATAGAAATACAAAGCTGTTGAATACGTCAAACTCAAATAAATTAAAAATTAAAACAAAGAAATGTAACCAGAGCAACAGAACTAAGATATATTATATATCGCGTAAATACGCGGCTCTGATTCGTCGAATTTATTCCACACGCGGCGTATGGAATGATAGTTGTTCCAATACAATTTTTAGTAGTCGAATGAGTAGTTTCCAAAACAGTGTTATAAAAAATTTATTTCGGTTCCATTTTGAAAGTAAAATGTGTACTCAAGATTGTTGCTTTTAGGTTAAGTTAGGTTCCTCGACAAATTGAATGACAAAATTCCTCGCCTTCAGCTTCAATTTTGATCATATCATTCATCTCAAAATATTACCAAACAATAATATTTCGAAATACATTTTTTTCTGGCAAAATAATGTTCCCTTAGTACATTACTATTGAAAAAATTATAGTAAATTTATAAAATAGAGAAACCAAACACTGCACTACTTCACAAAATCAACTCCTCTAACGCGAACCGGTAATAGTAACCGGTAAAATAATTAAATTTCGCGCTGCGTTAAAATCGGAACAAACGGCTCCGTGCAAACAACCGAAGCAGAGTTTGTTTAATTCAACAACAGCCGCTTTGAAACCGACCAAAAAGAAAAGAAAATGAAAATCAATAGAATCAATTTAGCCGTGGAGGAGCAGGAAGGCAGCAGGAGAGCAGCAGCCGCCTCCGATCAGATTAGTAATTAAACGGGCTTCAGCTGGCGACAGCTCCGCAATTAGAGATATTCCGAAGAGTCCATTCCAAATGAATGGCAACCATGAAACGCAATCATCATTAGCAGGAAGCAGAGCCCCTGAATTTTAATTCTGCCGGGGCCAATGCTAAACTGATATCGCGACAAATGCGATATATATTACCCGGAGATTTTTTCACTTTCTGAAAACTACTTTCAATTCAGTTTTACACGAGTTTCATAAGTTTTACACTTATCTTTTGGAATACTAAACAGAATCGCCACGGTTCCTACCAGACCTACAACAATTCAAAGTTAATTCTATTGTCGAGGGTATATTTTTTATTATCAAGGCGTACATTCGTAGTAGAAGTTAGAGATTTCGAAATCCAGGGATGCAGAAAGAAAAATAAAAATGGCAAATTAATTATACAGACAGAGATAGAGAACGGCTAAAAGATAATACCTACATGAATATTAAAGATTTAACAATATTAAATACAAATATTATATGCACACATACATAACATCACGCTATATCTCACACAGTGAGATAACACGAACCCTAAAACTAACAATCAATCTCCTCCAAATATTCCACCAATTTCGTCACGTCGACATACATGAAACCATCAACCATATCCAGCCAGTTATTTCTCGGATACCCACGCCATGGTTCACCCTCAATCTCATCCGCATATTTTATAGTATATTTTGTAACTTAACTATAGCATTCCCTAATGCTACCAGAAAATAATTTCAGGATTGTAGTTGTGAATCGAAACATGGTTCCTAAAAATTTAGGTTACTTTTTCATAACCACGACTACCACAATTTTTTTGTGGATGTTGTGCTCATTTTCTAATTAATGAAAATATAATAATTAAAAGCTGAATTTATAATAAAATATAATCAATCTTTTTATAAAACACATTTTGATTCAATAGTATATTGTGTTATTAGGAGTAAATGCGATACTTTGGGTGCTGAGCATGTAAGTTTGAACGACGAGCGAAGCGAGTCGGACAGTTACATGCGAAGCATACAAAGTCATATTTATTCCGAATAACACATGCTATTTTTTCTTCAAACATAGATAATAGACATTAACTGGCAGATTCATGAAAAGAATTAACGCTAATTCCATTTTGTTCAACCTCTGTAACTTTATTTCTAAATTAATTAAATTAACAAAATGTGTCAAATTTTAACCTTAAACATAAATATGTTTTGAGGATGGTAACTGAAGTTACGACTAATAATAAAAATAGGATTAGCGCTAATTCTTTTGATGAATCTGCCTGTAAAACATTAAAAAATGCTCAAAACTTCAACAAATATTCTGCCGTATCCAGTATTTCTAGTTGCCACAGAATATGTTATTTTGTTATTTTTGTTTATTTGTTTTGTTCTTAACTGTCAAATTATTGAATTACAACCTTGCTGTTTTGCATGATATATTACTTTGTCCGCCGCCGACGTAAATGTGTTGCCAAGGATACACTTTTACGCCGGCGGCGACAATATTGAACTTCTACTTGTTGAATACAAATACATAACAACGTACTTTTATGACGTTTGAAGAAAAAATATTTTTTTCTACGACCACTTAGAAATCTGCGCATTGTATGTTTGTTGTTGCTAGGGATATGAGGTACATTGCAAGCACCGTGCGAAATGAATTTGTTTTGTGAGTATTTCAATACAGGTCATTTCATTTCAGTGCAGGTGCCATTGCTAGGATACTTATTTAGAATTGTCAAATATTGGAATGGTGAAAGCGGGACAAATTTATTATTGAAATACAAATTAAATAGGAAATATTATCATGGTAGTAGTAAAAGTATAGTGTACAACTCGCATGGAATGTCCATTTCATAATCGTATAATTTGCAGCACTCGCCTTCGACTCATGCTATAAACTTTCATATACGTAGAAAATGAGTACCATTCCATGCATTTTGTACAATATACTATTACAGAATTTAATCCAAATGTCTTTTATAATTTTACTAAGAGTTTTGAAAGTATCTTCAATTCTTGATTCCTTTTTTTATTCATAAATAAATAGAAATCGCTAAAATTGAGAAATCCCTGTTTTACTATTGCAAACCACAACCACTTTATCATTAACCAAAACTTAACAATATGTTAAGTTTAAATAACCGTAGTTCCTATAAGAACCAAAAAATAACTTCAAAATCTTTTGGCGTGACATTCTCTTTCTAAAATTAAGTTCAGTTTTTCAGTATCGCTTCTGCTATTATACATATTCCCTAGTTTACTATCCAACCCCGAACGGGTTAAATATTTGAATAACAGTACCCCATAACATCAAGTAACCTTACTAAGAAAACCCCCAGCAAAATCCTTCCACGCCTCGAGTCGCGACCAACAATCTACTTCATCTTAGACTCGCTTGCATGCTGCGTCGCAACCACTATAGCAATATGTCATCTGTTATTAAAAACCATAACACTCCATATCCTCAACAGCACTCACCAGAGTGCAGCAGCGTCGCTGCGAGTGCCATAGCGATAATTACCACCACATACTGCGCGGCTGATCATCAGGGGGCTAATGGCCAAAAAACCTGCACGCCGCTGCGTTGCCCACTCATTAAAGCCATAAACTTCGATGCTGATTGTTATGCGGCGGTGACAGTACTTTACAATGATCAGTGTTTTTAATTACCGGAATTTTGTTTATCGGGTTAGCGGGCAATTCTACCAAAGCTGTTATTGTTTTTGAATTGATACATGATTTGATATTTGGTTAAATATTTGCAGGGAAATTGAATACAATTTCGAAACTGTTCAGACAAATCGTATTTTAAATTAAAGCATTTGTGGTTTAACTTCTATATATTTATTTATTAAATTAAAACTACCAGTAGGTAAATAGATATAGTAACAAATGTTTTCTTTATATATTGTATTCAATGTTCTTATTTATTTCTTAAGGCATTGTTATTTTCTTTACCTGTTTTTGGACAGTTGTCTGTAAGGTTTAAAGTTAAATAAATAAATAAATTATAATTTTTAAAACAGAGGAAGAATGATTTGGCGATTGTAATGTTTCCGTGAATGGTGTGGGACTGAAACAAATGAATGATTTTGTATACTTGTATTTTCAAAAGATGGACGTGTTGATCGGAAGATTGAAAGGCGGGTGTCTGCAGGGTGTAAGGTATTAAGTTCTCTGGGTACATTTATTCGAAATTTTAATGTTTATAGAGATGCTCGATTGAGTGTTTATGTGCCTACATAGATGTATGGTTCTAAATGTTGGATGAGCATAAAAAAAATGAGCGGCGTATAACTGCTGTAAAAATGAGATATTCCAGAGGAATGTGTGGGTATTCGAAACCAGAGATGGACTGAAAAACTATAATTAATTACTTTTTATAATTACTGTCTTAATATTAATTAAATTACAATCATCAAATTACATTACACTACGATGAAAATATAATTAATTATTAATTAATTAAACTATGTTTTATGGAAATAAAAGAACTTCATTTTTAATATACTTATTTATTATACAACTTTATAATATACAAAATGCAAAATGTAGGAATATAAAATTATTACTATTAAAATATACTTAAAAAGAAAATACACTAGAAGTCTAAAACAAAAACAATACGTTCTCACTAATATTGTGTATTGCGGTTATTTAAACGGGTGTTTTAGTAATTTCTCAAAGAGAAAATTTGATAATCTACTGTGTCTAATATTTAAAATAAGGCCTGAAAATGAAAATAATATTTCAACATGACAAATTATTTGATTATCATCATCATAATCATAAAAAAATGCTTATATAAATAATGCAATTCATTTACAATTACAGAGCGAATAAAATAGAAAAATTAAATTAAAAATTGCATTTCTATGAATTTATTTTAAAATTTCATTTGAAACTTTTTCTCACAGCTGATTCTATTTTAGAGAAAAATAGAATTTATTGTTTTGTGTGTCCAGTAAACTTCCTCTTTCGGTTTTTCAATTTCATTCAAAATCAACCCAGCTCTTCATTTTTCATGAAACTTATAAATTCTAAGTTTCGTTTAGATATCTTGTCTCGTTCATGAGATATTGCGCACACGGACATCCATCCATCTATCCATCCTCACATACAGACATCATTGAGAAATTGGTCTTAACGGATTCAGTGGGCGTCAAAATATGTATTTCCGCAAAAATCTCATCAGCGATTTTTTTCGTGATTCCAATACTTCCTTATACTTTGTATAAGAAAGTAAAAATGTAATTAATTACGTAATTTAATTACTTGTAATTAATTACTGCCCATCTCAGTACGAGACGTAATCGTGTTCGTAATACATTGATATATGGATAGTGTGTGATTAAGAAGAATGTTGTAAAGAAAGTGGGAGTGAGTTCCAGAGTTCGATGAGGTAGTTCGGCCATCTTGATCGAATATGGATTGAAAGTCTGTTGAGGGACTCTTAACAAAAATCTAACAGCAAGGCTGATCGCGAATGGTACCTTGTGAGTGAAACGAAAGTGTAGAGTTAATTACTGGAGTAATTAGTATAACATAATTAATTAAACTATCGTATTACGGCTGCGCAGGCACGTTGTGCAGGGATTGTTGCCATTATCAAGTAATTAGAGGCACTTACAAATTGTTTATACTTACAACTAGCTGAGAGCTGAGACCGGAGGAGAAAACGATGTACAGAGGCGCGCGTCGCTAAGGGGGCATCGGATAACACTGTAATGACCCGCTAATGAAAATCTGATGCACGCTCATTTCTTCTGTCACCTGACTCCAGACTTTCGCGAAGTATACGCGAACGACACATTTGAGCAATTTCTACGGAATAGGGATAGTATTTTAATTATATTTTTACCTTCCGCGCATATACGTAAGGGAGGTATTGTAACGGGTTAATGTTTTCACGATGACATCTATCTGTTTGATTTTACGTCCAGGATAACTCAAAATCTAATTACTGTAACAATTTCATATTTAACACTAATAAATGTTTAGGTATTAAGCTTACAAGAAAAGGTGAAATCAAAGAAAAAATAATTGCAACAAATATAGCTTTCTAGATAAACGAAAAATTTCTGAAAAACAATACTTTAACCAAAGGTAAATATACGCTGCTGAGATTACGATAATGACAAAAAAAATGATTTAAAAAAGTTTTATGAAGAACATTAGGACCAGTAAAGATATTAGAAAACAAATATAAAATGAATGAATTATGAAATAGAACAAGAGTTTCAAGGAGAAGACATAGTGAAAAAGATCAACAGAGAGTCAGATGGCTTGGACATATATGAAGAGCAGACGCAAATGATGCAATTAAATTAATAGTAGAATGAAGATCATGGGGAAGAAGGAGACGAGACAGACAGGCAACATGACTAAAAGAAATAGAAGATTTCAAAGTATCAGGAATTAAAAACTGATAAAGTAAAACAAAAGATGGGGAGATGTGGAGAAATACTACAAGAATTTGAAGGAAAAATATCTTTGGGGGTCGTTACTTATCGGCTGGTAACCGTAATTCACTTGTCTAAAGGACGTGATTTTCAAATTTAAAAAATAAATATTTTGTTGAACAAAAAAATAGTACACTTTTTTCATCGTTTTGTTTAAATTTCGTTTTATTTTTGACATTAGTTTATTGTTATACTTTCATTTTATTGTCATTAAACTTTTCACAAACTATTATCAACAGTTTTATTTAATTTTTTTAATTTTAATTTAATGGCAATCGTAAAAAACGTTTGTCTTATTTCACGGGAGGAATGCGATTTTCAGCACGAGACGAAACCGTGCGAAATATGCATTTTTCTAGCTTAACCCATTAATTCCCAGAATTACTTTTCTTTAAACATTGATTTCATGTTTATGTATGTTGGTAACTTATAAATATAATTATGAATAAAATATTTTACATTTAAACTAACTGACCCGGTAGGCAGACGTTATCCTGCCACAGACCTCACTAGCAAAATATATTTCTTATAAATTTCCATTGTTCCTAATTCATCTCCTTCTAAACGGCTTAACGGATTTTGATGATTTTTTTAGTACCTAAGGGGTCATTTGGATGGTCAAATGCATAAGTCATGAATATAAGTCAAGAAAATTTAAAAAAAAAATTGAATCTCATCAACTGCGCCACCTACCGGGTCCAACTGTAGCTAAGAACCATACAGGTTACCTTATAAGTACAAAAAAAAAAAAAATTTTCAAAATTCGTCAAGCCGTTTAGGAGAAAAAGAATTACGAACACATACGCACAGCGGAATTTTATAAATAAAGATATACAGAGCAATTTCAAATAGTTTATCCAGTTTGAAATACTATAGCCTGGCAGAAACATAATGTTAAAGTGAGACATCTTACGTATGATATATCATACGCATTAATGGGTTAATATGTACATGTAAATATCATCATTCCATAATGGTCCAAGAAAAAAATATATAATTATTAATAATCCGAAGAAGACAAAGCAAAGGCGAACGTGTGAACTCCTTAAAATTACTGAAATAATTCGCATTTATATTTGCGTTCCGGTGTTTCGGCCGTGAGCGAAAGCAGTTAAAATTAAGCGCCAGGTCCCACGTGTACCACACAAGTGGCGCACCTTATTATTGTGTTATTCGCAGTGTTTGGCACCTCGCTAACCCAATTATTACGTTGTGTAAGTCTACAAACATTGCCACCGGGTCCCCGCCTTCCAAACAAATATACACCTGCGTATATTTAGATTTAGATCGGTTTGGCAGCTCCACAACAAATCACGTTATTTTTGAAGTCTTCAAGTTAAAGTTACAGCGGAACATGAAAGCAGCGCTAATTAGCTTTGATTGTTAATTTGTTGCTATAATTAGGAGATGTTTGCTTGCGAAATTGGTAATTGGAACCTTTGCAATGTTGTAAGATCAAAAATGAGGGCAGGACCTAATGAGCTCATTCAGATTTACTCTTTTAATTATCCGCGTATTCTTTCTAACGATCAAATTGCTGCTCACTACTTTGTTCACTAAATTATAATAATACTGGAACGCTCATTGACGCTGAAAATTTGAGCCGCAAGAGACAGCTAGTTGAGGGATATCTGTCTTTTTTGTATAATGTTTTGACATAGCAACCGCTCAACAAACGCATAGCAACTGTTCTACAAATAAAAGTTATACAAAGAAGAATAGCCCACGACATATATCTGTTTCAGGCTCGTTTTCCGTTTTCGCAGAAGACTACAAGTGTACGTTCCAGTATTACTATATTTCAGTGATTTTATTCATATAAATAAAGTGTGATTATGTAAAATTCTAAGGCTAAGAACAAACTAAAAATATATAGAACTCCTAAGCCTTAAAGTAATTTAAAAATATGTAAATACGTATTTCGACAACTATATTTTTAACATTAATAGACGCAAAAGAGATAAAATCAAGATTACAATATTTGCTAACCAAGTCACTGATTAAAATTGAATTTATACTAAAGCGAAGCATTCAACCGTGTCAAAATAACCAATAATTATCATTTAGATTTATTTTTTATAATACGTATAGAAAAGAAAACTGACAGAATCATAACTTATTCAGTTTGCAGAAAATCAAAACATACTAACCTATTTTTTCATTTCGATTCACATAATTTTACTCTAAAATTTCCTACTATGAAATGTTTGTTGAAAAGAGCTACTAACATTAATTTGTCACAAAGAGAAATTTGAAGAAGAATAGAAAATGCTTAAAGATATTTTAAAAATGAACGGCTATGAAGAAAAGAAAATCTTAAAAGCTTTTTTCCAAAAAGAATAAAGAACAACTTTCTTCAGAAGACAACAATAAACGTTTGTTTGGTTCTCTGCTCTATCCTACGTTCAAAATCCTGTTAAAAAGAAGTATCTTAGTATCTTTTGCTCTACATTTCAAATGTTGAAGAAGAGAATGAAGGATATTTTCCCGCTTCAGTCCTCTGGAATTTATAAAATTCCATGTGAATATGGATATAGTTCCTTTGGACAGACTAACAGAACGATAACAACAAGAATTACAGAACAGAAATGGTCCATTCGTCTTAACCAATCAGAGAAATCTGCTGTAACTATTCATGCCATTGAAATGTGCCAATAGTAGGCTCATAAGAGAAGCTCTATATAAATATATAAGCAGAAGAACGAAGAACGAAGTTGAACAAGATATGGCTTATATTACATAAATTATAATTTGTTGTTAATTAGTCACTGTTTCTATTTAATTATTTGTTTTATTTACTTGTTTTTCCTTACGAAAAATTTCGTAGTAATTCGAAACATTCGTTGGATTATTAATAAAAAAAAAATTACAGAACTTAAACTAAAAATATTTTCATTTATAACTTCAAACAGAATAATAATTACGATAGACTAAAACCATTTCTAAAGGAAGCTAACATGGTTCCTGTCATCACGATGTCACTTGGCGTCTCCTCTAAATTCTAGAGACGGTGAACTGGCAGAGTTGAATGTAAGTACGTATGTATGTATGGCAAGTCGTGTCTATTGATCAAATCCGAACGAGAATTGAATCCAAAACAGGTCCTGGGCTCAGATTAAAACTCAAATCTACCAAGTACCGTCCACCAACCAAGATTTTTACGCACCGTTTTGGAAACTATACGAAAGTGGATTCAATTCCATATTGTTCTGAAAGTTTCGTCAGAGACCGCGAGAAAAGATTTTAGATTCCAAGAGAACTAGGATCGTATATTTGATAGTTGCGAAGTTTAGAATCGAAGTTTTAGTATTAAAAGAATAATAAATAAGTGGGAGATCGTAACTTTAGATTGCTCGAGAAATTGACTATGGAATACCGATTCGACTATATTTCCATTCGAATTTATATTAATGCTAAGTAAGCTAAAATAAAGGGGTGAAATTTATAAGCAATAAAAATATTCAAATAACAAGAGAGTGAGAATAGATTGGAAATAATTTGACAGAAAGACTTTATTTGTCGAACTCTCGAATTATATTTAAATAGATTATTTTTTCTTTAAACGTCATAAAAATACATTGTTATGTATTTGTATTAATCAAGCAGAAGTTCAATATTGTCGCCGCCGGCGTAAAAATGTCTCCTTGGCAACACTTCTAGTCCGCCGATGGACAAAGTAAAGTATAATTAAAAATAGTCAATTAAAAATGAAACAAATAAACAAAACAGCATATTCTATAGCAACTAGAAATGCTGGATAAGACAGAATATTTCCCTTGAAAAATTTCAACCAATCACGTTGCAGTATTTTCTGACCAATGACAATAAAATACAGTAAATATTTTGCATATCGAGTATTTGCACAAGTGCGATACCCGAATATTTATAATAATTGTAAACACAGTAAGGAATAATTTAATTTCTTCGTTTTAAAAAGACAAAAGGGATAATATTTTAATTTTGCAATCAATTTCTTCAAAAGAATTACTTTCAAAATGCTGATGACTCATTTTTAACGTAATTTGACAAATGACATTTATCAAAGTCTGACGTTTATGTGACAGATTAAAATAAATATATGTTCAATAATTTAAAATAATGACTGAAATCTTTCTCGAGAAATATTCGTCTAATATATCCCTCGTGCATGGCAAATACAATCAGAATATTTTCTCTCGTGCATTTTCGTGCACTTGAAAAAATATTCAGGTATTTTTTAATGTTTTGGGCATTTTTTAATTATTTGTAATTCTATTTTCTATGTTTGAAGAAAAAATAGCATGTGTTATTCGGAGTAAATGTGATTTTGGGTGCTTAGCATGAAAATGTTCGACTCGCTTCGTTCGTTGTTGAAACTTACATTTACTCCTAGTAACACAATATACTATTTTGATTCACAAATTCATAACAAAATTAAATAACGTTTTTAATATGAGTCCGTTTAGAATGTTGAAAAGCAAATATAAAGAAATCAACATTCAATAATTTTGAAATAAAATGTTTAATATAAAAATTAAATAATACATTCATAGAAATGAGTTCAATTAACTATTACTATTTATTTATTTGATTTTCTATGAAAATTTACCTTCAGGAACATTTCGTTTTTTTGCTACTTGAAAATCACCACTCATTTTTGACTCATGGTTATTTTTGTAGCAATAAAAACTGAATAGATCAGGTGGTAAATTTTCGGAAATCAAACTAGCACTTAGATTACGTATGAAAATCTCGCAATTGACTTTTTTTATGATACGCAGTATAAGAAAGTAAAAAGTGGAGTTTATTTAAATTATAAGCCTGTCGGTTTTGAAATTATGTAAAACTGTGAATGCTTAAAAGTTAGTGTAAACGCGATTAAAACCCAGGCGCATAAAGTCATCGCGAACTTTGAAATAAAAATTAATCAAAACTGCTTTTAAACCGAAACAGATTCCATTTAAACTTTTCAAATTTCCGCGACTACTTAGCTACGACAATACAAATAATATAAACTTCCTTCAAAATAAAATTATCCAGCGTCGTCCTTGCTGGAGAAATATTTCGTTTGTTGTTTTAAATTCAGTCTTTGGGGAAATAAGACCGCTGTGTTGGTTCTGTTCTCTTCTTCGTCTGCCGCGAAGAAAGGAATTTTTTATTTGTAAATACCTCGAATCTCTTGGTATAATGATGCGCAGTACAAAGCTTTTCACGTCAGTTTTAAAAGTTATAAGGCTTCCTACCCCTCGTCCTGGCCGCCTGTTGTCCTGCGTCCTGAATCTCGGCCGAACAATGACGACAGGACTCTGGACTTGATTGGAAAGACGAGACTGCTAGATACGTTTTTTTAATGTCTGGAGAAGGATTTGCAGTGTATCTTCCTAGCACAGACGGCGGCTTCAACAAATGTTAAATTTCGAGATTTTATATTCCACAAAGTGGGGGTAGCACTTATAAAAATAAATTCGCTAATTAGGTGTAATTAAAGTTGGTGTAAGTGGTGGCAATGGTTAAGTCGACGTTTCACGTTTCGGTGCGGTGCTTCGGAGACTCCTTAGAGCCATTTCGCCGGATATTTAAGATCATTAGAATGCTCCGACCTAGCCGCAAATTATGTGACCTCATTATGAGCCCTCACTTTAAGGAGGTCAACGTGCTAAGAAATCCTACTTCCTCAAACACTCTCTTTACTGCTAACGCGAAATTCGAGCTGAATCCTTTATACGGAGACAATAATCTTTACGCAATTTGAACTTTCAATTATTTGCTGCACAATTATTATTATTGTAAGTTTTTCTAGAGCTTTTCCCGCTACCTATTCGATGTAAAAATAATCTGATATGTCAACAAGTAACCTCACACTTAAGCAACTTAAATGGAATAAAACAGAAAATGTTTAAAATAAAATTTGTAGCCAATACATCGTTTTGAATATATTTTAACAAAGTTTACTCTAACTCTTATAACAAGTAAAGAAGAGAAATAGTATATTACAATATGAGGGAAGAAACAAAATGGTAAATGTGTCCATGATTACTCTGAAACAATTTAAACAAGTCAATAGTCATTAACTATGCCAAATATCATCTGTCAAACTCAAAAATACGACTATTTGTATGTTTTGTTTACCAATGGCACTCTGGAAATAGCTAAAAATATAAATTTTATTTTACGTCTATCTCATGACAGAAATGTATCACATAAATAAATTTAGGCTCATTTGGTACAGTTTTTGTTACAGTACATTTTGCTCTAAAATTCATAGGGAACTATTGCATAATCAAAATTTTAACATTGTATTTCGTATGTCCTATAAAACAAGTAGACACCCGATATATATATGCGGGAGCTTATACTAGTAATAGGAAAATCTCAGCATATCCTGAGGAAGATAAAATATAACAATCCAGATACTGTAGGAAATAATCTATTTAAAGTAAGCTATTCTCATATTTTTCTGGTATTTTTGAATTCAATATTTGTAGAGTATCTAAAAAAATCATATGAAAGTTGTGGAATTAAATCTTATCCATATAATAATAATTTATTATAGAATATTGTGCTTGAAGTACGGTAACCATTTGTCTGTTTAAAAACAAACTTTTTACCCCAATTATTCTGTTTAAGCTTATTAAAATAATTAATTAACGAGCACATACATAAAATAATTTTAATTAAAATGTGTATAGCTTTTGTTGGTATTATCTGTAATTTTGAAGCGACAGCATAAATCAGTGTTTTTTCGTTTGTAATTATGTAAATACGTACAAAAGATAACAAATTACAAATGGCGGTGCGGGCACAAAGGTCAGGGGAAGTTCAAAGAGTTTCCCACACCTCTGGAATATATTTATTTGTTGTGTAAATCGCTGGTGTAGCGAGAGCTGCAGATTCGCAAACCTCCACCTAATTTATCATCTTCTTCAGTCCATTACTTTAATGAGATTTTGCTGTTATGGTTGCTTCGTCGGTAGGAACGGTTCTTAATCGATACCGCCACGCACTCGACCGTTGCGGATAATTGAATTCGCTTAACCGAAAATAATCGCCACAAACCGAATTAAATTACCATCAAGGTGCGAACGGAGATCCGCCGAGCCATACGGCGCATCCGCCAAAAATTTATGCCGATCTAATGCTCCTCCCTTCGCACACATCAATACACGGAATTTTTTTAGACAAGTATTACACAGACAATTCAACTCATATGTCATCTGCCAAAAATGGTACAATAGATTTTATAATAATAATAATAATATATAACTTTATTGACTGTCAGTCAATGACGCGGTTCAGCCGGATTTTTATAAAACATTAGCAATATGAGAACAATCAAGAAGAGTAGCACAGTATCTAAATTATAAGAAATAAATAAGAATTTACATGTAGGTCATTTACAAATAATAATATAAGATACAACAAAATACCATTGAAAACGTGAAAATTTTTATAATTATGGAACTAATATTGACTTAATAGATATTTTAAATGTGTATGATGATAAAGATCTTATAAAAAGAAGGAGCCAAATAAGAAAATGGATTTAAAATTTTCTACCAATTGAAAAGAATTATACCGGCATTTTTCACTAGTGATCTCATTGACATATTTTTGGACAATTTTCACTAGTGTTCCATCGACAATTTTAAACAATTGAATTGTTACATTTTTGCTATGGAAGTGAATCTATTTGCAAGTCATTTTAAAGAAAAATTACATTTTGACTCGTTGAATTGTCCTCCGAATACCATTCGTGTTACAAGTTATGAAGACAATTTTTGGGGCTGAATCACTCACGGTTATTACGCTTGAAAATATCATTCGTGCTGCGCACTCGTGATATTTAAAATCATGCGTAATACCCATTCGTGATACACACACATATCAATAATGGTGTTATATATGATTATTTTTTGATATTTCTTATAACCTGTCATTGACTACGTTTGCATGTAGGACAAAAATGTACTACTGCTCTTCCTAAAGTCAAGAATAAAATAAATTAGATTTGACTAATATAAGTAAGCAAAAAATTCGTGTAAACGCTTATCGACTTTACTTTATCATCAGTGACATTAAATTCATATTGCATCTAAAACTATTTTTACATTTGCACTGTTATTATATTTAAAAATAATCTGTTGTTTCATAAAACAATCCAAGAACACGGACAACCACTATCAAGGAACGTTCATCCCTGAAAAAAAATTACTCTTCAATTGTGACACATATCTAAAAAGGACATTCTCCAATCGACGTTTTATTTATGATTCTTATAAAAGCACTGATTAGCATATTTAAACGAAAATGTGAAAATATAATATTTCTTTAACTTGTTGTAATTCGTTAATGGAGACAGTAAGAGAAATAGGTTTCAAACAATAATTTGATATATTATTCTAATAACAAAATTTGTCATTTAACTATAATTTACTGAGATAATTTAAAATAACTTGATAGGGCTTCAAGTAAACTACCACCTCCGGTTATTGTATTACTAATCAATTCTTCCAAAGGAGATAAAATTGATATATTTACAAAATTTTTAGTTTAGTAGTTTTTGAGAAATCGTAACTCCAGAGATCCACACAGACTAACAGACATAATCGCGAAACTATTAAAATCATATTCTAGGGACACTATAACGTGCTCAACTACTGAAAACTCACTACCGAATTTTTAGCATGTTTCCTATACCTCCCTTACAGGATGTGACGGGAGGTAAAATATTATGGTGATATTTAATATGTTCAATTTAAAATAACTCGTATTTATTATATTTATTTGTATAAGATAGTAGTGTGACGGGTACACCAAAATTTTTGAATTTCTCGCGAAGATATTCGTAATTTGATCAAATATATATTTCACTATACCGAGCTCGTTACCGAGTTTAATTTGTCGGTGTCCAGCGCCGCGACGGCAGCAATATCCGCGACCTTCTCTTGTTTTATTCGAGCGGGCATGATGGCGCGTTGCTTTTGTTTTACGATGTATGCAAATTCGGGTAGTTTTATGCCGGGTAGCGGTAGTGTTGGCGTTGCCTCGTAAACGGCTGCCTATCTGATTTTACTACCGGAGTTGGGTGACTCTGCTGCCCTGCTCCTCCCCCCGGCTGATGCTCTATGCCCGGCTAAATTGACTGGTTATGCTTGAAATTCATTTGTCTTTTATGAGACTGTTTCATGTCTGATTTGATTTGTGTTGCAATCTGATGTTTTATGGACTCCTCAAATTTGACTAAAATGTACCCTTTTGTGACTTTCTTCAACGAACGTATCTACTATGCATCACTTCATCTAACGAATTTATACACTTTACTCTGTAGCAGTGACCCTTTAACTTTTTATTATTTTGAACACTAACGTCAATGCATGCAATTCTAATTTGTTTTCGGTATGCTAAAAATATTATAGTTTTTTTTCAAAGTCATAAAAGTACGTTGCTATGTATTTGTGTTTAATAAGCAGATCAACTTTTCGTCCGCTGGCGTAAAAATGTTTCTTTTTTTAACATTTTTACTACGGAGGCAGGTAAAGTAAATGTATTAAGTAAATAAAGACTTACAGTTTATTTTTCTTGTAGTGCGGTTTACGTCACTATCTTCTTTCTTACTTTCTCCCACTATTGCAAATCAGCAAAAGTGAGAAAGAAAATAGTGACGTGAACCGCACCACAAGAAAAATAAACTGTATTTTAATGGGGTAAATAGCTCCGTGGTAACGCGTCGGACTGTAGATCGTAAGATCCTCAGTTCGAATCCCACAGCTGACAGTTACCAATTTAAATTTACCCCGTGGTTCCCCCTCCACTAACATCTTTGGGGGCTATGATTTGACGACTACCTACCTACCTACCGAGATTTGCGTAAGCAGAGTGCCACACCCATAATAGGTAAAAGGCGTGATGATATATTTTATTTATTTATTTATTTATTGAACAACAAACGCAATGTTTTGCTCACGAGTTAATTTGTCTTTATTCAGGTGTTGCATACAACATTTTTTCCAACACCTTGCTTTAATATGCTTCTTGAATAAAACTAAAATGACATTTAATTAAAAATTTGACATAAATATTTGTTTAATCTTATTTTGATATCAATCCTTACTCACTTTATAAATTGCTATGTAATTTTCCTTAAAATATATATAATATACACATCTACATTTTGTCATTACTATAGCAACGTTACTTAATCCACTAGTGGATAAAGTAATACTTTATCCATCCATACTTTCATTTTATTAATTTACTATCGCGAATTAAGAGGATAAAATATCACTTTACAAGTAGGTGTTGGAAAAATATTATAAAATATATTAAGGTGGCAATTCAATAATTTGACAGTTAAAAATGAAACAAATAAACAAAAATAACAAAACATCATATTCTATGGCAACTCGGAATGCTGGATATGACTTTTTTAATAATTTATATTTCTATTTTCTATGTTTGACAGATAAAACAAAAAATTTGCCACTGGTACATTATTTGTTTTGTAATTTTTATGGCACTGATGATTTCAAGAAAATTACCAATAAATATTTACGTGTTTTCTTCGGCTACAAGTAGAATAAAATTACAAATATTAGTGTAACAAAATTCAGAAATCCTTTCCCTACAATAAACTATTTAATTCTTTTGATGTAAAATAATTAGGGAAGCCAATAATTGAACGCTTCAAAAATAGCATTGAAAACGCTATGGTGCATCCTTCAATTCGCCATCCTGTATAAAATGCTATGAAATCCAAGAAAATATTAGAAAAATTAAACAAACAACAATTTGATAGTGTACGAGTGAATGTGCCCGTTTTCCTAGCACATAGTGTCACGCAGTTCTTTGATTGACGCGTCTGTATTTATTATTTACGAAAGAGAATTAAATTGGCTGGTGTTTACATAGGAATGAGTCAACATTTCAGCGTAATTGTCAGCAGGCGACCATTTAATAAACACGTTACACATGTAGCTTCGTTAAACCATCCGACCATCGACTACATTGAGCCAATGGCATTCCTGTCAATTGCTCATCACATCGTACGGACAAGAACAAATCAATAACACACTGGAGAATGGAGTCACATTCGGGGACAATGATCTATACTACATACAATAGTTATTTACGATACAAGTACGTAATGCTAGTCTTTAGTCACAAATGGGTCAATTAAAACACGAGCGTAGCTAAGTGAGTGACTAAAGACGCTTTACGTATGTGTATCGTCCAATATTTTATCTACAATATTATGAAAAACCCAATAAATATAAAAAAAATACTTTTATTTATGAATTAAGATCACAATATTAAATGATTAGTTTGCCATGATAACAACGTTTTTGCAAATTTGGCGTATTAAAAAATTTAACAATCGTTGTTGGGCAACCCGTGACTAATGCAATCATATTACTAAAGAACCGTTTTACAAACTTGAAACTAACAACTAAACATCAATTTTACACACTATCGTAGATAATAGTATATTCTACAACAAGTAATGGAATGGCACTTATTCCACGCGAGCAAAAAGTTTGTAGTCCGGGCTACGGTTTGCGAGAGTGGGATATGCCATTCCGTTACATGTTGTAGACTATACTTTCTATAACAAGATTTTGGAAATTATACAAAAAATACAAATATAAAACTGTTGAAAATGTCAAACACAAATAAATCAAATTAAAACAAACAGACGTTACCATAGTAACTGAATCAAGATACTTCATATATCGCGCTAATATGCAGCTCTGATTCGTTGAAAATATTCCATACGCAGCGTATGGAATGTTAGTGATTCCATAACAATTTTTAGTTGTGGAATGCTTAGTTTCCAAACAGTGTTATAGAAATATATATTTATATTATAGGTAAATGAATAATTACGGAACGAATGAGATATTTCGAAAAGAGTACCGTGTAATTTGTATCGAATTTTTTATTAATAAAATATTTCAATAGCATACAATGAACTCTCTGTTACATATATAATTACAAATGAAAATAATAGTAATATTCTCAAGAATTTAAATTTCGCACCAGATTTGTTCAGCTGTACCTGTCAATGAGTCAGTGAAAAATAGGCGTATTTTTTATCATGAAATTTTCTTTTTTAAAATGAAAAATTGGTGGAGGCGCCTATAGTAAAACAATTAAGCTATCTTCAATGACTTTAATCCTTAATAAAATTCCTGCCGCGTCAATAAACCGTTCCCTGTTCTCGTCCTGCATAAATCCAAATTTAAACTCATCCATTTCGTACAACTGCTCGCGCAGGTTTCCAACAGTGGACATAAACAAAAATGACAATGACTTGTAAGGACAAAACGGTCCCATAAACCTCCCCTGCCATCCCGGAACGCAGGACGCTCCCCAGGGATGATCGATAGGGATTACAGGATTTACATTGAATACATATACTATTAAACTACGGGAATAAAATACAGCTTCTGGACCCGGATGAAATTTATCCCGAATCCGCCAGATTTCGTTCCAGAAATAATACCACCGCCATTGCTGGAATTCTCTAAATAAACAAGTCAGTGAGCAATGGAGCGAATTTTGTTTATTGACTTTATTTCGCATATTGCCCAAAGTTAAAGGCAAATTTGCTTGGTATATCCCGTTTCTATTCCTCCAGAAAATATGTAAAATTATATTGGATACACTAAAGTATAGATACAAACATGAGAATTTATCAAACGATTGTAAGACCAATGTACGCTGCTGAGACTATGACAATTATAAAAAAAGATGAAGAAGATCTAAGAATAATAGAACGAAAAATAATAATAACAATATTAGGACCAATCATGATCAGACAACGAATAGAGTCAAATAGAGATAGAGAGCAGAAGAAATGAATGCAATTAATTTAGGATGAAAAAGAAGACAAGGGAGACCCAGATCAACATGGTTAAAGTTAATAGAAGATTTCAAAGAAGGAGGAATTTAAAACTGGTAAGTAAAACAAAAGATAGAAACATGTGTAGAAACCTAACTACAAGGATTTAAAACAAAAGAAACGGAGATTAATCCACCCAAAAAAAAAGATCTAAAGAGTGTTAAGTCTATTGTTATCGTTATTTACATTACTAAAAGAGTTTCTACAACACTGTTTTGCAAACTACACATTCTACAACTAAAAATTGTTATGGAATCACTAACATTCCATACGCCGCGTTTGGAATATTTTCCCTGAATCAGATATATGAAGTATCTTGATTCAGTTACTATAGTTACGTCTGTTTGTTTCAATTTATTTATTTGAGTTTGACGTTTTCAACAGTTTTATATTTGTATTTTTTTTATAATTTCCAAAATCTTGTTATAGAAAGTATAGTCTACAACATGTAACGGAATGGCTTATCCCACACTCGCAAACCGTAGCCCTCGCCTTCAGCTCGGATTACAAACTTTTTGCTCGCGTGGAATAAGTGACATTCCATTGCTTGTTGTAGAATATACTATTTTACTGATGAATGGAGAAAATGGCCGGCGAGCCTGTCACCTCCTTGAAGCAGTAAAACATTTACCTTCCGTGTATTGTACAACATTTTACTTGTTACTCATTTGTAATTTAAATTAAACCAAATCCTGTCAGTTACACACAACTCTTGTGGCAAAAATTATTAAAAATCATTTCGCATAAGCCTTGTAAGCATTACTGTAGCAACGTGCATTATTTACCTTGTTTACTAACTTGTAAAATTTTTACAATGCAGCTGTCAATTAGTAAATTGTAAAGATTCATTTTCAAAGGCAATAGAGTGCTTGGGTAAATGGTGTTTACAAGTGAGTAACAAGTAAATAAAAAAATTTTAAACAAAACCAATGATACCATTCGAAAATTGTAAATAGAAAATTTAATATTTGCCGTCTAAAAATTGCATTCCATAAACACAAGTTCATAAAAAGCAGAGTCCCAAATGCGCAGAAACCAATTCCCAGTTCGCATTTCGCGTTTGAGTGCATGTGAACCAGGTAACAAAACATTAACCGGCAGATTAAACCCGGTGCGACACACGCGGAACAATTCACCCCGGTAACAGAACCGACATCGCGGTAACTGTTGGTAACCGGTTAATATTACATGACAATAAGAGTGTGTCGCTTGTGTACTGCGACTCCAGGTAGTTAAGTTGCCAAGTTAATTTCCCGAGAAATTGAACGCCGCCCTCACCCCCTGGTTAAATATTGCCCCGCCGCCACTGGCAGCAGTCGAACAGTCGCAGATTCAGATTCAGAGGTTCAGGTTAATGGAATGCGTAATTCTCTGCTACCCCTTCCGTCGCCGCCCATGTGTTCGTTTCATATTTTATCAGCACCCTCTGTTTGGGGGTGAATGACCCATGAAGCTCTAGTTGATGTTCTGTGACACCGCGAAATATGATGTTTGGTTTTTGAAATTGAGACATTTTTTCTCGCGACAACTTTCAAAATAAAACCAGCCACGAAAAGTATTCCACGTATAGATCGTTTCAACTTATAGTGCATTGTCACAAACATCAAAAATATAATGCTGAAATTTACACACTCTAGAATTATTTAATATATATTTCAATCTACCTTCAAAGAAGTCAAGGGATGAGAAAAATAGTTATTTACTATACAAGTGGGTGAAGAAAGGAATTACCCACGAGAAAAATTTTAGCTCACGAAGCCGAAGGCTGAGTGAGATAATTTTATCAAGTGGGTAATTCCACTTTGCCCACGTGTGAAGTATAACGTTTTATCCAACACTTCTTAATAAATAAAAAATTTATTAAAGATATATTATTTAACAGTGACATATTTAAATTTTTAAATTAAAATATCAATCGAAGTAGTTACCAAGATGTTGTGTGTTATTATTATTGTATAAATAATATATAAGTAATATAGGGACACCTCCCTTTATTTCATAATTAAAGTAATTCTTGCATCATCTTTAAAAAGTCCGTAGCAAGCAACTCATATTTCTAAGATAATCGTTGTATGCGAGAAGAGCATCCAGCAGATGCTCAGATTCATTACTCTGTTTGTAACCATCGTTCTGTTCACACCTATTTTGCTTAAATAAAGTTTTTAAAAACAACTTTGAGCGTTCAACAATTATAAGTGGCGCAGTCGGATCGGATTTAGCGAAAGGTTTCGAGTTCGGAAACAAGAAAATTGTTCAATCCGTTTTTAACGCGAAATCGTCAGTTTCAACTGTTAGTTCGCTACAACCTATTTAACAAAAGACAATTCAACGCTCTAAGCAAAGAGTGACAAACGACTTCGAAACATCATCTACGGCGAAGAACGTCGCGATAGTTGTTCCGGCAGCAGAGTCACCAACTCTTTTGAGAAGCCTGCGAGACATCACCTACGGCGAAGGCGTCGCGGTAGCTGTCCCAGCAACAGAGGCCATCAACTTCAGAAGAGCCCACGAGCCATCACCTACGACGAAGGCGTCCGGTAGTTGACTCAACACCAGCAGCAGTACAAGCAACTACGTCGAAAGAAAATCGAAGATATGTTAAGACTTGTATTACTACTGTAAGTTAATTTAAATATTTATTTATTTTTATTGCTAAATAGCAAATTTTATTTAAAAGTTTTAAAATTTAAAATTTTTTAATTATATTATTTTTAATATTAAAATAGTAGAGTATATAAAAATGGCACCGCCAAACCCACCTATACTACCCGCTACACTCTCTACAATCCCTAAAATCCCAAATGAAATAAAAGATCTCCTTGACGTCATTCCTGAATATGACGGCAGTACAGGCACTTTGCCTCATTTTGTAAGTGTTTGCGACGAAATCGTCGAAATCATTGATAACATAACACTATCAAATATAATTAAACGAGTTATTTTACACACTATTAGAAAGAAAATTGTTCGAGACGCGAATGTAAAAATTGCTACTAAAACATACACAGATTGGGCAAGTTTAAAAAGTTTACTCGCTGAAGAATACGGCGATAAAAGAAATGAAGTACATTTCCTAACTGAATTATCACATTACGAACAAAAATCTAACGAAGACATCTTTTCTTACTTTGCGAAATACGAAGACATATTTAATAGACTTATGGGCCTATTAAAATTAAATTTTGGAACTGGCTATGAAAACGTAGAAATTTTCATGTCCTCATATGCAGCTCATAAATTTATAATAAATTGTAAAGAGCCATATAGAAGCCAGCTAGCTGCTAGAAACCCCAGAAATTTATGTGATGTACAAAATTTAATAAAAAATGATTTTCAATATATTCATACGCACATTAATAAGCAAAATTCATTTAAACAGAAAATTTCTGCACCAACACCCGTATATAAACACCACACTCAACAAAACCAATTCCAACAAAATCAAAATCAACATCGATCCCCTATGATCCGATACACACAACCCCAAAACTTTCCAAGACAACCTTTCCATGTTCAACCTAGACAATATTACCCACAACCTATGTCTATCAGTACGAAAACATTCAAACCACAATTGAAAAGACAACGACAAGATTTACAAATGTTAGAAACTCATGTCGAACCTGATTCAGAGATACAAAATCAAAATGAATATTTTGAACCAGAACAAATTGAACAAAATCAATTTGTTACCGACGATGAATTCATAAAAGAAACAGAAAACGAAAATTTTCCCATACTCGCCCCACAAGAATTGAATCCTTAACAAATAATTTCAGTAAATTACCTTTTATAAAGATTTCAAATTTTAAAGTCCTTTTAGATACTGGTTCCACGCAAAATTATATTCACCCTAAAATACTTAAACCAAACACTCCTAAATTTCCTGAAAATTTTACTATTTACACTTGCAACGGAGTATCATCCGGTTCTGAATTTACATTTTTCAAATTTAAAGATTTTAATGTTAAAAGTTATATATTCGAATTCCATAAAGATTTTGATGTTTTAATAGGATTACCAGGTATAGAGTTATTAAAAACTAAATTTAACTTCGAGAAAGGAGAAGTGACATTTTTAAATAAATTTAAATTTAAATTTCAATATTTAAATCAAACAAATAATACTAACCTTAATATGGAAATAAAAAACCAAGAAATTCGCGATGACCACCTAACTGATAATGAAAAACACTCATTATTTAATACATTAAATAAATATAAAGATTTAATATTACGCGAAAACGAGAAATTGACATTTACAAGCAAAATAAAACACCATATTAATACAACAGATAATATCCCGACTCATGCGAAACAGTATAAATATCCCGACATTTATAAGCAAGAAGTTCAATCTCAAATAGAAAAAATGCTACAAGACGACATCATCCAGCATTCATATTCACCTTGGTCCTCACCCATATGGGTAGTCCCAAAAAAATCAGACGCATCAGGCAAGAAAAAATTCAGAGTTGTAATAGATTATCGAAAGTTAAACGACAAAACCGTGGACGATAAATTCCCAATTCCTGACATAACCGATATCCTCGATAAATTAGGTAAATCTAATTATTTTACCACTATAGATCTAACCTCTGGATTCCACCAAATAGAAGTCCATACAGATGATATCCCCAAAACAGCATTCTCTACAAATTTTGGACATTATGAATTCAAACGAATGCCTTTCGGTCTTAAAAACGCCCCCTCAACCTTTCAAAGACTCATGAATTTTGTTTTAAAGGATTTAATCAATAAAATTTGTTTCGTATATCTTGACGATATAATAATATTAGGTACATCCCTTCAGGAACACCTAGAAAATATAAGTAAAGTATTCCAAAAACTACGTGAAGCCAATTTAAAAATTCAATTGGATAAATGCGAATTCCTTCGCAAAGAAGTTGCTTATTTAGGCCATGTAATAACTACAGAAGGAGTCAAACCAAACCCAGATAAAATTAAAGCAATCAAAAATTTTTCTATCCCAAAAACAATTAAAGAAATAAAATCATTTTTAGGTTTAATTGGTTATTATAGACGCTTCATCGATAATTTTTCCAAAATTACAAAACCATTAACCAACTGTCTGAAAAAGAATAGTAAAATCGATATAAATAACAAAGAATATAAAGACTGTTTTGAGAAATGTAAAACCCTCCTGTCCAATAACCCCATTTTACAATATCCTGACTTCTCCAAAGATTTTATTCTTACAACAGACGCCAGTAATTACGCCATCGGCGCTGTCCTCTCCCAAAAAGACAAAACTAACAAAGACCTACCTATTGCTTACATATCACGAACATTGAACAACCATGAAGTAAACTACAGCACGGTAGAAAAAGAACTCTTAGCTATCGTATGGGCTACTAAACAATTCCGCCCATATCTTTTAGGCCGTAATTTTAAAATCATAACCGACCACCGTCCTCTTGTTTGGCTAAATTCTCTTAAAGAACCGAATCAAAAATTAATACGTTGGCGACTTAAATTAGAAGAGTTTAATTACACAATTGAATACAAAAAAGGCCGTCAAAATTTTGTAGCCGATGCACTCTCTCGTATAAAACCCCAATTTGAAATTCGTTATCATAATGCCGATATTTTTAAATCAAAAAACCCATTAGTACACTGTATATCAAAAGATAAAGCTATGTTAAAAGGCTTTGCAGAGCAAGTTAAAATAAGATATCCATCTGATAACTTATTTAATTTAGATAATAAAATTTTAATACAAAAGGAACCAAGATTAATATTACATCTTGTAACAAAGAATTTAGATAAAGAAAAACTCACTATTCAAACTATTAAAAAATGTTTAGAAAAATTGTTAGAATATTGTATTCAAAATGATATAACTGAAATAGACATGCCTCGTATTTGCTCAGGTCTTGATAAAAAATCGTGGAATAAAATTGAAAATTTGATAAAAGAAATATTTGAAAACACTGCAATAATCTTCAACATTTATAATAAACCAAAAGAGCACGAATTAAACCTGAACACGGACACTGATAACAGCTCTATCATAGTTGAAACCGGATCCGAGAACGAATCCACAGACACGGCTCACTCAGATGACGAATACCCAGTGAATGGCCTGACATACCTAGACTCATGTGTCAACACGTGCAAGAATCAGATTATAGTTAAAGAAACTACTGGAAAAAATGACATTAAAATAAATAAACTTTTTAATAATAAAATTCAACGCATTTACCTTTACGTGAACAAAATTAATAATAACCAAACTATAATGAATTTTATAAAAAATTATCTTCAACCAGGAATAACTTATTATTGCATAATTCCAGAAAATTTAAAATTAAACTTTAATGCAGTACTCCAAACATATTTTTGTTCTGGAAGTTATAAATTAGTGTCCTGTAAAACAATAGCCAACGACGTAGAAAATAAAGATGACCAACAACTAACGATACAAAACTATCATGAAGGCAAAACTAATCATAGAGGAATAACTGAAACATACAATAAATTAAAACTATCTTATTATTGGCCTAACATGGTAAAAGACATTCAAAACTACATTAACAAATGCAACGTATGCTTGACAACTAAATACGAACGGAATCCTATACAAATCCCGAATATATTGACTCCCACAGCAGAAAAACCTTTTGAAAAATTACATATAGACTTATTATCACTTGAACAAACTAAAATTTTAACAATAGTAGATTCATTCTCGAAATTCGCTATCGCCTATGTCGTTAAAGATAAAAACGCCATTACAATCCTGAATAAATTAGTTAAATATTTTGCACACTTTGTTATACCTAAAGAAATCATTTCAGATAATGGTTTAGAATTTAATAATAAAATAATCCAAAATTACTTGACATTAAGAAAAATTCAGATACACTATATTTCAATAGATAATCCTAAAAGTAATGGAATCGCGGAACGCTTCCATTCCTCCTTAATTGAATATATGAGAGTCATGAATCAAAACCCAATAATTAAAACATTAAAATTAAAAGATCGACTGAACTACGCATTAATGGCGTATAATAATAGCATACACTCAACAACAAAAAGAACACCCCTCGAAATAATACACGGTGAAAATTATAAATTAAACCTAAAACCGGAAGAAATAATTGCTGACGACTATCTGCAAAAACACGTAGAAACCCTTAGACAAATAAATGAGGAAGTTAAAAATAATATAGAACGAAATAAATCCAAATACTCCAAACCCCAAGAAAATCATGTTGATATCCCTCCGCAAGTTCATGTTAAAATCCATAAAAGAAATTCTGGAAAAATCGAAAAACCTAAATTTAAAATATTAAATGTACAGAAAGTAATACCAGAGCGCGGACAAATATTAGATGACCAAAATAAAAAACATAAATTCTCACAACTGAAAAAGCCTCGTATTGTTACAGGTTAATACCATTCGTAAATCCTCAAATCATACCTGATGATAAAAATCCCGGAATTAATATCCTTGAACTTGGAACAGTTCATATACAGGTAAATACTCAAATCACCACCCTCAAAATTTCATTGAAATCCTTATTCGAACAACATGAAATATTAGAAAATAATGTAGCAACACTATATGAAAAATTGGGAACTTATAAATTTAATGATAAAATAACGAATAATAAAAATATTCTAAATTCACTTAGAAATCATATAAATGAAAAAATTAAATTATTAAACATAAAACGTACCAAACGCGGATTAATAGACGGATTGGGATCCATAATAAAAAGCATAACAGGAAACCTTGATGCAACCGATAAAGAAAGATATGATAAAATTATAGATAAAATTAATATCATTAATGAAAATAATAATTTATTAAATAAAAAGTTAATTAATATAGAAAAAGAAATTGGTAAAATAATAGACGGTATAGACATCATTAGAATACAAAATTTAATAAATGAATTTATTCAAGTCGGACAAGACCTATACCTCTCAATCATTCAAATAGAAGAAACACTCACTTTTTGCAAGTTAAACACTTTACATTTTGGCATTATTAATCATGAACAACTTTTAGAAGAATTAAATAAAATAGAAGACCGATATTTAAGATCAATTATTATAAATAATATTCAGAATAACGCAATATTGAAAACGTACTGTTCCTATGAAAATCCCAACCTAATAATTCTTATCGAAACTCCCTCTAATACACGTAAAGAGGAATTAATTCAAATAACTGCCATCCCTACCAAAATCCATGATACTTATGAAACCATTAATTTAATGAATGGTTTATACTCTAGAAATAATTGTAAAATAAGATTACTTAATAAGTGTACTGAACTTAGTAATAAGGAATATTACTGTGTCTATCAAAGCAATGAATATGATAAATGTTTGGATAATATTGTGTGTTATAAAGACTTTGAATTTTGTGATTATAGTGAAATCTCAGAGATAAACTCTATTATAAAGATAAAAAACTCAAATTTAAATTATTTATTCTTTCCACACAAAAAGGAAGTTAAATATGTCTGTAATAATAATATAAAAATTTAAGAACTGGAAGGAATATACTATACTGAAAATTGTATCGTAAATAATCAATTGGAATTAATTAATAACTTTGGAAAATTAATCGAAATGAGTAATAATGTAACAAATACACAAATTTTACATTTAGAAAGTAAAATTAAAAATATAACCATTTTCAAAATTAATGAAGACAGTAATATTCACTTAGACCCGATATATGGAGATATATTAAATAATTTTGAACATTATGTAACCATTTATGTAATATTATTTATTGTAATAATTTTAATTGTATTATGTAATATAAAGAAACTTAAATGCAAAGATTATCTTAGGAAAAAAGATAAAATTGAATTGAATAGTAAATCTAATGATACTGAATTAAATATTTTACAATCTTGTAGTCAAAATCGAACTCATGAAGAGTTAGCTTTTTCTCTTAAGGGTGGAGGAGTAATATAGGGACACCTCCCTTTATTTCATAATTAAAGTAATTCTTGCATCATCTTTAAAAAGTCCGTAGCAAGCAACTCATATTTCTAAGATAATCGTTGTATGCGAGAAGAGCATCCAGCAGATGCTCAGATTCATTACTCTGTTTGTAACCATCGTTCTGTTCACACCTATTTTGCTTAAATAAAGTTTTTAAAAACAACTTTGAGCGTTCAACAATTATAAGTTATATAAAAAAATACTCACTAGTGGCTTTCCTCAAAATTATACCCACTAGTGAATAATCTGTTACTTTGCTTGTTTAAAATTGCCATAGTTTAGAGCATTTATTGATAGGTGCTGGATACAATATTTTATTTATAATCGGCACTAAAGTGCTCAAAAATCGTCATTAAAAGCTCAGAAATCGTCACTAAAGTAACCCATTATACGACGATTTTGTGCAACCCAGTGTTGGCAACCGTTAAATAATTATTGTACAATTAGGATAATTTTTGCAGATATATTAAAGTACTATAGTAAATTTGGACGTAACATGAAACAAATTTTGCAAGAAGAATTAACTAATTAATTCCGATGACGAAATTGAGGACAAAACACATAATTTTGAGTGTTATTTACGATAACTTCACTTCTCGACTGACTGTCAGTTTCAATTAACAACTGACAGATATATAAACTTAACCTATATTGTAATTTTTTAACGTTTTTTTCGAATTTTAGATTTCAAATAAAACTTAATATGTACCTCGGCACTGAAGTTAATTTTTATCACTCGCATACGAGCCTCGGCAACTAAATTCCATATTCGTGATAAAAAATCGAACTTCAGTGCCTTGATACATAAATATCTAATCTTTCCAAAAAAGCCAATACCATTATTACTATTTTTATGTGTTGTATTTCATTTTAAAGTTCTATATCTCTAAAAAAAAACACCCGTTATAATGTAATGTACTATTTGAAAACTATAAAATCTCCTACAACAACTTTTAAACTGTCCCATCACTTTTAAGTTGTGCAAGTGATACAGCAGCAGGCAACATGGCCCAACCTTGCCGCTAATCTTCCCGTCGCGTGCCCGGAAGCCAAGTCCGGACTCCGGGGCTCAGCCGGAGCGATTTGCGTTCTTACCGCGCGGAGAATTACTGGAACCGTACAAACGAGTTTTTTATTTCCTAGCAACTGGTCAATGTCAGTCGATATTTTTAAATTCTGCCCGGAATAGGCACTAAAATACAAGTGGCGTTCCGGGTACCCCTCCGAAGCCAAATGTGCACCGGAGTTTCCGGAGGAACCGGTTTTTGTTTGGGTGACTACGAATAACTTAGAGGAGATTTCGTTTAAGGCTGCAACTATCAAAAAGGGCTTATGTGCTCATCTCTTTTCCATTTCTTTTTGCAAATACAAATATTTCTCATAACGAGATTTAGTTTTCTCCCGAGGCTTATTCAGCCAAAATTAACAAAATTTACTTGCGAATTTTAATTGTAAGAATTCTATTACGGGTCTGTATTTCCAACCTCAGATAAACTATAGAATAAATTTATCTGTGGTATAAACAAAAATATATTATTTAAGCTATGATATTCCACTGATTCATTTATTATCTAGGTTATCTGAGGTTAGAAATACCGGCACTAAGTATATTTGTTCATTTTATAAGAAAGTTTAGCAATTATACAAATTCTGTTTCGACCATTTTCTCAATGACGTCTATGTGGATGGAAGGATGGATGGATGTGTATCCGCATGTTCTATAACTCACGAATGCGAAAAGATAGAGCAACAAAACTTCATAATTATAAATTACATGATAATGCGAAAATAACTTAATTAATTTTGGAACAATTATAAAATCAGAAATGGAAGATCTTAAGAATAACTAATTATATGTTTAATAACACATTTTTAAAAAAATGTCAAAATATTGATAAATACGTATTGATTAGACCTTATCGAGTTGGGTATAAATTTTTTTACGATCGTTAATTGTTCTTTATACAAGTTAATTGAATCATACCGCGTTTGGTATCAAATTGATGGTCTTAAGAAGGAGAATTAAATGGTATATCAAAAATTAATTTTTGACGATCGTCAATTGTTTTTTACAATAGTTAATCTTGCGGAGTTTGGTGTCGAATTACTGACTTGCCAGATGAGAGGTGCACCAAAATATCTAAAATTACTTTTGAGCGATTGTCAATTGTTTTTTTAATAGTTATTAGAATTAGAATTTCGAGTTCGGTATCAAATTGAAGCTTTCTGAAGGGGTAATTTATATTCAGATTATTTTTCGACAGATATACACAATTTCTTTTAACTCTCCGAGAAACACCAATTTTTTCTATCATTCTACAATGACTGGATAGATTGATCTAAAAAAAATCGAAGGTATATTTAAGATCCAATAGAAATGATTTATACAAAATTTTATAATTGTTGTTGTCTTTGACAAGGGTTAAAAAAATCGCGAAAAAAATAGTATTTTTTTTAAATTAAATTTTACAAATAATATTGTTACTTTTTATTTTTTAATATTTTAAGCTAAAAATTTATATGGAAACTTTGATAGTATAAAAAAAAATCTGATGTGGCCAGCACATAACCTCCCGCCCAATACTACTCTTAAACAGTACAAAATAGTATTTGATACAAAAACATACCTTCTTATTTGTTTATTTTCTATTTATATTTGAGAATTTAAATTTTCTTTCGTATATTTATTGCATTTTTTGACATATATTTCACTAAGAAAACAGCTTCACAATCACAATGACATGTGTCACATTTCGAAGAAAAAATTGAAAATTTTTAAATGTTTCCATGGTGTACTAGGAATGCAAGATTTGTGAAATCTAATTTCTTTATATTTTATTATCTCTAAATCTAATGAAAATTAATAAAATTAGTATAATCAAAACACATGTAAAATTAAATATTCTTCAACTTTGAAAATAACATAAATTGTTGAAAAAGGAAATTTAACCGTATTTTTCACAAAAAAACTGTTAAGGGCTTCAAGTAAACTTCTACTTCCGGTCGACCAATTTTATCCAAAATCTAATCAGCTCTTCATTTAAATATAAGAAGTAATAATTCACAAAATTGTATTTTTTGGTATTATAGTATTTGAGTTATGCGAGACGAAAAAATTGCCACAGACTACACACACACACACATACATACATACATACATACATACATACATACATACATACATACATACATACATACAGACATCATCGCGAAAATAGTAAAATCGTATTGTAGGGACCTTAAAACGTGCTTATTCATTGAAAACTCACTACCCAATTTTTTGACCAAAAACAATACCTCCCTTACCTAGAGGTAGGCGGGAGGTAAAAATTGAGGGTCAGATTGACTCAGTGTGTTCTCCGAGGGTTAATATCTTTGTGTATTGATTTATATTTCCATAATCATAGCTTCTATGAAAATAAACATATAACTGCAACTTCTATTCTATATTTATTATATTTATACGTGAGATAGCATTTGTGATGTAACAAATTCATTCGTGGTTGAAATATAAAACATATTTATAGAAAATAAAACATTTTTTGGAATTCAATCAATTATTGCTAATATCCATGACGGTGCATCTTTATGTATTATTTTATCTTGTCTGTTTTTAAATATTGACCAATGTTTCATACTGTTTTTAAGTTTTGACTTTTCACCTCCTGATGATGACCCAGGTGGGGTTCGAAACCGGTCGAGGTTGAAAATATAATAATTGACTGAATTCCAAAAAACGTTTTTCTACGACCACTCAGAAATCTGCTCATTGATCAGTTCATTTAAGTACAGGTGCCATTGCTAGGATACTTATTTAGAATTGTCAAATATTGGAATGGTGAAAGCGGGACAAATTTATTATTAAAATTAAATTAATTTTGAAATAATATCGTGGTCGTAGAAAAAGTATAGTTTACAACTCACATGGAATGTCCATTTCATACTCGTATGATTTGCAGCATTCGCCTACAAACTTTCATACTCGTAGGAAATGAGTACCATTCCATGCTCGTTGTACAATATACTATTTATTTTCCATACACTTGCCAGTCAAGAAGAATTTTTCATCAAATTTATAGAAGTCCATTTTAATTGTATTGCCAATATTTTGTAAGCGGTAAAATTAATCTTACATATTTTCTGGTTACTGTTCTCTTGGTCGCATTGTGTTCCCATTTTAATTATTTTCGCATATCGCTGAAAGCATATTTCGCAGCATCGGGTATAGGTAGCCACCCACACGTAAATCCAGTGTGCGTGGAGCGCCGCGACCGCCGCCTCCGTAGACAGAGACAACACCACCGCCGCCGGTGATAAAGAACGATCAATATCACGATCGGCAATCGGCACAGGCACGGACCGGCCCCAAGGGAAACAGTTCAACGTACCACGTACACTTCAGGGCCCAGAAATCTCTTACTCGACCATTACGGTGAATATTTTATTCACGGGAATTTTTATCTCATCGTTGGTGCTCAAATGATGTTTATTTAACTGGCAACGACGTTCGGATGAGATGCTACTACTTATGTGAATAGAAGAGCTGAAGCGGATTTATTATGGATGGAGGAGTAGATGAAACTTTAACTTGGCCTGAAAGGGTGCATGGTAGATGCAAGAAATCTTACAGAACACCAAATTTAAATAAAAATAAGTGTAATATTTTTGTTTGACGCTACCTTTCAGTAAATAATAATATCTATAACCGTAGCCGGAATTCGAACCCGAAATAGAAATTCAGGCTTGTGAGGAAACGCGTGAACCTCTATGCTACAACTGCCGAACAATGAACATACTTATTTAATTTTATAAACGCCTCGAATTGTGGTACTCACTTCGCTAACATCTTTCACGCAATGATATATTTATTTATCCAATATCTCTCAATGAATGCTCTATAATTATAGCGATTTTAAACAAGGAAAGTAACTGATTATTTTGAGAAAAGTCACTAGTGAGTAATTTTTATTTATAACAATAATAATAATACACAACAAATTGGTAACCACTTCGATTGACATTTTAATTTAATAAATTTGATCCATATGTCACTGTCAAATAATATTTCTTTAATAAATTTTGCATTTACTGAGAGCTGTTGGGTAAAAAGTTATACTTCACACGTGGGCAAAGTGAAATTACCCACTCGATAAAATTATCACACTCAATCTTCGGCTAGGTGTGCTAAAATTTCTCTCGTTTGTAATTCTTTACTTTGTCCACTTGTAGAGTAAATAACTATTATCTACGATCGTGCGATATATCACGCATTTCAGACAGGTAATTACTTACATTACCGCACTAGTGTGTTTGTTAAATATTTCCGCACTATTTATTTTTTGCAATGATTTTCAAGTGTTGCTATCATTTTAAAAACTATTCCGGCCAGTTGCTACTTTGATTTGAAATTATTTCAATTTTTATTTCAAAAAACTATTTTAAAATTCCGTACCGTCGCCGTCGTAAATAAAATTTTGTACGCAATACGTGGGATAGTACATGATTATCGCACTTATGTTATACACAACTTCGTTATACAAATTTAACATGCGGGCGGTAATCTTGCATAAATAACCCTTTTTTTATTAACGAAGATGGGAAGCGAACAAACTTCTTAAGTGAATTGCCTCATCAGAAATGAATGTTTATGAATTTATATGAACAATGTTCAATGGGATTCGAACCCACGACCTCTGTTGTGCTGGGCTAGTCACTACGCCACCGAGATCAGCGAAAACCATTATTTAATTTTAACAATAGTTCAAAATTTGTGGAGTGCGCCCCTGCGCAGTTCCGGAGCGAGCCTAAAGTTCCGGATGTATCGAGATCGGTTCCGGGCACTCCGGGTAGTCGCCCACGCCTGGCGCATCAATGCATGATCTTGCACTTCATTGTGATGCGATTCGCATCAGCGTAGCGTGGTCGTGGTAGCTGCTACGCACACACATACTCACGCACACGCACAGTGCAGGTGCATGTAGATGTGTGTGGCGAACATCCGTGGTGCACCATGCATGTTTGTCAAACATCCGGTGCAATGCACGCATGTATAAATACTCGGCGAGACGAGCTGTGAGACTTGGCGAATGAAATGAAATTCAAATGATATTAGATGTGAAAAGCTGCTTGTTAAACACAAAAACTAGAGAGTTGAGCTGTTGCGTGAATCATATGACATAAAGTTCCATCAGTTCACTTTACATCTAAACTGTCTTTCAAATTAATTCTATTTTGGTGATAAAATATGTACGTCCAATTTTTCTTTACATGTTTTTAATTCCCGCCTTGGGTATGCCTTCTTGTTCTCTTTTACTTTGCAGTTTGCAGCATTTGTTTCACATTTAGGGTTAGGTTACTACAGTTGGGAACACTGCTGCCAAAAATTTTACTGCGTTGTGATGTGCAGCGCGAATTCGTAAAATAAAACGTTAAACTGTTATAAATGCATGTTATATTTGTTAATTAAGTTTATCAATAATATACTAAATAGTGTAAGGTGGTGTCAGTTGTGAAAGATAAAAGAAGAAACAAAGGAGGATTTTATTTTTAGGTTAAGCACTTGTAGAAACCAGTATTTTAATAGAAACCAGTAGAATTTAAGCGCCAAAAGTAGATTTAAACAACAATTTTTCTGCATATTCCATGTATCGAAGGTATAAGAAAAATCAAGATGCTGAAATAATGAAAACTGCTTAGATGGTAAGTATATATCTTTGAGATTCTTGATTTAAATTTTATTGAATTGAAGTAGATCTAGAATAATATTCGCAACAATTTTTATTTGAAACTTTTTTAAATTAAAAGGATGTTATGTGCTGTAACATCATTTTTTAAAATTGCTAATCACAATAAATAAAATGAATTCACTATAAATATATACACTGAAATATAGTAATACTGGAACGCTAACTAGTAGCCGAAAAACGAACCTGTTTGTACAACAAAGACAGATAACCCAACAACTAGCTGTCCGTCTCGACTCGCATTTTAGTGTCAGCGAAGACAAGACATTACATTCTTTCATTGAAAAATTAATTCCATCTATAGAACTCCAATCTGGAATCTCATTCAGGCATTCCCAAACAAAAGCTACATAGAGAGAGCATCCATTGTAATAAAACAAAAACCAACTGACGAATCAATCTAACCACAGAGGCACTGCACCACATTATCTCCACGCGTCAATAACAGCGTCAGCATTCATCAAATGTGTCCATTTCCGGGTGGGAGCCCCGTGCGCGAGCTTCATCTTCCCGGCAGCACGTTCACCGCCCACCCATTGATATTCAGGGTGGGTGACCACTGGGGAAATTATATTTTGCGGTGTCAAATGTCGGGTGCGGGTGCGGATAGTGCATGCACTACACATCGCGCGCGAGAAAGAGACAGCAGAGTAATGCATGGCGGAATGTGGCGTGGCCATTGTTAGTTACAGGATTGCGAGAGAGATGGGTGATTTGTATGCGTTTTGTCTGTAGGGAGATTGGAAACACGATAAATCAACGTTTAAGAGATGAAACAGAAATGAAATTGGGGGGATCTGAACGGCGTCAAACATTTTTCTGAGTATTTGGTAAATAAAAATAAATATATCATCATGCATATCTATATATATCTAAGTGTAGCACTCTTCTTGAAGCAGGGCTCAGTATGACATTTTTGTGTGTGCAGTGCCGTCAATTAACAGCCCCCAAAGTGTTAGTGTTGCTATTTTTTATTACTCTCAGATATCGTTTTACATAAATGAGCTAATTAAATAAATATATCATCACGCCATTTACCCATTTTTGCCAATAATTTAAAGAAAAATATGTGTACAAATTGATTTTTTTTTTTCATCTGCTATGATTTTGCTACTGTGAATTTATGAGAATTTTAATTCCATTAATAGTTATTTACTTTACAAGTGGGTAATTCCACTTTGCCCATGTGTGAAGTATAACGTTTTATCCAATACATATTAATAAATGAAAAATTTATTAAAGAAATATTATTTGACAGTGACATATGCTTTAAATTTTTAAATTAAAATGTCAATCGAAGTAGTTACCAAGGTTATTATTATTGTTATAAATAAAAAAATACTCACTAGTGACTTTCCTCAAAATTATACCCACTAGTGGGAAATTTATTACTTTCCTTGTTTAAAATCGCCATAGTTTCAGAGCATTTATTGAGAGATGTTGGATAAAAATAATTTAGTTTGTTTCAACAAACCTCTTGCGGAAAGACGTTTTCCCGCACTTGATATACAATAGTTGTTTCCGCAATTTGTGGGTTATAGACAACATTATCGCACGCATATAAAAAGTTGTACAATGAGGCCGTATAATATAAGTGCGATAATCATGTAGTATCTCATATAATGTGTAATAATTTATTTGGTATGTTTCTATTTAAATAAAAATTTAATTAATTTCAAATCAAAGTACCAACATGCCGGGGTAGTTTACAAAATAATAGCAACGCGCTGAAAATCACGGCAACATAAACAGTGTGGTAATCTTATAAAAACGCACTAGTGCGGTAGTATGAAATGAGTGGGATATGTAGAATACATCGCATGATTGCAGGATAAATAACTATTATCAGTAATTTATTTGATTTTAAATCTACATGCATCCATTTCTAGAATCCTACCATGAATCACAACAAAAACAAAACAATATAATATCGCATTCCCGTTATCAAGCTATTACAATAAAAATATTGTTTGTTTAGTCTTTTGTTATTAATAGACTAAAACAATGCAAAGTTTTTTATATTTTATTGCAATTTTAGACGTTTATTACTACGATTAAAATTTATGTGCAAGATTATTATAAGTTAATTTTTATCTTATTCGTCAAGCAAATATTTTGCGCTCCTGAATATTTTTGATTCTCAGAGATTAAAAACAACTGCATGTTTTTCCGTAACTTACCAGCAAAACTACGACGTTGCCCCAATATTTTTGAGTCCACTCCAAAAACTATACAGCAGAATTACTTACCTTTATAACCCGGGCTCTTATTATAGTAAACCACCCTGGTGAAAAGCGAGAGCCCTGAAACAGGGGCGGGCGTTGGCACATTCATCCCCTGTGAGTGAAATGAAAACTTCTCCGATAATAAATTAGAAGAGGCGGCACAATTTCGCGGCAGGTGGCGCGAGATGGCTCAGGATTCCGGGCGGCTCCAGCCGACTCCGGGAGCTCTAACGAGTCCGGGCAGCGTTGGTAATACAGCACGTGATGTGATGTTAGCGACCAGCAGGATAGGTATGTTGACAGTGATGGAAGGGTGTCAATGTTTTAGACGTGGACCTGATGGATCAGACTCTTTGTTTTTGGCAGGGATTAAGGAAATACTGGTGCCACGATCACAAACTTTTAATATTATTTAAGTATGAAGTTCGTACAAAATAATAGTCGTACATCAAAATTCTAACGCAGGTCACACAGAGAGTTTTTAAATCAAAACATATATATTTTCCTAAAATCATTAGTGCAGTGAAATAACAAAATAAATATATTAATTAATAGTTTATTTCATTTAATCTTCGGAGAACACACTGGACCATTTTGACCCACATTTTTTTTTATACTTTAAGAGTTTCCATATAAATTTTTAGCTTAAAATATTAAAAAATAAAAGTAATAAGAGAGTTCTCCATGATCGAAAAAATATGTGTGTTTTCGGAGGTTTAATACATTTTTGGCGAGCACTATTTTGACAATAAAATCATTTTATCCAACACCTCTCAATAAATGCTCTATAAATATGGCGATTTTAAACAAGCAAAGTTACAGATTAACCACTAGTGGGTATAATTTTGAGAAAAGTCACTAGTGGATATTTTTTTATTTATAACAATAATAATAACATACAACATCTTGGTAACTACTCCGATTGACATTTTAATTTAAAAATTTAAAGCATATGTCACTGTCAAATAATATTTCTTTAATAAATTTTTCATTTATTAAGAGGTGTTGGATAAAACGTTATGGAAAATGGAATTACTCACTCGACAAAATTATCTCACTCAGCCTTCGGCTTCGTGAGCTAAAATTTCTCTCGTGGGTAATTCCTTACTTTGCCCACTTATAAAGTAAATAACTATTACTAATCTAATTTTTCTTCTAAATTATACATTTTTAATCAAGACACTTGAAGTCAAACACTGATGACAGCAGATGACAGATAAAACGAATAATTGATGCATTTGTTTTGTTATTTCATTATACTGATGATTTTAAGAAAATTACCAATAAATTATTCCGGTATTTTCCCGGTTCCAGGTAGAATAAACTTAAAAAATATTATTCAAAAAATTCAGAAATTCTTATCTTTCTGTACATTCTACAATAAACTATTTAACTTTTTTCGGAAGCTAATAATTGAACATTTCAAAAATAGCATTGAAAACGCTCTGGTACATCCTTCTATTCACCAACTAAAATAGAATACGAGAAAATAGGATTTTATTCATTCCTTTTTCAATTTAGTATTTGTTTCTGAATACAATAATATAAACATGCTAGTAGCACACTCAAATTGAACACTATGTTTGGATAAATGTAAGTCATGCTTGTCTGAAATAAGTAAGATAAGTATATAGAATATGAATTTTTATTTAGTAATTTCGTAAAATATATCTTGGTACAATTCTGTAAAAAACTGAACAGTCATGGAACAGCAAATCTGGTCGCAAAAAGCACTCAACGAATTATTTAGGGATACAAGTTTAAAAATGATATTAAAACAAACGAAATAGATTGTAGAGGCAATCGATAAGGCAATGAAAGAAAGTTAACACGTGAACTTGTCTAGCAGTCGTGCCTGCAGCAAAGGTCAGTGCTGGGTTCTCCGGCCAAGTTCCTAGGCGTTCCAGCCGTTCCGTGATGCATGTTTCGGAAATGCACTTCATAAATTATGCAGCACCGGTTACTGTGCCATGATGAAGAACAACCAAACCAACACCACGGGTGCAGGTTGCTCGCTGTTCATTCTTCACTTGCTCTGCGGAGATACGGCGCCAATATCAACCCCAATGCTTCTTTATTATTTAACACGTACGCTCGTAAACTTATTGAGGAGGGAACCAATCGCTTTTACGATCACAGCTTTCAACAATCTTTTCATAGAAATTCTCCATGCATTATTTGCTAACTCTTTTCAGAATTAAAAGTGCGCCACTCTGCCATTTCATTTTCAACACATGTTTAAAACATGTGATGGTATTGAAACAACAGAAAGTTTCAATTCGCACACTCTTACGGTAATATACCGTGAGTTTCAGCTAAGATGCAAAATTTATTTTTCTGTAATTAATGTAATGCTTTCACTGAAATATATTAATCCTGGAACGCGCACTTCTAGTCTTTTACGAAAGCGAAAAACGAGCCTGAGACAGACAGATTTCGTAAACCACTCTTCTTTGTCTAACAATTGTTTATAGAACGGGTTTTATGTAAAAACATTTTACAACAAAGACAGATAGCCTTCAACTAGCTGTCTCTCTCAGTTCGCATTTTCAACGTCAGTGAGCTTTCCAGTATTTTATATTTCAGTGATTACTGTACATATTATTCTGTCATTAATGGATATAACAGGATAATGGATTTTTAAAGATAGAAATAAATAGTATTAAACAATCTTATAGATAGAGGACCAAAGGAAACATCAAACTATGGAAGAAATTTTTTTTTTTATTCCAGTGGTTCTCAAACTACAAACACAAAGCTAAATATTTTTTAATTAGATAGTATATACATTTTTGAAACCCATTCGATATTGTATATTATATCTTTACATAACAAAAATATTGAAAAAAATTCAATTGAAATTTTATATTTACTTAATTTTCCAGTAAGTTATGACAATAACTTAAAATCTAATAAAAGATGTCATCTTAAAATGTCAATGTCATTCCATCAACCGGAAGTGGTAGTTTACTTGAAGACCTATCAGGTTTTTGACTATATCTCAGTAAATAATCGAGTTACAGTAAATTTTGTTATAATCAAAAAGATGTATTGGGTACAATTTTTATTTGAAACTTTTTTCTATATTTCGCAGCGCTTAGAAATTAAATTTGCGGCAGATTATGTGCTGGCCGCATCAGTTTATTTATTTTAAGCGATTTCTCCTGCCGGGTACATATACATTAAAGCCATTTAGATGCCAAGTAGCCATTCTAGTCACGGCTAGTAAAGAACACGGGCGAAGCCAGCCTCGCTCGGTGCTATCGACGGCCACACTAACATCTTGGGCTCATGTGCACTACGATGTTACAATTTTCTGGTAGATAAAGTCTGTCCCTTGGCCAGGCGAGCGACATGCATCACGTGGGGCGTCGTGGGGCCCGCTATATTACCCTGACGGATGGCCGCGTGTGATGGTTGTTAATAGTTTTCGAATTCGAATTCCAATTCGTGAAATGGAGAGAAAGCGGAAAGGAAATGTGCCTAGGTAGGGTGCCTGATTGAGAAAACGTTAGTAAGATTTATTTTTTTGATTTTTGACTGTTTTATGGATGGGTTAATGTTGGGGAGGATTTATGGCGATGTGGTTTGATGGCACAGATTTTGCCAGATTTTTTTTACTGCCATTTTTATGGCTTTACTTTATTGTCACGGCTAATGCAGCATTAATGATCAAACTACATAATTATATAATTGTGTATTTGACCGAGATTTATATAATTAGGCTTCAATAAATTGAAAAAACTTTGAGAACTTTTGGATAAAGTTCTGTTAAATGTGTATTAAATACAACGTATCGAATTACTCAACATAATTCTTCTTTAGGTAAACAAGTGAATAACACAAACAAGTTAATTACATAGATACGGCAATAATAGTTAGGATTATTAGATGCAGTTTTTCATATTTTGTATTTACGCTTTTTGTCTAAAATTCATAATCAACAAACTGTCACTACTATATGAAAATATATCCTATATAACATAAAAAGTCAATACCCGGTATATATAGAAATTTATTAGGTAATTGAAACTCTATGGGTATTTTGTTTTGACGGTCGGTAGCGCACCGAATTCATACGCAAATTATTGAAAGGGAGGCTAATGAATAAATGTTTTCCAGTTCTGTAGAATTAACTCTGCTTAAATTACGTTTTAATAAACAATAGAATCTAAAATTAGAACTTTGCATTTATAGGCGTTCAATTTTAAATGCAGAGGGGGAAAGCTTTCGCTCTCCGTAAAATTTTTATTAAACGCAAACAATCAAATTAGGTCAATTTAAGATCCAAAGGGACCGTTTTTCAATCAATAATTCCACGAATGACTATCCCCTACAGACCCAAGTAATTGTTTTAAAAAATAAAGAACCACACTTTTTCTTGCATATTCAAAGAGTTCATTCTATTCATTTGTTTCAGAAAATGAGGCTAGGAAGCAACAAATGAGATTCAATTGTTTGAAAAATTGAACATCGCGGACATGGCAACTATGATGTATTGCTTAAAGAATGATTTAACATCTTGACGTAATTTTTGCAGAATAAATAAACAACGTAAAAAATATTTAATAAAAACAGAAACTTGTTTTTAGGAAAGTACAGCTAAATTACAAATTTTAAAATCAAGTTTTCTTAATAAACTGAGTATTTTTTACAAGTTGATTATGAGATGACCTCTTGAACTTGTTTTAATATATTTATCAGGTCCCGAAATTATTCAAAAGTTATTCTTTCATCAGAAACGCTACAAAATAAACACTCTCAAATTAATTTTAATATAACAATTTCATGTTTCCTAATTCATAATGCGATGCATATTATGATAAATTATAATTTATATGGTAACTATATTGTAATCTGGCTGCGATATACACGATAAGCAATGTTTATTTGTACTGTTAAAGCTAAAAATATCTGCGTTATGGAATTAATAACTTCTTGTAATTATCATTCGTAGAAATGTCAAATAGTCACCTAATTACATTTGCGCTGAAAAAACCTGTAGATATAATTAAATTTTCTCTGAGACAGACACAGAAAAATAATTTGGTTAAGCTAGTAATAAAACTTTTCTCCCATTAACCACGCTAGATTAACAACCCTTAACATCAACCCTTCTGATAAAAATGTCAAGACACGACTTACCATCACTGTCACATGTCATTTGGACACCACCGCTAAAATCACTAAATATTAAGTTCACGTATTTATTACACTGTACTGTATGTCAAAGTCATATTTGAACATTTAATAATTTTTTATTACAGTAAATTTTATTAAAAATTATGCACACCACTCCTCCGTTCGCATACCAGCTGCCCGAATGTGTTGCCGCACTGCCTGGCGATGGATTCGGGAACTAATTCTTAGTGAGGGAAACCGCGAAATTACAAAACTGAGTCAGATTTATTTATCTCTAAATATTTACAACAAAATGGACATAGGTACAGGTTTATTTTGCTGCCTCAATAGCCAGAACCGCTTTTTCTTGTTGGAGTTTTTCGTAATCGGCTACTTTTTGTACTTGTAATTCGTAGTAGATCATATCAATGCAATATGCGAAAAAATCTGCTGTCGAAAACATTAATAGCGCTCTTATATCTGAAATAGTTATTATTACAAATCAATTATAATACAAATATATAAATTACGAACTTGTAGATTCTCTCTTGGGAACTGGAACGCCTCGTATTTTGCAAAGCTCCTTCAAAACAGTGTTTGAAATCCTTCTTAGACGTGTGGTCATTATAATTTGTTTTGGATTAAAATATGCCCTAGTTATATATCTTTTTAGAATGTCTGTTAGAATATTCAACATATTTTTTCGCTTTTTCTGATTAATTTTATTGAAATGTATTCGTCTCGCTTCCCTTTTGCATATTTTTCTACATTTTTTAACCTTATATTTACGTTCTAATTTATTAAAATCTATTTCTGTTTCTCTGCAATATATAATATTTCATTAATGTAAATCAATGTTAATTTTGTATTATTTACTCAGGAGTTTTAGCAAATTCTTCTCTGAGAAAAAGTAAAACTGCTTTGACATTTCGAGCTGGTAAAATCTTCTTGAAATCGTGGTAAATTATTTTCACTTTAGTTTTCTTTGGTTTCGCGATTTCCTCGATTCGCATATTGCATTTTGGAACATTGTATTCTTCTTGCACATATTTTTGTTCCTGTTTTTTAGGTTTCTCTTCTGCAACTGTATATAATTTATTACTTCTCTTAAGTCCTTTTCTAGATTATTTATTACCTTCATCAGTTTCTGGCTGGCCCTCAGGTTGTTCTTCATCCATTTTTAACAGAAAATTTTATTATATTTACTGATTTACACAAAAATTTATACGCGACTTACGTCAAAACCAAATGATTAAACTAATAATGAAGAGAAATATCAAATGTTTTTCTGCATGGATATCTTCAATTATTACGTGGTTTAATAAATAAGTGCGGGAAAACATTCTTTCCGCATTCGCGCAAATGCAGGAATAACGTTTTATTTAAATTATTGTCAAAAATTATTATTAAACACTAAGTTTTGTTAATTTAAGCGTGACTACTGTAGAATGTCCAGGAAAAACCAGTGCGCGAATTGAATGTTCCTGGTTGTCAATAGCGTGCGTAAAATGTTGTTTCCAAGTTTGTACAAAAATGTATTTAAATAATAAAATGAGTCATTTAATAGTAATTTATTGTCAAACAAATATCAAAATACACAACAAAATATTATTTTTTTCTTAAACACAGCCAATTTTTGGGTGGTTCAAACGACATCGGATTAATGGGAACATAACTTTGTACATACGGAATATGCCAACCATTCTTACTTTCTTGGGCTGTACATAAATAAGGAAACGGCGACTGAAATATATTTAAAAATTATTAAATAAACATCTAAATATTTCCAAATAAATTGTCACCTTTATATGGACCTGTCCATTATTTTCCGCATAAATCAGTGAATGCTGATGCAATTGCTGCCATCTTCGGAAAAGTTTCTTCAAATATGAGTCCATTAATAAGTACAGGTGACCCCTCATAAAATCTCTGCTTAAAAAACTGGTTCCCAAGCCGCTAGACATTGTGGCATAGAGTAAAAATGGATCATCATGAGATCTTAAAATAAATATTTTTGAACTTTTCCCTTATCCATTGATCATCAACTTACATGTTTTGGGCCAAAAACATTTTAGAATTCGATTTAATAAATTCCAAATATTGTTTCGGCCATTTATTCATATGTACTCGACCCAAAACTAGAATTTTTTTATTCTTCATTCGAAAATGTCGAACTACATTTGATACCTGGAAATGTTCCACAAAATTAATTAAGATTATAATTATATATACTGGGTGTTTTACCAGTCTGCCATAAACATCTGGACGTTGTTTATTTCCAGCAGAATAAGCTACATTCAAACCATCAATAACCATATCATATTTTCCGGACGCTAAAAATGTTTTGAAGCGACTCAGTTCTTCAGGATTTGTTTTTGCAAAAATATTTTTTCCGACGATGACGTTATCCATAAAAACTGATTTTAGTTGGTTGAATTCTTCCTGATTTATTTTAATTTCCTGGAGATTTTCTTTACAGCAAGAACAAATACCACTTAAAATTAAAACATTTCTTTAAATTTATTTTTTTAAATATAATATCTGTACAAACTTTTTATTTATAGCAGTGTATACTCCGCGATATGGCTTCAAAATTTCCAAAACATAATCAAGAACTTCTTTTGTAGGTAAAATTTCGTATTCCGCAAAATATTTAAATAAAAATTCTACATTTTCAACCAAATCTTTTTTAGATTCTTTAATTTTTCTGAGCCATGTTACATACACGGATGGATGAGGAAATTTATCTTCATCTAAAATGTTATTTACAGTAATTGGCCTCTAGAAAATATGTGCAACTTACTGCTCATTTCATGAATTAGTTTCCATCCTAAATCATTGTCATTATTTTCAAAAGCTGCTTTTATTACAACGCTGTAAGTTCCAATACTTGGTCGAACTGTTAACTTCATATTTTCTATGAGATCCAAACATTGTTTCCATTCTTTAGTCAAGGAAAGAGCTGGAATAACATTTTCTGCTGTTATGCTGGCTAAAATTGGATACTGATCCTTTATTTGCTTGTACCTATAATTTATGACTTAAAAGTTATTAAAATACAACTAAAAACTTTAGTACCCACATTGCTAAAATAATTTCTTCGTCTGCTTTGCTTATCGTGCTGTTTTCTTCGTTGCAGACATGACATAATTTCATAAATTTTCCTAGAGCACCTATATTCAGATTTTCATTTTTGGACTGATAAAATTGCAGCAGAGATTTTGCAGCTTCATAATTTTTAGAAGCTATGCAATAACCGATTGCTCTAGCATCAAAATTTACTTCGTTTATAATTTTTCCACGAGTGAACACAGCATTTTTCAATGATGTCCATTCTTGTATAGATGGGACTTTACCACTTTCTAAAGCTGTTGATAGCAATTCTTCTTGTAATATTTCTTCATTTTTATAAAGCGGAATTCGTCGAGGAGTCTCTGTTTTAAATGATTCGCTGTGTTTACTTGGTAAATTTGAGGTTAGGTAGCTTTACTTACTTTCTGGATTAATTACTCGTGATTTTGATATATTTCTGTAGAGAATTTTATGTTCACTTACACTAAAAACTCTTGTAGAGTTTTGTAATAAATTACAAAAAAATTTTGAAAACATTACAACAATAACTACAACAGCGCCGCGATTATCAAGCGACAATGTGAAAGCTTTTGTCTTGTTTGTTTACTCGTCCATCTTTAGTTGGTTGTGAAAATTCGTTTTTCAACAGTTGTTTTTAAATGTTAATTTGCAGATTTATTTGAATTATGCAATTTTCAAGTTTTATATAGTGTAATTCAATGTGAATTGTGAAGTGTCATCTTCGATTAAACACAAGGGAGGCGCAAAAATCTTGCTATTTGGAGGTTAAGTTACAGATTCAAGATAAGTTTGTTTATAATTTTTCGTAACTAATTTTTAATTGTTTACAAAACATATTGCAAACAATAACATATTATATGTAGAAAGTAAAACGATGAGCAATATGATGAAAATTGATGCCCAAGGGCGCAACGTAGAAACTAGTCCAAGGGACTTAAAATATAACAGACTCGTTAATAATATAAATGCTGCTAGTTATTTAAGAAAAAATATAGTAATTATTAATGACATAGATATTTCGGAGGCTATAGTTGAAGCTGATGATTGCGGCAATAATATTGTAAAATCTTTCGGTGATTACGATCCTGATACACCAAATATATTTAAAGATCTACTCTTGAAATCTAGAAAGAAAGTAGATATTGAGAAAAGTTTAATAGATGTATATTTAACCGAGAAGCGTCAATCTCTACAAGATAAATTAATGAAAGCCACGGAATTATACAAAGCCGGGCTTTTTCTTAAAGCTAACGAATTATATGAAAATGCTCTGGATACAATTAAATACGATAGTTACCCAGATGAATTCATGCTAAGTGATTGTGATATATTAGCAATAAAATTTGGATTAGTTTTAAGTAAGATTGGAGTGAATGATTATTCAAGTTTACGCACGGCAGAAGAAATTTTAATTTCTTTAATTGATAAGCATGGAGATAAATTTCCATCGATGTATTATTATTTAGCCAAAGTTTATTATAGTCAAAATAAATATAATAAAGCCAAAGAAATCCTTGAAGATGGTTTAAAGATATTAAACAGTCTTGAAAACTTAACTGTGATAAAGTGGCCAGGAACCAATGACAATATGGTGGAGAAGTCTACCAAAACTATTTTGGAACAAAATATGGTGTCTGTTCTCCAAACATGTCAAATTTTTCACATGCCCGACTCCAAGTGCTACTTTTCTCTTTGCGAGGAAAACAACAGCATATACTTTAAGTTAGTAAATCTCAATTAATTTTAAAGTTGTTTAAAAATTATAATATTTTCGTTGTTATAGAAGCCCTGGGTTTGCGGGATACGTGAGCGTAAAATGTTCGAACAAATGCAATTTTACATATCATAGATCATGCTGGAAAAAGAAAGTGAAATTGGATGGTGTTAAAAAATTGAATTCATTGCTGGATCAACTTTGTGCTACGGATGATTGTTCAGGCGTGCTTATTCAAATTCAAATATTTGATGATTCTTTGCAGTTACTTAGCACCACATCGATCAAAGGTATGTAATTATTACAGTTTTGATCAAAGAAACGTCGCCAATTTAAATTTTTGTCAGATTTTTTTTATATTGACATTTTAAACGTCTTAAATAATTTTAATGACAGATTTTTTGTACAATTTCTTACAAGATTTATATTTAGGTGATTAACGTTTCAATCAATCAACAATCAATATCCTCATCCATTGTCTCACCCTCAATCTTAGTTTTTCATATAATATTACTAATAATATATTTTATACAGATCAAAGCAAAGGTAGTAAAAATGGCTGTAAAATTTCGTCGTCTAAAAATGATACAAAGTCCAAGACTGACGCAAACGAAAAGAAAGATAAATCTCTTCCAAAACAAGATGAAGAGGAAAAATCAGAAAAGGGCGCATGTACTGTAACAGCACCCGTTCCTGATAAACAAGAATTATCAACTACGAAAAATGTAGAAAAGGGCGCATGTACTGTAACAGCACCCGTTCCTGATAAACAAGAATTATCTACCACGAAAAATGTAGAATCAGCAAAAACTGAGGAAATGACCCAACTAAAAAAGTTTACTTTTAACACCAACGCAAAAGAATACGTTCCAGCTAATTTAAAAGTGGACACTAATGATATGAAAGTTTGCGAACTACAAAGATTCTCATTAAATTCAAACGCTAAAGAATATGTTCCTCCTGGGAGAGTAATGGAAATGTTGGTGAAAAACATGAATTATTGCGAACAAAATACGCAAACTACCGAAAAAGTTTTCAACCAGGTAACTATTTCTACTTTAATTTTGATAGTATATCTACATAGATATTTATAATTTCAGGCTGAACACGATTCGTTAAAAACCGATATAACTCTTTTACAAACTGAATTATTTAGAACCCAAGAAAATTATAATGTTCTTCTGTCTCAAATAGCTTCCGGAGAACTCTTGAAAGAAACCGTTGATGCCTCAACAGAAACTGAATCAACTGTTTGCCAAAATTGCGTTCAGTTAAAGTCGAATATAATTCGTAAAGATGAAGCGTTTTTCAATGTTATTTCTCTTGTAAGTAAAACAATTATTAATATTTAAAATATCTTAAATTATTTTGATAACAACAATGGAACTGTAACTCCATGTGTCGTCCAAGAAACGAGAACTCCTTGCATGTATTTCTCAGTTGTAAAATTTAGTAATATCCCGATGTATACTTTTAATTATACCGTTTATAATTTTGTAGAATGAACAGCTGGAATATCAAGTTCAAGAGCTTAAAGAAGAATTGAAGAAGTTGAAAGAGACTCGGTTATTGGAAATGCAAGCCATTGCTCAAAAGGAACAGAAGAACATTGACAGTAGCAAAATTTTACTGCGAAAACTCCACGATGTGACGTAAGATTAATTGTTGAATTAATATTTGAAATGTTTACGAATTTGTTTTTCAGGATGGAAAACAAAAAGATTGAGGAGGAATTCAATATGTATAAATACAAGAAAGAAACCGAAAAGGACGAGAATCCATCTTTGCAGAATATACTATTGGCACAAATTAACTACGTCAAGAATTTTTACTTGAGCTACATGTCCATGTAAGGAAAATAATCGTTATTTTTTAAATAAAATTGTAATTTTATGTTATGTATAGGTTTGAAAATAAATGTAAACATATGATTTGGGAGCTAGAGGATATAAAGACTTTGACCAACGCGAATACTTTACCCTCTTACACAGAAATCGAAGAAAATTTATATATGTGGCACCAGGCTTTAGAAACAGCAATTAAAAATCATTCATTTGTCATGGTAAGTGCATACTCTATTAACTAATACCAGCCGTCAAAACATGCTACCAAAAGTGTTAGTAGAAGGGGAATCACAGGATTAAATTTAAAACGACAACTGTCGGCTGTGGGATTCGAACTGAGGATATTTACCCCTAAATTCTGCTGAATTATAGAAATTTCCATTGCAAGACCGTTACTCAGAATTTTACTGGCGAGCTTATAAAGTTGTGATACACTGACTCGTAATAGTTATTTACGTGGTGAGCTTAGTAAAAGAATCTTTACGGGCGAGCTGGAAAGTTTATGGGGCGAGCGAAATTAATTGCAAGCGTGCCGCGTACAAAGTTTTATTTCATCCTACACAGTATTTAAAAAATTATTTTTATTAAAATATAAGCCCGTAAAATTTTTAACAAGCCTGTAAAACTTTACAGGTCTATGTACTGTAATTACTCATTTACTTAGTTACCAAAGTACGTGTAAAGTGTCATTTACATAGAAGGTAAACTATTCCATGGAAATAGTTTTTAAAAACATACACAACAAACGGTTTAAAGATACCAGTTACTAGAGACAGAACTCTATAATAGTAGATTTACGATTCAATATATCTTGAAATAATGTTACTGTTTTCAGATGTTCTACGAGGGATTGCAAAAAAAATACTCAACCAATTTTTCCGAAGCTATATGCGCTTCTCCAATACCAAACTTGACTCCAGAACCAGTTAGCGTAATTCTCCGCCACTTTAAATCAATTTTCGTTGTTAATAAAAGACTAGAACAAGATCTCAACAGACACATGGCTAATTATTACAAGCTAATAAGTATGCCATGCCCAACAGGTTTTAATTATGATATGTCACTATCTCCTCCTCCAATTTCTGTACAACCTGAATTGAAAGCTATTCCTAAAAGTGTATCGAGTTTAAAAGCAATTGAATCGACAGAAGTGAGGCTTCTGCAGCCTCCTCCTGGACTGGGAGGAGAACCAGTTGTTTTAAATCAAGAAACTAGTGATGTAAAAAGGAATGATCGTTCTAGTACTGAGAATGTAGATGTTTCCAGTGTACAAGAAAGAAATTTTTCCGAGGTTTCAGAAACCTCAAACCCAGTTGAGCCAGTGGCTAAAAAAGAATCGACGAACACAATTACTTCAAGTGCGGCAGCAGCAGTGTAAGATTTTATTTCTATCATTTAATAACCTCCAAGGTTTTGCAAATTATTTTTATTCTAGGCCAAAAAGCCCAGAAGTAGTCACTCCAGATCGTTATTTATACAAACTAAAACAAAAGTACCCATTAATCCCATCGCATATTCTGGAGGACGCAGTACAAATTCTTCGAGCATCTCGCGGTGGTTTATCAGGGCTACATTCTACAACATTAAGGCCGGAAATAAATATTATTATTGCGCAGTTGATGAAAACGGAGCGCCAGAAACCTGGGTATGTGACTCGTCATAAATTATATTTTTCGGTGGATGAAAGCGAAAAACTTGACTGAGGCAGATAGATGCTATAAGGCCACACTTGTTTGTAAAGCGGTTGCTATGTCAAATCATAGCACAACAAAGATAGATAGCCCAACAACTATCTGTTTCTCATTGTCATTGCAGTTAGCTTTCTAGAATAATTATATTTCAGTAATTGTATCTGCACAACACAGTAAGTCCTGTTTCAACTCCTAATAACATAATATACTATTTTTTAGGTATCAGAAAATAAGCAGTAGATGTGCGTGGGCTCCTATTAATTCCCAAACTCAGTGGCAAAATAGAGGTCCCCGGGGAAACTGCTCAATATGTTTCGAAAAGATGACGCAGAGTAATTCTACCCAGTTGAGATGCCAACATATTTTTCATACTATGGTGAGATATTTTTCATTTTCTAATCTGTCGTTTTGTAAACAACTTAAACTTTAAATTTAATTTTTTATGTTGTTTATTGTTGCAGTGCATTAGAACATGGCTCCAAACCGATGGAATTTGTCCGATTTGCAGATCATTCGCTATGATGGACGATGAATTCCCGCCTTTGAAGTGAACCTTAATTTTATAAATAAACATTTTTTACTTTTTTAAAGAATAACAGTTAAGTTTTTGTTTCAAATATTTAATATTGTATCAATATTAAAAGAATAAACGTTTATTTTCATTAATAATTGTTTCAATTCGACCGCCTACTCCCTACATTTTAGTTTTCTTCTTTGCCGCAATCGCAAAGTGACAGCTTTTCGCTGCAAGTAAAGTAAGGTTAGATTAGCGAATAAATGTGTTTGACACAAATTATTTTAAAATGAATCAAGCTGATGTTTCAAAATTAATATCACAGCTTCGTGTTAAGTTATATCCTAGGCCAAGAAAATTTAAAAATCCTGACGGACCCGAAGGGCGTTTAAAAAAATTACGGAAAACTGTAACCGCACTTGTAAAACATGAGAGAATTGAGCTAAACTATCCTAGAGCTGATGAAGCAAGAGCTTATGCTGAAAGAGTAAACTTGCACCTACCAAATAGTAATTTTATCGCTAATCAATTATATTTTTAGCTGATTTCAGAAGCAATCAGACATGGAGATACCCACAAAACGACGATGGAAATGGCAGATTTCTGGCTGGAAGAAAAGCAGCTTGTACACAAACTATTTAAGGTTCTAGTGCCCCGATACCAGAATTTCAAGGTGTCATACACCAGCATGTACAAAGCTCCAAGACCGTACCCTGGAGATTATGACCAAAAAGCTGTGCTTGAATTACGAGGAAATCCTTACCCAGCTTTGGTTAAAGATAATTTCCACAATAGGAACTTGATTCATAATGTATTATTAGATGAGGCGAGGAAGGAATATAGGGCGCAGAAATATGCTGAAATTGCGGCGAAGATTTCGAACGAGGAAGAGAAATTAAAAAGCACACCTGTAGTAGAAAACTCGAGCAGTAAACCGGAACCTACTCCAACTTCATAAATATGTTTTGTAAATTGTAATATAATTTGTACTTGTTATTTAAATTGATTTAGAGTGAAATAAATATTAATTCATTATTATATTGTTTTATTTGTTTGTTTGTATTGAAAATAAACAATTCTGCTATGAATAATAAAACAAAAGAACTACGAAAAAAATAGCATATCTGACGATGTTCAAATGTTCGGCACCTTAACCGTAACGCATATTATATTTAACAATAATTAAAGATAAATAATATTGTTTATTGCTTATTGGAAAATTGACAGACTATTTTATTATTCTTACCTTGTGTTCTGATACTCTACGTAAAATCACAAATTTTAAGCAACAGAACTTGAAAATTATTATTAGAACAATCAAATAACTTGAGAAACACTATATAAATAAAATTTAAGTGGACAATATTTATATTAAAAATGGTTTTTAAGCGTTTTTCGTAAAGACATTCGTTGCTGTTTGATGTCAAAATTATACTACGTTTAATGGAAAATTATGTAACAGAGCCAACTGATTAATACTATAATATAAAAGTAATTGAAATTAAATATATGTTTAATACAGCTTAAGACAACAAAAAATATCAAATATTTAATAAAATACATGTATACTAGACCAAAATCATATCATTTGGCCCAGTTAAAATCATACAAAAGAATATTGTTTAATTCACCATGTTTATAGATTAAAAATGTTGAATTCTATAATACGCACACAAATATATGTAAGGGAGGTATTATGTTTATGTTACGAATTGATTAGATTTTGGTAACATTTCATCAACAATATGATAGATAATTTGAAGGCCTATCAGGGTTTTTGAGCATATCTTAATAATAAATAAATAAGATAGAGTAAATTTCATTGCAATCAAAAAGATGTAGAATAATATTACTTATAGTCATTATTTAAAACAGTTTTCTATATTTTGTTGTCATCCGATTTAAAAACAGTATTCGTGATATCAGCCAATATCTTTGGGCCAAATGAAATCTTTATGCTAGTGATTTTTGTTAATTTGTTATTATTTCAGTTGTTATTTTCCCTTAAAAAATTCTTTAAAAAAACAGAATTTAAGATACATATAAATTGAGTATGTAGTTTTCCCTCAGAACAGTTTTTTAAAGTTATTCAAAAAGTCTCCTTTATAACAAATATACTATTATAACAGGTAGATAAAAATTTAACTATTGGAGAAACTACAAATGAGACGGGCATGATTCCTTCAATACAAATTTAATTAGGGATGTGTGGAAAGCTAGTGAGATGTTAGCTAATTGTTAGAAACGTTTCACACGTGACTTGAACCAACCGTGCACGTGTCTATTCAATTTTGTTCACCCTCTACTAACAATGGGGTGTTCACCACTCGTTACTTGTTACATTACACGGTATAACGCCCACAAATGTATTTTGTATCATCATCCTTTTTTCTCTTGCATTATAAGAAATTTATTCGTATTATAAGAGATATTTAAAAAATTAAACCAAAAATAAACAAGTACCTTTCCCTGTAATATTAATAAAGCAAAGTGTTTTACAGTTTGACTATTTGTGTTACTACTTTAATAAAAAACTAATTGCAATAATTTTACGTGAACAAGTTCGACAGACTGCCAATTTCACAAATAATAATTTCTCCATATACAGTTGTACAAAATTCAATTTCGTATTATTGTTTTTGAGAAAACCAGTATTAAAAAATCGACTTTGTGAACGTGAAATAGGAAAAATGGTTTTGTAATTTAAAAACATATTCTATTTTGAAGTCTAAGCCCTTATGCAAATAATTTTAAATATATTTGTAATCAAATATCATTAATTCTGATGAAAATTAAATTATCTCTATTGTTTTATTTGAGCCATGTCTCGTATCTTATGCTAGTTTCGATATTTACGTTTAGTCGCGTCTGTCGGGATTCCAGTTAACTGAGAAATTAAATAAAAGGCTGCTAGTGCCAGCTGGGACTCCTGCGCTTCCCTTGGGACCTGAACACCGATGTTCCACATCGATTCGTACTGCCAGGATTCCAGGATACAGGATAGATACAGGATACACGGTGAACGTATCGTTGTTAGGTTTTCGGGCATTTCTTTTTTGGTTATAATTAGGTTTAACATTGTTAATCGTTCAGTATCATTAATTTCAAATAAAAACTTTTTAACCAAAAATTAAACCAATAAAAAGAAAACAGAAAAGCGAAAAATAAAATATACTTTTTTAGTCTTAATAACTAAGCTCCTAAACTAATTTAAGTTACTAATTTTGAGTCGTCGCCAAAGAAACAATCATCGAACGCCGACTAAAAGATAACTTTTATTTTTCGTTTTTCAGTTTCTTTTTTCGTCGGTTCAATTTTTGTAAACATGGTTTTATTTTTTTTTCTTACCTATTTTTCTACTCTTAGAGGTGGATGAAAAAGAATCGTCGAAAACGGATATCCCTGTACAAAGTTATGCATGGTAGAATCGATTAACAGGTAAAAATTCAGTGGGTGAACAATGATACCCTATTTTCCTACCCATATGGATGGCATTTTTTTTCTAATTTAAATGGGACCAACTTCGAGGTATACCAATATCCAATAAAAAAGAATCAGCTCTTCTTTTTTTTTTTGGTCGGTTAATAAAGAAATCAAGAAAATGATTGTTGTTTCTTCTACTGTACTCTTTAGTCACATCATCATCATGATTTGATTAGAAGATAACAGTAACTTTAAATTTAAACTAAAAACTTCTTTAGTAAAGATGTTATTTTAGAACAGGTTGTAGGTATTTTAAAAGTTATTCAGATTGTATTGATATATGTTTATTTATACATAATAAAAAAATTATTTACAAATTTATTTTAAAATTGTAGGCAGTTTTTAAATACATGTATACGAAAGGTACTAGAAATAAGTAAGCGTATTTAAGAAATGAATTCTTAATATAAATATGTACAACATTAAAATGACTAGAGTACATTATAATTTACAAATATATTTCAAAAGATAAATGGCAGAAAAATGCGTAGAATATTCCATTGGCACATTTTATAATTATACAGAATAAAATAATTTGGTGACTGTAATGTTTTAGTGAATGATGTGAGATTAGAATAAGTGAGTGAATTTGTATATTTGGGTAGTACGTTTTCGAGGGATGGACGTATTGACCGGTAGATTGAAAGGCGGGTGTATGCAGGGTGCAAGGTATTGGGTGATCTGGGTACATTTCTCGAAATGTGAATGTAGCTGAGATGCTCAATTGAGTGTTTATAATCGTGTGTTAGTGCCCACATTGATGTATGGTTCTGAATGTTGGGTGTCGATGAAGAAGCATGAACGACGTATAACTGTTGTAGAAATGAAATATTTAAGAGGAGCATCAAAATACATTGGTGTATCGCGTGAGATTAAGAAGAATATTGTTTTGAAAGTGGAAATAAGTTAGTTGAGGTGGTTCGGCTATCTTGAAAGGTTGGTGAAACTTATATATGCAGGTGAGATTGAGGGTGAACGAATGTGTGAACGTCCTAGGAATTAGTGGTTAGGTATGATTGATGGTTTATTGTTTGAAAGAATGATGAATGTGGAGGAAGCGAAAGTGGTTCGTTCTATTTCACTGTGTGGGATATAGCGTGACGTATGTATGTATGTATGTACATATTCGTACTTTACTAATAAGAAAAACATGGTCGTTATTTGGCATAATTTCTTCATTTATACAGTATCTTTGTTGAAGTTATTTGAAGCACTAGAACCAGAGAAAATCTTTCTGTTCTTCTTAAACATCTAACACATGGTTGAGGTACGCAATGTAACAGATCGCCAGCCTTAATATTTCAATCTTGGACAACTTCTTGTCTGGTGGTAAAGTCGGCAAAAGCTTTCGCAGTTCGGCAAAAGCTACGTTGAAAGCTTCAACTCGAATACGTTCTCTGGTAGCGTGAGCTGTGCGGTACTTCTGGGTCGCCCGACGACGACGACGACGTTCTTCGCGAGATAGGGATGCCATGTCGCCTCGTTCTCTAAAAAGAAAATGAAATAATTAATAATAGTTAACCTAACAATCGTTAGTTATATAGACGATACAACAAAATATTGGCATAATTCGGATTCAACAATAGCATCGCAACTACTAGAAAAGAATCTGGATCTAATCCAATGTTAGCTAAAAATCTGGAGAATTAGAACCATGGAAATTAAATCTACCTACATCATCTTAACCACTAGAAGAGACACATACCCACATACGCCCCAGTTACCTCAAGCCGATGACGACAAATATCTAAGAATGCACTTAGAACTAAACAGAGGCCACACCCCTACTTCAGGTTTTGCTGAGAATTTTCCTGGGGCTTAAGAGAGGAATTTTCGGGTAAACAGCAAAAATCCATCCTATCCACTGACAACAAATTACTACTAACTAGTTTGGCCTTATGGCATCGAACTACGGGGGTTAGCAAGTACCTCCAATATCTAAATTATCTAAAGATTTCAATCATAAATTCTTCATATGATTGTCAATGCTTCATGGTTTGTCCCCAACTGGATTATTTTAAATGATATTAAAATGCCTTTCGTTAAAAAAGAAATTCCTGTATATTCAAAGACTAAAGTGTCACAAACATAAACTAGTAGTGAAACTCAAGCAGTGTTAAATGTTTAAAACATCAACCCTCTAGAGTCTAGATTTACAAGACCGTTATAAATAAGTTGAAGATCTTCAACATAAGACATAGAGTATCCAAAAATTTAGTGACAATGTATTTTGTTTAAATTCAATTTAAACAAAACAATAAAGAGATCTTGATGAAAACAAAAATCAAGATTGAATCGCTCTCTAGATTTACCGGACCGATATAAATAGTTTATATTATGATTAAGTACTTACTTTATCTTTATAGTATTAGTCAATTGTAATAATAATAATTAGGTAAATATAAATAAAGTACTACCAATGGGTAGTTGCTTTCCCATGTCATCTAATCTTCTATCACTAAAATTTGCACAAAAACATACATATATCCACCGAAAATAGAAAACAGCTAGTGGAAAATATTCGTGAAATGTGTCAGTTTCCCGTGCCGTGGATGATATCGCCATAAATTCGCGTGAAAGCTAGCACTTTACAAACATATTTACGTCGGAAATAAACACATGCGATATATCGACATATCTTGCGATAATAAAACTGACAGTCGTAGAGTCGCAGTACATGTTTCAATTCCTTTAAAAGCAAGCGGAGATGGCTGTTACCTGCGTCGAGATGTGGACATATGCAGCGGGCCCGTGGTGGTTGTAATCGCGTGGAGCATCTCCTGCTGGCTGCTGCTGTCGGTGTCGGAGAATGCCCCTTGGAGGCTCATTGCATTGCAAGTCCCCACAATGCTGATGCTGTGGTGGTTCACTTCCCGGGATTCTGGAATTGTTATTTACGTTACAAGTCCGGTAAATGAGTTTTTATGGTAGGAATTTTGAAACGAGTACCGTGAAAATCATTAACAGACGTATGACATATAACATTTTTGAACGAAAGTTTAATTTCTTTTTTAAAAACAATCAGGTCTTCTTGATTTAACAAAAATAAATGAATAATTATGGTAACCAATATAGTTTTGTTGAAATTTCTAACATTTTCAAAAATGAATGCGGAAATAGCTATATTATACAACAAGCATGGAATGGTACTCATTTCTCAGTCGTATGCTGCAAATCTTACGAGTATGAAATAAACATTCCATGTAAGTTGTACACTATACTTTTTCTACGACCACGATATTAATTCCTAATTCATTTAATTTTAATAATAAATTTGTCCCGCTTTCACCATTCCAATATTTGACAATAATTCTAAATAAGTATCCTAGCAATGACACCTGTATTGAAATGAAGTAACCTGTACTAAAATGAAGTAACCTGTATTGAAATACTCACAAAACAAATTCATTTCGCACGATGCTTGCAATATACCTCATACCCCTAACAACAACAAACATACAACGAGTAGATTTCTCAGTGGTCGTAGAAAATTAATATATTGTACAACAAGCATAGAATGATACTCATTTCATACGAAGGCGAATACTGCAAATATTAAAAGTATAAAATGGTCATTTCAAGCGAGATCTACACTACCATTTTTCTACGGTAACGATATTATTTCCTAATTAATTTATATTTTAACAATAAAGATGTCATTGTTTTTTTACTAGAGTATGATAATCCTAGCCACCCTAAAAATAAAAAAGAAATTTGTGTCTAACATTTAATGACAAAAATGATTTCGAACAGATTTTTCATTGTTATCAAAATATGCATTTCGAGAATTAAGTTAATATCAACAATAGAACTAAATTTCTGCACTCTTTATTGCAAACCAGTTGAAAATATAAAGAAACCTAAATCATTCTTTCATATTGTATCACATTTACATGTTTACTGGACTTCAGTCCGGTAAATGGAACTTTACAGTATTGCTTTTTTTTGCAGTGTTGAATCGTTGTCAATCATTATTTTAATAGGATTTGATCTACAATGTCGTTTTTCTTCAACCATTAAAATATTTGTTTGTTATATTGTTTCATATTGCTATAGATACATGTACATTGTAAACACATTTTAATTTCTAGCGATAACTTATAGATAACGTGAGGTATAAGTTAATATCTAACAGTTCTGTTAAAACCTATTATGTTTCATAAACTTTTCGTCAATAATCAAATTATATGCCACCTCATAGGTATTTTTTTCTCAAAATTTAAGTGTTATAATTCGGAGCGTAATAATTATGCGTGAAATGATTTCTCACGCCCTCGTTCGCAACTTCACACCCAATACAAACACCCTAGCTAATCAAATCAAATAATCGAATTAAATATCATGTTTGCGTGATTGATAATGCTGATTACATCATCAGGAATTATGATGTTTATTCCGAAACCTTCGGGAATCACCAGTCACGGGTACAAATCCCTCAGGAGCGGGAATTACTTCATCAAATCGAGGGGACAATTCGAATGGTTACTTTTACCCAAACTGAACAAATATTCACGAAAATAACTAAGTAATAAACTGTCTTTATATAAATATGGATTTGTATTTGGGTGATTTCAAGGGTCGCTAACTTACAGTGGAATGTAGTAGGACTTAAGGGGGTTGTTTAATATCGAATTCGTATCAATATTGCATTTGATAGCCCATATTTTACACTCGCATTTATTATTCCATTTCTGTACTGATTTTTACTGCAGAACTCATGAATTTACAATCTTATGTTTATAACATAAATAATCATACATTTTTACTTATTTTTGAGTACAATATGTAATTATTATTTACATTAAAACAGATCTAATTATTAGCCCACGTAAAAAAATCTAGTCAAGTAATTGAATATTGTTTTTAATCATTACACATTCAATATTATGCGGATTTGCGAAAAAGTATTGTAATCCCATTAAGACAGTAAGTCTTATAAATATTTATCTAAAAATTATCATTTACCTAAGAGTACATTGTAATACATAGATGACGTAATAATTTAGACTTGTACAGCAACAATAATAGCGTAAAAAAATATTATATTTGATTAAAGCATATTTTTCAGGTGATACGAAAACATTTGGGGTTGGACTTGTTTCGCACTGTTCCAGACATAATACATCATAGGTTGTCATTGTTAAATGAACTTATCTTATTTTACTGATTTATAAACACATCATAAGCATTACTCCAACTATAATTGTACTAAGTAACCAATCGACTTTTTTTTTCATTAGTAATCATCTTTAAAGTATGATAACAAGTTCTTTTAACATTGACACCTTATATTGCATTTTATCTGGAACAGTACGGAGATATATAAACTAATATCCATAGGAATACATTAATGACAGTAAAATAATATTGCGTCTTAGCTAAAACTCACAGTTGATGACAACAAAGTAAGATTGATTACTATGCACCATTTTGACAGGATCCAGAAATACCACACCTTACACATTATATTTTGTTCGATCGGACGAAAACTGACTCTTTTTCGGTGTATTTTCGAACCGCAAAGTGTATTAATCCGGTATTATAGTGTCGTTGCTAGGTTACGATAAATAACAGTACGGGAATATCTTTTCCGGACACTAGCAAAAGATTTAGCTTTTCAAATAAATTTGACGCTTGTGAAAATAAATAAATAAACCATGGATATGATATCCTCAGATATTTTTATCAAAACAACGCAATATTTTTATGTCTTGTTGGTTGTCTGACGTTTATAAATGAAATATAAAATAATTAATTATTGAATATAAACCGATCTAAAAAAAAAAAAAAAGTATGTGCACCATGTAGGAAAAGTAAACTTCCCGGACTCCTGGATATATATCACTTTTCCTTCTACATACACAATATTCTATTCTATGTCAATAACTAATTAATATTGCAGTAATCTTAGTCCAGTTTTTATCTTCTAATACAGAATAATCTTCCAGAGAAATATCGCACGGAATACAGTAGAATTTTAACTATTTTAGTGCTTTATTTGCAGTGCAATAACAGACATCAAACACTTTTAACAATTACGAAAATTTTTACCTCAAATTTTAATGAAGTTATCAAATTCAAATTTCAAATTTAGTTTTTAGATGTTCACATTACGAGCTGGTTAGTTTTAAGAAGCAATCCATTCTCTTAAAGTGGTAGTTTACTTGAAAGTATTTAAGATTTTTTTGGAAATATCTCAGTAAATAAATGAGTTAGATGTTACAGTAAAAAAAAATGTAGATTAATATTGGCTACTATTTTTTCTATATTTTGTACCGTTTAGAAATTAATATTTGCGGGAGGTTATGCGCTGGCCACAACAGATCATTACCAATAAAATAAATAATTAAAAATAACTCACCCTCAAATAAAACCACGTGTTGTCTCAAAACTACCCGTTATCTCCTAACAATCAGATGTGAACTGACTTGTCAACTTGGCTCCGGGATGAATCCGGGCGCAGCATCCCTTCCGGTCCAGTCCCGCCCCCAAAACATCTGCCAACCAATCACAGTCATTCTCACCTTGTTCTCCCGCCCTTGATCAATAATTTCATTGTGTATCATTCGTAATTTTAATCATATATCTTAGAGAGGCGTGTCATAATTTTATCTTGAATTTTGTCGATATATTTGAGACACAAAATATTTTACAGTTTAAACATTTCTTCAAAGAATGAACTGCTGTTTTGTTCGTTGTTAATAACAAGGTTTGTATTGAATGTTTTGTGGTAAGTTTATAGAATAACAGGATATATTGTATCCGAGAGAAGTCGATTATTAATTTAGGATATTTAAATGGCTGCAATAAATCATGGGACTTTGGTTATGCTTTGCACGGAAGCTTTTAACAGGTGAAGGACAAATACATAAATTCCATTAAGTTTTTTAGACAACTAAACATCTTTTATCCACATAATGATACCGGAATTAATGAAGGAGGCTATATCTTTATTTATAGGTATTCAGAAACGGAAACCTTGAGTAGTTGAATATTATACGACGGATTAATTTTATTTTGATTTGTTTGCTGTATTCATTTCGTTAATGATTTTAAATGAGGTAAGTGCTCTGGGTAACATTTCGGATTGTGGATCGAGACGTACTCACATAAAACAAAATTATCACAGTAAAAAAAATACTTCTCTTCTTCTCTTCTGCTAAGATCTTTGAAGACATATCGGGCGTCCAAAAAAACAGAAATCTTATGGTGCGTCCCCCCCCTGTGTATGATAGAATTCAGAATGTCACGTTGAAACAAAATTTAGACAAATATACAGGGTGTTCCATTTAAAATAAGAAAGTTGGGGTAACTTCCGGTTAAACTGGAAATAAAATATTTTTACTGTTTATGTAGACTGACGCGCAATTTGATGAAGTTCCTAAACATATAAAATTAAAAGTAGAAGAGTAAATATACTTCTACAATTAGCAGAATCACTCCTGATAAATCGTAGGCTTCAGAAGAATGCTAGGGATTTATAAGAGAAATTTTATTGGTGTCAAGAACAAAATTATGAAGAAAACTATATAACAATAGCCTGGTTATTCTCGTGAACAACATTTCTTTCATCAACAAAAACAGCGTTTTCTAAAAAGTAACCCATTTTTCTTGGACTACAAACATGAAAACGAGGTAACATATTACTCGTAGCATTGACGAAGTATACTATACTGTTGTATAAGTGCAACCCGGAGTTCCCCAGTTCCGGAGTGTAAATGGCGTCGGTGCCTGGCGTCGCCGTCGCCAAACGCACAAGATGCGTTTCAAATCCAAAACATTTGTCAAAGTATTAGCATTACCCCCTGATCGATACATGCCACGTTGTCATGCATTATTATCTTAAATTTGGTGCATTCCTTTGTCGTTTGAAACTTAATCAAATAAACAATATTGGTTTACTTTTTTTCATTTTATAAACATCCCAAATATTACAAACTTAAACTTATGTATCTTTTTAAATGGTTTTTGAATTCGATCACATAACATTATATTAAATTTCACACAGTGGGGTAGCACGAACCCTGAAACACAATTCCATCATTCGTTCACATAACAAACCATCAACTATACCTAACCATTTATTCCTCGCAGTGGTTCACCTCAATCTCATCCGCATATATTAGTTTCAGAAACCTTTCATTCGACATTCGCTCAAGATGTCCAAACTACCACAACTGACTCATTCTCACTTTCCTAAAATCATTCTTTCTCAATCTCGCACTCACAGTACACCTAACGTATTCTGGACCTGATAACTTTCCTCTCAAATACATCTTTTCCATTCATAGTGCGATTCATACATTCTCGTCTATTCTTCATACTCGGAATCATTCGTTCACGCAACAAGCCAACAAACCATCAAACATGCGATCGTAACTAACGATTTATTCCTCGGATGTCCACGTAATCGTTCACCCTCAATCTCACCTGCATATATTAGTTTCATTAACCTTTCAAACAACACTCACTATTTTAACAACACTCTTCTCAATCACACACTCACCAAACACAAATGTATTCCGCACACGACCACCTCTTGTATAGCCATACACTTCTCTCAAAAACCTCATTTCTACAACAGTTATACATCGCTCATGTTTCTTCATCCACACCCGACAATCAAAAGCATACATCAATGTAGACACTAACACACCATTAAACACTCAATCGAGCATCTCTAGATACATTCAAATATATGAGATCAGATAAAAGTAATTGTTTTTGTTAATCAAAATGGAGACAGGTACAAAAGGAGTTCAAATAAAAATTAACAAAGATGTTCCATCAAATGTAATACAACCGAAAATAGATAACAATTGTATTCATCTAAATAATCAGATTGAAATTACAATTTAGATAATCATTCATTCCGAAGTATCCTAAAAATAACCCAGAAATTTCATTATTTAGATGGATGAAGGAAACAACAAACTTTGCAAATTAAAATGGATTATGTCATCATTGATATAAACAGAAATAGAACCAGATCAAGATATTTGTCATTATACATTTCCTATACCTAACTGTAACATTATGATTAGCTAACATTGAATCATAAGATCCTTTTGTCCTTCAGAAACATCTTTGGGGGTTACTATTTGACGGCAATATAAAAAATGAGTAACTAATATAAAGTTTCTGATTCGTTTTATCGTTTCACTTTCCAATCTCGTGCGTCGATACTGAATGGCTTTCTGTAAAAACGTACTAAATAAAGTTTGTTTGTTTCTATGGTTGCATGTATGACCCTCGCCTTCGACTGTTACCCTCTGACTTGCACGTCAACGAATTCCTGGCGTCGACGTCAGTTCCACTCACAAACGCACTGAGAGAAATGTGCGAAGAAAATTGACGATGATCTTAAGATCATTTAGTATTTAGTGAATCGATGAACATATGAAATTATTTTGGGAATAATTTGGGAAGATGTCGCTGCACTTTCACGCTCACCAGGTATGTCAGAATTTTGTCAATAACTGCACAAATATTTTCGTGATGGAACAGTTTTACTTTGAAATGAATTTAAAAATAATTTTGTAGTCGCAGAGAAATGCGTTCAAGTAATTTTAAATTATAATGAACCAGTTTTCAATTTTCAGAACACGAACATTGTTCTGAAATATATTTAGTACCGATTTATTATATTTACAAGTTCTCATACAATAAGATAATTCATTTTTGAATCATGACAGCTTTACAAAACCTATTACTTATAGTTAATGATTTTAAAGCATAATAGACTTGTAAATTAAAATATTTCTAGAATTATTGATTACTTATATTAATAAATAATATTTTATGTACATTGACGAAGATTTTCGTTAATTTTTAAGGACTAATTAAAATGTTTGAACGTACTTTTCGTAACGTACACCTAAATTGAAAAAATCCTAAATATGCATATTTTTAGAAGTCTCTAAAATTAACCCCAGTCAAACAATAATTATTATTTTATTATCCTAGGTAGACCAACCCTTAAACTACCTATTGTAATAATATTTAGCTCATTTGATTTCTCCAAAAATTTTTAATGATTAAAATCTTAAAATTAGCAAAATTTCACGCAAATCTAAACTTTTGAGGGCCGTAACTAAAAAACTAAGCGAGATATCAAAAAACGGGCTCCAGTTTCGAATTTCCCATGCTTTAGTTAGCTTATAAACAAATTTTCAGCGATTTTTATTTTTTCGAGTTTTTGCCCAAAATCGGCCACAACAAGAATTTTTTAGGACCGATATCTTAACAATAAATAAAGATACGATCCTGCGGACTTCACCATTAGACTCAGCTCGTCAAAATACATAAATGAGGAAAGTTTTATTAAAATCTCTGTACAGATAGAATAGTTAGAACAAAAAGTCTGAAAATGGCCAAAAATCCGAAAAAAATTCATCTCTTAGAATTTTAATTTATATACCCTATCCCCCTATTTTCGACCCGAAACTTACGAAAAAGACGTTTTTAATGTTATCTAAGCCTTAATTTCAGAGATATGATCGATTTTATATGGCACAGATTTGAGATAAAATTGTGAAAAAATGTTTGAGCACCTGTATTTTAAAATTGATAAGAGATAATGAAAATTACTTACAATAGGCGTATTTAGCATACTTTAATTATGTTTTGAGCACAGTTTCACCATGATTACTTTTAAAATACATATTTTGCAATTAATCGAAAATGACTGATAAAATTTCGAAATATGTAAATATCGTCCAACTTTAGAAGCTTGTATCTTTGAAACCAATAAAGATAATTCCAATCGGATTTAAAATTTGGATTCCTCATACTTTATTGTAATACATGTCATAGTTTCACAATATTATATTAAGAATTTGTTATGTTGTGAAGGCATTCAATATAAGTAAGTTTTTTGCTAATTTCATAACTACCCCCTTGCAAAAATCAATTCTCCATTAACAATGACGACACAAAATTCAACTGTATGACGTCACTCTACATATTCGCGTGGCTTGGCGTCGTCTTCAGCCGCGATCGTCAGTTGTCATCGACGCTGGGTTGGCGCGACTTGTCATCCATTTCCGGTTTAATCAATCAACGAATCGCGGGTGAAAAAGGGTTTCATTGTTCATTTGCGACTTCATTGTTGTGGCTGCTCAATTGTTTTGTGTTCTGTGTGGTCGCATTGTGGTGAACACGGTTTTAGGGTCTGAATTAAAATATTAAAGTTTTGGGTGAATGGATTGAGTTGAGTTGAGTGACACTTTTACGCGGCGGAAACGGAAGGCTGTAATTTGTTGGCGGAAAAGGTTACCTACTATAATAATTGAGATTTATAAAGATATATTTATTTAATATAATTCCTGGTTTATACTGAATTTAATTTACTTTACCTGTTGTTGTTGAATTTACAAATTATAAGATTTAAAATTTACAAAGGGCCGGACTTTCTATCTACGAATAAACTTCCGAATAAGTTGTTCGTCGAATAAATAAAAAATGACAGCTAGAACACTTACTATCATTTGAGTTATCATTTCGATGCGACATTTTTCATCTATTCGGCTAATAATTTATTCGGTATTTTATTCGTAGATGGACAAATCGGCCTTATTTAAAAATATCACTATATTTCATTCCATATTCTAAATCCAGCCATTGACAGCTTGACTAGGTAACAAAAAACAATTTTTACAACAGTAAAATGTGTCAAGAGCTAATAGTTATTTACTTTACAAGTGGGCAAAGTAAGGAATTATCCACGAGAGAAATTTTACCTCACGAAGCCGAAGGCTGAGTAAGATAATTTTATCGAGTGAGTAATTCCACTTTGCCCACGTGTGAAGTATAACGTTTTATCCAACACTTCTTAATAAATGAAAAAAGTAATTAAGAAATATTATTTGACAGCGACATATGCTTGAAAGTTTTAAATTAAAATGTCAATCGAAGTAGTTACCAAGGTGTTGTGTGTTATTATTATTGTTATAAATAAAAAAATACTCACTAGTGGCTTTCCTCAAAATTATACCCACTAGTGGATAATCTGTTACTTTGCTTGTTTAAAATCGCCATAGTTATAGAGCATTTATTGAGAGGTGTTTGATAAACTGATTTATTTGTGAATTGTGATCATAAGATATTGTTGTAATATGGATGCGGAGAGTGTTAAGTATGATATTAATTTATAATAATTATAATTAAATCCAGTATAAAACAGCTTTAAGTCCATCATCAACCTTAGTTCTTGATTACTTTGGAGATCAACCGTTTTTCAAATCAACAGTGTGTCAATAACTTTTTACTAAAAAATCAAGTTGAATTTTAGATTGGCGAATTGCACTTTAAAGTCAAATATTCAACAACAAACATTCAATTTACGAATTTCCAAAAAGTTTCCACACACGCTATCACAGTATCTATCGTGTACAACAAGAACATGTCATCATATATGACAGAGTGACATCCACGCCACGTGTGAGTGTATGTGTCCACGTGTGTGTTTGTAAGGGTGTTTGAAGGTTGATGGGCCGCACCATCTGTCTCAAGGGTGCTACAAATCATGCTCAGGATAATCCTTAAACGCCACTACACCAGCAGGGCTTATATGCGTAACTCTGGCTAAAATTGGGGTGTTTGGAACACTTGTACGGAGTTAGAGTACACTGGAGTTGCACTTGTTTTATTCATACCCTGATTGTTGTTGTTGTTGTTGTTTAGTTGATAAATATAAGTAGTGACTTTGAAATTTATGCGGACAAACAGATGCAAAATTGTTCGTTTTGCTGTTTGTAATTTCACTCATAACAATCTCAATCCTTTTTCCATAGTTTCAATAATATAAATGGTAGATGCCTCTTCTAGTGCTGGGAGCAAAATTAGGAGAGATGAGTTAATGAAATAAAATGTACACTTATACAAGAATCAGTGCAGATAATATTAAAGATTATGAAAACTTTCGGGTTATTTACTACTTGATTACATAAAAAAATATTACAAGACAATAAAATATAATAATTATATAAATAATAGTATATTATGACCTGCTATTCAAGAATTACATGGAATTAATTTCAAAAACACAAACAAGTAGATTCACTAAAAGGATTAGCGCTAACTCCATTTTTATTATTAGTCGTAACTTCATTTTCCATTCTCAGAACATATTTATTTTAACTAAGGTTGTTGTTAAGATTGTTTAGCATAAAATTTTACACATTTTGTTAATTTAATTAATTTAGAAACAAAGTTACAGATGTTTAAAAAAATGGAGTTAGCGTTAATTCTTGTGAATTTGCCTGAAAGATTTTACCAAGAGAAAATAACTAGATGAGAAAACTAATTAAAGGCTCAATTGAAATCAAGAAACATGCAAATAATCTTAATTTAAATACAGCTTAATAAGTCGTGGTTAACTGTTGTTCGTCCTTAATTTTCTGTTTATTATTTTGTAAATATATAGTCTTGACTACGTATTTATTTATTGTAATTTACCTGATGACAGCAACACTTCGCTGTCGAAACGACATTTTTTAATTATTTTTTTACATAACTTTACCCAAGTATTCTAATAGCTTCTTTAATAATTATAAATTCGCGAGGCATGTCTTACAAAATCTAAATGAATATAGCAAGAATGTCATTTTATATTTAATGCCTTGCCAGACGTCAAACTTAAAAGCAGAAATAAATTAAATTTTTCGTGGTATTTAAACCATCCAAAGGCGAAACTGTTTATGAGAATTCCTACTTTGTGGGAATTAATTAAAGGTAAAATTTATAGCTTGAGTTAGCCAAGACTCACCTGCGATTGTTTTCGAGTAATGGGATTTCTTCATCCCTCGGATAAGTTACGTTGCTTGCGTGTCTATCACAAAAATCGAAAAATCATTTTATGAGACCCGTGCATCGTGATCGTGACATCTAAACATTAAACACGCTAAACGAATCACATAATTTCTTAAATTCGATTTTACATCTTTTTAAATTGCGTTATTACCAAAGAAAATATGAAGACATTCATATAAAGTCGGCCATGAAATTACGACGTAACAAAAATAAAAGAAACGTAAATCAGGAAGTAAACCAACATGGTTTTGTAATATCGTTATTTAAAATTTTAAATTACTGTTGAAGTTCTTACTCTTCTACTTACTTTCTTAGACAGGGCTGACTAAAACTGATTTGTAAATTTATTCTTGATTACCTTAGAGATCAACAAACAGTACTTCAAAATTTATGTTGTTAGTTATTTTAAAAGTACGTATAATGTCTGTTGGGTGAAACTGAGAATAATTGTGAGCATATATGAAGTAGAGAAATGTTTAAATATGTTATTGAATGTAGATAAATATATAGTGTTGGTGTTTGAGAAGAATAATTAGGTGTCTGTAAAGTTTCAGTGAATGCTGTAAAAGTGAAACAAGTGAATGAATTTGTATACATATTTGGATAGTATATTTTCGAGGGATGGACGTATTTACTGGGAGATTGAAAGGCGGGTGTCTTCAGGTATTGGGTGCCTTTGTACATTTGCTCGAAATGTAAATGTAACTTGATTTAAAGATCGGTCCTGATCAAACCTAGTTGATGAATATGTTAGACCTAGTAATTCTTTTTAATGCGATGTTCAGGATGATCGCCCAGCATAATTATAATTTCTCGCCACTTACCGTTTCATACAATTAGACTCAAAATCAAATCAAACTTGTACGATCATTTACCCCCTATACCGTATCATCCCTTAGTGTAGCACTCGTGTAATTCGTTGTTAGGGGCGCGAGTAACTACCCCCTCGTGTCCAGCAGTCACACCCTCGAACAATTGAATAACGGCGCAAAAAACTGCCTGGTATTCTCACCCCCAGAATTGTTAATACCTTAGTCCGATGTTTACATTTTTGTAATCCAGCACATTTATCATTATATTGTTAAACGGACGGCGAGAAGCAATTTTTTACGCTAATGATTGCAGGTTTTTTTAACTTGACATTGCATCTAATCCCATGTTTTGTAATGGTGAATTTGTAAACATTGACAGGTGCCAGCTACTGACAACAAAACAGACATTGGCTGGTACCATGAGCTCTGTTTTTGGGTGTTTTAAAAGAAGTGTTTTAGTCTCGGTTTTAGCGCTGTACAATGTTCTAAAATTATTATACAAATACTTCAAATAAAAGTGGTAGATAAAATTATTTTAGAACATTGTACATCGCTAATACACTTCTCTTAAAACACCCAAAAACAGAGCTTGTGGTAGCAGCCATGTCTAGTCATTTTGATATTAGTTTTAACATATTTTAGTTTAACCAAGCGTATGATCCTCGAAAACTCCGCAACTGGGAGATTCCTCGTCGGTTTCCACTCAAAAAGCCTCATACAAGAACTGGACGTACACAAATAATAGCAAATGATCGTGGACATCTACTTCCGGGAGTTCCTAGACCTGAAAATATAGGTTCTGGACCATGGGGGCATTTTGTTCCAACTTGGCGGATGCCAAAAAGAATCACCAGAGATATTGGTAAGACTAACATAGCCACAACATTATACTTGGGTTTAACTCTACACAAAAAAAAAAAATACCGTTGAATTTACCGAACTATTCGGTAAGCTGAAAATGTCACAACAATTAAGGAACTAAACACGATTATTTATTAAACAATTAGAAGTATTTACAAGAAACTTTGATAAAGTTTCAAAAAATGCATTTTGTATCCTCAGCTTACCGAAAAATTTGGTAAATTCTACGAAACTGTTTCCTCAAAATAAGCAACTTTTATAAAATGTAAAGTCTTCTGGTTCTGTAATAGTTATTTGTTTTACTAGGCACCAAAATACTAAAATTACAGCTTCAGCAGCATTCATTGACGAGACAGATTCTGTTGTAAATCTGGAATTTTGGTGCTTAGTTAAACAAATAACTATTATGTTCAATTGTATTATAATCCACTGTTTATGATATTTTTTAACGCCCATAAAGTGACCCGATATGGACTAGTCCGATAAAGTAAAAACAATAAACAACAAACAATAAGAAAAAGCACACTAAATTATCAAATTTTATATGGCCACGACATGTATCAAATATAATTAACATTCTAAGTTAAGAAAAATAATCTGCAATGCAGTTGAACATAAAATGTTGTATGTAACATGTATGTACATACATAATAGGCTTTTATTAACTCGCCCTTTTATGTACCTCGTTCATAAATCCCTAAATTATGTACCTATTTGTTACATAAATATCTATTAGGTACATTTTACAAATATAAAGTTCTGAAAGTGTTTTCAATTTATTTAAGCAACTTTTGCTGTTTCCAAATTTGATAGCAAGCCTGAAATTTTTTACAATTTTGGCGACAGTAAATTTTGTGCAGGTAAAATAAACTTTGAAGGGAGCCTTGAGAAAAAGTCCAAAAACTATACTTTGTGTTAAATATTACGATTGTTGTTATTATCAGCGGAAGCACTACGTGATCCAAAGCCAAGAACCCCGAAGATTGCAGAAAGAAGTGAACCAGTGAAAGTAAAAACAGAGGAATCTCCAAAAATAGCCGACAACGCACAAGCTCCTGAAGAAGTGTGTGAAAATTTACCTGACAAATCTACAGATGTGAGTTTATTTAATTATTTAAATTTACAATTAGTTCTTCACATGCATTTTTTAATTTTCCACAGATTAATCCATGCCCTATTCACAGTGTATAATTTAATTTTAGCTTGGTATTTATATATGACAATAAATTTAAGTTCCTTTCAAATTTGTATTTTATTTTTTAAACCTTTTGCAATGTGCACGCTTTTTATAATTAAGTTTATAATTTTATATGATTTACGGTAAGTAGACTTTTAGTTCAAGTAGTATCAATTTTCAATATTTTTTAAAGACTTTAATAATACAATTTGAAACTATATAGCAATATGAAGCAAAAGATCTGACATATATTCCGGGCGATTTAACTGAGCCCAAGTATCGTCATGAAAGCTACGCACTGCTACGTCCAAAAACTCAAGTGTCATTAGAATCAATTCATTCCTCCGACATGGCCGAAAAACATCGCCGCCATTCAGCTGAAAAATGCCGTGTGCAAACTCCTAAAATAAGCCCATTCGCTTGCGTTTACCGCAATTTTGAATTGGCAAAAAGGTGCGCCAAGGAAAATCTAGAACATCATCCACTTCCTGACACTGTAACAGACGCCATGTTCCGAAAACTGCAGATGGAAAGAGCTCGAGATCCTGGACTTGCTCTAAAAGATGAAGTTCGTGCAACTGGAATCGGCTGGAAAGGTTATGGGGCTTCTGGGCCAACCCAATGTACTAAACTTAGAGTGTATCGTCCGAAGACTTGTGCTCTTAAAAAGCTTAAAAATTTGGATGAAAATCAACGACCTGGGTCTTGTGGATCGTTTGATATGAAATGGCGATTTATTAAACAGAAAGATGTTACACCAATCGAGCTTGCAATTTGTTGGGATATGACTCCAGAAAATCCTGGAGATGAACCTAAAAGAACTACTCATATTGATGGTTCGAATGGTTCTGCAGCACCCGCGGTTTTTGCAATGGTACATTCACCGAAACAACCTGATTTTACTTCTTCAAGAAAGTCTTCAATTTCCAAACAATCTTGCGATGGTATCCATGGTTGCGGTACAGTTAAATCTAGTTCAACTGGAAGCTGCAAAACTGGATGTAAAAGCGAATATTTATTGCGTCCTAAAACTACGAAACAGGAAAACTTCGATAGAAATAACAATTTAGATCGACGTAGTATTAGCACGAATAGTCTATATGTAAACATGCCAATGACTAGAAAAGTATCTAAAGAAACTGATTCGCTTCAAAGTGGGGATAAAAATAAACTATCTCGTCGAGAAATGCATAAAAGTTCTCCTAATTTGTCCAATACCTCCGACTGTAGTTGTTGTAGTAAAAATATCGATCAAACAAAAAAGAACTGTAGACCATGTGTAGCATGTGATCAAAAATGCACTGCCAGTAATTCAGATCCACCGAAGTCCGACTACAAAATGGCGTTTAAAGCTGGGAAACTTGTCGAAAATAAAAGCCTGGATGACAATACTAACAGCTCTGGAAGTGGAACAAAGTATTCGGTAAGAGTTCCAAAACAGAAAGATCCGTACGCGAAAAGGAATTATGATATTAATTCCTTGCATCCTCCATTTAGTATTTGGAAAGGAAATAGTTGTCAAAGTTATCCAGAGCACTGGAGATTGGCCAGTATTTATCAGCATTCATACAAACCAGTAGAAAGTAGAAAGAAGCCTCTCCTTGCTAGCGTTTATCAATGATAATTATTTGCAAAATACCTCCGTATAAAATGTAGATTTGAATCATTAAAAATATACCGTAAAATGGGGTAAAGTTGAACACTTTTCAAGTTTAGTTTCAAAAATTCATTAGACAATGTGATATTTAGAGTAATTAGAAGAATTAAATTAGACCAGTACATGGGTATTCATCATTTTTATACTCATGTTTAGTTGTGAACAAGTATAGTGTTCTTTAAATATCGTAATGAAAATTATTTTATAAAAATCAATGTATAAATTATGAAGTCCCGAAACATTTCCCAAATTCACCCCAGTGGACAATTTCTCTCTATTTTACGGTACGACAAAACTAAACGTTTACTCTATCGTGGTTGACGATGACGGACGAGCGTTAAGTTTTGTCTGAAATTCTGAACTAGTATATTTTTTGGGGAAGAATTTATCACAAATATAAACATGTTTAATTAGAGTTTATTGTTATGTTATACAATTTTATACAAAAACTAAATGCTTTGTTGTTTTATACAAATGTAGTTGATTGTACAATAAATAAAATTCACGGCATTAGTTTTGAGTACTCAAGGAAAAATGAGCTTTTCTTGATTGTGTCCCAAACTCTTGTAGAAAACTGTAACCAATTTTTTTCTGTTAATTGGGCAGATAATAAAGGAATTCTTGTCACGCTATGAATTTGAGCTCGTAATTCTTGTACTAAATCATCGAAAGGCGGATGACCGCGATACATCATAGTCTCTGAAACATAAATTTGTAATGGAAGTATTTTTTTAATTATTAATGTTGTTACCATCGTCGTCATATTCCGGAAGAAGAAATAAATTGAGGGGATCATCACAAGTTGTAGGACATAAACTATGTATTATTTTTCCTGTTCCCAGCCCCATCCCCGACTCAAATCTCAATTTGGAATTAATAAAAACTTCCCTATAAATTTTTTGAATTAATTTAAACCTCATTGGAGTAAAATCTTCCATTGTAGCTCGGTTATGAACTAAAAGTACATGAGGGAAATATTCCATGTAATCTTCTTCTGCCAATGGAATACTTGGTTTTAACATTTCTGCTGTGTGCATAAATCTGTAAAATATTTCTTCTAAAATCCAGCTGCTAACAAAACCTATTTTAAGTTCCTAACCTTACAAAATTACTATCTAGAAACCAGTCTTGTACTAAAATAACTACATGGCAAACGGATAAAATAAAAGTGGCTAATTGTAAACTCTGTATTTCAGCACAGTTTTCAATGGGTAAATATTCTCCCGTTATTGATCTTTTCGAGTCATTATGAACAATTTCATCTAGAACTGATGCCGAAATCATTGGTTGACAATCAAGCAAAAATACTCGGTTATTCGTTACATATAAATCTATACCACTTGTTCCATAATTCCCTACTTCAATTTGTTCTAATGATTGTGGTTTAAAAATTATGTTATTTTCCTTTACTTTCTCATCTTTATTTTCCTCGGAGCTAACTTTGAGATTAGAAACATTATCAGTAAGAATTTTAATCGGTTCACTCGATGCAGCCGGGTTATAGTTAAACAAATCTTGTTTTATTTGTTCCGTAAGATTATTTTGAGCGATTAAATTCATTATCGTAGTTTTCCCAACCCCCTGGCATCCTAAAATACCAACAACTAGGAAGTCTGGAGAGTCTTGTAAATAATCTTGAATTGTTTCGAAAAGAAGTGTGCCGTCATCTATTAGTTTCATAGATTCTGTCATAATAGGAGGAGGCGCAGCAACAGCTAAAATGAATAGAAGTGTAAAACATGGTATAACAAGAACACAAATTTCTATTACATTCATGACTTTGAATTACTGTTGGAGTTGCTTCAGCTTCTTTGGTTCTTTTCGGAGAAACAGATCTCTCTGTTCTCGCTTTCTGTAATATCGTTGGTTGTTGTATAGTTTTTTCCTTATTTTCGTTGGATTTATCACTTTCTTTATATTCTCTGTCATATTTAAATAATGTATTTTTATTGTATGGTCTTGTATAACCTCCATGCGAAGAATGAGACCCATCCTACAATGATCATTTTGTTATATATGAATATAAAATATAATTTTTGTTATTACTCTTTGCGTGGGATAAAATTTTCGGCGATAATATTTATTTCTGTCGTACTCTGACATTTTGAGGTTAGCTACCTACGTAGAGGACTGCGCATAAAAATCAATACGGAGTTCGTTGTTTAGGTTATATTTCGTATTAAAAATTTTATTTTATTATGTTTATAAAAGTTATAAATGATTCATATAAATATAACCATATTGAGAGTAAAAAATAACCTAAATACGGGGTAAATTAATATGTTTACTATTCTTAAAAATATATTACTGATACCATGCATAAAACGCAGTGAATGATTCAGAAAACGTGCACTCGTGCACCTGTCTATTTACATGTTTTTGACATTTCGTATTTGTAATTTTATTTCCTTATAATGACGGGCGAAAGCTGTAAATTAATCGGGTATTGGATGTCTGAAAAAAAGATACAGAAGTTAAATTGGACTGAATTTGCAAATGTATGCAGAAATCATGGTTTTGAACTAGTTAAGGTAACAAATGGTGAACATTATTACGTATTATTATAATTATTATTGTGGTTGTCTTTTAGGTAGATTTACAAAAACCACTAGATATACAAGGACCTTTCGTCATCTTTTTACACAAACTTACAGATATTATAGCACTTGCTAACCAAGGAGACCTTAAGGTTATTTAACATTGTGAATTATTTACCAAGTATACTAAATACTAATTTTTAGAGTCGAGAACTGATGACCAGAATCGAAAGTTGGATTATGAGAAATCCATACATGAGCATTCTAGACCCTTTGGACAATGTTCAAAAACTTTTAGATAGATATTTATCATATAGTATTGTCCATAAATCTGATCTCTTCCAGCACGGTGTCTTCACGCCCACATTCGCTGAAATAACTTCGCAGAACACATCAGAAACGATAGAAGAATTAAAAAAATGTGGCGTACAATATCCATTCATCTGCAAGCCTTCCGTAGCTCACGGAAGCAAGCAGGCGCACAAGATGTGCATCATTTTCCACGAGAAATATCTCACGGACTGCAAACCACCGTGCGTAGCTCAAAGTTTCATCAACCACAACGCAATTTTGTATAAAATATTTATCATTGGCAATGAACATTTCGTAGTTGAACGACCAAGTTTGAAAAATTTTTACGCGAACGACAGGGACACGATTTTCTTTGACAGTCAGGATGTCTCCAAAGCTGATTCGCGGAGCACTTTATCCGTTTTGGATCCGCAGGATTTAAATTTGAAAAGTCTGAAACCTGATCCTGAACGCCTGAATGAAATTGTTTCTACCATCAGGAAGGAACTCGGCATGTCGCTCTTAGGAGTGGATGTTATTATTGAAAACAATACTGGCAAATACGCCATCATCGACATCAATGCTTATCCAGGTAATACATTATTTATTTTTTGCTGTCATAATGATTTCATTACAAGACCCTTTTACGATTTTTTATTAGGTTACGATGGTTTCCCGAACTTCTTTGAAGCGCTGGTTCGATGCATTGAGGACACAATAAATTCGTCGCAATACCTGACCAGTTTGGACCGAAGCCAAAGCTTGGACCTGGACCAAGATTCCGGGTTCGACACCGGAGATTCAAGCGACGAACGAGCTAAACTTAAGACGCAAAATTCCATAACGAATCATGAATTATTATTATAAGACTGAATAGCTATATTTCGTTTCAGAAAAGAACGAATTAGTCTTTGACATATTTTAAATATCGAAATGGTTGTAATTGTTTTTACAGGTTCTGAACTGGAATGAAATATAGTTGCAACTAATATCTAAAGCCAAATGTTTTAAGATATTTATTTTATTTGTAATTCAATTTTTAAGTATGTTAAGTTTGAACAGTATTTATTGCTTTTTCCATGTATAGGACATTTTTATTTTAAAAAGTAATATTTTGTATAGAATTTGTTCTTTGTTAAAAGATAAAACTTTGTATAGAATAATTTATTAATATTTACCAAAAAGTATATTGATTATTTTGTACTTTTTTAATAACCAAATACGACAGCTAAAGAAATAATACTGTTACTTAATAATTGAAAGGAAATGATCAAATTCTGTCAATAACTGCATTTACATGTGTTCCGAGAACAATTATTGTTAAATCTTGCTTTTTTCATATATTTATTACATTTGTATGATGTTCGATATTTCGAAAGCTACAATAAAATAAATCACAACAATTTACTTTACACTTACCAAGAGTCTTTACTTTAATCCTTGCAGAAACAGAATTTTTCGATTTTTAAATACGTTATTTTACTCATAAACGTTCTATATTTTTATTTAGTCAAAAAGTGCTCATCATATTCGTATGATTAAAATTGATTTGCCAGAGATATTTTATTTATACATAGGTAGGTACAAGTTTGGAAAACGAGCGAATTTTGAATCAGTGGATTCTCATTTGCATAGCGCTCTTTTTTTTAGGAAAACGAATCCTACCTAAAATACAGATAATTGTAAGTAATGAAATTTCAAGGTAGGTCATAATTAAATGTGACAAATAAAGATGTGGCCAGCATGGTAGGTGCACTAAATTCATTTAATTCTAATTATTTGAGATATATCAAATCTGCGTCAATCAATAAAATAATATGGTTTTTGGCCAACGATTCACACAAATTTTTCAAAATTAATCTGATAACTTCAAATTAGATCTTTTTAAAAAACATTTTCTTGATTTCGGCCAGCATTTTCCGCAAAAATAGAAACATATATAATATTAAAACATCGTATGAAATAGAAACAATTTTCTGGAAAAAATTATGAATTTAAAGTAGGTATTATGTTTCGCGCTAATTTGTTCAATTGTTTCTGTCAGTGAGCTGAACAACACGAAGTGTTTGTATGCGTAGAAAAATCGATTTTTCACCCAAAATATTTTCGATCAGAACTTTAAAATATATATCAATCGATTCAGTATTTTTTTGTGGTAATTTTAGTGTATAACTTGTTGCTAAAAGCAAAAACTTTAGTTTTGCCCAGTTGAAGATATTCAACATCACTTCAAATGTAAGCATTGTTTATTCTTTTGTTATTATTACTGCTATAAACTTTATCAATAAGGAAAATAATAATTATTTCTAAATATTATATTAAAGAAATAAGAATATTTATACAGATTTAAAGATTAAATGTAAAAAAATAATTGTAATATTTGGTTGCCGAGAATTTGATACAACATGTATAATATGTATGTGTATATAGTAGCTATGTGTTCATGGATTTTAATGAAAATGATTTGATATTAGCATATATTTTCTCGCATTTCAGGATTCACTAACCATGGGCTTTCGTTTTGTACAGACGCAATGAAGACATGGCAAAAGATAAGTTTCTTTTTATTTATTTACCACTCTCAAATTATAACGATTAAATGATTGTAATAAATGGCATAAATACTTATAATTATATTCTAAATTTGAATGATTAAACTGTTTCGTGCATTCAATAATTATACCACGAGATTTTACTACACACTGGCGTTTCAGAAAGGCTTGGGTCATATTTCTGTTAAACAATAAATGCTTCAAATAAATTTTCTGTATTCCAAAATGTCAGTAATTTAATTATCATTTATATAATTGCTTTTTAAGTTAAGTTAGTCATAGTTAGCTTCCCCTCGTTTCGAAATATACACACGTTAGTTTTAAGTCAAGTAATTATATAAATGTTGAACGACGATTCTTAACAATTGATTTAACAACAAGAACTTTACAAAATAAATGTCATAACACTGTTTATTTTATTTGAAGCATTGCTAAAAAAACTTTTACCGGTGAATAAATAAACTTTGTTCGACTTACTCTTAATCAGCTTTCATGTTCGTTCTCAATGTGAGTAAATCTCTTTCGATATGATTATTGAACTCAGAAGGCAGACACCATAAAAACTTTACAATTATTTAATCTTTATATGTTGTTGATTATTGAAAATAGCTTGAATATCTGAATAGCAACTGGGCAGTATGGCTGATGCCGCAAAAGTGTTTCAGATTTAAAGTTTACGAAGCTCTCTGACAGACTTATTCAGAGTAGACGATAGTTGTGAGGAGGTTGTGGAGGTTTCCACCTGGAGAATCTACCATCGAGGAAGACGACAGAAACAACTTGCAAGGGAAGTACACATTTTATTTGACAATTGTTCTTTTTTATTTATTTACCTCTTTCAAATTATAACGATTGAATGATAATGAATATCATTTTTCTGTTGTCAAATATTCCTAAATTACTTTAACAATAAATGCTTCAAGTAAATTTTCTCTATTCTGCAATGTTAATAATTCAATTATTATTAATATAGTCGCTTTTTAAATTAAGTTAGATATAAGTAGCTACCCTCCGTTTCGAAATATACACATATTAGTTGTAAGTCAAGCGAATATATTTATAAAGTTGAACAAGGTTCTTTAACAATTAGTTTAACAAAAAAAAAATTTTAAGTGTAATAACACTGCTCATTTTAATTGAAGCATTGTACAATTGTAACATAAATTATAAATATTTAAACGTTATAATATTGTTGTTTATTGAAAAAAGCTTGAATGTCTGAAGAGCAACTGGACAGTGTGACTGATGCCACAAAAATGTTTCAGATTTGGAGTTCACGAAGCTCTTAGACAGTTTCATCCACAGAAGATGATGGTTGTGAGGAGGTCGTGAAGGTTTGAACACGGAGAAGCGACCATCGAGAGACCGTCACATATACAATGCGTAAGAATTCCTGGTGATCCACCATTACTACCAGGAGTAGAACTTGATTCTCGAACGTGCACGTCTTCAGTGGCCAGAACGAAGAAGCAACTTAACATAATAAAATGTATTATATTATCTTATATTTATTGTAATATTTTTTTGTAAAAATATTGTATTGGTTAGGTGCTTATGTTGAGGGATCGATCCAAAGAATAGATCGGATCCGATATTCGATGATTCTTAAAAAAAGAATGTTGGGGGGTGTTGGGATTTGTGTTTCTTTTCAAATATACATGAATCAATCAATTTTTTCGGAATTAACTTTGCATCTGATGCAAACATTTTTTAAATTCACAAACCAAATCAGTTTTTTTTAAAATCGTCCACCGTCCCACGCAATTTAAAAAAAAAAAATCTTATTTCATTCCAAATGCATGAACAAAATCAAATTTTCGGAAAATCAACCACCGTCCCACGCAAATTTTTTTTTGAAAATCAATTTTCCATTCCAAATGCATGAATAAAATCCAAATTTTCGGAAAATCGGCCACCGTCCCACGCAAATTTTTTTTTTGGAAATTAATTTTCCATTCTATATGAACAAAATCAAACTTTTGGAAAGTCGTCCACCGTCCCACGCAAAAATATTTCTGAAAATTGAAAATATTATTTCGACTAGCACTCTACGTAAAATTATAGAAATATTAAAAATATCGCGTAAAATATTGAAAAATTTAGTGTTGGTATTGCTTTTCGCGCCACAATTGTTTCTGTCAGTGAGATGAGCAACACTAGTGTTTGTGTGCGTAACAAAATCGATTTTTCACCCAAAATATTCTCGATTACAAGTTTTAAAACTTATATCAATCGATACATTATGTCTTTGTGGTCATTTTAGTGTATAAATTGTTGCTGCCATGTTGAAAATATTCAACATCACTTCAAATGTAAGCATTGTTTATTCTTCTATTATTACTGTTATAAACGTTATCAAGAAGGGCAATAATAATTATTTCTAAATATAATATTAACGAAATAAGAATATTTATATAGATTTAAAGATTAAATGTTAAAAAATAATTGTAATATTTGGTTGCAGAGATTTTGATTCAACATTCAGCATCTTAAAATGAATTGATATTTGCAAATTCATGAACAATTTTTATGAAACAAATCTTCCCTTGTACAGGTTTGAGTCTTATTGTATATTCCAGCGTATTAATATAATTGAATTTCAAATAAATACTTTAATTTTAAAGTGCATATTGATTATACCGTACCGTAGTGTATTCTAATGGATCGACGCTGTCAACCGAAGTCACGATCAAGGAATCAACAAGTGCTCGGAGATAATTAATCAAACACTTAATTGTTTTACGAACATTGACAAATGAGCTGTTGCGCCCGCCTACTACGTCTGCGGAATATTTCGCGTTTCCTTTATCCGGATCCGCATTTTGCGCTGTTTTTATTCCCACACATACAATACATATTTTTAATTCAAATATGATTGAAGACAGTCGTAATTACAACGGGTCTCATATGAAAATAACATTTGATAATGTACTGTACTTCACAACTCTTACGTTAAATTTGTTCAAATAATTTGGAGATAAGGCACGCATAGTTAAATATTTGATCATATTTATGCGCACAGATTCAATACGATTTCGAAACAGAGAAAAGTAAAATTGACAGTTTACATATTTTATGTATTTATTTATTAACAGCAAGCTGCAAAATTTAAATGTTTAAGCATTATGCTAACAAGCAAAGAAGAGAGAGAAGCAGAAATCAAAGGAAAGATAGAGGTAAAAATAGGGCTTTCACACAAACAAAAAATACTCAGATACAAATATGAGAATGTACTGAACGATAATAAGATCAATAACAATGTACACCCCTGAAACTATGTCAATGACTAAAAAAGATTATGATGATTGTTGAATTTGGCTGTGTTAAAATATTTTCCTGAATACAACCTCTATTACAGCAGAATGAGGCGGGTGTGTGTATATTCTGGCGCACGCAACAAAATTTAATTAATTTTTGATACTCATACATTACATGGAAAATTTAAAAATATTGTTTATTCTTTAAAGATAAATAATAAGAATATACTTCACTATTATGTTAATAAACGATATACATATTATTACCTATAGTATATAAAACAAAATACTTATGAAAATAAATAGTATAATTCTAAGGCCTAGAACACTATTTCTAAAAAATTAAAGGAATAAAGAAAATATCTAAATACGTATTTTAATAACAATGTTATCATCATCAGTAGAAGCAAAAGGAATAAAATTAAAATTACACAACTTGTGAACCAAGTCAGTGGTTACGATTGAATCGAATTAAACTCTTTTTTCTTCTGCTGATAATGAGTTATTAGTTATCGAAAGACGTATCTAGATATTTTCTTTATTACTTAACAGGTAGATTCATAAAAGAAATTAGCGTTAACTCCATTTTTCCATCATCTGTAACTTCGTTTCTAAATTAATTATATTATTAAAATGTATCAAATTTTATGCATTACAACCTTAGTTAAAATAATTATGTTCTGAGAATGGAAAATGAAGTTACGAATAATAATAAAATGGAGTTAGTACTAATCCCTTTTATGAATCTGTATGTTAAAATTCAGGGGTTAAATTAAATATTTTAGTTTAAAATACTTATGGAAAAGAAATACTACATTATATATTGAAAAACGAAAATTTTCACCACATAAAATTACCCCTGTGGCCTGTGGCTCCTCTCCCACTACCATCCTTGGAAGCTGTGATTTGACGGCTGACGGTAACTGCACTTCGCGCGCAAAAATAAAAATATATTATAATACCGAGATCTGCTTTGAGCAGAGTGTCACACCCAGTGATGGGAAAATGGTATATTTATTTATTTGTATTGCACGAAAAAAAAAAAAGAGTACAGTATATCAAATTATTCGGTAGACTGAAGATATCAGATGCTTTTTCTGAAAATTTACCAAATTTTCGGTAAATACTTCTAAGAGTATAATAAATAATATTGTTTAATTTCTGAATTGTAATGAAATTTTCAGAAAATGCATCTTATATCTTTAGCTTACCGAATAGTTCGGTAAATTCTACGGTACATTTTACCTCCCGCTACATACCTGTAAGGGAGGTATAGGAACCATGCTAAAAAATTCGTTAGTGAGTTTTCAGTAGATGAGTACGTTTTAGATTCCCTGGAATACGATTTTAATAGTTTCGCAATGATATTTTTCTGTGTGGATCTCTGAAGCTACGGTTTCTAAATTACTATTGAACAAAAAATTCTGATATTTTATATATTATATTCGTATCCTTTTGGGAAGAGCTGACTAGTTTTTTGTGATAATTCGATAACCGGAAGTGATGGTTTACTTGAATCCCTGGCTCCGTGGAAAGTTACCACCAATCTTATTGGTATCCAATTACCATCGAAGCAAAATAATCGAGCAGATCTGTTTAATTAGATTACAATTCCAGCTGTTCAATATTCAATTCGATATTTCCATTTAAGATTTAGGATCACTGAAGTCCTAAACGGCAACATCTCGTAAAGCAATAAACGCTTTCTTCAACATAACTTTTCGCACTATTTGCATCTTCAATCAATCACCTTCCGCGTGTAGCCCACACTCCACCACTCTTCTTCGCGAGTACTGACAGCTCGCGGTCTCTCAACCGCGGATCGGATCTGCGTTCTCCGATCCGAGTCAGTCATGCCGCTGCGTCGACCGCGGCGGTACTCTCGGTTATACGTTCGGTTGTCGTCTGCGCACGCGTCCGCTACACGTGCTTGCAGATCGCGATCACGAGCTGTCATTGATCGATCAACAGGTGTATACTTCCGGGTTGTGATGGTGGTGGCTTATGGTTGTGTTGGTTGTGCTTGTGATTAGTGAATCGATTTTATTTGGATTTGGCGCAGTCAAGGTGAGTGTGATGAAATAATTTTTTATATTTTTAAATAAAACTGCATTAAATTATATGACGATTAGTGAAAACGCGCCGTGAAAATTCGCCAGAATAAAGGAGATATGAATTTTTTAAATTTGATGTTTCGATCGTGACGTCACAACTGCTACTGTTCAATCACAACATTAAAGAAGTAAATAATGTTTAAAACTAAATTGTATTTATTTATGTATTTAACGCAAAGAAATCTCAAATTTCTGCAGAAAATAACAATAATAATTGAATTATTAAACAGGTGTTGTGATTTGATTGGTTATGTTTGTAATTAGTGAATGGATTTTATTTGGATTTGAATGAGGTAACATAAGATGCGATGAATAAATTTTTATATTTTTAAGTATAACTTCGTTAAAATATATGATAAATCGTGAAAACGCGTAGTGAAAATTCGCCGTAATAAGGGAGATAAGAATTTTTGTAATTTTATGTTTCGCTTGTGACGTCACAACTGCTACATATTGGTCCACACTATTTAATTCAACTAACACATTAAATATATCATCACGCGTTTTGCCCATTATGGGTGTGGCACTCTGCTTACGCAGATCTCGGTAAGTGATATATTTTAGCGCCTGAAATGTGTTCAATTCATGTCTCCCAAAGATAGTTGTGGAGGGGGCACTATAGGGGTAAATTTAAAATGGCCACTGTCTCCTGTGGGGATTTATTTACTTACCAAAAGAATTGAACGCTTAGATACTCTATTATATCACTACAATCTTTTATGAAATTTCTACAAAAATAAATACAACACTCTAATAAATAAATGTAAATATGTTTTATGAAATGTCAAATATTTTTCGTTTTGGCTTCATTTTCCTTGGCCGTATTACAATTATTCCAATAAATATTAATTTTAATTTGATTGATATTTCGTGAAATACTAATATTTAGGTAACCAAATACGTCTAATTGTTTGTATTTTTAAATTCTGAATAACTTCAATATTTACACTTTTGCACATAGCTCCAAAAAATATAGAAAACTGAATGATAAAATTTGGATGTTCAAATTATTATCTGATTATATTTTAGTAGCAATCCTTAACCCGGAAGTGGTATAAATAATGCCAAAATTGGTTGGATTTATAATAATATTAGATATTCTAATTTTTTTGTATCATATAAATATTAAAATACTGTGAATAAATAAAAACATTTGCTTTTGAAATAACATTTGTTATAACTATTAAATAATTTGGAAAGTAATTTGTTGTTACATGTGAGTAATTTATCTGTTTAGCAGTCGATAAAATATCCACTTTAATTTTGAATGGCGCATAAATTAAGTTGGGCTACTGTTCAAAATGAAACTTAATTCCGCTTTCAAACACGAGATAAAATACCAATCACTTCTTCCACAAATGAAAACAACTTCTCCGCACTTACATTAAGATGAATGTGATGTATTTTTAGCATCCTGATTAATAAAAGAGCAGCCAAGTACTCAAGAACTGGAATGGAACAAGTCGGGCTGGAAATGTCAATAAAAACTTTGGAAATCGTAACAATTTAAAAATTCTGCCGATGGTTTTGGATGTTTTTGTGCCATTATGTAATGGTGTCAAGAAACTGGTTTACATCTTGTCTTTAACAGTATTTCTACCTATATTTATAACCTTATAAAATTAATTTTATGATACACATTTGCATAATATAGTCTGTTTTGCACTTTCTGCAATTGATTTGACTTCTCAGTACCTAGTTCCTGTAAGTACAGTAAGAACTTTTTCTGGTATCTGTATTTATATATTTTTTTGCTTCTTGTTTGTATAATATTGTTACGTTTTACTTGTTACTCGGTTACTCGGTGATGTTTAAAGAATAACTCAAAAATATAATTATAACTACGTAACAAATATGATTTATTTATTTAACACTTATAACTACAGAAATTTAAACACTAATACTATATTTATTTTCACACTTATTATTATTTATTTTTATTGATTATTTATTTCTACTGAGTCTACACATGTCAAATATTCATTTACACACACTGACGGTTTATCACACACTCATGGTTTATAGATGTCTCACGGTTTATCACAGCCTCGCGATTTATCACAGACTGACGGTTTATAGAAGACTGTCCTCTATTAGCTCGGCAACCCCTTATATACTCCTGTATGGCAGGTTCTGGTATGTTCTAGACTTTTCCCGAAGCTTCGAGAAACATTTCCGTTTATTAATCGGACATGAAGTCACTCAAATAAGTTTCAACAGAACTTGTATATCATTGTTTTAGCATCGCTGTTTATGTGGAATTTACCACAAATAAACCCTAAGCCTACACAACTCACGCTCGACAAACTCGAATTGCAATACTTATTTTTATTGGAACTTACCTGGAGATAAGCTCGCTTCCACGTTCCACGTTGAACGAATAAAGTGACCCATTACCCTGGATTTTCAAAGTCACCCCAGTTCGACCACCACTGATTAGTATTTCTTCCTTTGGTTTTACGCAAAATGTGATAAATTTACGAAGTTGCATTCAAATTAATGGTTAACTGTAGGTTCTATAAGTACAGCTGTACAAGGGATAGTGTTTTAATTAGTAAAAGTAATCAAACTTTTATGAAACCACCAAACGCATCCCACATACGCTTGGTCCTTGCATAGCATCAAGAATATTTACAAGATTCAATTATAAAATAGGTTAAATAGTACGAACAAAATGTCTGCTCCATTGCTAAATTCTCTATTTGCAATAAATATATTTATGTCCACAATTACCTTGTAATAACAATTAAAGTGTTGTTCAGTCAACAACCAAACGCTATCACAAATGAAGAATGCAAAGTCAAAACTTTGACGCAATGTCTGTTTGTATAAATCTAGATAGCGAAGAATTTTTTACCATCACCAATTTAAATACTCTTAAATAAACATTTAACAACGCGACTTCTGTTATCAAAGTGTACTTGTGTTTGTATGTATGCAGTGCAGTACATGTGTGGGTGCACATTCCATCTGTGTTTGTATTACAGTGGCTCTGAAAAGTTCCCACGACCGCACTTTATACATTGATTATGCAAGTATGATTGTTGGACAACATATAGTATTTTTTAGTTCTCGCACATGTATGTAAGGTATGTGACGGGATATAATTTTTGGTAGTGTGTTTACAACAGTTTGCACATTTTGTACTCCCTAGCATACGATTTTACTACTTTACGATGACATCTGTCTATCAATGTCAAATTCAAATTTACATTAAGGGTTCATGTTTTGAGCTCATAATTTAACTCCAATATAAAGTAAGCCATAAAGAAGAAACAATTTTATCGTTTTGACAGCGGATAAATAGGAAGGTAACTTTTTGAAAGTGATAAAACGTTATTTACCTTTCTTCTAGAAACCAGATCAAAAATGTCATTTGCATTATATGTAAAAAATATGATATGTAATAATTGTATTTTCACCAATTGCACTTTTAAATAAACCTTTTTCTACGACCAGTTAGAAACTGCTCATTGTATGTTTGCAAGCATCGTGCGAAATGAATTTGTTTTGTGAGTATTTCAAAACAGGTCATTCCATTTAAGTACAGGTGCCATTGCTAGGATACATATTTAAAATTGTCAAATATTGGAATGGTGGAAGCGAGACAAATTTATTATTAAAATTAAATTGATTAGCAAATAATATCGTGGTCGTAGAAAAAGTATAGTGTACAACTCGCATGGAATGTCCATTTCATATTCGTATGATTTGCAGCATTCGCCTTTGGCTCATGCTACAAACTTTCATACTCGTAGGAAATGAGTACCATTCCATGATTGTTGTACAATAAACTATTCCATAAATAATGTCGTTAAATTATCTCGCCGAATTACACTCGAGCATTTTATTTTTTTCGGATAAACTTCAGATTGACAACTCATCCGTGTCACCTGATAGCAATTTGACTCGAAAACTGTTTAAAAAATAAAATCACGACACCGTAGGTTGAGTGATATTATTAAAACAGTTTTCTGGTATATCTCAGTATACGAGTATAATTGAATATATTTTCTATTTTGTACCGTTTAAAAGATGTTTAGACGAGAGGATATTTATTGGGGCCATCAGATTATTATTTTTAATTTACAAATTTCTTCCCAGTTTATTCTATATTTAAAATAAATTGAATATTGTTTTGATTGTCCAGTAAACAATCCCCAAAATCTAATCAGCCCTGTGCATTGTCATGAAACTTACTATATCTCTTCTCATTTTTGAGTTATTGCATTAGAGACAAACAGTACGGGGAAGTAAAAAGTATGACACATCCACCCTTTGATATAAAAGCAGCTAATACAATATTCTGCAGGTCGCGTTACACCGAGGGAAATACAGCGTTTCAGAGCAGATAATACAGCAGGTGTTAGCGCGCGAATCCCTTGGGCGCGGGTGTGTGGTATCAGTGAAGTTATATCCGACCTTTTTGGATTGTCCCGGCAGAGTTATGACCCATTTTAGGGATTTTACATGGCGTAGGGCCTCGCTGAAGCCGGGGAGACTGCTACATGAGACCGTGTTGTGGTAGGATACGGACACGGACAAGAAAGATTTATAATGCGAGTAAACCACCCAACCAAATTAGAAAATTTGAATAAAAGTTACGATCTGTCCTACATGAGAATGTAGATCAAAATAAATATACAAGTAAATAGCTTCATGCTAAAATAAATCTTGACATACAAATCTTGACATTCAAAAAATGAATTGCTATAATAGCAATATTTATCTTACGTATAGTGACAGCAATTTAGATATTTACAATAACAATATTTTTATCCATCACCTCTCAATAAATGCTCTTTAACTATGGCGATTTTAAACAAGGAAAGTAACAGATTACCCACTAGTGGGTATAATTTTGAGAAAAGTCACTAGTGAGGATTCTTTTATTTATAACAATAATAATAACACTCAACACCTTAGTAACCACGTCGATTGACATTTTAATTTAAAAAATTTAAAGCATAGGTCACTGTCAAATAATATTTCTTTAATAAATATTGCATTTATTAAGAGATGTTGGATAAAACTTTATACTTCACACGTGGGCAAAATGGAATTACCCTCTCGATAAAATTTCTCTCGTGGGTAATTCCTTACTTTGCCCACTTGTAAAGTAAATAACTATTATTTATATTAGTAATGTGATATTATTTTCGATTGCTGCTTCAACAATCTAAATATTCATGTTTTTTTGATAATCTAATATTGTTGTAGTTGCATATAAATCAAGTTCTCTTAAATATGCTATATTGTTAAGAGTAAGAATATAATTATATTTAAGTCAACAATTAATATTGTTATTTCAAGCAAGACATTTAATTATGATAAATAGGTATATATTTATGCTGAGAAATAAATATATATCGTACGTATTGTTACAATAAGAATATATAAATTGCTGTCACTATACGCAATATAATTATTGATATTGTAGCAATCCATTTTTTCTGTGTACAGGGTTGTTATTTGAAGTGAGATCTGCGTTTCAGAATTTACCATTCCTTAATAAAGCTTGCTTTGGTTTTGATCTGACCAATAAATATAAACTTCAAAATTTAAATATTTTATGAAATAAACAAGTTAATATGGTATTATTCTTTCCAATACTTAATTGGTTTGGTTGACTGCTACTATACCTACTCTAATACATAGTTATTTTGTTAAAAGACTGTAAGTATACTTATGATATATCAATCCTAATAAATAGACCTGCACAGAGTACTCCGACCGGCCAAAAGTAATCAGTACAAATTTGATAGGACCTCTAGAGAAATCACGGTTAGGCTATTGATATATTCTAGCTGATTGTTGTAACAAATTTTCCTTTTGTTTTCCTCTTAGGCGAGCTAATCCGAAAATCATCATTAAACATTTGTAAAATGATATATTTCTATAATCGGAGTCTTGCCTAGAGTCATATCGGATAATGGTGTTCAATATCGCTCCCGAGAATATCTTATGGTGTGAAACATTCCTTGTATCATCTACAGACACACTACACGTATTTTATTGCTGCTAATTGTTTATTATATCTCAATCAATAAAACCTTTCATACACTTCCACTTTTTACACAGAATGTTCTGTAATCATTACAATGTCCGAAATTGGGAGTTACATTGTCGCTGCTCGCAGAACACCACCACTATTAGTACAATTATTTAGTACTACTTAAAAAATACTTGAAATAATAAAATGGAGGTGATATTTTTATGTAAAAACCTAAACAGATGTGTTCTGTGAGTATTGGGACAGTCTGTATAGATATAATTTAAATAACCCTAACTAGAAATCAATATTGAAATAATAAATCTTTCAACAACTTTAGTACACGCTACGTAAACTTCAAGCAGATTGAAAATCGTGATATACCATTGCACCGAACTATTAATTAAAGGTTTAAAGTTTAAATATTGTACAGAACAAGAACATTCTACCAGTGTTCTACTGCTTTATTAGACTTCTAAGATCAATTTAAATTAATAGTTAAAACATTAACCACCATGCAAAGAGTAGCCTTAAAATTTGCATAGATCTTATGCATTAGTAAAACACAGCAATGCAATTAACCAGAAATTTGGTTTCTTTCTGAAAAGTTGAGTAGGTGGCTCGCTGGACAAATGACAGTCGACAGACACTAATCTCATCTTATTGAACGGATTAGGAGAATCGTTAAGTACACATGCACTAATCGTATTTACCTATGTTGTATCTGAAGCAAGAATTTTAATTATTTTTAATGCGATCTGTTAAAATCTTGTTTTGTTTTCTCACGTGCATGTTTGCTGAAGAGTTTAACAGTTTCTAAGCGCTAATTGACAGCTGGTAAAGTAAATAACTGATACACAACGGGAATACGAATCACTTAGAACGTACTTGCTTCAGGGGATCAGATATTTTCCAACTTAAATAACAAAAAATTAAATATGTAAATAAAACAGGAATTATATCATGACGGTCTCAGTTCGATCCTCTTTACCCGGCAAACTTTCACCATATTAAAATTCTTATTCATACTCAAACAAAAAGATAATGACAGTGATGTTACAGGAAATCATACGTGGAAATAAAGAAGATCTATTAGGTAAATTGGGAATATGAGACTCATTTTCTGAAAATTACCAAACTTTTTGGTAAACACTTCTAATTGCTTAGTAAATAATCGTGTTTAGTATCTTAATTGTTATGACAGTTTCAGAAAATGCATCTTATATCCCCAGCTTACCGAGTACTTCGGTAAATTATACGGTACTTTCTTTTCATATAATAAAATAAAATAAATTGGGATTACAGATGAATAAAGGAAATACAAAAATTATACTACTCAAATTTGAGCAAGTTGAATAACTCAAATATTCAGGCATCATACTGACAAACAAATGACTATTTTCCGAACGAGAATAATGATGTACGCTGTTGAGATTATAACAGTCTCAAAAAAGATGATAAAGATTGGAGAATAATGGTACGAAATATAATAGGAATAATATTAGGACCAATAAATATATCTGAAAATGAATACAGAATAAGAATGAAATATGAAATAGAACATGATTTAAAAGGAGAAGACAAGGCGAAAAAGATCAAGCAACAGAGAGTCAGATGACTTGGACATCTATACTTATATGAAGAGCAAAAGAAAAGGATGCAATTAAATCAGGAGTAGCATGGAGAACAGAAGGAAGATGAAGACGATACAGACCCAAAGCAACATGGTTAAGGGAAGTAAAAGATTTAAAACCAGCAGGAATTAAAACCTGGTACAGTAAAACAAATATAGGAAAATGTAGAGAAACCTGACTACAAGAATTTAAAAAAAAAGAAACGGAGATTGATTCAGTCCAATAAAAGGATCTAGAGAGCTCTGTTTTTTGGGAGCTTTAAGAGAAATATTTTAACCTCAGTTTTAGCGCTGTACAATTTACTAAAATTATTTTATTAAAAAATTCTTCGAATAGAAGTTATAGAAAATATATTATCTGCCACATTTATTTGGGGTAAATAGCTCCGTGGTAACGTGTCGGACTGTGGATCGTGAGATCCTCAGTTCGAATCCCACAGCTGACAGTTGCGAATTTACATTTATCCCTGTGGTTCTTCCTCCACTAACATCTTTGGGGGCTATGATTTGACGGCTATATGCAAAAATATATCACTTACCGAGATCTGCGTAAGCAGAGTGCCACACCCATAATGGGTAAAAGGCGTGATGATATATTTATTTATTTATTTTATTTATTTGAATTATTTTTTATAAAATATTTTAGAACATAATACAGCGCTAAAATCGAGGCTAAAACACTTCTCTTAAAAGTAAAACCCTCAAAAACAGAGCTCGTGGTACCAAGCAATATGTCTAATTAATATTTCGAGATTTGCTCTATAAAATATCATAATAATTATAGCATTTGAAAATAGAATAATTTGGCGGGCTGCTATGTGCTGAATGTATTAGATTTTTAAATAACTTCTAACATAGGTTCAATCAAGCATTGACTGGAAATCTCTTTGACTTGTTTGGACGTAGAGTGCAGAGTTTGCTTATAAACAATGCTGTAGTAGTTTTATTTCGACGTTTATGTGAGACGTACGTTTGATTTCTGTGCTGTTAGTGTTAATAAATACATCATCATCTCGCCATTTGTCCAATTTCAATGTGGCACTCTGTGGACTCTGAGAATCTCTGTGATTTTGTGGTAAGAATATTCGACTTTTATTTTCCGCCAGCCTTCGCTGAGAGCACCTAACTCATTTTTGTATTTACGAGTGGCGAATTCTGATTTATGACCTTCCCAACTTGCAGAAGTAAAAACTCGTGATTTGTAACGAATCAGAAAATTATGAAAGTAGCGTTTATGAAGGTTTTAAAAGAGGGATTTTAATTATGGCAACTGTTGTAGCTTTAACGTTTATGTTTTAACGATCAGATCGGCATTGCGGCTTTGCGTTACGTTGCGTTGTGTTACGCACCTGCGTCGGCTGCATACTGCAGGCTGCACGACGCATGTTGCAGTTGCATCCGATACTTGTTTGTTGTCGAGAAAAGTTGAACTGCACATCTGTCTCTGCGATTTTCTTTTATTAGTTTATATACCTATATAGTTGCTTTACACCTATGTAGAGTAACGCCGGTTCTTATGAGGTTCTGTAGATCCTTTTATTGAATTTGATCAATCCTATAAATTCTTGTAGTTAGTTTTCTCCACATCTTCCTATCTATTGTTTTAATTTGCAGGTTTTTAATTCCTGCTGCTTTTAAATATTCTTCTACTTTCTTTAGTCATCTGAGTCTGTCTCGCCTTCTTCGTCCTGGTCTCCATTCTACTACTGATTTAATTGCATCCTTTTCTTTTGCTCTCCATATATGTCCAAGCCATCTAATTCTCTATTGTTTGATCTTTGTCACTATATCTTCTCCTTCCAATTATTGTTAACATACATAACATCATGCTATATCCCATTCAGTGAGATAGCAAGAACCCAGAAACAATGAATTTCCTATACTGACACACCACTTTCGCCTTGTCCACATTCATAGTGCGATTCTTCACAATCAGAATCATTCGTTCACGCAACAAACCATCAATCATACCTAACCACTTATTCCTCGGACGTCCACTCAATCGTTCACCCTCAGTCTCACCCGTATATTTTAATTCATTTTTATTTTGTATTCGTTTTCTGATATCTTTATTTTGTTCTAATATTGTTTTTATTATATTTCGTTCCACTATTCTGAAATCTTATTCATCTTTTTTTTGCCGTTATCATAGCGTTAGCAACGTACATTGTTACTGGTCTTATTATTATCGTTTGGTAAATTCTCATATTTGTATTATATGTAATAAATCAAAAGCCTAGAAATTAATTGGTTAAATTTCGAATAGTTCTTGAATATAAATGGACAGTCAAGTGTCAAAATTCACATAATTAGGGAGATAAGTAAATAAGTATTATCTTTGACACGAGTTGAAATTTCTACGCAGGAATTGTGAAGAATTTTACCATATATATATATATATATATATATATATATATATATATATATATATATATATATATATATATATATATTCATGGTTCGAGTAATATTCGATTGGTCATTTCCTGAATTTAAATAAAATAAACAAACTTATTAAATGTTAATATTTTCAATATCATCAAATGCTTGCCTAGAATATGGTACATGGATTTATTCAAAATTGGCTGATTGTCTTATAATGCAATGAAGAAAATAATCGTTAGTTAAAATATTATTTTTTAGTAAATTTTTGTCTGCGTGGAAAGCTTTATTTGGTTCCATTATTTTTTCTTTGATTTCTGCTTCTCTTCTCTTATGATTATGCCTACATATTTCTTTGAATTAGTAAATACTTAATATATCTGCTGTAAGATTTGGGGTGAGCCACTCCTGCGCTGCCCATTCTCTTGAATCTCTTCCTCTAGGGTCTGAATAGATCAGTCTTCTGTTTGACTGATTTGCCAGACTGGCGCTCCGCGAATTCTAGACTAACTGCATTCGTTGCAGTCTGCAATGTCTGCATACAAGAGCAGAACCTCGCAGCCGCAGACATCTACGCTACCACATTTTTTCATTCGTTTCTACTATTTTTTTTCTAACAGCCTAAGTTTGAACACACGACATTCACGACTATATTTACTGGAGGTTGACCTTGGCGGTTTTTGATTTTGTCAGCACGCTGAACACTAGTTTAGAACGTGTATTCGCGAATTCGCGAAAATAATTGCTGGAAATTACAGCAAAATTATGTTTTTTATTGTTTGCTAATGGAAGATTAATTATACTCTAAACAAAGACCATTACTTCATTTCCTACAAAATTGAAACAACGCCATAATTTTATTTCGCCTTTCGATAGTGTTCGGGATCTTTAACCAGAGGAAGAAAGATTCAAGATTCATTTATACATGTGTCAAAATGTCCTTTGACTTTTCTTTGCCTCTCAATAGTTTTAAGTCAATTCTAAAGTATATAGATTGGCTAATCACGAATGATAGCACTAATAAATATGAAGTATTAACTAATTACGATCGAAATTGATTGTCGAAATATTTAGTTTATTGCATTACAATAGTTGATTATCTAGAGAAGTATTTACATAATTATTTTAAAATATATTTATTGCAATATTTCATCTTTTACAGTATTAATTTCGGATAGATTTATTTGAAAGAATATTTGAACAAAACCAATGAATTTTGATGGTACTGCGCAGGAATTTGTTTCAATTTTAAACTGAAAACAATGCACTAAATATAACTCAATTTGTATTATGTTTTGAGAATTTAATTTAAAATTTTTACAATTGATAAACAGAATAAAATACGTGTATAAGTAGTGAAAGCTTTCATAACTCATTAGAAATATATAAAAAAATTATATTTTAAGTCCTGAAATTTTTTTAATAAAATAGATCGTGTCGAACTACTGTACGTATTCTTTGTCAGGAACACATTTGAACAATATAATCAAGTAACTGTATGTATTTTTCGCTAGGAAAAAATTTGAACATAAACAAGTAAATAGAAACTGTAACTAAGTAACAACAATTTATGATTTATAAAACACAGGAAGCCATGTTTTGTTCAACTCGTAGCCTTCATTCTGTATATTTAAAGCTTCTCTTATGAGAATAGAATATATCTCGAATTTTTAAATGTATTTGTAATTTTCCAAGTAATTTTTCGCGTTGTCATTTCGGATTTGAATCCATTTACATCTAACAAGATTTACATAACCATCAACAAGTTTTTTCTTCGGCAAATTAGATAAAATCAAAGCATTACAATGGCTGACCTCTCCCTCCCATACGTCAATTCAATTCACAAAATTACACAACTCAAACTCCCACACACATGAATATTAATACCGTTTAATTCGGTAAATGGGCAAAATTTTGGGAAAATAGGAACAATACGGCATTTAACACACACTCACGCAAACATGCACGCACGCTGGCACGCACGCTGGCGTCAAGGACACCACCGAACGCTGGAGCAGAGATCAGTGAATGTGGTACGCAAAAATGTAGCGTGGCTGACCTTGTGCAGGGTCAGAATCAGAGGAATTTCGGCAAGAATACCATGAGAAGCCTGTGAGATGCTGCGCGACCAACAATCTGTTTTAACAATCGCGATATTTACTTAATTACAAAATAAATTATAAATAGTCAAGCAAATATGTCTTCACGTCACTTGCACATTTTGGATGTGGCGATTTGCTTTGGAATATCTCGGCAATTCCGACAAATTATGTAAACATATTAATGAAGAGGAATCGAAAATTGTTCAATTTCTTATTTTAATTTTGTATGCACTGATTAGATTTTTAAAGGAATCTATAAAACAATTAAATCATCAGAAGATTGTAAACTTTTACAGAAGGATTTAGACAATATTTTGCCTTGGTCTCTTGAGCTCTAAATTATTTTTCAATTTTAGCAAATGCAAAATCTTGAGCTACTAGGTCAAAAAAAATTATATACATTTATTCTTACGTCATGGATAACCCACATGTTCAACAAGTATCTGAATTTAAAGACCTTGGTTTGAGTTTTAATGATAAACTTACTATAATATTAAAGCGTTAATAAATATATTAAGATTTATCTTTTGCATATGCAAGCCTTTTTATAGTTTGTCCACTTTGAAAAGTTTATATATTTCATTAGTATGGAATCCAATATGTAATAATAGTTATTTATGATATGTGTCAAAAGTGACATTTTATGAGTAAGTGGGGAAGTTTGTGAAATCACTTTTAACACGTATATCGTACAAAATTTTATTTACGATCTTCCTAATGTTAATGTGTAAATACTAAATAAAATGTAGAATCATATTTTGAAAGGTATATTTGTTGATTTATTGATAAAAATCGTCAGCAACGTGTTAAAAGTAATAATAAAATCACTTTTAACACGTTGCTGGTACTTTTAACACTAGTGTCAGAAAGTGACACTTTTAACTTGCTAAGCAACCGTTAAGAGGGCCACTTTTAACAACAGTTGTAGGTAAACATATTTTTCTAATTGAATCAGTGCAAAAACGTATTCTGGGCCAGCTCATTATTTGAATTTCTCATTTCACTTCCAGAAATAATATATAATATTTTAGCACGTGTTGTACACTATACTTTTCCGACGACTACAATTAAGTAAAACAAAAAAACAGTATTTAATTTACATAAAAATATTAAAACAGATTATGTTAACATCATTGCTATCAGAATTCACCAAAAATTATGTTAAAATCTAAAAAATCAGGGTCCAACCTTCTTAATCCGTATAAATTCAGCAAATTATCTGCAACTGTCAAACTTTTAAAAACAAAGTTTTAGGTTAGTTCATTCAGTTATCGTAGCGTGTGATAAAATCATATCACACAGTTGCGGACGCATATGATTGGCTAACGATCTTTCCTATCACGCAGCATTGCTAGTGACCAATTTTCGGTAATAGTTTAGCGTGTGAATTTATGACATTTCGTAGTGGTCGTCGAAAAAGAAATTTACTATTCGGCAAATATCCACAATTTTAAATTATATTCCTTGTCAAATAGGTGATTTCGCTGATTCTTACAATTAATTTAGAAGAAGTTTGATACACTATATATATGCAATGAAACTAATTAATTAATCTTAGATAAGTAATTAATAATTATGGTTAAGGCTTAAGTATATTGTTATTATGATTTGTTTATAATTTATTGTAATATTCACATCTTCATAAATTCAACAAGTAATTACGTGTTTGTTTGCAGATTGCTGAAGGCTCTCTTCTGTCGAACTTTCAACACCAGTCCTTGCTGAACAACGTATTAAATCTCAGTGAACCCGCGGTGATTAGCTGATCCGACTAATCCGTGAGTGATCCGTGATCACTTGTCGGTAAAACTCAAAGTGTGAAGTGATTGATTGATAATTTGTTCTTGAAGATTCGTAGTGCCTCGGTTGTTTAAGTGAAGTGATATTTGTGTGGATATGAGCCCTGGGATTATAAACTATGGTAAGTTCTTTTTAAATATTTTAATTCTGAAAACGTAATATGATATAGTATTATTGTTCATTTGAAATTAATATGCCTGGATGATTCAGCAACTATGTTACCATTTATTACATAAACCGCAGTCGTGTATTCTTCTGCGAATGGAAGAAATATTGAAGAAAGTCAGGTTACAAATGCAATTCCACGTCTAACCTTTGTATCGTTTGTGAAGATACAATAGGGTCAAATATTCCTCTTCCGCATATTTCCTACAAACTCAAACTTTAATGTAGCAAGTAGCGTGCTACCAATTCATAACTCTATAAAAACAAAATAACTACACCAATTTTTAGATATATCTAAGTACGGAAGGCAATTAACTACACATAATGTAATTTTAATTGCAATCGAATAAGTAAAAACATTGTTAGGTTGTTTGCAAAAAGCAAAATATTTTTAAAGTCGTCAAATATTAAAGATGCCGCTCGCGTGCTGATTTACAGTTGAAAATCTGAAGAAATCTTTAAACTGGTCTCAGTTTTTTACAGAAATTGGAAAGAAAACTCATGATATATCTAACGTTATCCAACCAGAGTCTATCATCATACAGGGTGTCCCAGATTTAAACGGCCTAACTTAAAATTAAGATTAAACACCTAAAAATAAGGTGACAAGTTCATTTGAGCAAATATCCGTAAATGCTTTATTCCAGAGATATTCATGTTTTTCTTATTGAGTAGCGCAACTTTAAAAAATCAACTTCATAACGAAATATCCAGTATTATTTTATTGAGGTGAGACATAATAATTAAATTAAATTAATAATAAATTGGTTATTACCTAATTTTAATACAAAATTTAGTTTGCTTGTACTAATGTCAAGGAAAAAATAATAAACTATCAATGAATTTAAGAATTTTTTTTAAGGTGCCATAAAAGAAAAAGTCTATGAAGAACCGATAAATAATTTAGACTCACTACGTAGAAAAATTATTCCAGTTTGCGAAACCATATCTCCCGAGCAATGGCATGCAGCAACCAATGCAGTGGCAGATCATTGTCGTGTCTGTTTACGTGCTGCAGGTGAACATTTTGAACAAATATTATAAAAAAAGAAATAGTTTATGAAGTTATGTTATTACTTTATTATTTTAAACAATAAATTTCTTTAAATTCATTTATAGTTTCTCATTTTTCCAAGACATCATGCAAGCAAACTTTTTGTATTGAAATTAGGTAATAAACAATTTATTATTAATTTAATATGTAACTTCTCAATTGGATATTTCATTACGAAGTTGATTTTTTAAAGTAGCGCTACTCAATAAGAAAAACATGAATATCTCTGAAATAAAGCATTTACGGACATTTGCTCAAATGAATTTGTCACCTTATTTTTAGGTGTTTAATCTTAATTTTAAGTTAGGCCGTTTAAATCTGGGACACCCTGTATATTTCCTTTTTCATGAGCCATAAGGACAAAATAATTAATAATTATTTTCATAAATGAAAAAATTATGGATTTAAGTTCTTTAAATTATTTGTTATTATACCTGCATTATAATCCGTGTTTAAAACACACTACAGCGTGCGCAAACGCAAAATTAAAACATACCGTGTTTCTAAGCAATAACAAAAATAATTACTATTAATATTTGTCAGAACTGTCATGACAAATTGTAAAATAACGAATCTACATAGTAACGTAAACTATAAATGCAAACCAATCTCTGTAAACGATATACGTCAAACGTCACACGCACAAAATTATGAAATGAATGAAAATCAAAATATTGCTTTCCAGTTTTTAAAGCACTAGCGACGTTAAAAGAACTCCGCTTCGCGTCGTGCTCTTAAACTTGTCGTATGTGCTTTAATACCTTATTTATACACTTGTGTCATAATATACTAATATTAAACATTTTAAATTGACAGATGATATCTATAGCAATACCTCAGTGTAAGAATTCACACAGTAATTACACTTCAAATATTTTAGCATCCCAATATTTCAGTGGTGCGCTACCGAAAAGGTGACTGCTCAGTGTCCGCTGATAGGCTGATATCTTAGTAACCATAGTAAAGACAGTACAGTATGTCAGTGTCAGTGTCAGTTGTATCTGTCAAATACCAAGCCACAGTATTTTTTTCATGTTAAGTTTATAAGATGAGTGCAAGACAGTGAGGTAAACTTATTTGTATCATGAAAAATTAAAGGAACTTTTATAGTTTAGGTGTAATAATGTTTTTAGGGTTTATCTCATTTGCAACTGACAGCTATTCAAATTTACCACTGTATACTGCTAAGGTAGTAGAATATATGAGTATTCTCATCCGCCATTTTAGGTCCAAGTGTCATAAATAAAACAAATTATTGGAATCCAGTTACTTTAATACTTTTCTGTCAAATTTGAAGTTTATACTGATTGTGACATATCATTCCTTCAATAATTGTATTATTGTATTACAATGGAATACTTTCTAATTATTTAAAGATTAATATAAATTATGCAATGTAAAGGATGACACAAAACTATGGTTTATAATAAGACAAACATTTAACTACATAACACTGATTTATAAAAATTATACTACTTTATCCTGCATATCCTAGTTAACATTTCTAAAGTAAATCTTTGTAGAAGGTATCTAATGGTTCTTTTAAATTCTCAGTTTTAAATTAACATCAACTTTTCTTTTTCAAAGTAACTGAATTTCAATAACATGTTTTATTTTTGACATTTGGACCCAAAATGGCGGACGAGAATACCTATATTCTTCTAGAGCTCTAATACTGCTACTGACAATATGGACGCTCGGCTCAAGGACATCGGTCGATGCGACATAAAGCTCAAAGGTGCCAAAAGCTCGTGTCGGTACTGTGTGAATTCTTATATTGCTGTAAATTGTAATACATTGACGACAGAGAAATAAATGATGCATATTAGCTGAAATTCACAGTATATGTATGTCAAATGTAATGATTAAACACTCAAACTCAGATTTGCGTATCGTGTATTATAAAAGTTTCACTGGTGCAGCAAGTTTTGAACCTGCCTTCAAATGATTAAAGTTTGAACTAATACAACTTTACAAATATCCATATTTTCTGAATTTCTCGGTAATTTCAGTTCCTCGCCGTCACACTCCTCCCATGTTTGCAATTGCTGTAATCACAGTTTTCGCCCGATTAGCATTGAGCGATCAATGAGGCAATTCCACAAACAAAAGGTAAAACTGTATTGCTAATTTATGTTCGCGAAAGCCCAAGCGGCAAAGCAGTTCGTAATTTGCAGTCACGCGGCTTTCATTGCTGCTAATTGCCAATCACAAGCACTAATACCAAGGCGACGGACTGTAAACAACGTAGAAACAACAAAACCATCAAAATAATTTGGTAGCTTATGTCGTAAAATATAAGGGATGCTTACTCGAACATCTTGGTGTTGCCCACTTTTATTTATAGTGAATTCCCTTTGGCGGAGGTCCGCGAGATTTTAACAGATTACTCAAAAGACTTAATTTTCAATCAATGAGAAAAAATTTGTAAACGAAACTTGGAATTTATAAGTTTCATGAAAAAATGAAGAGCTGAGTTGATTTTGAATAAAATTGAAAAACTGGAAGAGGAAGTTTATTAGACACTCAAAACAATAAATTCCAATTTTTTCTAAAATAGAATCAGCCATGAGAAAAAGTTTCAAATGAAAGATGTTAGCAGAAATATTTGGAATACAAAATGTTATTTGCACTATTCTTGTACATCCTTCAAATTTTGAGAAAAACCAAATAATATATTTAAGAATATATTTCAATAATCTTAGTTACAATGGGAACAAAAACTAAAACATTTTTAATAGCTATGTGTCAAACATGTCAAATAATTGTGAAGTGTAAAAAATATGTGTCTTGTGAAATATTATAAAAGTAGTATTTGTATTATTAGTTAGAAAGTTTTGAAGACTAGATATTAATTAATTTCTATTTTAAAATAAATTCATGGTTACAATGAAAAGAAAAAAATTAAACAGGTTTAACTTCTATATATCAAATAATTGTCAAAATAAAGTCATACGTATGGCACAAGTCATATGTCTTCAGCTGGTTTTATTTGTATAAGAAAGTAGTGTGGTGCCCACACCAAATTTTTTATATAGATTTCCACCTGTTTTTCTTCATGCTGATTGGATTTCTATTGACGTCGACACTCAACTATCTTTCCAACGTTTCATTGGTCTGTTAAGGTTTGTTTTACCTCCTATTTTCGTATTCCTTACAATTTTATTTAATATTTCTTCATTTTCTCTGGAAGCCTGGTCATTCCATTCGGTTCTTCTCGTTCTTACAAACTTTATTTTTTTTATTTTTTTACACCACATTCGTTCTTTATTGTTGCATTTCTATCAGATCTTGTTATTCCTATTATGGACCTTAGTGTGTTTATTTTGGTTGTATGAAGTAGTCAAAATGCAATATTTAACAATCTATCTTTATTGTATTACTGTTAATAGCAGTTACATATGTATGTATATCACGGTAATATTCCAAATAAAATACAACATAGATTGTCAATGTTAAATGAACTTGTTATCATAATATAGTATATTCTACAACAAGTAATAGAATGGCACATATTCCACACGGGCAAAAAGTTTGTACTGCGGTTTGCGAGTGTGGGATATGCCATTCCGTTACCTGTTATACACTATACTTTCTATAACAAGATTTTGGAAATTATACAAAAAATACAAATACAAAACTGTTGAAAACGTCAAATAAATAAAATTAAAACAAACAGACGTAACCATAGTAACTGAATCAAGATACTTCATATATCGCGCTAATATGCGGCTCTGATTCGTCGAATGGGGTCTTTCACCAATTTTTTTTAATTTTTTTTATGAAACTTTATCTAAATTGAAGACTATCTACACTTTTAAAAATTCTTAATTGTTATTCATTAAGCGTAAATGATTTTTAAAAAATGTTGTGCCGTCACTGTAGAGGTGTTGCTGGATCTTAAGACTTTTTAAAAGTTAGATAGTCTTCAATTTAGATAAAGTTTATTAAAAAAATGGTGGAAGACCCCATTTATTATTCCAATACAATTTTTAGTTATGGAATGCGTAGTTTCCAAAACAGTGCTATAGAAAATAAATTAGTAAACATTTGTCAAACTATAACCAGAATTGTACCAAATAAACATCATTAAAGTACGATGACAAACACTACTACGTATAGTAAGTACGAGTTTATATAGTAATAAATTAATAACGGAAAATTAAATGTTGCATCTCAGTTGAAACTCTCGGTACATTTACGATGATACAGCGGCCGAGATCGTCGACAAATATATTATCATACAAGAAAAAAATGTCTCAATGTTTTAATTGTCGAGGAAGCAATTACTATCCTCTTGTCATTAACTCTTAGTGGTGTGTGCTTAATTGAAATGCGTGTTCCACTCCCAATAATGGGAACTGAACTGTTTAAGTGGAGACTGATCTCGTTGAAATAAAAACAACACTTTGAACTTTATAATTGGTGCTGATTTTTTGTTTGCCTTTAAAGGAAATATTGCCTGGTGTAATATAATGATTTAAGTGGATAATAAAAAATTATTGTTCTCAGGAAATCCTTCTGCGAGTCGTAAAAATAAAACCGAATGTTCATTTTTTCCCAAGTACTTTGACTTCGAGATATTAACAAGATGAGAACAAGAGTAACGAATATTATTTAGTGCAGTAATATAAATTTATTGTTTGAATGTATTTATTATAAATGTTTATAATAACATATTTATATATTAGCTCTACAGGCCTTGCAGGCCCTGGGCTTGTATAAATTCTTTCCACTCCTTTCTGTTTCTTGCTTTGGTTTTCCAATTTTTAATTCCTAATTTTTCCACATCATTTTTTTTGGTCTGCCGCGCTTCTTTTTTTACTTTCTTCTATCAAATAGAAATTGTATATTTCAAGGGTCTTTTTATAGGAGTATTTGATAAATATTATATTTTTATTTGAATAAGATTTCGATGATGAAATACTTGATATTATTTTGTGATCATAAAGAAACTATCTACCAAGATCTTCAATTACAGAATTATATTGAGCACTGGAATTGATTAATTGTTGATTATATATTTGTATAATTTGGCGCATGATGTTTGAGTCAAAGCTAGCTACCTATGAAAGTACTCACAATACTCTAGTTTTTCTAAAATACTGTTACGTCGATGAACTGTTAGCCGAAGAGTGAAGACTTCGTGTTCTCGTGTTATGGTAGTGTGACCGCAAGAGTAAGACAATGTCAGATGTGGCGAAGGCTGCAAGAACGACAGAAACGTGTTGTATATGGAAGATGGAATGACGTTTTTCCGCAAATGAAATTAAATGTCGTTTATATCAATCATCACGTTTAGTTCTAACAGTTCTTGCAGTGGTATTTTATGCTCTAATGGGACGGTTGAAGATTCTATGAATTGTTGGAGCATTGATGATTATCCAGTAAACTGTAAAACTTCTAGCAAATAAATTCCAATAAGAAATAGAAATTTATTTCACGTTAATTTACAAGAAGTTCACTGCATTTCTACTCTTCGGAATCAAGTAAAACTCTTTTGTACATGAGTTACCTTTTCGTACCAAGCGCGAGGTATAGTTTAACTAGAGTATGAAAGTTGACGTTTTTAAATTAATTTATGGTCGTGGATTCTTTTCATAGGAACTAAGGATCTGTCTCCAGATACCCAGTCAAGTATTGTATTTGAAAATTCCACAAACACATTAGCATATTTGGTTCAAAATGGATGGATCAGTACAGTAAAGTTATAAGACATAGGGAGGTACACAAGTACTACAATGACCCATCTATTTTGAGCCAAATACACTAATGTGTTTGTGAAATTTTCAAATCCAAGTTTTGGCTGGGTATGTACGTATATCATACCTATCATACCTAGGAAAGAACAAACATTATTTAGCGTTTCTTACAATGGGCGCATAAACCATAAACGAAATATGACAAATTTATATCAAAATCGTGTAACACTTACGGAATAATTAGTAGAAAGTATTTTTTTTGTTTTAAATATTGTGCAGTAAAGCGATATAACGAATTGAACAAATTTTGTCGTCACGGGTACTTGCATTGATTCTATTGGCCAATAATATGAAAAGTTGAAATCGCGCGTTTGCCGTTGCGCCCAACGCCTATTGCGGTCTAAAATAGAACTACGAAATGTCATTTCATTTGATTTGTTTGTTGGTATTTAAGATTATATTTGTTGGGCTTCTATTCTATATTACTTGTTTCATAATTTCACTGTTTTATTGTGCTATGTTGAAAATCTATTGAAGAAAATTGTGTGTTGAGGTTAGGTTACATCACTAATAGCGCCCGTGTTCTCAAACTTTCGTGTGCATTGTTTTAGTGCCACTGGAGGAGTACCAGTGACATCACATAAACTTTAAAAAATCATATCTCGGGTAATATATGGAATTTTCACATCGGGCTTTAACTGATCGTCATAAATTCTAATAAAGTTTCACAAAAAAAATATGCGGCCAATGCAGTTCAAAATCCAAATTTTAAATATACAAACAAAATATGTGAACTAAGCAGAATGTCATACTCAGAAATAATTAAACGGCGTGATGATATATTTATGTGTTTATGCAAACAATAATAAAAAAAACCTTTAAAATATTTATTTAAATGTCCATGTCTGTAGAAAATTTATTTCGCTGTAGAATTTTCATCCGTCATTCATTAAACAATTTTTAATAGTTTTCAATTAAACCTTGCATACCTAAAATTATTGTTGTTTAATTGTTTTGTTTGTTTTTAACTGACATACAACAATGGAACGTAAATAAGGAAATAAAACGTAAATTGATTAAATGTGACTATATAAAAACAAGAAGATAAATCTGGAGGCGTGTAGTGTAATGGTTGTACTGCGGCGCCATACTGTAAGCGATCCTTGAAAATGTAATCAATACAAACTGACACTGCTTCATGTTTGTCAACAGATGAAAACTTAAAAATGAAAAGGAAATAATGAAGTCAATAAGTTTCAGTATTTTGGAACAAATGAAAGAATAGACAAAACAGCAAGAATCTTCCATGCAATGAAACACAGTTTCGTAGGGTACTGTCTTAAAGAATGAAAACTAAAAAGCAAAATTCAGGCGTTGGAAATGAAACATCTAAGAAAAGTACAAGGTGTAACAATGTTTGACAGATTAAGAAACAAAATAATTAGAGAACAATTGCAATAGACTTCATAGAAAGAAGACAACTAGCATGGTGGGGCCAAATGATAAGAATGAACGAATTATCAAATTTGAATAACAAACGTGAAGGAAAAGATGGATCGTGGAAGACCAAAAGACATCTGGGATAGCATCTTTAACAAGATCTGAAGAAGAGGTTACACTGCAGGATGCATGAGGGATGACGATGAATGAGAAATAATGGGCGAAATTTGTGCACGATTAATAGTTATTTACTTAATAACTTGAATCGAAGAAGTTGTAGGTTCTCGGTGAAACATTATTTTAAGAAATTAAAATTAGTAAATAATAACACTCGGTGTAGTTTCACAAATGATGTATATTTTTTCTTTATTGCAATTTCGGCTATTAGGCCATCATCAGAAGAATGAATACAAAGATTTTACAAATGTTATATTTATACTAAATGTACCGTTCTTAGGAATTACCTGAGATGACTGTATCTAGAAGTGGGGAGTCCATTAAGTCTACGTACTCATTCATTAAGTTATTCCCGTTATGCAGGGCTTTCTTGATTTCCAGAGCTTCTAGGAACGTTAATCTCAGACCTTTCCTTTCACGGTGTAATATTTCTAAATTAGATATGTCACAGGTATGGTTATTTTCTACAAGATGTTTTGCGACGTTTGAAGAATTTATTTTGTTGTTTTTAGCACTGCTTGTATGTTCTTTAAATCTTACATTAAAATTGCGCCCAGTTTGTCCTATATATATGTAATCACAATTTTGACAACTAATTTTGTAAATTCCAGATTGTGATAATGGATTTTTTGTACCTATTTTATTATTTATTAAACAGTTTTTTGTTGTATAAGTATTATATGTCGCTGACACTATATTAGATTTTTTGAGTTTATACGATAACTTATCAGAAAAGTGTTTTACATAGTTCATTTTTTTGTATAACAAATGGTTTCTAGAATGGGGTGTACAGGCATAAAATTGTTTTAAAAGAAGAATTTTTTGTTTTTTCTTTATTAAATTTGTCACAATGCTTTTACTGTAGCCATTGTTTACAGCAATATCTTGAATGGTATGTAGCTCTTTTTGAAAGGATGTTTCATGTAGAGGAATATTAAGTAATCTGTTAACTAGACTATGGAAAGCGGCCATTTTTGTGTTGTTGGAGTGGTTAGATGAAGACGGTATAATGGTGTCGGTATATGTGGGTTTTCTGAATATTTGAAAATTGATTTTTCCATCAATGTGATTTATTGATAAATCTAGAAAATTTATTGTTTTATTGGATTCTGTTTCTAATGTGAAATTTATATTGGGTTCTATAGAATTCAAGGTATTTAGGAAGGAATGTATTTGTCTCTCGGTGCCTTTAAACATGCATAGGACGTCGTCTACGTATCTGTACCAGAATTGGATGTTTTTTGTATCAAAATTGTTAAACAAATTTATTTCGAAAGAATTCATAAACATTTCTGCAAGTAGTGGTGAAAGAGGGGAACCCATAGGCAGACCATCCTTTTGTATATAAAAATTGTCATTAAAGGTAAAATAGTTTTGTTCTAGACATAAATCTAATAAGGTTAAAAACTCGTTTGCTATGATTGGATTAACGTTGTTGTCGATTAAAGATAGTTCGATAATAACTTTTAATTTCGAAATTGGAATTGAAGTGAATAAACTGGAGACATCAAATGAAACAAATTTTGTAGTGGCAGGAATTGTTACGTTTTTTATTCGATCGACAAGATCAATGCTATTTTTTATACTGTACTTCGGTCTAAAATCTAAAAGTTCTGGTAAAAGTTTGTTAAGAGCTTTACACAATTTATATGTTGGTGCCTGTGTGTAGGATACAACTGGACGGATAGGTATATTATTTTTATGTAATTTGGGAAGTCCATATAGAATAGGTGCTGAGGGATTTTGGTTGATTAGCTTAAAATGTTCTTCTTTTGGAAAAATACAGATGCAATTTTTTAGCGTATCCCTTAACTTTTTTTGAAAATTACTGGTTGGATCATTTTTAATAATATTTATATTGTTTTGGTTAATAAAATCATTTACTTTATCTATATAATCTGATTTACTTATAATAGTTAGGTTATTACCCTTGTCTGCTTTGGTTAACACAAGTTGGTTAGTTTTTAGTTTATTCTTAATGGATTTAATCACTTTAAAGTCATTGTTTTTTGGCTTACGTATGGACTTCCTTGACCGGTACATTTTTACAAATGAAGTGATGATCTCTGCTTTGGGTTCCGCTGGTAAATGTCTTGTGGCTATTTCTGTGTCTATGGCGAGTTGTGTGAGATCTTGATTTGTTGAGGCTTTGTGAGGTGCATAAGAAGGCCCTTTTTCCAGAAGTTCTCTTTCCTCTCTCGAAAACGATGTGTCTGTAAGATTCGTAATCCTTGGATAGAACACTGTTGATCCTGATACTATATGCGTTTGATTGTCCTTTTGTTCACTGACACTTCTGGTTCCTTGTACTAGTTTATTAAGTTTATTTTTAAGAGTTAAATAATTTTTATGGCTTAAACTGTCTACTAAAGACCGTGTATTAATATCTACCCAGTCGAATTCGATTGGATGTAACACTGAAGTTAGTAGGTTGTGGCATAATTTTAAGTGTAGATTTAAATTATATCTTATGCGGTATTTGTGTTTAATTTCTTCTTTTAACCATGACACTTTTGCACTGTTTACTGAATGTTGAGCCACTGCAGAAGGATTCTTGCTCCATATGGATATGTATTTTGGTATCACTTCTAGTTTTAAACACTGGGTATTAAACCATAGACTGTTGTTGTTCATTTTAAATTTAGTTAATAGTCTTTTGTAAAACACAACTAATTTTGCAACACTTGCACTTTTAATAACTTGAATCGAAGAAGTTGTAGGTTCTCGGTGAAACATTATTTTAAGAAATTAAAATTAGTAAATAATAACACTCGGTGTAGTTTCACAAATGATGTATATTTTTTCTTTATTGCAATTTCGGCTATTAGGCCATCATCAGAAGAATGAATACAAAGATTTTACAAATGTTATATTTATACTAAATGTACCGTTCTTAGGAATTACCTGAGATGACTGTATCTAGAAGTGGGGAGTCCATTAAGTCTACGTACTCATTCATTAAGTTATTCCCGTTATGCAGGGCTTTCTTGATTTCCAGAGCTTCTAGGAACGTTAATCTCAGACCTTTCCTTTCACGGTGTAATATTTCTAAATTAGATATGTCACAGGTATGGTTATTTTCTACAAGATGTTTTGCGACGTTTGAAGAATTTATTTTGTTGTTTTTAGCACTGCTTGTATGTTCTTTAAATCTTACATTAAAATTGCGCCCAGTTTGTCCTATATATATGTAATCACAATTTTGACAACTAATTTTGTAAATTCCAGATTGTGATAATGGATTTTTTGTACCTATTTTATTATTTATTAAACAGTTTTTTGTTGTATAAGTATTATATGTCGCTGACACTATATTAGATTTTTTGAGTTTATACGATAACTTATCAGAAAAGTGTTTTACATAGTTCATTTTTTTGTATAACAAATGGTTTCTAGAATGGGGTGTACAGGCATAAAATTGTTTTAAAAGAAGAATTTTTTGTTTTTTCTTTATTAAATTTGTCACAATGCTTTTACTGTAGCCATTGTTTACAGCAATATCTTGAATGGTATGTAGCTCTTTTTGAAAGGATGTTTCATGTAGAGGAATATTAAGTAATCTGTTAACTAGACTATGGAAAGCGGCCATTTTTGTGTTGTTGGAGTGGTTAGATGAAGACGGTATAATGGTGTCGGTATATGTGGGTTTTCTGAATATTTGAAAATTGATTTTTCCATCAATGTGATTTATTGATAAATCTAGAAAATTTATTGTTTTATTGGATTCTGTTTCTAATGTGAAATTTATATTGGGTTCTATAGAATTCAAGGTATTTAGGAAGGAATGTATTTGTCTCTCGGTGCCTTTAAACATGCATAGGACGTCGTCTACGTATCTGTACCAGAATTGGATGTTTTTTGTATCAAAATTGTTAAACAAATTTATTTCGAAAGAATTCATAAACATTTCTGCAAGTAGTGGTGAAAGAGGGGAACCCATAGGCAGACCATCCTTTTGTATATAAAAATTAATACACGGTCTTTAGTAGACAGTTTAAGCCATAAAAATTATTTAACTCTTAAAAATAAACTTAATAAACTAGTACAAGGAACCAGAAGTGTCAGTGAACAAAAGGACAATCAAACGCATATAGTATCAGGATCAACAGTGTTCTATCCAAGGATTACGAATCTTACAGACACATCGTTTTCGAGAGAGGAAAGAGAACTTCTGGAAAAAGGGCCTTCTTATGCACCTCACAAAGCCTCAACAAATCAAGATCTCACACAACTCGCCATAGACACAGAAATAGCCACAAGACATTTACCAGCGGAACCCAAAGCAGAGATCATCACTTCATTTGTAAAAATGTACCGGTCAAGGAAGTCCATACGTAAGCCAAAAAACAATGACTTTAAAGTGATTAAATCCATTAAGAATAAACTAAAAACTAACCAACTTGTGTTAACCAAAGCAGACAAGGGTAATAACCTAACTATTATAAGTAAATCAGATTATATAGATAAAGTAAATGATTTTATTAACCAAAACAATATAAATATTATTAAAAATGATCCAACCAGTAATTTTCAAAAAAAGTTAAGGGATACGCTAAAAAATTGCATCTGTATTTTTCCAAAAGAAGAACATTTTAAGCTAATCAACCAAAATCCCTCAGCACCTATTCTATATGGACTTCCCAAATTACATAAAAATAATATACCTATCCGTCCAGTTGTATCCTACACACAGGCACCAACATATAAATTGTGTAAAGCTCTTAACAAACTTTTACCAGAACTTTTAGATTTTAGACCGAAGTACAGTATAAAAAATAGCATTGATCTTGTCGATCGAATAAAAAACGTAACAATTCCTGCCACTACAAAATTTGTTTCATTTGATGTCTCCAGTTTATTCACTTCAATTCCAATTTCGAAATTAAAAGTTATTATCGAACTATCTTTAATCGACAACAACGTTAATCCAATCATAGCAAACGAGTTTTTAACCTTATTAGATTTATGTCTAGAACAAAACTATTTTACCTTTAATGACAATTTTTATATACAAAAGGATGGTCTGCCTATGGGTTCCCCTCTTTCACCACTACTTGCAGAAATGTTTATGAATTCTTTCGAAATAAATTTGTTTAACAATTTTGATACAAAAAACATCCAATTCTGGTACAGATACGTAGACGACGTCCTATGCATGTTTAAAGGCACCGAGAGACAAATACATTCCTTCCTAAATACCTTGAATTCTATAGAACCCAATATAAATTTCACATTAGAAACAGAATCCAATAAAACAATAAATTTTCTAGATTTATCAATAAATCACATTGATGGAAAAATCAATTTTCAAATATTCAGAAAACCCACATATACCGACACCATTATACCGTCTTCATCTAACCACTCCAACAACACAAAAATGGCCGCTTTCCATAGTCTAGTTAACAGATTACTTAATATTCCTCTACATGAAACATCCTTTCAAAAAGAGCTACATACCATTCAAGATATTGCTGTAAACAATGGCTACAGTAAAAGCATTGTGACAAATTTAATAAAGAAAAAACAAAAAATTCTTCTTTTAAAACAATTTTATGCCTGTACACCCCATTCTAGAAACCATTTGTTATACAAAAAAATGAACTATGTAAAACACTTTTCTGATAAGTTATCGTATAAACTCAAAAAATCTAATATAGTGTCAGCGACATATAATACTTATACAACAAAAAACTGTTTAATAAATAATAAAATAGGTACAAAAAATCCATTATCACAATCTGGAATTTACAAAATTAGTTGTCAAAATTGTGATTACATATATATAGGACAAACTGGGCGCAATTTTAATGTAAGATTTAAAGAACATACAAGCAGTGCTAAAAACAACAAAATAAATTCTTCAAACGTCGCAAAACATCTTGTAGAAAATAACCATACCTGTGACATATCTAATTTAGAAATATTACACCGTGAAAGGAAAGGTCTGAGATTAACGTTCCTAGAAGCTCTGGAAATCAAGAAAGCCCTGCATAACGGGAATAACTTAATGAATGAGTACGTAGACTTAATGGACTCCCCACTTCTAGATACAGTCATCTCAGGTAATTCCTAAGAACGGTACATTTAGTATAAATATAACATTTGTAAAATCTTTGTATTCATTCTTCTGATGATGGCCTAATAGCCGAAATTGCAATAAAGAAAAAATATACATCATTTGTGAAACTACACCGAGTGTTATTATTTACTAATTTTAATTTCTTAGTTATTTACTTTACAAGTGGGCAAAGTAAGGACTTATCCACGAGAGAAATTTTAGCACACAAAGCCGAAGGCTGAGTGTGATAATTTTATCGAGTTGGTAATTCTCACGTGTGAAGTATAAAGTTTTATCCAACACCTCGTAATAAATGAAATCTTCATTAAAGAAATATTATTTGACAGTGACATATGCGTTGAAAGTTTAAATTAAAATGTCAATCGAAGTAGTTACCAAGGTGTTGTGTGTTATTATTATTGTTATAAATAAAAAAATACTCACTAGTGACTTTCCTCAAAATTATACCCACTAATGGGTAATCTGTTACTTTCCTTGTTTAAAATCGCCATAGTTATATAGCATTTATTGAGAGGTGTTGGATAAAAGACTTTTTATACCCTACACCTTACGGTTGAAGGTTTCTTGACTATATATTATAGTATTTAATTTTATAGTAATACAATTAACAACACTGTTGATTCATACAAATTTTTTAATGAAAGAAATATCAATTTATAACGATCTGTAAAAGCTGTCAAATAATAGATAGCAGTTGTGACTTAGTTTCAGTTTCCTTCAAAATTAAATATCGCTCAATGACAACAATTCCGCGTAATTTTAAATTTAATGTCGGTACATTCAAAGCCAAAACGACAGAGTCCTGAGTAGTAATATCATCGAAAGCTTCATTTGTTATTGTAATGGGTTAATTTGGTTTCTGTCAGCGATATCCGGGGTGGCCTTGCTAGACGGCTTAATAAAAAGAATTCACGAAACGCGAGGAATTCACCATGCAGTTTACCTTTGCTTTGTAATGTAATGTATACCCCTGTGCAGGGCCGGCTTGGAGACTTTTCATTGGAGGAATTCTGTACCACCCGCGAGACGAAAGAATAAAAGAATAGGTTATAAATGAATCCTGAAATTAATGCCATTATTAACTTAAATAACTCGATGAGTCGAAGCTATGATTAATGGATATTTAAATGTATTGAATTGTAATTTGAAATATGAATGCTGTTTTGTTTAGGCATTTTTATTCATTTTCTTATACGCTGTCATAGAAAACACACCTAATTTAATGAAAATTATATTTTAAAAAGTTGAAAAAACTCTGTAAAAATATTTTATCCAACACCATCATCATCAATAAATGCGATTTTAAACAAGGAAAATAACAGATTAACCACTAGTGGGTATAATTTTGAGAAATAGTGACGTGAGTAATTTTGTTTTTATAACAATAATAATAACACACACCTTGGTAACTACTTCGATGCACTTTTTAATTTAGAAAATTTAAAGCATATGTCACTGTCAAAAAATATTTCTTTAATAAATTTTGCATTTAATAAGAGGTGTTGGATAAAACGTTATTCTTCACACGTGGGCAAAGTGAAATTAATTCCTTATTTTGCCCACTTGAAAAGTAAATAACTATTATTTTATTTCTAATTATCCTGCTTCAGTTCTTGGGAATTTACAAAATGCCTGAGAATGTAGAAAATGTTACATTGGACAAACTAGCAGAACAATAACAACAAATGGGCTATTTGTCTTAACCAACTCGATAAAATTATCACAGCCTTCGGCTTCGTGTGTTAAAATTTCTCTAGTGAGTAATTCCACTTTGCCCACGAGTTAAGTATAACGTTTTATCCAACGTCTCTTAATAAATGCAAATATTTTTAAAGAAATATTATTTGACAGTGATATATGCTTTAATTTTTTTAAATTAAAATGTTAATCGAATGGAATATAAATAGAAAATTACTCATTAGTGACTTTTCTTAAAATTATACCCACTAGTGGGTAATCTGTTACTTTCCTTGTTTAAAATCGCATTTATTGAGAATTGTTGGATAAAATATTTTTCCAGAACTAAATCCAAAAGTCTTTTAATATTTTAAAAATAATAGAAAGTAATAAAATAAATGACATTAAAACTTTGATCGTCTCTATCATACATCTATTGGAAATAGCATGAATTAATAAATATATTCCTTCAAAAATTCTTCAAAGTGAAGGTCCGCGCTGTTTGATTTTTGTGAGTCCAGCAATCCGGTTCTGTGTGCTAAGTATATTTAGTGCATTTTTATTTCAATACTGCCCATAAATAATTTATTAAATAGGTAATGCATAATTTATTAACGTGTTAATTAACGTAATGGACTCGTTTCAATTAGTACCGTGCTCTTCTGATTGCAGCCGACGTCTTGCGAAGATGAAGAAGAATTCTCAGATCGCCCTAATGGGAAAAATGCGCATTGCTGTGTGTATTCGCGTTATTTATTTGCACTCTTGAAGTTCGATTCAGTTTTGAAATATGTCTCGGGTAATTACAAACGTGCAGATCCGCAGATGAATCATGTGGTATGAGGCGATAGCGATATCTTGCTAGCCGCTATCGAGGGAGAGGTATTTAGCGGCACGCTATTTACAAGGAGATTAATACGCGGCAGATTAAATTTTATTATCGTTGTGTAGGAAACATTTAATTTCTGTTTGCAAATGTACGCTGTTTGTATTTGGGATTTTTAATTATTTATACTCATAAAACTATACTTAAATGATCAAACAAGAACTCCTTCCGCGAAATATCGCATTCGAATTTATTGCAGTATTTCAATTTTGTAAAATTATCAGTTCGTAGGAATATTTTACAGTTAATTCATTTATTTATTTACATATTTTACAATTTGGACCACTTATAAAATAAGTATTTCTTACACAAAAATTATAAAAATTCACTCACATATTAATTGAAGTATGCTTAATACGCTCGTGAAGACAGACTTTAATTATCTGCTTTGGTTTTAAAGTTACGGTCAACCAACCATTTTTTGGTAATTTTTTCCGATATTCCAAAAAATAAAATATTACAAAAATCTTGAAAATTACTGGTTGTATATCGGTCCCAACAATATTTTTAAAAGTTTCTAATCCGAAATAAGGCTATAGGGTCAAAAAATTAAAAATCTGAGAGATGAAAATTTTTGATGAAATCTTAATGCCTACCCCTTGAGATTTTTCGGATTTTAGGCCATTTTCAGTTATTTTGCTATAAAACTTTTGTCTGTAAAGCAATTGTAATGAAATTTTGCATACTTATATACTTCGACGAGCTGAATTCATTGGTGTAGGTTTCAGATTTGTATCTAATCTCAGTATCGAGTAATCGTGAATAAAAAATTTGTAAAATCCAAAAAAATTTAAAAATTTTCAAAAAATAGATTTCGCCCAAAATTTGTTTATATATTAATGGAGACCCCAGAAATTTAGTACTGGAGTCGGTTTTTTGATATCTCAACTGGTTTTTGAAATATGAGCACTTGAACTTTGAAATTTCACCGTTTTTGTCATTTTCTTATCGTTTCATTATTTAATTATAAATATGCAATAATATATGCATAAAAATACATTTTTTCTTCAAACTTCATAAAAGTACGTTGTTATGTATTTGTATTCAACAAGCAGAAGTTCAATATTGTCGCCGCCGGCGTAAAAGTGTATCCTTGGCAACACATTTACGCCGGCGGCGGACAAAGTAAAATATTATGAAAAATAGTTAGATTGTAATTCAATAATTTGACAGTTAAAATGAGACAAATAAACAAAAATAACTAAACAGCATATTCCACGGCAACTTGAAATGCTAGATAAGACAGAATATTTGTAGAAGTTTTGAGCATTTTATAATATTCATAATTCTATTTTCTTTGTTTGAAGAAAAAATAGCATGTGTTATTGGGAGTAAATGTGTCTTTGGGTGCTTCGCATGTAATTGTTCGACTCGCTTCGCTCGTCGTTCAAACTTACATGCTCAGCACCCAAAGTATCACATTTACTCCTAATGACACAATATACTATTTTTTTCAATAAAAAAATATGCCGAATATCTGGTTTAGTTTTTTAGTTATAGTTGTTACCAATATTTCATGATAATTTAGACCAAACTTCATTTTGTCGTAAATATGAAGGATAATACATTATAAAGTACGAGTAGGTTTTCATTATTTTAAAATTAGAATAAATTATAATTTTGTATAGTAATCTTTACTGGAAAAGAGTCTGGAGGCATTTTATCTAGAATTCTTACGGAGCACTAATATGAACCATATTTTCGATAATAAATATAATTATATAAAAGTATAACTGCCAATCCAAAATAATCTGATCTCTAAATTTTAAGGGAAATAAGAAAATATGTAACAACATATTTATATAGTAAAGTTATTTTCATCAGTAGGTGCAAGAGGTATAAAATCAAAAATACACAACTTGTAAACTAAATCAATGGTCGCGATTGAATCCGAATTGAATTTTTCACTACCATTTATTTTAATATATTCTTGTAATAATTACTAAATAAATATTATAAAAATGATTTCATATTTGATACGCCAAGAAAATATTCCGACTTAGAAATGAAGTGGGTTCGTATTTTAGCAATAAGAAACAAACTACTCAATTAATTTTTTAAAATAAAATGAGAACATCAAAATTGCAAGATACATATCTGTACGTTGGGCACGTCTTACGTTGGAATCAAATTTCATATTTAAATTTAACAGAAGTATATTTGAATTTGAATATATCGCAATGTGATATGTGTCAATTTTATGAAATAAATATATAGACAGACAAAATAAAGAAAGTTCTGTCAGCAGAAATGGAACATGGTTTCTCAAACATTTAAATTACGGTCTGGGAATGTGGGCATTTTTCTGATAACATTAAAATACAACTATTTAAAATTCATCTTCATCAAGCTATCATTAAACCATTGTCTGTATCTGCGATTGTATCAACAATGTGTTCAACTCAAGCAAATACATTTTCATTCATTTGCATGTTCTTCATGTCGAATGATAATTTTGCGTTGATTTCTTGGCGGTGTTCGACGCAGCCGTTTAGTGTTCAGCATCGCGAGTTGAAGTTGTGTATTATTAAAGCGAATCAAGTAAACACGTGTGTATTATTAACTCGAGAGAGGCTCATGGGAGATTTTGGGGCCGCTTGTGTGGCCGAAGATTTGCTTAGTAACTTTAAACGAAATTGATGGAATGGAAACCTTTTTACTTGTAGGAAGAATAACATTTGAAATAACAAATTAATATAAATCACTAACATAAAGATTTCCTTTGGCCCACAGGTATTGGTTGATACCACGTACACTGTTTTTGAATCTGATGACAACAAAGTATAGAAAAATGTTTCAAATAAAAATTTTAGGTAATATTATTTTTCTACTGTTTTTGATTCCAGTGAAATTTGCTCTATCTTATTTATTTACTAAGACATCGACAATTTTCATTACACCTATTTTCTCTGCTAAATTAATAAACATAACACTATTCCTAAAAGATACAAAATGTTGTTTAATATCTTTGGTCCTACGCTTTATTATTATTTTTGCAATACCTGTACTGTAAGTTACCCATTAATAACAAAATTTAATCACATTAGTGGAACTTTTATTGCACAATTGGTTTTCATGGTTACATCATTTACTTACCGTCCACGGTAGATGGTAAGTGAAACTTACCGTTCATGGTGGATGGTAAGTAAATATATATCATTCAAATTTTATTTCTAACCTCAATCTGTCAGCTGTTAATTTTGATACCTATTTTTCCTTTTCTTATATTTACGCAGGTATTGCAAAAAATAACTTACTAACCTCGAACTGTAAGTGATTTTTTAGGTCTCGAATGTTTAGGAAATCTCGACCCTACGGGTCTCGACATCCCAAACTACATTCTCGACCTAAAAACTATCACTTACAGTTCACGGTACGTAATATACTATTTGAATACACCAGAACTATTTACGAGACCAGAATCATGTCATTTGGTCCAATTAAGACTTTTGGAATAGCTTTAAAAAATAGTTCTGATCTAAGACAGGGAAAATTATTCTACTCAATTTATTTGTATCTTAAATTCTGTTATTTTTATAAATATTTTAAGGAAAAATAACCACTGAAATTAACAATTTGGCCCACTGTTTTTAATTCTGATGACAACAAAATACAGAAATTTTTTCAAATAAATATTATTCTACATATTTTTGATCCAATGAAATTTGCTCTATCTCATTTATTTACTAAGTTATTCCCAAAATAATAGGCCTTCAAATAATCTACCACTTACTGTTGATGAATTGATCCCAAAATCATTTAATGAACATAAACATATAATGCTTCCCTTACATATATGTATGTACGAGAGGTAAAAATGATAGAATTTAAGGTATAAATATTGTGAATTAAACAATTTTCCTTTGTATGATTTTATCTGGACGAAATGATATGATTCTGGGCTCGTATAATCTAACTTAATTCCGTGTGTGATCAGAGATCTAAATACACCGAACTATAAATTCGATTTTGTGCATTGTCTCAATTATGTGCGTTAAAAGAAAAGATAGACAACAAAACTTCTTAATTATTCTTTTGCATATTTAATTATTAAACATTCCAATGCAGAAACTCCTAATGGTACATATTTGTTTCACTTAAATCAGTGAAGCAAGATTAAAATCTTGTTCAGTACTAACCGTTTATAATTTGATTAAAATTTAAAGTCAATTTGGGTGATTCAGCGTTAATGATTCCCTGAAATTGTAATAAAAATGTTTCATTAAGTTTATGGCGAGGAAGAATGCCGAACCGCTGCATTTATAATTATGCCAGGCTTTGTTCAAGGTTCCGACCAGGTTTTTTAATTAAATTAGTTAGGGGTGCAAGAAACTAATAAACTTTTAATGCGTAATATGTCGGCTTTTAATAAAATCTTACAAGAGTTTCATTTGCTGTAAGCTGATGTAAGTTTTTACGTGCGGAAACCTTGTAAATTTGAAGAGAAAGCGTTTAAATCTCTGTTTGAATTTATTGCTAAATGTTATTATTGAAAGTAGAAAACAACTAAGTATTTATTTGACGTAATTGTTTAACAGTAAATACCTATAATTATAACCAGCTTATAACAAAAAGAAATCAGTTTGAAAATTACTGAAAGTGGAAAAATAATTCGCCCTACCGACCGAATCAGGTTTAATATTCAAAATGACTTAATTCCATACCACCCATCAGCTATCTCATTCTTTTTACATAACCCGCAATGTGTTCGAAGGAGATAGGTTGCTCAGGGGTCAAGGTTCACCGTACGTGCTATTCAAGATTCCCATGTAAATCAGCGACTGGCGGACTGAGATTCGGTCACGCGGGCGACGGTGCAGCCTGTTTCTCGCTCTAGGGAGTTGATTCTGGAAGGTCTATCTCATATCATTTCAAAGAGAAATCTATAGTTTAATTGTTGGCATTTGTAAACCAGCTGAGATGACCCTATCAAAGAAAATAGACTATAAAATTATTGTATTTACTATGAGTTCTGAAAGTTTTTTCAACTTAATAAAATACATAATCTATAACTTGAGGTGTTATCTTTCGGTAAGCGATCCAATCCGATTTGATTGAATAGATCCGATGACATGACGTCACAAGGAATTGAAATTTTTGTGCAAAGGAACTGACAAATAATTGGATTGCAGTATAGAGAAATTTGTATAATTTGCCTGTCTTTACTTCATAAACTATACAAGTAAAAAGTGAACGGTCTACCAAAATGAATTTAGAAAGAACTTCTGTATTTCTTCATTATGTTTATGATCCTATTAAGCTAAAGTTTACATAAAGGAAAGGAGCAATTGTTTTTGGATGGAGGTATACAAACTGACACTTTTCAACTCCAGCAACTCAATCGACGTGATTACTGTTTTGAAGCAATTCGGAAATTAAATTGTAATCCAGAATTTTGTGGTGAGGGTATATTTTCCAACAATAATACTTTCTCAAAGAAATTTATTGCCAAATTTATTCATTAATTTTGTTTTCTAAATTGTTTTAGAAATAGACGTCAAATGTTAGAATGTCAATTGTCAACTAATACATAACTATAAAACTAAGCAATTGGATTTTAAATTTGTAAATTCATATGTTCTGGATGAAGTTTTGGGAATATAAATGTTTGGGAATTACTTTTTTTGGGAAAAATATATTGGCAAAATTGGACTAGGAAAACTGTACAGTAATCGATCGAAAATCGAAAGAACATGCACAATATAATGGGGATAGTACAATCCAATTTTTTTGCTAAAAGAGCGTAGCATTTATGTTAGACTAGATAGTACCTTGGATTCTTAACATTTTGGCTTCTTCACAAACATGTTTGGAGTTGACCATAAAAAGGAGATAAGTAATATAACTTCTTTTACTTGTTACTCACTTGTAAACACCATTTACCAAAGCCCTCTATTGCCTTTGAAAATGAATCTTTACAAGTTACTAATTGACAGCTGCATTGTAAATATTTTACAAGTTAGTAAACAAGGTTAACAATGCACGTTGCCACAGTAATGCTTACAAGGCTTATGCGAAATCATTTAAAATAATTTTTGACAGAACAGTTGTTGACAGGACTTGATTATAATTTTAATTTGATTTACAAATGCGTAACAAGTAAAATGTTGTACAATGCACGCAAGGTAACTGTTTTTACTTTGCTTGTAATGTAAATAACTTTTATTGGATTGTTTCAAAATTTTAACTAAATCCCTTTCGGTGTACTCCCTTCCACGGTCTTTACATCTCTCTATGCAAACTTTTCCTTAGCTAAAGCAATGCTGTAAATCATATTTTGAAACCTTTTTCGTCGCTTGTTCTTCTACTCTCTCAAATCTGCTTCCTGAATAAAGTAGATGTTCTTCCGCAAGAATCTTAAGATTGACCAAAACCTTTAGACAGACCGTACAATGTGAGCCAGAACGTTGTCCTGAAGAAAAAATCATGACTTATTTTACCACAATTCAGGTCGTGGTCGTTCACATAGCATAGTCAGGACCTTCTGACATTCACCCTATTCACCTGAGCTCACCTCATGTGACTTTTTCTATTCCCCAAGGTTAAATCAGCACTAAAAGGAACCAGATTTTAAACATTAAAAGCTGTGAAATAAAAAGCGACGATGACTACGAACATGCTATCAAAAAATGATTTACAGCACTGTTTTGACGAATGGAAAATTCTCATGGGGCGATGTAGGGAGTATATGGAAGGGAATAATGTTAATGTTATGAAAGAAAACCAATAAAAGATTTTATAATACTAGTCCGGGTTTATTTATAGCCACACCTCGTATATCATATATCGAGATCGAATGCCATACTCAGAAATCTGTATTTGTTTTATTGTATAACTAATGTTGAAGAAAAATATTTGTCGGAATTTAGGCTGACATTTAACACACGTGAGCATTTGTTGACGTTTCGAAAAATTTATTTCCATTACCTATAAGTTCTGATATTTATTACACAATATTGTTAACAATTATTTCTGTTTCTTAGTCTTGATGATAATATATTCTATAACAAGTAATGGAATGGCACATATTCCACACGAGCAAAAATTTTGTAGTCCGAGCCGTAGGCCATTACGTTACCTGTTGTAGACTATACTTCTGGATATTATACAAAAAATACAAATACCATACTGTTGAAAACGGCAAACTCAAATAAATAAAATTAAAACAAACAGACATAACCATAGTGACCGAACCAAGATACTTCATATATCGTGCTAATATGCGGTTCTGATTCGTTGAATTTATTCCATACGCGGCGTATGGAATGATAGTTGCTCCAATACAATTTTTAGTTGTGGAATGAGTAGTTTCCAAAACAGTGTTATAGAAATAAATTTTCTGAAACGGCGACAAATGATCTCTGTCCAAATTCCAATAAATATATTCTATCAATTCACTTTTTGGACACCATCCAAATTTAGTATTAATGTTGAAGGGTCAAGTCAATATCATAGATCGGAAAACGCACTGTAAATGTTTTAATTCGGTCGGTGAAATTACTTCGGCGCTGTTATTCTGAAAGGAACATCACATTGCGGCGGACTTTCCAAAGTCAGTATCGTATTGTATCGTATCGTATCGTATCGAAGTATCGAGAGGTTTCAATTACTGTAATGCGTGCATTGAGCGGTAAATATATGGTACTGAGCGATGATTGTAAGAAATTAAATTGTTGGAGAAGCCTACGTTCTACGTGTCATTATTGCCACACTTCTACTAATAGTATTATTTGTTGGACTATCAATTTGATACTTACTTAATAGAAGTTTTCTTCATACGCAAGAAATGGCCGCAGAAATGTGGCAAATTTATAGTCTTTTTATAACCCTCAATTCATTTTCGGGTGTCGAGATAAATTTCAATTCTTCCTGGTTATTTTATACTGTTTATTAGTTTTTTCACGACATGGTAGGAAACCCCATCGTTCTTTTCCAGAAATAGAGAGGAAAATGTGTTGTTCCTCTCTAGAAAGGAAAATATAGAAGTATTACCAATATGAATGTTATTTATAATAATTATAAATAAATTCCTAATTTTATTGAAAATCCTTATTTTAGTGATATGCATACTTTAAATTATCTTACAATTATATCTTATATTTTTCTTTTTCTTATTAAATCACAATTGGACAACTTATTAAAAATATTTAAGATTGGTTTATTGGCAACACTACTACACCGCCTTGTGTCTGATAACCTAACTTTTAACGTGTCAGTCTGCCAGTTGTGTTCGCAAAGTGTACTTTAGGTCAGAGCAAATCGTTTTTAGAAACATGTGAAAAAATATTGTGTCTAACACTAGAGGAAAGCTCTACTTCCATAAGACATAAAAATATTGTTGTTTTGATAAAAATATCTGAGGATAGCGTATTCATATTTTGTTTATTTATTTTCACAAGCGTCAATTGTTTTTTGAAAAGCTAAATCATACGGGAATACTTTTTGCCAGTTTCCGAAAAAGATATTCTCGTACTGTGATTTATCGTAACGTAGCAACGATACTAAAATATCGGATTAATGCACTTTGCGGTTCGAAAACACACCGGAAAGGAGTCAGTTTTCCTCCGATCAAAAAAAAAAAAAAATCAAAATGTAGATGATATTGAATTTTTAAGGTGGGCTTTTTGGAGATAGACTTTTAGAAAGAAAATGATGCTACTTACCATAAAATTTACAGATCTCTGATCAAAGATAATGGCTGGTACCACCAGCTTTGTTTTTGAGTGTTTTAAGAGCAGTATTTTAGCTTTGGTTTTAGTGCTGTACAATGCTTATTATTTTATAAAAAAAATACCCAAATCAAAGTGGTATATAATATATTTCTCTGTAACTTCAATTCGAAGAATTTTTTTTCTTAAAATATGTTTAGAAACACATTGTACAGCGCTAAAACTGAAACTGAAAAATTATTTTAAAACACCCAAAAACAAACCATCATGTAATCTAATCTAAATCCGTGTGTAATCAGAAATGTGAACCCATTCCGAACTATGAATTTATATAACTTTTAAAAACTTTACTCATTTATTTGCTTTTATCCCACGTAGTATTTAGATGGCAATAAAAATATAAAACAATGGTAAATAACAATTGAATATTGCCCGGCAACAAAGAAATAAGTTTCCGGATGAGTAAAACCATCCGTTCTAAATCTAATTTCCTTACAACACAATCGTAACTTAACAACATTCTATCACCATTTTCTCTTCACTGTTTCCGATTGTCAATTGTTCATCGCATATCGGCATTCTTGGCCGTGCGTGTCCAGGCCTCTGACGTCCTTGCTTTGTTTGCGCAAGGATTAAATATTTGTTTTGTTTTTACTAAACTGCGGCTCGAGATATTTACTGGAGGATTTTCTCAAGACGGGAACCGTGTTGAATAAACATTTGAAATGTACCTAATAAAAATATTAGTTGCGCTCAAATATTATCTTCGCGAACCAGCCAAGCTTAGGTTTAGGTTCTCAGAGTCTGAAACAATACACGGTATATTACAGACACGTCAGATATTTGCTTTAAGTTAGCGGGAAAACTGAAAATATTTTGATACAAAATAAAGCAAAGTTGGAGAAGCTGAAACTTATAATTGATACTGCGGGGGATGCTTATTCTACCGCCGCTGATATCTGTTTATAGTACACATACCGGGTTTCTACTTTTTTTATAGGACATAGGAAATACAAAGTTAAAATTATCATTAGACGATAGTTCATTCCCTATGAATTTTAGAACAAAAATGTCAATACAAAATATGTTCAGAATCAAAAACTGCACCAAATGAGTCTAAATTTATTAATGTGATAAATTTTTGTCATGAGATAGACGCAAAATTATGTTCTGAGAATGGAAAATGAAATTACAAGTAATAATAAAAATGGAGTTAGCGCTAATCCCTTTTATAAATATGCCTGTTGATGTTTTGTCTATTCTATCATTAATGTTTTCTATTATTTTACATAATTGTTCCAAGAACTTATTACACACATTAGATTGGTCATAATAAGCTGTCCAAAAAAATTGAAGCATTGTTTTGATTCGAATTTAATTAACAAAAATTATAGAAATGCCTAATGGCACAAGAGAAGCTATAGAAAAGAAATCTACTTTGTTTTATAAGTCATAATTTGTTGTTACTTAGTTACTGTTTTTATTTACTTGTTTATGTTGTTTACTTGTTTTCCTGAAGAAGAATTAACTATAAATATTTTATTTGTAATCGGCACTAAAGTGCTCAAAAATCGTCATTAAAACCTCGGAAATCGTCACTAATTTAACCCATTATACGACGATTTTGAGCAACCCAGTGTTGGCAACCGTTAAATGATTATTGTATAATTAGGACAATTTTGGCAGATATATTGACGTACTATAGTAAATTTGGACGTAACATGAAACAAAATTTGCAAAAAGAATGAACTAATTAATTCCAATTACGAAATTGAGGACAAAACACATAATTTTTAGTGTTATTTTCGATAACTTCACTGCTCGAGGTTGGCAACACTGACTGTCAGTTTCAATTGACAACTGGCAGATGTATAAACATAACCTATATTGTATTTTTTTTACAGTTTTTTCGAATTTTAGTTTTCAAATAAAACTTAATATGTACCTCGGCACTGAAGTTCCTTTTTATCACTCACATGGTTTATTTTTCTCGGCCCTACGGGCCTCGGCAACTAAATTCCATATTCGTGATAAAAAATTGAACTTCTGTGCCTTGATACATAAATAACTATTCTGAAAGCTTCTTCAAATTAATTAATGTCACTTTCACTGCTTAATTATTTGATTACATCCACATCCAATTGTTTGTATTTCATAAATTTGATATGTTTCTCACGGATAAATTAGCTTCGGAGATAATTACGTTCGGAGCAGCGCTAATAATTCGCAATGAAGTATTTCATGCGCACCTACGATAGTAAATAAAATGAAGTCAGTACGTATACAATTTGAACTCTGAACCAATCAGCTAAGAAATACAACAATAATTTTCAAATTGAACACGTGCGAAAGATATTTTCATTTCAGCGCAGATACAAATAAATTTGAAATCCTATTTACAATCAATCCTTGGAAAAATTAAGTAACGATAATCTTCGACGAGAAAATAAATTATTGTTATTATTTCACTCGTACATAAACAAATGCGGAGTTTCTTCCTACTAGTGAATTATGGCTGCAATTACCATTTTCATTTTGTTAATTTTAGTCAATATATTGATGGTTATTATTCATTCATTCATATATACCCAGCGTAGAATTGAAATGTGGCGTATAGAGACTTTAATGCTACTTTTTTTTATGTTGCTGGTAGTTTACTTGAAAGCCTATCATAAATAATTAAGCCAGATTCAATTTTGCTATATTCATATTCATACATTATTTTTTTACTTCCCGCCACATCTTGTAAGAGAGCTATAGGAATCATGATAAAAATTGGGTAGTGAGTTTTCAGTGGATGAGAACGTTTAATGTCCCTAGAATGCTTTTTTAATAGTTCCGCGAAGATGTCTGTGTGTGTGTGTACGTGTCTGTCTGTCTGTCAGTCTGTCAATCTGTGTGGATCTCTGGAGTTACGGTTTCTCAAAAACTACTAAACTGAAAATTTTGATATTATGTAAATATCAAATGTATCCCCTTTGGAAGAACTGATCAGTTTTAGGTGATAATCCAATAACCGGGAGCGGTTGTTTACTGGAAGCCCTATCAAGTTATTTTGAAATAGCTTAGTAAATTATGATTTAATGACAATTTTTTTTATAAGAATAATGTTTCAAATATTATTATCTACAATTTTTTTTTGAAACATTTTTGTCTTAGGGCCGGTATTTCCAACCTCAGATAAACTATAGAATATATTATCAATGGAATAAACAAAAAATATCGCATCAAAAGATGACAGCTAGAATAATAATCTTCATTTAAGCTATTTTGATGCGATATTTTTTGTTTATTCTATTGATAAATTTATTCCCTAGGTAACTGAGTTTGGAAATACCGGCCCTTACTAAAATTATATTTTGATATTTTCGTCTAAATGTGCTAACTTGTGTTTAAAAAAAAAACAACCAAAAGAACGGTTGAAAAATATTATTTTTGGACATGTGTTATAATTTTTTGAAGGGATGAGCGTTTCTTGATAGTGGTGATCCGTGTTTCTGCATTGTTCGATAAGCAATTTATGGCGGGAGGTATGGTGGTGAACACAACAAATTTTTTAATTTTGTTCCGTTTAATAGTGTATGCGGGAGGTTATGTGTTGACCTCATCGAATTTTGTTTAATTACATGTCGTATTATAGTATAGTGGCAATTGTTTGTAGTAGACGCCATGTGATATATGATCGGAATGGAATGTTGTCTCGGGTATTTATTCGTTGCTATGGTAACCATGAGGCATCGTGAAATGTCGCGGTCACACTTAAGCGGAAGTGAAGGTGTACAAACATACCTACAACACACACAGACATAAACATTGACGAGCAGTGACTCTTAAACTTTTCCCTTTAAGGCTTACAAACATTTAACCCAAAGGAATATATCCCACGTGTACGTTGTCATCGATAATTTTCATCATGCATTTTTTGCAAAATACATTAAAATTACACTAGAGTATTCCTAAAAGATAAAAATTAATAATAAATCAGAAGATTTTTGGTTCTATTTTATTTAATTTCACTGCAATTCTTCTTGTTCAACTCGTAGTCTTCATTCTGATTCACTGTAGATTTCTATAGCTTCTCTTATGGGTCTTCTATTGTCACATTTCGATCTTGTTATAATTTTTGCTTCTTCAAAATAAATTTATTTCAATAGTATGATTAACCACAATCAATTTCTGAAGGGCCCTTTTGTCTTTTGTAATTCATGTTATTACCATTTTTTTGTTGATATCCCAAGGAATTCAACAAATATAATCAAGATCATTTGTTTATACCTCACAAGTCAGGTTTTTATGAATCCTAAGAAAAACAATTCCCAATCGTAAAGATTTGGCATAATAGTTATTTATGTATCAAGGCACTGAAGTTTAACTTTTTATTACGAATATGGAAAATAAACCATGTGAGTGATAAAAAGGAACTTCAATGCCGACGTACTTATTAAATTTTATTTTAAATCTAAAACGAGAAGAAAATGTAAAAAAATAATAATAGGTTAAGTTTTTTAGTTTATACATCTGTCTGTTGTCAATATGAACTGACACTCAATGTTGCCAACCTCGAGAAGTGAAGTTATCGTAAATAACACTCAAAGTTATGTGTTTTGTCCTCAATTTCGTTATCGGAATTAATTAGTTAATTCTTCTTGCACATTTTATTTCATGTTACGTATAAATTTACTATAGTACGTCAATATGTCTGCCAAAATTATCCTACTTGTACAATAATTATTTAACGGTTGCCAACACTGGGTTTCTTAAAATCGTTGTATAATGGGTTACTTTAGTGACGATTTCTGAGTATTTTAGTGCCGATTTCAAATAATAATAATTCGTCAATGCATCCTTCAAACTCCTGTCACTAAAACATTTCACTTAATCGGACCTATTCTCTAAAAAGTTGCTTCGTAACAACAGCTAATTATGACAAAAATGAATCGTTTTTTGACTGTAAATGAAATGTTCCCCATGAAACATGAAGTTTCGATGCGATTTTGTCACCATTAGCAAGTTGCTACGATAACAACTTTGTTAGGTTACAAAAACAATTGTCGACCATAATTATTTGAAAATAAAATTGCAAATTCAAATGTTATCCGGTGTATAATATCCTTGCTCATACACTTTATTACTATTTTGAAGTAATGCACCAGGACTATTCTAAGCAAAGAATTCCAGTAAACTTCTTTTTTCAAAAATGTAATTATGATAATAGTATTCAGGAGCAGAAGTCGATGTTATTTATTTCACGCATAATGTTAAGAATAGGTTGTGACATTTATTATTTATGAAGTCGTTCGCTTATCTGTAATTTACATAATATTAATAGCCATTTAAAATAACAATATTACTAATGTACTAACAGTGTATTGATCATTGTTATTGTTGTTAATTTAAATATGACTACATATATCTTAATATCACATTTTCATTTGGGATATTTTTTCATTTGGTTTTGAGATATAACAGTCTGAACTGATTAAATATTGTATCGTGCAACGGTTAACTATCTGAACAGATGATGATCGGAAACTACATGATTGTAAAACTGTTGTGTATAAAAGAGTTTTATCCAACACCTGTCAATAAATGCTTTATAAGTATGGCGATTTTAAACAAGGAAAGTAACAGATTACCCACTAGTGGGTATAATTTTGAGAAAAGCCACTAGTGGGTATTTTTGTATTTATAACAATAATAATAACACACAACACCTTGGTAACTATTTCGATTGACAATTAAATTTAAAAAATTTAAAGCATGTGTCTCAGTCAAATAATATTTCTTTAATAAATTTTTTGGTAATAAGAGATGTTGGATAAAACGTTATACTTCACACGTGGGCAAAGTGGAATTACCTACTCGATAAAATTATCCACTTAGCCTTCGGCTTCGTGAGTTAAAATTTATCTCGTGGGTAATTCCTTATTTTGTAAAGTAAATAACTATTTAAAATAAATATTTCAGAAGGATAATAAATCTTGGAATTGAGCTTTCAGTGCAAATATTTTATTACATCTAAGGTAAATCTATTATAAATAATATTACTAATATAGATGTAATCGTAAAAGCTCGTTTCCATTAACTATATTTGTGTAGGAAATTAATTTAAAGACAGTAATAAATCCACTACGTCTCCTCGTGATAAAAACAAATTTTAGTGTTTTGTTCTTGGCTGTGCTTCATTCATAGCCGCCTACAAGTAGACAGGCATTATTGGTTATTGGTTTGGTCATAAAATAGCTTTATTGGTGTCGAACTCTCTTAAACGAGTTTATGTAAATTAAATTATGGTTCTAAAGTATTGCTAGATGTTCCTCGTCGACTTCGTAGGCCTGGAACACTCATTTTTCTTTGGAAATGTAAACCGCATAAATTAGATTATACTTTCAATATTTTATGTTTATGCAAGGAGCATAACCGTTGTTTTGTTTTGCAATAGATATTTTAGGAAAATTATATAAACATCAATATTTATTACAAGGATTTCAATAGTGTTTCACCAAGACAAGAAATCTTGTCTTAGTCACTTGTGCTACAAATTTATTAAATGAAATTACTGATATATTTGTCAAATATGAAATACTAGAAACTTTTTATTTTGGTAATATTAGATAATTCGTAAACATGGATACGAGATATTTATAAATATAAACAATACATTTGTTTTCTTGGAAAAATTTATTTAGTTTATATTTATTTATTGGTTGTGCACTGCAACTGAAAACTTATTTATATTTTGGTTTACACTAAACAATTTATCTCTGAAACGGCTTTGAGATGTGTAAAAATAATGCTTTTGGACGGAGGCACGCAAAAAATCTGATGTGGCCATCACATAACCTCTCGTTCAATACAACTTTTAAACGGTACAAAATAGTATTTGATGATACACGAAAATACCTTCTTATTTGTATATTTTCTATTTATATTTGAGAAATTTAATTTTCTTTCGTATATTTATTTAATTTTTTGACATATATTTCACTAATATCACAGCTTTACAATCACAATGACATGTGTCATATTTCGTAAAAAAAAATTATAATTTTTTTAAGTGTTTCCATGACGTACATGGAATGCAATATTTATGAAATTTAATTTCTTTATATTATATTATCTTTATATCTAATGAAAATTAATAAAATTAATTTAATCAAAACAGATGTAAAATTAAATATTCTACAATTTTCAAAATAACATGTTGAAAAATTAAATTTAACCGTGTATTTTCACGGAAAACTGTTAAAGGCTTCTAGTTAACTGCTACTTCCGGTTGACCAATTTTATCCAAAATCTAATCAGCTCTTAATATAAATATAAGAAGCAAAAATACACAATTATTTTTATTATTTTTTTTGGTATAATAGTATTTGAGTTTTGCGAGACGAAAAAATCGGCACAGACTGCACACACATACATACATACAGACAGACATCATGGCGAAAATAGTAAAATCGTATTTTAAGGATCCTAAAACGTGCTTATTCATTGGCAACTCACTACCCAATTTTTTGATAATACCTCCCTTACTTAGAGGTAGGCGAAAGGTACAAATGCAGGATGTAAACCACCCTTAGAAAAATAAAACTAGCATGAAATGAAAGAATCATCCAGGAATATGAAAATCGGGATTGTTTAAAAATTTTAGATTTAATTTAAACTAAAATATGTAAATTATGTGAAGGTATTTGTTTATTACTTAGTTTATGTGTATAGAAGAAACCGTTAATATATTAGAAATGTCAAATTACTTAATGTTTGAGTAGCTACTCGCTAATAAATGTTAATCGAATATTTGTATTTCATTTTTCAATATCTATTTTAGAAAGTAATACTAATATGCGTGATATTGCGAATCTTTTAAATTTGAGAAATGTTAAAAGGCAATTTTATTATATTTGTAATATGTCGTAAACCTGTAGTTCTTCGTTAATATAATAATCATTAAAATATTTCACTAGCATTTATTTTCTATTTTATACCTATTCTGAAAGTAATGTGCAACATTATAATTTACTACTGTTTGCAGCCTTTTACCTTTTTACCTGTGCGTATAAAACAGAGTTGTTAACTCAAGACAGAACTATGCATTTAAATAATTAAAATTTGAAATATGTCTCGTATGGTTTGCGCCGGGTTATTATACTCGCGCTGTCCTTGGAAATTAATAAATATTAATGACTTTTTTCCAAATAGGAATTAATTGTTTATTTTTTGCTGCATTGTTTTTGCTCGTACAGCGACCAGTTTCAATTGTACACAGAAATTTATTGCTGATATATTCACATTATACGCATTACAATTTACAATATATAAACAGTAAATCGAATTTGAATATTTAAATTCTATCTGGCATATGAACATTTCGGCAAGGTTTTAATTACCATACACACATGTTACTTTAAAATAAATTGAGACTAACCACAGTTTGCACTTAGTTTTCGGATTATACTGCTATTTATATATGATGTTTTTATTGCTTGTGAATTCTCCTGGGGATAACATCATAGCAAGCTTAAAGACCAGTTTTCATTGAAGTGTAATTATAAATTTCGTAATTTTCTAGCTCCTTTTGTTGGAGTGGATCAATCCCCGTTTCTTTTCCATTAAATCCTTCTATTTAGATTCTTCTGATCTTCCTATCTTTTGTTTAACTTTGCTGTTTTTAATTCCTGCTAATTTTAAATATTTTGTTTTTTTTTTACTTTGCCAGTTTTTAATTCCTGCTGCTTTTAAATCTTCTACTTCCTTTAGCCATGTAGATCTGGGTCTGCCTCGTCTTGTTATTCCTCCTGGTCTCCATTCAACTACTGCTTTAATTGCATCCTTTTCTTCTGTTCTTCTTATGTCTCCAAGCCATCTGACTGTCTGTTGCTTGATCATTTTCACTATATCTTCTCCTTCCAACTCTTGTTCTATTTCATAGTTCATTCTTAATTTGTTTTCGTTTTCTGATATCTTTATTGGTCCTAATATTGTACTTATTATTTTTCGTTTCATTATTCTTAAATTTTCATCATTTTTGGAGTGGATCAATCTCCGTATCTTTTCTTTTAACTCCTTGTAAATAGGTTTCTCCTAAATCTTCCTATTTTTTGTTTTACTTTGTCAGTTTTTAATTCCTGTTACTTTTTAATTTGTACTTCTTTTAGTCATGTTGAGTTAGGTTTGCTTATTGCCTCGTTTTCTTCTTCCTCGTGGTCTCCATTATAATACTGATTTAATTGCATCCGTTTCTTCTGCTCTCCATATATATCCAAGCCATCTGCCTGTCTATTGCTTGATCTGTTTCACTATACCTTCTCCTTCCAATTCTTGTTCCATTGCATAGTTCATTCTTATTCTGTATTCGTTTTTACCTCCCGCCTACCTCTAGGTAAGGGAGGTATTGTTTTTGGTCAAAAAATTGGGTAGTGAGTTTTCAATGAATAAGCACGTTTTAGGGTCCCTACAATACGATTTTACTATTTTCGCGATGATGTCTGTATGTATGTATGTATGTATGTATGTATGTATGTATGTATGTATGTATGTATGTATGTGTGTGTGTGTGTGTAGTCTGTGGCAATTTTTTCGTCTCGCATAACTCAAATACCATAATACCAAAAAATACAATTTTGTGAATTAGTGCTTCTTATATTTAAATGAAGAGCTGATTAGATTTTGGATAAAATTGGTCAACCGGAAGTAGCACTTTACTTGAAGCCCTTAACAGTTTTTCTTGAAAAACACGGTTAAATTTCCTTTTTCAACAATTTATGTTATTTTGAAAGTTGAAGAATATTTAATTTTACATGTGTTTTGATTATACTATTTTTATTAATTTTCATTAGATTTAGAGATAATAAAATATAAAGAAATTAGATTTCACAAATCTTGCATTCCTAGTACACCATGGAAAAATTGTGAAGCTGTTTTCTTGGTGAAATATATGTCAAAAAATTAAATAAATGTACGAAAGAAAATTAAAATTCTCAAATATAAATAGAAAATAAACAAATAAGAAGGTATGTTTCTGTGTCATCAAATACTATTTTGTACCGTTTAATAGTATTGGGCGGGAGGTTATGTGCTGGCCACATCAGATTTTTTAATATATTTTTATTGTTCCTAATACTGTTTTTATTATTTTTTTATTATTCTTAAATCTTCTTCATTTTCTGGTGTGGATCAATCTCCGATTCTTTTCCTTTAAACCCTTGTTGTTAGGTTTCTTCATATCTTCCTATCTTTTGTTTTTCTTATATATCATCACGCCTTTACCCATTATGGGTGTGGCACTCTGCTTACGCAGATCTCGGTAAGTGATATATTTTTTTGTGTTTTTCTTTGCTGTTTTTAATTCCTGCCACTTTCAAATCATATTTTACTTTCTACAAGTATGTTGTTCTAGGTTTGCTTCATCTTCTTTTTCTTCCTGGAGTACATTCTACATTCTACTACTAATTTAATTGCATCCTTTTCTTTTGCTCTCCATATATGTCTAAGCCATCTAACTCTCTGTTGCTTGATCTTCTTCACTATGTCTTCTTCTTTCAACTCTTATTCTATTTTGTATTTTATTCTTATTCTGTATTCGCTTTCTGATATCTTTATTGGTTCTAATATTGTTCTTGTTAATTTACGATTCTTAAATCTTCTTCATTTTGTCATCATAGTCTCAGCAGCGTACATTGTTATTGGTCTTATTATCGTTCAGTTAACTTTAATTTTTGTATCCTTAGTTTAATGTGTTCTTTGATTTCTGTTTCTCTTTCTTCTTTGCTTATTAGTTTAATGCGTAAGTCAATATATCATCTTGCCATTTGTCCATTTCTGAGTGTGGAACATTGCTTAAAGTAGTTTTCGGAATACGACTTATTTTTCTATATGCAGTTCGATCAAATAACAACCCCCCAAAAATGTTAGTGGCAAAGAGGCAATATGTAAATTTTAATTTAGTATGTCTTCAGATAATAGTAATGGCACATGTGGGAATAGCTTGTAGTTTGTTCATCGTCTCAGAGAAAAATTTAAATCCCGCGTTGCGGTCCGGTCTGCCCGGAGCGAAAATTCCGCGTCCCCCCTTGGCCCAGGCCTGGCTCGCAAGAACGTAGATGCTAGAAAAAGTGAGCTGTGAAAAACTTAATCACGTTTCGCTATGGAACAGGTTTTTGTTTTTTTAAATAAGGAAAAAACAAGTGAAAAAAACGCCGAATATTTCTTTAATATCTTTGACCCAGTACTCCAGAGTTTTTGTGCGAGATCTCGCGTTAGATAGAATGTTCACGGTGTTGTGTATACGGCGTTACGGATAATTTGAATTTTCGATGTTGTTCGCTTGTTAATTGGAACTGCTCTAAATTTAAAGGTTAATTACGTTAATATTGAAATACTTTTTACATGCTGTAGCCTTGTTGCTTTTATTGAACGAAACGTACGACGTAATCCGTAATTATTTCACCGACAAAAACTTAAATTATACGCGTAAATATAGGAAGTACTTTAGCTGTAAATATTACCAGCTTTTTATGAAATTCGTTTCAAAAATACGCTGGACCGTACAATTAATTCGCAATTATACACAAAAACACTTTGATGATTCACCCTTCACTCACTCACAACCAACTGCGACTCTCGTGATTTCATGCTTTTCTTACAATACTCTTCACGTTCATATTCTGGGTTCAAAATATACTTTTTGATTAAGTTCTGTAAAAATATATAGTCCTAATTTGTAGAGAATAAGTTAATACATTGGCTATTCCTGAAGCTTTTAAGGAAAGAAAAATCACATAAACTTTCTTTTTTTTTTTGTAAATTTTAACTTCTTTAATTATATTCTAACCAAAGAGATGGTTTAATAGGTTGATATAACTTTCAGAACTCATAGTAAAATTATACAAGACTTTTTGTTTTAGTTCTGTAAAAATATCATATATGTTATTAATTGATTTTTCTAATAAATAATTATGTAAAATAATTCGAAACGTTGTATTTAAATAAATAAAGGAGAGAAACTCGCTTTCTATGATACCAAAATCATGACGAAAACTGCCAATTTTATATTTACGAGAGATTTGAGCACTTTCTCTCCCGCCGTGAGGGAAGGTGCTCAAATAATGTAAAAAATGAACAAAATTGAACAAATCAAAGTTAACTATCATAAATTATATTACAATTCAAATAATTTTGAAATACATAAAAACCGTAAAAAAATAATTTACACCGCAGGAAAGAAGTGTATTTTTTTTCTTGTATTGAAGCACAAGCCGTAGGCGAGGGCTTCAATTTACTCCGCGGGAAAAATATCACACACTACTCTCCCTTAATGTATAATATACTATTAAATAACTTGTTATTTGATTTAGAATTGGTAACATTCTATTGTCATTTTTACCTCCCGCTACATCCTGTAAGGAAGGTATAGGAAGAATTCTAAAAATTGTCCATCTGTGTGTGTGTGTGGATCTCTGAGGACGGTTTCTCAAAAACTACAAAACTGAAAATTTTTAAATAATTTGTATATTACAAATGTGAAAAGATGATTAGTTTTTTATGATAATCCAATAACCGGAAGTGGTAGTTTACTTGAAGTCCTATAAAGTTATGAAATACCTAAGTAAATAATGGTTTAATAACAATATTTGTTTTCGAATAATGTTTCAAATATTATTATCTACAATTGTTGTTTGAAACATTTTTCTCTTACTGTCACCATTTACGAATTACAACACGTTGAAGAAAAATTAGATTTTGAAATTTTCGTTTAAATCTGATAATCTGTGCATTTTGAAAAAAACAAAAGAACTCTTGTAAAATATAATTCTTTGACATGTCATAATTTAAAACTAATTTTTTGAAGATATAAGCGTTCTTGATAGTGGCGGTCCGTATTCCTGCATTGTTTGATAAGAAATCTATGGCGGGAAGTATTGTGGTGCCCACAACTGCATCTTTCTTCCAAAAATATTTTATCTATTTAATGCATGAACTAAAATAGACATGATAAAAATTACAAGCTTTAAAATAACAGCGTTTTATGAAAGATTTATACACTGCAGTGTGCAAAAGATTACAGCAAAGGTGAAAATGAGGCAAATTTCCTGTAAAAGTAAAATGCCTCTCCATTATCATCTCAAACATGATGAATGTGCGCAGCATTCATTGCAGCCACATTTACATTCTGATATCTAGCAACTAGCAACCATAAAGCATGATTTTTTCCTGGTTGAACACCGATAATAATCATGTCAACATCGCAGTACAACTCGCAGTCGAAGTCGACTCGCTCTCTGACACAAGACGTATTGAATAATGAGCGGCTTGGTGCGACTGCAGCGACAGCGGATTCCCGGGAAGCAAAAAGCGCGCGAAAATCGTGAGAATCGATCCGAGCCACCCACCCTGACATGCTAATGATCGACAATTACAGTAATCGCGGAACATTTGTGCGATCGGGATGAACTCACTGGGAAATAAAAATTTGCAGACGGTTTGTTCGCTTTGGTTTATTTTTACTTTCAGGCTTACGTCGATGTTAATTAGCCGAGAAATGAAAGTCGAGAGTTGCGTACAACTCCAAAGTACTCGAAGTTAGTAAAATAAAATATTTCATTGAGCCCTTTTTTAGATTAACAAGACAATAAATATGAAAGTAGATGTTTAATTTACTTTGTGATCGTGGCTCCTTTTCATGGAACTAAGGTTCTGTTTTTCCAGTCATTAGGTTTGTTCCAAGTTGTCATTTCTGACAAGTTTGTGACATGTTTGTGACAAATTTCGGTACGCCTGTGAAAAATGTAAACAAGTTAAGTTTGAAGCATAGACTGGAACGGTGAATGGGATAAATGCATGTGCTTGCTAATTTTTTGTTTTGACAGCTAACCTTAAATATAAATATAAATAAAGAAATTCATACATTTTTTGCCACAAAAAAAGAAATGAAACTTATGTTTCAAAGTTAACTTGTTTACATTTTTCGCAGGCACATTGAATTTTGTCACAAACTTGTCAGAAATGACCACTTGGAACAAACCTAATGAGTCAAAAAAATTTATAAAATACTATTAACTCTGGCGTCAAAGTTTTATATTTCTCTATTTATGCTTCTCTCTCACACATCTATTCTATTCTAAATTCTTTGCACTTCTCTTATTATGAAGCTGTCAGATTGTTGAAGTGTGATGTGGTTGGCACCTAATATGAAGATTTTTGTTTTGTTTTGAAGCTCTTGGTTAGGTTGACACAAAGAAATCAAAGACATGTTGAATGACCTGGGGTAGCAAAATTTATCAGTGGTTATCAAACATTTGACTAAAATAATCTTACAGTTTATTTATGTTTCTTCCTGGAAGAAGTGGTATAAAAAGTTCCATTTAAATAATTTTGTAAACAATAAAATAGAACATTTATGTGACTAGAATTATTTACAATCCCTTGTTTTAGATCCACAATACACGGCAACTTTGAAGTCACAACATTTTTTGAAAATAATTGTGGCTTAATGAATAGCAATTAAGACTTTTTAAAACTGAAGATAATCTTTAATTTAGATAAAGTTTCATAAAATAAATAGGTAATAATAATAAAAAAACTAGCAAGTTTGGCATAAAATTCACTGCAGTAAAATTATAATCTTCGAAAAACAACGTAGGAATGTCCTACAATGATCCATCTATTTTGAGCGAATTATGCTCATGTGTTTTATAGTGAAAATGAAATTTTTCTATACTTTCAATAATATTTGTGATTGAATAACAGATATATTTCATGTCTTTAATTCATTTATATACATAATAAACAACTACATAAAATAAATATTAGTACAAGAATTTCATATAGTATAAAAGTATAATTGTTTGTAAATACTGTTTATAATTAATGCCAATATTTCCTAGGTGAATACGTAATATGACATGATTAATCTTCTTCCTTAAAATGCCTTCCTTCATTTGAATTTCTTCCTCCGGCGAAACCTTTGCCGAACGATGCGCTTTTGTCTGGAAGCGTTGCTCTCTGCACTCTTGGCAGAGCTGACTGCTTTCTTGGCTGCTTCCATAGTCTTGTCCAGGTCCAGCCGGGCTTTCTTCAGGTCTTCGATGAGTTTGCCCAGTCGAGTGCGAGCTTGTTCTATAAGTTTACATTTTGCGTCGGATTCCTTCTGGATTTCTGTTGCAACGGCTTTTGAACTAGCGCTCGCTGCTTCGGCCATCTACGGTTTTCGAGTTTACAATCTTATTAAGTTAGTTATAGTAGGCCCAAGATGATTAGATATTCGGTATACGAGTCCAGAATCATAAAGCTTGGTCCATTTAAAATCATACAAAGGAAATTTGTTTAATTCACCAAATTTATATATTATTCTATCATTTTTACCTCCCGCACATACAAACATATCTTATGTAAAGGAGATATTGTATTTACGTTACGAAGTGATTAGATTTTAGGAATAAAAATTCATTAGTATGCGGTAGATTATTTGAAGGCCTATCAGGGTTCTTACAAAATAAGTAGATAGAATAAATTTCATTGGATTCAAAAATATATAAAATAATACACGTATTACCTACAATTTTTATTTGAAACATTTTGCTATATTTTGTTGCCATCAGAAACGGGCCAAATGAAATCTTTATGTTAGTGATTTTTGTTAATTTGTTATTATTTCAGATGTTATATTTCTTTAAATATTCTTAAAAATAGCAGAATTTAAAATAAAAGTAAATTGGGTACAACAATTTTCCTTTGTAAGTTCAGAACAATGTTTTTAAAATTATTCTAAAAGTCTTTATTGGGCCAAATGATATGATTCTAGGATCGTATATTTAGGTCGAAAGTCTTTCAGTTTTTGTAACACTTTTAGAGAACAAAGATGAATACATAGATTTCGATATAGGGCGAACGAGATTTTGGACAAATTAGGATCAATGAAATTAAATGTCTACCTGAATGGACTGCTGCAGAGCTTTGGCGAGGTTGTCCATTTGTGTAGCAGCGTCGCAGGCGGTCTTGGCGGCTTCGGCGATTCGTTGTTGGGCTTCTGTTTGTTCACGAACCATCTGCTCGTCTTCAGCGATTTGTCTCTCTAGCTCATCCACCACGGCTTGTTTACCAGCTAAAGCAGCTTGAGCTGCTCGAGCAGCATCTTCGGCGCGCTGGGCTAGCTCTTCTTTCACCTGGAGAACGAAATTGCTGAGGTTATATGTCGCCTCGATGAAGTGACAACGGCACGCAGTGTTCGCTGGTTTTCGCAAAGCGGTCACCCATTTAACTACTGACCGCGGGCAGTGCTGCTTAACTTGTGTTATTGAGAGAACCGACTTTAATGCTACCTGCCATGGCTTTTGCCATGTGTTATTTTTATAATTCGGAATGTAAAAGACATTATTGTATTCAAGTTGTTTGGCGACTACCATTCAGACTGTCGTTTTAAATCATCTTACAGTGCATGTACAGAAGAAATGAATTGAAAGATCTTTGGATTATCAGAAAATACAGGACTACAGGATATAAATTACATCATTGATATACATTAAGAATAGTAATGGACCTAAATTAGAGCCCTGAGGAACACCTGAGGTAGTACTATTACTTCCTATATCTACCTATACCTTCTATAAGTGTATAAGTTAAAAACTTTGAATGAACATTTTGTTGTTGATGAAGACAGTAAGCAAGAATCGAATAGAGTGAACACTATGATCAGTTCTAGAATTAATTGTTAAAGAGAGCCCTCGTTGTCGACGGCACGCAGTATTTGCTGGTATGGGTTTTCACAAAGCAGTCACCCATCCATATACTGACCGCGGGCAGTGCTGTTTAACTTGCTTTATCGAATGAACCGAATTCTATGCTACCTGCCATAGCCTTTACCAAATATTATTTTTATAATTCGGAATGTAAAAGACATTATCGTATTCTAATTGTTTGGCGATTACCAGACTGTCGTTTTAAATCATCTTACAGTCATGTACAGACGAAATGAATTGAAAGATCTTGGAATTATCAGAAAATAATAGTTTTTCGCACTACAGGATATAAGTTACATCATTGATAAACATTAAGAATAATAATGGACCTAAATTAGAGCCTTGACGAACACCTGGGGAAGCAATAGAACTGCAAAAATTAAAAACTTTGAATGAACATAAATTTGTCGTTGATGAAGACAGCAAGCAAGAAGTGAATAGAGGGAACAATTCTATCAAAGACTCTAGTTAGAATTATTTATGAAAGAAGGTTTACCTCCAAAGCAGCTTCAGCGCCAGCAGCATTTTGGGCATTGGAAGCATCTTGAGCTTCTTGAGCTGCTTTTTGGGCAATAAGCGACGCGATTTCCGAATTTTCCTTATGTTCCTCAGAGTTTGGTGCATTGGCCATCTCCGCCAACGAAGTGCCATTCTCGCATTTCTCTGCTTCCCGCAACCAAACTATTTTGCTCTTAACAAAAAACATTCACAGTTTTAATCTGGAAAATAATTACAGAAAGTATTGTTGAATACCTGTGCCACTGTCAATAACAAATACAGTATTAGTAAAAGAAAGTATGCATTTAAATTTCGAAAAGATAAATTTATAATAAATGTCATTGTGGAATTAATGTCAATATGTTTGTAATAGTTTTCATGGTTACGGTACAATATTTATTCGATACGTCAAACACTTGACACTAGTTGAAATGAATTCGTTTATATAAATGTGACACTGTTTTCAACCAGCCGTCGCTAATTATAACATTTCTTAGATTCATTAACGACTGAAAGCATTAGTGAACGTAGTTATAGTAAGTGTAAATCGGTTCTTGAGAGCAGAACGACAGTTATACCGCTTGTAACAGACCATATGCTTTGATATGTTTTGACATCGAGACTTAATCGAAGATTTGCACAAAGCTAAGCTCATTTCCGCATTGTTGGAAATTGTCTTTAATCATTTCAAACATCAACAATGCCTTTTACATCCTAAAATATTTTTGTACCACTTTTATCTCCCGCCACATACGTACAAGGGAGGTATAGGAATCATGATAAAAATTCTGTGGTTAGTTTTCAGTGGATGAGGACGTTTTAGGGTCCCTATAATATGATTTTAATAGTTTCGCGTTGATGTCTGTGTGTATGTCTATCTGTCTATCTGTCTATGTGTCTGTTGGTCTGTGTGGATCTCCGGAGTTACGGTTTCTCAAAAACTACTAAACTGATAGTTTTAATAATAAGTATATTTCGTAGTCTCATTTTAGAAGGTATCTCGATGATCCACTTTATAACGTACGCATAAAATAAAAGTTAATGATAAATAGCCATTTACGGTACAGGCATTTAAATAGCCACATTCTCAATATCGATAATCTGGTTCTATTTATAAACAGCGATATGATTTTACGACACCCGCCTGAGATAGTTCAAGTTCATTGCATCTAACATTGCAACTTGAGCCTGAACCTCGTCGGATTTAAATCACACTCATTCTGCTCGCCGGAGGACAAATCAATACAAATCACTTTCGCTAGGACTAGCTCCGTTGCGCAAATTGTCAATTTGAAACGGAGAATTTTAGAAAGTCCGGGAAAAAGTGTCACACATCATATTTTCTACACACGACACCCGAGATTTGGAGATTGGTTTGTGAAATGATCGTTAAGCAACGCTCCATTCAAAGAGGAAATGTCAGCGGGAGATTTGTTAACAAGATTTTAAGTTCACTAAATGAAATCGGACAAAAAGTACATATGTTTTTACAGTTTAATACACAAAATCCTGCAACAATTGGGTACTCCTCTACCAGTTCCTCTATCTGGTGGTGCAATACGCGACTTTCCTTTACAAATATAATAAATATAGAATATGATTATTAAAATATAAATAGATATACAAACGACATTTAGAAAACCTAGGGTACCTCATTGAAATATAATAATACTCTAACGTTAACAGACGTTGAAAGTGCGAGCCGAAATATACAGCTAGTTGTTGGGCTATCTGTCTTTGTTGTACCTACAATGTTCTTACAAAGCAACCGTTCAACAAACGCATGACAACTGCTCTACAAACAAGTGTTTGACAAAGAACATCTATATATCTCATGCTCGATTTTCGTTTCCATGAAAGCCTACAAGAGCACGTTCCAGTATTAGCGTATAAGAATTCATAACAGTAACGACACTTCTACGATTTAAATGAATTTTTTAATTTGTAATTTATTTAACTTTTGTATCTGTTTATATATTTTATTTGTGACGTTTTCTATATACAATGTATTGTATCCTCAGAAAATAAATCATTAATATTATTATTATTACTTCAGTATCTTTTGATAAGCTGTAATAATTTTTTTTTACGTTTTGTCCCACTAGCAATTGATACTAGATTTGGAATTCTAACAACTATTGAAAAAACAATTGACGATCGTCAAAAAATCTTTAATTTGACACCAAATTCGACAAGAGTCAATTAATGACTCTAGAAAACAATTGACAGTCATTCAATACCTAATAATTTTTGACATTTGAGTTTGACTCCTCCCTAGTTATTTACTTGATAGGATCCAAATGACATGTATAAAAAACAATTGAGCATCGTCCATAAATAAATTTTTAACAATTTAGATCAAGCCTTCTTCCTAATACCTTTAATTTTATACCAAACTCGATAGAGTTTAATGAATATTTTATGAACATTAAAAATAACATTTTATATTAAAACTTTTTAGCAGTTTTGAAATAACTTTAATTTACTTTTTGTGTGTCATGCCATGAAACTACTAATTATAATTTGTTCGTTCGAAAGTTATGGAGAATACAGATATACATATCAATCCATCCTCATAGACGTCAATGAGAAAATAGATAAATAAATAAAATAAATAAATATATCATCACGCCTTTTACCCATTGCGGGTGTGGCACTCTGCTTACGCAGATCTCGGTAAGTGATATATTTTTTCGTATGAAGTGCGGTTACCAGCCGTCAAATCATAGCCCCCAAGGATGTTAGTGGAGGAGGAACCACAGGGGTAAATTTAAATTTGTAACTGTCGGCAGTGGGATTCGAACTGAGGATCTCACGATCCACAGTCCGACACGTTACCTCGGAGCTATTTACCCCTATATGAGAAAATAGTCCAAACAGAATCAGGGAACTTAAAAACATGTATTTCCAAGAAATCTCGTAGTGAATTTTTTCATGATTGATATACTTCCTTATACCTTATAGGAAACTAAAAATAATTATTTCTCACTATAGTATCTCCTTCTGCTAAGCCTGTACGTCGGTACGTTGGCCCGGGTGTATTAGTTGCGTTAGAAACATTAGCTCCCGCCTCTGCTAGGCCGTGAATGCATTGAGAACACTCGACTATTCGCTCTCACACTGCGGCTATATACGGTATCACACGCTCTGCTGTCAATTAAAACACAAGTAGCGGCTGCGGAAGATTTTATACCCAAGATAGTGTGGAAGAAAACCGCCTGTACTAGGAACAATCGGAAGATATATTGCACTCTGTAATGATTTATTAATTATTATGCACTTCGAGAAGTCATTAATTTGCTGAGAGATTTTTCTCACCGCTTCTCAGACATCGCAAGAAATTGCTGGAACATCTTTGGGAATATATATCTTCTATTTTCCCTATACTATTCATTTGTTAGGTCTAAATTAGATTATTGAAGCATCATTTGGAATCCTCTTTATGAAGTTTATCAAGATATTATTGAAACATTTCAAAATAAATTGTTTAAATATGTACAGGATGTTGAATCAAAGGTCGCACCAAAGCATTTCGATGCTATTTTTGAAATGTCCTACCTAACTATTTTACATAAAAAAGTTAAATAGTTTATTGTAAAGCTCCATGGTACCGTGTCGGACTGTGGATTGTGAGATCCTCAGTTCGAAACCCACAGCTGACAGTTGCCAATTTAAATTTACCCCTGTGGTTCCTCCTCCACTAACATCTTTGGGGGCTATGACTTGACGGCTGGTAACCGCATTTCATACGAAATAGTATATTCTACAAGTAATGGAATGGCACATATTCCACGCGAGCAAAAAGTTTGTAGTCCGAGCCGAAGGCGAGGGCTACGGTTTGCGAGTGTGGGATATGCCATTCCGTTACATGTTGTAGACTATATTTTCTGTAAGAAGATTTTGGAAATATACAAAAAATACAAATATAAAACTGTTGTAAACGTCAAACTTAAATAAATCAAATTAAAACAGACGTAACCATAGTAACTGAATCTAGATATTTCATATATCGCGTTAATAAGCGGCTCTGATTCGTCGAAAATATTCCATACGCAGCGTATGGAATGTTAGTGATTCCATAACAATTTTTAGTTGTGGAATGTCTAGTTTCCAAAACAGTGTTATAGAAAAATATATCACTTACCGAAATCTGCGTAAGCAGAGTGCCACACCAACAATGGGTGAAAGGCGTGATGATATATTTATTTTGTTTTTTTTTAAAGAAATTTTACATTTATTGACACTAATATTTATAATTTTACTCTAACTAGAAACGGAAAAATGGCAGAAATGTTTATTGGTAATTTTCTTGAAATCATCAGGGCTATGAAATAACAAAACAAATGCACCAATTGAAAGTTATTGGTTTTATCTGTCATCTGCTGTCATCATTATTTGATTTGAAGTGTCTTGATTAAAAATGTATAATTTGGAAGAAAAATTAGATAAAGTGAACTGGTTTTATGGTCAAGATAGTGCAGAAATGTTTCCTCTACAATAAACTATTTAACTTTTTCGATGTTTTTTCAAATTTAAATGGGTCCTACTTAAAGGTATACCCTATCCAATAAAAAAGAGTCATCAAAATTGGACTAATCTGTAAATAGTTATGTGTGATCATACATAAAAAAATATACACGTCGAATTGAGAAACGTATACTTTTTCCGTCAGTTAAAAATTGGTAAAATGACGAAGATTTACTGTCCTCTTCTACCAACTAATCAATTACAAAATTACACGATTGGAAACAATAACAATCGAATGTCGCAGTACTTTAAATTTAATAACAATTACTCACAGGTGATTAATTACTTAATAACCGTTGCTAAACGAACAGCAGGAGCCGAGCGACTGAGCGGGTTCATTGAGGAGCCAACAATGCCATTCACCAGCAACAATGGCCGCGGTGACCCTGAATTTCAATGAAGATCTCGGAGTACGTAGATCGTAGATCGTAATGGATCGTAGGCAGCGGAGTGTGTGTTAGAACGAGACGGCGGGGCTCACCTACGTGCCATTGTGATCTACTAGCGTGACCGAGGTAAATGGTGCTTTATGAATACGACATCTGTTGATATGGTTCTTTGGGAGTGTTACACGGACGGTGGTTTTTATTGTAGATGACTTCATACGCGTTCAATGTTCGAAAAACTGCGGAACTTGGTATTCAATATAATACAAATCTAAATACAAAAGTGAATTTTTTTTCTACGATACTTAGAAATCTGCTTATTACATGTTTGTTGTTGCTAGTGAAATGAGGTACCTACATTGCAAGCATCGTGCGAAATAAATTTGTTTTGTGGGTATTTTAATATACAGGTCATTTCATTTCAGTACAGGTGCCATTGCTAGGATACTTATTTAGAATTGTCAAATATTGGAATGGTGAAAGCGGGATAAATTTATTATTAAAATTAAATAAATTAGGAAATAATATCGTAGTCGCACAAAAAGTATAGTATACAACTTGCATGGAATGTCCATTTCATACTCGTATGATTTGCAGCTACAAATTTTCATACATGTATACATATAGGAAATGAGTGCCTTTCCATGCTTGTTGTACAATCTACTATTTACTTTCTTGTACAAAGTGTAAGAAAGTATTGGATTCATGAAAAAAAAAAAAAAACGCTGAAGAGATTTTTGCAGAAATACATATTTTAAGGTTTTCTGGATCCATTATGACTATTTTCTCAATGATGTCTGTGTGTGAGGATGGATGGATGTGTGTCCGTGTATGCAATATCTCATGAACAAGATAAGATATGTTAACGACATTTGGAATTTATAAGTTTCATGATATGCAGAGCTGAGTTTATTTTGTATAAAATTTAAATCCGGAAGAGGAAGTTTACTGGACACACAAAACAATAAATTTATTTTTTTTTAAACAGATTTAATATCTTTTTGTCAAAGTAATATTATACTCAAGGAACAAGTCATACGTATTTAATTGGTTTTATATGTAGAAGAAAGTAATACGGTGACAACACCAGATTTTTTAACGTGTTGTAATTCATAAATGGTGACTGCAAGAGAAAAATATTTCAAACAATTGTAGATAATAATATTCATTCAACCATAATTTATTAGGATATTTCAAAATAATTTGATAGGGCATAGTAAACTACCACTTCCGGTTATTAAATTATCAGCAAAAACTAATCAAATATACTCTAACTTATTTATTTACTGACATACACCTAAAAAAGCTCAACCCCCAAAATCTAATCAGCTTGTAACATGAACATCTAACACTAACATGATGATAACCAAAGGACAAAAATCGTCACATACTGAGACAGATGTCATGGAGAAAAAAGTGAAATCTTATTCTAGGAAAGTCAAAATGTGCTTATCTGTTGAAAACTACCTAAAATAAGATCAATAAGAAGATTATGGAGGAGAACAAGAATTTTTTGATAATGCAGATATGACCTTAGCGCTTAGCAGAATAAAAAGAAGAACGTACAGCGCAGCAATATATCTAGAATAAATTTTAATGGTTCGCTCTGGTCGTTGAGCGTAAGAACAATAAATGGCCATAGACTTTTTATGAATAAATCAAATCTAACAGTACGTATAAAAAGAAATGAGTGGTTTGTATGCCGTTATGACGCGAACTCAGACCGCCAGGTCGAACAGAGTTACAAACTGCAGTGTTATTCCAATATTCCGATCACATCTCGTCGTTCCGATCGGACAGAAGCGAACTATGAATCAAGGGGAGCATAAAACACGACTAAATCGCGAAGAATCGCTCTATTCGCTACCGCTGCACCGGCAGATAATAACCCGCAGGCGGGCCCCGCAGATACTTCGCAAGGTATGAGGGATTCACTTGGCAATCGGAGAAAACGCGCCGTGGAATATTAAAGGACAACCAATGCAAAAAATATTAAATCAAGAAATTATCTCAAATAGCGAGTTGTGCAAAATATGCAACATGTAGAACTATAGTAGAAATTACCGTAAAAAGAAGAAAGTAAAAGTGGATAGGATATTCTCTCAGGAAAGGTAACAAAGACATTGCCAAATAAGAAATAGAAGCTAATATAAAATGGAAGAGAAAAGTACAAGAAGAAACATACTATTACAAAATATAGTACATTAAAGAAATAAGGTTGGCAACCTTAGAAAAATAAGCGCCTTGAAACACCCTCCAAGGGAGCGAAAGGAATAATAATAATAAGTAAAAAATCACGGCACTTGTGACATAAATAACCGGTTGCACCAACGTTAGTTAAATTTTTAAATTTGGTTTAAATAAAAAAAAAAGCGTATCTAATTTTTGAAATCAATGTCAATTACAACATATGACTTATAACTTCGATTTGCTTTTATTTATTTAAACAAAGTTTAAATTTTAACTAATGTTGGTGCAACCGGCCCTAAGATAGATAATGTGTATGTTAAATAATATTTTTTTTCTACTCCTTTATAAATATTTCTCCATTATTTCAATTTTTTCGATGAATTATAGTATCCATAATTCACGAGAGTGAACTATGATTCATAATTCCCTCTTCTCGACCAATCACAGAGCCAGAAAACCATAATTCACGATTATTTTAAAGACGTGATGTGGATCACCAATAAACGACCGTCTGATAGTTGACATGTACTCAGTTGTCATTGTGTATTTTTATGTTGATGTCTTTCAACATGTGTTTTCAAAGAATTCTGATTATTTTCAAATGTGATTTCCGAATGTACATGAGTTAAAAAGGTATGGTATTATATTCAGGATTATGGTCATTATTCACTCGGATGATTTGCATCACTTGCCTACGGGTTGTGACGTAAACTTCATCTTCTTGAATAATGACTATCATAGTCCCTCATATAGTAATATACTATTTTTCACGACCGTGAGAGAAACTAGGTTTCTATGATACCAAAATCGTAACAGAAACAGTTAATTTCATATCAACGTGAGATTTGTACACTTTATTTCTCGTGTATGCTTGTGGCTCGTGTTTCAATTTTACTCGCGGGAAAAAATCATGCACTTGTCTCCCTTAATGTATAATATAATATTATGTTCGACTGTACTATAATCACTTGTTTATGATATTTATTTGTGTCCATAAAGGAACTCTTTATGGATTAGTCCGATAAAGTAAAAACAATAAACAACTTGGTGAAGTTCTGACTAACAGTCTTGCAATGTAACTAAGAAAATAATATTTTGAATCTAGCAAAATAGTTTGTTCAATGATTTTACAATTTATACATAACTGCAATAGTTTGTGATAACGATAGTGATATGATTTATCGCAGTTTTATATGTTTGTTATGACGTCATTACTGCTAAATAGATAATTTACAATTTACATTAAAAAGTAAATAATTGTACGTTGAAACATACAATATTTAATATAGCAAAGCAAACTAAATAATCTTATTTTATACAAGTGCAGAAGGATATTAATTTCACATGAGTGTTGGAAATTGGTAATGTTCCATGAGGCACTTCCTATATTTTAATACAAACATACGTTTTATCGATTTGTTAAGGAAAACGCTTACGCTGAAGATTTCCAAACAGCACTCAGATTAAGCTTTTATTGTTTTGTTTCGTTTTGTTGTACAAGATATATATTGATGCAATGGACTTCGAATATCAATGGTCAAAGTAGTTACCAAATACCCGTGAAAGTACAAGAACATCAACGCAGTAGATAAAGCCGGAGCTAATTTATGTACCAACTTCGATTCCTGGCATGGGCTGCAATATCTGATGCACGTGCCACGATGTCGTCATTTCCTGTGAATCTATCATTTCAAATTAAATCGGGCGCAGTTTTCCGACGCCATTTCTTATCTTTTTCAATTACCGTTCATTTAATACCAACAAGAAATATTACATGCTAATAATGGAAAATAAATTATAGATACGCACTTGATATCTGGCTCATTAAAAGTACATTTAAAACAAAAGCCAATACAGGAGGAACTGCAGCATTATCCTCCGACATATTTCATTTTGTTGTACTTTACTACGTTGTTTAAAGTTGATGATTTATGGGGGATTTCACTGGTATTTCCAATGCGAAAATTCTTTAGTACCGGGTGGTGATTTTAAGCTAAAAGTGTAAATACAAAAAATATTTAAAATGAAAAACTGCATCTACTAAGTCTAAATTATATTAATCAAAACAGAATCAAAAGAAAATTCACAATTTGAGCCTAATAATTATAAATTGCTATGAGAAATATAACAATATATATTTTTGTTGACAGATCTGAAAAAAAAAATTTGTCTACTCTTGTATGAATATAGCATTATTTAAAATTTTCGATGAATTATAGTACCCATAATTCACAACAGTGAATTAAGATTCATAATTAACTCTTTTCGGCCAATCACATAGCCAGAAATTAAAATCGTATTTTAGGAATACTAAAATGTACTCATCCACTGAATTTTTAGCATGATGTAGCAGAAGGTAAAAAGGGTTTTGAACGACCGTCAATTGATATTCGTGTCCGTCAGAAAGTAATAGTAATTTGTCAAACTAGAGAGGAAAGCGCTTCTTTTTCCCCCTCGAGTTCGAAGTTTGGCTCATGAGCGCAGCGAGTGAGGCATTTCGAACGAGAGTGGAAGAAGAGCTTTCCTCTCGTGTTAGACACAACATTTTTTTCACGACTTGTTTCTAAAAACAATTTACTCGGACCTAAAATTCACTTTGAGAACACAACTGATAGACTGACACATTAAAAGTTAGGTTATCAGACACAAGGCGGTGCAGCAGTGTTTCCAATGAACAAATCTTAAATATCTTTAATAAGATGTCAAATTTTGATTTAATTAGAAAAAGAAAAATATAAGACAATTGTAAGATAATTTAAAGTATGTATATCACAAAAATAAGGTTTTTCAATAAAATTAGGAATTTATTTATAGTTTTTATAATATATTTCTTCTAAATAACATTTATATTGGTAACACTGCTATATTTTCCTCTCTAGAGAGGAACAACACATTTTCCTCACTATTTCGGGAGAAGAACGGTGAGGTTTCCTACCATGTCGTGAAAAAAATATATTTTATTTGTTTTCTGAAAACTAGGTATTTCAGTAAAGTATCTACTCGTATAATCCATTTGTTGTGGAAAGTATTTAATAGCATAAAATTACTGAAATTCTATCTAGCATAGCTAAGTGAGCAATACAGTTATTAAATTAAAATGAAACAAATTAGCAATTCAAATTTGTTTTGTTCTATAAACGAAACGAAAGTGTGTAAATTAGTAAACTAATGGTTGGGGGCATATGGCTCCGATATTATCATAAATAATAATACAACTTACTCATTGTGAGTCAATTTCCGAGAAATATGGGTATCTGCTACTTCAACTGTTAATATTCTGTTTTTCACGGCAATATTGTTTTCAACTTGTCTTTTATTTCAAGTGGAGACGAACGTGACTTATTGTAAGCATGCACATAATAGCTATTGCTGTAACAAATTTTATAACTAGTGGCTGTAAAAAACAAATTATTAGTTGAAAAAACTTTGACATTGCTACGAAATGAAAAACTATAATTTATGTTTGTTTTCACTTGATTTACAACTAAATATTATGCTCCGCTGCCGACGAAAAATACTGGGGACAAAAAACACTCATTATATTTTTCTTGAAACCCCACCAAATTTCAAGCAGCATTCTTAATTTAATTTATTGGGTTTTTCGGCAAGTATTCCATCGGTATGGCTTTAACATCTATAGTGCTAACCACTAAAACCCAAAGGATCGTAATAATATGGTTGAACACTCCTCTTTTAGGTTTACAAAGAAACCTTAAATTATACCTGTTACAGTAGATGAACAAAAAAGTTAAATAGTTTGTTGTAGAGGAAGAAATGATTAATTATTAAATTCTAAATGACGTAAATGTTTATTGATAATTTTTTTGTAAATTTTTAGTAACATGAAAGAACAAAATAAATGCGATACTAATTAAGAGTTTATTTTATTTAATACATTTTTGTTAAAAACTATTTTAACCATAAAACCATTTCACTATACAGGGTGTTTCATAACGTGCGGAAAAGATTAAAAGTGTGGGTAGGGACAACCAAAATAATGCTTTTTTTCTTAATAAACTTATAATAAAACTCACTAACCAAAAAGTTACAGCAAATTAAATTCCTTTTAAATTAACTCCCACCTTTTGAATACCGCTGAAATTTCCATAGAAATATGTCTATAAAAGTTGACAATTTGCTGTTATTTTAATTTTAAACTATGCACTCAACAAAAAATAATGGCAAAAGCATTGTTGAAATCTTTTTAATTAATGAACTTATTCCATAAATCATAATCATGTCTACATATTCCTCGTTTCTGAAAGTATTAACCATTTTGCACTTAACTCTATTTTATTTGTACTTTGACGTTTGAAGAATTGAAATTTAAATTAATTTCCAGTTGTGTTTTTGATTTTAAGTGGCTCTCAACCATATAGACAGCATTTTTTGAAAAGAAAAGTAAAAGAAAAATTTAAATAGCCGTAATTTTTATAATAATACAAAACTATTATTTTTTTAAACTAAACATTGTTCAACTAACTTTAAATTATTCCCCGTTTCAATTTAAAACATAATTAAATGTCGTAGTTTGTAACGACTGCTCATTAATTGATTCAACTTTAAATTGCTATAATTTTTTTGTTATTGAGTTTTTTCCAAAAGCTTATTAAGGAAAAGACATAATTTTGGGCCCCCTTGTATCTAAATTTCTTCCAAATTATACAATTTTAATGAAGACACTTGAAATAAAACACTGTTGACAGCCGATGACAGATAAAACCAAGAGCTTTCAATTGGTACTTTTTTCTGTTATTTCATGGGACTGATGTTTTTAAGAAAATTACACAAAATCACATTTTTGTCCAACACCTTTTAATAAATACTCTTATGGCGATTTTAACCAAGGAAAGTAACAGATTACCCACTAGTGGGTATAATGTTGAGAAAAGTCACTAAACACAATAATACACAACACCTTGATAACTACTTCGATTGATATTTTAATTTAGAAAAATATTTCAGTGTGTTTAGTAGTTTCAAATAATATTTCTTACAATTCGGAGAGTTTTTCCAGTTCCAATTAGTGATTGACAAATTAACAATTTGCTTTATAGTGCTTTTGCAAACACTGTAGTTTTTTCAACCAAATTAAATTTAATAATTACGTTGTTGAAAATCAGTGCAAGCACAGAGCAAATTTAAAATCTAGTGACATACAAACACGTGTTCGAGGGTTCTGCTGTGTCTGAGGCTTGGCCCGAGCCGGCGTATACACCCATCTCACGTGCGCGCCCAGCACGTGATCCTGCTGCAATTGTTTTATCCCATAGTCGGCCGAGATATTGAGAAAGAACTCTTTAGACCGAACACGTGTTTGTCAACCAAATTTTTGAGAACAATAACATGTGGAACAATGGAAGAATTGATGACAGGCCACTACAATTGGGGCTTCCAGATTAAATCGTCTTGGAGTACAAATAAAACAATTAATGCAAAAGGTGCTTTACTGGCAGTTTACTGATCTGTGGCCAAATTAGACAGTTGCTCAAAATTTAAACTGTCTAATTCTCTCTCTGTGTTTAAGTATTCTTAAACCCTCTCTTCGTTTTTTTTTTTTAATAAAGTAGCTTACTTACTAAGTATAACTAAAGACAATTAAGTGGGAGATTGGCAAAGTAATGGAAAACTTGATACATGATTGAATATTATTTAATAAAAAGGAAAAAAATAAATAAATAAAACAAATATTTACAATGTTGTACAGAATAAAAAAAAATGATATAATAAAAGAAGAATTACAACTAGACTTCATAGCAATAAGACAACCAGCATGGTGGAGCCATATGAATGAATCGAGACCGATGCGGCAAATTTGAATGACAAACGTGAAGGAAAAGAGAAATCGTGGAACATTCAAAGATACCTGGGATACCATCATCAACAAGACTCTAAAGAAGAGGAACGTTACACTTCAGGATGAGTAAGAAATAATGGGAGAAATTTGTGCACGCTTAAGAGACTTTTACACTCTACATCTTACGATAGAAGGGTTCTTGACTGTACCTATATACATATACAAAAACGTATGAATATTAATCCGGCTCGAAGGACCAGTTTGTTCGATAGCTCAATTATTGGAGAGCTAGGTATATTTCAGAAATAAGTATTGCAAATGTACACGTTTATTTACAAGTTATATTTACAACACTATCAGTCGAACAGTGAACTATTTGTAGCCTAACATCCCTTAAATACTATTGGTGTAGCTGGGGAAAATTGTAGGGAGTCAGGGTTCTATCAGCGGTTCTTATCTTCGCACGTAACAAATATCCTAACTCTAAGTTAGTTATAAAAGAAATACTTTTAACTTTGTTACATTTTGAAACGCGCTAGTCTTCTCATCACAAATGCTAAACAACCACTATATTTTGGATTGGCCAAATTCACTCAGCTATCCCGTAGGTTTGACGGTAGGATTTTCTTCAATGGTCAACCCAAATATTATCTAAAAATAAACTGAAATAAGGGTTCGGTATAGCAAGCAGATGATGCCTGAAGCGGAACTTTCTGAATATTTGGATCGTTAGTCTCAACTGACTTTATTATTTCTGTGAATGAACTAACAATGTAGCAAAAATAACACACAACATTTTAAGTCAGTTCCGAACATATTTTAAGTAAAAATATAAATAGTTTTTGGATTATATTCGAGTTTTGAAAGTTTTTTCAACTTAGTGAATACTTATAGTGCAAACACATTGTAAATAAATTATAGTTATGGTCGTAGACCCCATATTAACATTACCCCAACAAAAACTTCCGCACAGCGATATCCTTGACGAGGAAGCCTCAAACGTTAGATCATTATCCTTCCTTAAAGGCTTCACCGTAACCTTAACTAGTAATCCCGGTCGGTTGGCGGTTGTATGGCCGTAACCAACACTAGTAACCAGTAACCGGAGTGTCTGGTCGGCAACATCGGTCACAGAACAGACGCGCAGCACACGTCATTCGACAGACCTCACCTCAATCTAATTATAAGTTGTGAAGCGCGTGCCATACTCACCGGGTAATTACAGGGACAGCGGGAGTCCACCTGGTTTCCGGTGTGAAGAAGAGACCAGCGGAGGATGATTCGGACACTGCGGGTTCGGCCGGACTGCGACGAAGTGATGTACAACTGGTAATTCTAAAACACTTACGTCACAACTGCTATGATAACAAAAAACCTTACAAACAATCATGTTTCATCTGATACATCTGACAAATGTGTGACAGTTTTTACCAAAAACCTAATCATTGTTTTAAACAGTCGGAGCAAAGTATAAATTAATAAACAATGAAAAGTAATTTTAAATAAATTAAACAGACTTTTGGATTAACTTCTGTGGAAATATTTTATTTAAATACAACGTTTTGAATTATTGTACATAAAAGGCACATATGTTTTCCTGATGAAGAAATTCGAAATTAATATAAAATATCATTACAGAATTTAATTCAAAAGTATTTGTTTGTATATTTTATAATTTCTGAAGTAATAGATATTTATGTAACAAGTACATAATTTAGGGTTTTATGGATGAGGCACATAAAAGGGCGAGTCAATAAAATCCAATTATGTACGTGTTGCATACTATATTTTATATTTGACTGCATAGCAGATTATTTTTCTTAGCTTCGAACGACAATTATTATAATTTTTGCCATTTGATGTTGACATGAAAAAAAAAAATTTATAAATTCGAAGAGTGCTTTTTTCTATTGTTTGGTTACCAAGTTGTTTACTGTTTATTATTATTTATAGGACTAGTCCACAAAGAGCCAAAAATAACAAAATAAATGTAATATTAATTAAGAGTTTATTTTATTTAGTATATCTTTGTCGAACATCATAAAACCATTTGACTATATCTAATTTATCTTTGAAATTATATATTGTTTAATCAAAACACTTGAAATCAAACACTGATGACAGCAGATGACAAATAAAACCAATAACTTTCAATTGGTACATTTGTTTTGTTATTTCATGGCACTGATGATTTTAAGAGAATTACCAATAAATATTTCCGTAATTTTTCCGGATTCAGGTAGAGTCAAATTATAAATATTAGTGTAGAAAAATGCAGAAATTCTTCCTCTACAATAAACTCTTTAACATTTATGATGTAAAATAATTAGGGAAGCTAATAATTAAACATTTTAAAAATAACATTTGAAAACGCTATGGTGCATCCTTCGATTCACCACCCTGTATGTATTTCATTATTTATTATTAAAAACTGTGAAGGAACCTCTTTTGTCTATTTTGTATCAGGCAATTGAATTTAAAATAAAAATATATAATTTCTGGGAGTAGTAGTCTGCTGAAAACATATGGTGTATTTTTGTCTTCAAATTACAGTAGCAAAAATATGTCGACAATAATGAGAATTTGAGTATATTTAACTCAAAGTATTGCTGTCGTTTCGCACGAGTCCGGTGGGTGCAAACCGGGCCGTCCGGAGCTTTCCGGTGCGGCCCGACGGCGGCCGAGCTCAACCACCGCCGGAAGCGAACACTCGCGCAAATCTTTTCAATTATTCAACCGTAATATGCAAATACGCGATCTGTACTGCGAACTGTGGTCTGTGGGTCTGATTCCTTAATACGCGAACACACAGCGGTACGCAGGTATGTAATGGAGTTGTTTTTTGTTAGTGAGTACAAGTAGAGGAGTGAGTGGTGAGTGTGCCCGGAATTTTAATACTGCAGCGCGGAGAGGTTTATTTCCGGCCAAGTATTTTTCCTCAAATATTTAGTCTAGCGAGGAAATGTGGGTTTGCGTTGGATAAACACCGTAAGCGCTTCATTCCAGAATATGGGGGGTGGGGGGGGGGGGTACTCTTTTGTGGTCTTCCAAGAGGATTCACACTGATATGAATTATGTAGTAGCACAGTACTCGGCGATAGAGGAACCTAATTAACAATAACTCTTGATAACAGTTTTACAATTACTTTACATACACAGGGCGCTTCAAAATTATTGCCAAAAAATTTGAGGGTGGGTATACCGGGTGTCTACTCTTTTTATAGGATATAGAAAATACAATGTTTTTCATAGCACGTTCCCTATGAATTTTAAAACAAAAGTGTCAATTCAAAATTAAAAACTGCACCAAATAAGCCTAAATTCATTGATGTGATACATTTCTGTCATGAGATAAACATAAAAAAATTTAATTTCCAGAGTGCCATGATAAACAAAACATATAAACAATCGTATTGTTTCACTGATGACATTTGGAAACGTGTTAATCACTTCATATATTAAAACTCCATATAGAAACGTCAAATTGTCAGTTTGACATACAAGAAAAGGAACTGTTTGCAAGTGAATAAACTTTTATTTACCTTCATTGCTGTGACAACAGCATTTTTGTCTAAAAACATTAACTGTCATTATGGTAACGATGACAAATTTTGTAAACAAACGTCAAATTTTTGCAATTTTTAATGTCAAAGATTGAATATGAATTTTGGGAGTACATCAGCACAAACAATAAAGTCTGCAGTGATTAAATAGTCCTTCAAAAAACACCGTGAAGACAAAAACATCAATTTGGCGATAGTTCCAGCAGTTTTGTCTATGGAAATAGTAGTTTTAATAATTTGCACATTTAATTAATACTTATTTGCAATTTTGTAATATGTGTCTAATTGTTTTAATAAATGAACTACTATATTCAATAAATTATCTTACCAAATACCACTCGTGGTTTAGGTTTTATCTGGCTAAACTTTTATTTCTTCCCTCAAACGTGGTTGTTTTAAGGTAAAACGAATCGAGCAATGTGACATCATGTCAAGTTGCTTTCGTCAGTTGTTACCAAGCAACCATGTTTTCGTAAATAAAAGTTTATAGCATAAAACCTAAACCTCTTGTAGTATTACCCTCGATTATTTTCTTGTTTAAATTATGTGTCCATAATTACTGAGAAATAATTTAAACAAGTCGATAGTTTTTAAAAATAGCACCTACTCTTAATTATTTTTGCAAAAATTTTAAAGCACCCTGTATGTCTACAAGCATCCGTCTGTATTATAATGCAACAACTAATCTCCATCTGCTTAGACTGTGACTATTCCTTGCAGATGAATGACACGTACCAGTATGGCGTTCGACAGCGATCACCGTCCCTCCGCCTCCGGCTCCGGGCACTCCGTGCGTTCCGGGAATGACGATTCGATGCATCACATGGTTCCTGTAAGTCGCACATATCTACTGTAATGTTTAATTGCAAAACGAGATGGCTTGTCTTTTGTAAGCACTAAGGCGTTATAAAAGACAATTGGAATATTTGGATTAGGTTCTGCAAAAATATTTCATTTAAATACAATGTCTCGAATTAATCCAAGTAATACATTATCAGAGAAATAAATGAATAAATAAAAACAGGAGTAACTACTGGCTGTAGAAATGAAATGTGTTACATTTGGATTTCAATTCAATTTTTTTTTTATATTGCTGTAAATTTTTACCTATTTACTTTACAGCAAAAATGTAAATACGAAAGTTGTACAGAATTTAAAATGTATACGTTAAGGCTAATTTGGTTACCTAAATATTAATATTTCACAATATATCAATCAAATTAAAACTAGGGGTAATATTTATTAGAAAAATTCTAATACTGCCATAGAAAATTAAATATAAATAATACTCTTGGTACATTATTATATGAGGGATTATAATAGTCATTATTTACGAAGATGAAGTTTGCGTCACGAGCTGTAGGCGCATCCAAGTGAATAATGACCACAATCCCGAATATAATATTATACTTTTTCTACTTCTATAAATTTGGAAATCACTTTTGAAAATGATCGAAATTTGTTGAAGTCACACGTTTAAGAACGTCAACATAAAAATACACAATGACAACTGACTACATGTCAACTGTCAGACGGTCGTTGCTTGGTGATACACATCACGTCTTTAAAATAACCGTGATTTATGGATTTCTGGCTATGTGATTGAACGAGAAGAAAGAATTATAAATCATAATTCACTATCGTCAATTCGAAATGCCCTTTAGAATATAGTTAATCTGAACTGAATCTATATGTGCATATTTAAAAATCATCTGACATCTGTCAAAACATCTGCCACTTCGTATGTCGTTCTGTGCAATTTATAAAACCCCCAATGCAGTTCTATATTTTTCTATGTTAAATTAATGTGTGAAATTATTCCTGTGTTCTATGCAAACTATAAATCCATCAGATACCGAGATCAGCTTTGAAACGAGTAAATGTCGGGATGCTGTATTTATTCAAAGTGGATAAACTAAAGTTCTTCCATTGGAAGGAAGTAGTTCGCGTTATGATTAGCAAAGCACCGTTCGCTAAAGAAAAAGTAATGTGCATTACCTACAATACGTCTAGTACAATACTTAAGAGTTTTTACTAGACGCGGAAGAAAGCATGCCGTGCCGTAACAAGAAAATTTATTATGCATTTATGTATGTTTAATTCGTTCTTCATTACTGAAATCGAAATTTATTTGATTTCCTATAAAATTCATCATTTCTCTGTCTAGACACAACAACACTCAATAAAATTTACGCGTAAAACAAAATCAATTAAATTTAATAGATACTTCTTTGAGTTTTATGTAAATTCCTAGAATTGACAAAGTTCTATCCAGAAATTCATTAAAATTGCAAGAAACAGATGTTTCTCTATACTATGAAGATGAAGACGTCAAAACAATTGCGAATGTCTTGACATCTAATTCACAATTTGACGCATGTATTTGTTTCATTAGTACAAGACACTCGTAAACTTCAAATTCTTCAGATAATTGAATCGCAGTAGGAACAAGAAATTCTATACATACTTAATTCTTACTTATTACATCTCTGTATGTTACGGAATACTAAAATTGATGAGATACAGCTTATAAATTAAAATAATAATTAGTAAAAGGAAAACTATGTATTGTAAAACAATAATAAAATTGAAGATGGTTAATATTTCTAAGGCCTGGTTCAGGCTCCAATATAGAAAAAAAAAAAAACTGTAGCTGGTAACACGAGCTCTGTTTTTGGGTGTTTTAAGAAAAGTATTTTAGCTTCGGTTTTAGAACTGTATAATATTCTAAAAATAATTATAAAAAAACATCGAATAAAAGATATGTATTTTCTTGAAACTTCAATTCGAAGCATTTTTTATATAAAAAAATGTTGAATATTGTGCAGCGCTATATCACTCTTTTAAAACATCCAAAAACAGAGTTTCTAATAAATTTTTGCAACATTATTGTAAAACTATGGTTTATAATTCATAAAAGAATGAAGATCTTAAATTTTGAGATCAATTTAAGTTTTCTTTTTTGGTTTCATAGATATAGATTCTGAAAGTTGAACAATATTTGAATTTTTTCCATATTTTTTCTGTCAACTTTCACAGTATTAAATGTTTGATTTCAAAAGACGCTACCATAAAAATTTACTCAATGTATAAATGTAGTATGCTAAATACGCTTATTAAATGTATTTTAAATTATCTTTTCTACTTTTCGAGATATAGACGTTCAAATGTTTTTTTACAAATTTGCTCTCATTTATGTGCGGCATAAAATCGCTCATATCTCAAAAACTAAGATTCGGATAACGTTAATAACACTTTTTTCGTAAGTTTCGGGTCGAAAATAGGAGGAAGGGAAATATAAATTAAAATTCTGTGAGATGAAAATTTTTGGTCAAAATTCAATACTTACCTCTTGAGTTTTTTCGTGTTTTAGGCAATTTTCAGAATTTTTGCTCTAACTCTTCTTTCTGTTGAGCGAATTTAATGAAATTTTCCACACTTATGTATTTTGACGAGCTGAATCCAGTGGTGATAGTTTCAGGTTCGTATCTTTATTTTCTGTTGAGATATGGACTCCGGAAAATTTTTATTGGAGCCAATTTTTGGCAAAAATTCAAAAAAATAAAAATTGCTGAAAATTTGTTTATAAGATAATTAAAGCATGCTAATTTCAAATCTGAAGACCGTTTTGCGATATCTCGCTGTGTTTTTTAGTTATGGCCCTGAAAACTTGAGATTTGTGACTGTTTTTAGATTTTTTAAAAATAATGTTTGTTATGATGAACCAAATGAGCTAAAATTTGTGGCAATAATTAGTTAGGTTAGTACAAATAGGAAAATTATGAAAGGAACAGAGGCAGATAATAGAGGGCATTGAAATATAGTAATACTGGAACGCGCATTTGTAGCTTCTTCAACCACACCCAATATTCAGAACCATACATCAATGTAGGCACTAACACTCAATAGAGCATCTCTAGATACATTCAGTTTCCAGCAAATGTACCCAGACCCAGAGCACCCAATACCTTGCTCACTGCTGACACCAGCTTTTAAATATCCCGGTCAATACGTCCATCCCTCGAAAAGATACTACCCGAATATACAAATTCATTCCCTTGTTTCGGTCTCACATCATGTACTGAAACATTGTAATACAAAGTGTACAAAATATTCGAAATCTCTGTCATACAGTATATATTCTTCTTACATAACCCACGTTTCGGTTTACATTTAAACCTTTAGGGTTAGTAAGCTCTTACAATAAACAATTATGTAACAAATACATTCGTAAGCAATCATTCGCTTTTTTGAAAACTTCTTGGTGCTCATAAAAGCAAAGCAAAAAACACATTCATGATCTCAAAACTGACAACGAAATTATAATATAATCTAGCACATTAGGATTGGCACAGAGTTATCGCCGAATTCCGCAAGTATTTGCAGAATCCCACCTCTGTCACCATTCCCACGACAGTTGCAGCAAAAACCAAAAACATTTCAAGACTTAAATTCTTTAATGGAACTATAATGTATCTCCTAACTAGGATTAAACATGCGTAATGACTTTTTTCTCAATTTAGTATTCGATTCCCGTAAGGTGACACTTCAGAAGTAACCTGATACCCTGGCCGAAACTCTAGATGACCACAACTGGAGCGAAACTGTAACAACAGCTTTTGTTTCAGTTTTGTTTCGTGGTGGTGTCAGGTTGATTAAATACGCATTTGTTTTTGTAGATTACAAGTGTTGGTTCTGTAATTGTTTTAATCATTTGTTTGTGGCTTGAAATGTTAGTGTTTTGTTTGATTTACTCATGGTGAAATTCAATACGAGTGAAAAATTGTTTAATCTATATTTGTTGATTGTATTAGCAAGTGTTTGTTATCGCGTCTAGACGTAATTTTTATTCAGCAGTAAGAATTTGCTAAATAAATATTTTACTGCTGCATAACTTAAACATCACTGAGCTGGCTTATTACGACGTGCGTTGCACCATCGTTTGTTTATTTTAAATAATATTTCAGATTGCACAGCATACTTGTGATTCATAGAATCGCTACAATACGAATTTACCAGAAATGAAAACAGCCTATGCTTATAAAGTTATTCCTTTAATGATTAGATTAGAAATAATTAAAAACAATAACAAGGAAATGAAAAATATAGCTAACAAGAAAACGGAAAAGAGAAGCAGAAATCATATAGAATATTTATACTAAAGATACCGAACGATAATCAGACCAATAGCAATGTACACTGCTAAGAATAATGTAACGAAAAATAAGAATAAAGATATCAGAAAACGAATACAGAATACGAATGAACTATGAAATAAAACAAGAGTTGGAAGGAAAAGACATAATGAAAAAGTCAAGCAACATAGAGTCAGATGACTTGAACAAATATGAAGAGCAGAAGAAGAAGGTCAATAGTGGAATGGTGACCAAGAGGAAGAAGAAGACGAGGCAGACAAAGATCATCGTGGCTAAACGAAATAAAAATAGCCTTAAAGTAATAAAGAAAAAATCTGTATTCGTTTTTCTATAATTACTATGGATCGTGAGATCCTCAGTTCGAATCCCACTGCCGACAGTTACCAATTTACTCCTGTGGTTCCCCCTCCACTAACATATTTCGGGGCTATGATTTGACGGCTGGTAACCGCACTTCATACGAAAAAATATATCACTTACCGAGATCTGCGTAAGCAGAGTGCCACACCCATAATGGGTAAATGCATGATGATATATTTACTTTTAGTCAAATTCAATTAAATGTTGATCATTGACTTCATTTTGAGTGGGATACAGATAAGTGACATTTAACTCACGGGCGTAGATAATAGTTATTTACTTTACAAGTGGGCAAAGTAAGGAATTACCCACGAGAGAAATTTTAGCACACGAAGCCGAAGGCTGAGTGTGATAATTTTATCGAGTAGGTAATTCAACTTTGCCCATGTGTGAAGTATAACGTTTTATCCAACACCTCTTAATATATGAAAAATTTATTAAAGAAATATTATTTGACAGTAACATATGCTTTAAATTTTTAAATTAAACTGTCAATCGAAGTGGTCACCAAGGTGTTGTGTGTTATTATTATTGTTATAAATAAAAAAATACTCACTAGTGGCTTTCCTCCAAATTATACCCTCTAGTGGGTAATCTGTTACTTTGCTAGTTTAAAATCGCCATAATTATAGAGCATTTATTGCGAGGTGTTGGATAAATAAATAATCCTAAAATTGTTTTATGAAATGTCAAATATTTTTCGTTTTTGTTTATTTTTCCATGGCCGTGTTACAATTTTCCTAATAAATATTGATATTGACTTGATGGACATATCGTGAAATACTAATATTTAGGTAACCAAATGGGTCTTAATGTATGTTTTTTCAAACATTGAACAACTTTTACATTTACACTTTTTCTGTAAATTGAATAGTTAAAAATTTACAGCAACATAAAAAAAGCATTAACATCCCTATATTCCAAATTTCATTTCTATACCCAGTATAATAATTTAAAAATAATAATAAGGAAGTTCCAGTTACACAAGTAGCATTAAAATAAAATTATATCTGTCTTAGTGCAGACGTTCCCATACTAAACAGTCAATTTAGATAGCATCTCCTCCAACAGCTATATTTACAAGCTACTGTTAAGTGCGACTGCAAAGCCATAAGCGATATCTCTTAATTATGACACGATCTTTTTTCAACTGTCTCACACAAACAAGGGCTCTGTGTTGTTTTTATCTGTATTTTGTTGTTGAATTCTCGCTCTCGAATATTTGCTTTCATTTCCGTTTGGCCTGCTTTACACGCACTCTTTTTGTAGTATTTGGATTGTGTTTACAGTCTGCTGGAATGAATGGACGATTGTGGGAATCGCGAATATTTTGCACGGTATTTTTAGACGAGTAATTGGTCTCCTGTTCCCTTTTCGCAATAGTATCTGTGAACGGTTTAACTTATGGAAGACAATTGTGGACAACCACAGAGAAACACTAAAAAAACTAAATTGTACGGAATCAGAAATGAAGAGTACGGGAAGAGTTTAAATACAAAACCAGTAAAAGATATAATAGACGAAGGACAGTTAATATGGAGAGAAATTTCATAGATAATTTATAAAGCTGTACCAACTGAGAAAAAGAAGAGAGGCAGACCAATATAGACATGAAACACAGAAATAAGAACAGCAATGGGGAGAAGAAGTATATAAAGGATAATTCATAATGTACGACGAAGTTTTAAAGTGTAGATATAGGGGGAACAAAATAATGTTTTTTCCTTTATAAACTTTTGACCTTAACTCAATAACCAAAAAATTACAGCAAATTAAAGTTCTTTTAAATTAACACCTATCCATTGAATACCGGCGAAAATAATTGGAAAAAATATTATTTTATTTGGATTCCTTTACAATTATCGAAATATATTTAAGAATGAATGTCCAAGAATATAAAGTGTAAGTGACTGTTCAGAGACAAATGTTGTTGATTATTTTTTGAGGTTTCTTTAAACCAATGAAATGCTTTATTGTATGTCACATGTCTGCGTTTTAACCAATCCTGTCATTATCATACTGAGAATAATGCTCTTGTAATTATTCCCGGCAATATTATCTGTAGCTTTTTTGTTTTTGTTGACAGATGTCATATGTCAAATAGGTATCATTAACAACAGGAAAAATGAGCAATAAAGATAGATTTCGTGCTGTGCCTGATAATGAAATCAAAAATAATCTAATTAAATATAACTCGAGAGTTCGATAAATTAGAAAATAATTCTCCAGTATCTTTCTCAAACTTGTCGCCATTTGGCAAAAGCCACTCAAGTCCTACGGGTTTTTCGAAAGATCTGTCAAATTATTTTCAATTTATTCTCACTCTCTTGTTATATTATTACTGAGAAAATTATGATTCATTTTTCATCAACCAAATACTTAGAGGAGGATGAAAATGGTGAAATGTGAAAGATACGTAAGTTTGCTATACTCCAATGTAGGAATAGTATATTCTACAATATATAATGGAATGGTATATATTCCACACGAGCAAAAAGCTTGTAGTCCGAGCCAAAGGCAAGGACTACGGTTTTGCTAGTAGATTATACTTTCTATAACTTGATTTTGGAAATTATACAAAAAATATTGCTTATTTAACGAATAACTGTTGAATACGTCAAACTCAATTAATAGAATTAAAACAGAGACGTAACCATAGCAACAAAACCAAGATACTTCATATATCGCGCTAATGTGCGGCTCTGATTCATCTAATTTATTCCAAGCGCGGGGTATGGAATGATAGTTGTTCCAATACAATTTTTAGTTGTGAAATGGCTAGTTTCCAAAACAGTGTTATAGAAAATATCATCCTATTTCCCTATAATCTCTCGGGTCAGGTTGTAACAATATCTTTTCGGAAATATAAAGCAAGGGCCATCACGTAAAATATCAATTTAATATTTAGTGAACCCGTCACGTGATCGGGTGAATAATCCCCGAAAATCGCTGATTGCTGAACGAACCCTGTTCTCACGACTCCGAGTGCCTATAAGCGTCGACGCATTAAATTACCGGTTTCTTTCAATTCTGTTTCGGTTCCAAGTTTCAACTTCGTGAAGTCGTGAACGATTACGACGCCAATCTGAATTCGGTACGTTTTGCATTCGATCACAATACGCACTTAACTCGTTACGCTCAATTTCACATAGAATTTACCAAATTAAGACATCAGTGGATCTGTCAGAGATAAAGCAATTTCAGATATTTATCACTTAATTTGCGAACGAGGTAAATAACTTAGGAGTATAGCCCATAAATTCTCGGGTAAATTTTTACTCTATACGGATACTTTTATATCTGTTTGCAAAGTACAAGTAATATTGGAATAACATCTTACTATCTTTTACTACACATCTCAAATTTCAAGGTATGTTGAAGAGTGCAAACGATATTTTTCCGCTTCAATACAAAATTGTGAATATGGAAAATGTTACACTTAACGGACTAGCAGTACGATAACAACAAGAATTACAAAACTCAAATGGGCCATTCGTCGAGAAATCTTCTGTGGTCAATAAATTCTTATAAAACAAATATTATAGCAATCGAAATGAGTCAATGACTGACTCATAAGAGAATATATAGAAATCTATAATGAATCCCGAATGAAGGCTACGAATTAAATAATATACGGCTTCCTCTAATTTATAAATCATAATTTGTTGTTATTTAGTTAATGTTTTTATTTACTTGTTTATATTGTTCATCTGTTTTGCTGAAGAAGAATTACGAACAGTAATTCGAAACATTGATTTGTAATAAAAGATCTTTTGTTTTCTTCACACAATATACGATTAAGTAGCTTCAGTTCGATCGTAAAAAATCCTTTTGGCTCTTTCATTTACTATTATCTTTGGTGACAGAGATCTTGCAATATGTTAAAAACTTATATTTGCTCTAAACAAATAATAATTTGTATTTTACGTATTATTGTCAACAATGGAACATTTCTGGTTCTATCTTTGAAATAAATAATGGTATATTGTACAACAAGCATGGAATAGTACTCATTTCCTACGAGTAAGAAAGTTCGGCTCATGCTGCAAATCATACTAGTATGAAATGGACATTCCATGCGAGTTGTACACTATACTTTTTCTGCGACCACCATATTATTTCCTAATTAATTTATATTTTAATAATAAATTTATCCCTCTTTGACCATTCCTATATTTAACAATTCTAAATAAGTATCCTAGCGGTGGCACCTGTACTGAAATGAAATAACCTGTATTTAAATACTCACAAAACAAATTCATTTCGCACGATGCTTGCAATATACCTCATATCCCTAGCAACAACAAACATACAATGAGCAGTTTTCTAAGTGGTCGTAGAATATTAGTATATATGAAATGGATATTTCATGCGAGTTGTACACTATAGGTTTTTTACAAACACGATATTATTTCCTAATTAATTTAATTTTAATAACAATTTTGTCTCGCTTTCACCATTCCAATATTTGACAATTATAAGTATCATAGTAATGGCACCTGTACTGAAATGAATTTACATGTATTGTAATACTCACAAAAGAAATTCATTTCGCACGATGCTTACAATGTACCTCATATCGCTAGCAACAATAAACATACAATGAACAGATTTCTAAGTGATAATAGACAAAAAATATATTGCTTTATATGTCTAGTGAACTTTCATAAAAATCTAATCAATTCTGCAAATTGTTATGGAATTTATAATTAACGATTTTTGAGACTATTGACATTGAAAATTCAGGAGACTTCAAAACATTTTCGAACAAATCTAGTCAAAAGTGTTTCATAATTCTTAATGTTATGTTTATGAAGTAAAAACTCCAAGCAAAACAAGAAATTATCTCGCATTTCTGTCATGTTGCAAAGTTAATCATCTTGCATGCATTTAAGCAAAGAATGAATGTCGGTGAGATGAAAAACTACACGTTACAAAAACAGAATATAATGTTATGTAAACAGGCATATATTAGCATTTATGAAAGATAAAATAAAATAAATAATAAGCGAGTGAAGTTGCAACGACTCACATCCACATCCGATCGTATTGACGAGCGGAAGTTTAATCAGAAGCGACTTCCCGTAATTAACACTGCACTAATTATTATTCGTGCAAGACGCACACGCGATCGAATCTCAAGACGGGAACCTACGAAAACTGCTGGAGTTATTGTTGCGTGAACCCTTCGTGGTACTACAACCCGGGAAGCTTGCTAATTAGGGTAATTGCCAAGTAAACTCATTGTTGCATGCATAATTTTACGTAAAAGTGCGCTTTTTAAATTGCTTTCTTTGAATTCATTTCTCTGGGCATTCATTCATACATACGATGAACCTGGCATTGTTTCAAGGAATAGAAGCAGTCATTGCATGAGGGTCGTCCAGAAAGTGAAGAACGATTTGGCATAAGTAAATAAAAACGATTGATATCAACCTAAAACTTTATTTACAAAGTTACATTACTCTATATTTCAATGTAATCGCCAGACACTGTTTTGGAAACTACGCATTCTACAACTAAAATTTGTTGTGGAATCACTAACATTCCATACGCCGCGTATGGAATATTTTCGACGAACCAGAACCGCGATATATGAAGTATTTTGATTCAATTACTATGGTCACGTCTGTTTGTTTTAATTTAATTTTTTGAGTTTGACGTTTTCAACAGTTTTATATTTGTATTATTTGTATTTTTTGTTTAATTTCCAAAATCTTGTTATAGAAAGTGTAGTCTACAACATGTAAAGGAATGGCATATTCCACACTCGCAAACCGTAGCCCTCGCCTTCGGCTCGGACTACAAACTTTATGCTCGCGTGGAATATGTGCCATTCCATTACTTGTTGTAGAATATACTATTCCACATTCACATGGAATTTTCTGCCGAAACGGGAAATATCCATCGACTCTTCAACATACATTGTAATTTAATATTGTGCTAGAATATTGTTATTATCTCCTCAGATAAATTAGGAGGTATATTTAGCTCTGTCATATTTTGAAAACCTTAAATTATGGATAATTCCGTGTCCTAATTTCAGGGCGAACACGCACGTGCGCTCTCTAATGTGTCGTTGTGTTCTGCTGAAAATAATAATCCCTTTTGAACGTACGCATAGCTAATTCAGTGTCACCAACTTTAATAGAATTTTATATGAAGTTTAATGCATGTACCAATTTTAATAACGCACTCGCACTTTACACACACGTCGCTGAAAAGTTACAATTAGGCACAATTTAACTGCGCAGGAATTTCAATGAGAAATTAGAAATTTATGCATTTATTCCCTTTTCTCTGATTCGACATTAGAATGACATATTCTCGCATGCGTATTAATACTATATTTATAGTGGTTTAATGAAGATCTCTAGATCCTTTTATTGGAGTGGACCAATCTGCGTTTCTGTTGCTTTAAATCCTTGTAGTTAGATTTCTGCAAATCTTTCTATATTTATTTTACTTTGCCAGTTTTTAACTCCTGCTGCTTTCAATCTTCTTCCACTTTCATTAGGCCTTCTTCTTCCTGGTCTCCATCCTACTACTAGTTTAATTGTATCCTTTTCCTCTGCTCTCCATATATATCTGACTCTCTATTGCTTGACCTATTTCGCTATATATTCTCCTTCCAACTTTTGTTCTATTTTATAGTTCATTCTTATTTTGTATTCGTTTTTTCATATCTTTAAATGTTTTTATTATTTTCCGTTTCATTATTCATGATTTATTGCAGTGAATCTATATCTGTATCTTTTTCTTAAATCCTTGTAGCTAATTTTCTCCACATTTTCCTATCTTTTGTTTTATTTTATCAGTTTTTAATTCCTGCTGCTTATAAATCTGTTGCTTTAGTCATATTTATCTGTGTCTGCCTTGTCCTCTTTTTACTCCTGGTTTCTATTCTACTACTGACTCTTTTCTTCTGTTTGTCATATATGTCCAAGCCATCTGACTCTCTTTTGTTTGATATTTCTCAATACGTCTTCTCCTTCCAACTATTGTCCTATTTCATAGTTCATTCTTATTCTGTATTTGTTTTTTGATACCTATATTGGTTCTAATATTGTTGTTATTATTTTTAGTTTAATTTTTTATAACTCTTTATCAATTTTTGGAGTGGATCAATCTTCGTTTCTTTTTCTTTAAGTCCTTGTAGTTTCTCCACTCCACCTCCACATCTTCCTATTTGTGGGTTTGGTTTTCCAGTTTTTAATTCCTTCTGCTTTTAAATATTCTACGTACTTGTCTGCCATGTCCTCTTCTTCCTTCTCCTGTCTCCATTATACTTCTGATTTAACTTCGTCCTTTTCTTCTGCTCCCAATATATGTGACTATCTGTTGTTTGATCTTTTTCCCTATGTCGTCGCCTTCTAACTCTTGTTCTATTTCATAGTTCATTCTTATTATGTATTCGTTTTCTGATATCTTTAATGGTTCTAATATTGTTCTTAAGTTTCAATTATTCTTAAATCTTCATCATTTTTGTCATTACAATTGTCTCAGCAGCATACATTGTTATTGGTCTTATTATCGTTCGATAAATTCTCATATTTATGTTGTTAGTCATTTTTCTTTTTCTCTTTTGCTCGTTATCAAAATGCCTTAATATTTATTGATACTAGATGTAGATTAATTCTTAAATGGGTTTTAGTATGAATGCATTAAATATACAAAATATAACAAAACTAAAAGCAATACCTAACTAAAATTGCCCACTAATTTCATGTAGGAATGGTGTAAATAAAAGTCAGAACACTCAATCAAATTCTTGCTCGATTGGTCATAATTCGGGTGGTAGGAAATATCTTAATCCACGAATTAAATTCTCGAAGTTAAATTCCATCGTGTGTCTGGCCCATTACACCAGAGCTCTTTATCTTTTCCCATGAGCCGAATGGTTTTCTGTGTTGTACTTACGTGTGTTTGCGCAATGTTCTTACAAGCTACAGAGGCACGTAAATGCGAATATCACGTGCAGATTTTCGGTAATGATCGCCTGAGATGTTGATCCGTCACGGACTGACGTTTGATACATCTTCGAAAAGGATCTTCGAGTTGTAAACATTTAGCGGGCTTGAGAAAGGAGAAATTTACTTTGCGGAAATATTATTTTGTAGTAAGCAAACATAATACTTGTATTTGTTAGTAATTGTCAATATTATTGTTTTAGTTTGCCTCAAGAAATCTTATTGTTTTGTAATACAGTACAATATTGATTATGTTAATTAGATAATACAAATAATTTCTTTTTGGATTATGTAACACTGGATTTCTTTATTATTATTATTCTTATTTGTATAAATATTGGGGGGAGGGTTAAGGGTTGTGAACCAGTAACATTTTTTAGTACTGATTTTTTTTACCTCCCGCCTACCTCTGAGTAAGGGAGGTATTGTTTTTTGTCAAAAAATTAGGTAGTACATTTTCAATGAATAAGCACGTTTTAGTGTCTCTACAATACGATTTTACTATTTTCGCCAAGATGTCTGTTTGTATGTATGTGTGTGTATGTGTGTGTATGGTCAAAACCGATTTTTTCGTTTCGCATAACTCAAAAAAAATACAATTTGTGTATTTCTGCTTCTTGTATTTATATGAAGAGCTGATTAGATTTTGAATAAAATTGGTCAACCGGAACTAGCAGTTCGTTAGAAGCCCTAAACAGTTTTCGTGAAAAAAACACGATTAAATTTAATTTTTCAACAATTTGTGCTATTTTGAAAATTGTAGAATATTAAATTTTACACATATTTTGATTACACTAAATTTATTAATATTCATTAGATTTAGAGATAATAAAATATTTAAAAAAATCATAAATCTTGCATTTCATGTACCTACACCATAGAAACACATAAAAATTTTAATTTTTTACGAAATGTGACACGTCATTGTGATTATGAAGATGTTTTCTGTTATGTTAAAAAATTAAATAAATATACGAAAGAAAATTAAATTTCTTAAATATAAATAGAAAATAAATAAATTAGAAGGCATTTTTCTGTATCATTAAATACTAGTTTATACCTTTTAAGAGTTTTATTGGGCGGGAGGTTATGTGCCTATGAAACTGTGTTTCAGTGCATGAAAGATTATTACGTTTTTGTATATTCTTTTATTTATGTCAATATCCTGTTTACCATTATTTCTATTATCGTTCCAAGGTACTGAAACTTATTGACTTGTTCTATTTTTACTTTATGAATAGTCAAGTTTCTTGTTATTTGCGCGTTTCACACTACCTTAACCTATATCTTTTTAGCATTCATTTTCATACCACATTTCTCAATTGTTTCATAATTAGTTCATTAAAAATCGTGTGATGAAATATAGTTGAATCAAAGGGATTAATCCTTTTTAATATACTCTATAGTTCTAAAGCGCCTGAATATTTCCTATTGTTGTTTACTTACTTACAGTCTTTGTTGTTATTTTGCGATGTTAAAATATGTCTGGTAGAATTTGAAACGAGTGTCGTTGACTTTAAACGAACTCAATTAATCATTTTGATTTTTGTTTTTTTGTAAGTTTCTTGTGTTGATGTTGATATCCTCTTGAACGATGAAAAATTGTGTCGTTAAGGAAAAAATATAAGTTATGATGGCCAAACATTTATCATTTTTGAGATACTTTTTATATTATGTCAAAAAGGCTCCATGTGCCAGTATTGAACAATTATAATAATTGCATAATCAGTAAAATGAAAAAACTAATTTGCTATTGAATTTAATTATAAAAAGTGCCTCTATTATTATGTAAAACATTTAATAAGCATTATTAACAATAATTTTTCATTTTCTCATTACGCAATTATGCATGCAACTGTCTACACACACGTGTCGTGTAGGTTACAGATTAGAAATCCATTTTGAAATTAAACTAAATGATCAATATAATTCATATTATCTTCAAAAACAATTTTATTTATATGCTATAGTTGAAAAACAACTAATTAAATTTAAAATAGGTCAATTATTAAGTGGAGTCTATCGTGGGTGAGTGGTTAGCGTGATGGGTTCACGCGCAGAAGGTCGTGGGTTCAAATCCCGCACACAGCTGTTACAATTCATTCTGCCTTTAATGCAGTGTGAATCAGAGTGTGCGTAGAGCAAAGAGAGGATTCGCTAACACCACAAAGGTCGTTGACCTCATGAGTGGAGTTTGATAGTAACCTCTTCAACATTTTTAAAAATATTGTTGATAAATATCGTATAAAATTTTATGGGTCATTTTAATTAAAAATTATATAGTTTTTTTTAATGTAGTTGTGTATTAACTGTTTTGAACTATGTGGATTTTATTTTATTTTGAAGATTATTAAAAACACGTGGTTCTGAAACAGAGATAATGTTTGTAAATAGAAGCACGTGCTCGATAAACAAGTTCTCAAATCTGCCGTAAGATGCTAGCACTGCCTAGGAAACATTGTACACCGTTTTCTTTTGATATTTTTAGGTCAATATTATTAGATTACTACGCATTTAAATACATCAAAGTAATACATCTTCGTTGTATTTCTTTTTCAAATATTAATTGTGTATATACCGTATTAATTATTATTTAAATATACTACAAACACCAAATACTTTTAGATTAAAATTTGTAAAGTATTTTATTTGAATACTACGTTCGATTTATCGTACATTATCCTACATCAGGTAAACAAATAAATAACATATGATATGTAGTTTAATTCGAATTGTTGTATTTAAATAAAATATTTTACACAATTCAAAACTGTATATCTTACTATGAATTCTGAAAGTTTTTTCAAAATATACTCCTTAACAAAATACTCTTATTTCACTTTTTGTGTAAATTTTATATATTACAGTTTATATTTATGTATAAATTAAAATTTTCTCTTATTTATTGCACTTTCATTTTATCTTTAAATATTTGTTCGACTCAAATTAACCGTTTTATAAAAATTTAATGGCAAACTTAAAAAAAGTGCCCAACAGTGTAGATTTAACTTTAGACTCAAGTTCTTATTCAAAAACTTTTTTTTTTAATTAACAAATTTTTTATATCTACCCTTAAGAAATTATAATTAAAATAGTTATTAATTTAATTCACCAAATTTAAATATAGAAATTTAATATAAAAAATATAAAATATTTATATAGTTATTTACATTACAAGCAAGGTAAAACAGTTTTTACTGCTGAATGGAGAAAATGACAGGCGAGCCTGTCACCTTCTTGAAGCAGTGAAACAGTTACATTGCGTGTATTGTACAACATTTTACTTGTTACTCATTTGTAAGTTAAATTAAAATTATAACCAAGTCCTGTCAGTTACACACAACTGTTCTATTAAAAATTATTTTAAATTATTCCGCATAAGTCTTATATGCATTACTGTGGCAACGTGCATTGTTTACCTCGTTTACTAACTTGTAAAATATTTACAATGCAGCTGTCAATTAGTAACTTGTAAAGATTCATTTTCATAGGCAATATAGGGCTTGGGTAAATGGGTAAATGTGTAAAATACATTTACTAGTTTATGATGGATTTACAGATTTTAAGATTTAAAATTGACATTTACAATGCCACCATATTTCATATTCTAAATCGAAATTCCTAAATCCAACCAAACCCAAACATAATTTAACTGGAAAACAAAAAACAACTTTGACAATAGTAAGATGTGTCTAGATTGTCAGTTAAACTGTTTTAAGTATTGATAAAATATTGTTTAACCTGGATGCGGAGAGTGTTAAATATTATATTAATTTCATAGCTTTGATTGAAGAATATCGCATATAAAACTAAGTTAACAAGTTAAGGTTATTTTTGTAGTTTAATAGATATGTCAAAAATCTAAATCCTAATCCTTATTGGTACAATTTAATTTAAAATCTAAATTTGTAAATATAAATCCATTATAAATCAGCCATTACAAAGTATTGGTTTGCACAACTGTTAAATTTCTTTTTTAAATTTAAATCGAGTCCCACTGGACAAATTGGTTAAAGTCAGTCAAGTTAAAATAGGTTACGAATTTCATATGAAATTGATAAAAAATAAAAATGAACTTTCCAACAATTTCAATCGCATAAATTCCTATTGAAAACTTCCTCCTGTCACCGAACTTCTGACAAAGTATTTTAATTGCCAAAGTCTTCAGCAGCAGATCAGAACAATGCTCCTCCATCCGCACATCTCACGTCAAAGCCATAAATTAGGACATAAGATCTTCTTGAACTATCATTGTCCGAAGAGCGTTGCTAAGTTTCCAGTGTGATACGAATGCTGTTGGTTTTACATAAATTAATTACTGTGACGTTTTAATATAATCGCGGATAGCGCTGGAAGTTGGATTACGCTTAGTTCCGGGTGAGTTCAGTCCATTGCGCTGATTTGAATACATTACCTGTTTCGCTGGGGGGCATGGAATGGGGTGTGCACAGCCATTCTGATTAATCGGAGGTTAGCCCTGGTGTTATCTTGGTAATGGTTTGTTGAGGATTTTAATTGCTTTGCTGCTGCTATCACCAGTATTTACTTTACTGTTTTTCTAAATTTATTTCATTCAAACATCACACCAGTTTGTAGTGCCATCCCCAAGGATGTACTACTACAAAATGGATGATCCCTTTCGAGTTGTATCCTATTTACTGCCAATTAAATAGATCCGCAGTTGTCACTTATAATTTACCCCTCTCCACTAACTTTTATGGGGGCTATGACTTTACGACTGGTAGCAGCACTTCATACGCTAAAATATATCACTTACCGAGATCCGTGTAAGCAGAGTGCCACGTTCATATGGAGAAAAGGCGTGAAGATATATTCATTTATTTAAACAGAAAAATAATATTAAATAGCGGTCGGACACAGATGACCTTGAAAACACAGTTTAATGGGTCAGTTTATTTGTTCAACGTAGAACGTGGAAACTAGCTTTTAGATTAGTTCTATTAAAAATGAGTACTATGATTCGAGTTTGACGAGAGTGAGTTGTACAGGCTTAGGAATTGTTTGAGAAAAGTGCGAGCAAATAAATTTCACATAAGCATAACTTGTACATTAGTATATCAGACTCGTCGAAAAATAGTATATTATTATATGAGAAATTATGATTATTCACGAAGATGAAGTTTGCAAATCATCCGAGTGAATAATGACCATAATCACGAATATAATACTATACTTTTAAGTAAATAGCTCCGTGGTAACGTGTCGGACTGTGGATCAAGAGATCCTCAGTTCGAATCCCACAGCTGACAGTTACCAATTTACATTTACCCCTGTGGTTCCCCTTCAACTAACATCTTTGGGAGCTATGATTTGACGGCTGGTAACCGCACTTCAAAATTATGCAAAAATATATCACTTACCGAGATCTGCGTAAGCAGAGTGCCACACCAATAATGGGTAAAAGACGTGATGATATATTTATTTATTTTATTTTACTTTTAAGTAAATTCGTAAATCACTTTTGAAAATAATCGAAATTCGTTGAAAACATAAGTTGAAAAACATAAAAATAAACGTGAAAAAATAATGATCGGGGACACAGTCAAAAGATCTTCATTTTCTACAACGTCGAATTTTCGATACCACTTTCGTCTTCTTCAAGGCTAGTAGAAGTGCTGTCGAAACGTCGGCGTTGTAGAAAATAAAGATCTTTCGACTGTATACACGATCTTTATTTTTCCACATCACATCTCCAGTCGAACAATCATCTTTTCATAAAAATATACAATGACAACTGACTACGTGTCAACTGCAAGATGGCCGTTGTTTGTGATCCACATCACGGCTTTAAAATAACCGCGAATTATGGATTTTTGGCTCTGGTGGTTGGTCGAATAATTCATTGGAAAAATTGAAATGATGGGGATATGTTTATACAGAAGTAGAAAAATATTTTTCTCGCGCTTTACAAACTCAAATCACAATATTCGTTTTTAATGGAACTTATCTGAGGATAAGCCCGCTTCCACGTTCCGCAGTGACCGAATAAAGTGTCCCATAAAACTGTATTCTCAAAATCATCCGTGAACGACCGCCATTTGTTAATATTTTTCCCTTTAATTGGTAGTATAATGCGATACAAATCAAAAGGAGTCATCCATACCGGACGTGAAGTAATACCTACATCGGAAAGTTGATCGAGAAAAGAATAAGTTAATCACTTTAAGAATAGTTAGATATATTTCTTTGCGAATTCATCTCTAGATAATTGTGTGTTCTGAGAGAACAGTAAAATCCTGAAGGTCCTGAAATGCGAGTGTCCTATTAAAGCAGGCAACTTTTATCAGTCACTCAAGGACTCTCTCCTCTTCTTGAATCTGGGATTTTAATTAGCAGTGTTCTGTTTTTGTTTTCTCTTCATTCTGAAAACTTTTCCTTTGACTTGATTTCTTTATTTCCCAGAAAAAGATTCGCTGAAATAAAGCAGCAGCTATCATGGGATTTTATTCACTTTTTTCCGTTATTTATTCACAGTAAAAGCAATAAAATGTAGTTGGATCTATTGTCTTTGTTTTGTAGTTTAAAAGTTAGATCTTGATGTTATAGCAACTAGTAAAAGCAGTTCAGACTTTAGAGATACTTGCATGTAAGTAGTTTTAAGCGTATTTTAAGTTTAACTCGATTTAAAATTGTTTGCTATCGGACAACTTTTGTTTTTGGAGTTTATTTGGAAACAGTGAAACAGTGTTCTAGTTTCAATCGATGTTGAACAGCTGGATATAATGAATCAGTATAATATTGAAATATTTTATTTCCTGTGCTATTACTAGTCATTTTAAATCCCTTACCGGTAGGGGACCTTACTAGATATTAGTAAAGGTTATATTAATATTTTAGAGCAGTATTTTCTAATTGTAAATAATGAAAAGAAATATAAAAATAAATAAATCTATTCTATGGATACCAGTTGTACGTAGTACTGTTCTACATATATAAAATGCAATATATGATTTCTATGTCAAATGAACTTTTATTATACTTTAAAAAATAATGAGTAGGAAAAAATGGAATATAATTTGAGAATTGTTTGTGGCATGATTGCTAATTTATTTCTCGAACGTCCTAGACCAAATCGTTTTACAGTTTCCATAAAATTTACAAAATTTAATAACAGTGGATGTTTAGATATGAATTATAAGAAAAGGGCAAGATTAAAAACTTCGACAAAATTGATTGCATTTTATCTGAAACAGTACGATTATAATTGTAATACATTAATAATTAATTAGTAAATATTCTACTTTAATCGAAACTTACAGAATAATAGACATGGCTTCCTCTGTTTTATAAATCATATATTTATTTTCTATTCATATTTACTTGTTTTCCTGACAATGAAATATGTGTACTAATTCGAAACGCTGAATTTTAATCAACATATTTACAAAATTTAGTACCAAAAAAATCTATTATTATCAACATATTTACAAAATTTAATACCAAAAAAAATCTATTATTAGTATGAATCCTGAAAACTTTTAGATTATTATTTACTTTTTCCTTTTGAAATCTATGTTTTCAAAACAATTTATTTTTGTGTTTCAAATACTTTTGGACTTTCAAAATTTTAATATATCATGAAATACTACTATATACTAACTGAATGGACCTTGTTGCATGTATTTTAAATCCCGAACCACTTTCGTATTATGCTTTTGCTGTGAAATAAATAGTTTAAAATTTACAGTAATATCAAGAAAATAGCACTGAAATCCCTAAACGCCACATTTTTATTGTACACCCTACATAGCTGATATCGACAGTAATTAATTAATAACGGAAAAGTAAATAAATTTAATCTACAGAGCTACATCCATAGAAAAGTAACTGACGGTATAATCTAATAGTAAATAGTCGTGACATATGTTTGAAGGAGTCTTGTGATGTTCTGATTATTTTTTTTTTGCAGATGATAGTGCGAGTGTACAGCGACGGTGCGGCGACAGACGTGCCTGTGACACCGTCCACCACGTGCCAGGACGTCATCGAGTGCTGCCGAGACCCGGGGGACGAGGGCTGCCAACTCGTCGGAGTCTGGGGCAAACGTGGAGGTAGGACTCTTTACTTTACAAATAATTAATAAGTTTTCATGATATGTCCATTAGTTCCTAATATGAAAGTGGAGCAAAATTTACAGTTATATATTTAGTAAGTGTGTTGAGTGTTGAGCAGTTGCATGTCTTTGGCCTGTGTGATCAGACACAATATTGAGGGCTTGAGCAACTAACACCCTTAATTGCACTTGCAGTGTAGATAGAGAACACATCGCTCAACCCCGACTTCGTTTGTTTGCACACTGAATTACAATTTTCCGTGATTCCGCCCAGAATAACTGAATATCAAATTCAATTTTTATTTACTTGGTAAATATCACGTACAGGATTTATTATTTTTTAAAATAATGACAAGATAAATATTCATCTGAGTTAAACAAAAATGTAAACCTGCAAACATCAACAAAATAAAAATTCCAATTTACAACTGCGATTGAGAATAGGTCAGAGCACTTTAGATTTTCTATGCTGTATATTTCACGAATGTTTTAATTAAATTTAATGCCAGTTAAATTGAGACTTCACACAATTTTTAATTTAAATTTAAATGGAAATCTCTTTGTCCAGCAAGAAATAAAATGCGGAAAATGCAGGATGTCGTATTCAAAAATTAAAATGGAGAATCTTTTTACATCTATTTCTATGGCTCTGAAATACGTAGTTGGATTGTGAAGACATGAATTTATGCTATTGAATAATAAAAAATATATATGGAATAATATTAATAAATTAATAATTGTCAAATGTTATATTAACAAAAATCGGAAGAGATCTGCAATGGAAGAACATGGATTCAGGGAAATTTTAGTTAAAAAAATTTAAGTTTATATCTACACAGTAAAAAATTTTATTTGCGATTTGTTAATTTTGCAGTTGTTAAATATTTTCAGTTAATATTGACAAATATATTAAGTTAAATTAACAATTTGTACAAATAAGACAATTTGTACAAACAGGATAATTTGTTAAATAAAAATTTTGTAAACTATTAACTAGAAAAATTGTTGTTTTTATTTATTTGCAACATTTATAAAATGTAACAAATAGACTCGTTAATAATAAGTAAATTTAGCTAACTTATCAATTTGAAATTGTTAAAGAAAGTTTTTATACTTTGTAACAAAATAATTTGATATAATAAATATGATTTATTGTTCTGCTTTCATATAATTACTATAAATATTTAGTCAAAAGCACATTAAAAAAATGTTAATAATTACTGTATTCACAAATATATTTAGTTACGAAATATACAAAAATAATTTGTTACTTGCTAACAAATTTGAAACTTGTTAAATTAACAAAAATTAACAGTGGATCTTCTGTGACTAAAATTTTTTATTAAATTTTGTCAATTTTAACTATAAAATTTTTACTGTGTAGCAGCAATCGAAAATAATATCATAATACTAATATAAATATAAATATTGTTATTGCGAATATCTAAATTGCTGTCACTATATGTAAGATAAATTTTTGCTATTGTTACAATCAGTGTTGTGACAGATCATTTTAAAAATGATCTAGATCAGATCATAGATCAATTTTTATAATCGGATCTATTTTTTAGATCAGAATAAAAGATTTTTGTATATCATTAAAAAGATCAGTAAATTTTTTTCACAATTTTTTTATTCTTATTAAGAAAATAGAAAGGTGAAAATTTTAAATACAACAAATAAAATACAAAATACTTTTAACAAAATTAAAAATAAAAAGCTATTTTATTTTTATTTTTTCAAAAGATATTTTGAATTTGTTATATTAAATTATATAAATTTAATTTAGTACCTACTGAGAATCAAATTTTAGAGGATAACATCTGATTTATTAAAATCGTTGATTTTATTCTTTTTGATCTAGATCAAGAACAAGATCAGAAAATATAAAACGATCTAGATCAGATCAAAGATCTTACGAGTTGATCTAGATTTTTTACATTCCATTTTTCTTGCGCGTATACCATTTGAGAGACATGTATATTAAAAAATTTTTCTTCATCTCTTTTAATATATAATATGCTATTACTTCATGGAAAATTAACATTTTCGTATCTTCCGGTAAAAATACATAAACCCCCTTGTAATTTACAGAGGGTGAAGTAGTAAATTGCGCTTTTTGCCTTAGCGATATTTGGTTTAATTCAATTACGCTCACATCAAAACACTCGTACTTATTAATTAAGCTAATAGACGTAATGAAGGTGCTGCGTCGTTGCTAAATTGTTTCTCCCCTGCCGTCGCCCCCGTTACCCGCCCCGGTTCGATCCAGGCTGTTTGAAACTTTCCTAATACGGGCCGGACTCCATGTTTTCGCAAACACGTTGCGAATATTAAATTTGCGAAAATATTATTCTCGGCACAGGCTTTACATTTAGAGTGACTTGTTTACGGACTAGCTGTAAATGGTATTTTGTTTTTATGAAATTATGAGCGTAATTATTTGCAGGAATTTACACTAAAAGTTTGCGAATGGTAATTCAGCTGTGTGAGAATTTATTTACACTGGAAATTGTAAATATTGATGCTGGAATTTTGTGTAAATTTGTTCACTGCTTGACATCATTTCAGTTACAATTTGTTAAATAGTATTTTTAGCTACTTTTATAAAGAGAAATATGAATAATTCATTTTGAAACCAAATTTTTTATTATTGACTAACAATTTAATACATTTATTTTATACAGAGTGAGTTTTTTAAAGCAGCCAATCAGTGTTTCTGGCTAATTAATAACTTTAAAGAAAAAATAATACACAGGCTTATACAGCAAGAAGGGGGACATAACTGTACGGTTAATAAAATAAAATTGTTAGGGGGATGTGGCGGAAGGAGGGAGGATGAACGTTATATTTTCTTAAATGGAAAGGGGAATTTTTTCATTGGAATGGATAGCCCGAATTATTCCCTTTTCTGTAAAACATGTTCCTATACCTAAAATTAACAAAGTTCAAAGAAATATTAACATTTTAAATATGGACAAAATAACGTTAGGTAGACCGTTGAGCAATAGTATATTGTACAAGCATGAAATGGTACTCATTTCCTACGAGTATGAAAGTTAATGCAAATCATATTCGTATAAAATGGACATTTCATGCGAGTTGTATACTTTACTTTTTCTACGACCACGATATTATTAATTAATTAATTTTAATAGTTTTATCCTGCATTCACCATTCCAATAATTGAGAATTCTAAATAAGTATCCTAGCAATGGCACCTGTACTGAAATGAGATGATCTGTATTGAAATACACACAAAACAAATTCATTTCGCACTTTGCTTTCTATGTACCCCATATCTCTAGCAACAACAAATACAAATATATAATGAGCAAATTTCTAAGTGGTCGAAGAAAAAATAAAATATTGGTTTTTTTAATTGATACTCCTGTCAACAATAGTCTAACATTGACAAAAATTGTTGACAAATTAATGACATCGTTAATCAATCGGTAACGTTCTTGATGTACTTGTAAATACGTAGATATAAATTTCTTAATAATTATTTATTAATAATGCTGAATTATTATATTAAGATACGCATGTGAAATTGTGTAATCACATAAGTTTAGTAATAATGCATTCTCACACATGTATTGTACAATATTTTAACTACGCCCGCCCAAAGTAAAAAAATTTAAACAATTTGACTTTATTTTTTATCAAGTAGAAAATTAATCAAAGTAGTTGCTATAAAAAATTATTAATTATTTAAATATTAATAAATTTAAAGAATTGTAAAGATTGCATTATCAACATTTCTAATAAATAGTAGGTACGATAATGAAAACGAGTGCGATAATGAATCTCTTGACTCACGCAAAATGAGTGGGATAAGTAACATTTAACTCACGGGCTTAAATAAACAAATTTACTTATGCATTTAAATGAAAGTAGTAATTTAGTGTCGTGTTATTTAAGAAAAATTATTGTATTTTTTTAACTGGAAAAATAATTGCAATTAGCGATTCCGATAGTGAGAAATTAGACAATCAGAAGAATCGTGGAGTATTGAATATTTCGCAAAAATATCAGAATAATCCACATTTTGATATAAAAATACTAACAAAATTTTCAAGACGACATACCGTTCGCTGAACGATAAGTAAATTACTATTGTCCGGTTTACCCATTTCATCAACAATAGTTAAATTTTAAACTTAGTTTAAATTTAATTAACATTGGTTAAATTTTAAACTTAGTTTAAATAAATAAAAGCAAATCAAAGTTACATATCACATGGAGTAATTGACATTGATGCCAAAAATTTGATATGCCTTTATTTATTTAAACCAAGTATAAATTTAATTAACGTTGGGGAAACCGGGCATAAACTTTCTTTTTTAACCTACCAACCGGTAAATACAATATACCTGCGTGGAAACTGGCATGGTAAGTTGATAAAAAAAGATCAATCGTGTAAAAATGTTATTTTTATTGAACAAAGTCACGGCTTGAACGCCTACATTTTTTCTAATATCAGAAACTTTTCATATTTTAACGAACACAGTAATTTTTGTAAAGCATAAACAGAAAAAATAATGTCCATAATAACCGTCAGCAGTTTGTAAAAATTATTATATTTTATTATCTGTACAGTTTTTATCTTCCCGGTAATTTCTGCATAAAATATGATATCATAAACATTTGTTTTATTGTGTATAGTCATGGCATTCTCTATTTCCATCTCCGCAATGATTTCTCGATCGTTAGCCGCAATGATCAGTTGTAAATATCCTCACAGTGTTTGGTAATCGCCGCCATTGTTCTCCTGTACTGTTACTTGTTGTTTTGTGTTGTTTCTGTCGAGGCAGGGTTGTTCAAAAGCGCCTGCTGTAACAGGAGCATAACACTGAAACGAATTGATGCAATGAACGGAATTTAAAGGGTAAATATTTGCCATGTTGCCGCTGTGCAGCTGGGGATATTTGTGCGCTGGCCGGACTCGATGGATTTAACTGCTGACTTGTTTTATTAAATACGTACCGCCATTGTGGCCAAAGAGATCTGGGACGGTGAAAAAGTTTGCTCGTTTATTGGAAATGGTTTTGTATCGTTGGCGACTCCACCATAATTTGCGATCTGCCGATATAGACATGTATTAATGTATTTGAAGTTATGAAATGAATAGTAGTCCAAAAGCATTCATACATACATAACGTCACGCTATATCCCACTCAGTGGGGTAGCACGAACCCTGAAATTTGCTCGTTTATTGGGAATGGTTTTGTATCGTTGGCGACTCCGCCATAATTCACGCCCTGCTGATATACACGTTTATTACTGTTATATGTAAATTATTAATTTTTGACGTACTTAATACCAATGAAATGCTTCTTTGTATGTCACGTGTTTGCGTTTTAACCAATCCTGTCATTATTATACTGAGAATAAAGCTCTAGTGATTATTCCCGGAAAAAATCTCTGTACTTTTTTATTTTTGTTGATAAATGTCAGATGTCAGATAGTTATCATCAACACAAGTAAAAAAATGAGCAAAACTGGTAGATTTAATGTCGTGCCTGATGATGAAATAAAAAAAATAATCTAATTAAATATAACTCGAGAGTACGATAAATTAGAAAATATTTCTGCAGTATATTGCTTAAACTTGTTGCCATTTGACAATAGCTACTCAAACCATACGAGTTTCGTGGCCATTGATTGGCAAGAAGTATTCGAATGATCTGTCAAATTATTTTCAATTTATTCTCACTCTGTTGTTATATTATTACTGAGTATTGAGTTATAAAATGAATAGCTAAATGTAATTTTTGTTTCTTAATGCCTGGTTTATACTGAATTTAATTTACAAATTTGGATTTAGAAATTTAGATTTGAAATTTGCGATTTACCTCCAGGTCCATACTGAATTTATTAAATTTGAACATAAAAGTGGTGTGCCAGGATAAGACTGTTTAAGGAGATTGTCTATTTAAATCTTAGTCCACTATATTGTAAATCAGATCTGCTTAGACAATTTGAATGAAACTAAACTCTTGTTTAAAATCCCAGTTTCCGGGCTTCCGGATTCGCCCCTGGCGGTGTTCCGGTGAGAAGTCCAAACTGCAATTTGCGGTTCCGGTGTTTGGGCGGGTGCGCTGGTACAGTGACAAATAAACGGAAACACACGTCACACCAACGCCGCTAAGTGGCCAAAACAAACACTACGAGTGCAAATAATGTCACTGGAGTTATGTGATCTCTGGATCGTTTACTCTCATCTCTATCCCACAGAGAATCGGACGTTGAGAGTGCATCTTTCTTGAGATGAAATTATTTCGTTATTTTATTGTAAGTGTTAACCTGAAGAGCATTTAATAGCTATTTGTATATTTAGAGCGACATAAATACTTTGTGATCGAATTAACTCTATATTTTTTCGCCGAATGATTATAAAAGTAAAACATAGATATAATTTCATTAAAATAAACACATCTATGACATTTCTATCATAGATTGAAAAGACCAAACTTCTACCTCTCGTTGCAATTGAAGACGAGCGTCAAAATAAAATTCCTCAACTTTACGTTGACAAATGAAAGCACAAAAGTAATATTTTTATAGCAATCGTCGGAAATATTGAACATCTTCTAGGAAACGTAATACATTCTCGGACGATTGTAGTAATCTACAGAAGTACGGGAATATCCGTTTCCTTACAGATATAAATACTATTTTTTCTTCGATCGGAATTACGAACAGTCAATTTTAAATCTAAATAAAACGTTTTCTAATTTTAACTCCACAGTTCTTGTAAGCCTATAGCTCGTTGTTTAACTACGGTAACTATGGCAAGTTTATTGTTAGCTACAGTAACATCGGGTGATTGTTTATTTTTGTTAAACACCAAATCTGTCAACTTTTCGAAAAGGAATTTTTAAAATTTTTGAATTTTGTCCACCAGAAATAGTGGATGCAGCAAATGCGGCAATGTTAAATTTGATTCCAGAACAGTTCAGGGAAAATTTGCGTATAGACGTTTCGTGGACTATCGTAAAAAAGCCACTTCATGTTTGGAAAATGTTAATAATTAAATTTAGTTTAGTTATCAACTACTTTTATTCCAGATTATGTACAGCATGAATTTTGTACCAAATTATCGGTCCTCGGGCTATAGAATTTTTATTATAACTAATGATGTGTTTTTGTAATAAATACGCAACCGTACAGGAATATCATTTCCGTCCCAGGCCGGAAATGTTTTTCTCGGACTGTTATTGCAGGTTTCCTGGTAACAACTCAAAATACAGGTTCGAAAACAAAACGAGAATGTGTCACTTTTAGTCCGATCGGAGAAGAAAAATATTATGTTAAAATGTATATATTTTTGGACAAATATTGTGTTCTTTTCCAAGCATTATATTGTAGTACGTTCCATGTTCATGCAATTCCTTAGTGTTCGCTCAGCGCCCAGCTTATTCCGGGCACCGGAGCGACTCCGGGCGAGCTCGGGCACAGCGATATTGAATCGTAAGCAAATCATATACGTATAGATATATAGATATTCCCTGGGGACGGTCTGTGGTTCGCCGATATCACAGACGTCTACACATCCAACATGGACCATGGTTAGTGAATTCTGAGTAGGCCAGAGGCGTAACATGCACGTGGAAAACGGGGGTGGGCAGACATAATATTTTTTTCACATCATACTGTGTAATTTAAATATTAGGTTTGTTCCAAGTGGTCATTTCGGACATGTTCGTGACATGTTTGTGACAAATTTCAGTGCGCCTGTGATAAATGTAAACAAGTTAAGTTAGAAACATAGACTGGAACGGCGAATGGAGTGAAGCGCATGTGCATACTCATTTAAGTTTTGACAGCTAACCTTAAATATACATATAAATAAATAAATTCATACATTTTTCGCTACAAAAAAGGAAATGAAGCTTATGTTTCAAACTTAACTTGTTTACATTTATCGCAGGCGCAGTGAAATTTGTCACAAACATGTCACAAACATGTCCGAAATGACCACTTGGAACAAACCTAATATTTACCTCATTTGAGAACAACAATGATGGATTAAATTTGTGGGTTTTTACTGTTCTTGCTACGCGACTACTATCCGTTTGAATGTAAAGTAATGTTTTTTATACCTTGAATTAGAATTAGAGGACAATAAATCATTGTATGCAGAAAATGTTTCTTCTGTTAACTCTGGAGATATTGGAAGATTCGTTATCCTTGTTTACTATAACGTAGATTTATTAAAACGTATTTCTAATTAAAAAAAAATGTTGTTACAATCACTCAAACATTATAATTGTCCGGTATTTTGATCATTGTTGCTATCATCTCAGTTGTTAAAAGGAAAGTTACTTATTGTCCTTGAACGGTTGTATTCTACATTAAAATTTACTTTTTTTAAAATATATAATATGTGTTTCTCATTGATATGAAAAATATCTTGAGGCCTATGGGAATTTAATGGCATACTCGTATTATATTCCTCAGCTATTGCTACTCTTGTTCACAACACTAAAATGCACACAGTTTCTTTTCCTATAATATACACGATGATTGATATATTATTTTATTGTTATTTATCAAAATGCATTTAATGTAAACTAATTTCAACCCAATTGGAAAAATAATTAATATATTTGTTTCTATACGAAAAATTTTAAAACATACATTTGCAGTATTATATTTAATTAAATATCAAAAGATAAACATAAAATAATAATTAATATATAAATAATTCCAATACCCAATAATAAAATTAATTAAATACATTATTGTGAATTAGAATCGTTTGAATTGTTTACAACAACAAACGCTATAAATATATTAAAAATAAATTAATTGCACTAATTGGACACAGATATTAACAATAAATGAAATAATTTAAAAACGTTAAAAAGCTTATGGTTGACTGGTTCAAAATAAATTTATATTTGTAGTAATTATACAAAATATCATGTAGTTGATTAAATTCTATTGACATTATGATTCGATAACTGGTTACCACGAACTTTTAACTATAAAAAGAAGCTTTAATGCGGGAGGTTTAAGAGTGTACAGGGTTGTATAGATGGCATTTCTAGTTGCACAGGGGGTTAAAGGTAAGGTTGGTAGACATGACATGATTGAAATTCCAGTGGCGACGCGTTCCTGATTCCAAGTATCTCACGCGCGACGTTCCAGGCTCCGGTGTACCTCCGGAGCTTCCAAGAACTAATTCCTGCTGCTAGGACAAAATGAAACACACAACTAGATGAGAATATTGTAATTTCTACTCGTGTGTAGAGAGAATGCTTTTACAGACATGTACAAGAGAATATAAAGAGTGTAAAATATTTAATGAATGCAGGATAATTCAGATGGCAAATGAGAAATCAGACTGAATAGGACATTAAGCTCTCGAAACCTAAAACCACAGATTAAGAATTAATACAGTACCGACCATCACTGCCAGCACTTTGATCTTTTTGTCGCATCGACCTTGAGCCGAGCGGCCATTTTAGCAGAAGCTGTATATTGCGTTAAATTTGAATAGCTATCAGTTGAAAATGGGATAAAATCTGTAGAAACTCTTTTCACCTGCACTATAAAAGTTCCTACAAATTTTCGTGGTACAATAGTATATTATTGTATAAGGGTATAAGGGATTATGATATTCATTGTTTACGAACATATCATCCGATTTAACAATGACCATAATCCCGAATATAATACTATACTTTTTCTATTCCTGTAAATTCAGAAATCACTTATGAAAATGATCGAAATTCGTTGAAAAACGTCATCATAAAAATACACAATGACTACTGACTACATGTTAACTATCAGAAGGCCGTTGCTTGGTGATCCACATCACGTCTTTAAAAGAACCGTGAATTATGGATTTATGGCTTTGTGATTGGTCGAGAAGAATGAATTATGGGTACTATAATTCAACGAAAAAATTTAAATTATGGGGATATATTTATACGGGAGTAGAAAAATATATTTACCTCTTTGTTTTGCACTCATTTTACAGTATTTAAAACAACAATGACTTTAACATGGTTAAAATTTGACAGATAGAACAACGTCAGTATTGTCTCTTTTCTCCATATAACAGAGAAGTCAGCCAATCAGCTGATGCTGAGCGGCCATCTTCTTAGTAGTCCACTAAAATACGCTTACTGAAATATTGTGATCATGAAATATTTGAAGTTTCGTTATTGTATGAATTCTTATACTGTAATAAAACCCTGTGAAACATCACGAATAGATACGTCTACCATAACGCTTGTAGTCTTGTCGAAATCCTTTAGGTTAGAAAAACTTATTTTCATTGCTTTATCCGAAGTGAAGTAGGACCTTTGTTCTTGCGATGGTTTTTGTTCAAAAGGATCTTGTTTTCGATATCTCAATAAAGGTTTGTACCTTATATTCTATCATTAAAATAATGTTTGCCGTTTACAAATATAAATTACCTATGCTTAAATAATTTTTTTTTATACTTTCTTCTCCTTTCTTGCTTCGTGTAGTATTTTGAGGCATTGTTCCTGCGGGATCCTCGTCCTTCCAGTGTTGCCAGTTGCCGCGTCGGTAACTTTCGCGCAATCATATTTTATACATTCTGGCGCGGGCTCGCGGTAAATTTGCCGCGGAGATTTACGGATCTGTGTGAAGTTGCCGCCGACGCCGTCAACGGCGCAAAAACGGAGAATAATTTAAGAACTAGATTTATCTTTTCTTCTTTCTCCTACATTTTAAATTTAATTGACATTGAAATAATACACCTTTTGGATTTGATCGCGGTCAACATTATTTAGAAGTTTACTTCTTAACTCAGTATAAGAATGTTAATATCCCACAGCCGACAGTTGCCAATTTAAATTTATATGGTATATTTATTTATATATTTATAAATGAGAACGGGAACGACTCGTACAAGAAGTTAAGGTATGTGAATTTCTGACCGAATTATTCAAAATTTGAGGTTGAAGAGAACAAGACAAAATAGAAATGATCTAATAAAAAACTTTTGAATTAAGTTCTTTACAAATATTTTATTTAAATACAACGAAGAAAAAATAAATAAACACTCTACAAAAAATGATGACAAACAATGCAAAATATATGAGATAGACTTTGTATATAAATACTACACGATGAAAACCCAGACACTGATTGGATGAAAAGAATACGAATACGAAACAGATTAAATGTTGGTATATAACAATAGTATTATAGCATGATAAATAAATGAAATTAGCACAAGATAATGATCTAAATAGATTAATTGCGAAATCATTGTTAAACACAAATTAATCATGATTCTTACAAAGATACGAAAACCTGATCTTGACTGAATCGGTACAAAAAGAGAAACGAAAACTCTATTATCTAACTGAAAATGGGACGGAACTGAATTTTCTTTTGTCACCGAAAAAGGAAAACCTCTTCCGTATAATATCGGTCAAATTTATATCCTTTGTCGTAAAAAACCACAAGGACCATATAGTTTCTTTAATTCTATTACATCCCAGATATGTTATATTCATAAAAAACTAAAAATAAATTCTTCGATATTTCGCAGTCCCTCCAGGGAAGTTTATATTTTAAAAAATACCCTTCCGTACTCATGTATTGACATTCAACCAGAAAAAACAAAAGAGCGAGAAATGGAGCGAAGTATTTGCATGTCAAGAAACAATCGATGCGAGGACGAGACTTATAATAATATCTCCGTTTCTGGAGACGTCGGAACGCAGTCACCAGGCACTGATGTTCCTCGTTGGCCTCGGGCGAGCAGATGTCACGTGACATGCGATCGGAAATGTCCTAGGGGCATCAAACTAAGGTACTAGTATATATGAATATTCTTGTTCGCCATTTTGGCCCCAGGTTTCATAAATAAAACAAGTTACTTTTAAATAGAAAAAATATTATATTACAATACAAGTGTATAAGTATACTTTTAAAGCATGTACGAGGAGTTTAAGAGCACGACGCGAAGCGGAGTGCTTTTATGGTCAACCATACGGGCTGAAGATAGCGCAACATGAACATGTCTTTTTTGAAACAAGATATCATTATTATAATAAATGAAATATGTAATGTTTTATACCTAAATTTGTAGATAAAAGTTCAAAGATTAGTAATAAATTTTAAAAAGCGAATTTTATTTGAAAATTATACATGAACATAATTTTCTAAATAGTAAAATTTATGTCACACATTCCCATGAACGACTACAGTAATGCAAATAATTTGTATATTTATAAATATGATCTAGCTATAACATATATACAAAGATAATTTTTCATTTGAATTTACAGTTTTTGAGAAACAAATAAAAATATACCAAAAAGTTTTTTTTTTTGGTGTATTTTTATTTGTTTTTATGGAAATGGAAAATAAACTTAGAATGTTATAGATAACCATATTTATAAATATACGAATTATTGGCATTACTGTACTCATACATGGGAATGAGAGACACAGTATCAAAGTTCTGAATTTTTGACCACCTAGACTTCAACTAATATTTTTTTATAGTTTAATGATATAGCTATCCTTTTCATCCACATATATAAATAATAGAATGTTCAAAGACTTCACAGTAATAATTGTTTTGTTTTTTGATAAGAATAATTGTAAGAAATAATTTATTCAAATTTGAATTTGCAAAACAAAATTCATGGGAGTGAACGAACCCAACGAAAATATTGTACTTCATCTGACATTGCTATGTACAAGTCACTGTAAAAAATCTATGAAATTTTGACGGATGCTGGTTGACCCATAAAGAACATGAAAATAAATGAAGAATACAGAATTTACTGTTAAAAAAAAGGATTCGTTCTTCAACGCGTATGTTTGACATTAAGAGAATATCGAATATAAGGTTGGTGAAACTAATATATGTAGTTAGGAATGATTGATGGTATGCTGCGTGAACGAATGATTCCGAGTGTGAAGAATAGACGAGCATATATGAATCGCACTATAAATGTGGACGAGGTGAAAGTGGTGTGTCAGGATAGGAATGTTTGCTGGTTGATTATGTTTCTGGGTTCATGCTACCCCGCTGAGTAAGATATAGCGTGACGTTATGTATTTTTAACTTCGTAGTGTGCAAGAACCATAGAGTAAATTGAAAAAAAATAGAAAAAATATCTATGCGGGTATTTATCGCTGACTGCAACTCGTTAGCGACTTGGCAATAACATTTGTTTGAAACTCTACTGTTGAGCAACAACAGAACAATCTAAAATTATAAAAGAGCCAAAGAAACATCTATTGTTTGATGTTTATTTGCATTAACTTGAAATTTTCCCCGGTCCTGCTTTTTAACAATGTTTATTCTCAACAAAGACTTATAATTAGTTTCTGTTTCGTTTCTCAATATTCATGAAAATTCATTTCTGCGAACGGCGCTGATTTGCATCTGAAAGATGGTGCGTGAATATGGCTCGACTATCGAGTGTCGACTGTCGACTGTCGAAACGTTTGACGGCTGCCAGGAAACAAGGATTGTTTCGGCGAAACAATAGCGCAAATCAGCTAATTTACTTACGTTCTTAACCATTTAACGCAATTGTTATGTTACAGGATTGCTTGATTCAGATGGATTTGCCCAATTTCAAAATTTATTCTGTTTAACTGTTAGATTAAACCTATACCGGGAAGCGAATCGAAGGATGAACCATAACGTTTTCAATGCTATTTTTGATTGGCTTCCCGAATTATTTTACATCAAAAAAGTTAAATAGTTTATTGTAGAGAAATAATTTCTGCATTTTATTGTCATTAATATTTATAATATTACTCTACCCAGAACCGTGATAACGAATTAAACTGTGGATCATAAGATCGAGCCTCACTGTCAAAAAATTACTCCTGTGGTTCTTCTACCAATACTATCCTTAGAGGCCGTGATTTGATGGCCGGTAACCGCACTTTTCGCGAAAAAATATAATGCTGAAATCTGTTTTGAGCAGAGAGCTACACCCAGAAATGGATAAATGGCGTGATGATATATTTGTTTTTCTTATTTCTGTATAAATATATCAAGGCACTGAAGTTTAATTTTTTATCACGAATATAGAATTTAGTTGGCGAGGCCCGTAGGGCCGAAGAAAATAAACCATGTGAGTGATAAAAAGGAACTTCAGCGCCGAGGTACATATTAAGTTTTATTTGAAATATAAAATTCGAAAAAACTGTAAAGAATTTACAATATAGGTTAAGTTTATACATCTGTCAGTTGTCAATTGAAACTGACAGTCAGTGTTGCCAACATCGAGAAGTTAAATTATCGTAAATAACACTCAAAATTATGTGTTTTGCCCTCAATTTCGTCATCGGAATGAATTAGTTAATTCTTCTTGCAAAATTTGTTTTAAGTTACGTCCAAATATATTATAGTACGTCAATATATCTGCCAAAATTATCCTAATTGTACATTAATTATTTAAAGGTTGCCAACAATCGGATGCTCAAAATCGTTGTATAATGGGTTACTTTAGTGACGATTGTGAGCTTTTAATTACGATTTTTGAGCACTTTAGTGCCGATTTCAAATATAACCAATTACTTTCAATTGTTACCTTTGTTTTGTTATTTTGTTTTAGAAAAATTATCAATAAACATTTCCGTTATTTTTACGGTGCCAGATAAAGTAAAATGATTAATATTAGTGTCAAAAATGCAGAAATTCTTCCTCTACAATAAACTATTTAACTTTTTTGATGTAAAATAATTTGGGAAGCCAATTAAAACTAGCATTGAAAACGCAATGATGCGTCCTTCGATTTACTACCCCGTATAATTAAGATTCATATTCTTGATGGAAAGTTCAATAGCCTTGCAGTTTAGAAAGAACTTGTGAAAAGAAATAGTAAACCGAGTGTCATGTTAGAAGTATATTTCCCGTTTGTCATAGCAATAACTCGTTGCCTCGCAAAACGTAAGTAATGTCAGTAACGTGACAGAAGGCATTCACTTCAAACTTTAAAATTAAAATTCTTATCAAACTTTGAATATATCAGGTCTAAAGATGAAAGATACCGTGAACTTTTGAACGCTAACCAACAAAACTTTCCTCTGGATACATTGCGGAAGGTTATTACATTTTAAAGATACTTCTTTAAGAAATGGACTCAGAAATTCACAAACGAAGAGATGGAATTTTCCAGTAAAATAAAAACTTACAGGGACGGGATTTAATCGGAGGAAAACAATTTATTTATACAAGATTTAAACGATAATACGACAGATATTTCAGCAGATTATTTTCAATAGTTATTGTTGGTCGTATCTAAGACAAATTGAAATCGCAATAAATATTATTTAAATAATTGTATATTATACTTTAATGGAAAGAAGGGTATTATTTTTTCCCGCGGAGTAAATTGAAGCACACTACAATACACTTATTTCCTGCCAAGTACATACTATTTATTCACGATTCCTATATTTATGATTGTTTTTATGTATTTCAAAATTATTTGAATTGTAATATAATTTATGTTAGTTATTTTTAAATATTTTTCACATTTTTTGAGTGCTTTTCCTCAGGGCAGGAGAGAAAGTGCACAAATCACCCGTAGATATGAAATTGACTGTTTCTGTCATTAGTTTGGTATCATGAAACAGAGTTTCTCACCCTGTCGTGAAAAAAGTTTATAATATAATTAATTTTTTATTGAGTTGCTTTGAATTAGCTCGAAAATTTACATGAATAATTGAAAAATTATTTTTTATAAAAGCCTTGACAATGTTAAAATTTTTAAAAACTATTATGTAGAACTATGGTTTAGTTAAGTAAGGTACGGAGAATTGATATTTTATAACCGATTTAAATTATCTTTTTTGGTTATAAAGATATATGTTCCGAAAGTTGAGCAATTTTTGAATTTTTCAATATTTTTTTTCTGTCAACTTTGACCGATCATAAAATTTGTATTTCTTCAAATATCAATATTAAAAAATTAACGTAGTTAACAATTGAAGCATGCTGAATACAGTGCTTTGTTCAAATTTCAAATATCTCTTTTTGTTTTGAAGTTATCAGAGATTATATATTTCACTGCTACTTTAGCATTCAACTTCAACTTTATTATATCGCAAATAATTTTGAAACTTAAGCTTATATATCGTTCTAAACACAATTTTTGTAAGTTTCAAGTTGGATATAGGGGGATAGGATGTATAAATAAAAATTCTGGGAGATAAAAATTTTTGGTGAAATTTCAATACATACCCTTTGAGTTTTTTCAGGTTTTAGGCCATTTTCAGACTTTTTCTTCTAACTCGTGTTTCTGTAGAGTGATTTTAACGAATTTTTTTTCAAATATGTATTTCGGCATGCTGAATATAATGGTGTAGGTTTCAGATGTGTATCTTTTGTTGTTGTTAAGATATCGAACCTGAAAATTTTTGTTGAGTCCGATTTCAGGAAAGAAATCGAAAAAAATAAAAATCGCTGAAAATTTGTTTATAGGGTAATTGAAGCATTATACTTTCAAAACTGGAGACCGTTTTTTGATATTTTGCTTAGTTCTTGAGTTGGAGCCTTGGAAATGTAAGATTTTTCATAATTTTTGCCATATTTCAAAATTGTTGGAATAACTTTTTTATTGTCAAAGTAAATGCGTTGAAAACTAGTCTTAAATTTAGTTTAAGGTTAAGAGAAGTATAGAAATAATAAATTTCAGGCAGCAAAAGTTTCTGCAAGAATTATTGAAACAGAATTTTCTGTAGTTTTTTGCGATTAGGATACTTTAAAGGCAAAAATCGTTCAACTGATTTCCAAGTTACTCTCCGTGAATTTATTAGGCACTTATCGTGAATTACCGCCTTCAAATACAACTCCGTAACTCTAAAGAAATTCAGTTGGATTTACATCTGCAAATGTGTCACAAGTCGTTCTTAAACAGTTCTATTCGTATGAAGAAAATGTAATTTAAAAAAATATGACATGCAAACGAAAAGTCTTTCCGACATGACGGTACGACTCTTCAAAGGGTTTTCAACTTCAGGAAATTTCAAAGTGGCTTGAAATCTTGTTTATAACAAAATGTACGAATCCCTAAATCGACAGCCAAGAAAAAACGCTTTGCCAATTCATGTTACATTTAATTATATATCATTGATTTTCCCTAACGTGACTTCCCTTTTTTACAAGAACATTTTGTTGTGTTGCAAATATTAACGTATGTATTCGTGAAATACGAGGGTCGTTCAGAAAGTAAAGAACGATTTGACATAACTAAAGACATCAACATAAAACTTTATTTACAAAGTTACAGTGCATTATTCTATTTTGCAATGTAATCGTCATAGCTGTCAAGGCATTTATTGTAACGTATTTTCCATAGCCGATATTATACTCTTCTACCGCCAAAAATATGAGCCAGGATGTTACTTCTTCTTAGAGGTCTTCATCGTTAGCGAACTGTTTTCTAAACCCAAAAATTCCTGTAATTTTGGAAACAAGTAATAATCGATTTGTGCTAATTCAGTGGGAAATATTTCGACCTTGCACCAAACGATTTTAATTTTTTTCAAAACTAAAGGAATTATTGTTTGAAGAACAGTTTACAAACGATGAAGATTTCAAAGAAGCAGTGCCATTCTGGCTCAGATTTTTGGCGGTAGAAGAGTATAACATCGGCTTTGAAAAACTTGTATCACTTTACAATAAATGCTTTGACTGTTATGGTGCTTACACTGAAAAATAGAGTAATGTACGGTATCTTTGAAAATAAAGTATTGTGTTGATATCTTTCGATTTTATTTACTTATGCTAAATCGTTCTTTACTTTCTGGATGACCCTCGTATCATTTATTATGTATACTTTTAAATCTGAGCGGTTTCGCGGCCATTTGTGTATTGGCTTTCACAATAAATATATTTTAAATTTATTTATTCAAATATCAAGAACCAACTAGAAATCTTTTCAACTTGTTCAGACGTAGAGTGTTGTACTTCGCCCGTGCTCTGTGCTTGATGCTCACTTGATTTGTTAATTCTTTCTGTCTGGACGTTGCAGTCAATGAGACGCTTGAATTTGTGTGGTGTACTTTTTTATTAAACTCAGTGATAGTGAAGTGAATTGCATTGAAACAAGTGCAATGTTTTGTCTACTAATTGCAGAAACATTTGCTTTATTTGCAGTCGCGTTTTATTTGCTTAGATTTCGTACGATTAAAGTAGATATAAGTGAATCCAGTGATAACAATGAGTGTGTAACAAAAGACGAAAAATCAAATACTTCAATGGGTATTAGGTAGGAATATTATATTATCATAGTCATAGTAAAAAAATTATTTGGAGTCCACAGATAGAGTAAACTAATATAGGCAAGCAGCTTTTATATATACAATTCACAAACGGAAATTCGAATAAGAAACATTTATTAATAAATAGAATACATAACATTACGTTATATCCCAAATAGTGAGCTAACACGAATCTTGAAACAGTAACTTAACTATCAATCTCCTTCAAGCATTGAGTACCACTTTCGTCTATATTCATACATGCTCGTTTATTCTTCACGCTCGGAATCATTCGTTCATGCAACAAACTATCAATCATACCTAACCACTTATTCCTCGGACGCCCATACAGTCGTTTTCCTTCAATCTCACCAGCAACCAACCTTTCGAGATGACCAAACCACCTCAACTGACTCACTCCTATTTTTAAACAACATTTTTCTGAATCTTACACTTACTTTCACATTCCGCTCAAATACCTCATTTCCACAACTTCTTCATCCACGCCCAATATTTAGAACCATACATCAATGTAGGCACTAACACACCATTACAAACCCTCAATCGAGCATCTTTAGATAAATTCATGTTTTGAGCAAATGTACCCAGGACACCCAATACCTTGCACCCTGCAGACATCCGCCTTTCAATCTCTCGGTCAATACATCCATCCCTCGAAAACACTACCCAAATATACAAATTCGCTTGTTCCAGTTTCACACCACTCACTGAAACATTACAATCAGACAACAAATCATTCTTCTCAAAAACCAACACTTTACATTTATAGACATTCAATAATTGAACACACCATTGCATTATAAACACTCATTCAAGCTTTTCGAAAAGAATAAGAACTAACTTTTAACTACTCCGGTGATTTCTTATCTACTAAAAATTTTGGGGTTATAATTTGACGGCACTACACGAGTTCTGCAATAGCACAGTGCCACACCAGACAATCGGTAAATAACATGATGGTTTTATGGTGAATAATAATATATACGATTCTAATTTAAATGTTTTTCTATTTTTAATATTACTTCAACTATTGAAAAATGTAGAAATTTCAACTGACATTATTGTTTTTATATTTTCCTGCTCGAATAATTAAATCAATATGAATTAAAAACAAATAAATATTAATTAATATAAACTATAATGAATATTTAGATAAAATTATTGTTTAAATGCAAATGATTGATGTATGAAACGCAGTTACGTTTCAAGTATGAAATTTATTTATTGAATCGTTCCATTATTTCCGCAACAGTAACGACTGTAAATAGCAAAATTTTAAGGCGATTTCTTCATTTTACGGAAAGCTTAGTTCGCGAGAAAAGACAGCGGAGAATGGAGGAAGAAAAGCTCCGGGTATTTTTGCCATTAAGTGAAATGGCCGGCGATAATTTACATTGTAAAACCCCAATCTCATTTGCTAAATTTCAGTCTTAGGATATTTTGATGACGTCATTTGAGGAGATTGCAGAAAAGTGAGCTGGTCATTAAATGGAGATCTCCTTAAATAACTATACCTGATCTCCCCCACATTTCAACGCCCGAATTAACAAAATTTGAATTTGTTTTCACCCCCGAAAATGCACTTGCTTTTAAATATAAACTACTACTACACCCCTGGATTAAGGGTGGTTGCTACTATAACTATATAAAATTGTATTAAATGTCAAAGGGTGTATATTAATATTGGGGGTTTGAAGCTAATAGAGTGTTGAGCGAAATATATTACAATAAATAAACAAAAAATTGTTTAAGATTAAAAGGGGTCTTAAATAACAACTACCTTAGTAACGGATCTAATAACTACACCCCTGAATGAAGGATGATTTCTACTATAAATATCTAAAATTATATTTAATTTTATTCGGAGGGGGGGTGCATTAATAATAGGGGTGGATAGCTATAGCCGTGTTGAGCGAAAGGTATTACAATAAACAAAAATTGTTTAAGTTCATTAAAGAATTCTGGTCTTGTATTATTTCAATTTTTTCGATGAATTATAGTACCCATAATTCACAACAATCAAGTGTGATTCATAATTAACTGTTCTCGACCAATCACAGAGCCACAAATCCATAATTCACGGATATTTTAAAGACGTGATGTGGATCACTAAGCAACGGCCGTTTGACAGTTGACATGTAGTCAGTTGTTATTGTGTATTTTTATGTTGACGTTTTTCAACTTGTGTTTTCAACGAGTAGAATTTATACTTTGAGAGTTTCATATAAATTTTTAGCTTAAAATATAAAAAAAAATAAAATAAAACGTTTATTATTTATTAATATTTTTTGTAAAATTAAATTTTTTGCGATTTTTTTAATCCTGTTAAAGCTATCAGCAATTATAAAAGTTTGCATAAATCATTTCTATCAGTTCTTAAGTAAACCTCAGATTTTTTTTAGACCAATCTATTTAGTTTTTGCAGATTAGTAGACGATTACAAAAAGTGTTCTCTAGCGAAGTAGTTACTTAGCAACTTGCTAATGGTGACAAAATCGCATCAAAACAATATGTTTAATGAGGAATATTTTATTAGCTGTCAAAAATCAATTCCTTTTAATTACAGTTAGCAGGGGAAGCAACTTTTTAGAAAATAAGCCCGATTATTTGTCAAGGAAAACAAAAGCTATAGAGCTTATCGCCGGGAAGCCGTATTCTCACTATAATAATGATAGGATTGGTTAAAACAAACAGTGACAAATTTCATTACTTCTAAGAACTGTCAAAAATAATCAAGGAAAAGTATTACACATTTAATTTATTTTTGACGCACTATCAAGTCCGTTCCATTATCAATAAATAATTAGTACCATGTAGAAATATTCATCATTTTTTATTTAATATCCAGATATATGTCACAGATAATCCATCGATTATTCAAACAGTCTCCATTATTTGTATGTATAATTAATTGTCAAAAAACTACAAAAACTACTCGGCCAGTTAGAGAAATCCATACAGATAACATTATAATCCTGATGTATCTTTCTCTTTTGCGTTTCTGTCTAGCGAAGTCCTCAATGAATAATGTAAACAAATTCAGTTGTTTCGTCGGTCGATAGCTAAATGACAACGTTGGATCGAAGTTAGCTTTGCCGCACAACACGTGTAGTGGTCGGGAACAGCACACGCCGTTCGTGATCGTGAGGGATTTTTCGTGATAACGTTAGTGCCTTAACGGGCTGTTAGCGTTTGTTTTCGTGATCTGTGGATTTATTGCTGCAATTGTTTAAACGTTCGCTCGGAATTTTTTTTATGAGAAGTGGATAATAATTTGTTGTAAAAATGATGGTGGTTACTTCAAATAAAACTCCGGAGTTTGAAGAAGAAAGCTGGAAGGAGAAGAAGAAGACAAGTATGATTGTTTAGTATATTTTTAGTAGTAACTGGTGTAGTGTCTTTTCAAAATTAAATAAGACATCTGATAATTTTTCACTGCTTAAGAAATATTTTTGGCGCCTCCACCAATTTTTGTGAGTCTTTTTACCTCCCGCCACATCCTGTAAGGGATGTATAGGAATCATGCGAAAATTCGGTAGTGAGTTTTCAATGGATGACACGTTTTAGGGTACCTAGAATATGATTTTAATAGTTTCGCGATGATGTCTGTGTGTGTGGATCTCTGGAGTTACTGTTTCTCAAAAATTACTTTGAGTGAGTTGATTAGTTTTTGCTAATAATTCAATAAGCAGAATTGATAGTTTACTTGAAGCTCTATCAAGTTATTTTGAAATATCCCAGTAAATTATGGTTGAATGAATATTATTATCTACAATTGTTGTTTGAAATATTTTTCTCTTCCTGTCATCATTGATGAATTACAATACGTTAAAAAAGTATATTTTGACATTTTCGTTTAAATGAAACTGTGCTTTTGAAAAAAAAAAACAACGCTTGAAAATAATATATTGTTATATGAAGGATAATGACCATAATCCCGAATATAATACTATACTTTTTCTACTCTTGTAAATCCCTTTTAAAAATGATCGAAACGTCAACATAATAATACACAATGACAATTGACTACATGTCAACTATCAGACGGCTGTTGCTTGATGATCCACATTACGTCTTTGAAATAACCGTGAATTATGGATTTCAGGCTATGTAATTGGTCGAGAAGAGTGAATTATAAATCATAATTCATTATCGTGAATTATTGGTACTATAATTCATCTAAAAAATTTAAATAATGGGGATTTATTTATACAAGAGTAGAAAAATATAATTTTTTACATGTCATAATTGAAAACTATTTTTTGAAGGGATGTGCGTTCTTAATAATTTCCTGCATTGTTTGATAAGAAATCTATGGCGGGAGGTATTGTGGTGCCCACAGCAATTTATTTTTATTTTGCAACATTTTAAGTTATTTAAGCTGGAAGTTGTGTGTTGAGCCATCAAATAATTGTGTGTCAGTGTAGAATTACATATTATTAAATACTAAAATTTGTTTACATATTCTATTGTTATTGTTGATTTTCATATATTAATATGCATTTGAATAAAATTTAACAATTCTGTTGACAGTTATGAATGACCACTGCACAAATATTTATTATTCGAAAACGTCGAAATTAATTATAATACCCAGAAATATTCAAATCAAAACATTTTGACAATTAACATCATTAATAAATACTCCATTCTTTCTGCCTTAATTAACATTACTAATTACAATAATTAACATGCAAACTATTTGTGTCCACGTACTAATGACTTTCATTTTACATTTATCTACACATATTAACACAGATCGTAAACAAATTATTGCAAAGCCACTATCGTATGAGTAAGAGAAAGAGGGTGATAGATAAGTATTGTCTGCGAATATCGATAATCGAATGTTTTAATGTTGACCGGTTCACTCGACAAGCGGTTGAATTATTCAGTCACACGTTGAGTCATGGGTGACTCGTTGTTGGGGCGTTTAGAAGAAATGCTATTTTTGGAAATTTAAATTAATATTTAGACTTGTTTCAAGGTTCTAAGGAATATATCGATTGTCTTGAATACTTAATATTGTATAGAGAAACAAGTGTACTACCACTATATAAGCAAGAGTTCTAGGTTCAAACCTTGCTCACTGATATTTCACTATACAAATATCCATTAACCTGATTTTTTCCTGAAATATGGTATTTTGTTTGGATATACGAATTCAACTCCAAATGTATTCGTACCACCTGAAAAATATGCTATAATCAATAGTTATATCACGAGTGCTAAGAATTTAATCGATTAAATTTGACATGTCTAGCTTATGCATAAAATTTTGCTTAAAAAGTGTGTGAGTACATGGTAATTTGAAAAAATACCGAGACCGTAGGTCGAGGGATTTTATCTTAAATTATTATGTACGATAACACTTTTTTAAAAGCAAAATTTTATGAATAAGCAAGATATCAAATTTAATCGATTCAATTCTTTAGCACGAGGGGTATATGTCATGATTATTTCATGAATTCATAGCATAAACTTTAATATTTGCTGAAGAAATTGTACTAAAACGTTGATTTTGACACATTTTTACATAAATAAATCGGTACACTCATAAACAAAAAGCACCATAAAATTATGTCGTTATAGTGTTACTAGAGCTCTAGAAGAATGTAAGTATTCTCGTCCGCCATTTTGGGTCCAGATGTCATAAATAAAACAAGTTATTGGAATCCAGTTACTTAAAAAAAAAAACATTTAAAATTTGTATCTGTCAAATTTGAAAACATATTTCTTGAAATTCTGTAAAATCCAACTACACAAATCATACGGTAATATATTAGAAAGTATTCTGTACACTTACCTGTTAGATATGAAATATAATAATTAAGAGAATGATATATCACAATTATTAATCAATATCAACTTCAAATTTAACAGAAAAGAATTAAAGTAACTGGATTCCAATAATTTGTTTTATTTATGACACTTGGACCCAAAATGGCGAATGAGAATACTCATATATTCTAGTGCCTTAGTGTTACTATAGCAAAATGATTGTTTTTCTTTTTATTTGTTAATTAAATGTCAAAAATTTGTAAATAAAAATAGATTGAATTGAATAATTCAGCATGTTTAAAGATATAGAATACCAGCAAAGGTAAAAAACCTGTAAGTATCTTGCTTCTGCAACTAATTATCCGGCTAAATATGGGGATATGTTTGCATAGGAGTAGAAAAAAATAATATTCAATTACTTGTTGATTAGTTTTGTAGGTGGGTTAATTTATTTTTAATCGGTTTTAATGTAAATAACAATTTTGTTTGTTTATTTGACGCAGGTTAATAACTACTGAACCACGAATAAAATATTGTTATAATAAGATATATCATATTATAACAATATTTTATACACGGCAATCTTTGGAGTTTTGGTTTTATTCATCTCTATACCTAGAAACTGACATACATATATTAAATAAAAATAGTGTTTCTTTAAAAATTGAACAACAGTAGAAGAAAGAAGTGTTATTTTAGCATAATTTACATACTCTTTCAATAATAACCCTGCTGCTCGTTAGGTTTAAATTTTATAAAAATATAATGTTCCGTGTGGATGTAAGCTTTGCGTGTTTGCCTCCGGGTCCGCCGGCGATATCTCTTCCGATTTGAAGAGATTAAATCAATCCCAAATTCAGGGAGCCGAGTCCTTGGTTTAGGTGAACACGCTGGTACTATTCACTCCCGTACTTTAATATTCCATTTATGTGACCCAAGAATAGAAGTTTATTTGCTCTTTCAGCCAAGTAAATATTTCGTGCTTGGGACATTTCCTATTCGATATTCGATTACTGAAACGCAACGATAATAAAGATATTTTATTGTAATTGTACCCGAAAATACATAACCATTTATTGGAGATATGTTTTCTGATGCCATATATTTGTTTTATTTGTTTGATCATTACCTGCAATCATTATTATTGTATTTAGTATACATGGACGTATTGACTGGGAGATTAAAAGACGGGTATCTGCAGGGTGCAAGGTATTGGGTGCTCTGGGTACATTTGCTTGAAACATGAATGTATCGAGAGATGCTGGATTGATTGTTTATAATGGTGTGTTAGTGCCTACATTGTTGTATGGTTCTGAATGTTGGGTGTGAATGAAGAAGCATGAACGACGTATAACTGCTGTAGAAATGAGGTATTTGAGAGGAGAATAATCGTGACCGGAATACATTAGTATATGGTGAGTGTGATTGAGAAGAATGTTGTTAAGAAAGTGGGAGTAAGTCAGTTGAGGTGGTTTGGACATCTTGAGCGAATGTCGAATAAAAGATTGGTGAAACTAATATATAAGGATGAAATTGAAGGTGACCGATTGCATGGGTGTTCGAGGAATAAGTGGCTAGGTATGATTGATGGTTTGTTGCGTAAACGAATGAGTCCGAGTGTGAAGAATAGACGAGTGTGTATGAATGTGGATGAGACGAAAGTAGTGTGGCAGGATAGGTATGTTTGGAGGAGATTGAGTGTTGGTTGACTGTGTTACCCCACTAAGTGAGATAAAGCGTGACGTTATGTAAGTATGTACGCTTAATGAGTGGGTGAATGTGAATTTATAACCATGCTGTTCAGTGGGATTCAAACCCACGACCTCTGGCGTGCTAGACTAGTAGAATAACCACTACTCCACCGAGTACGGCTACTTGCAATAATTGTTCAAATTTAAATTTTGTAAAATTATTCTAGAAGTTAGTGTGAATTTAAATAAATTATTTTAAATTCTCAAACGCTTTGAACATCTTTTCGCCTTTGCAAATAGTTGAAAATTAGTTTATTTACTCCGAAGGAAGTGAAGAAAGTAGTTCAACAAATAAGTACACACTCTTAAAGAACTTCAGAATATTTTACAAGATAAGGGTAAACTGAAATGTGCAGAGAGTGTCCGCCCTTTTCAACTCTACAAGTCTAGAAAGAGTCAAGTTCTTTACAACAGGCCAGGGGATTGTAACAACTCACTTCACCCCATGCTGTTTCATCCTTTAGTTTGTGATATATGTTACACTGTTTTACACACATAATTTCTACAGCTAATAAGCTGTAAGAATCTGCAGCTAATAAACTATAAGAATTAAAATTAAAATAAATGAAAAGATTTGTAGTAATATTTTTTTGCCTTCAATTCAATGGCATGACCAGCAACAGCAGATTTCTCTGTTTGGTTAAAACGAGTGGCCCGTTTGTGTTCTGTAATTCTTATTGTTATCGTTCTGCTTGTCTATCCAATGTAACATTTTCCACATTCACATGGAAATATGTTAATAAAATAAAGCTTTTTCAACTTGAGAAGTATTTATTTATACTTTAGTTTATCTGAGATTGAAAATACTCGTCCTTAATCTTGTAAACGTATAATTCGCCAACAAGTAAATAAATTCATGTCTGACGAAAACAAACTCGTCGAATTTTAAGGATCAGTTGATCCTTGAGTTCACCTAATCCCCTCATTCAATTGTCAGTACTCAGCATCAGTCAGCTCATTTCGAAAACAAATTAGCGTTGTTCAGAATCAGAGGCGGCGGCGGCGGCCACCAAGGCTGCTGTGCAACTGTCGGGGGCGGATAAAAATCGATACGATATCCACCGCCAATGTCGTAAATAACGAAGAGCGAACAGTCACCACTCGTTGCAAGACGGACAAATTGTGTTGCGCAACCTCTATAAGTATTAGCCCAGTCAATGACGGCAAATTGGAGAAGCTACTTTCCACCCCATCGTACACTCTGGAGTTGTTTCGTTCCGGGGGAAAATTCAGCGTTATTAAGCCTGAAAATATGCCAGAAAGTCTCAAGATAAAATACGAGTATCAAGAACTAATCTACTAATCATCTACAGAATATTATTTTCTGTACTCCAGAAATCCACACATTCATCCATATATTCACACAAACAAAAGGCGTTTTGTATGGACCCCAAAACGTACATACTCATTGAAAACTCTCTGTCAAATTTTAACATGATTCCTAAATCTTTCTTACAGAAAAACATACCACAAGCTTTGTTATTGGGTGTTTTAAGAGAAGTGAGCATTAATGTTTGCGCTGTACAATGTTCTAAAATGAAAGTTACAGAGAATAGTATATTGTGTATCTAGTATGAAAAGTGATATATTTCCCGGACGATGGTGGAAATTTCAGGACGAGCCACAGGCGATGTCTGCAATACCAGGAGTCCGGGATGTTTACTTTTCATAAGTGATACACATACTTCTTTTTTCTATCGATTTATATTCAATATATAGTTATTTTATATTTCATTTATAAACGTTAGACAACCAACAATATTTAAAAATATTGCGTTGTTTTGATAAAAAATATCTGAGGATAGCGTATCCATGGTTTGTTTATTTATTTTCACAAGTGTCAAATTTATTTGAAAAGCTAAACTTTGCCAGTGTCCGGGAAAGATATTTCCGTACTGTTATTTATCGTAATCTAGCAACGACACTAAAATACCGGATTAATGCACTTTTCGGTTCGAAAACACTTCGGAAAAAAGTCAGTTTTCGTCCGATCGAAAAAATATACTTTCTTCCTACACTAGAATTATGTAGGTGTTCTCGTCCACCATTTTGCTCCAAGTTTCCTAAATAATAAAAATTATTTGAATCGAGTTACTTTGAAAAAAAATCATTAAACATTTTAATCTGCCAAATTCCTTCATATTCTCTAAAATCCAACTACGCAATAACTATTGGATAATATATTATTAGAAACAATTTTTACATTTTCCTATAAGATAATACAATAGTTGAAGGAATAATGATGAATAAAAATTTAAATATGTCGAATCCAATAACTTGTGTTATTTATGAAACCTGGGGCCAAAATGGAGCACGTTAATACCAATATATTCTATATTGTACTGCTCTACAACCGAGGCAAAATTTGAAAATAATTTAAATTAAAAGTGAAGCACAATTTATTACGAGCCTTCGTGCACATACACGTGGGACATTTTTAAAGAATATAATAAGAGGACCATGTGCAAATTTGCTTCTTCCTTTTGTGAGGATTCTAGCAAATCCCTCTTGAACGTCCTGGCAGAAAGGACGATGTAAAACTAACAACTCTCCTCGCACATCTGTGTACAATTTACGGCAACGTTTATGTTCGCGGCGCCTGTAAACGGCTCGTATAATAGGCCTCCTAACTACCCCTGCCTCATCTCCTACCCCCTGTCTCTATCAATTTAAATAGGGGAAGATTCCCTGCACCCTAATTGTTTGCTAAATTATTTCTTCCTATTAATTAGTTCACATTTGTTTGATTGAATCTAATTCCACCAGATTATAGGCGGAATAATTCAACCGGCAAATGGTGTGCATTGAATATTGCTCTGTTTCGCAAACTGGATACATAAATTAACATATTTCTGCAGAGGGCCGGAAATTATGTAGCGTGAAATATACATAAAATGAATGTGATTCTACAACCTTTCTGTTGTTGCAGAGTGGCCCTTGAAGGGCTCGGACAGGCCCTTGGAGATCCTGCAACGCTGGAATTCATCAGGACGTGATTCCTTGCGACTCGTCCTGCGGTACACCGTGTTGGAGCGACCTCCGCCACAATCGCCCGCCATCGTTAACGGTGAGTTTAAAAAATATTATTTTTTGTCGACATTAAAATTGTAATACTGTATAATTTTCCTGATATATGGATAAAAATTTATATGTTCCTAATTTATCTATTTGAGCCAATCTTTAAGCTAATACTTAAGGTAATTTTCAGCTGGATTGGTTGTCAAAAAGTTATTGAAAGAAATTTGAAAAGTGATATGTAGCAATCAATTTTCTAGGGCCGTAACAAAAAAACTAAATGAGATATCAAAAAACGGCCTCCAGTTTTGGAAGCTGCATGCTTCATTTAGCTTACAAATAAATTTACAGCTCATTTGGTTAGTCAGTAAAAAAGTTATTGAACAAAATCCAAAAAATTGTAAAAATCTTTGAAAACAGCAAAAAATCTCCACTTTCCAGATCTGTAACAAAAAATCTAAGCGAGATATCAAAAAACGGCCTCCAGTTTTGAAAGTTACATGCTTTAATTAACTTATAAACAAATTTTCAGCGAATTTAATTTTTTTGAATTTTTGCACAAAATCGGCTCTATAAAAAAAATTCGCGGTCAATATCTCAACAACTAAAAGAGATAGCGACCTGAAACCTTCACCATTAGATTCAGCTCGTCGAATTACATATGTTTGCAAAAATTCATTAAAATATTTCCACAAAAAGAATAGTTAGAGCAAAAAGTCTGAAATGGCCTAAAACTGAAAAAAACTCAAGGGGTTAGTATTGAATTTTGACCAAAAATTTTCATCTCATAGAATTATGATTTATATATCCTAGCCTCCTATTTTCGACTCGAAACTTACAAAAAAAGCATTTTTAACGTTATGTGAGCTTTATTTTTTGAGAAATGATCGATTTTATGTAGCATAGAACGAAGAAAAAAATCTGGATAAATATTTAAGCGTCTATATCTCCAAAACTAATACAGATAATTCAAATCTGTTTTAATGAGAGTATTAAGCATGCTTTACTTATCATCCAGAGAAATATTAGTTAGGCTACAGGGTAAAATACAAATTTTACATGCAATCAAAATTGGGAGATAAATTATTACAGAAAGTCGAAAATAGGTCAAATTACAAGGTCTCTATCTCCAACACCAATAAATATAATTTGAATCGGATTTAAAATTTGGATTTTACAGACTTTATTTTACTATTAGACAGATTTTCATTGTTTTGTTTATTAAAATTGTTGCATTTTGAAGCTATTACACAAAAGCTGTTTTTGCCATTCTTGCAAAATTAGATATTAACTAACTAACCTTCTAGCTTAGATTCAGCTCAATGAATTACATAAGTGTAAAAAATTCACTAAAATCTTTTTGCAGAAAAAATAGTTAGAGCAAAAAGTCTGAAAATAGCCTAAAATCAGAAAAAACTCGAGGGGTATGTATTAAAATTTTACCAAAAATTTTCATTTCTTAATATTTTGATTTATATATCCTATCCTCGTATATTAGGTTCGAAACTTACGAAAAAAGAGTTTTTAACGTTAGGTTTTTTAAGATATGCCACACAAAATCGACATAAAATACTGGAAAAATGTGTGTGCGCCTATAACTTCAAAACTAATATAAATAATTGAAATATGGTTCAATAAGTGTATTCAGCATACTGTATTTACCTCCTGTGAGAATTTTTGTAATTCTGCAGGGTAAAATACACATTTTACTAGCAATCAAAGTTGATAGATAAAATATCGCAATAAAATTCAAAAATCATTGAATCTTCATTACTAATAAAGATAATTTGTATTTGTAAACTCATACAGTTGTTATATATAGTAGAATTTTGACTTAAGATGTACAATTTCAAATTGTAAACATGTCATATGTCAGTGCGCATTGAATGTAAAATTTATATTTCCGAAAAGATAAATTTGACGTAAAATTTAAATGTAATTAAACTTAAATTAAAACCTTCAGAAACATACCCTAAAATTACCAACAAATTATAACCTCAAACCGTCAACAAACGAGAATCAAGGGCAGTGTTACCAACTTAGTGGGGTGTTTCCCAACAATCACTTCTTTACGTTTATTCCGTCAGTAAAGAGCTAATATCAAGTAAACTTGCAAAATGATGATTAAAAAACACATTACAGAAGTTATAATTGAAATAACTGCTGTGTTAGCTCGCTGTTGCGCAGGAATTAGACTTGTTGAACTTTTTCCCGACACCCGGAGTAAAGGACTTCCGGACGCATTTTTCTTAATCTCCTGGACCCGGAGTCGCAGAGGCGAATACAGTCGTCTTAAAAACAAATTACATTTGAAATAAAACGAAAACTGCTTCATTACTCAGTGGCGGAAACGCAAATTTTTCGCTTATCTTGGGACAATGTAGTTATTACAAATTGGACAAGTTTTCAAATTCGTTTCATTTATTTTGATTTATTCCGCTTCCTCACAAAATGGGATTATTTTTCACCGTCATGATGTCAATACCCTGCACCTAGAATGGGGTATTTATTTATTAGGAATCGGTTAGTAATATGTCATTTCAAATTTAAGTATTATGTTTCTATTCTATTCTAAATTCTTTGTACTTCTCTTATTATTAAGCTGTCAAATTGTAGAAGTGTAAAATAGTTGGCATCTAATTTCAAGATCGTAAATCACTTGATGAGATTTCGTGCGATAATGAAACCACGTTATTAGTTCGACACAACGAAATTAAAGACATTTTGAATGACATAGGTTAGCAAAATTTATTAGTGATAATCAAAGATTTCACTGAAATAATCTTAGTGTATTTATGTTACTTCTTAAAATAAATGGTGTTCAGGTATATTTTAATTTCTTTACTACGAAATGATTTACTATGTTAATAAAATTATTTACAATCCCTACTGTTTAAGATTCACAGCAAATAATTGTCAAAATAAAGTCATACGCAAGGAACAAGTCATACGTGTTCAGTTGGTTTTATTTGTATAAGAAAGAAGTGTAATGAAAACACCAGATTTTTTATTAAAAAAAAGTTGAAATATTCAGGGAATTTTGTGTTGGTGACATTTATGTGACGTTTGAAAATTCAACACTTAAACTTACCTTTCCTATCTCTTTTTCTTACTATATTCTCTACTTCTGTTTTTAAATTTAAAATTATACAAAAAAATTGTTATTTATGTATCAAAGCACTGAAGTTCAATTTTTTTTTATCACGAATATGGAATTTAGTTGGCAAAGCCCTTAGGGCCGAAGAAAATAAACCATGTGAGTGATAAAAAGGAACTTCAGTGCCGAGGTACATATTAAGTTTTATTTGAAATCTAAAATTCGAAAAAACTGTAAAATAAATTACAATATATGTTAAGTTTATACATCTGTCAGTTGTCAATTGAAACTGACAGGCAGTGTTGCCAACATCGAGAAGTAACAGCTTTGTTATGGAAACAAAATATAAAATAGAATAGTGAAGATACCGAGCAAGAAGGTTTTTAGTTATTTTGCATGGCGACTCCACCATTTTTCGGCCGTACATTTGAATATTCTAGCCGTTACAGTAATGCGATCTGGGCTAAATTAACACAATGAAGTGCGTAACACAATACGAAATTAATTTCAGCATTACGGATCTGCTGCGCACATGAACAAAACGACGCAAATAACGTTGTTTGCCACGCGTCGTTCCTCCCACGGATGAATATGTATAAGACTAGTCATTCATATCCTTGTATCTTCAGTACCCTCACACGCCGAGGCGTCGAGGCGGCAGGTACTAAGTTACTTTCAGCCCTTTCAGCCTGAAATTTTCATATTAATTAACTGTATTGTAGCGTGTCTTTGTGCTGGGCGCGGCGGCGGGTTGCGGGGGAGGCTTGTTTATCCGTCGACGCCAAGGCGGAGGAACGGATGTTGAACGATACTTGAATGTAAAGGAGGTTTCGACGTTGATAATACGATGGAATTGTCTCCGATGTAAACAGATTGAGGGAGGAAATCTTATTCGTCTATTTCAGGATGTTTTTCTAGAGATTAGCAATTATTTGAAAATACTTTCGGAACTCATAATAGTCAAATATAAGAGACTTTTGGTTTATAGTTTTGTAATAGTATATTCTACAACAAGTAATGGAATGGCACATATTCCACAAGAGCAAAAAGTTTGTAGTCCGAGCCGAAGGCGAGGGCTACGGTTTGCGAGTGTGGGATATGCCATTCCGTTACACGTTGTAGACTATACTTTCTATAACAAGATTTTGGAAATATACAAAAAATACAAATATAAAACTGTTGTAAACGTCAAACTCAAATCAATGAAATTAAAACAAACAGACGTAACCAGAGTAACTGAATCAAGATACTTCATATATCGCGCTAATATGCGGCTCTGATTCGTCGAAAATATTCCATACGCGGCGTATGGAATGCTAGTGATTCCATAAAAATTTTAAGTTGTGGAATGCCTAGTTTCCAAAACAGTGTTAGAACAGAAATATATTTATTAAATTCATACGTAATTCTTCATCAATAAACAAATGAATAACATTTAATTATTCAAAAAGCTTACTTAATTGTGGTCGTCGGAAAAGTATCGTGTACAACACATGCTGAAAGGGTATTTCCCACAGGTGTGATTAATAGTATATTCTGTATCTAGTAGGAAAAATTATATATTCCTGGACGATGGGGCACTAGGATATTTTTTTTTCGATCGGTTTATCGGTTCGAAAACACAAAAAATTCAGTTTTCGTCCGATCGAAACAAAAAATATATTTTCCTGTTTCACATACAGAAAGTGAATTTTGTGACACTGTTTATCTCAAAAACTGTAAAGCACTTTGTTTTATTAATATTACAGTTAAAGTTACTTATTTATTTTTATTTTTAATTTAATTGACTTTGTTAATGTAAAATAGGAAAAATAGTATGAAAAACACGTATTGTAATGCCTAATTGTAATACTCGTATATTGAGTAAATGAGCCGAATCGAATTACAAAAAAGGTCATTGTAATACTATAGATGCATTCCAAATAATAATGTATAATTTATTAAGTAGTCTACGGCGGGAAGAAATGTGCTGAAAACATGTATAATATTATCTGAATTTGAACTATGAATAATCTGTTAAATTTAATAAGAAGAGTTGTCTTGGGCATGCTCATAAACAATTAAAATAAACATTATTTTTAAAACTTATAAAAGTCCTTCCCAAGATAAATAAAATAGAAAAAAGGACGAAGGCGTCGCAGGTGGCGCTGGAAGCGCATGATTAGCACCGAGGATCAAATTGTCAGCGACGTTGAAGGACAATTTAAAGAATAACGGTCCTGAACCATTCGTCCTTGCCGGGCTCTGACTGACGCTTATGACATTTTCAATTAAAATGCCGCACTCTCTAATGCAATTTCTGTCAGAGTTGATCGCGGCCTACTGCCATTTTATCCATTTATAGCAGATGGTCTATTTTCGTCTTCGCCTCCGCCATTTTTCGCTCGCTCAGAATGCAGGCAGTTTATTTTTGCTTGGCGCTGCCACTATCGATTAGATTTGCAATTAGATATTTGCTCTAATAATTGACATTTATCTCATTGACAAATTGCCAAATTGAATTAACACAATTCTGTGTCACGTTTACATTCAGCTATTATTTCACTCTAATGAAAATTGTCACAAGACTATAATTTACTGAGATGTTTCAAAATAGGGCTTTGAGTAAATTGCCACTTTCGGTTACTGGATTATCACAAAAATTAGATCTTCCTAAGGAGATACAAATGTAAAATATTGTTTTTGAGAAACCATAAATCCAGAGATCCACACAGAGACCATCACGAAAATATTAAAATCGAACTTGATAGTTTTATATTGTGTTTATTTTAAAGTAAAATCTGGTGTGGGCACCACACTACTTTTTTATACACATAACAGCAACTGAATACGTATGACTTGTTCCTTAAGTATGACTTTATTTTGACATATCGATGTTTAACCTGTTTAATTTTTTGTTCTCATTTAAAATATGCATTAATTAATAATATCTAGAGTTTAAAACTTATTAACTAATAATACAAATATTAATTTTATAATTTTTCAAACAACACATATTTTTGACACTGATTACTAGAAATATAAATATTTTACATATAGATATTTAAAATGTTTTAGTTTTTGTTCATATTGTAACTAAGATTAATTGAAATATATTATTAAATATATAATTTAGTTCTTCTCAAAATTAGAAGCATGTACAAGAAAAATGCAAGTAACATTTTATATTCAAAATATTTTTGCTAACATCTTTCATTTGAAACTTTTTTCACAACTGATTCTATTTTTGAACAAAATGGAATTTATTGTTTTGTGTGTCCAGTTAACATCCTCTTCTGGTTTTTCAAATTCATTCAAAATTAACTCAGCTCTTCATATTTTCATGAAACTTAAATTCCAAATTTCGTTTACACATCTTGTCTCGTTCCTGAGAAACTGCGCACGCGGACATCCATCCATCCTCACACACAAACATCATTGAGTAATTGGTCTTAAAGAATTCAGTGGTAGTCAAAATATGTATTTCCGCAAAATCTCGTCAGCAATTTTTTTCCATGATTCCAATACTTCCTTATACTTTGTATAAGAAGGTAAATATACTCGAAATTTCAGTAATTTTGTTTACATTTTATTAAAATCGTATTTTAGGGATCCTAAAACGTGTTTATCCATTAAAAATTAATACCGAATTTTTTGCATGATTCCTATAACTCTTTTACAAGATGGAACAGAAGGAAGAACTATACCAGTATAAATATTTTTATAAGTTCGCCTTTTCATTAACTTTTTAATATTCTACCACATATTTCCCTACACGATGTTTGTTAGCAAACGCAATATGCATCGCAACTTTATCACCACAAAAAACAAACAAGTCATGATTCAAAATCCTTTGAAAAGTCCTGGCACAGCAGGAAAACAGCAGCATATATTCAGCCATATATAATTACATTTTTAATCTGTCGTTCGGGATAATCCTGTCCTGCAGCAGGAATGACATATGAACATCTGCTGATACCATGGATTCCTGCTGCTGCTGTCCTCTGCCCTGCAGGTCGCGCGATTAAACCCCGTTGAGATGACGCAGCCGACGTAATGCCCGTGAGTTATGACAAGCTGTGGCGGAATCGAGTTGGCTCTGATGTCAGCCATGGCAAGAGCTGATCTTTATTTAACAGACATGCTAGGCGAACAGCGAAGGAAATAGTGCATTTGAGGTCTGATGGCTTTTTTAGAAACATTTCAAGAAATAATACAATAGAAGTACAACTATGGAATTTAAAATACATAGATTATTATTATATGAGGGATTATGATAGTCATCATATTTTCTACTCCTGTAAATTCGAAAATCTCTCCTGAAAATGATCGAAATTCGTCGAAAAACGTCAACATAAAAATACGCAATGACTGACTACATATCAATTGTCAGACAGCCGTTGCTAGGTGATACAGATCACGTCTTTGAAATAACAGTGAATTATGGATTTCTGGCTCTGTGATTGGTCAAGAAGAGTGAATTTTGAATCATAATTCATTATCGTGAATTCTGGGTACTAGAATTCATCGAAAAAATTATTTACTTTACAAGAGGGCAAAGTAAGGAATTATCCACGAGAGAAATTTTAGCACACGAAGCCGAAGGCTGAGTGTGATCATTTTATCGAGTGGCTAATTCCACTTTGCCCACGTGTGAAGTATAACGTTTTATCCAACACTTTTTAAAAATTAAAAATTTATTAAAGAAATATTATTTAACAGTGACATATGCTTTAAATTTTTAAATTAAAATGTCAATCGAAGTAGTTACCAAAGTGTTGTGTCTTATTATTATTGTTATAAATAAAAAAATACCCACGAGTGACTTTTCTCAAAATTGTACCCACTAGTGGGTAATCTGTTACTTTCCTTGTTTAAAATCACCATAGTTATGGAGCATTTATTGAGAGGCGTTGGATAAACGATATTAATTGCGATATAATTTTTTTCTACGATCATTGAATAATACGATTATTTCTTGTTGATATACTTTACCCGCTATCACCACTGAAATGCAGTAATACTGGAACGCGCACTAGCGGTGTAAATGCGAGCCGAGAGAGAAAGCGACCCATAGGTATCTCTATCCTTGTCGTACAGTGCGTTCAAAAAGTTTGTGTTGTAGCACTTATTATTTATAGAAAAACTGAAATTCAAATGAGAGAAAGAAATAATGGCATTGTTTATTATTTCATACTGATGTATTTTATACCCTTATATGATTATAGTGTGAAATGCACTACAATTTTACATTAAATAGAATGATTGAACAAATGTCAAAAGTTTTAGGTTAAAGAATTTATTACATACTTAAACAAGGATAGTTTCGTATTTGGCGGCCAAACAGCTTTGCAAATCTTTGCGCTTTAATGTCGGAATTTTTTTTTTTTTTATTAGAAAAACACTTATTTCTATTTAACCATTTATGAGAAATGTCAAAAACACAGTTTCTTAAAAAAACAGGGAATAACTTTTGTATCAGTGTGTACGTGACGTAACTATAGTTACGCAAGCGCAGATGTGTTAGATAATGATAGAGATACCTGACGCAAACTATCTCTCTCGGCTCGCTTTTTTCATACAGTGAGAGCATGGCAGAGCGCGTTCCAGTATTATTATATTTCAGTGGCTATCACGGAGACATTCTAAATCAACCAATAGAAATAGCTGTCTTTATTCACTCATCTGTCAAGTCTTGAACCACTCATCTGACATTTTAAACGCATAGATACTTTCTCAAGTATACAGGGTGAGTTTTTAAAAGAAACCAATCAGTTTTGATGGCTAACAAATAACTTCAAGTAAAAAATAAATAGCAAGGAGTAATACATAATTGTATTATTGGTGAAATAAAATTATTAGGAGGATGTGGTGGAAGAATGAAAGCTATATTTTCTTCGCTGCTTTTTGCGAATTCTACTCGCACGTATACATGACGACGCTAGCGCCGGGCACCGCCTGACGATGAGTAATAGACGCCGCGGCGCCCGATGCAAATGCGATCGGATCGGTTTGGTTATGGCGAGGTGACACACGGACGTCACGTGATTAATAGCGACCAACCAGAACCGGCGACGCTAACAACAACAGACGTGCTGCAGCTTATGTTACATTGTCGGTTTGATGGATAAATGGATTCGATGCATCTTTGCAAATAGGATGAGGTTTTAGAGATGGAGGCTTCTGTTGAACACCTCGATCGATGAAGACATCTATTATCGGAAGTATTTTATTAATCCGGTGCATGTTTAGAATACGTATAGATTTAAATAAATTTAACTTGCAATTTATATTATGTTTATTTCCTTGAATTCAGAAAAAAAGTACTCTGTGGAATGAACCAATAACAGTATATTATATACATTAAGGGAGAAAAGTGTTTTAATATTTATCTGCGGAGTAAAATTGAAGCACGAGACGTAGACGAGGGCCAGGGTAAAAATACACTTCTCTCCTGCGATGTATATACTATTTTTTCATGACCCCCAATATTTATAATGATTATTAAATATTTAAAAATTATTTGATAAGTAATATTTGCTTGGTTTTATTTTGTTCATTTTTTGCAACAAATACCCACTATATGTGCACTTTTCCTCCCGACGGGAAAGAAAGTGCACAAACCTCCCATTGATATGAAATTGGCTACTCCTGTTACGATTTTGGTATCATTGAAACCGAGTTACTCTTCCTGTATATGTTGCCATTTAAAATTGGATTCCACATTTGGAGAATCTTTGCTAATAAATAGTTATTTGTCAAATTAGAGAAGAAAGCGCCTCTCTTTCTCACTCGTGCTCAAAGGCAATTCGAGCAAGAGCGAAAGAAGAGCTTTCTTCTCGTGATAGACTCAACATTTTTTTTTCATGACATATATTTTCCTCTCTAGAGGAAAACGTACATTTTCCTCGCTATTTCAGGAGAAGAAAAGTGAGGTTTCATGACAAGTCGTAAAAAAAATATATTTTGCTTATTGTAATAAGTCGTAGTAAATAGAAATTGTTGTCTAATTTAAACAACTACGTTTTTCTAATAGTTGTCGAGATAACAATGGTGGCACACTTAAATGAAATACCCTATATATTTCAAAAAAGTAAAACAAAACCTACAGACTATTTTTTTCTGTGGAAAATATCTTAGAGGGTATATTATACCCCACCATTCACATGCTAAGTCGAAAATCTGCCACAGAGTCGCTGGGTTAAAACTTATGAGACATAGAACTTAGAGAGGCAACTCCACCAATTTTCGTACATGAAACTTATTTAATTCTGTTACATTTTGAATGAAATCTAGTAGAAAGGTGTAAGTGTGCATTGAAGAAGTAACTAGGGTGTAAAGCTTTCGAAGAAGCCTCTAAATTCGTTGAGAAGTTCTGCGTTGTTCCGGTGTCCCTCGACCCGTCGAACCCTCCTCGGAGAACGTGAACGTGAACGTGACTGCGTGATCGGAAACGTTGCTAATCAGCCGCTAAACTTCTGCACGTGCTTCGTAATTCATTTATCATTTAGCTTCACGCATTCTTATCTCTGCTAACAGGCAAAACTCAGAAGATACTGCACGAGGTCTGGCAGAAAGTAACCGAACTTTATTATTAATTTTATTTAGTCCTTCTATGTAAATGACATTTTACAGGTACCTTGGTAACTAAGTAAATGAGTAATTATAGCGCATAGAACTATGAAGTTTTACAGGATTCTAAAAGAAATCATTTTATCATACCCAAATCAGGATGTATGAAAGATACATTCGGACTAAATAGTTAAAGTCTCTGCTATATATTTGAGTCCAATTTGTCATCCAAAATCATGTCGTGCACGGATTCAACATTTTCAAAAGTAGACACAGAAACGAGTCTCCCAACATGGTGTTCAACTTTGACATGTGTTCTTCTTGTCTTAAATTCGGTAACCCGTTTTTTTTTTTTACGGTGGCATATGAAGGGCAATGATCCTTCAATGTATTCCAATATCTACGTGCAAATTTCCTTACTGGACAATCCTTTTAAAACAGGTATTTGATCATCGATCGATACTAAATTTTATCAAAATTTTTATCAGACATGGTATATACTGTGAAATTGGCTGAACTTTTCTTCAGTAATAATATAACAAGAGAGTGAGGATAAATTCAAAATATTTTGACAGATCTTTCGAAAATTTGTTGCCAGGCAATAGCCACGAAAGCCCGTACGGCTTGAGTGGCTATTACCAAATGGCAATAAGTTTGAGAAAGACATATTTTCTAATTTATTAAACTCTCGAGTTATATTAAATTATATTATTTTTTATTTCTTCATTAGGCACTCCACTAAATCTATATTCTTGTCTCATTTTTTACTTGTGACATCTGACATTTGTCAATGAAAACAACGAAGCTACAGAGATTATTCCTGGAAATAATAACTAGAACTTTATTCTCAGTATAATAAAGACAGGATTGGCTAAAACGCAGACACATGACATATAACGTAGCATTTCATTGGTTTTAAGAAACGTCAAGAAATAATCATCATGATTTAGAGATGTTCACTGATGAAAAAATAATTCGAATGATTACTTGGTAGAATTCCGGTCATAGTTTGAGAAATATTAAGTATATAAAATATTCTCCAAAATTGGAGAATCTATACTATTTGTCAAACAACACACTTGTTGTTATAGTAACTGTTTTTGGTTTTGTTTATGGGAAAGTTCCAAGTTTCACTATTTATCAATAATCTCTTGTATTTTGTCTTATACTGTTTTAGGCAGATTCATAAAAGGGATTAGCGTTAGGTCCATTTTTATTATTACTCGTAACTTCATTTTCCATTCTCAGAACAAAATTATTTTAATTAAGGTTGTAATCAAGATTGGTTAGTATAAAAAAATTTGACACATTTTGATAATGTAATTCATTTAGAAACGAAGTTACTGATGATTGAAAAAATGGAGTTAACGCTAATCCCTTTTACGAATCTGCCTTTTAATTCTTAAATATTGTTATATTGTTCTTCTGTATATATTCATAGATTAATAAAATTGTTAAGTGGAAGAACAGCTCTCTAGCTGAACTTTGCCAAATAAATTAATAATTATTATGATTATTACTAAATATCTTCGATGGCGCATAATTAAAAATGTTTTTTACTGAGGAGACTTCGTGTGTCAATCTCTGTTCAAGTAGTTGTCACCCGGAAATGATGCAGCGGAGAATGATCGTCAAATGGCCATCAAGTCGCGCATGCGCCGCCGCCGTTCTAACCTAATCATTTACATATAAATGACGGAGTTCTTGCACGCGCGGGTCAAGGTGCAAGGCCGGGGGCGGGTCACGTCGGCGGAGGCGGCGGCGGCGGAGGCGGCGGCGGCGGCTAGCAACCCTGAATCAAATGGACGCTGTAATTTTCTTGTTTTCAAGTATCAAGGTGAATGCGAGGCATTTTACCCACGCGCCAAGCGCTGGATTAATTCATATTCGTATAACGAAATTTTCATATTTTACCACCACAATGTCAAGTTGAATATTTCATGTTTTCATCGCGCAATTTACATACTTATAACCACTAATATTTAAATTTTGATAAATGATTTCCTTAGTTTGCTGCCTGCCCTCCATTTCGAGTCTAATTTAAATAGCGCATAGTTTAGCTGCATATCTTGCTACAAAAACCTTTATTTGAAATCAGCACCAAAAACGCAAATGGCTGGTACCACGAGCTCTGTTTTTGGGTGCTTTAACGGCAGTGTTTTAAGCGTTGTTTTAGCGCTGTACAATGCTGTAAAATTATTTTTAAAAAAATACTTCAAATAAAAGTGATAGATAATACATATCTCCGTAACTTGTATTTGAAGCTTTTTTTATAAAATAATTTTAGAACATTGTACAGCGCTAAAATCAAGCCTAAAACACTGCTTTTAAAACACCGAAAAACAGAGCAGATGGTACCAGCCAAAATCGTCATTAAAAGCTCGGAAATCGGCATTAAAGTAATTCATTATACTAAGATTTTTAACAACGCAGTGTTTTTAAATTTCTAATTTTATGTTTCAAATAAAATTTATTATGTTCCGCGATACTGAAGTTCCTTTTTTTCACTCATATGGTATATTTTCATGATATTTCAGTGCCTTGATACATAAATAACTATTTACCTGAATTATATTTGATAAGAAATCTGAGGTATGCAGTACATAACATCCTACAAATTTTAATTTCAAAACGGTATAAAATAACACAAATTGTATAGCTACTACTGTTCTACATCTAATAAGCTTGTAACAAACATTCAAAGTTTAATATGAAATTTCATGTCCAGATGTTAATTAAATTTTGAATTATCACTAACGAAAAAAATTGTCACACACAGACATCTTCGTAAAAAATGAATCGTGAACAAAACTCACTGACGAAAATTTTGACCCGTCACAATACGTCCTCTAGATTACCTCGTACTATTACATATCTTTTTGAATACGACAAAGTTTACTTGAACTCAATTATTTACTAGGATGCCAAAGATGCTGATAGGTCTTCAAGTAATCTGTATAAACTCCACAGCCAAGAATTTTGATCTGTTACAATAACTCCTTTACATATATGTGCGGGAGGTAATAAATGCATATATCATCACTTCATTTACCCATTTTGGGTGTAACAGGGTTCCCATAAGGGTAAAGGGTAAATATAGTGCACTGTAAGAAAATAATTGAAGTTTTTATGTGCGACAATATAATTCATATATTTATTGATATTTCCAAACATATTCGTTTAAATACAAATCATATGATATTAACAGTTTAATTAATTATCCTTTAAAAACAGGACAACCTTGTTCCTGAACACAGTATTCTGTAAAAGGATCTCTTAAATACGGATACCGGCATTCATAACCGGGTACACAACATTCTTCCTCAATAGGTATTGAAGTACTAGGTTCAGTATTATTGTTTTGGACAGGTTTGCTCCAAATTTTGCAGTAAAGTTGTTTATTTGCGCAAAAAGAGAACCTTTCGTTTTTGTCATCTGAAAATAATTCAGTACCTAATTAAAATACTATAACAGAGATAGTTCAAATGCATCGATTTATGGAAACTTATTTCTTCTTTTTTATATAGCTTCAATTATAATTTGATACACTTGGAAAAACCGTTGACAACGGAGAAATAAAGATAAGGCATTTTTAATTCGGGCAAGTTGAAAAATTTAATATTTAGGTATTATACCAACAAATCCAGGAAAAAGAGAAGCAGAAATCAAGATTCTAACTAAACATACCAAAATCAACCATTATAAAATCAGTATCAATGTACGCTGCTGAAGCTGTGATAATGACAAGAAATGATGAAGAAGATTTAAGAATAATGGGACGAACAATAATGAGAACAATATTAGGGCTAATAAATATATCAGAAAACGAATACAGAATACGAATGAACTATGAAATATAACAAGAATTGGAAGGAAAAGAAATAGTGAAAAAGATCAAACAAGAGAAACTCAGATTGCTTGAACATATATGGAGAGCAGAAGAAAAGGATCAGTATTATAGTGGAGCCAGCAGGAAGAAGAAGACGAGACAAGCCCAGATCAACATGACTAAAATAAAAGCAATAGGAATTAAAAGCTGGTGAAGTAAATCAAATATAGGAAGATATGGAGAAATCTATCTACAAAGATTTAAAGAAAAAAAAGCTGATATTGATCCACTCCAAAAAATGATAAAGATTTTTGAACAATGGAACGAACAAAGCATAAGAATAAACTATGAAATAGAACAAGAATTGGAAGGGGAAGACATAGTGAAAGATTATGCAACATAGATGATTTGAACATTATGGACAGTAGAAGAAAAGGTCAATAGCAGAATATAAACCAGGAGGAAAAAGAAAACGATGCAGATCCATATCAACATGTCTAATGGAAGTAAAGGAGATTTAAAAGCAGTAAGAATTAAAGATTGGTGAAGTAAAACAAATATAGTAATATATGGAAAAATTTATCAACAAAGATTTAAAGGAAAAGAGGCGGATATTGATCCACTCCAAAAACTAGAAAAGATTTATAAAATACGAGTAGAACAAGAATTAGAAGGCGAAGATATGTATAGTGACAGATCAAGCAACATAGATTGAAATGGCTTGGACATATTTGGAAAGCAGAAGAAAAGGATAAGTAGTAGAATGGAGACCAGAATGAAGAAGTAGACGAGGCAGATTCAGATCAGCATGGCTAAAGGAAGTAGAAGAAGATTTGAAAGCACCAGGAATTAAAAACTTGCCAAGTAAGATAAAATATACGTACCAGGTTTTGGACAAAATTTCGGTTTCAAACAAATTCCGGTATATCGATCCCGAAGATATCCAGGTTTACACTCCCAACCTTCACAAGCACAATCCTTTGTGCAGCCTTCCGGTTGGGTTTTATTTAAATCCGGACACATTTTAGGGCAAGAGTATTTGCAGTCTGACCACTTTTCATTGTGTCTGCCTCCTACGAGTATAAACAAAATAGAAATTATTTGTAGAAATTAAATAAACTTGTTTGGATGTTTTGTACTTGGAGCAGTTGGGGAATAATCATGTTCACAGGAGTAGTCAATAAAGAGGCACTTTCTTCCCCTAGGGCATTTACTTGCGAACATGAATGGCCCTAGAACAAATTTACAGCACTGCTGAAAGTTGCACATTGTTGAAACCACAGCATAGGCATAGTCCGGTCTGCAGCAACGATTACATGCTTCGGAATAATAATAGGCGTTTTTAATTCGTAGTGTATCTCCTGGATTACATGATATCGCCACTCTGGCACCGTCACATGCTTTGTACATTGTACAATCTGAAAATAAACTAATATAAATAGTATTAATTATTATAGGAATATAAAAATATTTAACCAATTTCAATCACATAGAATGTAGACAACAACAAAAATAACAATTGTAGAATCATCATCGTAATAAGGTAATATAGTGCCTAGTTACTATTTGAAGATTAGAAGTTGAACTAAAAGTTATAAACATTATTTGTTCATTTAAATGTGTCTAATCTTTTTGAATTATTATTATGTTTCCTTAATGGCCATACATTGTTGTTCAACAATAAATACACGTGTTTTTTTCCTATTATCTGTATCAATATTTTACATATTATCATGAACTAATTATTTTTTATCAAAACTTGAATACAATATGTACATTTAATTACAAAGAAATATGTGTTAATTTCTGGCACAAATACCAAATATACATGCTTTTTGCAAAAATAATATATTTGTTTATTATTTTTTCAACTACTAATTAAAATTCTTTGTTTATTTGGAAAACATAATGCTAAGAATTTCAAAATATCTACAATTTATGAAATAAACAAATTAATAAGGCATTATTCTTTTAAATACCTAATTGGTTTGACTAATTAAATCTTCAATGTACAGTTTGTTGTAACAATGCAGTTAAAATACGATTTATTGTTTTACTGTCAAAACTATTAAAGAAAAAAAAAACAAATTTCAAACTGTGTTTTTTCTTAAATGCATTGAAAATTGTCTTGACAGGAGTTCTTGAGTTAAATTTATTGCCGTACATGTGTGAGGAACTTTCTTAGATTTTTAGATAAATAGCCATTTTGTAATCATAACAGCTCCCGAAATTGCAAGCCCAATTCGCTAACTCAGTTGTTAATTTTTTACCACTTACTAAGATTTTCATCCAATGAAAATTCTTAACATACAAGAAAAAATTAAACTGTTGCTTGTAACATTTGATTCTATTTGTCAAAAATATTAGCAAGTGGTTAAACGTTAACAACTGAGTTAGAGAATTGGGCCGATATTGTCGCTCCTCACAGAACACAACCACTACTACTAGAATTATCTAGTACTATTTAGAGTAATCTAAATAATAAAATCGGAGCGGCATTTTTGTATAAGAACAGCAAGGATTTAAAAATGTGTATTGCCATTATCTGCATTTTAAGAATGATTTAGCAAAAAACATTATAAGTATGTATTTATGAGTGGGTCAATGACAACTCAAAATACATTTTACAACAATTTATTTATTCAAACCACCATTACAATTTCATTGTTAGGATATTTAAGTATCATATACATATATTTCAACACTTTCGTTTTCTTGGGCACTCGTTCCCCTTTTCCAAGACGCAATATCCAGAATCAGGATGCCTCACGTATCCTCGCGGACAGACGTATCCTGGCTCACAAACACTACAGTACTTTTGTTTCCAGGCGTTGCATTTAGTAAAGACTTCATTCGAATCCCCTAAAATACACAGCATATAATATTGTCATGATAGTTATTTGTAGAGTTTTACCGAATTTAGGGCAAAATTTTGGTAAAATACATGTTCCAGTGTAGCTATCTCGAACGTAACCGATTTTACAATCACATCCGCAGCTTAAACATTGCTCAGTACACGCAGTTGGCTGAGGGAAACAAGTGTTATTGCACATGTAGTGACAAGCGCTACGACAGTCTGTCCATTCCTCGTTCACTCCACACTCTGAAAGATAAAGACAAGTTATTTAACATCAAGCTTTTTTGGACTAATAAGGGCCTTCAATGCAATATAAGTAGGTAATTTTGAGTTGGCATTCGTTGATTGTTTGGCCTCGACTCAAAATTAGTTTAGGAGCTTAGTTATTAACACTAAAAAGGTTCATTTTATTTTTCGCATTTTAGATTTTTTTTCGTCAGTTTAATTTTTGATAAATAGTTATTTGTATTTCAAGACAATAAAGTACCTATATCGACTATTGCCCAGGAGAAAAAAAAAATCATATGAGTAATAAAAAATACTTTAGTGCAGAGGTATACATTATATTTTTCCGAAATCGTTAAATCTTTAATTGAAAACATAAATAAATAGCATTATGTATTTGTAAAACGTCAGCTAGCTGTTGCGACTAGGGCTGTTCCATGAATTAATCGATTAATCGATGATTTTTTATTAAAAAAATAAGTGTTCGGTTAATCGATTATTTTTCCCAGCCGTAGTTGCGACGGGGATGGCTGTCATAACAAAAGTACTATCAAAGTATCAAATATTTATGTATAATTTTCATTAAGTATTTTTATTTATTCCTAGACGTGTTCTGCATGAAAGTCAATAAATTATTAACGAAGATAAATAATAAATAAATTCACCAATAGAATAGCAGAATAATATGTTTGTTATTTTAGGTTTGTAATTCAAGTTTGACAGATGAGCCCGTAAAATTTAAATTTTGACCTAAGAGTAGAGAGTAAAGTTTTACTCTTGTAATTTAGTATCGATTTCGTTATAAACATATTTAAGAAATGTTGACGTAATAATTTGCAAAAACAAAAAAAAATTTCAAAAAATATTCACCTCTAGTGGTAGTACCCTTGAATATATTTTATTACTATTGAAATTTTTCATATAATTACACTTTTAAACATTCGTATAATGAATAAGTACTGCAATGTGTTTAACAAATTAAATAATTAATAAGTTTAGCGATTGATGAGAATATAGCAATTCGACAAATTAATAAATTAGAATTAACCGGCACATGAATTAAAATTGAAAGAAATAATGTTGAAAACAATAGATATTAACTCTTAACAAATATGTATGGCAAATAACTAACATCATTTCATAGCGTATTAAGTTAAGGACAATAATAATTTTTTCGTCTTACTTGGCCGTCTACAGACTTCACAGGTGTAAGTAATATTCAAACATTTCTTTCCATCGGGACAATGCCCTCCAAACATGTACTGCTCGCATGGGATCAAACACAAATCTTGACCATTGCATCTGTAACAATTAGAATAAATAATAATCGTTCTTAATTAATTATGTTTCGCTGTTACATTTTTGATATGACTGGATAAGAAGAATCCGGGTCACAACAATCCTTGCATTTACTTTGGGAGCAAAAGGTCGCACTCTTTATTCGAATTCTTAATCCGCCGGTGCATTCTATCTTTACTTGCTCTCCTTCACAAGCCGTGATATTTTTAGTACCGTCTGAATAAGAAAAATGTGGGTTAGATTTGGGGGTGAGGAATAGAAATAATTGTTGACTTACCAATTCCTGCTAAGCACAGCAGCGAGCATATCAGAAGCAAAAACATTTTCGATAACTTTTCTTTCGGGAATGTGTTTTTCAAGATCAAGGTTGCGTTTAAATATTGCAATAATGTTTAGCTTTTATAATGTTTGTTTCATAAATGTGCCTTAGTTTTTTTTATTTGTACAAAACGTGAGGTTTTTTAAAAATTGATGAAAATATTTCTTAAATTCAATTATTTATTTACTTATGAAATACATGCAATGTGATATTGTATGCCAACTTAATAAACATAACCATTATTGGAAGTTTGGAAGGAAGCTTGATAAAATAATGGAGTAAATTTAATGGAAAATATATAATAATTGTAGGATGTTAGGATTTATTATTAGAAACACCCGCACTTTTCGTGATATTTCTATTAAATTAGAGTACAGTAACATCATTTGGAACCCTTTTAATGAGGTACAATAATTATATATTGTATATCTAGTAGGAAACGTGAGATATTCCCGGACGACTGCAGTAATTGGTGGATGAATATCATTTCCGTTCCTGGCCGGGAATGTTATTCTCGGACTGTTAGCAAATGCTGTCACTACTACTACAATAATTTAGTACTATTTAAAATGTTTTAACTAATACAATTGGGACGGCATCTTGTATGAGAACTGCATGGATTTAAAAATGTGTATTGCCATTATCTGTATTTTAAGAAAGGTTTAGTACAAAACCTTACCAGTATGTTATTAAGAATGGGCCAATGACAACTCAAAATACATTTTACAATTATTTATTTATTCAAACCCATATTACAATTTCATTGTTAGGATATTTAAGTAGCGTATATATATATTTCAACACTTTCTTGGGCACTCGTGCCCCTTTTCCAAGACGCAATATCCAGAAACAGGATGCCTCACGTATCCTCGCGCACAGACGTATCCTGGCTCACAAACACTACAGTACTTTTGTTTCCAAGCGTTACATTTACTGAAGACTTCATTCGAATCCCCTAAAATACACAACATATAATATTGTCAGGATAGTTATTTGTAGTCTTACCGAATTTAGGACAAAATTTTGGTAAAATACATTTTCCAGTGAAACGATCTCGAACGTAACCGATTTTACAATCACATCCGCAGCTTAAAGCCATTGCAATACACATAGTTGGTTGAGGGAAACAAGTGTCATTGCACATTTTGTGGCAAGCGCTACGGCTGTCTTTCCACTCCTCGTTCACTCCACATTCTGAAAGATAAAGACAAGTTAAATAACACCAAGCTTTTTTGTACTAGTGGGGTCTTCAATGCAATATAAGTATGCTGACTCAAAGGAGCTTAGTTATTAAAAAAAAAAAGGTTTTTAGTACACGCTAGGCAAAATAGTTACTTTGCGAACTATTTACACGCCGCAAAATACCGTTTTAGCGAACTAGTCCTTTAAAGGTCACCTAGCAACGGATTTAGTTTATTTATTCATTCATATTACTTACAAATGGGTTTCCATGCTTACACCATCGCCTACCTACTACAAAATATGTACATAATTGTTTTAGTATTTACTTGCAATAATTTCTTACGTACCTACTGTATTAATTTGGATAGCTTGAACTAAAAAATATTGTGTGTAACACATACGTAAATTGAGTTTTAGCAGACTCATCTGATATTACATTGATTCATCCGCTAAAACTCTACTTTGAGTACTTGTTACATAAATTACTATTATTTTATTTTTCGCTTTTCAGATTTTTCTTTCGTCGGTTTAATTTTTTGTTAAGTAGTTATTTGTATATCAAGGCACTAAAGCATAATTTTTTATTATGAATATGGAATTTATTCTTCCAGGCGATAATCGAGTAAAATAAACCAAAAAAATACTTTAGTGTCGAAGTATACATAACATTTTTTCTAAAATCGTTAAATTATTAATTGAAAACATAAATAAATACCATTAGGTACTTGTAAAACGTCAGCTAGTTGTTGCGACGAGGATGGCTGTGATAACAAAAGTACTGTCAAAGTATCAAATATTTGTGTATAATTTTCATTATTATTATTTTTTCTTAGACGTAGTTTGAAAGTGATCTGCATGAAATCCGAAAAATTATTGTCAAAGATAATAGTATTATAGAATAATAAGTTTCTAATTCAAGTTTGATAGATGAGTTCGAAAAGTTAAAGTTTTACTTTAACTACTATTTTGGCTAACTTCGTGGAGCGATATTGGGTACTTTAGTATAGATTTCGAAAAAAAGTTTTTGTAAAAAATTGTAGAAAATTTCAGTAGTTAAAGATGTATCTCATCACGTAAATGACTGGAAATTATATTATTCTTTTGTGTTGCTAATAATCAGCCATTGAATTAGAGGATAATTTTATCGTTTTTGTAAGCAAAGTATGCAATAAAATAAGGAAAAATATTACAAATTACATATCAATGAATATTACCGAATATATTTTATTACTCCTCAATTTTTTTCATATATTTCTTAGAAATGTTAAATACGAATAACGTATTTAACCGCTCTGAGAAGTGGCCGTAGAATTGTTATACTTGAACATTCGTATAATGAAGATGTACTGTAATGTGTTTCATAAATTAAATAATTAATAAATTTAGCAATTGATGAGAGTCCATAGTATTGCAATTCGACAAATTAATAAATTAGAATTAACCGAAGCATGAATTAAAATTGAAAGGAATAATGTTAAAACAGTAGTTATTAACTCTTAACAAATATGTATAGCAAATAACTAACATCATTTCATAGCGTATTAAGCTAAAGACAATAATAATTTTTTCGTCTTACTTGGCCGTCTACAGACTTCACAGGTGTAGGTAATATTCAAACATTTCTTTCCACCCGGACAATGCCCTCCAAACATGTACTGCTCGCATGGGATCAAACACAAATCTTGACCATTGCAGCTGTAACAATTAGAATAAATAATAATCGTTCTTAATTAATTATGTTTCGCTGTTACATTTTTGATATGACTGGATAAGAAGAATCCGGGTCACAACAATCCTTGCATTTACTTTGGGAGCAGAAGGTCGCACTCTTTATTCGAATTCTTAATCCGCCGGTGCATGCTATCTTCACTTGCTCTCCTTCACAAGCTTTGATATTTGCAGCGTCTGAATAAGAAAAATGTGGGTTAGATTTGGGGGTGAGGAATAGAAATAATTGTTAACTTACTAATTCCTGCTAGGCACAGCAGCGAGCATATCAGTAGCAAAAACATTTTCGATGATTTTTCTTTCGGTAATGTGTTTTACAAGACCAAGTTTTGCGTTTAAATATTGCAATAATGTTTAGCTTTTAGAAATGTTTGCTTCTTAAATGTGTCTTAGTTTCTTTTATTTGTGCAGAACGTGAGGGTTTTAAAAAGTGATGAAAATATTTATTATACTTTTCTTAAAAAGTATTATTTATTTATTTTTGAAACACATGCAATGCGATATTCTTTGCCAACTTAATAAACATAATTATTTTTGGAAGTTTGGAAGGAAGATTGATGCGTAATAATTGAAAGGAAAGAATTTGTAAATAAAAATACCCATATTTTTCGAGATATTGTATTAAATTAAAGTACTGTAATATTATTTGGACCCCTATTTATGAGGTACAAAAAATACTTTTGGGCAAATAGATTTATTTAAAAAATACACCCTCTACTAGTTTCGATGTGTCTTGCGTCTTCTTCTGGAAATAAATTTTCTTAATAACAATTAATGAACGTTTTAAAAAAATATATAGGTAATTATAAAAATTGAAACAAATACATGAATCTCCTCGTCAATAATTAAAATAATAAATACAGTAATAAATAAATACATCATAGATAAGGCAACGGCATGGTAGAGTTCGTTGATACCGGTTTACTCGAAAACGCATGTTAAGCAATGCAGCCAGCGGTTAATAGTTGGATGGGTGACCGCTTTGCGAAAATCCATACCAGCGAAAATATTCCAAAGGTATTTTAGACGATCCTGGGGACCAAAAAGTCCATTGCGCGATATTATACGTTCATCGAATATTTTCCTTAATTTTTCGATTGAAGCGCGCGACAAGTTGCGCCGTCTTGTTGAAACAACCGCTTTTCCCCATTAATGCCATTCATTGGAGAACGAAAAAGTCAGTAATCTTGACTCTATACCGGTTTCCATTGACCAAAACGTTTTGGCCTGTATTATTTTTGAAAAAATAAGGATCACACTAAAGAGTGTCTCTTTATGAAGGAGGATTTTTATTTGTTGAAGTAACCATTTAACAAAAATGAGCATCATCGCAGAATAAAATTTTCGAAATAAAGTATGATTTTTACGCGTAGTTCTGGCGTAAGTCTACTCATGGTGAAATGGCAAACCAAACTAAACACAAATCAGCTGCCAGCTGTCAAATTGGCAGTCGTTGAAAAAGGTGTTGCCAATTCAAAGAACAAACCCCTAAAATAAAATACCCGTTATAAACGATTTCATTATCTACCTTCGAATAGATTTTCCTGCAGCCGTGTGGTAGCATCTCCTTTGAGCTCCTAATCCCAATGAAGTTGTGTAACGAATATCGTATCCTCGTGTGTGATAGCGCTGATAGCAGGTGTAGCCGAATTAAAATCCTGTGTAGCGGCGTAAATCCCGCTCATGTTTCCAATTACACTAGTAATTACAGCGGAAATACAATTACCAGCGACCGGCTCCAATTTAAAACACAATTAGCATTCTAATAACGTTAAGTAAATGAGCCTTAAATTGCAAGAGAGCATAAAAATTAATTTGCGCCACGTGAAAAACTCACTTGTGACTTCTCGGCAGATGTATGTGCTGGGACCTCGCCAGTGACGTACGCGGATTTTCACAAGGGGTTGAAAGCTTCAAAATAAAAGAAACGGAAATTGATCCACACCAATAAATGAAGAAGATTTATGAATAATAAAATGAAAAAGAAAAAGAATTAATAAAGATATCAGGAAACGAAAACAGAATAAGAATAAACTATGAAATAGAACAAGAGTTGGAAGAAGACGTAATGAAAAAATTATACAACAGACAGTCAGATGACTTGGACATATATGGAGGTCAGAAGAAAAGGATGCAATTAAATCAGTAGTAGAATCGAGGAATACGAAAACGAGGCAGACCAATATCAAAAATGAAATGAAATAATATTTAAAAGTAGCAGGTATTAAAAACTATCAAATTAAAGTAGGAAGATTTGTAGGAACCTAACTACAAGGATTTAATGGATTCACTCCAACAAAAGGATCTAGAAATCTTCATAGGAAGCGTTATTACGCCATAAATTTCTTCGTAAGGAATAATTTCCCCGACTTCAAATGCTTAAAGTGCAGTTCATATATTGCGTTATAGCTGGCACGAAGTTAGTTAAATTGTTTAAATTGTCTGTGGAAACAATAGCGACACAACCGGAAGTGGACGGTGGAGGGAGTGTAACTGCAACCGGAAGCGGACACTAGTGCCTCCGACTGCCGTAATTCAGAAGTTAATTACTGCGCAAGATGAAGTGACACTCCTTACCCAATTTACCCGCGGGACGCATTGTTCTCGCCCAGCAGCGGAGAAAGTAACACTAGAAAAGGGCGCAATATTCACTTAGTTTATTAGTTATATTTTTATCTCCCGCCACATACTTGCAAGAAAGGTATAGAAATCATGCTAGAAATTCGGTAGCGAGCTTTAATTAATAATTTAAAATGGTACAAATTACACATTTAAAAACGATATTTTTGGTTCGAACAATTTAAATTTATCGTATAAAATGATAATCGAGAAAAAAAATGTAGGTTATGTAAAGCAATTTTTTTTCATTCCTGCTGAAATGTTTGTTGAGCCATATCTCCAAAACTATAAAAGATAATTAAATTTCGCGAACTGCGTTGTATGCACCTTGACTTAGAGTAACTTTCAAAATATAAAAGAGTTCAAAATGTTTTGTAGTGCAGCGCTGAAAAATAATAGAAAAACTCCTGCTGAAAATATTTGATTAGCCATATCTCCAAAACTATACCAAATATTTTAATTTTGTTAACAGGATTAAAAGCATAATCTTTAAGTGGAGTATCGTTAAATTTTATTGAGTAGTAGTTTTACCTCCCGGCACATCCTGTGAGGGAGGTATAGAAATCATGTTAAAAATTCAGTAGTAAGTTTTCAGTGGATGAGCACGGTCCCTAATATACGAGTTTAATAGTTTCGCGATGATGTCTGTCTATCTGTCGGTCTGTCTGTATGGATTTTTGTTATTAGAATAACATGTTTTTGAAAAATTATATTTTGACATTTTAAATCTGCTAAGCTGTGTTTTTTTTTAAACAAAGTATATTTTTTGAAGGGATGTGCGTTTCTTGTATGTGGTGATCCATGTTCCTGCATTGTTTGATAAATTTTTTACGAGAGGTATTGTGATGCTGTTTCTTTTTACTTTACATATTTCGCCGGAAAATAGCTTCTGTTAAATACGTAGAGAAAATATATTATTTCATTCGAAAATCATATTCAATATCAATGTTAAAACGTTTTTTATATGCATAAATATCGTATTTCGAATAATGTACATTTTGTGTGTTTTGAAATAAAATACAACACGAATGCATTTCCCTGAAATAATATACATCGCTGCTTTCTGAATTAATAAACGAGCTAATTTGCACAAATGAATGTCACGTAAAATAGAGAGGCGTAGTAATTAGTATTATGATAATTACCAAGTAAAATCAATCCTTTGAAGTGTGTAATTAATTTCATTTTGTAATAATAACCAACAGCATTTTGTTGATATGTTTGTCGACGTCCTTGCATTGTCTGGGCGTACAAAAGACAGGGGCAGAAAGTGTCAGACGATGAACAGCCAGCGTGTGTGTGTCAATTGCTGGTGGAGTTATTTGACACGGAATGGAGCCGAGGACAAATTCCTGGCTATTTATTGGCACGGAAACGCACTCCGGCTCTTTCCGGAGCCTGGAATCTCGCTGGGCCTTTTCCAATACAGAAACATATGCGCACTATCTAAAGGGTTACAGAGAATTATTTGTATAAATAAATATATTACGTCATTTACCCATTTTTGAGATGGACAGGAAGTATATGATGATGGGGGGGGGGGGGGTTATTTTTCCCTCTCGCACATATACAGTGGTCTAAGTGAAATGTAGCGTATTGGCAGGATGCAGAGTATGTGGTGGGGGTAACTGAATCGACTGCAGCGTAAGCAGCGGACAAAAAAGCATTTAATTATGCTCATGTTATTCACTTTACTATGAAAAATTATTTTAAAATGTTTCATAATAGTTGTTGTGGAGTTAATTGCAAAATTACAGGTAGAAATAGTAAGTATAAATTTAACAGTTTTCCAACAGCAAGTGTAAAAGTGGCAAAAAGAAAAAAATTGGATTAAACCCGTTAAAAGAAAAAAATAAGTGTGATATAACCTTACTTTTTGTGTCAAATTGAAATAAAATAATATTTTTATAGTCTTGATGGATCACCGAGGATCCCAAAACCAATAGATTTTATTAGTAGTGATCATTTTATTGGAAATAAAAAATCAGAACAGGAGTCAAGTCTTACATCCAAACAATAAAAAATTATTGAGAACACAAATTTAAGCAGGTTTTTTAATTATAAAAATCAATGATTTAGTAAACATAATTAATAATAAAATTATTTTAGATAATAATTATTTATGTATGAAGGCACTGAAGTTCAATTTTTTTAGCACGAATATGGAATTTAGTTGCTGAGGCCCGTAGGGCCGAGGAAAATAAACCATGTGAGTGGTAAAAAGGAACTTCAGTGCCGAGTTACCTACATATTTTATTTGAAATCTAAAATTCGAAAAACTGTAAAAAAATTACAATATAGGTTAAATTTATAAATCTGTCAGTTGTCAATTGAAACTAACAGTCAGTGTTGCCAACCTCGAGAAGTGAAGTTATAGTAAATAACACTCAAAGTTTTGTGTTTTGTCCTCAATTTCGTCATCGGAATTAATTAGATAATTTTTCATGCAAATTTTGTTTCATGTTACGTCCAAATTTAGTATAGTACGTCAATATATCTACCAAAATTTTCCTAATAGTACAATAATTATTTAACGGTTGCAAATGTCTTTGCTATCACGCACCCAGCAAATAGATATTTCAATGCTTTTTACCTATTCACAATACAGCAAGTGTAAATACAAAAGTTGTTCAGAATTTTAAAATGCATGGAATAAGGTACCTAAATATTAGGATTTCACGATATTTCAATCAAATTATAATTAATATTTATTAGAAAAATTGTAATACGAGCGTGGAAAATTAAACAAAAACGAAAAATATTTGACATTTCAAAATGTATTTCCGCAAAAATCTCGTCAGTGCTTTTTTTCACGATTTCAATACTTCCTTATACTTTTTATAAGAAAGAAAAAATTATAATTATATTTGATTGTAGCACATTCGAAGTTAGGTTCGTGTATAAATAAAGCCTCTTGTATTTTTGTAACCAAGCTGTTTGTAAATTAAACATTCGTTGTCAGCCCATATCAAAATGCCTGTAATGCGCCAAATTAATATACCAAAGATAATATCCAGAACCCGTCAGAAGGAATTTCGCACGTCTTCCCGGCTAAAGTGGTTTAATTTTCCCGATGGATTCATTCACTAAGCATCCAAACACTGTTCATTTACTGCTGGTCCCACATGAGTGCTATTTAGTTACCGTTCAACGACAATGTGAAATTGCTTCAGCTTTCAACGCTGCGCAGAGTTTCAGCGTTTTAGTGTTTCAGTCTCTTCCTGTAAACACTCTACGCCCCTCACAAGCTGACTGTTCTTCATTAAGGATTGTGATTGTCTGCTGCTGAGATTAGAACGCGATGGCGATGGGAAGATGAAGATATATATGTTTTATTTGTAGTGGAGTGCTCTGAGAATCTGAGAATACGCTAATGGGGTAAAGGAGGATGCGATAGTGTGAAAAGTGCAAATACTAATTGTTAATTATAGGTTGGAATACACTACAATGTAATTGCGTTTCGAATATTAAGCACTGTATTGTTGATGCTAACTTTTTTTATGTTACATAGAAAATACAATGTTATTTTTCGTATAGTTGAGACAGTTTGTTTCTCATAGATTTTAAGCGTGATACAATAAATGTGTAGAATGAAAAACTGCATCTAGTGAGCCTAAATTATGTTAGGGCCGGTATTTCCAACCTCAGATAAACTATAGAATAAATTATCAATGGAATAAACAAAAAATATCTCATCAAAAGATGACAGCTAGAATAATAATCATCATTTAAGCTATGATTTTGATGTGATATGTTTTGTTTATTCTATTGATAAATATATTCTCTAAGTAACTGAGTTTGGAAATTCTTCTTATTTTATATTTTAGTTCACCAGTTTTTAATTCCTGCTGCTTTTAAATCTTCTACTTCCGTTAGGTAACTTGATCTGGGTGTACCTCTTCTTGTTCTTCCTTCTGCTCTCCATTCTACTACTGATTTTATTGCATTCTTTTCTTATTTGCCCAAACCATCTGACTCTCTGTTGCCTGATCTTTGTAACTATATCTTTTTCTTTCAACTCTTATTCTATTTCTTATTTCATTCTTATTCTGTAATTATTTTCTAATATCTTTATTGATTCTAATATTGTTCTTATGATTTTTTGTTGCATTATTCTTAAATCTTCTTCTTCTTTTTTAGCAGCATCGTTTTCTGTTATTCTTCCAGTTTTACCTTCTATGCCCTACCTTTTAGTTTTGCTAATATTTGGTTCACATAAAACAGAATAGTGAAATGTAGAATGTCATTGTAAAAAAAAGGTACATCCAAGGTTGAAATGGCTAAAAACAAATAAAAAGAAACATACCTTCTCTAACCATGTTGATCTGGGTCTGCCTCGTTTTTTTCTTCCTCCTGGTCTCTATTCTATCCTTTTCTTCTGCTCTCCATATACATATGTCCATTCCATCTGGCATTCTGACTGTTTGTTGCAGTTTTTAATTCCTGCTACTTTAAATTTTCTTCCACTTCCTTTAGCCATATTGATTTGGATCTGCGTCGTCTTGTTCTTCCTCCTAGTCTCCATTATACTACTGATTCTTTTCTTCTGCTCTTCATGTATGTCCAAGCCATCTAACTCTCTGTGACTAAATCTTCTTCACTATGTCTTCTCCTTCCAACTCTTGTTCTATTTCACAGTTTTTTGATATTTGTAATAGTTCTAATATTGTTTGCATTATTTTTAAATCTACTTCTTTTTTTTTTTATTGCTGTTATAGTTGCAACAACGTACAATGTTGTTGATCTTATAATCGTTAAACAAATTCTCGTTTTTGTCTCTTTAAAATCACTTTGTTGCGAATAATACGAATGAAGACAGTACTAGTATTTAATTCGCGATGTCAGCGCCCGCGACATATTTGGAGAATGACGCTACATTCACGCCTTCGTCGCACCCATATCACATTACGTGTAAATAATACTCGCGTAACATTTACATAAAGACCAGTCAAACAACAATGGCGAACGGCCGACGATTTCAATAATAACCCGTGATTTTACAGGCCACTCCTTGTAAACAAATACGAGGATATGTCGTCACCATGGCAACTGATCTGTCTGCCGTCTGGAGAGTGGCAAAAATTGGATCATACATGGTGATTACTATAATTGCGCCATGAATTTTAATGGCCAATATTGTATTATTGTTTATGAGGTACTAGTGACTTTTAATACAAATAATTGTGCTACTTTGTCGCGAACAACGAACGAGATCTTTTCATCTACGAATAAATTACATTATTACCTGAATCGCTCAAATGATAATAATAATTGTTGTAGCTGTAATTTTTTGACGCGTATTTGTTTATTTATTCGAGGAATAATTTTTTCGGAAGTTTGTACATGGAAAGAAACATTAGGGTTAAACTTGAATTGCACTATGAATGTGGACGAAGCGAAAGTGGTGTGTCAGGATAGGTATGTTTGGAGATTGATTATTGGTTGACTGTGTTTCTGGGTTCGTGCTACACCACTGAGTGGGATATAGCGTGATGTTATATATGTATGTATGTAACTTAGAAAACTAGAAGGTTAGTTAGTTAATATCTAATTTTTCAAGAATGGCAAAAACAGCTTTTGTGTAATAGCTTCAAAATGCAACAATTTTAATAAACAATAGAATGAAACTCTGTCTTTTAGTAAATTAAAGTATGTAGAATCTAAATTTTAAATCCGATTCAAAATATCTTTATTGGTGTTGGAGATAGAGCCCATGAAATTTGGTCAATTTTCGACTTTTTGTAATATTTTATCTTCCAATTTTGATTGCATGTAAAATTTGTATTTTACCCTTTAGCCTAACTAATATTTCTCTGGATGATAAGTAAACCATGCTGAATACGCTCATTAAAACAGATTTGAATTATCTGTATTAGTTTTGGAGATAAAGGCGCTTAAACATTTTACCATATTTTTTTCTTGATTCTATGCTACATAAAATCGTTCATTTTTCAAAAACTAAAGCTCACATAACGTTAGAAATGCTTTTTTTGTAAGTTTCGGGTCCAAAATAGGAGGATAGGATATATAAATCATAATTCTATGAGATGAAAATTTTTGGTCAAAATTCAATACTAACCCCTTGAGTTTTTTTCAGTTTTAGGCCATTTTCAGATTTTTTGCTCTAACAATTCTTTCTTTAAAGATATTTTAATGAATTTTTGCACACATATGTAACTCGACGAGCTGAATCTAATGGTGAAGGTTTCAGGTCGCTATCTCTTTTAGTTGTTGAGATATCGACCCCGAAAATTTTTGAAAGAGCCGATTTTGTGCAAAAATTCCAAAAAATCAAATTCGCTGAAAATTTGTTTATAAGTTAATTAAAGCATGTAACTTTCAAAACTGGAGGCAGTTTCTTGATATCTCACTTAGTTTTTTTGTTACAGCTTTGGAAAGTTGAGATTTTTTGCTATTTTCAAAGATTTTTACAATTTTTCGAATTTTGTTTAATAACTTTTTTATTGACTAACCAAATGAGCTGTAAATTTATTTGTAAGCTAAATGAAGCATGCAGGTTTCAAAAGTGTAGGCCGTTTTTTGATATCTCGTTTAGTTTTTTTGTTACGGCCCTAGAAATTTGAGATTTTTGGCTGTTTTTAAGGATTATTACCTACTACTTTTCAGATTGCTTTCAATAACTTTTTAGCAACCAATTAAGCTGAAAACTACCTTAAGTATTAGCTTAAAGATTGGCTCAAATAGGTAAATTAGGAACATAATAAATTTCTATCCCCATATCAGGAAAATTATACAGTATTACTTAGTAATTTTTTGGTAAAATTATTTGTGCTAAATGAGCAGGAATTGATCTGCGAATTCCTCCAGGTCCTCTGGAAGCCAGAGCGACGCATAGATGTGAGAGTAATTCAGTCCTCATATGATTATTCAAGCCGAAAAGTTGGTAACAATGTTGTGTAACTTTCTCCGGGTGTACGTGTCCGTTCATACGCGCTCGGTACTTTACCAGTTGCAAAGTTTCCAGCCTGCGTTGATCCGTGTCCAGCCGTGGGTCACGCGTCATGCTGCAAAACAACGCACGCGCAGCCTTAGATCACGCTCACGCTCACGCTGCCATTGAATTCGTTTAAAATAAAGCTGTGCGAGCTTTCGGCGCTTTGTGCACACGTCAACGCCCCGCGCTCCGAGCTTTAAGCTTTCCAGCGCTGCTGACAACAGTTTAAAGTTTAATCTCGATTCGCACTTGGGTTTTTTGTTCCTTTGAGTTGGCGGAACTGGGCGAGGAGGAAGGATTCCGTCTCGTTTTTTCTTACTGCCGCTGGGCTTGTCTCTCTTTTTCTGTTCCTCTTTTTGCGGTTTAATTCACCATTGCTGGAGTTTACTTTCGAATAAATTTTAATCTCGAACGAAAATTAAAAACGCTCGCTGTATATTTTTACGATACCCTCCAATAAATGAACATCAGACAGTCTAGCAACTTTAGTTCTGCTCAGGTCCTGGTTTATCCTGGCCTATATGTTCATCAGACGCTAACACTAACATGACGTTGCTTCAGGAGTTTCCAGGACTCTCCAGGACCTCAGATCCTGGATGTTGGTGTGCATGGCAGCGTGTGATTGGTTTAGACAGTTCATGTGCATTAGAGGCTGCAGATGCAACGTGGCAACTTTGTACGCTTCACTTGTTTGTTTACTTGGCTTACAGCTTGGAATTTACCCGCTGAAATAGTAATTATTATTTATTTTACCCACTGAAATACAGTAATACTAGAACGCTTACTTGTAGGTTTTTATGAAACCGAAAAACGAGAGCCACCCTTCTTTGTCTAACATTTGTTTGTAGAACTATTGCTATGTAAAGACATGTTGCACAGTCTTATCCAAAATTGATAAATATTTTTTAATAGTGTATTGTTCAATTATTTGGAACTCTTTCTTTCTAATTTCTATTTCAAAATTATTCAAAATAACTGTTTTTATATTTTATTACCAGCTTTCTAAGTGGAAGAAAAATTAGATATAGTGAAATGGTTTTATGATCAAAATAGAGGTCGATAAAAATATATAAAATAAAATGAACTCTTAATTATTATCACATTTATTTTGTTATTGCATGGCACTGACGATTTTAAGAAAATTGCCAACAAACATTTCCGCCATTTTTCCGGTTCCAAATAAAATTATAATTTTTAGTGTCAAAAATTTACAAAATATAAAATAATTAGGGACGCCAATAATTAAGCATTTTAAGAATAGCAAAAACGCCATGGTGCGTTCTTCGATTTATTTATTATTATAAAATTAGTTCATATGATTTGACGGCTGGTAACCGCACTTCATACGTAAAAATATATCACCTACCGAGATCTGCGTAAGCAGAGTGCCACACCCATAATGGGTAAAAGGCGTGATGATATATTTATTTATTTATTTAAAATTAGTTGTTTCTCTAGAAAAAATGTCATGCATCTTGTAATGTTGATATTCCTCGTCGCACGTTAATTTATAAAAGTCAACTGGAACTGGCTGTCATTATCGAAGGAAGAACGAAATAAATTGAGGACAGTTTTCCACCAGGAAATTGCATTTTGTTTCTGCAAATAAATGCAGAGTCCGACAAAATTTCGCTTCCGGAGTAATAATTTTCCTTTTCCATTCAGTCTCTTTTCTCATTTATTTTAGTTAGCAATTACGTCGCTTAATTTTCAAAAGCGTCTAATTAATGACAAACTTTAAGCTCAGGAAAAAAATTGCTGACAAAGAAAATTCGATCGTTCTAATCTATTGTTATTATTTTGCTTTGAGGATTATTGGGAATTTCTGTTACTGTTGACGATACACTTTAGATGTAATTAATTTCGACAATAATTGGATTAAGACGGATTCGAAATACTATTTGTTCTAGTGTGGATTAATTAATTTCCGTTGGATCTTCTAAATGATTAATGTCGTATGACTTCTGAAGGATAATTGAAAAATCCTGGTTTTTGTTGTAGCGCTAATTTCGTTTTTCTTTTGTTTCAGGTAAGCAATCAAACCTACTAGATCTAGGACATCTTTATTAGTTTTAAGGTAATGATTTTATTTCATACAATTCGATACAAACGGTCGCAAGTTATTGTAGAAGAACCAAGGGCGCGCTGCCACCAAAATTCGTCTTAAAGTATTTTTTCTAGCGCTATTTTAAAATGTAATTTATTTCACCTGTCATCTTGGTTCATCTGTATTAGATTATTTTTTCTTGGAAGAATAAAAAAACAATTGACGATCGCTTAAATACGAGCTTGAATTATACCGGGTGATGCTTCTGCCTGTTTTTTTTTTAACCTTTTTGTTTTTAGTTATAGAGTAAAACTGTTCAAATAAAATCTGTTTTATATTTCATTGTTTATTTACTTACCATAAACATTGGTATACAAGGTGCTCCACTTAAACGCACAACAAATAAATATTTATATATTTTGATAATAAATAATTAAATTATTCATAACTTAATAAAGTGTCTGAACGTATAAGTTAAGAAACTATTCACGTTCATAAAAACTAGTAGCTTATAGTAAAAAATATTAAATTAAACCAGAAGTAGCATATTGTAACGCACAAAAGGAGCACCCTGTATATTAATATATAAGAAGTAGATAGACAATATATATGCAATACATTTTATTTAAAATAATTTACTCTATAATTTAAAATAAAAGAATTTTAAAAAATGACAGACAAATGAATCATCCCGTATTCGTTTAAATTAAACTTGACTAAATGAGATGTAAATTAATTTTAAATGTTTTGATAGCAAATTCATTTCTAAAAGCTATCATTTAAAATGTATATGGATTTCAATGCTTTTTTATATTGCTGTATTTTTTTGCCCATTCTACAGAAAGTAATACAACAATGTAATAAATAACTCTAAAACTGTTCTTAGAAATATCAAATATATTTCGTTTTTATTTAATTTTCCATGACCGTGTTACATTTTTTCTAATAAATATTCATTTCATTTGTGATATATCATAACACAAATAATCAGGTTTTCAAATGCACTTTATTGCATGTATCTTTTAATTCTGAACAACTTTTGTATATACATTTTTGCTGTAAAATATATAAATAAAAAGATACAGCAATATAATAAAATAGCATTTAAATCCCTATACGCCACATTTAAATTCTACACCCTGTATGTAGAATCCCTCAAATATCTTATCAGTTTTGTGTACCAAAACCCTAGATTTACATATGAATACTGAAAGATCACAAGAATTTTCCCTTTGTTATCAGTTTTTTTTTTTATCTAGTTGTGAAGTTTAAATTGTAGCAACAAATGCTCCATGGTCTGACTGATAAACTTAAACGTCTAAAATAAATACTTGCAAACAAACAAAAATAAAAGTATTAACTGTACAAAACCAAAGCTCGAAATTATGAAATAGAGGCAAAATTTCTTCGCTGCTTAATGAATTAATAAATAAGACACAAAATAGGATAATTCTGGTAGTAAAGGAGTTATAAGGCAACATAATTTTAATTGCACAAGATTAATGCTCCAGTCCCGCAGTTTTCCGTGGCTTATAAATAGAACGTAATATTCTCTTTGAACACGATATACAACACAATTAATCAAGCAAGCGTGGCACCGTGCATCCCATAACAGTTGTTCAAATTGCATTAGGTTCCTTGTATATAATAATGAACGAGTTGATTTATACTCGTGATCTAGACGAAGCGAAAATGCACTATGTGCTGTCATTCATTATTGCGGAATAAATTCACAACTATATGCCCTATATACCTTGTACAGTTCAGCAATTAATATTAATTCATTACCTACCGGTATATCCTGTAAGGGAGGTATAAGAAACATGCTAAATTTCAGTAGTGGGTTTTCTTTGAATAAGTATGTCTTAGAATCCCTACAATACTATTTTAATGTTGGGTTTATTTGTTTTGCTTCGCTGAACTTGTTCGGCCCCTAAATTGTCTCGTCTATAAAAGCCTAAATTATGTACATGTTACATAAATATCTTTTAATTATATTTCATTATAAATACAATGTAATAGAGTATATTATGAGATATGAGAAACTTACCACAACCACAAAAATTTTGTAGTCATCGTGGTTATGAAAAAGTAACTAAAATTTTCAGGAACTACGTTCAGAATTGCAACCATGATCCTGAAATTATTTTCTGGTTTCATTACGAAATGCATTACCAAAACATTGATCACCGTGGTTAAGTTACGCAATATGCAAAGTGGGTTTTTTAAAGCAACCAATCAGTAATAACTTTAGAGAAATAATAAATACACAGGCTTATAAAGCAAAGAGGGTAAAATTGTATGATTTTCAAAATAAAATTATTGGAGGGATGAAAGGTACTTTTTTCATTGGAATGTATTGCCCGAAATATTTTCTTTTCAACAATGTAACTGTAACATGTTCCAATACCTAAAATTAAAAAGTTCTAAAAGCATTAACTTCTTTTAGATGGAAAATAGAACCTCAGGTAGGCTACTGAACAAACAAAAGTTATTGCTTTTTTTATTGATACTCCTGTCAATAATAAAAAAAAAACAATAACTTGTTTTGTTCAACAGCCTACTTGAAATTCAATTGTTTCATCCTAAAATGTTAATGTTTTTTTTTAACTTTGTGAGTATAATTTTATTATATCGTTGAAAATGGAATACAGCTATCCATTCAAATAAAAAAGTACTCCTTTTTATTAAAAAAAATCATTCCCCCGCCACATCCCCTAATAATTTTATTTGACCAACCATACAATTATGTCCTCTTTGCTGTATAAGCCTGTGTATTTAGTTTTTCTCTAAAGTTATTAGTTAATCAGCAATATTGATTGGTTGCTTCAAAAACTCACCCTGTATTAACAATATATATTCGAACTTGTGACTTGAAATATTCAACTTGAATTTGTTCAAGTGTACGATAACATCATTGGTTACATAATTTTCAATATTATTATTTTCAGAGTAAAAAAGTGGTTTTTATTTTGCAAGTTTTAATGAAATTATGTAGCGATGATGAAGAGATAAATTAATATAGTGTAAAATGATGAAAGAAAACTTAATTCAAGCTGAGAATCTCGTTAAATACTAAAAAATACATTCAATATTTAAAAATGAAGTTTATAAGAAACTTAAATTTTTAATTAAACTGTCAAACACGCGAAATTTAAAACTTGCAAAGAAAAAAGTGCGCAATATCATCTCCCGGCGAAGCTGGTGGTTGCATATTCGCAAACTAAAACTCATATTTTATAAAATTGACCGAATTAATTAAAAGAGAAAGAGGAGTCTTTAATAAAAATTAATGGCAATATCAAGAGTGCCGCTGAAAAAACAAAAAAAAAGCAAGCACATATTTCAACCGTCGGGCGAGAATTAATATCAGGAGCATCGCAGTAGCCGTGAAAAAGAAAACACTGTCGAAAAAACCGCGCGAAGACAAATGACAAATGCGACGATTTATGAAGTACATTTTTGCCCGCAAATTTTTCTCTTCTGTTCTTGAAGACTCATTTTAATAAATGAATAAAACTATTGTTGAGAGTAACCTGGTGGCAAAATAGGAAATTATTTACTCAGATACAATCTTGAATCTCTTCAAGGTTGATAAATATTTAATGTGGAAAGATTTTGTGCTATTTGCTGAAGGAACAAGGAAATTGTTTGTTTATAAATGAATTATAAATCAGAATGAATGTGAAACGGAGGAAGTTTACAGGATAAACTACATTAATATTACATTTATTAACTTTCTCATTTCTGTTTTCTTTTCATACCATCGGAATATTTTCTTTGGAGCATATTTAAACAGAAGTAACACTTAATGTTTACAAAATAGAATTTAATGAGTCAGCAGATGTTTCGATAAAAATGAATACGATAATAAATATTTATTTAGGTGTTACATACAATATTTTATGGTTCGTCTGCATTTCAGATTTTTTTTCCTAAATGACAATTATATTTGATAACATGATAAAATTTGACAATTTCGAACTGTGCTTTCTTCTGTTGTTTGTTTACCAAATTGTTTATTGTTTTTACTTTATAAGACTAGTCCATAAAGAGCCACTTCATGGAAGATAAATAATATCATAAACAAGTTCATACTGTATACATTTGTATGTTTACCGGAATGGTTTCAGTTCGGTTAATTGGATTTTACGGGGCTGATGCTATATATTTTCTTCATTTTTCGTATTCATTTTTGAAAATTGATAGGGATGCCAAAAAAATAAAATTGGCTACTATCATTATTTTTTATTTTTATGAAACTAGGACGACTTGATAGTTTTTAAGAAAGTAAGAAAGGAAAAAGAAAGCAATCTTTCCTCGATATATGACTCAAGTATGAAATTAACTGTTGGTCGTCATACGTTCATTAATTATTTTTACGGTACTCATTTGGAAATTCCTTATTTGGCTACTTCATCATCTCTTCCGGAAACATCTTATTCGTACCGTAAAAACACATTTACCGAACTTATAATGCAAATAACTCTTATAGGTGCTTAACAAATAATTTATTTTCGAATTCATAAATAAATAAAGGAAGATAAACATGTGAATCATCTTATTCGTTCCGTAAAAGATCATTTACCGGACTTATAATGTAAAAAACTCTTATAGGTTCTTAACAACTAATTTAATTTCATATTCTTAAATAAATAAAAGATGATAAACATGCGAATAATCTTATTCGTACAGTAAAAGGTCATTTACCGGACTTATAATATAAATAACTCTGTTAGGTACTTAACAATTAATTTAATATCTTATTTATAAAAAATAAATAAAAGACGCAAAAATTGTGAAACATTTTGTTCTTACCGTAAAAGGTCATTTACCGGACTTATAATGTAAATAACTCATTTAGGTACTTAACAATTAATTTAATTTCTTATTTATAAAAAAAAAATAAAAGGCACCAAAATTTTGAAACATTGTTCTTACCGTGAAAGGTCATTTACCGGACATATATTTTAGGTATAACTAATTTCATTTCTTATTTATAAATCAATAAAAGAAGCAGAAATTGAGTAACATCTTATTCGTACCGTAAAAACTTATTTACTTTACTTTTAATGTAAATAACTCTTATATGTGCTTAACAACTATTTAATTTCATATTTATAAATAAATAAAAGACGCTTAAATTGTGAAATCCCTGTATTACCAATAAATATTAACTAGAGTTTTCCGAATCACAGACAACCACTCTTTCAGTAACCACTTCAAAAACACAACCATAATCGTGGTTAAATTATGGAATAAACTATAAACTATAGGATGCTAATTTTTGTGAGACTGAATATTATTTGGTTTATACTAATCGTATTTTGCGTCCAGTCTACCCCTGGCCTAACCCTATCACATCCCTATACAGCGTCCTAGAAACTGACCCCTGCCTCCTTAAATCCTTTGTTTATTTACTCCACCTCTAATCCTGCGCTGACCACGCCTCGCTAACCCACTAACACACACACACGTATAATGTAACCTACCCTAACCGCAGACGGGCAGTCATAGAGTCATATCTATTTCCCGCAGTCTCAGCGGACGCCTGAACTTCACCGGCCAATAGTTGGGGTGGTACAATGTCCAATTCTGAATTGTGAATTCAATTAGTTATCAAGTTCTATTGTTATCACTTGGCAATGGTGCTGAAGGGATGATAGGGTAAGACGGCTGGATAATAAGCTTCATGTCTGCAGACCGGAGGGGTGTTTTGAAGGTCCAGCAAAGGTTTATTCAAAGAGCTTAATGGGGTTTTTTTATTTTTTATAAACTTTATTTAAATTAAAGACTATCTACATTTTTAAACATTCTTAATGGGGTCTTTCATTTTTTTTTATGAAACTTTATCTATATTGAAGACTATCTACACTTTTAAAAAGTTTTAATTGTTATTCATTAAGCCACAATGATTTTTTTTTAATGTTGTGACGTCATACTAGAGGTGTTGCTGGATTTAAAACAGTACAGATTTAAATAATTTTTGTTGCATAAATGTTGTATTTTATTGTAATAATAATAATAAAATAAGTAAAAAATATATGACAACAATTATTTACAATCTGTACTGTTTTAGATCCAGCAACATAGAGAATTTTTCACGACATGGTAGGAAACCCCACCGTTCTTCTCCCGAAATAGTGAGGAAAATGTGTTGTTCCTCTCTAGAGAGGAAAATATAGAAGTGTTACCAATATGAATGTTATTTCCAAAAAATATATTATAAAAATTATAAATAAATTCCTAATTTTATTAAAAATCCTTATTTTAGTGATATACGTACATACTTTAAATTATCTTACAATTATGTCTTATATTTTTCTTTTTCTTATTAAATCACAATTTGACAACTTATTAAAGATATTTAAGATTGGTTCATAGGCAACTCTTCTACACCGCCTTGTGTCTGATAACCTAACTTTTAACGTGCCAGTCTGTCAGTTGTGTTCTCAAAGTGTATTATAGGCCCGAGCAAATCATTTTTAGAAACATGTCGTGAAAAAAATGTTGTGTCTAACACGAGAGGAAAGCTCTTCTTCCACTCTCGTTCGAAATGCCTTCGAACTTGAGGGGAAAAAGAAGCGCTTTCCTCTCTAGTTTGACAAATAACTATTACCTAACTATCCAGTAAACTGAGGATATAAGATGCATTTTCTTGCATCCGTTACCCAAACATTTCTAATTGCTTAATAAATAATCATGTTTAGTTTAGAAAATGCATCTTATATTCTAGTTCAGTAAATTCTACGGTACTTTCCTTTTGGTGTAAATAATAAATTAAAGGATATAGACGAAGAAAGAATAAACAGAAATACAATGCGTTTCAGTATTTCATTATCAAATTTTGCCTACAGTAAAGCCCACTGTTTTCGATCATACTGATGACAAATTTTCGTTGAAGAGTTCGTTATTCGCATCCATGTTCCTTCCGGTTGAACAAACACAAGATGGCAGCTTAGGGCATCCGATTTGCGGTTTCCTCGGGTCACCTCCATTGTTCCACCCTCTTTTCATCCCCTAATATAACCCAGACATCCTCCCGAGCCAGTATGCGGGTGCCACACACTCAGATATTCATACAAGCGTGGAGCGAATTGCACACTTCTGCTGATTTGTCGGAAAACTTTGCCGCACGAGATAGTTCTACTCCGCGCGCCCGGAGTCGAATCCGGAGAACTCCGGGCTCTGGAGGTCTGGAGTTTAAAGATCATAGAGCTTCAATGGAATTATACCAGCTTAAGAGAACCTCTCTCATTTTAAATATCCTTTTATTATGATATTTACATATAAAGGACTCGCACGCCTCCTAATTTGTCTCGTTCATAAAACCTTAAATTATTTACTTGTTACTGTCATCTATGTATTCAGAAATAACAGATGGCTGCCTAAAGACTTGACAGATGAGTTGGTAAAGACTTGATAGTTGATTTTATTGATCGATTTAGGCTGTAAGTGATAGTTTTTAGGTCGATAATGTAGTTTTGGATGTCGAGACCCGTAGGGTCGAGATTTCCGAAATATTCGAGGCATAAAAAATCACTTACAGTTCGAGGTTAGTAAGTTATTTTTTGCAATACCTGCGTAAATATAAGAAAAAGAAAAATAGGTATCAAAATTAACAGCTGACAGATTGAGGTTATAAATAAAATTTGAATGATATATATTTACTTACCGTCCACCATGAACGGTAAGTTTCACTTACCATCCACCGTGAACGGTAAGTAAATGATGTAACCATGAAAACCAATTGTGCAATAAAAGTTCCACTTACTGTGTTTAAATTTTGTTATTAATAGGTAACTTACAGAACAGGTATTGCAAAAAAAGATATAATTATGATGAATTAAACAGTTTTTCTTTGTATGGTTTCTACTGGGCCAAATTATATGATTTTGGGCTCACATTGGTCTATTTGAGTTACTCCACCAATGGGTAAAGTGTGATAGGGCGTAAAGTGTATCATTATTTACCAACTCACAAGAAAAGAACGCGTTATTCAATGAACAACAATCCGCGGCAATGAACACAACATATGCGCATTGTTGGTTGCCATTGCCTCGCGTTTGAATGATTTGAAAAGTTGAATAATAACAAAAGTGTTTTGCCTGTCATGGCCAACTTTTATCCCAGCGCTACTGAAGGCTGAAGTAATATCAAACATGTGCGTATTCAAATGTCACGTACTCGCCGAGCTCTGAATGTATGCAAAGTGAAAATGATTTGAAATGTGAATAAAGTAGAATTCTCAGCGTCAGCAAATTCATCTGTCATACGCCAGTGGGACTGCATGAATAGCTCGCGGAACATTTCAATGTCGGGAATGAATTCTCACAGGGTTATTGTATGTCATTTGTTTTATAGGTGATTATTGCTTCTTGGAGCTTCCGTAACTATTATTGTAATAATTGAGGAAATATTTTCGACACCTTTCACTACGAGCCCAGAATCATATTATTTGGCCCAGTTAAGGTCATAAAAAGGAAATTTGTTAATTCGCCGTATTTATATCTTAAATTCTATTATTTTTATATTCCGCACATACATATGTGTAACAGAGGTATTGTTTATGCTACGAATTATTTAGATTTTTTAACAATTCATCAACAGTAACTTGTTGATTATTTCAATGCCTATCAAGGTTTTTGGGCTTATCTTAATAAATAAATGAGATAGAGAAAATTTCATTGGAATTAAAAAGATGTAGAATAATATTACTTACAATTTTTATTTGAAACAATTTTCTGTATTTTGTTTTCATCAGATTTTAAAACAATGTTTGTGATACCAGCCAATACCTTTGGGACAAATTGTAAATTTGATATTATTTCAGTTGTTATTATTGCTTAAAATATTCTTTAATGTAACAGAATTTATGTTATAAATAAATTTAGTGCAATAAATTTTCCCTCTGTTCGTTCAGAACTATTTTTTTAAAGCTATTCTAAAAGTCTTAACTAGGCCAACTAATATGATTTTGGGCTCGTACATCCTGCAAGGGAGGTACATGAATCATAGAAAAAATTCCGTAGTGATGAATAAGCACGTTTTATGGTCCCTAGAATACGATTACCATATTTACGCAATGATTCTGTATTTTACATTTGCATCCCCTTAGGAAGAACTGATTAGTTTTTGGTGATAATCTAATGACCAAAAGTGTTGGTTTCAAATGATATTGTTTACAATTTCTGTTTGAAACTTTTTTCTCGTACTATATTAATTTTGATATATACGATTAAATTTACTGACTTGTACTTTTTGAAAAGAAATAAAACAACATATGAAAAATGTCATTTGTTGATATGTGTCATAATTGAAAAGTATACTTCAAAGAGGGATAGGTGCTTCTTAGTGTAATGTTTGATAAGAAATCTATATCATTATTCATTTTATTCTAAATAGATATTTATGTCATTTCTAAATCATAACAAAATGTAAAAAACCACATTCTCCTTTCGAGCAGTATAGGTGATAGATGCTAATTTTTGTATAATTTATAAAGAGGTGATAGGTACATGAGATTTCTATTTATTGTTCTCTATAACTTTAATTGAAAATAATTTCCGTTCATTAACATCTCTATACTACTCGTATATATTATATATTGAAATTTAAATTGATACACAAACGGCATTAAGAAAATTCAGAGGATTTAAAAAAATGTTTCATATACCATGAAGTCGAAAAATTGATAAATGATCTAATAATAATAATTACCCCTTCAGTAAACTTCAATTTAATTCCAAACTTGATAGAAATATAATTACAATTGACGGTCGCTCAAAAGTAATTTTTGATATGTTGAAAAATCTTTCAGATCTCATAGAAAAATAATTAGTCAATAGCAATATTAATTAAATAAATAAAAGTAAAGTACTGCCAACAGGCAGGTACTGTCCAACCAACCTTTAATCACTAAAATTTACTAAATATCTCTGTACATATAGATACATTTTTCTAGTTAATTCTTCATCAAGAAAATTTTTTTTATATTTTAAACTATTGTAAAAAAAAAATTGACGATCGTTTAAAATAATTTATTTATTTTTCAATTTAATTCTCCTCCCCGAAATCTTTAATTTTACACGGCAGAAACAGATTGTCACTCTCAGAAATGAGAATATTTCAAATTTCGCTCAATCCAACGAAATATTGGCGCCCAATATGGTGTCATGGCTCTGAGCCTGTAAAAAGTAAATAGGCTTCCTGTGCAGTAATTGAAAATTACTTCCTGTCATGCAAAATATCATATATATAATAGATAATAACAAAATTATCGGATATGCTGAAATAGTGATAGTGTGCCGTGGGCATTTAAATTCCAAAAATCGGAATACTCGTAATAAGTAATTGCCTCGAAAACCTGCTGCCTTGAAACTATAATAACAGTATCAACTTCCGTGTACGAAACACAAACCGAGTCACATTATCATCAGCGTAAACAGAAAAACAAAACCCGAGCAGAGCGAGCGAGTGAAGAGTGTAACATTTCGCCGGTTGTGTACATCAGAGGTGGCCGTGGCGGCCGTGGGGCCCCCGCCCCTCCCCTGACCCGGCACACACCTGTTGGAATGCAGAGCCTCCCGTAAGCGTATTCTCATACATTGCCTCCGGCCAAAACGTTACAGTCAGCCTGCAGCCCCCCAGACATTCCCTCAACGTCTTGCCGACGTTTTCCTCTTGATTATTCCGCAGGTCCGCGCTGCAGCATCTCGCAAATGGACCAGTTGCCTCTGTCTCTGTCTCACGCGCAGGATAAATGTGCTTGTTTCGCTCTAGAGAGATAAGTTTCAATAAGTCGTGCCCCCCACTTTTGTTTTAAACTCCAGCCATGTTTTGTTGTGTCTTTGTCTAGCGCGAGTGAGTCACGTAAGACCGTCTCTTGGCCGCGACTCCCGCCATTCGCCGGACAGGTGAGTTGATGGCCGCGATCTCGAATGGTTTTTAACTGTGTGGTTGCTTAAGACTACCGTTGGACAGACGCGGGATTCTTATCGCGAACCTGTTAATTATTTGTTTATTAAAACCTTACATTTCATATCGCCGCTTTGAAAACTATTGAACATCCTAAAAACAATCACAAAAGAAATTACAGATCCTTCATTCATATTTTTCTATTGCTCAACATTCCTAGGAGGTACAGGATTTAAAATACCGTGGTACTTTGATTCGGGGCCAATTCGACTTGATGCAGTCAGAATCTTTGGTTACAAGCGTAACCAAAGCGGTTTCAGAAAGGTTCTTGAATTCGCCAGAATTACATTTCAGGTGAACAAATGGTCAGCCTGTAGCAATCGTCCTGAAAATGGTTTCTTCTTCTTCTATGGTACAATAGTTCTAATTATCGTGGTATTTGATTTGGGGCTAATACGTCAGAACCTTTGGTTACTAGTGTAACTAAAGCGATTCTAATGCGATCAGAATTACAATTAAGGTGAACAAGTGGTCAGCCTGTAGCATCCGCACTGAAGATGGTTTATTCTTCTTCTATGACACAACAATCCTATGAAGAGCCTCACGTACTGTAGTACGTAACCAATTCGTTTTGGTGCAATCAGAATCTTTGGTTACTAGTATAACCAAAGCGGTTTTAGAGTGGCCAAAACTACATTTAAAGTGATCAACTGGTCAGCCACAAGATAGTTTCTTTTTCTTTTATAACAAGACACTTCTAGGAAGATCAGAGCCTTAATTCACGACCAATTCATCCTGATGCAGTCAGAATATCAATCTGTGCAACGCCCTTTGGATACTATTGTAACTAAAGCAGTATCGTAGAGGTTCTTGTGCGACCAAAACTACATAAAAGGTAAACAAATGGTCAGTCTGTAGTATCCATGAAGAATTGTAAAAGTTATTTTAGGACAGACTCAATTAAAATTTAAGCAATTACTAAATAAATGTGTGAACGAAACAAACAATTTTCGATGATATGTTTATCTGTACCATTCTGACTTTTCGTCCACTAACTCCTGTCGAAATTTTGACGGTTAGTAAACGCACTTTATGCTCGAAATATAATTCAGAATACTATTGTAGCATAGTTGAAATACTCAGAGAAGAAGGTATATTTATTTTATACAAGTTAATTTTTTATACATAATTAAACTAAATTAATTCGTGGTTGAGGTTTCCATGGAGTATCTCAGCCGTAAAAATACAAGATTTATAAACATAAGGACATCAATATATCCTGCTTAAAATAAGTGGTTTACTACAGTACCTGAAAGATACAAAATTAACATGTATCAATAAAATGAAATAACTAACTGTAAATTATACAATTATTTTATTTAAGTTCTGTAAAATATTTTATTTAAATACGTTTCGAATTATTCTACATAATTCTTCATCAGGAAAACAAATGAATGCTTCAATAATAATAATAACGCATCAAACTGTGAATCATAATATCCTTGGGTTGAGCCTCAAAGCCGACTATTTTGCAATATTAAATTTCGAAAATTTTCACCACAAAAAATTACCCTCGTGACTTTTCTACAACTACCATACTTGGAGGCCGTGATTTGACGGCTGGTAACCGCACCTTACTCGTAAAAATATATCATAATATCGAGATCTGCTTTGAACAGAGTGCCACGCCCAGAAATGGGTAAATGGCGTTATTACTTATTTGTTTTCCTGATGAAGAATTATGTAGAACCCAAATGATTTTCAAGAAAGGTTGAATTTTCTGAGATCTGCAAACGCAGATCTGTAACATAGAAATGGATGCAACCAGAATTCATTTCACTAGATGTTAATTAAATTTTCGATAAAATAACTACATTACTCTCGTTGATGCAATCCCCCAGCATCATTGGCATTCCTGGGATTGCATCAAATCTTCAGCCTCCAATTTACATAGGTCAAGACTTCACCAATTGCATTGGTAAAGGCAGCTCTAGCTCGAGTCCCTCTCCGCGCCACGTAGTAAAGGTGTATTACGGCCTATTGTGCCCCTTCCACAGTAACCGCTCTCAGCCAGGTACGCGGCCAGCCAGGTAACCGCCGTCGAGGTAGCAACGCGACCGCGGACAGTGCGCGCTAAATCCACGTAAATCGCCCTCAAAACCATCTCGAGCCACCCTCTGCAGCTGTTTGGGATGCTGACCCCAAGGAGATAACTGTTACGTGACCTGATCTTCGCGCGAGTGACCAGTGATGTGATTGGCAAGTGCTGTGTTGTGTGGTTTGGTTTAGTGTTGTCGTTGATTTGGATTAATCTGGATTTTGGATTACTTTGGACCCATCCCCACGGATCTAGAAGGTAATGTACTGGCACCAACTCTTAATTCTTCATTTTACTATCTTCCTAAAAGACATTCCAATATGCTGGTCCACTAGCATGATGCGAAGTTTTACTTCTATGATTTTTCTAAAAGTGACAGAAACGGGTGATGAAGAATCAAATGGATTATCAAACTTTTCCTAAAAGAACTATCTTCCTAAAAGATATTCGAATGTGCTAGTCCTCTGGCAGGTTGCAAAGATTTTACTTCTATGGTTTTTTAAGAAGTGACCGAAATGTGTGATCAAGTAACAAACCGATTATCAAACTTTTCATAAGGTTACACCCTTCCTAACAGTCATCAGTATGCCTGGTTTACATGGCTCTTAAAATTTACTTTGCTTTTATTTTAAGAAGTGACCGAAACAGGAGGTAAAGACAATAACCTCTGTTTGACAAACTGATTCCTCAATTTTTCGTAAGGTTACATACCAATATAGGTACTTTCCCTAAACTCCTAAGGGATGTTTCAAATTTTACTTTGATTTTGTTTTGAATGTTTTTTTTAAGTAACCGATCTAAGAGATCAAGACACCAACGTCTTTTTGATCAGCTGATTCTCAATCTTTTCCAAAGACTACCCTTCTCTTAAAATACACTCTATTGTGATGCAGTGAATATTACTTTAAAGTTATCCAATGTTTTTGTTTTTTATTAATATTAACAAGTTAAAATGTTAATAAAAATACTGACTGCATTCCAGTAGTTTTCTTGTTCTATTAACTTACCAGTAAAGAAGATATTCATTATTATACTTTTATGGTAAAATTTTCGATAGGGAGTTATCAACTGATACATACGTACGTTTTGAGGTTCATAGAAAACGATTTGACTATTTTCACAATGACGTCAGGTTTATTGAGATATCTTACTAAATAAATGAGTAAACTTTGTTATAATCAATTTTCTATATTTTGTACCGTTCCAAAATAAAATTTTTGGGAGATTATGTAATGTCCACATCATATTTTATTGACAATATCATTTTAAATTTTGTGTATAGATGGATCTTGATTAGATTTTGGTAGTAATCTATCAACCAGAAGTGGTAGTTTACATGTAGACCTATCAGGTTTTTTGGGAATGTCTTAAGTTAAGAATGGATTCAAGTTAATTTTGTTATATTTAAAATGATGTAGAATTGTATTTGGTACAATTTATATTTGATAAATTTTAACCTATAATTTGCAGCATTATGAAATTAAAATTTGTGCGAAGTTATCAAACTTTTCGTAAATTTACTCCCTTCCTAAAATAATCCTCAGGATACTGCAAATTTTCCTGTGACTTGCGCTTTGATTTTGTTTTAAAAAGTGACTGAAACGGCTGATCAAAAAACAAGCTGGTTCTCTAACTTTTCGAATGGTTACTCTATCCTTAAAAAGAATTAAATATCCTGGTGCTTTTGGATGCTGAAAATTGTATCTTTAGGTTTTTGTTTCAGTGGTGTTTAAGGGGTGACCAAAACACGTGGTCAAGACACGAACCCTTTTTTTACTAGTTGAATATTAAACATTCTCCGATTTACTGGTGCACCGTCAGTTATTTTAACATTGTTTTTAATTTCCGCACTAATATATAATAGAGTTATAACGATTGGTCAAAATTTTCAATAAGATAAGCAGATTTTGGAATCTCTAGAATACGATTTCACTAATTTCAGGACAACGTCTGTGTAACTCAATTTAATGAAGATATCATTGAGGACCTATCAAGATTTTTGAGCACATCGCAGTAAATAATTGAGCTATAGTAAATGTATCGATTTTGTACCATTTAATAGTTGCTTAATAGGGAGGTTATGTGTTGCTAACATCAGATATTTTTTTATTGTATTTATCATTTACATTTTGTCAACGTTACTACAAATTTCGAAAGATCTGAACAATAATTTTTGTACCTAGTATGAATGTTGCAAATGAAACAATTAATAATAAATACTAATGTCTTTAGAGGTTGTTATTTAACGGCACTACACGCCCAAAAATATATCATATTTCATGATGTGCTCCCAGCAAAGTGCCGCATCAAAAATATAAGAATGGCTATATTTTGTACCAAATAATATAGCATCAGTTATCTGCGATACACAGGTTCATGGTTTTATGTTTTGCTTCCCTCGTAGGTCTCCCAGATGTTACAAATTTGAATCAGCTACATTTTAATTTTCTGTCCTCAATTCCTCGAAAAACCGCATCCACTTTTTACAAATATTTTTTATTATATCCGGTTTTAATCATATTATTAATCATGTAAATAAAAACATGCTCGTTTCAAATATGGTGGTGGCTAGTACGACTAAGTAACCAGTTTGCGATCTTCTAAAAAACCATAATCTCAAAATAACTTCAAGTGTAGAGTGTGTGTGATTTCATACACACTAGACACAGATTTTAAGAATATCGAAACTATATATTTACTTGTTTCTTGACAATACATACGTACATACATAACGTCACACTATATTCCAGTCAGTATTCAGTAGGGTAGCACGAACCCAGAAACACAGACAACCAACAACCAATTTCTTTCAAACATTTCTGTCCTAACACACCACTTTGCTTTGTTCACTCTCGGAATTATTTGTTCACGCAACAAACCATCAATCATACCTAACTCCCCGAACGCCCGCGCAATCGTTCACCTTCAATCCCACCCGCATATATTATTTTCACCTTTGGAGATGGTTAAACCACCTCAACTGTCTCACTCCCACTTTATTAACAACATTCTTCTTAATTTCACATTCACCATAAACCAATTTATTCTGGATACGATCACGTCTCCTTTCAAATATCTCATTTCTACAGCAGTTATATGTCGTTCATGCTTCTTCATCCACACCCAACATTCAGAACCATACATCAATGTAGGCACTAACACATCATTATAAACACTCCTTCGAGCATCTCTAGATACATTCACGTTTCGAGCAAATATACCCAGAACACCTTGCACCCTGCAGACCATCCATCCCTCGAAAACATACTACCCAAATATACAAATTCATTCAATGCATATTATTCGTAAATAACTGTCAAGTCTGATTATTGCGTACTCAATTCAAGTTTTATGTGTTATGTATGAGATAATTTTCTTTGCAGTCTGCAGTTCTTTGATGACTTGGTAATTTTCCCAAGGCAAAATCTTTGTTGCGTTCTGCGACACAGCGCAGCAAAACTCGCTGTCAGGTTTTTCATTTCGCCGAGAGAACAGTTCTGGTTGTAGATTTATGTCTTTTACAGGGTTCGTCTGACCGACATGTACAATAGGCCATTGTGTCATAGGGACCATAACTTTCTGCGTTCAAAATTCCCATTGGCAATATGTTTCTTTACATGGAATTCTTTTGTCAATTCTACGATTTATTATTACTAAAGAATTTAGCCAAATCAGCAAACTTCAATTATATAGAGTAGTCGTGCGTAATTTCATTATGCAATATTTCCCAGTGGCTGCTAAAATGTTGGTAAGATTGGTTGGTAATATTTTAACTAACAAAACATTTTGAGTATTTTATATTTAAAAAATGTTTTCTTAATCATGTCAGGTACTAGTTTAGAATGCTAAGCCCTAAGGTATTTATTTTTTATGGTCGAATAAAAAATATTAACGACCGAGAATAAAGTCGCTATTTCTTCCCAGGGAGAATTCTTGAAGTTAACCACAGAATTATGTACTTTACAAAATATAATTTTTTACTGCTCCCCAACAAGTGATAATAAACATGAATAAGGAAGTCATAAACGTGCGGTTTCTTTACACCTGAAGAGAAGGTGTCACCATAGACCTTACTGCATGGACAGCAAAACGTATATCGTAATGTTTAGTTTCGTAGGAGGGAAATGTTTTGTAGCATTCTTTGCGAAATATTTGTAGTTTAGGTTAGGGTTCTTTACCTAAGCGTGGGAATTTTTAAGACCAGCACATTTTTACTTCTCGCACATATACAGGGTGGTCACAAACTCTGCTGGTCATAGAATTTTACTTCACTAATCATTTTACACGAAAATGTTTCAAACAATAGTTGAAGAGATTTAATATTTGCATCTGAATCAATGAACAAATTTTATTTTACTTATTCCATCCATTTTTTGTGTAATATTCTGCTTGAAACAGATCATGGTATGTTATATATTTTCCCTGATACACTGGAAGTAAATTACTTCCAGTATTTAATCGCGCTAATATGTAATGGGGTAAATTAATAACAAAACAATATAGCTTGACGATCGCTTACCGCTTGGGAAATGTAATATGAACGTGGTAAGAAAGGAATGTTTCCGTTATAAGATTTGAACTGTGTATTATTATTATACAGGTACGTGTAGTGCTATAGAAAGGATAATTTAAAACGCATTAATACAAGAAGTACTAATTATTCCTAATTATATTTCGGATGTAAATAAGATTCATTTGATTAAAAAACATGACTTGGTGTTTTCCAAGGTCGTGGTTGATGGATGATAGACTACAAGTACTTCTTTAATAATGACATCTTTCATTTATTTCGTTATAATTTTGGGCCATTTTTTGCACTCTTTTTGGAGCAACAAACATTAGTAAATGTAGCGAATAGGGATTTCAATAATATTTTTCTTATATTTTTATACTTTACAACGAAAGTACAAAAGTGGTTCATAAATTATTAATACTTGCGATAAGACCCATTTGGGTACCTACCTAAATGTTAGTATTTCATGATATATCAATTAAATTATGATTATTATTTATTAGAAAAATTGTAATACGGACATGGGAAATATTTGACATTCCATAAAACAGATCTAGATTTATTTATTACAGTGTTGTATTGTTTTCTGTGGAAATTTAGTAGAAGATTGTAATGATATTAAGGCGAATTTGAGAATTCATTTCTTTCCATTTACTTCTCTGAAATAATAGGTATTTACTTTACAAGTGGGCAAAGTAAGGAATTACCCACGAGGGAAACTTTAGCACAGGAAGCCGAAGACTAATTGTGATAATTTTATCGAGAGGGTATTCCACTTTTCCCACGCGTGAAGTATAACGTTTTATTCAATATCTCTTAATAAATGCAAAATTTATTGAAGAAATATTATTTGACAGTGACATATGCTTTAAATTTTCTAAATTATAATGTCAATTGAAGTAGTTACCAAGATGTTGTGTGTTACTATAATTGTGACTAGTGACTTTTCTCAAAATTATATATACTAGTGGGCAATCTGTTACTTTCCTTGCGTACAAATCACCTCAGTTATGGGGCATTTATTGAGATGTGTTGGATAAATAAATTAATCTAAATCTGTTTCCTAAAATGTCAAATATTTATCGTTTTTTTTTTATTTTAATTATGGGGCATTTATTGAGATGTGTTGGATAAATAAATTAATCTAAATCTGTTTCCTAAAATGTCAAATATTTATCGTTTTTTTTTTTTTATTTTAATTTGATTTACATATCGTGAAATTCGAATATTTAGCTACATACCCAAATTGATCTTATTGCATGCATTTTTAAATTCTGAATTACTTTATTATTTACGCTATTGCTGTAAGGCAAATAGGTAAATAGATACCTACAGCAATATCAATTCAACAGCCTGTGTACCAAATACATACATATGTTATTGAAAGAGTAATTAATGAATTAATACAATAAATAGATACATTTCGACGCCAAAAAATTGCTAAATAATCGGTTCAATTCTCTAACAAAGTTGTTATCGTAGCAACTTGCTAATGGTGGCCTAAATGGTTCAAAATATTTTTGTACAAGCAGACATGTACTTGAATGAGTATTACTGCTATTTTCCTATATATTATCAATAAAACATAACATACATATTTAATTCAAAGTATCGTTCTCTTCATGAAGAAGACCTACCATTTTGGAATCTCTCGAACGAGCACGTATCATAAATAATAAAATCCGCATTAAATTAAAAATTCAGCAGGCTGCAGTCTTCGCCATGCACCGTTTCGCTCGACATCCGGAGCCAGTAAACCATATCCGGAAACCAGAACTGCATGCAACACGTCCGTTAACCAGCCAGGATATTGCACCTGGCGCCCCCGCCACACACGGCCGCCGCTGAATTATTTGAAATTGAGTGTTTTGACATCTGTTACTCGAGTACTGTTATGTTCACTTAATGCTGATGCATTGAAGAATATTACCAGAGAATAATGTAACTGTAGTTTAATGGAGATATTGACAACCTGCTGTTCGTTTTATTGAGGATGTAAGAATTCTGCGCGGTTTATTGTGATTGATCTTAGCATGTTTATTAGCCATCTGTTAATGTTTTAATTATAATTCTCTATAACCACTGTGCGACCAACGAAAAATATTAATTCGTATAAACTAAATATACTCAATAGTTCTTCATTATTAAGTTGAATTATCTTTTAGAATTCATCAACAAATGAGTGATTTTTACTATAGGTATCTCATTTGCATGTTTATTAGACTGTCAGTCAGTCAGTCCAGTAAATGGGACTTTACAGTATTGTAATTTTTGCGGTACTGTATTGTTGCTAAGCAATATTTTAATAGGATTTGATCTACAATCGGGCCTATTCTCTAAAAAAGTTGTTACTGTAGCAACTTACTAATTGTGACCAGAATGAATAGTTTTTTGATAGCTAATGAAATATTCCCCATTAATCATGAATGTCGAATGAAAGGTGGGTGAGATTGAAGGTGAGCGATTGCGTGGGTGTCCGAGGAATAACTGGTTGGGTATGATTGATGGTTTGTTAAGTGATCGAATGATTCCGAGTGTGAAGAATAAACGAGCATGTATGAATCGCACTATGAATGTGGACGAGGCGAAAGTGATTTGTCAGGATAGGAATGTTTGGAGGAGATTGATTGTTGGTTGACTGTGTTTCTGGGTTCGGGCTACCCCACTGAGTGGGATATATAACAATGTATGTATATATGTATGTAAATATGAAATTTTGATGTGATTTTGTCACCATTAGCAAGATGCTGCAAAATTCGTTGGAAAAATGGTCCGATATATAGTTTTCCGCGTTCTTTTTTTAATAATGTTGTTAGAAATGTTAACAAAACAAAATTGGTTGTTATTATTTTTTTTTAATTTTTATTACATAAGAAAGGTAGAAAAAAAATTCGTTGTACGTTATACTCATTTAGAAGTTCATGTTGTAAAAACTCATTTACCGAACTTATAACGAAAATAATTAATTAATTAATAATATATAGTTTCGAATTACTGTACGTAATAATTCTTCATGAAGAAGACAGGTAAACAAATTAAATAAATGAATAGAAACAGTAACTAATTGACAACAATTATAATTTATAAAACAGATGAAGCCATGTCTTGTTCAACTCGTAGCCTTCATTCTGATTCACTGTAGATTTCTATAGCTTCTCTTATGAGTCTGCCATTGGCAAATTTCGATCTTGCTATAATTTATGTTCCTTCAAAATTTATTTCAATAGCATGACTATCCACAGCAGATTTGTTAAGACTAATGGCTCGATTGTGTTCTGTAATTCTTGTTGTTATCGTTCTGCTAGTCTGTCAAATGTAACATTTTCCACATTCACATGGAACTTTGTATGGAAGCGGAATAACATCCTTCGAACTCTTCAACATACTTTGTAATTTTAAATGTTATTTCTGGACAGTATTCTTCTTTGGACCTTTACCTCTGAAATTTCCTGCAAACTTTACGAATTTCCGTGGTCATGTTAATTTTTGAAGGTTCTTCCATTTAATACATTTATAAAAATAATAATTATTGTGTTTCGTAAACATCTCCGCCCTGACCTTCATGCAGCGAGGCTAGTTGCGTGAGAGTTCGCTCAGTGAATAATTCAGCAAATCACATAATTAATGCACGAATGTTTACATGAATAATTTCAATACAAATTAGCCTCGTCCATGGGTCTCGTGTCGACCATTAATAATACGCCGATGTAGAGCTGTTGCTGTGTTGCTATAGAAACCAAGACACATTCATGTGTTACTGTACACGTGTAGAAGTGTGGAGAGAAACTTTATTAAGACAGACTACTCAAACAAGAAAAAATAAATAGTTTTCAAATTAAACCCCGACGTTTTCTTTAAATATACTCGTATACTTGAAGGTGCATAAAATTGAACTATGAACTAAAGAAATTAAGTAAATACTTGAAAACATCAGGAGATTGAGTGATTGGTTTCATATAGATGGTATGAAAAAGGGTTGTGGAATATCTACATGATTATTTAATTTGTATATGGATGTGTTGTTGAGTAAGGCATTGAATGAAACGAATGGTGTACGTATTGGTGGACTTATAGTGCCTGCGTTAGCTTATCTGGATGATGTTGTTGTATTGGATGAAACTGAGGAGCAATTTAGAAGAATGATTGTGAGTATAAATGAAGTAGGGAAAGGTTTAAATCTTTTATTGAATGTCGATGTATGTAAAATATTGGTGTTTGACAACAATCATTTGGTGACTGTAATGTTTCAGTGAATTTGTATATTTGAATAGTATGTTTTCGAGGGATGGACATAGTGAATAGAAGATTGAAAGGCGGGTGTTTGCATGGTGCAATGAATTGGGTGCTCTGCGAGGTGCTCTGGGTACATTTGCTCGAAATGTGAATGTATGTAGAAATACACGAATGAGTGCATATAGTAATCTTTTACTGCATACATTGATGTATGTTTATGTATGGTTACGAGTGAAGAAGCATGAACGACGTATAACTGCTGTGCAAGTGAGGAATGAATGTGTGGGTATATGAAACGTGATTGTGTCTGAATACATTGGGTGTACGGTGAGTGTAAAATTGAAATGAATATTGTTAAAATAATTGAAATTAGTCAATTGAAGTTGTTTGACTATCTTCAGCGAATGTCGAAGGAAAGGAAAAAAAAAATGTGTGATCCAAAGTGGCAAATCTTCTTTAAAGATCAAAGGTGTTATTTAAGAAAGCTACCATCAACAATCATTCGCCACCCTTTAATCCACTTCGGTGGAAAGTTATTCAAATTGCTTGATAGAATTCTTCACACTGTTTTCCATTTCAACCACCAATTTATGGTTTCCAGCCACGCAATCTATACCTCTAGATATTATCTAATCAATATCAGGTCGCAGAATTTCATTAGCTTCGCGTTGAACAATACGCAAAGTAATTACAAACATAAATAACATAGAATCACACATCCTATCCTTCCTCGCCCAGAGGTACAGTCACGTTAAAATCTTGCCCTGGGCGGCAGCAACTAATGATTTAACATGATTCTCCGCGGCATCGCCTCTCTAAAGCGCCCCCCTTGGGGAAATAATTCCAATTCCGTTCGCGCGGAGACACGGATACCTGGAAGTCCTAAATTGTTGAATGTATGCTGATTAAAATGTGCAAGAACTTTCTACCTACGAAGGTTTTTGTCATTAGGTTTGTAATTTTCGGAGATTTAAGGAATTGTGGAAACCATTATTGGGATATTTTCGCGGTATTTGTTATTCAAATTAAGGAATTTACATTTTACCCAATTAAGCTGAAATAACTTTGAAACCTGCCCATTTTTAATTGGGTGTTATTTGCTGAATTTAGAGGGTGATTTTAAATACAGGGTGTAATACTAAATGCGGGCCATAGGCGTTTACCATGGGAAAACAGTCTTCCCAATTTATTTTAGCGATAAGTGCTTCAAATAACTATGGGTTATAAATGTAGAAATTAAATATAAAAATTTACAAAATTACTAATTAGTGTTCAAATTTTTTTTAAGCTGCATTATAATAATAATAATATTCCATTACTGGAATGACCTTCTAATAGTCCCAATTTAACCCCAATCGAAATTTTGTTCATAATTAATTTTTCTCGACCAATGTGGATCATCAAGCGAACTGCCGGACAGTTGACATGTAGTCAGTTGTTATTGTACATTTTTATGTTGACGTTCTTCAACGAATTTCGATCTTTTTCAAAAGTGATTTCCTAATTTACAGGAGTAGAAAAATTATAGTGTTATATTATATATATTGTAATTCGTAAATGGTGACAGTAAGAGAAAAATTGTCATTAAACCGTAATTTACTGTGATATTTCAAAATAACTTGATAGGGCTTCAAGTAAACTACCACTTACGATTATGTAATTATCACCAAAAACTAATCAGATTATCCCAAGGGGATACAGTTGATATATGCAGAATATGGAAATTTTCTGTTCATTAGTTTTTAAGAAACTGTGGCTACAGAGATCCATACAGACCGACAGACAGACAAACAAACTGACAGACATAAAGACATAAAGTCACACACACAGACATCATCGAGAAACTAGTAAAATCGTATTCTAGGGACCCTAAAACTTGTTCATCCACTGAAAACTCACTACCGAATTTTTAGCATGATTCCTAAACCTTTCTTACAGGATGTGGCAGAAGGTAAAAAATTTGTCAGCTGTTATAGTTTGTTTTCTAAGTTTTATTTAATTGCACAATTTATTGATTATAAAATACACTTTATACGCATTGGCTGGTACCACAAGCTCTGTTTTTGGGTGTTTTAAGATAAATGTTTTAGCTTTGGTTTAAGCGCTGTACAATTTTCTAAAATTATTATATAAAAAAAATGCTTCGAATAGAAGTTAAAGGGTAATTTATTATCTGCCAATTTTATTTGACTGACGCTAAAACACTTCTCTTAAATCACCAAAAACCGAGTTCGTAATACTAGACATTATATTTGTTTTTCGACTTTTGTAAAACATTTAAGACGGGCGAACCCATGTACCTACCAATGGTTTGATTGGGTTAAACTAAAAACTAGGTAGAAAAGAACAGATTGAGAAGTGCTCAGCAAAGTAAAAATGTGTAAACTTGAAATTTAAACGAAGTCAGAAAAGATATTTGTGTAGTTTGAGAGTTTTACACCCACTTCTATGGTCACGTGCTACTTATGTTTAGAAAGTCTCGAGTCGAATAGAAAACAGAAATTATGCGCCAGCATACAAATAAGGTAGAAAAATAACAACAGACCAGCATACTTCCACACTCTAAACATTCACATTCATGAGGGGGGCAGTCTGTATATTGTGCATGTGTATTGTTATGTACATTCGCCCGATAGTAAAACCAGAACAGCGAAAATAATCCGCTGAATACTCGCGAAGAGAAAACAGACAATGTTATCGTGCGCTCTGAATACATTTTTACCTAGTTTCTTTGTAATTGCGCATTTCAATATTGTTTCTTGTGTGATACAATGCAGAACTTTTAAACATTCGTCTTCATCTTTCTACTATTGTTGAGAGTGATTTTAATTTACCTACACCTTCTATCAGCGCTGTCAGTGTTGTCAATGAACCAATCTTAATTATGAAATAAAGTTGCCAAATTGTGATTTAATCTAGAAAAAGAAAAATATAAGACATTATTGTAAGACAATTTAAAGTATGTATATCACTAAAATAAGGATTTTCGATAAAATTAGGCATTTATTTATAATTTTTACAATATATTTTTTGTAAATAACATTCATATTTGCAACACTTTTATATTTTCCTCATTAGAGAGGAAAAACACATTTTCCTCACTATTTCGAGAGAAGAACGCTGGGGTTTCCTAAAAAGAGAGTGAGAATAAATTGAAAATAATTTGACATATCTTTCGAAAACTTGTTGCCAGGCAATAGCCACGAAAGCCCGTATGGCTTTCGTGGCTATTGCCAAATGGCGATAAGTTTGAGAAAGATACTGGAGAATTATTTTCTAATTTATCGAACTCTCGAATTTAGTTAGATTATTTTTTGATTTCTTCATCAGGCACGCCACTAAATCTATTTTTTTGCTCATTCTTATTTGTGTTGATAACTATCTGACATCTGTCAACAAAAACAAAAAAGCTACACAGAATATTTTCGTGAATAGTCCCAAGAGCATTTTTCTCAGTATAATTATGACATTATTGGTTAAAACAGACATGTGACATACAATGAAGCATTTCATTGGTTTTAAGAAACGTCAATAAATAATCATCATAATTTAGAGACGTTCACTGATGAAGAAATAATTCGAATGGTTACTTGGTAGAATTCTGGTCATAGTTTGATAAATGTTTATGACATGTAGTAGTGACCCACTTTTTCCAAGCCATTTTGCCTAAAAATTCTTTTCCCAGAATATTATTTCCCAACAATAATACTTTCCTAAATAACTTTTTCTAAAGAAATAAAGGAATTCCAAAATTTATTCATTAATTTTAATATGCAGATTGAATATGGGTATGTTCAAGGAAAAAAAGTTTTGGCAAATATACAAAATTGATTAAGAAAAATTAATAGGTCACGATTCAAGTTCCAAGGTACTTGAGGGCCTGGTTTGCTTAGACCTGTCGTACCGTAGATGATAACAATAGTCCCTCTAGTATTACAAAGTCAAATGAATTCGCTAGTACTAAAAACAGTGTATGCGATCTAATACCTAGTGTGTGTGGCATCTTGGCAAAGTAGACGCGCGGCTTCAGAAGTAGAACTTCATTGTAAAAACTCCCCGGTAAATGAATTCGCGTGTGCTGCGTTTCTTATTACTCGGAGTAATTACAGTGCAATTATCCTCCACCTAGTGCGTCCGCACTGTCTGCAGCAATACAGAGTCAAATCAGCGACCAGAACGAAATTCCGCGCATTGAACGAATTGCACTGCTGCGTTAATCATGTTAGCTGATAGGTTATTATGTCGGGAAGAGCGTGTTATTTACGAATAATTCCGTTAATAGCGAAGCAATAATATGCAATTTGTTTTATCACATTTCAAACGAAATAAAGAAAGGAATTTTTGCCATTGAACATCAAAGGTATGGCGTCGAAATTACATTCGCAGCTTGATGGATTTGGCTTTTACCCTATTTTGTTGGAGTAATGACAGAACAACCGTGGCAAACTTCTAGAGCACTTTCGATAATAATTCCATAGCCGGAGACTCATCGTGTCATTAAAATACCCTAGAAATCTCTTAAAAATGGAACATGTTCTAAGACCACTTTAATAGTGAAGAAAAAATTGATGTAAAATATAAACGACACAACAATAAATTGACAAGAAAATGTTACCAATGTATTGATCAATAAATTGCATGTGGTACAACAGACAAAAAACATCCGAAAGGGATATAAGGACCACTTGATACAACTAAATAATAATCGGCGGTTGTTTCTTTAAAGTTTTTACATCAATGCTGATAGTAAATCTATTAACATCAAGTCAGATTTTAACCAAAGCAGAACGATTTACCCTAATCTTGAATTGACAATTTAGAACCGAGTTCACGCAAGAGGTTTGTACAATATTTTTTGTACGAAAAGTACAAACCTAATAACAGTCCATACAAAGAAATGAAGTTCTTCAAGTAGTTATTTTGATAATTGTCAAGGTTGCACTATAAATATAAATAAACAAATTAATTTCTCTAATATATTAAAAAACAATTAAAATATTTATAATATTTACCGTATTCACTTGTAAATTTATTATATGTTTATTTATATTGAGATAACTAACATTACATTTGTAGGTTATGTATTTTACAGCTGTCATATCGGGCAGATTTTATTGCCAACATTGGTAACCAAATGCACTAAATTTATTATTTTTAAATTCAATTTCATTCTTATTCCATCATTGTTCATATTAATATTGTATAAAGGAATGTTTGAAATACTATATTATTTTATTATAAATATAATTTATTAATAAACGCTTTAGAAATAGGAATGTGCTCGTCGTAATTTCCCGGTTGTCTATCTGGTGGAGACTTGGGAAATGGACATTTCGGACGTTGCTTAGGCAACGCTAAACATCACATTTCAATGTATGAGTACAAAAAATTGTTTCATAGTCCCTTGTCCTTTTCTAATATACTTTCTATAAAAAGATACAATTAAAAATCTAATTAAGTACGATGAAGAAGTTTAATTAAAAGATTCCGTAAACCTGTTTTCTCACCGACCATTTTTCTCACAATTATTAATAAAATACTCAGAAATATCAACAAAAACTCCATTATATTGTTGTGGAGCCCACACATTTCATTATTATACAACATTTACTTCCCAAATTGAAATAAATTTCGTTGGCAGCAACAAGATCTCCTCTGGTTATTTCCACGTCATGTGAAACGTCTGTTCGTGCGTTCGTGCGGTTTGGACGTTTGTGTGTGATTTATTAGTGTGTGTTTCTTAGTTATATCTCATAAATATTTCTTTCGTCACCAATAGCACGCATTTGAAATAAATCTCTTAGAACAGAGCCAAGTTATCAGCTGTGAGAAACGAGACACGGTTTTTTGAAAGTACCCAGGGCCAACGAACATTTTATTAATTTTGTTTGAGTGCCCGTCAATGTCTTCAACTTCAAGGAGAGAATTAACAGACGCAAATAGAGCCATTACTCATTTTTATTGCTCTTTTATCAGTTACATTCAAGAGCAATTATAATACTTTACTTTGCTCTGATGCATTTAAAACCAACATTTCAAGTATTTCAAATAGTACAAAATAATTGTAGTAGTAGTTGTTGTATTCTTTAAGGAGCGACAATACAATTGGCAATTTCAGACATTGTTATATTTACAGAACATTCTATATAAAAATGTTGAAGCATAGGAAAGGTTTTATTAATTGAAATATAATTAACAATTAACAGCAATAAAATATAGGAGCTGTGTCTGTGGATGACAACAGAAAGAAAACGAATGTTTCATGCCAAAAGATGACAAATAACATTTGGATAGTATGTTTTGGAGAGGGATGAACATATTGACCGGGAGATTTAAAGGGGAGTGTCTGCAGGGTGCAAGGTATTGGGTGTTCTGGGTACATTTGCTCGAAACGTGAATGTATCTAGCAATGCTCGCTTTAGTGTTTATAATGGCGTGTTATTACCTACATTGATGATTGGTTCTGAATGTTGGGTGTGGATGAAGAAGCATGAACGACATATAACTGCTTTAAAAATGAGATATTTGAGAGGAGTGTGTAAGTATACGAGACGTGATCGTGTCTGGAATACATTGGTGTATGGTGAGTGTGAGATTGAAAAGAATGTTGTTTAGAAAATGGGAGTGAGTCAGTTGAGGTGGTTTGGTCATCTTCAGCGAATATCGAATGAAAGGTTTGTGAAACTAATATATGCAGGTGAGATTGAGCATAAACGATTATGTGAGATCAGAGGAATATGTGGTTAGGTATGATTGATGGTTTGTTGAATGAACGAATGATTCCAAGTGTGAAGAATAGACGAGCACTATAAATGTGGTGTGTCGTTATAGGAATGTTTGAAGGAGATCATTAAAAATATAATATTTTCCAAGTGTTTAATGATGCTTTTCGCATTAGCTCGCCCAAGAAGAATTTGCTAAAACATTCAACTACAACCAAACTATATAATATAAGATGCTTATCTTGATTTCGCCAGAGGTCCTATCAAATTTGTACTAATTGGGATTGGCTAAGAATTCTTAGAATCTTATAATAATAAGCTATGTATTGGATATTTAAAAGAAGCCTTATTAAATTGTAAGGATCAGGCCTGATTTCGCTTAATAAATTGACGAAAGATTACTGTGAAATAATCACAAATCAAATATAAAATCTGCGCTCCGATGAACTGCATTGCGTATCAGCAGCTCTAATAAACTAACGTATGCAATGATCAATGCAAACAACCCATATTCATGATCATTGATTAACGTAACACGTAACAGTTAGCGTTAGTAGGATAGATGTTAGCACACGGCTTATTTGAGTGATGGAGTCTGACAACCCGCTAGTAATGCGCAGTGTATATTTCATCTTCATTGATGAGTTACGTGTTTACAAAATTAAACAGAGCGTACTATAGCCTTCACTGCAATAATTAGCACTGCGTCAATGCTGCTGGTATAGCCCGTTTTGATATCTGGTGAACTACTCTTACTTACTGTTTTATGACGTAGTACGAGCCCAGCCCAAATGTATTCGTACAACCTGAAAAATATACTTTAATCAAACATAATTATTATTTTTTCTCGCTGTTATTGTTGCTATACAAGTCTAAATTATTACGTCATGTATGTATTGCACTGTATTCTTAGGTAAATGATAATTTTTCGACCCATATTTATAAGATTTACTGTCTTAATGAGATCACAATACTTTTTCGTAAATCCGAACTTAACACACTTCCACGAACCATAATGAAAATATTTTTCAACCATATTGAATATGCAATGATTAAAAACAATATTCAATTACTTATTGACTAGATTTTTGCGCGGGTTTATAAACTAGATCTGTTTTAATGAAAACAAAAATATTTGACTCATATTAATTATTTCTGAACCGCGCAGAAAATATTCTCTTAATAAATAATATATTCAGATTCAATACACTCTGAAAGTATTATTTATTAAGAAATTTCTCAGTAATAATATAACAAGAGAGTGAGAATAAATTTAAAATAATTTGACAGATCTTTCGAAAACTTGTTAACAAATGGCAACAAGTTTGAGAAAGATGCTGGAGAATAATTTTTCTAATTTATCGAACTTTCGAGTAATATTTAATAAGATTATTTTTTGATTTCATCATCAGGATTACTGAAATTATTGTGTTTTTAACATTAAAACAATGTAGCATTAGTTTTCGAAAAAAAAAAAATCATAACTCCGTCATTTTAAATAATATCGCTAAACATTATTTGAAACTAATTGATTATAATAATGCAGATTATCAAAAAAAAAAAAAAATAAAAATTATCTCGATATATATTCCCTATTCAAAAAATTTTGAAACCGCTTTTTCCCCACTTTAAAACAATAGAAGCTTAAAACTTTTCAACCAGTTTTACACAACTTTTCAGTCGCCACAATTTGTTTCCTTACCATTTCCTTAAATTTTCAATAATAAAGGAGCTAATCTAGTGAGAAGAATTCACATCCTGTATATTTGTATTTACATTAAAACAGATCTAATTTATTAGTTATCAGCTACAACAGTTACCCATTTTAGTAGTGGTAGGCGTTCCAACCTAGTTATGAAGTCAAGTGAATCCACTATACATAAAAACAGTTAACTATACAATGAAAGCGGTCTTAAATGAAAGGCTAAACTTGGCGGAAAATCTAAATTAAATCTGTATCAGAATTCAGACTGTGTATGACTTAAACGAATTTGAATGAAAATATGTTTTAATTAGAGAGACTTGTTCGAGTTGTAGTCGTGTTTCCTGTTAGGAAAATTTGTAATTTCGCGCAAATGCAACATGCATAATTCAGCTACACTTGTTCTTGACTTCTTGTTTTGCTTCCAACGCCATATTTAATTTAGATTCCGTTATCGTCCTGAAAGATTAAAAACTTCTGTGCATCATGGAATCCTTACAAATATTTTATTAACCGTTAACATTTTTATGTCCTTTTAACCGACGAAATGATTATTTTTTATTGAAGTTGGTTGAAAAAAATCCACTCTTAAGTGTAGAAAAATAGGTGGCTACAAAAAATTTAACCGACGAAAAGGGAAACGGAGCAACAAAAAACAAAATAAACCTTTTTAGTTTTAATAACTAAGCTAAGGTCACAGAGACGTTAAATTTCTGTTTATATTTATTGGCGTGTAAGATTTGCAATAGAATAAATTGTTTTAATGGAATTTACGCAAAACTACCCATATTAATATAATATAAAATTTGTATGTCAACCGTCAGTTAGACTATAATTTATGATCACAAAATGGTCTCCTCATAAATCTTACAATCCATTCTCTCTCTCCCTCTACTGTCAAACATTATCTATTGAGCTAATACCAATCAATATCAATTCGCTGTATAAATCTTCATGATCTCATTGCTAAGAACTGTAACGTATTTATAAACATAAATAACAATTTATGTATTCGCATTACGATGAGAAACATAACTTTATTACCGGTATAAAATAAAAACGAAACATAAAAGTTTATGTTGATAATTAACCGCTGTTACTACGCCTCAACTATGAAATTTTGTAATTAAACTGTTCGCTAATTGATCATAATTACAAATTATCCTGTCGAGAGGAGAAAGTTTTAACATCCTGCGAAAAGATAAACATACTCGTATTCATTGCCGTAGAGATCATATCGTAACCTTTTTTTTTTTATTAAATTAACACCTTGACAAATAATTATTTTTATTTCTCTACTATAATTTATTGTAAATAATTAAAAATAAATATGAGAGAAGTTACAAAGTTATACTTTTCTGTTATGAAAGAATTATTATGAATTGCAGCTATGCCATGGACCAACACTATCTTGAACGCATATTCCTTCAAAAAAGTAGTTTTCAATTATGACAAATCAAAATGCACAGGTTTACAGATTCAAACGAAAATGTCAAAATATAATTTTTCTTTGAAATATTGTAATTCATAAATAAAAATTACTACTCAATAAAATGTAACAATACTCTACTAAAACATTAAGCTTTTAATCCTGAATCCAAAACTGTTAACAAGATTAAAATATTTGGTATAGTTTTGGCGATATGGCTAATCAAATACTTTCAAAAATAAAATAAATAAATATATCATCACGCCTTTTACCCATTATGGGTGTGGCACTCTGCTTACGCAGATCTCGGTAAGTGATATATTTTATCGTATGAAGTGCGGTTACCAGCCGTCAAGTCATAGCCCCTAAAGATGTTAGTGGAGGAGGAACCACAGGGGTAAATTTAAATTGGCAACTGTCAGCTGTGGGATTCGAACTGAGGATCTCACGATCCACAGTCCGACACGTTACCACGAAGCTATTTACCCCATAAATACTTTCAGCAGGAATTTTTCTAATATTTTTCAGCGCTACACCACAAAACATTTTGAACTCTTTAACATTTTGAAAGTTACTCTAAGTCAAGGTGCGTATAACGCTGTTCGCGATATTTTAATGTCTTTTATAGTTTTGGAGATATGGCTCAACAAAGATTTTAGCAGGAATGAAAAAAAAATTGCTAAGCATAACCTAATTTTTTTTTTACTCGATTATCATTTTATAGGTTAAATTTAAGTTGTTCAAATCAAAAATATCGTTTTTAAATATACAAACATCCTTAAAAAATGATTTTGAATTGCTGTAATTTATAATACATAATATGACAATATTTGTCTGTTTTGAAAGAGAAAATAGAAACACAAATTTATACTTTTCTACCTACTGTCACTTACAAACTCATTGTATATTTGTTGTTTCTAGGGATATGAGGTATATTGCAAGCATCGTTCGAAATGAATTTGTTTTGTGAGTATTTCAATACAGGACGTTTCATTTCGGTATAGGTGCCATTGCTAGGATACTTATTTAGAATTGTCAAATATTGGAATGATGAAAGCCAGACAAATTTATTATTAAAATTAAATTAATTAGGAAATAATATCGTGGTCGTAGAAAAAGTATAGTGTACAACTCGCATGGAATGTCCATTTCATATTCGTCTGATTTTCATACTCGTAGGAAATGAGTACCATTCCATGCTTGTTGTACCATATACTATATTATTTTATGTTCGATGATTTAGCACGGAGCTATTTACCCTCTTGCCTCACTTACCTACTCACCAATATGTTTTTGCTGTTTAGGTAAAAACTTGTATTCATTAGTTCAAGTACATATATGTATGTATATCGTAATACAGTTATGTAAAGTAGTAGCTGCAAACTAGAATCAGTTTGAAAATATAATAAAAAAGAGCATCTGTATAAGGAAGCAAGTGACACACATACGTACAAGTGTTTACATTTAATAACACCGATTATGGACCTGTTCCTTTTACTTTGTTAGTTACTGTTATTACACTTTTAAACACGCAATTTTAAAGGAAGGAATTAGATAATCCAAGCTTTACTCTCTTGCTTTTCCGAATGAATTTAAAGTTCCCGCTCATCTCTTCTATGCACCGTTAGAACAACAATGGTTTATTTCCGACTTCCAAGTCTGAAGTGGCAAGTGCACCTTGAAGAATGCATCCGGGACTAAAGAGTCCTCCAGTGCATCTCTGTGCTTTGTGCTCATCTTTCCTTTATTCTACTTCCTGTTGTCTCCAAGTCTCTCTTTCGGAGAGCGGCACTTGACAGGGTATCATCTCCCGTGTTTTATCTTTCGCATCATGTGCTAAATGGGCGTGAAATATGATGTGGAACTGATACTGACAGCTCTAAAACTCGTGAATTGCCACAATAATGAATCGGCGGGTAATAAATCTGCAGGGAGGAAGAACAATAATATTACGCCATTTTTCGCACCCATTTTGTTATTTCAAGTATTTTAAATAGTACTATATAACTGTAGTAGATCTACTATCTTATTATTCGCAATTTCGGGCATTGTCATGATTACAGAACATTCTATGTAAAAATTGGACGTATAGAAAAGGTTTTATTCATTGAGATATAATAAACAATTAACAACAATACGTGTACTGTGCCTTTGGATGATACAAGGAATGTTTCACACCATAAGGCATAAGATTTATAGTATTATACAGGATTAATTTAACAGAGAATAACTTAAAATTTTGGTCATACGAAAATATATACTTCCATTTACAGTTTGTACATTGCAAAGGAATAATTTAGCACAGTACACGAATTGAGCAATGTTTATTTTCAGTGTCTGTGCTGTGTATTCTCAGTGCTTCCAATAACCGCCTCGAAAGCATCTGACAGAACATAGATAGTTCTTCTTTCAATTCGTATATCGTTCTATGTTCTGTACAATTTATAAAACCCCCAAACAAAGTTCTATGTTTGTCTATGTCAAATTATTTTGTGTTAAATTAGTCCTGTGTTCTTTGCAAACTATAAATCCAGCTTTAGATGACAATAACTTAAAATTTTCTCGGGAGCAATACTAAACACCATTATACAATACGCAGGACTCTAATCATTAATAGTATATTGTACAGAAAGCATGGAATGGTACTCATTTCCTACGAATATCCTACGAATATGAAATGAACATTACATGCGAGTTGTACACCACGAAATTATTTCCTAATTATTTATATTTAAAGAATAAATTTGTCCTGCTTTCGCCATTCCAATATTTGACAACACTAAATAAATATCCTAGCAATAGCACCTGTACTGAAATGAAGTAACCTGTATTGAAATAATCACAAAACAAATTCATTTCGTACGATGCTTGCAATGTACCTCATATCCCCAGGAACAACAAACATACAATGAGCAGATTTCTAAGTGGTCGTAGAAAAAAGATATTCCCGTACTGTTATTTATCGTAACCTAGCAACGACACTGAAATACCGGATTAATGCACTTTGCAGTTCAAAAATACACCGGAAAAGAGTTAGTTCTCGTCCGATCGAAATAAAATAAAATTTCCAAATGTTTAATGATGTTTTTTCGCATTAAGTCTCCCAAGAGGTATACATAAGGAAAATTAGATAAAACAATCAACTACAACTAAAATAAAGGAATAGCATTACCGTGATTTCATCAGAGGTCTATCAAATTTGTACTGATTACTTCCCACAATCGCGACATTTTGGAATAGTCCATTTGTCCGACCGGAGCCCTCTGTTTAGGTTTATTTATTGGGTTGACATATCATAAATATACTTCCAGTCTTTTAATAAAATAAACTATGCATTATAGGTAGCATAGATATGTTAAAAGTTAGTCAAACAAATTAGGTATTTAAAAGAATCCTGTCCTACTAATTTGTTAAATAGTTAATTTGGATTTTGCATTTTCTGTTGCATATATAAAATTGTTAATATGATAGTACGAATATGGAGTGGTCACGTTGCCCAGTGAATTTTGTATAATTGCAATTTTACTTTAACTGGGTCAGCATTTCGATTGCACTTCATACGGTATAAATTATCCATACTCGTACGTATTTCTAGATAATTAAATTTGACATATAATATATCCTGATCAAACAGAGAATTAATGGCAAAGAAATAATAAAATGGTTGACCTAAAAATTGAGAATCAATTGAACTTTTACTCTACAATTCTAGTAGCGCCTCATTCACGTCGCAGATTCATTATTTGAAGACTTTTACTGTAGCATTTGTATACGATACTTTCTTTTTAATCAAATCAGTCTGAACGTTGTCCTAAATTTACCCACGACCGCACACCATTCTTAACATTCTGTCGAACTCTTTTTACCTTTTTGTTGCCTGGCATTGCTACACGTTTACCAAATCTTTAAACTCTGCTAGTTTTTTACCTCAAGCACAAATCTGTTAGGGAGGTATTGTGACAGGTCAAATTTAGCTATTGTTGAAGAATACGTTATTTATTTTGTTGTTTAACATCGCTTCGAATTGCAGTTATTGCAGTGTTTCTAAATTATTTCAATAGTCTCTGTAGGAAATTGATTGTGTGACTGTACCATGTACAGTTGACTGAGTGTATCTCCTGCTATCAGGCATGCCAACAATGCGGAACTAGAGCAACACCTTGCTGCTTGTTTGAGTCTTCACGAGAAGTCATCGTTTCTCTTTCAACCTCTGTTTTATCTCACACCTGAAGCACGATTGTTGTAGAAGCAACGAAAGGTGCGCAAAATAAAAAATTAATAATTGGGACGTTCACTGGAGTCACAAAATAGAAAATAAGTCATTTATGTTATAACTAGACCCAAAAATATAATACTAGATATAACGAAGTTTAAAAATATTATTAATTATTAACATATTTGAGTTTTAAAGACTTCTACAATGATGTCAAAGTATCTATCTTATTCTAATTTATTTGTACTTCTCTTATTATTGAGATTGTCGAAGTGTCAAAATAGTTGGCCACTAATTTGAAGGTTTTTTGTTTCACTTTGAATTCGTAAATATATTTTAAATATATACAATAGTTATTTACTTTACAAGTGGGCAAAGTAAGGAATTACCCACGAGAGAAATTTTAGCACACGAAGCCGAAGGCTGAGTGTGATAATTTTATCGAGTGAGTAATTCCACTTTGACCACGTGTGAAGTATAACGTTTTATCCAACACCTCTTAATAAATCAAAAATTTATTTAAAAAATATTATTAGACAGTGACATATGCTTTTAATTTTTAAATTTAAATGTCAATCGAAGTAGTTACCAAGGTGTTTTGTGTTATTATTATTTTTATAAATAAACGAATACTCACTAGTGTCTTTCCTTAAAATTATACCCACTAGTGGGTAATCTGTTACTTTGCTTGTTTAAAATCACGATAGTTTTAGAGCATTTATTGAGAGGTGTTGGATAAAATATATTATTTATTTCTAACTAATAAATATTACTTTAGGTCGACTCAACGAAATTAAAGGCTTGTTGAATGACATAGGTTAGCAAAATTTATCAGTGGTAATCAAACATTTAAATAAAATAATCCTACAGTTCATTTATATTTCTTCCAGAAATAAATGGAATTCATGTATATTGTAATTATTTATCATGGGAATTATTTCAATTCCATTTAAATAATTTTCCAAACAATATATTAGAACATTCTTGTGACTACAATTATTCACAATCTCTACTGTTTGAGATTCACCAACACCTCTACAATGACATCACAACATTTAAAAAAAATCATTTTGGCTTAATGAATAACAATTAAGAATTTTTTAAAGTGCAGATAGTCTTCAATTTAGATATACTTTCATAACAATTTTTTTTTAAATTGTGTAAGAAGAGTTTTAGTGATGTAAATTGTTCTAAAATTATGTTATAAGAAACGCTTCGAATAAAAGTTACATCTACAATAATTTTAGAACTAGCTATAAAACGCTTTTTTCAGAACACCCAAAAACAGAGCTCGTGGTACCAGCCAATACGAATCAGCAAAATATTTTCTGAAAAATGTGATTGCAAGGAGTTGAAGAAATGTACCGCATTGCGTTTCACTCATAAATACTGGTAGTTAATTTAAAAAGCTTGGAATCCGCATTCGTTCTTTCTGAGGAAAGAAATCTAGGATAAGTTGATAACCGCAAAATATGTTGACTGTTCCGTAGATTGCGGTCATATTTCCTCGTGAAATATCCGTGAAAAATGACTTCCGTACAATACTCTGTACATCTGTTTTTCATTTCGAGCAGATAATTTTTTTAAGCGGGTTTTCCGACATCGATAAATAACTTTTAAACTAAATTGCTTTTCCGGTTACTGCCGTCACTAGATTTGTAAGATTTTCTTTGGTTGGCCAGAGGATACGCTGACAGTTCTACGTTCATTTTTTATTGTAGCTCGTATATTTTCATTTTTCGTAATGTGTTTTGATTAGTGTCTGGAAAATTGGATTTCGGCGGGTTTATTTACGAGTTCTTTACTCGATAAGGCAACTGGTTTATAGTTTTCCAACGATGATGAACCCACGAATTCTTTCGACAAATCATTGGTGTCCTAGAGTCAGAAAATGTCAAATAAGTAAATCATTTAAATTATAACACAACAAGGAAATTAAAGACGTGTTGAAGGACATAGGTTAACAAAATTTATCATTAGACTAAAATAATCGTACAGTTTATTTACGTTTCTTCCTGGAATAAATGGTATTCATGTATATTTTAATTATTTACCACACAAAGTTATTGTAATTCCATTTAAATAATTTGCTAAACAGTAAAATAGAATAAGTTGAAAAAGCTTTCAGTTCTCATTATAATGAAATAAAAGGCTTTTGGATATTGTTCTGTATGTTTACTGTTGTTATTTACTTGTTTATGTTTCTATTGTTCCTGACGAAGAATTATGCTCAATAATTCGAAACGTTGAATTTTAATAAATTTAAATATACAGAACTATATCTAAAAGTCTTTTATTTTAATAAAATAGAACATTTATGTGACTACAATTATTTACAATCCTTACTGATTCAGATCCAGAACATCACTGACGTCACAACATTTAAAAAAAAAAATTTCGACTTAATGAATAACAATTAAGACTATTTAAAACTGCAGATAATCTTTAAAAAAATATAAAGTTTCATAAAAAAACTTAAAATAATATAGTGAAAGACCCCATTGAGGAATAACAGTCCTACAAACTGTTTGTTGTATAGTTTTCTATCGTTTCCTTGTTACAATTAATGTAGCAACTCACAATTTATGAACAAAGGTTCCCGTTACATCAATTCACAGAATTACAGCTCATATGCTCTACAATTGTAACTACGCATAACAGTTACATACGCATGTAATATAATTCTTCAATAACCATGTCATGTGTAGAAACAATGGCCAGTGCCCTGAAACATTCCGCGACCCGGAATTGCTGCGAGTAACACGGAGTACAGAGCAGGAAATGCTGTTGTGAATGAGCCTTAAGATAACAGCCATTACGGACTATTATGCTATAATTTACCGACTGTCGTGGTAAGACTATTCATTAAGGGACTACCTGAGTTCTGAGTTTTGCTCTGTGATGTTGATCGTTTTTTGTTGTTGGTGTGTTGTTGTTTTTCTCGCTTTGTTTTTGTTTATCGTTTGAGGTTTATAGCTCAAGGTGAATTTGCGACGAATTTAGATTCGCATAACCTACACACGCACTAATATTTGCGATTGGAAATTTAAGTATGAATGTTTTTAAATTAAATGTACTGCAACTAATCTAGTTGAATTATTAAGCGATTTTCAACGCATTCAATTCTATTGTTGGTACTGTTTATAAACTTACAAATGCCTCTTAAAATACAATAACAAACATCCAATATACAGGGTGATTCATAACGTACAGAAAAGATTGAAACTGTAGTTAGAGAGATACAAAATAATGTCTTTTCCTTAACAAAAACTTTAGGCAAAAACTGAATAACAAAAAACTTATAACAAACTACAGATAAATTAATTAATAAATGTCGTTACGCACTACAGTTGTAAGTTGTAAAATTATAGTATTTATTAAAAGAAATTATCCAAAATTCATAGAAATATGAGCTGATTTAAGTAAGCTAAATAACAATTTCTATAGGAACAAATATTTGCTTATAAATAATGAACCAATTAAAAGTCAAATTTTACTATAAAGTCCTAGGACTATAAAGTTTTACTTTTCGTACGATAAATAGTCCGGAAAATGTAACATAAGTAACCAGTATGAAATAAAATATAGTTAAGTGCAAAATTGTTAATACTTTCAGTAATGAGGAATATGTAGACATGATTATGGTTTATGGAATAAGTTTCATTAATTTTTTAAAGATTTTTACAATTCATTGCTTTTGTCATTATTTTTTGCAGGGTGCATTATTTAAAATTAAAATAACAAATTGTCAGTTTTGAAAGAATCATGGAAACGAAAAAATAATGATTCTTCCCAATTATTTTCAACGGTATTCAATAGATGGGTGATAATTTAAAAGAACTTTAATTTGCAGTAACGAAAGTTTTTTAAGAAAAAACATTATTTTGGCTTGGTCTAGCAACACTTTCAATCTATTCTGTGCGTTATAAATCACCCTGTATTAAAACAATTTGCCAATTTTTATTCGGAATTACCAGTGAAAGGACTACATACATCTCAATACGAAAGAAGCAATCTCAACCTCCGCAAAAGTTCTACAAGTCCAGGTGACTTTAATTGAAAACATCTAAAAACACTGCACAGCATTTAAACTTCAACCACTTTGAAAAGTCAACGAGAAACTTCGCAAAAAACTCTCAGAGGCACTTTATTACCTTTACTTCTCATGTAAGAAGACAAGGGTATTTAGTTTTTCCCGGAAAACTCCGGGTGGCATTCAGGGCTGCGTAGGGATCCCGGAAAAAACAGACACAGGGTGAACGTGTCGTTTTACAAACAAAAGTGATAAGAAAGAAAAATGGAAGGGCGGAAACCACGGCAAAAAGAAAACGCGACCAGAATGTTACGGAATTGTCACACTACTATAAACTAAATAGGGTTAAAATAATTATTAATATATAAAAAAAAATCATAGAATATGTTCATTACCTCCCGCAGTTATACATATGTTACCGGCCAAACCCGATTTCAGGATAAACTAGTTTAGCCTAGGCTAAACTGGTTTATCCTATCGGGCTTAGAATGAACTAGTTTAGCCTAGGCTATACCAGTTTATCCTATTGCATGTAGGAAGAATTAGTTTAGCCTAGGCAAAACTAGAATTGAAATGTGGAATATTTCAATGTTATTTTTTTATATTACTGTAAATTTGTTCACAATTCAAAAATGCATACAATTAGTTAACCAAATGTTAGTATTTAGTTAAATCACGCATTGGAATTTGTACTCAGTATTGCCAACTGTGGACAGTTATCGTAAACATCAATCAAAATGATGTGTTTTTCCCAACTTCTTAATCGGATTGGGAATTAATTAGTTTGTTTCTTTCTTCATTCCCATATTTTTAAATGAATTTACTACTGTATATCGTACACCTATCCTACCGAAATTATCATAGGTGTACAATAATTATCGTATGGTTGCCAACACTGCATTGCTCAAAATCGTAGTTGAATGGATTACTTTAGTGATGATTTTATAAAGCTTTTAATGACGATTTTGGCGTTCTTTAGTAGCTATTTCAAATAGCTATTTATGATATGTGTTAAAATGGACATTTTATGAGTTTGCGAAACAAGGCGAAGTCAAGTGAACATCCCCACGAACAAATAATTCACTTTTAACAGGTTTATCATACATAATTTTATTTACGATCTTCCTAGTGTATTAGAAAATACCAAAAAATTATGAATGATATTTCGACAGATAGGGTTATATTTGTTGATTTATTGATACAAATTGTTAGCAACGTGTTAAATGTAACAATAAAATCACTTGTAACACGTTGCTATGTTACTTTTAACGCTAGCGTCGGAACGGACACTTTTAACCTGCTAAGCAACCGTTAACAACGGTCGTAGATAAAGTTATTTTTAACATTTCAATTATGAATTTTTGGGACTGTAACTATAAGTGTGGGTACCTATATCTTACAGCAGGAAAGATTAATTAACAAAATAAAGTAGAAATTAATGCTTTCTCAAGCACCTATCGCAGAATATCTCGTTATTCTTGCTCACAATGATGTGAATGAGAGCCCAAGGGTTGATTTTGCAGTGTAGTGGGTCGACCGCTCAGCCATAAATCAGCCCGGAGTTCTGATTACACCGGAGCCAGTCCGGGCCCGGACCCGACTCTGGCTCCGGCTCCGGTCGAGTGTCGTCGTCGTGCAACTTCCACACTTCCCTACAGAAGAGGTTTTGTGCTTTCCCCTTGCGTCTGGCATCAGTCACTCCCTTTATAGGCTTGGTTCTGGACTTTCATTTAGTGATGTTTGACTGCACAAGGGCGTGCGTTACATGGGGCACTAACGCTCACCAAGAAAAATATATTGGTGGAAAGAATAGCCTTTCAAACTTGGGTACAATTAATTATCACTCATATCATTTCTATGTGAAATGAATACGAAACCGTTCCAAGAACTGGATCGAATAATTACCGCTAAACTTGCCGTCATTTTTGACGAATTTTTTTAATTGATTAAAATTTAATATAGGGCGATCCATAATGTACAGAAAAGAATAAAAGTATACATTTTTGACAAAAACTCAATAACCAAAAAGTAACAGCAAATTGTAGTATATTTATTATAAGATGAAGTTTGCATCGCTCGCCTAAATCATTCGAGTGAATAATGACCATAATCCTGAATATAATACTATACTTTTTCTACTCCTGTAAATTCGGAAATTACTTTTGAAAATGTTCGAAATTCGTTGAAAACACATGTTGAACTGTCAACTGTCAGACGACCGTTGCTTGGTAATCCACATCACGTCTTTAAAATAACCGTGATTTATATTTTTGCCAATAGTTTTATCACTTTACGTACGGTATGAATCACCCTGTATGAAAAAAAAAAAACCGCTGTAATACAATGCTGTCAATCACTTTAAATGTAACTAATGGTAATGACACATTTCTATGTATTCAGACAAAAATTACTCCCTGTATAATTGGTATCTATATAGTAATACATTAAAGACAGATTAATAAATATTGTTTTTCACGACCGATAGAGAAACTCTGTTTCTATGATACCAAATCATGACAAAAACAGCCAATTTCATATCTACGGAAGATATGTGCACTTTCTCTCCCGTCGAGAAGAAAAGTGCTCAAATAATGTGAAAAATAAACAAAATTTAAAAAATCAAAACTAACTATCATACATTGTATTATAATTCAAATAATTTTGAAATACATAAAAACCATCATAAATATTGGGGCCGTGAAAAAATAGTAGGTATACAGGGTGTTTCATAACTTCAGGTACATACTGTAAGGGTATATGTTATTTGATATGCTGATTACAAATCAAAAAAAATTTTTAAAACGCAAAATTATATTACATATTTTCCAGTCCAAAATTTTTCGTTTCCACTGCCACTGGGTGGATGATTATGTTAATAATTATCGTTTCATTAAAAATAATTAAATTTTGTTTGTTTATTTTACTAGTATTATGTAATTTAAATTGTTGATTACCTACTTCATTGTTTGTGTTTAATAAGAAAGCGAATCCAGTGCAGTACTACAAAAAATGTTTTAGGTAAACAAACCTTAATTTTTCGAATTAAAAAAAATTCTTTTAGATTCGTAATCAGCATATCAAATATCATAATACCATTAAGTATGTACTCGAAGTTATGAAACATCCTGTATACACCGCGAGAGATAAGTGTATTTTTTTCTACAGCTCGTGCTTCAATTTAATCCGCGGAAAAATACATACACTTACTTCTACTAATCTTAGCCGAAAAGTACCTTATAGGTACACTTCTGCTTAATCTACCTGTATATGACATGCTTTTTGAACATGAAATTTTACAACTTGTCAAAAGTATAAAATTGTTTTGAAGCTTCTAACTTTATAATTTGAGTTTGAAACCTTTTTTCTAAACTGAGTTGAAAACAATTCTTATTTCTGGTGTAGACAGTTTTGACGATTGTTAATTATACTCAGAAGCAGAAGATTATTTTGCAGATTTAAATTGTTAAAATATTGATAAAATAAATGAATATATGAAGGTGTAGTTATCGGGATATGCAAATGCGAGCTGCCGCGCCCAATAAGAGGCAAAAGGCGTAAAGCTATATTTATTTATTTGTTGTATTTCAACGAAGAGGAACATGAGTTTATAATTGGTAAACATTTTTGTCTTATTTGAACGTTCGTTCGGTGTTGGCACTTCCTATAACAGCAATATCATCATGATCGCGGCGGTTTTCAATTTACAAACTAATAGAAACTAAAGTTGAGATGTACTCCATCATTTCTGTCAAGTACACTTACACATATTTATCAACTGCCCATAATTGCATCTCGTGTTCTTTTAGTTTTCCTTTTCACTCTACTTAAATGGTCAAAGTTGAATTTTAACAAATAGTATATTAAGTATCAAAACGGTAAGGACAGTTTACCAATGGAAGATAATTTTGTTTGACATCAGTAATTCCTTAACGTTCGTGAAGCTTATAAAAATTTTTGTATGTTTGGAGCAAGCCAAATTTATTTAAATTACGCAGATATAAATTTCATTATTATTAATAATGCTGAACTCAAATAAATTAAGTGGCTTTTCTGTAGTTGCTATTATTTATAACAGATGTAAATTATTATTATACATTAAGAGAGAGAAGTGTATGATTTTTTCACACGAGCCGCAGGCGAGGGTTTCAATACGATAAGGGAAAAATACACTTTTCTCCTGCGGTGTATATACTATTTTTTCTAGGGCCCAATATTTATGATGATTTTTATGTATTTCAAAATTATTTGAATTGTAATGTAATGTATGATAGTTACCTTTGATTTATTTAATTTTGTTTGAGCGCATTCCTTCACGACGGGAAAAAAAGTGTACAAATTTCCCGAATATATGTAACTGGTTGTTTCTGTCATGATTTTGGTATCATAGAAACCGAGTTTCTCTCCCGGTCGTAAAAATGGTATATTGTGTACCTAGTAGGAAAAGTTTACTTTTCTTATGTGATACACATAGGTTTTTTTGTTATCGGTATATTCAATAATTAGTTATTTTAAATTTCATTTATAAACGTCAGACAACCAACAAGATATAAAAATATTGTGATGTTTTGTTAAAAATATCTGAGGATAGCGTATCCATTGTTTGTTTATTTATTTTTACAAGCGTCAAATTTATTTGAGAAGCTAAATCGTACGGGAATACTTTACCAGTGTCCGCAATAGTATATTGTACAACAAGCATGGAATGGTACTCATTTCCTACGAGTATGAGAGTTTGTAGCATGAGTCGAAGGCAAAACTGCAAATCACAGGAGTATGAAATGGACTTTCCATGTGAGTTGTACACTATACTTTTTCTACGACCACGAAATTATTATTTCCAAATTATTTAAATTTTAATAATAAATTTGTCCCGCTTTCATCATTCCAATATTTGACAATTCTAAATAAGTATCCTAGCAATGGCACCTGTACTGAAATGAGCTGACCTGAATTGAAATGCTCACTAAACAAATCATTTCGCACGATGCTTGAAATGTTCCTCATTTCCCAAGCAACAACAAACTTACAATAAGCAGATTTCAAAGTGGTTATAGAAAAAAAATATTCCCGTACTGTTATTTATCGTAACCTAGCAACGATACTAAATTACTAAATTAAAAACACCCCGGAAAAAAGTCAGTTTTCGTCCAATCGAAAAAAAAAATAAGCTATTCTTTTTGAATAAAAATAATTCCAGAGAGCGACTCCGATAGTGAGAAATTAAACAAACAAGAATTGAAAAATCAAAATTTGGATATGAAAATACTACTTACCGTTCTGTTTATCCTAGTAACCAGTAAAAACAACATACCGCCTTGTAAACAGGCATGGTAAGTTGATAAAAAAAACTAATCCTACCAAAAAGTTTTTCAAAATAGAATGAGAAACGCAAAGCAACATCATTTGCTACAATAATTTTAGGAGCTGCAAGAGTATCATCATAAAATATTAATTTAATTTTCATAAAAGTTGGAGGCCCTTGGAGAAATATTATGGTTTACTTAACAAAATTTAATGTAATTATAAATTATTCATATTTGAACTTTAACATCAGTGAAACTTGCTGGTAATTATAAAAACATTCTCATCAAGAAATCAAATTAGAGCGGAAAATTTTCAGCCGGCAAGATGATGACATAGACAAGTCTAATTGAATACGAGGGCAGTGATTTAAATGAAAGAAACAGAGAGGACGAAGAATAATTCTGCATTGTAATACACTTCCTAGAAGCAGAGCAGGCTAAATTACACACCGCGGAGATTAATACACTGAAAGGTCTTTTTAAAAACCATAATTGCATATAATTAGGAATATATAAACGTGTTTTTATCTTCTCATCTAACGGCAACGTTGTAGATTCTCCGGCCAGCGTGAAGAATTTCAACAATCTTGAGATTTGATCGAAGATAAATAGTGAAATATGTCACAACTCTTGCTGCAATGCTTGTTTACGAATGTGTTAACGATCGACTAACCAGTCTATTATACCCGCTAAATGGATGTGTTTGTAAATAGTTAGAGCTTGAAATATTAATATCCACTGTGGCGTTTCACTCAGCAACTGATTTGTTCTCCACTAGAGGACAACTAAGAAAATGTTAAGTGATACACTTCACTTTGACACTTGACATATTACGACACACATAAACCAGTCGTAAGGGACATTATTCTTAAGATGTTTTTTGTAAATTTGAACTAGACTAGTACTACAATTACAATTTAAAATATATACTAAATATTTTCGGGGTCATTTAATTTGAACATTGATGTTTTGTTTCGAAAGACATTCAATGGAATAGATGGCGTCAAAATTGATCCCAGGATGATCCACTGTTAATTTAACAAGTTTCGAATTTGTTAGCAAGTATAATAAATTACTTGTGTGTATTTCATAACTAAATATATTTGTGAATATAGTAATTATTAACATTTATTTTTATGCACTTTTGACTGAATATTTTAGTAATTATATTGAAGCAGAACAATTTAAACTTTCTTTAACAATTTCAAATTGATAAGTTAGCTAAATTTACTTATTATTATTGACGAGTCTATTTGTTAAATTTTATAAAAACATAAATAAAAACATTTTTTCTTGTTAAAACTTCATAAGTGACAAAATTTGTATTTCACAAATTGTCATATTTGCTCAAATTGTTAATTTAACACAATATATTTATCAATATTAACTAAAAATACTTAACAACCGCAAAATTAATAAATTTCAAATCAAATTTATTACTGTGAAATACCTGCATAAGCTTATGCGGATGATGTTGTGTTGAATGAATTGAAAAGTAATTTTTGAAAGAATGATTGTGAGCATATATGAAGTAATTTGTTATTGAATGACCATTGGTGTTTGAAAAGAATGATTTGATGACTGATTTAATGTTTCAGTGAATTTGTATATTTGGGTTGTATGTTTTTTGGGGGATGGACGTATTGAGCAGGAGATTGAAAGGCGGGTGTCTGCAGTATGCAAGGATTGGGTGCTCTGGGTACAATTGCTCGAAACCGAATGAATCTAAAGATGCTTGATTGAGTGTTTATAATGATGTGTTAGTGCGTACATTGATGTATGGTTCTGAATGTTGGGTGTGGATAAAAAAGCATGAACAGCGTTTAACTGCTGTGGAAATGAGGTATTTGAGCAAAATATATGGTTATAGTATCCGGAATACGTTGGTACATAGTGAGTGTGAGATTGAGAAGAATGTTGTTAAGAAAGTGGAAGTGAATAAATTGAGGTGGTTTGGCCATCTCTAGTGGATGTCGAATGAAAGGTTAATGAAACATAAACGTGAATGTTTGAAGGTGAATATAAAGTGATATTATGTACGTATGTATCCTCTTTCCAAAAATTTTTTGTACAGTTTGTGAATAAAAAGGAATAAGTGTTTTGTTCCATTAGTAAATAAACATGTCGAATTTGTAAAAGTCACGTTGAAATTAGGAGTAAAAAGTTGATGAATCATATCCTATTGTGTAAATAATTTATTGAACATTATCTGCATTCCATTGTTCCCACCCACGTCGAATTGGTCAGCCAACGTCGATAATATTTAGATTTAAATCTCAATCTCCCACTTTCTAATATCACAAATATCAATGGCTTTACTACTACGTTTCATTGTTGTACACATTCATCGCAGCGTAATTTCCTTGTGAAACATTTTACATGCAATCTCTCCATCAAATGCTATTTATGTTTGCGAGATATTCGAATTAATTTACTGTTGTTCAACTCAGGTAATCTGACGTCCGTTGAGAAAATTGTTTAATGTCGTCAGAACTTATGTAATTATTTCTTAAAAGTAGGTTATAATGCTGAAGAAAAGAAAAAAAGAGTCGTTACTTTAAAGAAATGTTGAAGTAACAAATTATTGTGATTTATTTGTTGAGCGTTCTAGATTTTTTCATGTTGTGTAACAATAATTATTAATTAAAACAAAACTAGTTTAGAAAATGGGATAATTATACATATTTACCTTTACTAATGAGTCAAACAATATTGCTAATGGAGGGAATTTGCCGCTCCCTTCAAGACTTTAATGAATATAATTACTATTTTATTCATTATTTGTCATATATTTTAATTAGATCAAAGGAAACTGAAAAGCCCTATGAATAAATTTCAAATTCTTAAACTAATTTGATCAATAGCTAAATAGCAGTAAATAGCAGTAAAATCCCCCAGATATTTAAGCGGAGAAAAAACTACTAAGTTTATCTTTATTTTGAATCAACATTTTATAAAATTTACTCGTGTTCTGAAAAGTAAGTAACTTATTTGTAATTTCTCGGTATTTTCTCCAGTTTATACAAAACGAACATTTCAGTTACGGTGGCTAAATTTCTCCGAATTCATTTTCAACTTTTACGGAAAATTAATTGGAGTCGCCTACACCAGAGGTCCTTGAACTGTCGTCAACTGCGACCCTCATTTTAACCAAAAGAATTTGTACAATTCGCCGGATAGAAATTATTCAATATATCTAACTACAAAAATGTTTAATCTGAGCGTATCAATATTAATATTAATAATATTTTTCAATTAGTTTTGGTGGCTTCTACAGTTTTACATCCACTGTTCATTTCGTCGAACCAACGTACGCATGAGTGTGTACGAATAGTATACATGCGTTTATCTGCATGAGTTTGCATGTGTAAAATGTTTAGCTAGCATTGACACCGGAACCAAGTCGTCAATGCATCCGGTGTTGCAAGACGAGAATACGTTGTCACGTGACTGAAAACTGTTTGTGAAATAACATCGGAAACGAAGAGAAAGTTTAAAAATTGAGAACGGCCAATTTGAGGAGATTTCTAAGTGAAATTTGAAAAGATATCGACCATTTATTTATTTGGATTACTATGAATATTATACCGTGTGTCCCAAGTAAATGCTGGCATAGGCAATTAACATGTAAAATCAGTTTTTTGTAAATAAAAATTGTCCGGCAAAAATTATCAGTAATAATATAACAAGAGGGTGAGAATAAATTGAAAATAATTTAACAGATCTTTCGAAAACTTGTTGCCAGGCAATAGCCACGAAAGCCCGTAGGGCTTGAGTGGCTATTGCCAAATGGCGACAAGTTTGAGAAAGATACTGGAGAATTATTTTCTAATTTATCGAACTCTCGAGTTATATTTAATTAGATTATTTTTTGATTTCTTCATCAGGCAAGCCACTAAATCAATCTTTTTTGCTCATGTTTACTTGTATTGATGATAACTATCTGACATCTGACATCTGTCAACAAAAACAAAAAAGCTACAGAGAAAATTGCCGGGAATTATCACAAGAGCATTATTCTCAGTATAATAATGACAGGATTGGTTAAAACGCAGACACGTGACATACAATAAAGCATTTGATTGGTTTAAATAAACGTCAAAAAATAATCATCCTAATTTTGTATCACAATACTGCCAATATCCCTACATCTTATTTAATACAGAATTATTTATTTTAATACCGCAATTTAATGAAATTAATAATAATAATTCATAATTTTCCGCCTACTCTTTTTATTGCTACTCACGTATAGTGCTTGAAATTTGTTTTAAATATTTTAATCAGTCACTGTCATCATGAATACATTAAATATCGAGAACCGTGTAAATATTATTTGAATGTATTATGTGGGGCGCAGTGCAAGACAAATATCTGAATACTTCACAGGAATGAACGACGAATGGTTTCCATCGCCAGAAATTGACAGTGACAGAATAAAATATTTAAAATAAATTTCAAACACTACGGCAGTAACAATAAAAAGAATAGGCGGAAAATTAGGAATTATTAATATTAATTTCATTAAATTGCGGTATCAAAATAAATTAATCTGTATTAAATAAGATGTATAGATATTGGCAGTATTGTGATATAAAATTTGGATGCAATAGTTATTTGTGTATCAAGTGCGGATAGAGCATTGTTTGTTGCACGCGGCGAGAAATTGTTGATCGAGGCGAAGCCGAGATCAACAACTCGACAAGTGCACCGAACAAGCTCTATCCGACGAGATACACACAATATTTTTTCTACAATCGTTGACCAATGTCAAGCTGTAGAAAAAAATTTTCAAAATTATCTTTGGTCACGCCTATAACAATTCAGTAAAATTGTAGTTACCCATGTCACCGTAATCATGACAACGTTTATGAACAAAATACAAATTTTCAAAGAAATCATAATTTGACACATGGAGTACATTTGACATATGGAGTACATTTGACATAAAGTCTACTGAGTGAATACGTTTATGGTGATTAAGTTGAAGTGTATGTACGTATATGCCAACTGTATTTGCAATAGCAAGGTTATTACCAGAAAATTCAATGCATCATTTACTTTTATCTAATTTATTTTTGTTTTATTTTTGTCGCACTAGTGCGACAATATGTCACTTTGTCGCCCTAGAGCGACAATTTTGAACATTTCCTAACTAAAAATGGAATAACAATGTCGATATTGTGCAACGATTGTAGAAAAAATTTTTTGCCGGACACTTTTTATTTACAAAAAACTGATTTTACTGCATCCAACTCTTGTTCTATTTCATAGTTCGTTCTTATTCTGTATTCATTTTCTGATATCTTTATAGGTCCTATTACTGTTCTTACTATTTTTTCGTTTCATTATCATAAATCTTCGTCATTTATCTTGTCATTATCTTAGCAGCGAATATTGTTATTGGTCTTATTATCCTTCGGAAAATTCTAATTTTTTTGCCATTATCTTTTCCCTGATTTCTACTACTTTTTCTCCTAATCGTTCTCCTTTGCTTGTTACCTACCTAAATATTTGAATTTATCAGTTTGCCCGAATTATAAATCTTTCTTTATTTCTCTATTTCCTATGGCGTTTCAATATATCATATATTAAGATTTGCTCTAAAATTGTTTAATATTTAAATCGTGTCGCTTCGTGAATATTCGGTAGATCTCCGAAGACAAGCTTTCCTCTTCAAATATTTTTAATTATTATTAGGAATTGTGAACCACGCGCATGACAATATTTATAAATCATGCGCATTGGGACTCCCAATACATTATTTAGTAGTGATGGTGATTGACAGCTGATTGATAAGCAATAATTTTTACAAAATCAATTTGTTTATAATGTGTGTTATAATTAAATTAAATCAATTTCTAATGTGTCTAGTGTTTAGTGTTAGTGCATGTATAAAAAAGATGCATATTAAAACTAAAAGGTATATTGATTCAAAATTCATTGGTTAATGTTTAGGTATCCTAGCATGTAGCAAATTTCTGGCATTTGGTCATAGTAATGAAATTAATTTCTTCGCAATACAAATCCAAATAAAATAACACAAAAACATCAGCGACTGCTGGTCCAGAATCAATTGTCTCTCCACTCGTATTCCGATCGATCTGGCGATCTATGTCCACTCTTTCCAGTTCGAGCTGATACGCTGTTATTTTACTCGGTGTTGGTAAATACCGAACTCATCGCAGCTAATGCGAATTGAAACCACTGATCCGTATGATCATCGGATATTTACGCTGTCTGCCAGAGATTTTTCAAATCAAATAACATTTTCATTATCTCATGGCTTGATTGTTATCCACTTGGATGAAGATTGGATTGTGTAGCGGCGTAATCGTTGCTTCTGTTGTTTTGAAATCTAGGTTATTATTTGGAAAATGGCTGCGGGATGAATGATTGAGGTGATTGAAGGATGATGCTGATGTTCTTTTGTTTGTTTCAGGTGACAACTTGGAGTTGAGCGATGGTATGAAGGAACCCGGGCACGTCGACGAGTTTGTTACGGTAAGAAAATAATTTTTGTTACTAAACTAGAACAAATTTATTAAATCTGATGTTCCTATATAATCTTGCGCATAAACATCTCAATATAAACGGTGCAATATAGGGTGTTCTGAAGAGTGATGATTAGCTTTAGATAGAACGATTCTTTGATTAATTCTGAGAGAATAATCCGAAAGTAAAAAATCTGATGTGCCCAGCACATAACCTCCCGCCCAATAATACTCTTAAACGGTTCAAAATAGTATTTGATGATACAGAGACATACCTTCTTATTTGTTAATTTTCTATTTATATTAGGGAAATTTAATTTTATTTCGTATTTTTATTTAATTTTTTGACATATATTTCACTAAGAAAACAGCTTCTCAATAAAAATGACATGTGTCACATTTAGTAAAAAAATTAAAATTTCTAAGTGTTTCCATAGTGTACAAAGACTGCAAGATTTATAAAATCTAATTTCTTCATATTTTATTATCTCTAAATCTAATGAAAATTAATAAAATTAGTGTAATCAAAACACATGTAAAATTAAATATTCTACAACTTTCAAACTAACATAAATTGTTGAAAAAGGATATTTAACCCTGTTTTTCACGAAAAACTGTTAAAGGCTTCAAGTAAACTGCTACTTCCGGAAAACCAATTGTATCCAAAATCTAATCAGCTCTTCATTTAAATATAAGAAGCAAAAATTCATAAAATTGCATTTTTTGGTATTATAGTATTTGATGCGAGACGAAAAAATTGCCACAAACTACACACACACACACTTACATACATACATACATACATACATACAGACATCATCGCGAAAATAGTAAAATAGGATTGTAGGACCTAAAACGTGCTTATTCATTGAAAACTCACTACCCAATTTTTTGACCAAAAACAATACCTCCCTTACCTAGAGGTAGGCGGGAGGTAAAAATTTGTACGACCCTTAATAAAGCTACATATTATCTTCCTTGTATATGAGAGGTAAGAATTTGCACAAAACTGCATAGAAATAGTTTTGTCATCTGTCAAAAATTCTACTCTACGTTCAACGATCAAGCTAATTATTCTAGGATGATTTGCTACCTGTATTTTTCATCGATTAAGACTATAATATACCACTCTAAATTGCTCTGTTTGAAATCCGTAACTTGTCGATTATTTTTTACTGTTTAGCAATCATTTCTGTAGCTCATCCTCAACTAATATTCCTAATTATACTAGTCGCGATTCACGGCAGATATAAATTTACCGATATTTGTAATTTCACACCTGGAACTACATGAAATTATGCTCGGATTGCAAAGTGCAATGCACTGCCACTGTAGCTCATGAACTCGAGATCGTTTTAATTAATTAATGCAAATTAATTATCTGCAGAGAACGCAGCAATAAAACGTTAATTCCTCCCAACTCGCGACGGGAGTAAAATTCGATATCTGTTTCGCACATGGTCCAATAAACCAATTAATAAGGCATTATTCTTTTAAATACCTAAATGGAGGGTTATACAGAAGCAAATTTTCGTGCTGCCATCTATTGATGTTTTCATTGAACTATGATGAAATTCACGTAGTCGAAATACAAACAAAACGCTGTCGAAATGACAGTTCTTAAAATGATGCTCAATATCAAAAATAAAGTGTGTGTATGGTTTGTGAAATAGTGACTCCCATTAGTACTATAAAGTATATTATGGCCAGTGTTAAATTTATTAAGTTTCCTAAATAATAAACTTCAAAAATAAAAACATAACCTTGTTAAAACACCATCTCAAACGTCAAAATATGGATGTTTGTGTTATGAACTTCCATCTCAACTTTTACCTCATCTTTCTCTTTCTTGCCTGTGACGTCAAAATCATAACCCTCCATTGGTTTGACTGACTGCTAATATATCTACTCTATAATACATAGTTTATTTTATTAAAAAACAAGTATACTTATGATATGTCAATCCCAATAAATGAACCTGAACAGAGGCCTCCGGCCGGCCAAAATATTCAGACCATGGGAAGTAATCAAAACAAATTTGATAGGAGCTCTGGCGAAATCACTGAAAAGCTATTCGTATATCTTGGTTGTTGATTGTTTTAGCAAATTTTTCTTGTTTTCCTTTTGGGCGAGCTAATGCGAAAAGTATCATTAAACATTTGGAAAATGATATATTATTACTTTCTTATACACATAAAAAAAATTGCTATCGGGATTCATGCGGAAATACATATTTTGAGGTCCACTGTATCTGTTAAGATCAATTTCTCAATGATGTCTGTGTGTGAGGATGGATGGATGAATGTCCGTGTGCGCAATATCTCATGAACGAGACAAGATATGTAAACGAAACTTGGAATTTATAAGTTTCATGAAAATATGAAAAGTTGAGTTAATTTTGAATGAAATTAAACAATCGGAAGAGGAAGTTTTCTGGAAACACAAAACAATAAACTCTATTTTTAAAAAAATAGAATCAGCTGTGAAAAAGAGTTACAAATGAAATATGTTAGCAAAAATATTTGGAACATAAAATTTTATTTGAACTTTTCTTTTACATGCTTCTAATTTTGAGAGAAACTAAATTATATATTTAATAATATATTTCAATAATCTTAGTTACAATAGGAACAAAAACTATAACATTTTCAATATCTATACTTATATGAAATAATTGTACCAAAAATAAATGTCGTGTGAAATATTATAAAAAAAATATTTGTATTAATAGTTAGACAGTTTTAAAGACTAGATATTAATTAATACCTATATTAAAATAAATTTAAAGTTACAATGAGAACAAAAAATTAAATAGGTTTAACATCTATATCTCAACTCAAATAATAGTCAAATTCAAGTTATACGCAAGGAACAAGTTATACGTGTTCAGTTGGTTTTATATGTATAAGAAAGTAGTGTGATAGACACACCAGATTTCTTGTATCTCCCACAGGCACACTGCACGTATTGCTGTTAATTGTTTATTATATCTCAATCAATAAAACCTTTCCTAATACACATCCACTTTTTACACAAATATTTATTAATAACAATAACAATGTCTGAAATAGCGAGTTATATTTTCGCTCCTCACACAATACAACCACTATTACTATAATTATTTAGTAATATTTAAAATACTTGAAATAATAAAATGGGGGCGACATTTTTTATGTAAGAACTAATAGGTTAGGATCAGCTCTAAATATTCTATTAGATCCATGCATAGAGATTTCATTCGATTCGAAAAGTTTTCTCAATAACTGTTGACAGATAGTTTGATCGCAAGTTGGGTTTGTGAGAAAAATAAGTGGATTAAATATTTCGTACGCAGCGTATTGAAAATTTTCACACCTTTATAATCATTTATATATACTCCGCTGTCGCTTCACCGGCAATTATGGCGGAAAAGCTTGCGAAAGCTCTGAAAAGCTTTGTAGAAGTGCGACATGCAAAGCTTTTTTATCAAATGGATCTTTCAATAAAGCCTTTTTAAAATAAAATGGTTCCGGATTTCGTTGAAGCAATTTAAATTTTTACATGAATTTTAATGAAACTGGGGATGGTTTTATTTTATTAATTTGTTCATGAGGGAAATAATTGATGCAAAATGATATTTTAATTAAAATTTATTGTCTTCTCGAGTTACATGCGGCGTTGGATTGCACAGAAATGGCTTCGTGGATGGAAATTAATAATTATTAATTTTCAAATCGTATTTCACTTTTTTGGGCTAATCAGAAGTGAGAATGAAAGATTGGTGAAACCAATGTACGGATGAGATTGAGAGTGAACGATTGGGTGGACGCCTGAATAATGTGAACGAATGATTAAAAGTGTAAAGAATAGACGAGCATGTATGAATCGCACTATGAATGTGGACGAGGCGAAAGTGATGTGTCAGGATAGGAATGTTTGAGGAGATTGTTGGTTGGTTGACTGTGTTTCTGGGTTCGTGCTACCCCAGTGAGTGGGATATAGCGTTTTGTATGCAGAAGTGAGAATTTTTAAATTTTGATTTAACTGGAAATTACTTTGATTATTTTTTGACGTTTATTTAAACCAATGAAATGCTTTATTGTATGTCACGTGTCTGCGTTTTATCTAATCCTGTCGTTATTATACTGAGAATAATGCTCTTGTGATTATTCCCTGCAATATTCTCTGTAACTTTTTTGTTTTTGTTGACAGATGTCAAATGTCAAACAGGTATCATCAACACAAGTAAAAATGAACAAAAAAGAAAGATTTAGTGCTATACCTGATAATGAAAAAAAAAAAATCTAATTAAATATAACTCGAGAGTTCGATAAATTAGAAAATAATTCTCCAGTAGGGCTTGAGTGGCTATTGTCAAATGGCGACAAGTTTGAGAAAGATACTGGAGAATTATTTTCTCATTTATCGAGCTCTATTGTTATATTATTACTGAAAATTTTTTGGTTAAAGAAATATCCAATCGAATCCCTGTATTTCTGATCACGAGTACAAAAGTAACCAATCAGGTCACAATTACACTGATAATTTCCCCGGGAAATTATATCACTTGTTGCTAAGTAACAGTTGTTGACAGTCGGTTGACAGTTAATCAATGTCCTAAGGATATCATAGCTGACAAGATGTAGGTAATGGGTAATAATGAACGATGTGTAGAAATTTAATTATTAATGGAAATACACAATTCTCCCCAGCACCAGATGACAACTCTGCTAATATTTAATAAATATGACAGATTTTTATAGAATTCTAACCTGAAATTAACGGAATTGTTTCCATACGTACGCTTTCAAGCACATTTTTTATATTTTGGGAAGTAGTACCTTCAATTGCTTGGTTAATGTCATAAATCGACTCGAAAAAAAAAAGATTTAATATTATTTGTTGACATTCCGTTGTAAATTTTTATTTTTTTCTGGCGTTGGTTATTTACATTCTATTTTCTTGTTCCAATTCAATTACATATAACTAATTAAAATTGATTAAAAAAAATAAATTTGTTTGTTGAAACTTAAAATTTTAGAAGGATTTTCTAATTGAATCTATTTTGTGGTAATGGAAATTTACCTTCTGGAATATTTATTTTTTATTGCTACTTGAAAATTACCACTCGTCTTCGACTTGTAATAATTTTTGTAGCAATAAAAACCCAATAGTCCAGGTAGTAAATTTCCGGAAATCAAACCTAGCACTCAATAAATTAGATATGAAAATTTACAGAAATTAATCAAACAAATCTTTTACCTAAATTGCTCTAAGCAGAATGCCACTCTCCCGTCGTGATGATATATCGAAAGCAAAATTCCGATGCTCTCCAATAACTCAAGACTCTTCAGTATGCAGCGATGACCTTGACAGAGCATCAGAACAATGACGTTGCAAGCAAAGTCGTGCTCTATGCTCTTCAGTCTCGATCTGCTCTCGCTTAGTTCACGTCCACCGTCCGTGGGAATCTGGGGTCACGGCGTTCTCTCTTTTCATTCTTCTCTTTCTTCTTGTGCTCTGCTTCGTCTCAGAGCCAGCGCTGATGACGACGCGATAGTTTATAGCTAATGCAGAGACGAAACTTCTGATTTGGTTCGTTCAGTGTGGGATTTCTTGTAATTGTTGTGTTTATAGGGATTTTTCTGATTTTGATCTGTAGGGGGGTATAATTAGAGCAGGAATGCTGTAATCGGTTTTATGGTTGTTGAGATAATGATACTTGGGAGGAACTTGGTTTTTATGGAACGTGATTGCTAAAAATCGTTACTGCTAGGGATAATAGCAAGATTTGGGGGTTATTTGACGGCCCTGTTCTGTTTATTACTTTTTTTTGCTTCTGTGTTTAGAATTGAAGTGTGGCGAATAAGGATTTCAATGCTTATTATTATACTGCTGTATATTTTTACTTATTCAATTTTCAGCAAAAGTGTGAATACAAAAGTTGTGCAAAATTTAAAAATGCATGCATTAAAAATAATGAAAAAGTATTTAAACAAAACGTTTTTATTTAAAACGATATCATTTTGAATTAAATCTACTTCAATTCAAACTACTTCGTCCCCATAATGAGTCTCAGTTGAATATTTTAATATGTTTCTTCAAAACTAAATTAATTTTCATACAAGAATATTTATTAAACCTACAAAAGTTTTCAATGAAAACGAAATCGGATTGACACTATTCAAATCAAATAAGAGAAGCTATAAGTAAATTACAATTTGTTACTTACAATTAGTTACTATTTATATTTACTTGTTTATGTTATTCGATTGTTTTCCTAACGAAGTATTACATACAGTAATTAGAAACGTTGAATTAAAAGAAATATAGACCTTTAAATTATAACAAGTTTGTATCTATTGTTGTAAAATAAATAAATATATCATCATGCCATTTACCCTTTTTTGGATGTGACACTTTGCTCAAAGCAGATCTCGGTATTTAAATATATTTTTGCACGTGAAGTGCAGTTACCAGCCGTCAAACCACGGCCCCCAAGGATGGTGATGGAGGAGGAACCACAGGGGTAATTTTAGGTGGTGAAAATTTTCGAAAATTTGTCGGCTATGAGACTTGAACCGACGATCTATGATCCACAGTCTGTTGAGTTACAAACGACTATTTATTGATAATTTAGTTATAGCAAGTATATTTCTTATTTTGTTAGATTTTATGTTTTGAAAATATAAATGTATCAATGCCAATGTTACATACAAAACGATAAAAATAAACTCGATCCAATTCATGATAAAATATTCATCCTTCGGTTCATATCAGAAAAACATACATATTCATTTTCCTGCTTTTGTTTGCATTTGTTTCTCTCAATGCTCAAACGTCGCTCATCACCGTAGTAACCAAAACAACTGCAACGGCTTGCAAAACAATACAATTTGCATGCATTATCGACTGTTTCGTTTTCGTACGTATATGTATCAACGATGATGTTGATTATTATTTCACAGCTGTGTTGTTCGGATAATGAAATCAACAAATGAACACTTACAAATAACAGTCTCGTAAGATTACTCTGTTGACGAGCGAAAGAACAGTTTTAAAATACAGTAAACTCAAGCAACTATGTCATAAAAACCAGTCCATTTTGGCAACACAGCTAGTCGGATGAACATTGGTCGTCCTCACACTCACAAGTAAACTTTGGCCTGAAGCTGAGACCGGAAGCGGATAAAGTCGAGCAGAGCAGAGTCGGGCGCCACGTTGGGTTACGTTCTTATGTTACGCTGTGCTACGCTTGCGGCACACTAACGGTGCTGTGTCTTTGTGTTCTCACGCTATGTTGTGTGATACGTGCAACCGAAAAAGGAACGATATTCAGCAAGGGGAATTGAGGATTTCTTGCCTAGACACAAAAAAAAATCTAGTGGAGTCCGTTGCTGTTTATAGTGACTTGACTTGATAACAGATAGGGTAAAAATTATCAACTGTAATTACACAAAAGTTATTTATTTTGCCGGAGAAATTTCTGTTTGTAACGATACATTATTACATACCAATTTGACAAGAAAACTGTTTTAATACAATTACGACACCGTAGGAGGAGCGATTTAATTTTTCAAATTGCTGTCAGGTGCCAAGGTTGAGTTGTCAAACTGTTTATTCTGTTATCTGTTTAGAAAATAAAATGCTCGAGTGTAATTCCGCGAGATAATTTAACGACATTATTTATGAAACGGTATATTTAAAAATGCAATTAGTGAAAAGGATTATATATCATATTTTTTACATATAATGCAAATGACATTAATGTAGTTAGTATTTTGATCTAGTTGCTAGGAGAAATATAAATGGCGTTTTATCACTTGCAAAAAGTTCCTTCCTATTTATCCCCTATCAAAACGATAAAATTGTTTTTTCTATATGGCTTACTTTATATTGGATTTAAATTATATTATTTACATTTTTATTTATAGTTTATTGGCTTTATAGTTTAATTATTCGGTTTAAATTTGTGTTAAAAAGTTTTTATTTTTTATTCTTTTGTGGTTACCTATTTTGCTACCATTTGGAGCAATTTTTTATTCAAATTCAAATGGAACCAACTTCGAGGTATATACCCTTTTCATTAAAAAATTAATCATTTAAATCGTATGACCCAGTACAAAGTTATACGTGGTAGAATCGGTTGACAGGTAAAAATCCAGTGGGTGAACAATCAATCATCCGCCATTTTCCTACACTTAGGAGGGTTTTTTTTTTTCAAATTATAATAGGACTAACTTTGAGGAATATCCTATCCAATTAAAAAGAATCATTAAAATCTGGCTTTTTTGTGAAAAGTTCTGCGTGCTCATGCATAAAATAGTATATTATAAATCTAGCAGGAAAAGTGATATATTCCCGCAACAATAGGAGTCCGGAAAGTTCACTTTCCTGCGTGGTACTCATACTAATGTTTTTTTTTTTCGATCGGTTTATATTCAATAATTACTTATTTTATATTTCATATATAAACGTCAGACAACCAACAAGACATAAAAATATTGCGTTGTTTTGATAAAAATATCTGAGGATCGCGTATCCACGGTTTTTTTTATTTTATTATTTTCACAAGCGTCAAATTTTTTACTTTGCCAGTATCCGGAAAAGATTTTCCCGAACTGTTATTTATCGTAACCTAACAACGATACTAAAATATCAGATTAATGCACTTTGCGGTTCGAAAACTCACCGGAAAGAAGTCAGTTTTCGTCCGATCAAAAAAAAAAAAATATATACGCGTCGACTTGAAAACCTCTTCATTATTTTGTCGGTTAAAAACAAAAGTTTCTATCAAAATTAATTTCCCAAATTCTTAAATAACCCCTGCTAACAGTCTCTAGAGATATACTTCCTATACTACTATCAGTCTAATTCACAATTGTTTTGTAAAGCCACTTTGTAATATTTCTGTTGAATATAATATAAAAATATTATCTTAGAGTCCTGTCTACCTAGAGGGACGGTTCGAAAACAAGCATACGGGTTCGACAGAATAGTGAAACATGGTTTTGTTCGCACTGCATTGTTATCCTTTGGCGCGTTATCCAGGGACCTAATCTAGCCGGGAAAAATCACACACGGAATAATAACAACCCGCTGTTTTCAAAAAGCACAACTGCATTGCCACTGATTCACCGGAAATGCAGCATTTGGTTGTTTTATTTGAAAACAAGTTACAAAAAAATATTGCTAATGGTAAACGTATGTGCATATTTATTAATCTAACTAGAATCGCATTAAAAACAAAAAAGTTGTGATTAAGTAACATGAACTGTTTTACTGGCAAATGCCTCTTAGAATTAATTATCTAATTAACTACGAAATAAGACAAGTTGGAAATTAAACTCGCGTAGTTTTTTTTCCGTAAAACTAATTAACTGAAATAATTGCTTCGAGAAAATCGAGAAATCAGAAATAAGAGATCAATAATAGAATTGTTTAATTTAAAATGGCGGAGATGGTTATTAAAGTGTGGCGATGTATTTATAAATTTGTAAATAATTAAAACCAGGTTTACAGTGGCATAAAAAGTCGTTTAAATCCAACGCTTGCGTGTTGCGTATATGTATATGCAGATGGCAATCTTTACGATATGCGAATCTCGTAAACCCGCAACTTTATACTGGAAAAAGAACAAAAAATTTATATACGGGGACAGAACGGCTATCAGACCAAGAACTACTACGCTACTAAAGATTCAGTTGGGCTGCAATCACAGGTATGTGGTGCTGACATCCATCGAATTGAAATATAATAATACTAACTGTCGTTGAAAATGCAAGCCGAGAAATGGGCGTATTCTGTAACTTATCAGTTAATTTTTAACTACCCGTAACCAATTAAAATACACGTGTCAAATTAAATCGTCAATTCAGTACCATCTGTTATCATTTGTTAAAATATTTAATAGGTCGTTAAAAATTACCAAGTAAGTTACGAAATGCCACTAAATAGGTATATTAAATTAATAATAATATCAACTTTACTATGAAGACATAAGAAAATGGCACTATTTTTGAAAAGAAAAACTGAGCACCAGTATATATGCAGATTCATTCAAAGATTGAAAGTGTAACTAAAAATAATGCTTTTTTTTAGTAAATTGACAAAAACTCAATAACCAAAAATTGACAAGAAATTAAAGTTCTTTTCAATTAACGTCCATCTATTGAATATACTGAATATTTGACGTTTCTTAAAACAAATGAAATGCTTCATTGTAAGTCACGTGTCTGGGTGTTAAACCAATCATGTCATTATTATACTGAGAATAAAGGTCTTGTGATTATTCCCGGGAATAATCTCGGTAGCTTATTTGTTTCTGTTGACAAATGTCAGATATCAGAAAGTTATCATCGACAAAAGTAAAGAATGAGCAAATAAATATAAATAAAGATAGATTTAGTGGCGTGTCTGATAAAGAAATAAAAAATAATCTAATTAAATATAACTCCAGAGTTCGATAAATTAGAAAATAATTCTACAGTATCTTTCTCAAATTAATTCAATTTATTCTCACTCTCTTGTTATATTAATACTGAAAATAATCAGGAACAACCATTATTTTCTCCGTGCATAAAAATATATTTCTTTCATATCTGACAATTTGTTATTTTAACTTGAAACTAAGCATCCAACAATAATAATTTCAAAAACAGGGAATTGTAGAAATCTTTTTAATTAATGAAACTTCCATAAAACACAATCATGTCTACATTTATTCCTCATTACTGAAAGTATTAACCATTTTGCATTAAATTCTTTAACGATTAATGAATTGACATTTAAATGAATTTCAACAACTTGTTTTCTAGTTGTGTTTTTGTTTTTAAGTTTTTCTCAACCATGTGGTCAACAATTCTTGAGCAATAAAGAAAAAATTTTAATAGCCGTAACTTTTATGATAATAAATTACTATTATTTTTTTAAAGTAAATATTGTTCAACTAACTTTAAATTATTCCCAATTTCTATTTAAATCATAATTAACCACTGTAGTTTGTAATGACCTTTTATTAATTGATTCAACTATAATTTGCTGTAATTTTTTTGTTATTGAATTTTAGGTAAAAGTTAATTATTTTTGGTACCCCTACCTACACTTTTTTTGTACGTTATGATCATCCTGCTCAATAATTTGGTACCATATAGTGTTGAACAGAGCTACCAATATTTACCACAAAGAGAAGTAAATTCATTGGATATCTAAAGAAGTACTTTGGCGAATTTCAAGATAAACTAGATATATCAACTGGTAATTCGAAGTAGAATGATCTTCTCGAAGCTATCAACCCCGTAAATCTTGGTCAATGTCGTAATGGTGTTTCTTTGAAAGTAGTGTAGTTTTATAGCTTGGCAGGATCGTAAAGCTGCAATTTGTGGGCTGGACACTAACCCAACGCGATTTATACGGACTTTATTGAATAAAACAACAAATTACACGTTCCAGTTCAATTATTAGGTTTATCGATGGCTCTGCGATTTCAATGTAGGGAATTTATGATCGTTGCCGTGCAAAAGTGCTATTATGTTGGACGTGAAGAGGAGGATTATGTTTTGTATTTTGGGATGTAAATGAAGTTACAACAAATGCCAGGAAAATGTGATATTTTATTATTCTGCGCGATGAGTATTTTAGCGTATATTTTACCCTGTAGTCTACTAAAAGCCTGAATCATATTATGAATTATAATTTAATTTTATACTTCGTCCCTGAAATTTACCCAGCAAAAGCATTCGCAACAAAATAAGAATAATTCTGCTGCTGCAATTACTTTAATTTTGAAATATTTTCCTTTCAAACAAGACTACTTATACAAGTACTGCGACGCAAAAGTTACTAAGTTGATAATCATAATAAATTAATTATCTCAGTATAATAAACGGAAGCAGTTGAGTTGACGATAAAACAGCAGAACATTCATCCTCTCCACCGACAACAAATTGTTGCTGTTTGAGAAATAATCCAGCCAATTTGGACTTACTGCATAGAACTATAAGGGTCAGCAAGTACCTTTAATATTAAAATCATCGAAAGATTTAAATACAAAATTTAATCACATAATTGTCAATTCTTCATAGTTTGTCCCCAACTAGATTATTTTGCAACCGTACAATCTTACTATTATCCCTAGTATGTCAAAAATGATTTAGCAATCACATTCCATAAGAAGCATAGAAGCAAGTTCCTCCAGAGGATCATTATCTCAACAACCATAAAAACGATTACAGCATTCTTGCTTTAATTATCCACCACCCCACAGATCAAAATCAGAAATATCCTATAAATACAACAATTAGAAGAAATCCCATATTGAACGAACCAAATCATCCAGTATGACATTTTCCACATTCACATGAAATTTTATACTTAAGCAGGAAAATATCGTTCTCTTCAACATACATGGTAATTTGAGAAGAACAAAAGTATTTATTTACTATGAGTTCTGAAAGCTTTTTCAACTTGTTTCTTTATGGTTATTATTACCTGTACAAAATAAATAAACTTTAACAACCCCTTTAAAAATGATATACAAAAGCTAACCATGAAAGGAGCCAGGTAAATTGTTAACAAACAGATGCAAAGCCTAAGATTTTGGGGTAGAATGTTTGCGGAAAGCTTCTCTCTACGTAAAAATATATCACTTTCCGCATTCAAAATGGACAGAACAATTTTTCTTTAAGCATTGATTTCTTATTTCTATATGTTGGTAAGTACGACCGTTATTAAAAGTGGCCCTTTTAACGATTTATTAGCAAGTTAAAAGTGTCACTTTCTAACACTAGTGTTAAAAGTAACATAGCAACGTATTAAAAGTGATTTGATTGTTACTTTTAACATGTTGCTAACGATTTGTATCAATAAATCAACAAATATTATAACCCTACCTGTCATAATATCATTACCTATACATTTTTTGGTATTTAATAACACTAAGAAGATCGTAGATAAAATTGTGTATAATATATGAGTTAATAGTGATTTATTTCGTTAGAGGGTAGTGTTACTCGGCTTTGCCTCGTTTCAGAAACCTCCCCACTTTCTCATAAAATGTCACTTATAACACTGAAATAACTATTAGATATATTTAAGTATACAAAGCAATATCAAATGAATAACCTGGCATACTTTATCCAGTTTGAAATGCCATAGCCTAGCAAAAACATAATCTTAAAGTGAGACATCTTTACGCATGATCTATCATACGCTGGGCATTAATGGGTTAATAAATAATGAATGGCTGTACGAGTACTCCAGGATTTTATGATTTCTCTTCAGTTTATTATAAATTTATTTGTAGTAAATCATAAACTACACATTTACTATAAAACGAATATAATTTGAAATATTAATGTTGAATTTAGAAAGACTTAACATCGATTAAGAACCAACATGGAACACGGAATGTATGTATTGCCCCGTCCGGAAACAGTTCCTGGTTTTTCCTTCACAGGTTACCAACAAAATACAAAAAATTAATTCTCTAAATATAATTATTTTCCCAAACATCCATTCAATCAAAAATCTTCAAATTCAAGCAGTAATTAACTTGATAAGCAAACAACGATAGACTCTCCAACAAATACAAATAGTCTGATTGTCTCAAGTTAATACGAAGCTGTCAGATGTCATCAGCAGCAGAACTCGATAACACCATCATCGTTCCGTTAAAAATCCATCTCTTCCAGCGTCTCCGTGCCGTGAGCAATTTACGTCCTTTCTTCGCTCCTTAGAGTCGCGAGTGCTACAATGCCGTCGTTTCGTTGTTTGCCGAGATGTCGGCGACTCGACGCTGACGAGCTAAATAGCGACGCGGTTGCGACTTTTCTGTCACCTCTTCAAACATCATTTCAGAAAGGAATTCAATGAATTTGCAAGGCTACTGCTGGAGGACAAGAACAAGATAAATTTATTATCGCACTTTACTCCTAGTTTTTGTCGTATGAAATTAAATATTGAGAAAAATAATCAAATATTAAATCTTCTATCGTTTGCTATTATAACCGATTCTAACTTTGTATGATGCGTGTGAGATTGAGAAGAATTTTGTTAAGAAAGTGGGAGTGAGTCAGTTGAGGTGGTTTGTACATCTTGAGCGAATTGTCGAATGAAAGGTTGGTGAAACTAATATATGTGGGTCCGAGGAATAGCTGGTTGGGTATGATTGATGGTTTGTTGCGTGAACAAATGAATCCGAGTGTGAAAAATAAACGAGCATGTATGAATAGCAATATGAATGTGGACGAGGCAAAAGTGGTGTGTCGGGATAGGAATGTTTGGAGGAGATTGATTGTTGGTTGACTGTGTTTCTGGATTCATGGTATCCAACTAAGTGGGACATAGCGTGATGTTTTGTATGTATGTATGTATGCTAACTTTGACAGAAATTAAGAGTTTTGACAACGATATAAACTTCAGACTTTTAAATTGTTTTATTGTAAAGGTTATTGTCTGATTATATTTTCTTTTAAACACAATAAAATATATTACATTTAAAGATTTTATTGATCAAATTGCCATAGTGAAACCAAATGTGAATTGTTCAAACATAGGCTATATGTCGAGTGACACTTCAGTTTAGAATTAATACTGTATAAATATTAACAAACTATAGTCTAATTCGCTGCTAAAGCTGCTGTTTTTCTCTTTCCCAAAAGAGATTTCGCAACAAATAAGAACGCCCTATACTGCTGAACGAATTAGAGTTTTCAAGCTTTAATAGTCTTTATTGTATTTCTCTTTTCCGCCGAAGCCCTGAAGCTGATTCTTCATTGCGAGTTCAAAGACCTGTAAATTCGAAATGTCTCTAAATTTGAAAGTGAATCGATTAGAGTTTCGAATTCGATCCAGTTTTGACAACAGTAAGAATGAAAGTTTCCCAAACAAAATTAAGAGAAAATGTTCGATTATAAAACTAATTATTATTATTGAAAGTATTTTGTAACGCGGTTAAAAAGCACAAAAAGGTTTTAGAAATCGGTGATTCAGTAGCTAGTTGCTTGTAGAACTAAACGAAAATTGTACCTCTGTAATTAAACAACACAGACTTCAAGATCTCTGGAACTGATAGCAATTTATCCAATTAAAGTTATTTATAGATTAAGAGCACGAAACATCGGCAAATGTGAGAAAAACGTGATTTTCTGCTCTACGCAAAATTCGCAAATGTCAGAGTTCACCCAGAGAAAATTACTTGTTTCAGTGTTTCATTTTAATCCTGGATTATTAACGATTTCATAATGATACCATCATTTGGTGTTTACCATTCGTGGAGTTTTGCTTACAGTGTGGACACATTGAACAAAAATAGTATTGAAAACGTTATAGTGTTCTTCGATTCACCACTCTGTATACATATTTCCTGATTTCTTGTTTATTGTTTAAAATCCATTTAAATAGGCTTATCAGCAATATGCACAAGGTAAAATAACCAATTATTTATCGAATGCTTCATAAAATAAGTCGTAAAATTTGTTTGTTTCATCAAGGTTAGATGTAATTAAGAAATGGTTGATTGCACAGCCAGTACAAGTGGTTATTTTTCATCACGATAATCACTAGAATTAGGAGAGTTATTATGTTGAAAATATGCAAGATATTTATCGCAGGCATTCATTTGAATACAGAAAAGTGGAATTACTAACAAATTTTTGTTTCTTTATAATAAAATGGTTTCGACTTTAATTATAATATACATTTATACACGATTCATTCGCTTTTAATAGTGAAATTCAAGTCGGTTCGCACGAAATGTATTTTTTGTTGTATCGCAGCAATTTTAGAAACACTCTAAATTATACCCCCAAGGAAATATATGACTCATTTAATTTTTATAGTTACATCAATGTTTCAGTAGTATGCTAGCATATTTTTAGCTCATTTGGCTTATAAATAAAAATTTTATTGAAGAAAATCTGAAAAAAGGGCTAAAATCTATCAAAAATGTCAAAAATCCCAATTTTCCTGGACCATAACTAAAAAACTAAGCAAGATATCAAAAAACGGTCTTCAGATTTGAAATTAGCATGCTTTAATTAACATATAAACAAATTTTCAGCAATTTTTATTTTTTTGAATTTTTTTCTAAATTCATCTCCGACATAATTTTCAGGAACAATATCTCAACAATTAAAAGAGATACAGTCCTGAAACCTGCACCATTCGATTCAACGCGTTTAATTACATAAGTGTACTAAATTTCATTAAAATCACTGCACAGAAATAATTGTTAGAGCAAAAAGTCTTAAAATGGCCTAATATGCGAAAAAACTCAAGGGGTTAGTATTGAAATTTCACCAAAAATTTTCATCTCTCACAATTTTAATTTATATGCCTTATCCTCTTATTTTCGATCCGAAACTTATAAAAAAAGTGTTTTTAACGTTGTCTGAGACTTAGTTTTTGAAATATGAGCGATTTTATACTACACGAAATGAAGAAAAAAATGATGAAAATCTGTTTCAGTTCTCATAACTCAAAAACAAAAAGAGATAATTGAAATACGATTTAATGAGCGTATTCAGCACATTTCAATTACCTTTTGAGTTAATTTTTATGATAGTATATTGTGAATTACAATATTTATAGTCTGTTGAAACTGATAAAGAAAATATAGAAAAACTGTAAAAATCGTCGATTCTAACTGGGCCAAACGATATGATTCTGGACTCGTACATCCAAAAATCTTATTATTTCTATCAAATTAAATGTTTGTTCAGCCCTCATTTGGCAACAATGTAATGCCAATACAAAATATTAAAACAGTATAGTGACCCGTTATAGAAAACCGCAAATCGTTAACACCATCCTGCAATTTCCTATTGCAAGCACTGGCAACATAGCAGAGCAAGAAGTTAATGATTCCAGGCGATAAAACAGTGCTACAGTTGATAAATTATGCCGTAAACCTGGTCTCCCGCGGTGTAACCACTGGTTTAACCAGCGGTTTCATTGAATACCCGGTGACATTGTAACGAAAATGTTTCCTTCTTTCTACGGGACGTGAAATGCGCCCGACTGGGGGTATCGATTTGGTTTGTCTTTATGTCGAATAGAATCGCCTGTTTCTGAATTTAATGGCTTTTATTATATGGGGATAAAAAATTTAATGGTATCACTACGTGATATCATCTGGTACTCAGCTGTGATTGGAGGGGGAGGGATGTGGGTAGCAATGAATATATTAAAGTCTATGGTTCCTGATTGCTTGGATGTTTCAACCACATCATCTGTCATATCCACTTATTCTTTGTATCACCCTCAATTTTAATTCGTACCAACCTTTCATTTGTAACACGTACCTCTCACTTGATGTTGGTACCAAAAGGTAACTGATATATGAAAGAGTTTTACTTGATTAAATGAATTCAAGTACCTAGAATAGTAGGTAGGGTAGTCGTTGGATACCATGGAATATTTCATCTGAATTCCGAAAAGTATTTATAGAAGAACATTGGATTAAAATTATATAATATTTATTACGAACAAGCAAAATATATTATATAAATCAAATACCTTTATGAGGTAAATAACTTGATAGCTATATAATTCCAAGTATTGCTTATTCACTAATTTTGTAACAATTTTTAAAGATCACGACTGTTATAACATTCGCAATACTCTTACGAGCCCAGAATCATATCATTTGGCCCAAGACTTTTAGAATAGCCTTAAAAAAATTGTTCTAATCTTACAAAGGGAAAACTGTTGTGCTCAATTTATTTGTATGAATTCAGTAATTTTTAAGAATATTTTAAAGAAAAAATATAAAAAAATGTTTCAAATAAAAAAAAATTGAGATTCTAATGAAATTTACTCTTTATAATTTTTTTTTTTTTTGTTACGAAGATAAGAAGCGGACTAACTACTATGGTCATATGTCGTCTCATGAGTGGATGATTATGATATTATGTGAACAACAAACGACCATGTTCTTCAGTAGAATTCGAACCCAGGACCTCTTGCGTGCTAAATATTTATTTACTAAGATATGCCCAAAAACCCTGATAGGACTTCTAATAATTTACCACTCACTGTTGATGAATTGTTTCCAAAATCTAATCAATTTGTAACATAAACATAATGGGTACTATTCACACCTCTATACTAAGGGCTACTAACTAGGACATTTTAAAATTTAACACTGTTGCTATGAAAAAATTGTTGATCTCCAAGGTAATCAACAACTTTTGCAAAGTTACAGTGCCAAATTTTAAAATGCTCTAGTTAGTAGCCCTTAGTATAGACCTGTGAATAGTACCCAATATCTCCATTACATACTCGTATATATTGGGAGGTAAAAGTGACAGACTTTAAAATGTAAATATGGTGAATTAACAATTTTCTTTGGTATGATTTTACTGGACCAAATGATTTGATTCTAGGCCAAATTATATGATTCTAGACTTACATGAACTTCATAAAAACTATGTCTATAGTTAAGGAATACCAAAATGCAATAGGGTACTCACTGCCCAAGGTTGAACAATTTATTACTTAAGGGATGAGACAGTGGCACTCAAAATAACTCTAACTAGGCACTACTCTTGCATAAGATACTGGTTAAATATTTCCTACAGAAATTCTAAAGACCTGGAACTTTCCACAAACCACTAGTAATGAATCATTTGCTTAGTTTGAAATATCCGAATATTGTTTGAAATCTTTAATCGTTATATATGTTTTCGATTTATCCAAACCACCTCAATTAACTCATTCCAACTCTTTTAGCAACATTGTTTTCGATCTCACGCATCATATATCTTCCAGGTTAAGGCATCTTTCAATGATTTCAATTTTCCTCTATTTTCTTGACTTATTTCCACTAATGGGTCTTTGTTTAATGTTGTCGTTTTCTTTCTGCAGCATTGGGGTTGGTTTCCTTAATGTATATTAACTATTTTGTAGATTAAATTTGTTTGTTTAAGTTTTCTGAGGCTAGAGAATGTTGTTTATTCTTCTTAGAGTTAGTAAATTCATATTTTATGCCCCGAAATTATTGATTGAAAACATTTACGACTTTGTTTGTTCCGTAGAAGGAATTTAAAATTGTTTACCAACGAATATACAGATTATTTCACACCTAAAAAATGTACCATTCATAAATCTCAGGGTCGCAATCCATCAAATCCAATCACATAAAATACCAATGTCCGACAAGCAGACTCATTGTTTATTCTCTTATTACATTGCATTAGATTACAATCAATCCGCGCAGATATCCCGGATTAGCCTATTAGAAATATCTCAGTCCGTAACCAGTTTATAAATCCGATGGAATTTTTGCGGAATTCGTTATAAAACCCCGCATATTCTCGTTTCCTCGCCGCAAAAAACCAAACGCGCTTCTCGCTTCGTCATCCGATCACGATAAAATAAAATTAAATTACGGCGTAGCCTTGGAGCGGTCATCAACAGCGGCCAATGCAGCTCTGGATTCTTCCACCGCCTTGGAGACTTGCTCTGCGGACTGTACCTTGATAAAGTGTGTATAAGAGAATGTGTGTTGGAGAGAGATAGCACATGATGACCTTGGCACATACTGGAATCTCAAATGATTGGTTTTTGTTCTAATTTCTGGAATTTCGTAGAAGATATAATGGATAGACTGTTCGGACACTACTTTCTGGTGGTGTTAATTGGTGAAAGAAAATCTCGAAAATTTAATTAAAATTAATATGAAGTATTAGCTATGAAGTAATAACTATTAAATTCTTCAGGATGACGGTCATTAATGCAGACTTTCACAAAAATAAATTTATTGGAACTTCAGTCTGTCATTTTGGAATTTTTGACTATCTATATTTAATAGCTTTTTCCGACGACCACTACGAAAAGTACATAAACTCACACGCTAAACTATTACTAAAAGTTGTTTATTGCATATCACTAGCAATGCTGTGTGATATGCAAGCTCGTTAGCCAATCAGATGTGATATGATTTTATCACACAATGCGATAACTGAGCGAACTAACCTAAAAATTTATATTTAAATGTTTGACAGTTGCAGATAATTTGCACGAATTAAGAAAGTTGGACCCTGATTAATCAAATTTTAACATAATATTTAGTGAATTCTGATAGCAATGATGTTTACATAATCTGTTTTAATATTATTATGTAAATTTTATATATTTTTTTTTTTTTACTTAATTGGTGTAGTCGGAAAAGTATCGTGTACATGTACAACATGTGCTGAAAAGATATTTCAGCACAAGTTATACAATATATTCGATTTCAAAAGTGGATTAGATATATCGGACATTTTTAATTTTCTTCATTGAATCTGGAGATAACATTACGCTATATCCCACTGAGTGGGGTAGCACGAACCCAGAAACACAATCAACCTACTCCAAATATTCCACCACATTCGCCTTGTTCACATTCATACATGCTCATCTATTCTTCACACTCGGAATCATTCGTTCACGCAACAAACCATCAATCATACTTATTTATTCCTCGGACGCCCAAACAATCTTTTACCCATATTCTAGTCCGCTTATATTAATTTCATCAACCTTTCTTTCGACATTCGCCCAAGATGACCAATTCACCTCACTTTCTTAACATCATTCGTCCCAATCGCACACTCATCATACACCAATGTATTTCGGATACGATTACTTTCCTCTCAAATACCTTATTTCCACAGCAGTTATACATCGTTCATGCTTCTTAATCCACATCCAATATTCAGAACCATACATCCATGAAGGTACTAACACGCCATTATAAACATTCAATCGAGCATCTCTAGAAATATTCACGTTTCGAGCAAATGTACCCAGAGCACCCAATACCTTGCACCCTGCAGACACCCGCCTTTCAATCTCCCGCTCAATACGTCCATCTCTCTAAAACATACTACCCAAATATACAAATTCTTCTCAAACACCAACACTTTACATTTATCGATATTCAATAACAGATTTAAACCTTTCCCTAGTTCATATATGCTCACAATCATTCTTTTGAATTGCTCCTCAATTTCACCCAACCCAACAACATCATCCGCATAAGCTAACGTAGGCACTATACGCGAATTCAGAATATCCTTTAATTGCTGTTACAATTTGTGACGTTTCAGAAATTCCTGGGATCATAAAAACTCTTAAAGTGTAAAATACAAAGTCCGCAATTTTCTACTTTCATTTCGCATTTTTATTTGTAATGCGGAGAATTCTCCTCTTGTTGTTTATAAATATTTGATGAAAAAATGAGGCAAAGAAACAAGAAGCCGCAATTTCTGCATTCATGTTTCATTTGCGATTCGAATTTGATTCCCATTTTATGTAAAATGTAAATTGGTTTCGTCACATTCGATTGGCTGCTGGGAAGTTTTTCGCTGCTGTTTTGTTTAAGTTTCCAGTGACTTGATTCTTTCTTTTTTGTTTATATTTCGTGAAGCCAGAATGGTAAACAAATCATTTTGCATGGAATAATGCACAATTCGCCTTCGGCTATTTACTTCACAACCACATTTTGTATACATGGTGACTGATATAACTGTTCCTATAGGCTCCAATAAATAGCTAAATACACATAAAAATTGCTATAGTAAACAAAGGTTCAGGTTTCGAAATTTTTAAGATTGTTCATTTTTAGGATCTAGTTTCTTTTAGTTTGATTCTTTATAATATTTGTATTTTAAGAGATAATATCGTAAAATTGTACATGCAATATAAGTGAAGTATGCAGAATACACACATTATTTCAAATTTGAAATATCTCTTTTCATTTGTGAGTTATATGCAATTGTACAATATACGACCAATTTTACCCTCAACCTAAAATACATAAAATCACAAATATTTTGAAAACCAAACCCTCTCTATTGTTCTAAAGACATTTTTTGTAAGTTTCGGGTCGAAAATAGAGGGATAGGATATGTAAATACAAATTCTGGGAGATGAAGATTTTTGGTGAAAATTGAGTTTTTTCGGATTTTAGGCCATTTTCGGACTTTTTTACTCTAACTCTATATTCTGTCGCGCGATTTCAATGAAACTTTGCATACATATATAATTCGGCGTTCTGAATTTAGTGGTGTAGGTTTCAAGTCTGTATTTCTTTATGTTGTTGAGATATCGGTCATGGAAATTTTTGGTGGAAGTACTTTCAGTAAAAATTTCGAAAAAATAAAAATGTCTGAAAATTTGTTTATAAGTTAATTAAAGTATGCCAATTCCTAAACTGAAGACCATTTTTTGATATCTCGCTTAGTTTTTTAGTTACGGCCATGGAAACTTGAGATTTTCACGAATTTTTGACATTTTTCAGATTGCTTTCAATAAAACTTTTATTTATGAATCAAATGATCTCAAAATTGTTTCATTTACTAATATAACAAGTTGAGTATTTCGGAGGTCACTATAAGCTATAAGCAGTTGTCTGTTGACTGATCAGCAGCAAAAAAAATTCGGGCTTATACTCTAGGATAGAAGAAACAGGATAAAATTTGAATAGCTGTCAGTTGCAAGAGGGATAAAATCTACAAACATGTGCACTATAAAAGTTCTTAGAATTTTTCATAGTGCAAATAAGTTTTTTCACGACATGGTAGGAAACCCCACTGTTCTCCCGAAATAGTGAGGAAAATGTGTTGTTCCTCTCTAGAGAGGAAAATATAGAAGTGTTACCAATATGATAGTTATTTACAAAAAATATATTATTAAAATTATAAATAAATTCCTAATTTTATTTAAAAACCTTAATTTAGTGATATACATACTTTAAATTATCTTACAATTATGTCTTATATTTTTCTTTTTCTCATTAAATCACAATTTGACAACTTATTAAAGATATTTAAGATTGGTTCATTGGCAACACTGCTACATCGCCTTGTGTCTGATAACCTCACTTTTAACATGTCAGTCTATCAGTTGTGTTCTCAAAGTGTATTTTAGGTCGGAGCAAAACGTTTTTAGAAACATGTCGTGAAAAAAAATGTTGTGCTTTCCTCTCTAGTTTGACAAATAACTATTTCCTCTCTGTTTTGCTTTCATTTTATGAACTTAACATGAAAGAAATACTATGGCTTGCTATGTACTATACTCTCTTTTCTATAGTTACTAAGATATCATGCTATCATTGAGCGGCCATTTTATCGGTAGTGCACCTCTGAAATATTGGGATCATAAAATATTTGAAGTGTCATTCCTGTATGAATTCTTATACTGTGATTATAGACAGTGAATACCTTTTCGAAGGACGCAACATGATCCATCTTCCTTCCTGAAGTGCGATAGTTGGCGCAACAATTTCAATAAGCATCTGTTCCCAACTTTAAATCACAAATTAACAGAGTAATATTATGAAATTAGTCGAGAACCAATATGAGCGGCTCGAGATCCGTTAGTAGCGTTAGCATTAGCTTGCAAATTGCGGTGTAAAGTCTCTGAAACTCGGAGAGGAAACATGAGATGCGAACCCACAATAGTTCTCGTTACATCGCGCTGATGCGATGTCGATACCACATGTTTGCAGTCAGTGTAGCCAATGGCATGTGCCACTACACCATCGAGGATTAGAGAGTTACCTAAATCACTCGAGAAGTTTACTTAGTTTACTGAAGAAATATATAAACACGCCACGCCTAATGGTTTCCCGTAAAAATACCGTCCCCATTTTATTATTTCAAGTATTTTAAATAGTACTACATAATTGTAGTAGTAGTAGTGGTTGTGTTCTGTGAGGAGCAACAATATAACTCGCAATTTCGGGTATTGTTATGATTACAGAACATTCTATGTACAAAAGGGGAAGTGTAGGAAAGGTTTTATTGATTGGGATACAATAAACAATTAGCAGCAATACAATACGTGTACTATGCTTGTGGATGGTACAAGGAATGTTTTACACAATAACTTAAGATATTCTCAGGAGGGATACTGAATACCATTATCCGATATGACTCTACACGGGACTTCAATCATCAAAAATCATTTTCCAAATGTATGATGAAGCTTTTCGCATTAGCTCGCCCAAGAGGAAAACATAAGGGGAATTTGCTAAAACAATCAACTACAACCAAGACTTGATTTTGCCAGAGGTCCTATCAAATTTGTACTGATTATTTCAAATAGTGGCGATGTTTTGAAATGTCCAACCATTTGGTCGGCCGGAGCCCTCTGTTCAGGTTTATTTATTGGGATTGACATATCATAAATATACTTACAGTCATTTAATAAAATAAACTATGTATTAGAGTAGATATGTGGCTTACTTAATTAATTTATTATTTTTATTTTAAATATCAAAGAGTCTATGCCGCATTTATTTTTCTCTGGATTTTAATTTGTTTTGGATTGTTGTTAAGTTCCTTGGTGATGTTATTTTATTGACAAATATTTTTTCCTGTCTTAAAAATAAAAACATTTATATTTCGTTCTGCAAATCATTTTTGAATTATTGTTTATAATATTATTCTACCATCAATTATATTGATCTGGTGGTTATAGATATGTAGGCAATCAGTCAAACCAATTAGGTATTTAATTGAATAATGCCTTATTAATTTGAATACAGGGTATTCGAAAAAGTAATAATAAAGCTTCAGGTCGACAATCCTAATACAAAAAGTTTGTAGGGCCTTTCGTAAAGTCACACGAAGCCATCAAACTTGTAAATGTACGATTAGAATTAAACGAAATTTTTGAATTTTTTTATGAAATTTCATTGCTGTTTACTTTCAAAAAGGATATATAAAATTGAATTGATGTAACTAATCGTTTAATACCAATATTTTAAGTTTTTAACTCATCTTCAGACTTTTTTTTTCAATTTCATATTCACCTTAGGAATCATTCTTTCATTCATATTCAAATTGTGATGACTAGTTAATTTACTGGAACAGTTCGGTAATATACGAACTGATATCCCCATTAGAAGGACCGGAAAAGTAAATATTGCATCTTTGATGAAACTCACGGAATATGCTCCTCCCAATGACAGTATTGGATCCACCAAAATTACGTCACTTTATAGCTGTTTACTTTTAAGAATTTTATTATCTGATGATTGCTATAATAGTTGTTTGATTTGGTGTTTCAAAATTTACATTTCTTTTAAGCAGCTCGTGTGACTTTACTAAGGGCCGTACAATTTTTGTGTATTAAGACTATCGAATTAATCAAGGAATCGTTCTACATTAAGATAATCACCACATTTTCGACCATTCTGTATATTTTACCCTAGCCTTTCATGGAACATATTTTATGACTTATACTATAATCATGTTTTCTTTGTTTTAGGTAAGTCCACATTTTCCTCCTTATTGGATTCAAACGGCAACAAAAGGCAAGTGAAATAAATCTACAATTCAACTTTCTCTTGTAGACAATCTTATTGAACGGTATCAGATTTAGATTAAAAACGTGTAACGCTATATTACAAACACTAAATTAATTTCATTGCGCAAGATAAAACATCGGGATCGTTTTCAAAGCTCGCAGTTTCTCCACGAAATCATTTCGCGATTTCACATTCTGAATGAAGCCTGAATATTGTTGGACTATTCAAATTATTCCGCGTAAAAAACGAGCTAGCGCACAAATATCCAATATCATGGCAGCATCGTAAATTTTATGTAGCATGAAATTCGTGTCCGCAAAACAATATTGCAGAACTATCGCAGTTGCAAATCGCGTCCCGCGAGATGCGATTTAATGGTCTGTCATTCTTTCTGGATCATAATTTTTGAAGCAATATATTGCATTTAATATAAATGAAACTTTTTATGTATTGTACATAATTTTATAACCTTCAACTTTAATTTTTGTGTGGTTGAGGTTTAAATTCATGAACCACGGCTGGTTTAACAAAATGAAAATTTAAATTATGGTTTGAGCTCTTGATTGCACTACTTTAGTTTATTTCGCAATCATTGTACACCGCTCAATTTATTCTATTATGGAATAATTTCATATTGCAAATCCAATTTCATAGATTGTTAACTATTCCCAAATTGATATTGCATTCTTGTTTCTAATAAACCATGAATAATATTTATGTTCGACTGTATTATAATCACTTATTTATGATATTGTTTAGCTTTCATAAAGTAGCTCTTTATGACTAGTTCGATAAAATAAAAACAATAAACAACTTGGTAATCAAACAAGAAAAAATTACAATTCGAAATTTTCGAATTTTTTCATGTCGACATCATGTGTCACTCCAAGCTAAGAAAAATAGTGTGTAGTATAGTCAAACATAAAATATTGTATGTAACACGTACATAATAGGGTTGTGCTTGCTCTGCCCCTAAACTGTCTCGTCCATAAACATCTAAATTATATACTAATTACATAAATATCTATTATAGAACTATAATGCAAAAATCTTATTACCTCCTTAAAATACGATTTTGAAAATTTCGCGATGATGTCTGCGTGTGTTTTTGACTGTCTGTCTGTCTGTGTGGATTTCCTAAACTGAAAATTTTGATATTTTATATAATGTCAATTATATCTATCTCCTTGGGTAGAGCTAATTAGATTTTGGTGATAATTAAATTGCACGAAGTGTCATTTTATTTGAAGCTGTATTAAGTAAGTTGAATATATCTCAGTTAATAATGGTTTAAATGACAATTTTTGTTGTTAGAATAATGTTTCTAATATTATTATCTACAATTTTTGTTTGAAACATTTTTCTCTTACTGGTCACCATTTACGAATTACACGTTAAAAAATATATATTTTGACATTTACTTTTAAATCTTCTAACCTGTGCATTTTGAAAAATAAGCAGAGCTTGAAAAATATCAAAATATAAAACTAAATTTTTGAAGGGATGAACGGTCTTGATACTGGTGGTTCATGTTCCTACATTGTTTGATAAGAATTTTATGGCAGGAGGTATTGTGGTGTACATAACATTTTATTAATTTTATAAATATGAGTCCTGAAAGTTTTTTCAATTTATTAATTTAATTAATTACAAGGGTGGTCTATATCAGAAATAAGGGGAAAAGTATCAAATAGAAGCTTTGTCCTTTTCAACCCCAAAATGCAAATGCGCTCAAATGATTTGTATTCCATTCTGAAAAACTGTTCAATAATTTAGAACAACTTTTTGTGATGCAAGTAAAGAAACAAATAAGTAAATAAAATACAGAAATGCATGAAGCATCTACAGGTTGCAATTACTACTAATTATAGTATTAGTCCATAATAAATATCATTCATTTGAGCGCGAGTGCTTGAGTCTTACGTTTGCGCATGTATATGATTATAACATTAAGATGCCGACACACGGCGCACGGTTGGTTAGGGTTAGCAATGATGATGACAAAGGCAACAATTTCCATCTTAATCTAAGGACAAAAAACACTGGAACAATTTCCGTCACGCGTGTCTCTCGCGTGCGTCTAATAGCTTCGTTCCACGTTCGCTCCGTTTAACCCTTCAGCTATGAACTATCTAGCTTACGGAGTTGGATTCCGAAAGACGTTCAGCTACGAGCCCCGAATCCTATCATTTGGCCCAGTTAAAATGGTTTAATTCACCATATTTATAGCTTAAATTCTATAATTTTTACCTCCTGATTAATACATACTTATATGTTAGAGAGGTATAATGTTTATGTTATGAATTGATTAGATTTTGGAAACAATTCATCAACAGTAAGTGGTAGATTATTTGAAGGCCTATCAGGGTTTTGGCATATATAAGCAAATAAAGGAAATAGTGTAAATTTCATTGGAATAAAAAATATGTAGAATATTATTACCTATATTTTGTTGTAATTCAAAAACAGTGTTCATGGTACCAGCCAATACCTTTGGGCTAAATGAAATCTTTATGTTAGTGATTTTTGTTACTTTGTTATTAATTTTTCTACAAATATTCTTAGAAATAACAGGACTTAAGATACAAATAAATTGAGTACAACAATTTTCTCTTTTAAGTCTTAATTGGGCGAAATGATATAATACTGGGCTTTAGTATAAAAGTGGTGTATTATTAGAATTTTTCATTTCTTTATTTGCCTTTTTAACCTACAAAAAAACGGAGTAGGTTTTCTTTGTCGACGCGTATATTTTTATTTTATTTTATTATTATTATTTTATTTTTTTATTTAATTTTTTAAAATATTTAAACACGCATAATTCGATAAAATTATCACACTCAGCCTTCGGCTTCGTGTTAAAATTTCTCTCGTGGGTAATTCCTTACTTTGCCCACTTGTAAAGTAAATAATTATTATATAATTTTTCGTTTTTCAATTTCGTCGGTTTAATTTTTTGTTAAAAAATTTTATGTTAGGACAGTGTCCAAGTCTATGCTAAATTTGAAAAGTCAGTGCTTACATTTGTATTTATGACAGGTATAATTTAAGATTTTTATTACAATTATTAGAGTTTTGATGGGCTGTAGTATACATTGTTTCCAAATCTTTCCACGTAGTCCTTCCACCCCTGCGCGCGTGTCCGTCAGTACATACGTCTGTTTGTAACCTGCTCGTATCCATCGCACTCACGCTAAATTGACTTAATCCTGATGTGCGTCGCCCGCCACTCCACACCATGCGTGGAATGTAATGAATACGCCCGTGGGAATGATGATGGCTGAGGTTATTTCAGTAAATATGTAGACACGCACGTGACTGCGTAGTTATTATAATATTATGCCGAGTGTCGTTGTGTGGTGTGTGCGGAGTTCTACTTGGTTTTGTTCTGGGGAAGGTGTGTAATTTCTTCACTCAGGTCTTCGTTTGTACTAGGATTATGTTATTATAGAACAAATAGAGCGCATACGACAATTATTGTATTAGGAGAAAATATAAGACTTTCATTTGTATAATAACTCATTTCTTTTACACATACTTATTTAACATATGTGTAGGAACAATTCATCAACAGTAAATAGTAGATTATCTTAATCTGATGATATTGTTTAGCAACTTAAATAAAAATGTTAGATCCATAATTGTTTGACGTTTTTGTAAAGATGTTAATACAATAGAGTTATTAGGAATTTTTTTACTTAAAATGTACAAAAATTTTCTTTGAATTCCTTCAATTCGATTTATATATATTTGATGAAAAGGAGACCAGCAAATAGCGGCAAATTCTAGATGAGAACGAACAAGTGAATAGTACAAAGATATGAAAGTACCACAACTTTTGAATTTATCCCCAATTCTTAAAATAAATCCTAGCATTTTATATGATTTTTTGACAACATTGTCAATGTGTAAATCAAAGATTAATTTACTATCCAAGAGAACTCCTAAATCTTTTACATGATTTACTCGGTTCACTTTGTTTCCATCGAAAGAGTAATTATAATCAAGAAATAACATAATGGTTAATTTACTTGACTTGCTTCCAAATCAAGTAGGTAATGCACGAAGGCCCAATACAATGAATAAACTATAGACACAGCGTAACAAACAGCGTGAAAGAGTAAGGTTACTTTCCGCGATCATAAATTCGCGTTTAGTTCGCGTATCTAATGTCCTTTGTGGTCCTCTAGCCTTCGAACGTAAACAGTATCGATGCCTTGCCCCTTAACCCATTTACCGAGCAGCGAGCTTGCCGGAGCTTCACCGGAGCTTATCAGACTCTGACGTCATTTCCGGTACCTGTCATTGAAGATGCCGAGGAATATCGCGGGCGTCAGTAACGACCTGCGACGGATATTTGAGGCACCGTTACCAGTTTATGCCTTCGCGCAGCCGAAAGTTTGAAAGATGTATTTCGGAGTTAAATAGGGAACATTCTTTTGTAGGGGAGGGTAATTTGATAAGAGTATGGAATGCGGAATTTTGAGATTCTTTACAAATATTTCTATAAGTTATCTTTTACGTTATGGCGTGGTTCAGATTGAGAGGGCAGAAAAAGCGGTACTTTGTCAATATTACATTCAGAAACTAGTAGTAGTAGTAGTAAATATTTATTTTTGCAATACCTGTACTGTAAGTTACCCATTAATAACAAAATTTGAACACAGTAAGTGGAACTTTTATTGCACAATTAGTTTCCATGGTTACATCATTTACTTACCGTCCACGGTGGATGGTAAGTGAAACTTACCGTTCAAGGTGGACGGTAAGTAAATATATATCATTCAAATTTTATTTCTAACCTCAATCTGTCAGCTGTTAATTTTGATACCTATTTTTCTTTTTCTTATATTTACGCAGGTATTGCAAAAAATATCTTACTAACCTCGAACTGTAAGTGATTTTCTAGGTCTCGAATGTTTAGGAAATCTCGACCCTACGGGTCTCGACATCCCAAACTACATTCTCGACCTAAAAACTATCACTTACAGTTCACGGTACGTAATATATTATTGTTACCTTGCAGTGTTCAAATTTCTACATTATCATGTTATTTCATTTGTTTATAATACTTAAATAGTATATTGTATAACAAGCATGGAATGATACTCATTTCCTACGAGCCCACGGCTCATGCTACAAATCATACGAGTATGAAATGAACATTCCATGCGAGTTGTACACTATACTTTTGCTACGACCATGATGCTATTTCCTAATTAATTTATATTTTAATAATAAAGTTGTTCCGCTTTCACCATTTCAATATTTGACAATTCTAAATAAGTATCCTAGCAATGGCACTGTACTGAAATGAAATGACCTATATTGAAATACAAAACAAATTCATTTCGCACGATGTACCTCATTTCCCGAGCAACATCAAACATAACAGATTTTTAAGTGGATGTAGAAAAAACTAATAATAATACAAATATTTAATTTATTTCAACGCTTTCTTTTCATCCAATATGTATCTTGGTTTTATTCGTAGTGTAGATTTATCGTTTCTTATGTCTTCTGTATAGTCTTTTCTTAAGTGATTTAATGTCTCAAAGTCTCTCCAACATATACTGCATTGTCTATCAACGTCTCTTGTTCAATAATTATTACTTTCTCTTTCGTTGCCTATTCCAAATCTTGCAATTATTTCAGACTTGTATTTTCTTTCGTCATATCTAGTGCTCTGCTAGTAGTCAATAGGAATTTTTTTTACAAAGATGAGAAGCCTCAAGAATGGATGTTTATGAATTTATGTGAACATCACAAACAACCATGCTCTACAGTGGGATTCGAACCCACGACCTCTTTTTAACTGAATCTATATACCTAGATCTCTCCGTATAATTTTGTTCACCATATTCTTCCTATCCGTTGTTAAATACCCGTTTCTTCCAAAAAAATGTTTGTCCTTTTACTTCCCATTTGTTATTTTGTTGTTTCTTATTTCTTCTCTTTATATTTCTACACAACAAACAAACGCGAGGGTTGTCCACAGTAACCTTATTAGTTTCTTTTCTTACTTCATTGCCCTCTTACTTGCTTCTGTCTTCATTTTGTAAAGTTTTGCTTCTCCCTCTAATAAATATATCGGTGTTTGTTTGTCTATCCAACATATTTTGTTTGGAATCTTTTCATTTTGTCTTGTTCTGTAGATAATGCTCGCAATCAATTTATCGAAAAGTAGCATTCTTAATTAAAGTTTTTAAATTTTCTTTGTCCTAAAAACTACAAATTTCAATGCAGCTTCGTTACCGGCAAATTACCTCTTGATAGTGTAAAAAGAGCAGACGCTGCAATCAACAGTCTGTCGTGTGCTAGCCACATCATTAGCTCTTGAATATTCAAAGGAATTCATACCGACGCTGCAACCTTTGAATTAAATCTTTCACGAACGCAATTACAACTTTGCATTACCACATCGTCGGAATCAGGAGCAACTTTCAAATTTATGCGCGCACCTGAAAACGCCGTTGAAATTTCTCGTTCATGTATTCGCTTTACTAGCTTTGCCAGTATTTAAACTACTTTTTATGCTTCTACAGGGTGTCACTGATTTAAACAGCCTAACTTGAATGTAATGTCCGACTCGCTTCGCTCGTCGTTCAAACTTACATGCTCTGCACACAAAGTATCACATTTACTCCTAATAACACAATATACTATTCATTAATATTTGATGTCTCGTTATGATTTTTAAAAGTAGTGTTGTTCCAATAAGAAAACATTCCCTCAAACGAATTTGTCACCTTATTTTTAGTTGTTCATTTAATCCATGGATTAAGTTAGTCTGTTTAAATCTGGGACAGCCTGTATAATACATGAGTAAGCAAGAGGAGCAGTACAAATAATTGTACTGGTCGTTTCCCCAACAAAAAATCATTTGTTTCCGCAATGAATATGAAAACAAAGGTGGATAAATGAACCCTGTCCCAGTTCCAAATAATCCGAATCGTGTGTCTTGCCCCTGCGATTACCCTCCTCCGAAATAATATCACCGTGTTTGTATAATCGATTTTTGTGTAAATAACCGGCAGCGTGATTGAAAAAGTTCTCGTTCGGTTTGTTTTTTATACGCCTACTGCAATCGGAGGAAGCGTGGAGCTGGTGCAGTTCTACGACGATAAGAGACGCGACTTTATCTAGGAAATTGCATTCGACACATGGGTTCTGCTAAGTTTTCTCGCTCAACCGTTCACTCGTGTGGTAATATCGATAAAAGGAGACACATCTGTAGTGACACAAGACAGAAATGTCTATACTATTTTATCTTATTGGACTTGGGAGTAGGTACCCATTTTATACTGTCTCAATCGAGAGATATTCTATCGACCTGGAAATACTTTCAACGAGCTTTTTAAACATTCAAAACGAAACCATTTTCATTCTAAAATTAAGAGAATCTGCCAGAACTTTTCTAGCTTATTACAGTACTATAAAAGCATTGCTAATTTGTTTAACTCAAAACTGCGGATTGAATTTTGTGACATTGCGATATCAAATTTCGAAAATCATATATTTGTAATTTGAATTTGTATATTTGAGTACAGAGGAAATATGAACGAAATTTATAAAAGAATACATAGACCAAAGACAACTAAATTGGTAGGGTCATCTGAACGACAAGAACCTACGAAGAAAGTTTGAACTAATAAAATAATTAAGAATTGAGGGAGAGGAAAACCAACAGAAGAATGGGGCGGTATTATTTATTTATTTATTTATTATTCTACAGGCTATAACACCCAATTACAGAATAATTCTAGTAATAATTATATAAGTGCATGATTATGAAGATACTAAAAAGGAAACGGACAACAATTCAAAAAGCAAAAACTCATAATAAAGACAAATACAAAGATGAGATTTTTTTAAAGCAACCAATCAGTTTTGCTGGCTAACTAAATAACTTTAGAGAAAAATAAATACTCAGTAGTTATATCCCTCGTGCATGGCAAATACCTGAATATTTTTTACGGGAGCACGAATGTGCACGAGATAAAATATTCTGATTGTATTTGCCATGCACGAGGGATATATTAGACGAATATTTCTCGAGGAAGATTTCAGTCATTATTTTAAATTATTGAACATATATTTATTTTAATCCGTCACATAAACGTCAGACTTTGATAAATGCCATTTGCCAAATTACGTTAAAATGAGTCCTCGGCGTTTTGAAAGTAATTCTTTTGAAGAAATTGATTGGAAAATTCAAGATATTACCCCTTTCGTCCTTTTAAAACGAAGAAATTAAACTATTCCTCATTGTGTTTACAATTATTATAAATATTCGGGTATCACACTTGTGCAAATACTCGATAAGCAAAATATTCACTGTATTCGATTGTCATTGGTCACAAAGTCCAAAGAAGAATTACCAATTTTAATATGGAAAATGTAACTTTAGGTAGGCCGTTATACAAAACAAGTTATTGTTTATATTATTGATACTCCTGTCATCAATTTGTCAACAAATTTTGTTGATGTAAAGCCATTGTTGACGGTAATATCAATAATTAAAATAATAACTTGTTTTGTTCAACGGCCTACCTAAAGTTATATTTTCCATATTAACGGGCGTATTCTATAACTTACCTGATAATTTTTAACCGCCTGTTAAAAAATTTAACCAATGATGACAGACGGAACTGAATGAAAAATGAACATTTTATTTGACACATATACTTTTTTTGATTAAAATTTTAACGGATGGTTAAAAATTAACAGGTAAATTACATCCATAAAAATATCTAATGTTTCTTTCAACTTTGTGAATACTTCTGGATATCCATTCCAACAATAAAGTACCCTTTTCCAGTTAAGGAAATATACTTTCATTCACTCCGCCATATCACCCTAATCATTTTATTTTGACAATCATACCGTTATGTCCCTCTCCTTGCTGTATGAGCCTGTGTATTTATTTTTTGTTTAAAGTTATTAGTTAACTAGCAAAACGGATTGGTTGCTTTAAAAAACTCATCCTGTATACTTACTTCGAAAAACTGTTTTATCGAACTTGTAAATATGTATTCTAGCTCTTAACACAATTATTATATTAGTTTGAAACCTATAAAAAATAATTCAGTGGATTTTGTACCGTAATTGTCATTGAATAATTAACTTCTTCGAATTCGCCAACTAAACTGTATTATTCAGTTCTGCGTGAAGTCAGAATTCTTTCAAATCGACCTACATATCCTCAACCACGTTTAACATAATAATTTATACAAGACGAACGACGCCTCACGCTACAATCGCCGCCGCAGGTCAATGTCGAAGAATTCATTTTGCATAGCCTACTGAGAATAAAACACACCCCACACTAACAAGCAGCTGTGACGTGTCATCGGTTCTTTTGTTTTTTTATTGATTCAACCGGTGTAAGGGGTTGCGTGCAGTTCTGATGCAAATGTCTCATTGTTTGAATGACATTCATTCTTGGAAACACCCCTGACTTCAAGTTGATGGCTTGGGTTATTTATATCTTACTTTGATTTGTCCTTTGTATATACAATTCATTTAATATTTAATTGCATTACAATTGGCCTTGAACTATTTACAATCGTCTCATAAATTACCCGACAAATTATTAAACAGCAATTGAAAATACTTCAGTAAATAGAATAGGCGCCTCGCAGACGAATTTATTATATTACAGCAAAGATTTCTTCCACTTATTTTTAAAATATGCTCGATTTTAAGGAAGAATATGATTGCATATTAAAACAGTAGGACACGTTTCTATAACCCAATGTACGATACAACTTATAGTTCTTAATTTAGAGCAGAATTTCCTAGGGCATTACTATTTAGATCAGACAAATATTGAAATATTAGTATTACAGCCATCAGCTTGTAAACGAGTGCATATAGTAACACAAGAATAAAGTGCATTACATGTAAGCCAAGAGTCTCTTTTCCCTGTGACAGGATAACTTTATGAAGTAGATTGTTATCTAGATGATGGATTCATGTACTCTTCAGCTGAAATAAAACGTTCATATATAACGATGTGAATATCTTGAGCTGCATTTTGATTGACGCAGAAATTCAACTTTTAACAAACCCTAGATTTCTGTTAAATCCACCGTAAATATTTAATAACCTGCATGACATATACATATATACATAACATCACGCTATATTTCACACAATGGAGTAGTACTTTGAAACACAATCTATCAATATGCTCGTATATTCTTCACGCGCAGAATCATTCGTTCAAGCAACAAACTAACCACTTATTCCTCGGACGCCCACGTATTCGTTCAACTTCAATCTCAAGCCAAACCACCTCAACTGACTCATTTCCAATTTTCTAACAACACAAAATGTTAAATATCTCATTTCCACAGTAGTTATACGTCGTTCATGTTTCTTCATTCAGAACCATACGTTAATGTAGAGTAGACACTAATACCCTATTATAAACACAATTAATTTTTGTTAATTTAACACGTTTCAAATTTGTTAAGCAAGTGTCAAATTATATTTGTGTATTTCGTAACTAAATATATTTGTGAATATAGTAATTATTAACATTTATTTTTGGGTGCTTTAACTAAATATTTTATTAATTATATGGAAGCAGAACAATAAATCATAGTTATTACAACAAATTAATTTGTTACAAAGGATACTAACTTTTTTTAACAATTTCAAATTGATAAGTTAGCTAAATTTACTTGTAATTATTGACGAGTCTATTTGTTTAATTTTATATTTACAGAAAATATTTAAAAACAATCTGGTTAAAAATTCAGAATTGACAAAATTTTAATTTAACAAATTGTCATATTTGTTCAAATTGTTAATTTATCACAATATATTTGTCAACAAGAACCGAAAATTAATAAATCGCTAATCAACTGTGTACATTTACATTTACGTTTTAAGTAAATGTACCCAAAGTATTCAATACCTTGACCCTCCCTCGAAAACTATCCAAGAAAATATATATTGTGAAAGTACAATTTTGTGAAAAATAAATTGTAAATAAGATATTTGTATTGGTTTAAGAGACGCGAACCCACTAATATAGTGATTAACGTGATTTCAATAGTATGAAATAAACGTGTTCAAAATAGTGTTTTCTATTCTGCACGAACTGCACGCCCCTCGCTTTAACCATACACACGCAGACCCACAACGAACACCCATGTCTCTCTCAGTTGACTGGGTGACCCGTTGGCCTCAATGACACACTCTCCAAGTCTCCACACACGGTTCTCGCTGCAGCGACTGTTCCCCGATTCTACATCGTTGGGCGCCATGCTGCGTGGTATGTTAGTTCTTGCGGAGTCAACGAGTCAACTCAGTGGAACTGCAACTGTAACCGTTACAAACCCATGATGCCAAGCTGACGTGAGGAGACTGATGGTTTACTGTATTCCTCTGAAAATAGGCAAATAATTTGTAGCAATATGTGTGGACCAAACAAATAATAGTAAGAAGGTGTGTCAAGCGTCAACGTTTCATTAGCTTCTTAATTTTCAGATTAAGTTTGAAAGGAACTGCGATCAAAGGTAACAATAGAGGGTTAGGTAGGATGTTAGGAGGTATTGTCTACAAGGTAAGCGCCCAAACGGGCACCCACGCACAAATACCAGGCCACCCACGATATATTGGAGCTTCACTAAACTACTTTGTACATCATCATAAGTTGTCTTCGTGCAAACTCTTTAACCACAATGATATTAGGTTATTAGGACTGGTATATCAGAAGAAGTGCTGAATAGACTATTTTACAAAACGTGACTTTATGTATTTGTAATATTATAAATAGTAGGTGATGTAGAATATATAGTTTGTTAGATTCACATGCTGCTTATATAAACAACTTGTAATAAAGAAATAATTATTTTTTAAATACTGCTTTCGTTGAACTAAATTGTTAAGTTATCCGGATATATATCTAATCCAAAATTAAATTTAGGTTCTTTCACTACTTAATATTACGATTTTGAAGCCTTATCCGACCAACTAGGGTAGCACAAACCCATAACTATTCTTCGAATGGCCACACAATCTCTTTCCTAAACAGGGCCGATGCTAACCTATCAGCCGATATGGTTATTATATAAAAATGCCGCCCCCATTTTATTACATCAAATATTTTAAGTAGTACTAAATAATTATACTAGTGGTGGTGTTCTGTGAGGAGTGACAGTATAACTCCCAATTTCGAACATTGTAATGATTACAGAACATTCTATGTAAAAAGTGGAAGTGTAGGAAAGGTTTTATTGATTGAATAAACAATTAGCAGCAATAAAACGTGCACTGTTTCTGTGGATGATACAAGGAATGTTTCATACCATAAGATGACAATAACTTAAGATATTCTAGGGAACAATATTGAACAATATTATCTGATATGACTATGCGGGACTCCGATCATTCCAAATATTTAAGGATGCTTTTAAGGAGAATTTGCTAAGCAATCACCTACAACCAAGATATAGGAATAGCTTTACCGTAATTTCGCCAAAGGTTCTATCAAATTTGTACTGATTACTTTCCACTGTTGCGATATTTTGGAATGTCCCCCATTTGCCGGCTAGAATTCTCTGTTTAGGTTTATTTATTGGGATTGACATATCATAAGTATACTTAGAATATTTTAATGAAATATAGTATGTATTAGAGTAGATATGTTAGCAGTCAGTCAAAACAATTAGGTATTTAAAAGAATAATCCTTTATTAATTTCTATATTTCATAAATTGTAGAGGTTTTGAAAATTTTTAACGATACTATCGGGCCTGTTCTTATATATCAATTACGTCAACCTTTCATTCGACAATCACTCGATATGGACCAACAACCTCAACCAACAATTTTTGTAAGACGATCCCATTCCTCGACATTTATTCTTCATCCACCCTCAACATTTGCTACAATTCGTCAACCTGACTTCCTACCATAACATCTAGCAGCTGTACTCGTCAACAGTGCAGTTGCAACGAAGTAAGCAGTGTCTTAGCGCACAGACAGCCGAAGAAAGATCAAGCCAAAGCACCAGTGACGCCGGCCACAAAACCACGTGATTCGAATTTAAATTTATCCGAGGCTGAGCCATGTCGCTGCGAGATCCACGATCCACGATCCAGTGGGCGTCGCGACCCAGCATCGCTCTCTTGTTTCGCTTGTTGCGCCGTCTGCTGTCACAGCATGCGTGATCTAATCATTGTTTAGTTGTTTAGTAGTTTTTGTTAGTGATTTAGTGGTTTTGGCAAGGAATTTGTAGGTGCGCGCGAGATGATGAGTTATGTCAAAGTTCGTTTAACTTTGCGGCGCCCACTAATAAAATTGTTTGAATATTTCACGCGGTAGTTTATATTAATATATTCATAATATTCTGTATATTAAATACCTCAATGCTATAAAATAAAAGTGATGGTGTATTGTGGATGGTGATTACCATGGCGACCGGTGTCGAGGAAGGTCAGGAGCGGACTGAGGTCCTGGTGGTGACAGTTGACACGAGTCCCGCCGCCAAACTCCGGAGGGCGCTCCGGTATGCCGGACTGAAACCAGTAAGTTTCATTGACCGGAATTCAAAATTTACCACGACACATTTTCCCAATTAAGAGGACCAAGAACTTCTTCACATTTAAGTACAGTAAACAATTTTTTTACAGCTACTGGTAGTCAAGAGGTTAAGGTTGCTCAGTTTTATTATTTATAATCTGACGGTCTGGGTTCGCGTCCCGCCCAATGCATTTCGAAATTGTAATTTGTAGCTCTTGCAGTTTTTTGTTGACTGACCATCAAGCACATTCATTTATGCAAGTAAAACATTACGTAAAGAAGCAAATTTTTATATATTAAAAGCTGTTCAGAGGTGTTTAACAAGGAAAATCAGTTTTCCCTTCCGTAAAAGTTTCCCACGGGTTTTAATATTACGAGCCTAGAATCATATCATTTGGCCCAGTTAAAATCATACAAAAGAAAATTGTTTAATTCACCATATTTATATCTTAAATTATTTATTATTAAACCATTTTTACCTACCATACAAACATATGTGTAAGGAAGGTATAATGTTTATGTTACGAATTGATTCGATTTTGGGATCAATTCATTAACAGTAAGTGGTAGATTATTCTGTATTTTGTTATCATCAAATTTAAATACAGTGTTCGTAGTACCAGCCAATACCTTTAAGCCAAATGAAATCTAAACGTTAGTGATTTTTGTTAATTTGGGGTTATGTCAGTTGTTATTTTTCCTTAAAATATTCATTAAAAAAATTACACACAGAATTACAGATACAAATAAGTTAAACGCAACAATTTTTCCTTTATAAGTTCAGAACAATTTTTTTAAGCGATTCTAAAAATCTTAATTGAACTAAATAATATGGTTCTGGGAGCGTTTACCCTATATGTGCAACTATTTAAATATGTAGATAAAGTGCAATAAACGCCGCAATAATAAAGTAATCTACGCAACTGAACAATTGGTGCAATTAATGCAATAAGTTTCTCAGTGTAAAGTTAATTAACTCTCCCCATGTAATCGTTAATAGCTTGGATGAAATCTTTCACCCGTTGTAAACATGGCAAACACTCATAGATAATTAAAGTAATAACTCCTCTGCAGTTACCAACCTTTTGACTTGAAAGTTACTAAACGCGAGTAAATCACTGTAAAGTTATATAAGCCGTTGAAGGATGGAAATCTGCATCAGGGGAATTTAATTTCACGGTGCTGGAAGCGAATATTTTATCAAAAAGAAGGAGTGCAGCCCAATAATAGATAAAGTTGGGACTGGGAAAGTGTGAAAAGGAATCACACGCTAAGAGAATTGTATAGCAAGGAGATAAAAGTATAAGTGAGTTCGTAGTTTGCACTTGAATGCATATCAAATTGAAATCGATCCGTCCTATTAAAATATTCAATCTTCTATCGTCTGCTATTATCACCGTCTCTAACTTTGACAGAAATTTAAGAGTTCAGGTTGAATGGAATTTACTTCGACAAGAATATAAAAGCAGACTTTTAAATTATTTTGTGGATGCAGTTTCTGTTCATTAATACTAGGAGTATTTCAGGAAATATCGTTGTTAAAGAGAAACTCGGTTTCTATGATAGAAACGTCCAATTTCATATCTACGAGATATTTGTGCACTTTCTCTCCTGTCGTGAGAGAAAATGCTCAAATAATGTGAAAAATGAACAAAATTAAACAAATCAAAGGTAACTATCATACATTGTATTACAATTTAAATAATTTAGAAATACATAAAAACCATCATAAATATTGGGGTCGTGAAAAAATAGTATATACACCGCAGGAGAGAAGTGTATTTTTTCTCTTGTCGTATTGTACACACAAAAAAATATGTACACTAGGTAGTGTACCATCGAGTCCACACTATTTTTAGTGTTAAATTTAACTCTAACAAAAATGATTTTCACACTAATTCAACCCAGTAAATGTGAAAGCACTATTTATAGTGTTAAATTTAACACTAAAAATAGTGTGGACTCGATGGTACACTACCTAGTGTACATATTTTTTTGTGTGTGGCTCTCGCCTACGGCTCGTGCTTTAGTTTACTTCGCGGGAAAAATCATACACTTCTCTTCCTTAATGTATAATACTATTACTGTAGATAAAAATTTTCTGCATTTTGGCAGTAATAATTATAATTTTACTCTACCTGGAACCGGAAAAATGGCGGAAATGTTTATTAATAATTTTTTACAAATCATCAGTGCCATGAAATAGCAAAACAAATGTACCAATTGCAAGTTATTAATTTTATCTGTCATCTAATGGCATCAGTAGGTATTTAATTTCAAGTGTTATGATTAAAAATGTATAATTAGGAAAAAAAATTAGATATAGTGAAATGATTTTATGGTCAAAATGAAAGAATGTATTAAATAAAATAAACTCTTAATAATATCACATTTATTTTGTTATTTCATGGCACTGATATTTTAAGAAAATTGTCATTTTTCCTGGCCCAAGTAGAGTAAAATTATAATAATATTGTAGTGTCAAAAAATACAAAAATTCTCCCTCAACAATAAACTACACGAAAAAAAAAATGGATTGTTACAATAGCAATCATTAATCTTACGTATAAAGATAGCAATTATATATTTGAAATAACAATATTTATATTTATATTAATAATATGATATTATTTTCGATTGCTACTACAACAATCTAAATAATGTCATATTACTAATATAAATATAAATATTGTTATTGTAAGTATCTAAATTGCTGTCACTATACGTAAGATATATTTTTGCTATTTTCACAATCCATTTTTACGTGTAGCTTATTTTGATATGAAATAATTAGGGAAGCGAATAAATGAACATTTCAAAAATAGTTTTCAAAACTCTATGGTGCGTCTTTCGATTCACCACCTCATATATTGTAAAGGTAGTAGGAAACCATTTTAAATGTAAAGAGTTTGTCGTTATTTTCCTATATTAAAAATAGAAAAGCAAGCAATGGGTACTCAACGGTGGAGAACTCCGCCGTTAGAACGGTTTAAAATAAAAGAGTTTTTTGAAAAGGTTCTCAACCTTTTAATAGGTCCTGCTGGCAATTCTCCATAGTCCATAACTTGAAAAAATTCCATTGAAAACGCGCTTTTATCGAGTTCCCCTTGAACCACGGGGAGTCAAATAATGACGTCATCAGCGAAACTTTTAGTTTCCTTCTCCAGTCGCGGTGGTAGGTCAATCGATTCCGCGAGAAACCCACATTCACACGAGGCAATAATGAGCTTGTGTTGGTCTTGGTCGCCGCCATTCATAAACATTTGAATACAATCAATTTTGTCGCCGGTCGTCGAGCGCCGAGCCAGACAATAATAGGCGGCCATGGCGGGGTGTTTAGCATTTGAATGCGCCAGAAGTGGGTATTTCTGGAAAACTCCCGATACGAGCGGGCGAAGAAGAGCACACGAACTCACTTTGAAAGTTGTTGAGCCTCCAGCCTGAATTACACTGGCGAATGCTGAATAGCGCTTTGTAGGCCTGTGAATAGGGCTTTTGTCAAGATCCTGAACCCACTCTACTATACTGAAAATCACAAGTTTTGGCAGTGGGCAATGTGTTTCATAAGGAAGAAACCTTAGTGGGGTAGCACGAACCCAGAAACAATGAAACTCCTGTAAACATTCCTATCCTGATACACCAGTTTCGCCTCGTCCACATTCATACATGCTCGTTTATTCTTACTCCGAATCATTCGTTCACGCAATAAACCATCAATCATACCTAACCACTCATTCCTCTGACGTCCATACATTCATTCACCCTCAATCTCACCCGCATAAGTTTCACCGACCTTTTATTCAACATTCGCTCAAGAAGGCCAAACCACCTCAACTGATTTACTCCCAACTTCTTTACAACATTTATCTCAATCTCATCCTCACCATACACCAATGTATTCCGGACACGATCACGTCTCGTATACCAACACACTCCTCTCAAACTGTACTGTAATAGTATATAACAAAGTGCTGAAAGTTGGATATTTCACACGAGTGTGAAATGGCCTTTCAACACGAGTTGTACACGATACTTTTTCGACAACCACAATTAAGTAAAAAAATATATATAAAATTTACATAAAAATATTAAAACAGATTATGTTAACATCATTGCTATCAGCATTCACCAAAAATTATGTAAAAATCTGATAAATCAGAGTCCAACCTTCTTAATCCGTGTAAATTTAGCAAATTATCTGCAACTGTCAAACTTTTACATACAAATTTTTAGGTTAGTTCGCTCAGTTATCGCAGCGTGAGATAAAATCATATCACACAGTTGCGGACGCATCTGATTGGCTAACAAGCTTTCATATCACACAGCTTTGCTAGTGATGTGCAAAGACCAACTTTCAGTAATAGTTAAGCGTGTGAATTTATATGCATTTCGTAGTGGCCGCCGGAAAATTTATTTGTATAATTTAATATAATTCTTTATTAATCATTATTGATCTTTTACAGTAATATATGGTAGTTGAATATTAAAAAAAAATTGTACAATTGAAAATCAACATTTAGCAACACTGTATCCCTTTGTTCCTGTACTGCCAAAACTTATAATTCTCAGAAAAGCCCTTTATTTTATTTTGCAGTCGGGAGCCCAATTAACCGCAAAAATCAAACATATCTTTCTTCTAATACAGTAGAATAGCTCGCTGTAATAAGAAAGATGCAGCCAAAGAATGTTCATACACATTTGTTATTCCCTTGGCAAAGGTTCTTACTACTTAACTATTTCTGTTCTTTCGTGCGACAGATTATTTTAAACCGTGCTTATATTTCTGAGTATCGTGTAACAAACCCAAAGCAAACATGCAGTCTCACACGCTACAACTCAACAAAAGTTTTTACCGCAATAAAATGTTTAAAAGTTCTTTTGTCCGACGTTCATTCTTTTTCAAATGTCCAGTTCTCAAGTACGGTGTTGTGGAAAAAGAAACAGTGCAACAAACCACATGGAGGAGGGATAACTCCGGGGAACTGGAGTTTCCAGTGGCTCTGTGGTCACCCGGCCACGTTTACGCCATATTTCACACTGTTTTCATCATAAACCGGAAAATAAGACTCCGGGAAAAAGGGGAAAGCTCACGGGCTTTATATTGCACTTTACGTGCACATATATTTGTATTTGTAGGTTCTACGATGTCTTTAATACATTACTTCGAACAAGAAAACTCATTTTAAGGCAATTATATCAGCTGATTACTTTCTTCTAAATTATCAGCGCTATAATACAATGATTGTAGTACACAATATTTAAAATACTGTAAACATTCTTAACATATGTTTCATAAACAATATCAAATACAGATTAATTTTTAAATGCCTCAGATTATTCTTTTGGTTTCTATTATTATTTTTTTATTACCCAGGAATACCGTTGGAAATAGAGAATTAGAGATAAAGATAATGGCAATGAATAAGGCTTTTTATCCTAACAAAATTTAACTAAAAAACAAGATTTGAACTAAACATATAAAAATAGTAAGACTAATAAAAATGTAAGCTGCTGACACTATGATAATGACAAAAACAGATAAAGAAGCTTTAAGAATAATGGAACAAAAAATAATAAGAATATTATTAGGAACATCAAAGATATCAGAAAACGAATACAGGATAAGAATGAACTATGAAATAGAACAAGAGTTGGAAGGAGACGACATAGTGAAAAAGATCAAACAACAGAGAATCAGGTGGCTTTGACATATATTGAGAACAGAAGAAAGGATACAATTAAATCAGTAAAAGATTGGAGACCATAAGAAAGAAGAAGACGAAACAAACCCAGATCAACATAGCTAAAGGAAGTAGAAGAAAATTTAAAAGCAGCAGGAATTAAAAACTGGCAAAGTAAAACAAAAGATAGTAAGATGTGGAGAAATATAACTTCAAGGATTTAAAGGAAATGAAGACTCATAGCACTGTTGATTTTAAGAAAATTACCAATAAACATTTCTGTCATTTTTCCGATTCCAGAGAGAGTAAAATTATAAATATTAGTATCAAAAGATACAGAAATTCTTCCTCTTACAATAAAACATTTACCTTGTTTGATGTAAAATAAATAGAGAAGCCAATTATTGAACATTCAAAAATTGCTTTCAATTCACCATCCTGTGTTTCTAGATATACATACAAGTAGAAGAGACAGACTTCTTAATACATTTTCCCGGAGAAATGTAATACATTTCCACTCAAATGCTTTTTAAGGCTGCAGTCAATGAGTTAAGGATACGGTTAAGGCAATAGCAAATCCATTCGAATGTAACAAGCATTCAAACTAATACGCAATTATAAATGTATCAACCTTGTTTGACGATTATTAGCTTGCCAGACTGTCTAGACTAAAGATGAACCCTTAAGAAGCATTGCGGCCACTTCAATATTCTTTGATACTAATTTTCTTATCATAATTACAAGTAAGCTCTTTGAAGTTTGTAATTAATTCTTCAAGTATGTTTGAAGTGTAGGCTTTTTTGTCATTGACACAGAGCATCAATATTTTCAGGACCTTGATAATTTGCCTTAACTCCTTCGTTTTTAGATTGCTTTCGGTAAATGGGTGTGGCAATAAAATAACGAAACTGATGCTGCAAAACTTTTTCTTTTAAATTTGTAAGTTTTTTATTATCATTCCATTCAATATACACTCTTCCTCTATCCCTATACAGCTCCATACGAAATTTCCAGTGTTCTAAATAGTGCTGGAAGCCTTCTTCTGTGAGCTCGTTCATGATGCGTACCGCTTTTTTCACAGCTTCAACGGTCTAAAATATTTTTTCTTTTAATGCAGAATTGACCTTAAGGAACATATATAAGTCACATTGTGCCAGGTTAGGCGAATAAGGCGGATGGTCTAACACTGGGATGTAATACTTGGCTAGAAACGACCTTTTTGACACCAATTTCGCATACTCTTTTGGTATTTTAAAATTATTATATAAAATTTTCTTTACGCATTCTTTGACAACTGCTACAGTTTCAGCAACCGCACAAATAGTTAACCGAAAGTCAGATCGGATCAGATTACCGATTTTTTTCAATGATTTTTATCAGTTTTTAATGTCGAAGGGCATCCCGGGCGTGCGTCATCTTCAACGTCCTTGGAATCACTTAAACCACTCAAATATCCTCGCATGAGATAAACATTCATTTCCATATAGGTACTTCTTTTTAAAACAGAAAAGTTACAGTTTAGTAGCGAAAATTTGAAGAGAATTTTTCCGGCGAAATAAAAAAATAGATTTTGTATAAATGATGACCACGGTCAAGTGAATACACCTACAGACATGGGAAGGACAGCAATCGAAAGAGAAGGCTTTACGATAAACAGTTGTCAGTCGTACGAAATTGTCGCATATGTAGTTCGACCGTAGTAGCATCAGTCCCGTTATTTTATTACCACACCTCGAATAAAATACCCGACAAATTTTCGAAATTTAATTACCCCTGTGATTTCTCCACCACTACCTTTCTTGGAGTCCGTGATTGAACGACTTCGCGTGCAAAAATATATCATAATAGCAAGATCTGCTTTTAGCAGAGTGCCACACCTAGAAATGAATAAATGGCGTGATGATATATTTTAAGTTTGTAGACCATTTTGCAATAAAATATTTCGTGCTCCCGTGAAGAATTTCATTCACAGCGTTGGCGTCGCATTGCATTTGTTTCAATTAGCATTTTTTTGCGTGTCGAACCTGTGGCTTGTGACTGGCAAAGCGCCAAACACCGCCAACTCGATAACGACTCTTTAAAAATCTCGAAATATGTTGCTGGATACTTTATTACGCTTGGCAAATTTTCTCTCTGACACTAATAACCTGTGTTTCCTTCGCTCTATTTTTCGTCGTCTGGTAGCTTCTTTTTATTCTTGCTATTAGAGTACACTATTTATATCCGCAGCGATTCACGATTCAAGAGTTGATTTTTAGAATGAATCTATTTTTGGATTCATATTGTAATGAGTTATTTGAAAGAAATGGGAATTTGAATGCAGTAGAAACCACTGGCGGAAATTCCCACTAATGGTGCTTAACTTTTCCGTTTATTAGAAAGTTCTCGTCGCGAGCGGAACTAGTGAATTGTGTTTGTTTAATCGGGTTCCGAGTGTGGCCGGAATTCAGGGTAACAATGTACAAGACTCGGGTGAAGCGATATGATCATTTGATTTCCGTTGTTTGCTGAGTTCGTTACAGAGAAAGCGGTCAACAACCTCGTCGGTCTATCGACTGCGCCTTGGAGTTGAAAGAAATCGGAAGAAAACATTAACTATTCCATCTTATCGTACAACCTTACATACTCATATTTATTATATTTAGTCAAAAACCCTTTTTCCGTAAGGTGTAGGGTGTAAAAAGTCTCTTAATCGTGCTAGAATTTCGCCCATTGTTTCTTATTCATCATGCAGTGCAAAGTTCCTCTTCTTCAGAGTCTTCCTGATGAAGGTATCCCAGGTGCCTTGCGGTCTTCCACGATTCCTCTTTTCCTTAACGTTTGTCAACCAAATTCTCGATTCATTCATTTTTATCATATGGCCCCACAATGTTAGTTGTCTTGTTTCTATGAGATCTAGTAATGATTTCATTTCTTATTCTGTCCAACATTGTTACTGCTTGTACTTTTCTTTTCCTGGGCCTGAATTTTGCTTTTCATTCTTCGTAATAGTATCATGACTCGCAACCGTATATCAATACAGATCTGTATAATTATTACTTTTGTTTTCATACTGATTTTATACTGATTTCTTTTTTCTTATGATGCTATGTTTCATTACATGAATCAACCAATTTGCAAAGGGATAAACAAATAAAAGTACAGGTATTCAGGGATGTATTCAATTTATTTACCTTTCCAATACTTATTATTTATTAAATCTTAAAATATTTTAAATAACAAACATTGCAACAAATTATAGAATGGTTTTTATTCATTGAAACAAAATTTCAAATAATATTTCTACTGCTATTTTCTTCACATTCAGACCATGATCTCCTCCACATTTAGGTGAGTTTTAATACTGCCAACCTAAAGATTCGATAATACTAACACAATTATTAAATTATGCATTATTTTTACTTAAGATAAGTTTCCTAAATACCAATTAGTTATTTGTGACAACTAATCACAGTTAAAAATTTAATATAATGTGTAAGCATTCGTAAGTAATTATTATTTAAAATAACTATCGATTTTCCTTGGACATACATATTTAGTAAATAAAAGAAAATTGGATTAAGTTAAAATTTAATTTAGCTACAATACTTTTGCGTCTTCTATACATCTGTATGTATAAATAGCATAAATGCTTTTGTTTCATAGATGATATTTTTAATATTAATACTCATATTTTACTCTTTTATAACTAAAAAAAGATTTCATATTTTGAGGTCCATTGAATCCTCAATAACATCTGTGTGTCTGTGTGAATGTTTAACTGAATAAGAAGAAGAAATAGAAGAACAAAACTTAAATTTTGGTTGTTCTCTTGCGTGTAGAATTACAAAATTAAATATTTGATGTCGTCTGAATTAAGAAAGGAAAAAATTAAACAAATACACAATGGATAATTCGTTGCAAATATTTATCCCAGTGGCACAAAGAGCGATCACACTCGAAAGATCAAACATTTTCCATTTCTTCTTAACACCATTTAACTCCGTTTTGACGTCTCTCAACAGTTCTCCAATTTCTGCTCGAGCACCGTCGCACACTTCAAAGGAAATCTTTTTCTCTTATTTCTCGCCGGTCCTCATTTCGGGCACTGTTCGTCGCTCGCCGTGAAAAATGAAGTTACGCAGTGGGAGCGTGATGGACTCACGTGCGTGCGTGACGCGCGTGAGTGATTGTTTTGGTGGTTATCGTGCGGCGTGAACGCCGAAATGAGCCATGCGAAATGTCATAACGAATGCCTTGATTTAGGGAAATGCCATTGGTTTTGGAATTGAATCAGGTCGCCGCAGTTTTGTAAGAACTGCAACTGTAATAATAAATAAGATTGTTAGAAACAAGAAGTCCTATCCATGGCAAAACATATTTTAAATCTGAAAAATCTTACTCATAAAAGAAGACATATAGTGACAATATAAAATTTATGACTGAAAAGAAAGACTGAAATATTCCTATAAAAGTTGGACGTGATAGAATTCTGCAATTTTTTTATTTTATGTGCAGATTTTTCAACCAGTTTGAAATTTAGTACAAGGAAATGTTTCTGTATTTTAACAATAGTTATTCTTGATTACTAGATCTTAGTTCTACTTATATTTAGTTCTTGAAATATGGATTTAAATTTTTCTATTTATATTTGAAGGGATTAGGGTACAATTTTAATTCATTTTTACTTCCCGCACATAACGGGTGTTTTTGTTTTAAAGGTATAGAACTTTAAAATAAAATAAAACATTCTAATGACAATGGAAAGATAATTTTATGCTATTTGTGTTTGAATATGATTTCGGAAACATGGACTCGAATTATCCACGGGTTCACTACGCGATATTATGTACTCATCGAATGTATCCCTCAATAAATCAATTGAAGCACACATTGTGTGACATGTTGCGCCGACTAGTTGAAACCACCGCTCTTCCACATTAATGTCATTAATTGGGGAACGATGGCCGGTATCATTTTTGAAGAAATATGAACCAATGATACCAAAGCACAACAAACAGTGACTTTTTGTTTAAGTAACGCCGTTTCATAATGCATTGTGGATTTTCATCACCCCAAGGGCGACAATTTTGCTTGTTAACGTAGACATTTAATAATAAAGTAGCCTCATCGCTGAATAGAATTTTCAAAATAAATTTGCACAATTTACAAGCGTAGTTCTGGCCAAAGTACCCCTTGTTTGTTTTCTTAAGTCTAATTAATGTGAAATGGCAAACCAAACTGAGCACAAAACAGCTGTCAGCTGTCAAATTTGCTCTCGCTGAAAAAAAACACCCGTTATATAAAAGAGAGGTATTGTGACGGTAAATTTTCTATAGAGAGCTTTCAACAGATAATCATGTTTTCGGGACATATTTTTCTGTTGCAATATTTTTATTATATTTAAAGTTTATTTTGTACGGTTTAGAAATAAAAATAAAGAACAAATATATTTTTTTCGTTTTACACACATCAAGTTTTCTGTCAATTTATTGTGACAATTTCAATAGTACACGATAATATTTTTGTTTCAAGCTGCATATTAAAAAATGGCAAACTTACCAACTCATAAACAAGTTTCTAGAATTCCCTCAAAACTGTCGAAAACAATCAATTGACAACAAAACCCGTCGAAATTTATTGACCAATAAATTGTGTCATGTAAAGCAGGCATTAGTCTCAGATGTATTGAAAATAAATTTCTGTAATAATTAATATAGTAAAACTTATTTTTATAGCATTTCAATAGCAATAAAGGCAATGAAAACTGTTGAACAACTGTTCAATTAGGCATTTACTTTTTTATTTTATGTAACCAATAGAATTAGTAGCAGTTGTGACGTAAACGTTGGAATATTTTGCATCTGGTGGAGGAGCCTATTCTATGGTAATAGCCTGATACCCCTGCGAAAGATAAGTCTCTAGAAATAAAAACAAGCTACATACTATTTCCCCGAGAAGAATATATGCATGTGTTCCACAAAGGCAAGACCTCCGCTATCGGTACACTTCACAGAGACTGCATCTCGTTTACTGGGAACGTACTACTTCATCGCTACTCGCAACGAATACAAATCCCAAACTCAACGTGACTTGATCCATTCCACTTCATTTGCTTCGGAACTATCCCTACCTGCGCATTCCATCTTCTCAGTTCCAATTCCCCAGCCTTTCAACTCGGCAACTTAAATAACTCCACACACTCCTTATTAAAATAAAGTTCGTCGCAAGGTTTTCGTTTTATGTTTATGTCATCCTGCTTGTTCGTCAGTGTGTGTTAATTATTCGCTTCCTCTCGCGTGCTAGGTATCCATATTTTTAGACTTCCGGTGTCGATAACGGACAAAGATTATTTTAATTGTTTAATTTTACGAAAATTGCGTTGGACCACAGATGGCGACTTAATTTTAAATCGGTTTGGTTTTTAATTGGTCTGATTGAAATTGAGCAGATAAAGTTAGAATCCGTCTAGGGAAGATCAAACGAAAAAAGAGAAATGCCAGATGTTATTTCAGTGAGACGTATAAATTGACGAAGGTCTGTTATTTCTAAAAACATTCCACTTCAAATACACCACATACGAGTAGAATCGCCTACATAAAACAAAAAGTCGAAATCTCTCAACCTCTTGCCGTTGTACCGATATACCGGGTGTTCCAATACCTCAGAAAAAATTCACTACTATCTTATACATATAAATATAGGATAACTATACAATAGAAGTGTCAAGTTGTTATCATAACTTTTAAAAATCCTTAATTGTTATTCATTAAGTCACATTGATTGTTTAAATATTGTGACGTCATTGTAGAGGTGTTGCTGGATCTTAAACAGTACAGATTGTAAATAATGGTAGTCACATATATTTTTTTTTTCTTATTATATTGTTATTATTACAATAAAATAGAACATTTATGTGAGAAAAATTATTTAAATCTCTAATGTTTGAGATCGACCAACACCTTTATAATGACGTCACAACATTTAAAAAAATATTTGTGGCTTAATTAACAATTAAGACTTTTTAAAAGTGTAGATAGTCTTCAATTTAGATAGTTTCATAAAAAAATATAAAAAAAAAAAATGGTGAAAGACCCCATTGTATCGAAACTTCATAATTCACTTCATATATAAAAACTCCATATAGAAATGTCAAATTGTTAGTTTTACATCGGATATGTAAGAAAGAGAACTGTTTGCAAGTGAATAAACTTTTATTTACCTTCATTACTGTGACAACAGCATTTTTTTCTAAAAACATTAACGGTCTTTATGGTAACGATGACAAATTTTGTAAATAAATGTAAAATTTTTGCAATTTTTATTGTCAAAAATCAAATATGAATACAAAACTTCGTTTTGGAAGTGTATCAACACAAACAATAAAGTCTGCAATGATTAATAGTACTCCAAAAAACACCGCGAAGACAAAGGAATCAATTTGGTGACAGTTCGATCAGTTTTGTCTATGAAAATTATAGTTTTAATAATTGTACATTTAATTAATACTTATTTGCAATTTTTTAATATGTGTCTAATTGTTTTAATAAATGTTTCACATTCAGTAAAATTTCTTACCAAATACCATTGGAGGTTTAGGTTTTATCTGGCCAAACTTTTATTTCTTAACTCAAACGTGATTGCTTTAAGGTAAAAACGACTCGAGCAATTTAGCATTAGATAAAATCGCTCCACCTACGGTGTCGCGTTTTTTTCATGTCAAATTGCTTTCGTCAGTTGTTACCAAGCAATCACGTTTTCGTATATAAAAGTTTATCCGATAAAACCTAAACCTATTGTGGCATTACCCTGGAACATATTTTTGTAGTTACATTATCATTCTAAAATTCATAGGGAACGAACTATCGCCAAATGTACATTTTAACATTAAATTTCCCATGTTCTATAAATAAGTAAACACCCAGTATATTAAAATGAATCTGTTTGAAAGGAAATTAATAATTATTAGTTTCCAAATAAAGCAAAACCGACTTCATCCTAATAAAATTTCATGAAACCACATACAGCCAATATAATGTACCCTGTTAGAAATTCTATTACCTTTCAGTGGAGGCCAGCAGCACCAGCAAAAGCCGTTGGTTTAGGCCGCGCTTACGGCGATTTCCTGGCAGTGGCTTCTGGAATATTAAACACACATGTTCGATAGTCCAGCACAGCCTGTTAAACGCTTTTTATGTGTTTGTCTCGCTCACAGCGGCTGCAGTATTATTCGCTGATTTAATTAAGTTTTTAATTATTTTTCTGAATGCGCGACTATGAACGAAACGTACGTATTCATACAATTCACATATCATGGAAGTGGACTCAAATAAGAGAGGCTTCTGTTTGTGCAACGTTCATTAAATAGAATTTTTTCATCGCGTACTTATTCAACGTTGAAATTGAAACAGTTATTTCGTTTTAAAACATATAATTCTGCATAACACTATACGAGATCAGATTCATATCATTTTGTAAATACAACTTCTAGAATAACTTAAAAAAATTGTTCTGGTCTTACTCAATTTATTTGTATCTGAAATTCTGTTGGTTTTAAGAATATGTAAAGGAAAAATAACGACTGAAATAATAACAAATTAACCAAGATCGGTAATATAAAGATTTAATTTGGCCCAAAGGTATTGGCTGGTACCACGAACACTGTTTTTGAATCTGATGATAACAAAATATAGGAAAATGTTTTTAAGAAAGTGGGAGTGAGTCAGTTGAGGTTGTTTGGACATATTGAGCGAATATCGAATGAAAGGTTTGTGAAACTAATATATGTGGGTGAAATTGCGTGGGCATCCGGGGAATAAGTGGTTGGGTATGATTGATGGTTTATTGCGTGAACGAATGATTCCGAGTGTGAAGAATAGACGAGCATGTTTGAATGAATGTGGACGAGGCGAAAGTAGTGTATCAGGATAGAAATGTTTGGAGGAAATTGATTGTTGGTTGACGGTGTTTCTGGATTCGTGCTAACCCACTGAGTGGGATATAGTGTGATGTTATGTATGTATATTTTGGATTAGAATAAAATTTACTCTCATTTATTTACTAAGATTTGCCCAGAAACCCTGATTAAGCCATTTACTGTTGACGAATTGTTCCTAAAATCTAATCAATTCGTAACATAAACATAATACCTCCCTTACATAGATATATGTATGTGCGGGAGGTAAAAATGATTTGCGGGAAATAAATATGATAGAATTTAAGATATAAGTATGGTGAATTAAAAAATTGTCCTTTGTATCATTTTAAACTGTGTCAAATAATATAATTCTGGGCTCGTATGTAATTAAAAAAAGTCTAAATTTCTTAATGTTTAATTCCAGTTTCTAGATCAAATTTATTATTATTATTAAATTAATATTATGCATCAAAAAGTTCCATTCAATGACAACAGGTATTATTTTAGTTTACATTGATATTTTCTACGATTTTCTCATATTTCAAGAAAGCATTGGCTGTGGACGTAACAGAAGTTTTTTGACTTGAATAACATTAAGTAAGTTAGACAGAAAAAAGTAAAATCTACGTACTACTTCTTGTAGCGATGATATAGAAATGAGTAGGGTATTTTTGAATGTCTTGAAGGTCGAGCAAGAAAACTGATAATTAATGAAAAGTTAGCGATCAAAATGAAATTACAAGAAAAGAATTTTCCATTAGTTCTGACGATCAGCTGTCACTATTCTCGCCAACTGACAGCTGAGTTAAAGTAGAACAAATGACAGTGCTTTCTCGAAGAAATTTTTAGTAAAATGATTGATGCAGTTGCGCCATTCAGGATATTAATGCTGACGTTTTTCATAGCCTCCTACACACACCTTCACGTTCCTCTGTATTCGATTTTATCGGTACGAGATATCCGATTTGGCCAAGGTCAGGTCTTAGACGTAAGAAGCTATTATAGTTCTTATTGATGTATCGATTACGCTGTAAATTATATGGTACCGACGATATGGAGGCTTTCTAATATTTAGCAGATTGGATACGGCGCCCGTATTGTACGTGCTGGTATTGCAACTAAAATTAAACAAAACGGAAAATATTTAACCACGAAGAAAAGATTTAGACTTATTTATTATAGCGTTGTATTATTTTCTGTAGAAATTTCGTAGAAGATTGTAATGATATAACTGCGAATTTAAGAGTTAACTTCTTTCCACTTTTTTCTTGTAAATAAATAAATATATCTAAAACTGTTTCATGAAATGTCAAACAATTTTCGTTTTTATTTAATTTACCATGGCCATAGCCGTGTTACAATTTTTCAAGTAAATATTTATTTTAATTTGACTGATATATCGTGAAATATTTCAATGTATAAATTTAGTGATATACATATTTTTAGAAACCCTATAAATTCATTCCCAAGTTAGAATTTTCTTATGTATAAATATATATCTAGTTAAACCATTGTGTCAATAGTAAGTATATAAATTTTCAGCTCATTTGGTACATCAATACATTTTTTATCAAAGGAAATCTGGAAAACGGTCGAATTACCTAAAAATTCCCAAAAATCTCTACTTTCCATGGCATTATCTAAAAATCTAAGCGAGATATCAAAAAACGGTCTCCAGTTTTGAAATGTGCATGCTTTAGTTACCTTATAAATAAATTTTCAGTCACTTTAATTTTTTTCGAATTTTTGCCCAAGGCGCCTCCACCAATTTTTTCAGAGGCAATATCTCGACAATAAAAAGAGATACAAACATGGAACCTACATCATTCGATTCAGCTCGTCGAATTACATAACTGAGGTAAATTTCATTAAAATCGCTTGACAGAAAGAATAGTTAGAACAAAAAGTCTTAAAATGGCCAAAAATCAGTAAAATCCCAAGGGGTTAGTATTGAAATTTCGCCAAAAAATTTCATCTCCAAGAATTTGTGTTTATATGTCCTATCTACATATTTTCGACCCAAAACTTACAAAAAACCTGTTTAAAACGATATCTGAACTATGGTTTTGAAAATATTTCAGATTTTATAAACTTGAACTTAACAGTAAAAATGGTCATAATTTGTTTAATCACTTATAACTCAAAAATGAAATGAGGTATTTAAAATCTAAAGACACATGATAATTCAGCATATTTTAATTAATAAATACTTAGCAAAACAATTTGATATCTGACTTTTTATTCACAAAATATGAACAATTTCATTAGACAGATATTTGAAGAAAAAATTGTATATAAATATTTAAGCGCATTTATATTAAAAACTAAAAGATATGTTTCAAAATAGTTTCGATAGCTGTATTCATCATACTTCAATATATATTTCGAGCCCAGGATCACATCATTGGCTCAGTTAAAATTATACAAAAGAAAATTGTTAATTTCACCATATTTATATCTTAAATTCTATCATTTTTACCTCTCGCACATACATACATGTAAGGGAGGTATTATATTTGTTATAAATTGATTAAATTTTGGGAACAATTCATCAACAGTAAGTGGTAGATTATTTGAAGGCCTATCGGGGTTTTTGGGCATATCTTAGTAAATAAATAAGATAAAGTAAATTTCATTGGAATCAAAAAGATGTAGACTAAAAATCTTTATTTAAAACATTTTTCTATATTTTGTTATCATCAGATTCTCAAAAAATGTTTGTTGTTATTTTTCCTTAAAATATTCTTGAAAATAACCAAGTTTATACAAATAAATTAAGTACAACAATTTTGTAAGATCAGAACAAATTGTTGAAAGTCTTAATTGGGCCAAATGATAAATTCTAGGCTCGTACAAGTAATATTTTCTGTTGGTCTCTCTTAAAATACTAATTTAATAATCAATCAAAGTTAATACAACAATGTGGGCTAGTAGATAATCAAAATTAATATAACATTTCTGCATTGTAATATAACACTGACAAAAGATCGCTTTCATGTGAGTCTGTATATGTATCCCCAGAGAAATCCATAGAAAACTGAAATAATACTGAGCATAGTTGAAATCTTGGTCTATGATTCGGGAGCAAGTTCTAACACAGAGGTGAATTCTGCGGAACTGCAGAAATCCTTATTATCGTCCGTCGAATATACAAATACGCTAGCATTTGAATAGCTTGGCGAGGACATATTGCATACCGCAATGCACGGATTCCATCCACCATCCAGTGTCTTTTGTTTCCAGAATCGTGAGTTTCTATTGGATTTCCGTAAGGTTGGTTGACATCAGCATTCTCCCGAGAATTTACTTACGGTTTTTTATCAATTTATATGTGAATATGTAAAAAGGGGAAACATGCACTCAACTATAAAATTGAATTGAAAAAATTTCTGCTGTGAACTTTTGCTTGAATGTTTTTTGAATATGTTCGTTATTTTATTGTTCGCTATTTTCAAATTGAAATTGTAAATAGAACAATGACGACGAGGATTTACTCACGTGAGAAATTTTTTTCCTTCTTTTTGTTTTACTGTTTTTAAGAGGTATTTGAAATATTTCAAAGTCTCACTCAAAACATTGGTTCTACTTACTTAATACCTGTTTTACAAGACGCAATTTACTGGTCAAGAAATTGGACAAGTTTTCTTGTCAATAAAGATATTGTAGTTCGTTTTACACACATTTATACCGTCTAATTTTTGTGACAATTTCAGTAGTACCAACACGATTTTAGCTGTCACACATGTTACTAATATGTTTGGTTGAATCTATACATACAAAAATGACAAACTAATCAAAACGTAAACTAGTTTGAGTGGTTGGCAATTATTAAAATCCTCTAGTGTCACTAAAAATTGTTGAAATGTAAAACATGTTAATGAATTGACCAATTTATTGATGAAGAAAATGTGTCGTATTATAAACAACAATAAATTGCCAAGAAAAAAATTATTGATCAATTATTTATTTATATTTAAATTATTTTTTCTACTGCTGTATAAATATATCCCCATTATTTAAATTTTTTCGATGAATTATAGTACCCATTAATTATGATTCATAATTCACTCTTCTCGATCAATCTCAGAGCCAGAAATCTATAATTCACTGTTATTTTAAAAACGTGATGTGGATCACCAAGCAACAGCCGTCTGACAGCTGACATGTAGTCAGTTGTCATTATGTATTGACGTTTTTGAACGTGTGTTTACATCGAATTTCAATCATTTTCAAGAGCGGCTTCCGAATTTACAGGAGTAGAAAAAGTACAGTATTATATTCAGGATTATAGTCATGAATCACTCGGATGATTTTCATCACTCGCCTACGGCTCGTGACACAAACTTCATCTTCGTGAATAATGACTATCATAATCCCTCATATAATAATATACTATTATAAATAACAAGTAAAATGGATTACATATGAGGTAAATAGCTCCGTGGTAACGCATCGAACTGTGAATCATAAGGTACTCGGTTCGAGCCTCACAGTCGACAAATTTTCAAAGAAAAAATTCGAAAATTTTTACCTCTTAAAATTACCCCTGTGGCTCCTCCACCATTACCAACCTTATATATTGAGATCTGCTTTGAGCAGAGTGCCACGCCCACAAATAGTTTACTTCTACATTGTCGCACGTTTTATGTAAAGAAATTGGCATTGAATGTTTTGAATTTAAAACTATTAAATTTTGCAGTACATAAGTGTTTGATGGCATGTATATAAACTTAATATTATGCAATAAAACGTCCAAAATGAAAAGTTATTGCAAATATAACTATAAAAAGCGTACCTTATATAAAACTCCTCATACTTTATTAAGGTTTTCAACATTTTATTTCTACAGTGTTCATAACTCAAAAAGATGAAAAAAGATAATATTTTTTATGAGTTCCACCTGCCTTCCGTCCATTAAAAATAACTTTTATTGTTCCATTTGATTAATTAAAGTAAGCGACTTATTTTTTGCATGAATTAAATCAGTTTTCCGAATGTCGTAGGAGGGAATATTCAGCAGAGGTTCATTCTAAAGTACTTGGTTCCGTTCGGTCGCCAATATTTCTCCCTTTACGAGTGGTTTAATGTCGCCCTGTCGCGTACATGGGAACATGATTAAATCGTGAAATACCCTGGTACGATTTGGCGACGACTTGGAATCACACCCACGTTAGATGGGATGAGATAAAGATTTCAAACCAGTGCTTCTCATTTTATTTTATTTTGAAAATTGGTAATTATTGCGTTATCTATGTACTGTACTGTACTCTTAGGTAAATCATAATTTTTCGATAGATATTTATAAGATTTACTGACTTAATGGGATCACAATACTTTTTCGTAAATTCGCACCTAACGCACTTCCACAAACCATCATGAAATAGTATATTCTACAACAAGTAATGGAATGGAACATATTCCACGCGAGCAAAAAGTTACGGTTTGCTATTGTGGGATATGCCATTCCGTTACATGTTGTAGACTATTCTTTCTATAACACTGTATTGGAAACTACGCATTCTACAACTAATAATTGTTATGGAATCACTAACATTCCATACGCCTCGTATGGAATATTTTCGACGAATCAGAGCCGCGATATATGAAGTATCTTGAATTTGTTACTATGGTTATGTTTGTTTGATTTAATTTTATTTAATTGTGTTTGACGTTTTCAACAGTTTTATATTTGTATTTTTTGTATAACACTCGCAAACCGTAGTCCTCGCCTTCGGCTCGGAGTACAAACTTTTTGCTTGCGTGGAATATGTGCCATTCCATTACTTGTTGTAGAATATACTATTCTATAACAAAATTTTGGAAATTATACAATAAATACAAATATAAAATTGTTGAAAACGTCAAACACAAATAAATAAAATTAAAACAAACAGACATAACCATAGTAACTGAATCAAGATACTTCACATATCGCGCTAATATGCGGCTCTGATTCGTCGAAATTATTCCATACGCAGCGTATGGAATGATAGTTGTTACAATACAGTGTTTAGTTGTAGAATGTGTAGTTTCCAAAACAGTGTTATAGAAATATTTTTCAACCATATTTATAAAATTGAATATGTAATGATTAAAAGCAATATTCAATTACTTGTTGACTAGATTTTTTCGTGGGCTAATAAATTAGATCTGTTTAAATGTAAATACGAATATTTGACTCAAGTAACTAAATATGGAATAGCATCCTAATATGAAATACTCTTTCTCCTACTGTTATTTGGACTTTCATACAATTATTATACTGTTAATTAATTTTTAAAACATAAGAATGTCTCTAAGTTAATTTAAAAAGTATAACTGATTATGATTACTAATACACGGCTTTAATTTGTGCAGTATTAAATGGTGCTATTCCATATTAAGATTCTATTCCATATTTGGTTACCTTACCTTTATAATGAGAAATTTCTTAATAAATAATATATTTAGATTCAGTATGTTCTGGAAAAGTATACTACTATATGAGGGAGTAACTTCCGGTCAGACCGGAAATGGAATATTTTTAGCGGTGAGAATATTTTTTGTGACGCCCGGTACATAATTAAAAAATACTTTTTTAATAAACTCGTCACTTTTATCGCATGTCAATCAACTAACCTAGTTTTCTTTTGTTTCAGGTAAGTCACCATTTGACCCAGTTTTCCCACTTTCTCATTTTTGCCTCACGTAAGTAGCCAACTCGGCTTGTGAGATTTTTCGTTAGCTCTAACTCTTGCATCCATTGTTAGCTGCGAATCTGGGTTGAAATTTACATAGCAACCACGCGCACGACGTTCATTTATTACAAGATGGCGGTGATCGGAAGTGCAGAAGCTCGGTACCGGTACCGGTAATGCAATCGGGTAATTTCAACCGGAGTATTTACTGCAATCGTTGAAGTTAGAGATTCTTTTGCTGGGATTTGAACTCTGATGTAGATTCGGTTTAAATGACTTCACGGAATATTTTTGCACCGTATTTGCTCGGGATTTGGCAGAGTAAATTTTAGGTTATGTGTTTTGTTCTCGCGCCAAGTTTCCTCTCAGGAATTATTGCATGATTATGGGTTTCTTTAAGCAAAAGGCCATGGTGTTTACTGACCTGGAATTTCAGAAAAACCTGGACATATACTACAACCCAAAAACGCATTTTAAAATCCTTGAATTTAGATACAGGACCTAAAAAAGTCAATTATAATATATAAGTAGTAAATGTGTAGTTTTTGTATAAATTTTCTATGGCCGTGTTACAATTTTTCTAATAATAAATATTAATTTTATTTTGGTTGGTATATCGTGAATACTAATGTTCAAGTAGATAATCAAATGGGCCTTATTGCTTGCATTTTTAAATTTTGAACAACTTTTGTATTTTCACTTTTGCTGTAAAGTGGTTAGGTAAAAGATATAGCAATATAACAAATAGCATTGAAATCCCTGCAGTTAACATTTGCAACAATTATTTTTTCCGAAATCGATACTACAATACTCGATATTACTACTTGAAGTTAGCCAAAATTGTAGCTAAAGTTAAACTTTACAGTACTGTTATGTGAAACTTCAATTACAAACCTAAAATAACAAACAAGTTATTCTATAATACTATCGGTGAATTTATTTATAATTTACCCATGATAATAATTTATCGGATTTAATGCAGATTACATGCAGAACACTTCTAAGAATATATAAAAAATAATGAAAATTATTACCAAATTTAACACTTTGACAGTACTTTTGTTATAACAGCCTTCCCCGTCGCAACAGCTAGCTGACGTTTTACAAATACATAATGCTAATTATTTATGTTTTTTAATTAAGAATTTAAGGATTTCAGGAAAAATATAATGTATACCTTGGCAATAAAGTATTTTATCCAACACCTCTCAATAAATGCTATATTACTATGGCGATTTTAAACAAGCAAAGTAACAGATTATCCACTAGTGGGTATAATTTTGAGGAAAGCCACTAGTGAGTATTTTTTTATTTATAACAATAGTAATAACACACAACACCATGGTAACTACTTCGATTGACATTTTAATTTAAAAATTTAAAGCATATGTCACTGTCAAATAATATTTCTTTAATAAATTTTTCATTTATTAAGAAGTGTTGGATAAAACGTTATACTTCACACGTGGGCAAAGTGGAATTACCCACTCGATAAAATTATCTCACTCAACCTTCGGCTTCGTGAGCTAAGATTTCTCTCGTGGGTAATTCCTTACTTTGCCCACTTGTAAAGTAAATAACTATTATCCACAATTGTCAAATAATATACCTATAATTCAACCGTTGTTTATCAATTAATGATCTTTGTTACTGTTGCTAATGAAATAATATTGACAGTTCGATGAATTAATTAATTATTCATTCGTTATGTCAAATTCAAATCTTACCTATCAAAAGAGTAAAATCAAAATGACTTTTAAGTAGTTTTATCCACATAAAAAGGCAAAGACACTAATTTTCTCATTTTTCATGCTTTTATTTTCTTTTTAAGCTTAAACTGTAGCTAAATAATTGCTTTTAAAATTTTCTGCTAAATGTCAAATCACTTCAAAATTTTGTTAGAATAGTACGTAGCCTAGCGATGGTTGCTACAATTTGACTATGTTGATAAACAAACAATTTTTTGTGTTTGTCAGAGCAAAAATTCTACTTTTCTTATAATTTCAAAACAAATATTTGACAAAATGTTGTGGATAAAGTATAATATTCTATTCGAATGATTTACATCACTTGCGTTCGCTCGTGATGCAAACTTCATTCTCAAGAGTAATAGCTTACATTATATGCTCATTGAATAATATACTATTTTATTACACATATTATGGTTTATTTTCCTAAGTCATCGCCTCGGAGAATAAATTCAATTTTCGTTTAACTATATTTTATATATCATTTTCGTATTGACGTATAGCATAAACATGTAACAATTGGCAAATATTGCATGTTAGCCAAAACTCACGGTATGTGGTTTAAAGAATTATTTTAGTTTTCGTGGAAAGTTGGTCAATTCCCCTCTTGCTGTATTTTTCCACTCGTTACCCAAACAAACCTACCTCCAGCCGTGCGTAGAGCGCGTACGTGAATGAAATTAGCGGAAACGCATCAGACAAGAATAAAAAACCCTCCTCATGTCCACCTAACGAGAACAGAGTAGGCCTGGGCTCGCGTGGCGCGAGGACAAAGCAATATCGCTTAATGAAAGTCTATCGGAGACACTTGCTGGGCGGGGGTGCGGGGCAAAGGGCACGGGAAGATGAAGGGAATGTCTTCCGTTGCAATTTCCGTTCTGTTTCGAGGAGTCGTAAGACGCGTGTCGCGCCTTTGTTGGGAGTGGGACAGCCCAAGGCGTGAGACACTTGATTGCAGATGGAGATATGGCTGATGGATTATTGAAGCTGCTGGTAATTGTTGCTCTCATTTCAGACCCTAATTTAATATTTACCTACAATAGAGGAAACGAAAGGCCATTCCAAATTTAGCAGTATAAAAATAAATCTGATTTGCCTAGTAGGTACAATTCCGTCGTAGATTTTTTTTTTATTAATTGTACACCAATAAGCAACTATCTAACATAACATTGCTCAAAACGAGAATGCTGAATTTTCTGTTTTGTGATGTTCTAGAAATGACTAATATATATTTATGTAGCAAGGATCTTTATGGAGGAGACACATAAAAGGGCGAGTCAATAAAACTCTATTATGTATATATTGCATTAATAAAATATTATATTATAAGTCAGTGAAATTAGATATTATTTATGAGTCAGAATTTTAGCACTCTAATGAATAATATCAATTCACTCATGTGTGATATATGACGTTTTATCTTACAGCATCTGCTTTTTATATAATTATAAATTAAATCTATTCTTTCTGTAACTATTTGAAAATAAATTTTTATAGAAAATTACTCAAGTTATGCTCGGTTGCTACAGTTATGCTATTTAACTGACAGTTCCCTGTATACTGAAGCATTTTAGTCACTTGTTAATAATAATTGTTTTTAGTCACTAAAAACAAATGAATAATGTACACTAATAACTGTGTTACTGTAAGATAAATTGTTTTATCTTCGACTGCATTGCAGGTTATATTCTTTAGTTTAGAATGGCAATTATATTTGACAAATAACATTGACATGAAAAAAAAAATTATTTCGAAGTATGCTTTATTTGGTTACCAATTTGTTTATTGTTTTTATCAGACTAGTCCATTAGAATCCACTTTAAGGACGCTAATTATATCATAAACAAGTGATTATAATACACTCTAACATAAATATTTATTTAATGAACGAAATAGAAATAAATATATGTATGTACAATGAATGAAGATATCAATTTTGCCGTGTGAAATTATCGTAGATTTATTATCAAACAGTACACCAAAAAGCACATATCCCTCATAAAAATGTACTTTTCAATTATGACACGTGTCAAAAAATATCATTTTTCATATGTCGTTTTGTTTCTTTTAAAAAAGTATAAGTCAGGAAATGTATGCAATATTTCTTTTACGTATTGTAATTCCTAAATGGTGCTAGTAAGGGAAAAATATTTAAATCATGACAAAAATTGCCATAAAACTGTAATTTACTGAGACATTTCAAAATAACCTGATAGGGCTTCAAGTAAACTAGCATTTCTGGTCATTAGATTATCAACCAGAAACTAATCAGCTGTTCCTAAGAGAATACAAATGTATAATGCAAAACTTCAGAGATGTACGAACACATCCGTCATATTCTAGGGACCCTAAAACATGCTTATCCATTGATAACTCAATACCGAATTTATAGCTTGATTCCTATACCGCCCTTACAGAATTCCGCGGGAAGAAAAATGAAGATTCAACGGTCGTCTGTAATGTCTGTATAAACACGCAGAGTATTCGCAATTCTTGAACTCTAAATCCGAAAGGCAAGTTCAATAACACAACAAATATTTCGTAGGTTTTAAATATAGAAATCGCATGAAAAAGTTAAGAAACCTGTTCGCGAAGCGAAAGTGACACGCGATGATTCACTCACAACTAATAAAATCAACAAATTTAAACATATTTTATGGGGTAAACAAACCCATGGACTGTTTACTAAAAATTCCTCAATGAATTGGCAACATGATTTTTTGATTTGGGTATAGTTGTCCCAAAAATAGTAATTCCTGAACATGAATGTATCCCGAACCTTTTGAACTGAACAAAAAAAATTGAACTGTATTTCAATCTGCATATTAAAATGAATGAATAAATTTGGGAATTCGTTTCTTTGGGAAAGTATTATTGTTGGAAAAATGGATTGGGAAAAGTGGGTGTCTACGAATATTTGTTTTGTTAAGTTTGAATTCGCCCCTACTGGATGTTAGTAGAGATTGTAGTTATATAAATGTTATAATCCGGTTGTCGAAAACGAATTTCCTAAAATACTTTCGAGCAAAATGGTCTCGATTAAAATTCAGATAATCCCATAAAAAGCAACAAAAATTCCGCAACCGTACAATCTGCGTCAGCATCTTAGCACAAAATAAAGAAACTCTTTAACGATGTCCCGCTCTTCATATTTCGTAAACATTTAAAATTCAAATGAACATTCTAAAAAATCTTTCAGCCCATAACTCAGACATATCCCCGGGTAATCAGAATGAGAATATAATTTAGGATGAACATAAATTTCCATAATTCTACAATATATTTCTCGTAAATTACAATTAACATTAATATTTACAGAAAAAGAATGGGCTTGATGATAACGCCTCTTAATTAGAACACCTTCATCAAGGTGTGCCCTGCAATTAAACACTTGGCCCTCGATCGGCGGTGTAATTTTAAATAATTAATCCACTTATTGGTCGGACGAAATGGCCTGCCCGAATGACAATCAGCCTAAACCTTTGACAGAAGGATAATTGGTTTATATTACCTCTACAGTATGCTAATCTCACTCGTATTTCTTAGTGGAATAAGGACCATTGTTCATTGTAGATTCTATAATTTATTATAAATTGGTAATTACAAATACCTGCAATAGAATTTTGCAAAATTGTCATATGTAACATGGTAAAGAACCAAATTTTTATTATGTTTTACTTTAAAATGATTGACAAAAAAATTAAAATTACTGTGGGCATGGAGCGTGAAGGGAAAGTTACATTTTCTTAAATGGAAAAGGGTACTTTTTACTGGAAGGAATAGCCCGAATTATTATATTTTCAACGAAATAATATGTTTCTATACCTATTGCAGAGTTCTAAAATCTTTTATCATCTTCAATATGGAAAATAAAATTATAAATAGACTGTTCAACAAAACAAGTTACTGTTTTTTTATTGATACTTCTGTCAACAATGGTTTTGCATCAACAATTGTTGAACAACTGATGAGAGAAGTATAAAAAAAAATCTGTTGTTGGCACCACTTGAACTCCCGCCATAAATTTCTTAACAAATAATAGAGGAACACGGTTCTCCACTATCAAGAAACGCTCATCCCTTAAAAAATAATTTTTACTAGTAACACATGCCAAAAAATGACATTTTTCAAACGTTGTTTTGTTTTGTTTTTTTTAAACACAAGTTAGCAGATTTAAACGAAAATGACAAAATATAATTTTTCTTTAATGTGTTGTAATTCGGAAATGGTGACAAGAGAACAATGTTTCAAACATCAATTGTAGATAATAATATTTGAAATTGAAATATTTTACTGAGATATTTCATAATAACTTGATAAGGTTTCAAATACACTACTACTTCCGGTTACTGGATTATCACCAAAAACTAATCAGCTCTTCCTAAATGGATACAATTGATATACAAAATATCAAAATTTTTAGTTTTGTAGTTTTTGAGAAACTGTAAAAATCCAAAGATCTACACACACACACACACACACGCAGACTGATAGGCAGACAGACAAACACACACACACAGACATCATCGCGAAACTATTAAAATTGTATTCTGGGGACCCTAAAACGTGCTCATCCACTGAAACCTCACTACCGAATTTTTAACATGATTTCTATACCTCCCTTACAGGTTGTGGCGGGAGGTAAAACTATAACCTGCTTTGTTCAACAGCTTACATAAAGTTCTAATCCAAAAGATGTTAATGTTTGTGACCATAATTTCAATTTTAGATATATGAACATAGCATATTATCTAAAATAGAATACTTCGGGCTATCCATTCCAATAAAAAAGAGTACTCCTTTCCATTTAATAAAATGTAACTTTTATTTCCCCGTTCCGCATCCCCATAAAATTTTATTTTACCAATCATACAATTATGTTCCTCTCCTTGCTGTATAAGCCTGTTTATTTATTTTTTCTTTAAAGTTATTAATTAGCCAGAAGAACTGTTTGGTTGTTTTATAAAACTCATCCTGTATATCGAATGCTAAATGAATGAATATCAAATTCTTTATATAAAATAAAATAAGACCATAATTAAATCTAAATATTTGGACAATTCACAGGATCGTTCAACGTTAGAGTGATTGCAAAAAATTGCCTACACAGTAATGGTGAACCTATGACCTGTGGGTTAGACACTGACCCACGCAAGCTTTTTAACTGACCCACGATTGCTTTCATTCAAACACTTTTTGTCATTTGCACCAAACACTTCAGAATTTTTAACCCCACTAAAAAATTTTATATCGTCAAACCGCGCCCATTTTTACCCGTTAAGCCAATTGAATATTAAAGATGTTTAGTTTTATAAATACTCAGTTAAAAAAATTTCAACTTAACTCTAGTGCAAATGGGCTTTAGTGACACACGAGCTAGTACTGAAAGAAATATGAACAAACTTTAACCCACGTCTCAAAAATGTTCGCCAATCCCTGGCCTACACCCTAGAATGTTCAGCTACAAATTTAACTTTTGTCTTTCATGTTCTGAATCATCAAATATTATCCTCTGTTCATAAATTCTTGTAAATGTAAAGCTATACACGCATTTTTATTTCAAGTTTATGGAATGAAACGGTAGCGACCGGGAGAAACAGGAACGTCGTATATTCTAGCAAAATTCTACTACTCGCAGTCAATGTTTTGTTTTCAGTGAAGTGTTACCTGTGAAAGAGTGTGTTAAAATTGTGTGAGTCCCATTAACTTCTTAGAAAGAAGCCAGTGCAAAAGTGGAAATGTCGTTTTTAATTTAGTGTTTTGAAGTTTAAAATTGGCGTGAATCACGGACACTCGCGTGTGGAGCTTTAAAAAGGTAATTTCCGTTTATACAATTATAATTTTAGCTCTCTCGTTTATTTGCCATTTTGGAATGTGCCAGTATCATACCGTTTATATTAATCGTGAAAGATTAATTTTTCTCGGAATACAATAAAATGGGGAATTGAAAATGAAACCAGATGATCACATTAATGTGATATAAGCATTTCTCTTTGATGCCAGTTTATTAATTCGTCAATGTTATGTCATTAGCAGCTGTAGGCTGTTTTTATCTATAGTGGATTCAGAAAATATTTTTTCTAAGACCAATAAAATATTTCCTTGTATATTTGTTGTTGCATTTTCATTTCATAGTGCGATTCATACATGCTCGTCTATTCTTCACACTCGCAATCATTCGTTCACGCCATAAACCATTAATTATACCCAACCACTTATTCCTCGAACGCCCACGCAATCGTTCACCTTCAATCTCACCCGCATATATTAGTTTCACCAACCTTTTATGCTGTTGTATAGTTAATAAAATATTTTTACCTCACAATAATGGTCCACACAAGATAATAAATGCATGTTCACTAATTTAAACATAAACGATTATTTATGGTAAAAATGTTTGTAAATCTAATTAAATTCGAGTTCTATTAGCTTTGTTATTAAGCTAAAATTATTTCCCAATTTTAGTTAAATAATTAATGCAGTCATATGTAAATAATGCAATGTAGATTTTAATTAATGTGTACAAAATAGTACGTGGTAATTATTTAAACATATCATTATAATTAGTAGCATGCAACTCATTGAAATAGAAGTGGGTCTATTTCAACCATTCCCAATATAATCTGATTACATTTTAGGATAATCCAAAATTAGATGCATTTAATAATGAAATAGAAATCTGAGATTTTATTATGAAGGGACGAATTGAACAATGATGAATTTTATTGTTTCAATTACCATATTGATTACATGTACATTTAATTAAATTTTTGGTTTACTCACAAACGATTAGATTTTATTAGTATTAGTAGATTAGGTATTATACTGATTTGCCTGTATTTTATCAACATTACTTTATTTTTATTGAATTCACAATATTTTAATTAAAAACACGAATGTATCAAACATTTTTATTATATTTTCAAAATCAAATTAATATTTTTGTTTTGAATAACAAAATAATTTAATTGTACTTTTCCATTAAAATATAAACTATATTTTTCATTTTCCGCGACAATATTTGCATAACAAAATATTTTTTATCATAAAATTATTTCTGCATGGAAATTTTTAATATTTGATATTTTCGAATTATAACTTAACTCCGGGAGGTATACTGGAGTTTGACATCTTTCGGATTCTTGGCTCTAGAATTGATACAGGATTCTGTCTTTGTCTTTAATTAACTTTGCACGTATGAATTGGCTTGAGATCGAAGGAGAACGACAATGGTCCAACAAAACGGATCAGAATTATTGTTTCTATATTGCATGGCAAAGCTGAAGAGCGTGAGATGAAAACGTATCGTTGATTTTGTGATTTGAAAAATTTGAAACTCAGCAGCAGAGCGCATGGTCAGATCTCTAATATTTTTCGAGATATGACGATTTTTGGTATTTTTCGAAGTGCAAATTTAAGAGCCTGTAATTCAAAAACTACACGAGATATCTAAAAATTCTCTTCAGTTTAGCGCTTCTGGTGCCTTATATAACAAATTAGCAAATTTTTAAAATTTTGAAATTTTTTTGTATTTTTGTTCGAAATTTCGATGGGCGATAACTCGACAAATATTAAAGATACAGATTTGCAGTGTTCACCAATCGATTCAGCTCGTCGAAATACATAAGTATGCAAAGTTTCATAAAAATCGCTTTACGGAATGGAAAGTTAGAGCAAAAAGCCTGAAAATGGCGTTTTTCGTCCAAAAAGTCAAGTGTTACCCCTTGACGTTTGGCCTGAATTTGGCCATTTTAAGACTTTTTGCTCTAACTTTTCAACCGGTTGTCCGAATTTTCTGAAATTTTCAGGGTTTGTGTATTTCGTCGAGCTTAATCGATTGGTGAACACTGCTGGTCTGTATCTTTCATATTTGTCGAGATATCTCAAATCGAAATTTTGGAAATAATTCAAAAAAATTTCAAAATTTTCAAAATTTACTAATTTATTATAAATGGCACGAAAAATACAAAACTGGAGATATTTTTCGATATCTTGCATTGTTTTCGAGTTACAGCCCCTCAAAGTTGCTCTTCGGAAAATATAAAAAATCGTCATATCTCGAAAAATATTAGAGATATGACGATGAGCTTTGCTGCAATGGGTTTCCTGGCGCGAATATTATAAAGAAATGTAATAAAAAAAATTTACAATTTTAAGTCATATTTGGGGATATTTCCGTATTTTGAAAAATATATTACAAATCGCAATATTTCGATAAATATAAGACATATTACGATGCGTACTACAGCAATGAGTTTATTCATGTTTAAATTATACATAAGTAATAAATTTCAAGTTAAGTTTGGAGGAGTATTTAATTTATTTTCTAGTGTACAAAATTATGTATTTAGTAATACATTTCAGTAATCTTAGTTACACTGGGAACAAAAACTATAATATTTTTAACATCTATGTGTCAAACGTGTCAAATAATTGTGAAGTGTCAAAAATATGTGTCGTTTTAAATATTATAAAAGCAATATTTGTATTATTAGTTAGAAAGTTTTAAAAACTAGATATTACTTAATATTTTAAAATAACATCATAGCTGAGAACACAAAATTAAACAGGTATAATATCCATATGTCAAATAAATGTCACAATAGTTATACGTAAGGAACAAGTCATACATATTCAGTTGGTTTTATTTGTATAAGAAAGTAGTGTGGTGCCCACACCAGATTTTTTTTATTGGAACCAAGACGAACTGACTGTTTTTAAGAACGACAGAAAGAAAGAAAATAGCAAACTTTGTTCCAAAAATGTGACACAGGTATGAAATTAAACCGTTTTACGTCCTACGTCCGTTAATTATTTTTACGGTACCTTTTTCGAAATTCCTCCTTCGTTATCTCTTACTCGTACCGTAAAAACTATTTTATCGGACTTATAACGTATTAACTCAAACAATATTGTCCTAGTCAAATATTGCTTAGAAACAATACAATATTGTAAAGTCTCATTTACCGAATTGAAATCAATCCGATACACATGCAAATATAATACAATCTTTTTACTGGACTCAGTCCGTAAAACGATTCTTTACTAATAGAGACAGAGCTCAATAATGGTAGGTTTACGATTCAGTATATCGTAAATATTAATGTACTGCAGGTTAATTGTGTTAGTGAGCTAGTGTGATTGCATTTTTTCAATTTTGGTTTTAATTTCCATCTAATTATAAAAACTAGGTTAATATCTCACTAAAAACAGCCCCCGTGTAGTATTTTCAGTAACAATATTGTTGCATTCGGCGCTATGGGGCTTGTTGCAGACGAGACGATTAATTAGCTCATCTGGTAATGGGCACACGTTAACAAGCTTTAATACATCCGTGATGTGCTGTCTGCACCCCCTCCCCCGCTCGCCATGGCTAACAAGATAATGAAGCGACTGCGATTCAATTAACGTTGCCGCGAATATAGTAAGCCATGCAGGCCGGGAATGATTTAGTTTTAGTTGCGCACCGGCATTTTAGTGACGTTTACTCATAATGCATTATTCACTTATTCGCGAGGATTTTTTCTATTGTTTAGTATATAGCAGTCAGTTTTTATTTCTGGCGGGTTCATTTTGGAGAGTGTCTCAAAATTGGTATTGCAATTATCCTTTATACAAACAAAGTTTAAGATAGATACTGGAGAATTATTTTCTAATTTATCGAACTCTCGAGTTATATTTAATTAGAATATTTTTTGATTTCATCATCAGGCACGTCACTAATTCTATCTTTTTTGCTTATATTTACTTGTGTAGATGATAACTATCTGACATCTGACATCTGTCAACAAAAACAAAAAAGCTACAGAGAATATTGCCGGGAATAATCACAACAGCATTATTTTCAGTATAATAATGACAGGATTGGTTAAAACGCAGACACGTGACATACAATGAAGCATTTCATCGGTTTAAGAAACGTCAAAAAATAATCAGTGTAATAAACAAAGATATCGCATTAAAAGATGACAGCTAGAATAATAATCATTATTTAATCAATGGTTTTAATGCGATATTTTTTGTTTATTCTACTGATAAATTTATTCTTTAGTTTATCTGAGGTTGGAAATACCGGTTATACACTACTGCTTTGAAGGAACTTGGCATACGCTAACGTTGATCATACAGTCCAACCCTGATTAAGGGTAGAAAAAGTTAGCTGTCATGTCTAGTAAATTCATTAAAAATAAACACGGTCTTTACTCTGTAAATGCTCAATTCAAAGCGGATCTATTTCTGCAGTAAAGTATAGATTTGCGTCGTCCACAAACCACAAATAGGTAAAGACATAAAATGTTCGTCAACTCATGAATATTTCACAGTATGCGTCATTCGTTTACATAATGCACTCGCCTATGTATATATGTATTTCCGTGTCTCTGTACATTGTGTCATCCATGGCATAGACATACAGAACATTTATAGGGAGCGTGCCCTATATGGCAAAATAGAAAAATGTATGAGTCACTCATAGAAATAGTAAACTTAAGCCTGTTTCACATCATACATTTTAGGCTAGAAACTTTGCCAAGTTTACTTGTATAATGTAATTCAAGGAAAAGTCAATCCTTTCGTACTAGAAACCTCTTTAAAAATTACATCCGGATCAATTTTGATTTAAGTTTCATGCTATTTGATTTCGTTTGACGTTTGTATTCAATATATTTTTGTTTTTCAATTTACATTTTGTTCTATTCATTTTGCAAACACTCAAAACGTCAAAACTTCGACCAAAACCGTTTTTTTTTTTTTTGTTGGATTTGCAGTATTTCTTGAAGAATGACTTTGTAGCTACTGCAATAGTTAATTGTGATTCTAGACAAAAAAGTTGTAAGAGTCAAGTTCAAGAGTCTAGCCAAAAAATGGAGCATGGAATGGTACTCATTTCCTACGAGTATGAAAGTTTGTAGCATGAGCCGAATTCATACGATGGACATTCCATACGAGTATGGAATGGACATTCCATGCGAGTTGAACACTATACTTTTTCTACGACCATGATATTATTTCCTAATTAATTTAATATTAATAATAAATTTGTCTCGTTTACTCCATTCCAATATTTGAAAATTCTAAATAAGTATCCTAGCAATGGCACCTGTACTGAAATGAGCTGACCTGTATTGAAATACTCGCAAAACAAATTCATTTCGCACCATGCTTGCAATGTACCTCATATCCCTAGCAACAACAAACATACAATGAGCAGATTTCTAAGTGGTCGTAAATAAAAGATATTCCCGTACTGTTATTTATCATAACCTAGCTACGACACTATTATACCGTATTAATATACTTTGTGGTTCGAAAACAAACCGGAAAGGAGTCAGTTTTCGTCCGATCAAAATAAAATAAAATTTCCAAATATTTAATGATGTTTTTTCACATTAAATCTCCCAAGAGGTAAACATAAGGAGAATTTAATAAAACAATCATCTATAACTAAGATAAAGGAATGGCCGTAGAAAAAATATAATGTAAACAGGTTTAAAAGTATAAATTAGTGTTTCTATTTGGCAATTCTATCGCTATCCCCATGTGTCGGTCCACTTGCTGAATCCTAGTGGTAGAGGAATATCACCGCGGTCCATTGTGTCGATCCCTGCGTCACCCGGAATCGATATCCTGTCTCCCTGAGTCCTGCACTCGCTCCTGTGTGTCGTCCTGCTGTTCATTTCAAGCACATGTTGCTGTTCCATCGACACTGTGGCTCACGACAAAATTGCTTTCCACTTGGAGCTAAACTACGATGTAGAATTGAAATTGGTGTGAAGTGAAATATACATATAGAGTAGACAAAATAAACGACGAACTCTAAATCCTATAATAATATCTATAATTTATAAAGAACAATTGTAGATTGTCTATAGCAGGAGCAAAGAAAATAATTTAAATATATGAATAATGAAGACAGACAGGTATTGGGAAAGGAACAAATGATAATAGGAATCTTTACTATTAATAATGACAAAAATAGAACAAGTCAATAGTTTCAGTATTTTAGAACAATGATACAAAATAGTAGTAAACATGATTTTAACATGAGACAATAGATTTCATGCAATGAAACACAACTGCATAGGGAAACAGTAAATCAGTAATAAAACAAAAGTAACAATAAAACATTAAAACAAAAGTAACAATAAAACAATAGTAACAATATATACTATCGACATATGGTTGCGAATCTAAATACTGTTTCCAAGAATTTAAAACCAAATTCAGGCAATGAAAATCTAAGAACATACAAGGAGTAATAATGTTGGACAAAATAAGAAAAGAAATAATAAAATAAATAAATACAACATCACGCCATTTACCTATTTTAGGTGTGGCACCCTTCGAAATGCAGATCTTAATATATTTTGCGCATGAAGTGCGGTTATCAACCATCAAATCCAAGCCTCAAAATATGGTTGTACTGGAGTAGCCACAAAATTAATTTTATGTGGTGAAAAATCTAAAATTTGATGGTTATGAGGATCGAACTCTCATTGATTCTATTGGCCAGAAATATAAAAAGTGCAAATTAATAAATAAAATTTTAAACATCCAGTATCTTCCTATTCCTTGGTCATTCAGTAAGTAAATTTCATTTATTTTTTCGCTTTTCATCTCGCTGCAATACTGTCTTGAATATTCTAGAGATTTCGCCTCTTCTCTACCACATAATTATTTACATCTCTTTTCTTCTGCTGACAACCAGTACATATTACTTCTTTCCTCGTTACTGCACTAAAATCGTGCTATTGTAGTGACATTTATAGCTTTTAATAATAATAATAATAATAAATATCTTGGTATAAATATATATATATATATATATATATATATATATATATATATATATAATGTGTCTGTAACGTGGATTATATTTTGTTTCTTAAATTTTGTTGAATTGAGAAGAGAACAACTACAATACAAACCAATATTAGACTTCTTTAAAGCGATACTTAGCATGGTGGAACTATATAATAAGAATGAATGAATTGAGACGGGTCCGGTTAATTTGGTTGTTGAACAAAACTCAGAAGAAGAGGAACGTTACACTTTAAGATGCACGAAGTATGGCGATGAATAAAAAACCAATGGGCGAAATTTGTACTCGAATAAGATAGTATTTACATCCTATACCTTAAAGTAGAAGGCTCCTTGAGTAAATAAATAATTACAGATGTCAGCATTAACAAATGCCATGCTGGTTGCAGAGGAAAACTTCCGTTTTTACTTTACAACAAACATCGCAACAAAATGAAAACCGCAAAATGTCCTAGCATCCCCGACTGGTGATAAATGACAAGAATTGTATGAAAACGACACGTGTCTGTTGTATTAATAACGCCTAACGCCCGCGTTCGCGAGATAGTTGTTCGTTGCTCGCCATTTTGCTGTTTGGCTTTCAGTAAAAAGCTTCTGTTCACTCAAGGTTTTATTATACAATGAAATACGACCGTGTTTCTCGTATTTTTCTTTATTTGTTGCAATGAAATTGTGGAATTATATGTATATTAAAATACGAGATGATATGTTGTTTCGAATTCTTTTCTTTCAACTTTCGCCAGTTTTTCAGTATATAATCCTGCAGCTAGGAACCTAAAATTATCTCAAAAATTTGTACTATCTAAAATATTTAATAATTTATTATTCTAAAGGGTTAGGGGGTTAAGTTTAATGTATAATGTAGTCAAGGGTTGACAAAACGATTTTTATAAAACAAATAGGTAAACTATGACTTCTAATTGACAGGAATATGAGGAATACAAATTTTAAATCCGATTTAAATTATCTGTATTGGTTTGAAATATACAGATTTTGATTGTTTGATTTTAATTGACTACAAAATTTTTATTTTGATAGATAATGCATAAACATTCATACAGAAGATAAATAAAGTATGCTGAATACGCGCATTAACACTAATTTAAATTATCTCTTTTCGTTTTTAAGATGTAGGCTCCAAAACAATTTTTCAGCATTTTTCCCAAATCTGTATTATATAAAATCGCTCATATCTCATAAAATAATACTTGGGCAATATTATAAACGCTATTTTCATAAGTTTCGGGTCGAAAATAGCTAGATAGGATGTATAAAACAAAATGCTAAGAGAAAAAAATATTTAGTAAAATTTTCAAACTTTTTGCTGTAACTCTTCTTTCTTTTGAGCGATTTTCATGAAAATATGTACACTAATGTATTTTCACGATCTGAATTCAATGGTGTTAGTTTCAGGGCCGTATCTCTACTTGTTAATCAGGTATCGGCCCTGAATTTTTTTGGTGGAGGCAATTTTCTGGTAAAATTCGAAAAAATATAAATCGCTCAAAAATTATTTATTATTTAATTAATGGATGCAGATATCAAATTTGCTCACTGTTTTTTTATATCTCGTTCACTTTTTGAGATGAGACCGTGGAAAATTTTAATTTTTGACAATTTTTAAATTTAACCCAATTTCAGATTATTTTCAATAATTTTTATTTCCTGTTGAAGTAATTACTTAAAAATTAATACAATAATTTGTTTAAGAGTTGACTTAGCTAGAAATAATATAATAATAATATATTTTAAATTTAGGGGTCCAATTTAGACGGTGCAAAACTAGTACACTAGTAAATCTGGTGTTATTATTTTCAGGGCCGTATCTCTTTAATTGTTCAGATTTTGGGAAAAATTCGAATTTATAGAAATCGCTCCAAATTTGGTTATAAGTTTAATTTAACTTTGAAACTTTCAAAAAACTGGTTATTGTTCTTTGATAACTCATTTAATTTTTCAGTCAAGGTCTTGGAAACAATATATGTTGTTCTTTATGAAATCAAAATCGGTCGAAATTATTCTGAAATTATTTGAAGGATTGTTCTAAGTGAGAATACGTCGATATATTTCATACCCGCAGTATCGATTTTACAGAGTTAAAAACACGTATTTTAACACCTTTACAAGCATCATTAAAATTAATACCAAGCTTCACAACAGCGTATAAAACAAGCGAAATTACTTTAAGTGCAAAAATAAACAACAAACAGCAGTAGAGCACTTGATCCACCAACATGTCAGGTGATCTCTGACTGCAAGAAGGCAACTTCCACTTCTTGTACGTCGTACTCGGCTTCCATTAGACCAGCGCTTAGTCTATGTCTGCTGTCCGCAAGTTCCGGAAGCGTGTCAACGTCACGGAGCGTGCGTCACCCGCTTCCGGTTCGTTAGCATCGCGACAAACAAACATACTGCACCGCGGGATTTTACGTTAACAGACAAACGCTGCTCCCTACATTATGTGACATCTATTATTTACTGGGGTACTATTATAGTTTGTTGTTGCGTTCTTTCTAAGAATTGAAAAGTGGAGCAGGGTTTAATTCGTAGCAGAGCTTCTGCGAATCGGATAAATATAGTCTTTCATTATGAATTAGATTGGATAATAAATAAATAAAATAAATAAATATATCATCACGCCTTTTACCCATTACGGGTGTGGCACTCTGCTTACGCAGATCTCGGTAGGTGATATATTTTATCGTATGAAGTGCGGTTACCAGCCGTCAAATCATATCCCCCAAGGATGTCAGTGGAGGGGGAACCACAGGGGTAAATTTAAATTTGTAACTGTCGGCAGTGGGATTCGAACTGAGGATCTCACGATCCACAGTCCGACACGTTACCACGGAGCTATTTAACAGATTGGATAATGGATACTTAATATAGATTACGTTTACACGTACTGCAAAATTTTCTTTTGACTTGACTTTAAATCGTAGAATTATTAGTACGTTTACACATTAACAACAAATCTACATTTAGATTATTGACTTGTCCTTAATCTATCCGCTTGTTGACAGCTAGCAATTTGTGTGGTTATGTTAAAATTTGTAGACAAGTTATCAGGTAAATAATATATTAAACTGCCTAAAAAATTACAATTCATAGTATTTATATTATTTATAGAAAAACCATGGAAACATTAATTTGAAATTAAAGATATTAAATAATTTTGTGATTTATTTTAATATGATGACAGTGCAAATGCAATCACAGTTTTTGATGTAATATAAATTGAGGAAACAATGGCTGACATATTTCAAATTATGAGAGAATTTAATGTCACTGATGACACATGAATCATTCAAAGTCACTTGTACTAGTTAAGTCTGATTTATTTTATACTTGACTATAGGAAGAAAAGTAGTTAGTCAATAGTGTTTCCACAATTGCAAAAGTCACCTTTTCAAAGTCAAAGTCAAGTCAAAGTACATTTTTTATGAAATGCCAGGAAACTCCACCGTTCTTGTCCCGAAATATTGAGGAAAATGTGTTTTTCTTTTCTAGAGAGCAAAATATAGAAGTGTTACCAATATTGACGTTATTTACAATAAACATATTGTAAAAATTATAAATAAATGTCTAATTTTATTGAAATTATTTATAAGTGGTATACATACTTTAAATTGTGTTATAATTGTCTTATATTTTTATTTTTATAGATTAAATCACAATTTGACTACTTTAATTTATATTTATGATTGGTTCATTGGTAACACTGCTACACCGCCTTCCGTCTAATAACCTAACTTTTAACGTTTCAGTTGTATTGTCAAAGTAGGTATATTTTAGATCCGAGAAAATCGTTTTTAAAAACATATCGTGAACAAAAAACAAAAAACACGAGAGAAAAGCTTTCTTTCAAACTCGCTCGAGTGGGAAAAAGAAGCGCTTTCCTCTTTAGTTATTTTCCTACTATTGCTATAGAAAGTTACCTTTGACGCTTACATTTGTCAACGCAAAGTTGATGTTTTCTGAGGAATTTGATTTTGTCGCTCGTCTCCAATAGCAACAAGCGACAAATTTTTATCACTTGTCTCCTATAACAACGAACGACAAATGTTTAGTTTTTCCTTTTTTTTTTTTTACTAATTCATTACCACGGATGAAGTATAAGAACAACTACATCAATCTATAACTTCGAGCTCGAGTGAGAAAAAGAAGCGCTTTCCTCTCTAGTTTGACAAAACACTATTTTGCCTTTCCGAAAATTCTTACCACAAAAAATTACCCGTGCGGTTCTTCCATCCTTGGAGGCCGTGAATTAACAATTGGCAACCGTAATTCAAGAGCAAAAATTTATCATAATACCGGGATCTGCTTGAAGCAGAGTGCCACACCCAGCAATGATATATTTATTTATTTATTATGAGTTAAGATTATTGAAGTTCTATGTATAAATAAATTAACTCAGGTGAAATATATACCTGTCAATAAACAAGAGAATATCTGTCTCTGCCGATAATGTATATTGGGGTGAACGCATCTATGTATATTATTTGAATATTGTGCAATTTCCACAGTTGCATATTCCATTGCGGACTACTCTCAAATATTGACACACTTGTTCAACGAATCGTAATAGATATTTTAACAGATTTAACTAAATATTACTCGTGTACCCGTTATACATGTATAATACCAATAAATCATTTTACAGCACGCACAAGTGACTTCCAATGCAAAACACAATCCAGGATAGCGTTATTATACTGATATTTCAGCCTGGAAATTTATTTACAATTAAAACAAAACTAAAATAGCGAACAGAAATGTTTAAAACAGAGCAAACATCACAGAAATGCTTAATTAAAAACGATTTATTATTTATTTGTTTTACATTTCTACCATTGATTATTTTGCGGGAAAATTGTTCAAACAAAAGTGAGGTTTTGTAATTTCTAGCGTGGAGTTACGTTTCTGCAGTATTCGCTGGTCGTATTTCACTTCGTTTTCATTTTCTATCTTATCCCGGTCACAGGGACCGCACGTAAAGGTCAAACGCTCTCGTGGTGCCGTTTAATAATAGTGCAAATACTTTACAATGTTCGTTGTATGTCTGCTATGCTAATTGTAGATTGTTCTTGTAGTTTCACTGAACGATACTACATTAGCATGAGTGTGTTGATGATTTATTACACGGAAAATGATTTATTAACTTATAGATTTGACAGCGGAAAACGTTGAGTGTTTATTTTTGTATTTGAGTGACTATATATTTCCTACATATAAAATTAACTAATCATTTTGTTTAGTTTTCTCACTTTTGGCCAATCATGTATGTATTTTTGAGTGACTAAATTCCCTTTTCATATTTTTGACTTCCATGTGTGACTATATATTGATTGCTTATTGCATTTTTGTTTACAATTTGTCAAAAATTGTTATTATTTTTGGGAAGGAGCTTAATAATAGTTATTTATGATATAAGTGTTAAAACTGAAACTTTATGAAACAACCCCACGAATGAAATAAATCACTTTTAACACGTATATCTTACAAAATTTTGTCTGTGGTCTTCCTAGTATATTATAGTAAATACTAAAATAGTATATTATGATACAAGTGTATAAGTAAGCTTTTAAAGCACTTACGACGAGTTTAAGAACACGACGCGAAGCGGAGTGCTTTTAACGTCGTTAGTGCTTTGAAAACACTTATACACGTGTGTTATACGCTATTTTATATTATACCTGCATCCTACTCTGGAAAAAACTGAAAAGCAACATTTTGGTTTTGATAATTTCACGCGTGTGACGTTTGACGTATATCGTTTACATGGAGTTTGGTTAGTATTTATTGTTTACGTTTACAGTTTTGGCAGATATTAACAGTAATTATTTGTGTTGTTGCTTTCGCCTTTTTATGTGCCTCGTCTATAAAACCCTATTATGTACGTGTTACATACAACATTGAAGATTATTTTTTTTTGCTTAGAATGACAATTATATTTTATTGAAAGTGTGCTTTTTCTGTTGTTTGATTTACTACCATAAATAACCAGTTTATGCACACTAAACAATATCATAAATAAGTGATTATAGTACAGTCGAACATAAAGTGTTCCATTATTTAGCAAGTAAAATTTAATCTCAAAATTGCTGCTGGATAAATTGAATGACAAAATTTTGATCATATCATTTCTCTATGAATATTACCAAGCAACAATCGTTTTAAATTCAATTTTTTTCGGCAACATAATGTTCCCTTAATATATTACTACTGATAATTTTAGTTTGATAATTAAATTGCAGTTAAATTATTATAAGTATTCTACCTTTCGGCCAACTTGAAAGTGTAGTTGAAGTTAGCATGTATTAAGGGTTAACTTTTCGCTGACGAAAATTTAATTACACCCTGCACTTCTCCACACATTTGCATGTTATTATTTCAGTGCATTTCGTTGCATTCATTTCACAAGTTGACATTTAAAGTGCATTTTCATTGTGCGAAGTGTTACTGCACAAATGATTTATGCTACACTCGTTCTGTGACTTATTACGGCTAAAAATAACTAAATTAACACATGAATTAACATAAAAAAGAGGTATAGCTTCCAATGAAACGGTCTGTTGCTGTTTTTAATGGAACTTTATTATTAAATGTTTGTTTGTGAGTTTGTATTTCAAATTAAATTAAATTCTTTGAAATGATACTAACACAAACAAACAATTACTAGTGTTTTAATAATGTTTCACAGAGAAAAACAATTATGATTAATATTAAATACGAGAAGGATATTTTAGTTCATGAGATGTAATAAAAATGAAATTTAATATTGCTCTGTGAGAACAAAATAATATGTAAGAACTACAAACCAAGTAGTATAAAAATATGTAACTACCTTTGATGTTTATTTACCTACTTATTAAATTTGCGCAATGCAGCCTGTAAACTGGATTTTATTCAAATAAATAAATACCATCAGAAAATCTTAAAAACACATTTTTATTTTACATCGTAAATAATTACCACTAGATCTGATGATACAGAAAAATACCTTCTTGTTTGTTTATGTTCTATTTATATTTAAGAAATTTAATTTTCTTTCGCATATTAATTTAATTTTTTTCATGTATTTCACTAAAAAAAATAGCTTCAAAATCACAATGACATGTGACACATTTCGCAAAAAATAATTTTTTAAAGTGTTTTCATGGTGTACAAGGAATGCAAGATTTGTGAAATTTAATTTCTTTATATTGTATTACCTTCAAAACTAATGAAAATTAATAAAATTAGTGTAATTAAAGCAGATGTAAAATTGAATATTCTACATTCATTATCTCTAACAAAACTAATGAAAATTAATAAAATTAGTGTTATCAAAGCAGATGTAAAATTAAATATTCTTCATTCATGATCTCTACTTTACTTTTAGCTTTTTTCATAATAACTCCCTTATTATAATTTGTACTACAATTTTCAAAATACCGAAACGTTGAAAAATTAAATTTAACCGTGTTTTTTCACGGAAAACTGTTCAGGGCTTCTATTGAACTACTACTTCCGGTTGACCAATTTTATCCAAAATCTAATCAGCTCTTCACATAAATATAAGAAGCAAAAATACACAATTAAATTTTTTTGGTATTATAGTATGTGAGTTATGCGAGACGAAAATATCAGTACAGACCACATATAAACCTACATACAGACAGCAATAGTAAAATCGTATTTTTCATTGAATTCATTGAAAACTCACGAAACATTTTATGTTGTATCGTTGCTGCAGAAAATCACACATTTAAAAAATCGCTACTAAAACTTAAACACGTCAAATAACAATGTCATGAAAACTATACGAGATGTTATAAATACTGAAGAAGCTAAAAAATTAAGGAATTCCATTTTAATTACAAATTCAGCGGCCTCCAAATTAAATCCATGAAATATTCAGCGTAAATAATGAATATTTTATTTATCGGAATCAGCTTCTCGCAAATAATTAACCTCTTCCATTTGATTAACACTTTTTAGTTATCTGTTAGTCTGGTAGGTCGCTCGCGGCACGCAGGGCTGTGTGTCATTCACGCACCATTTAATTCATCCATTCGTTTCGCTAGTCGCTAGCTCATGGCTCTGTAATTCGCACGACGCTGCGGAGACCGAGGATTTCAGTTGTTTTCGCCCTTCACGCACCGAATTATTCCTCACTCCACGGCCACCACGATGTGCTGGCTGCTTGCGATGTTCTTGTGGTTGAACACCCTACTTTTCGCCCATAACACTTTCCTTTATGAACGAGTTTTTCTTAAAGGATTATTGAGTTGATGTTTGTTCCACAGAGGTTAAAAGCACACAATATTATTATTATTTAATGAAATATAAAGACACACTTTAAATAATTATTTAGAGAACTAGGTTTTCATTAGTAGAACTTAGAAAGAATTATGAAAATAGCACAACGATATTCCAGACAGTACACCCAGATTCGATCTGAAATTTACTTTATGTTCGACTGTATTATAATCACTTGTTTCTTATATTATTTAGCGTGCATAAAGTGGCTCTTTTGTCACTCGTTGCTGTAGGAGACGAGCGACAAAATAAAATTCCTCAGGTAGTTTAACTACAATATAACGTAAGCCATAAAGAAAAAACAATGCTATCGTTTTGACAGCGAAAAAGGTAACTTTTTGCAAGTAATAAAACGTTATTTACCTTGCTCCTAGCAACCAGATGAAAATACTAACTACATTAATGTCATTTGCATTAAATGTCAAAAATAAACTATATATAATAATTGTATTTTCATCAATTGCACTTTTAAATAAACCTTTTCTTAAATAATGTCGTTAAATTATCTCGCCAAATAACACTCGAGCATTTTATTTTCTTCGGAAAAACTTCAGTTTGACAACTCAACCTTGTAATACACTTTGACAACACAACTTACACGTTAAAAGTTAGGTTATCAGACGAAAGGCGGTGGATCAGTATTGCTAATGAACCAATATTAAATGTAAATTATAGTTGTCAAATTGTAATTTAATACAGAAAAATACAAATATAATACATATAATTGTAAGACAATTTAAAGTATAAATACGGATTTTTAATAAAATTAAGTATTTGATTATCATTTTTATAATATATTTTTTGTAAATAACATTCATATTTGTAACACTTTTATATTTTCCTCTCTAGAGAGGAAAAACACATTTTCCTAACTATTTCGGGAGAAGAACGGTTGTGTTTCCTGGCATGTCGTGAAAAAATGTATTTACGTAATTATATCCAAAAGTCTTATTAATTTTATAATTACTAGTTCGGAAAGATTTTTCCTGTTATTGTAGAATTGTATAGATTATTGTTTCATCTCTTAATCTCTCTACAACGCGGATAATTTAATAAAATTAAACTTGAGATTTGAATAATGGGGTACGGCGCAGGTTTCAATTAAAGAGATGCGATTTTCTTGTGTGGCGTTCCGCACGAATACCTCTTCCTTTAGATAAAATTCTCACAGCTTTAATCAGCAAAATACGCACTTAGAGCCTTAAAGAGTATAAATTGGGCAGCAGTAACTCACAAAATAAACACCGCGTAATTTTCTCCTCTTGGAAAAAACCCCAGAGTCCTCCTCCTTAGGCTAGAGGCTAAGTCAAAGGATTATCCTCAACTCAGCGCCTTCGGCGAATCTGAATTTCTAATCGGACGATGACGTCACAGGAGGACGGGGGAGGAATGAGAGAGAGAGCGACAAGCAAAGGGCGGAATAATGATTAATTATTGCATTATCAGGTTCGCGAACGGTTGCGGATTTCCGTACAGGGCCGGACCGCCCCAGCAGGACTTCCGCTTTTGGTTTCGGACCTTGGAAGATGCCGTAGGATCAATGGGGGCTTGTGTGTGTTTGGCAGTTGTTTTCTTTGTTTTGTCCCTGGACAAGAATAATTAATTATAAAACCCTTTTAGAACTTTTCTCTAACTCTACCGCGTCATTTCAAATTTTAATTGGGGTCGATGATTTAGCATCTGCAATGAGCTTGCCCATTTGGTGTACGATCGTAGAAAAAATATTGTCTTTTTCTACGACCACTTCGAAATCCGCTCATTGTATGTTTGTTGTTGCTAGGGAAATGAGGTACATTGCAAGCATCGTGCGATATGAATTTGTTTTGTGAGTATTTCAATATTGGTCATTCATTTCAGTACAGGTGCCATTGGTAGGATACTTATTTAGAAATAAAGAATTATGTTCTCAATAATATATTTACAGAACTATATAAAAGTCTTATTAACTTGACATAATTCTATAAAATAGAAGACGAAGTCTACAGAAATCCTTTTTGTTGATTGCGTTTTTGTAACTGTACAATCTTAACAGTAATGATAATAATACTAATTGAGATTCTCTTTTGTTTCAGGTGAGTACCCACAATTTCTCAGCCTACTAGATAGCGCGCAGCAAAAACGCTACCCAGTTGTACATGATTTATAGTAAGGTAGGAAAAGATTAAATTGACTATTAAGAAAAATGAGGCTGGCACACGATAGGGCAGAGCCACTGTTACTGAGTTACTGGACAGCGGTAAATTGATGTTTTTGTCCATACTACGTCGACTCGTTAATGCACCGGCTTCGTAATGTGCCAGTCTTGCCAACTGAGCAAAAAATTATCACTTACTAATAAGAAATCGATTCCTACAGCGGAATTACTGTTTTATTTGTAACTATCCTCTGGCTGGTCATCCACATAGATTTTTAAGCGAGCAAAAAACTACAAAATCGGACATTTATTCAATTGAATTAATTTAAATTGAAATTGTAATATTGGATTGTGGAAACAAATGCAATTATTTATACATTTATCTAAAACGAAAATACTTATTATCGATTTGAATATATACGGGATGAGGTTTTTAAAGCAACCAATCCGTTTTGCTGACTAACTAATAACTTTAGAGAACAAATAAATACACAGGTTTATACAGCAAGGAATAAGACATAATTGTACGGTTGGTAAAATAAATTTATTAAGGGGGGTGGGGGGTTAGCGGGGGTTAGCGGGGGTTAATGAAAATTATATTTTCTTAAATGTAAAGGGGTTTGTTTTTATTGGATAGATGGAACTTGTTCCTATACCTAAAATTAAAATTAAGGTCTCAAAATTCAAAGAAAGTGTAACATTTTTACTATGAAAAATATGACATTAGGTAGGCCAGGCCGTTGAAAAAACAAGTTATTGTTTTTTTGTATTGTCTGTCAACAATGACAACAATTGTTGACAAATTAAGAAAGGACCAGATTAAATTTTGTCATACCTAGACCTGCGGCGTATTTTTGGACGAAAGCATGCTTTCTTGCTTTCTCAAAAACAGTTAGATCAGGTCGTCTTGGTCTTAATAAAAATTTTAAAAATAATGATAGCACCCAATTTTATTTTATTGACATTATTTTTTGTATAACCTGCTACCAATTTTGAGAAAAAATCATAACATGAGATTATATTTAATCAAAAAATATAATGAATTATTATTTGTTGTAAAGCGGATGAAGAACGACAACGTACCCTTTTACTGAATACATTAAAATGGGCATTTATAACTTACAAACACAATACTTAAATTACAGAACACGGTTAGTTGTCAATAAATATGAAATATCCTTAGCAACGGATCAAAACAAGGTAATAATTTCATTGTTTATTATCATCGCTGCGATAGATATAATTCAGGAGATTCTCAATGTTGATTGGCGGAAAATATTTCACATGACGTGAATTTTTTTTTCGATCGGACGAAAACTGACTCCTTTCCCGGTGTTTTCGAACCGCAAAGTGCATTAATCCGGTATTTTTGTGTCGTTACTAGATTCCGATAAATAATAGTACGGGAATTTCTTTTTTCTATGACCATTTAGAAATCTGCTCGTTGTATGTTCGTTGTTGCTGCGAAATGAATTTATTTTGTGAGCATTTCAAAACAGGTCATTTCAATCAGTACAGGTGCCATTGCTAAGATACTTATTTAGAATTGTCAAATATTGGAATGGTGAAAGCGGGACAAATTTATTATTAAAATATAAATGAATTAGGAAATAATATCGTGGTCGTTCTGGAGCAACGATGCAACATAAAATTTTGCGTGAAACTTGAGAAAATAGAAACTCAAAAAGAGACCAGATTTGTGGCGAGACAACTCATGGTTCTTGCACCACGACAATGTGCCCGCACACTCAGCTAATTTAGTGCCAAAAATCTCTCAGCCTCTTTACTCTCAGATTTGTCTACTTGTGATCTTTTCGTAGCTTTGAAATAAAAATCAGTGCTGAAAGGACGCCGTTTTTTAGACTATTGATGGCATCAAAGCTAATGCGCCACAGACCTCAAAGATCATTTCAAATTAAGTTATTCACGAAATGGAAACACTACTGGGAAAATGTATGAACAGGAGAGAGCAGTAATTTGTAAAATTAATTATATAGTTAAAAAAAATAAAGTTCTGTTATTTTCTGAGCAAACCTCGTCTACCTGATTGTAGATGACAAAACAATTGTATCATCCAGTGATTTATTTCTGGGTGTTACACTCTGCTAAATGCAGATCTCGGTATCTATGATATATTTTCCCGCGTGAAGTGGTTTTACCGGCGGTCAAATCAAGACCTCTAAGGATGGATGAATAATTGTCGGCTGTGAGACTCGAACCGAGGATCTTATGATCCACAGTCCGATGCGTTACCACGGAGCTATTTACCCCATTCATGTATTATTATAATTGATTAAATATAGATTCTAGGCCGTCAAATAATAAATAAAGATTTACAAGTGTGAGTCCTGGAGTATTTGATATACGAATCAGTTGTATTTGTTAGAGATGTTTCATCTCAATAATTAGCACACAATCCCCAATCCACGCAACGTTACTCAACAATGGCATCGAAAGCAAACAAACAAAGACTTCTGCAACACAATACTCTCCGCAATCTCGTCTCGGTTGTCACGTTGGCACGGCTGATCAACTTACGGGTGCGGACGCGGACGTTCTGCTCCGCCGCGGGTGTCGCGTTTCAGTCACACACTCGCGGCCGCGGACTCGATCACGGCTGTGTGTGTGCGTGTGCGTGTGCGTGTGCGTGTGCGTGTGCGTGTGGGACACCCGAGAACCCCGAGAGCACGAGAGGCTTTGGCTTTGTTGTGGCGGGCTGCGATGTGAAACCGCAGAGTTGACTGTGGCGACTGGGTATGATTACACGAGCGACAAGCAGCTTAGGTAATTTTGCAGTACATGCCAAACAGTTTTTAAACACATTGAACTGTTCAATCACTAATAATACAAATCTAAAATAGTATATTTTATATCCAATAGGAAAAGTTTACTTGTTCATTGAGAAAAATGATTGTGAGCATAAGTGAAATAGGGAATGGTTTAAATCTGTTATTGAATGTTGATAAATGTGATTGTGATTGTAATGTTTCAGTGGATGATGCGAGACTGGAACAAGTAAAAGAATTTGTATATTTGGGTAGTATGTATTCGAGGGATGGACGTATTGACCCGGAGATTGAAAGGCGGGTTTCTGCAGGGTGCAAAGTATTGGGTGCTCTGGGTACATTTGCTCGAAACGTGAATATATGCTCGATTGGGTGTTTATAAAGTTTACTTTTCCTACGTGGTACACATACTATTTTTTTTTTTTTCGATTGGTTCATATTCAATAAATAGATTTTTTATATTTCATTTATAAACGTTATTTTCACAAGCATCAAATTTATTTAAAAAGCTAAATCGTACGGGAATACTTTGACAGTATCCGGAAATAGTTATTTGTATCACGAGGTTGGAAACTGCTATTTTGAGAGTGCGAGTTTATTTTGATAGGACTCGCCTACGGCTCGTCCTACAAATACGAGCACTCGCAAAATAGTTTCCAACCGAGGAATATACAAGATTTTTCGCGCCAACATTTATGTAAATTTAATAAATAAATTTAATTTATTACTCATTTTCTTAATGACAGGGAATTTTTTTATGTTGCTAACTTCACAATATTTGAATGTCAATTATGTTTATTTTCCAGTATCATAACCAAAAATATCTACAGATTATTATTTGGATTTTGCACTGCAAATTCAATTATAATTACTTACAAATATGTTTAATATCCATAAATATTTTGTTTTCTTGTATTGTAAATACTCAATTGTAGATATATTGCCATAATATTTTTATGTCATTGTAATACTTTGACATTTCTAGTGTCAGAAGTTAGCTAAAATTAGTGAAGTGATGCCAACATATAACCATAAAAAGTTAGCAATTTTTGTCGAACTAGTACGACAAAAACATGATTTCCGACCGCTTTAGAGATATGTAATTGTATCAATGTCGGACGGCGGCGCGAAAAGTATATTGTACAATGAGCATGGAATGGTACTCATTTCCTACGAGCCTGAAAGTTTGTAGCACGTGCCGAAGGCGAATACTGTAAATTATACGAGTACGCTATACTTTTTCTATGACACCTTTCCAAAATCGCTACTAACACTTAAACACGAAAACTAATCCAGATATCAACAACCCAAAACATGTGGTTACATCTCACTAAATATCTCTTGCAGCGCGTAAATATTCTCAGGAAAGCATATTTATTCTGCAGAGACAATCGATTACTCATGCATTTATTCCGATATTTCCTCGCAGCAGTTCTTCCGGTTCATTTAAACGAGCAAGCTCTGTACGCGTAATAAATGGACCTGCGCTGAAAAATTGATGGAAAGGATTGCCAAAACCTTTTAAAATTCGCGGAGACACAGTCACTGTTCCGGTAGGTGAGACACGCTTGAGCGATCGAGTCCGGTCGGTCAACTCCGTGGGGACTCGGTTGCGATGTGTCCGGTAAGTCCGGGGCCCTTCAACCGGAAAAGAATGGAACGTACTTTGGAAGAAATCAGGAAATACAGCGGTGAACGCCAGGATGGCCAGGTTGTTTGTTTGAATTGGAAATTGAGAAACGGTGAGATGAAATTGGAATCTGCAAAAGAGACGTTGTTTGACTGAGATATTTCGTTCAAAAACTGAAGTATTTATTATTTATTTCAGTCTCAATAATTTGCACACAATCTCGAATTGCAAGAGTAATTCTGATAGGTTTTAAAAAGGATGATAAATGTTGAGGCTTGTGGTACGGTTTGGGGTGAACTTCGAAGCATTTTCCTCCAGTCATACAATAACAGTCGTACAAAAACAGCTATTCTGTAAACATTAAAGTGGACTGATAAGGACTATTTTTTGGCAGAATTAAGAAAGCGTTGAAACACTACTACTGCAAAGAGACTTTCGGCTCGTGATTTTAATCATATATTTGTCTCGAAAACCAAATAACAATCTTTTGAAATACAAATTTTACTCGGCAAAATAATGTTCCTTTAACATATTACTACTGAAACTATCCTATTCGCGAAATGGAAACAGCGCTGGGAAAAGGGTGAATATAGTTCGAGATATTCTGTGCCTCGCATCTCGAATTAATTTGATTCTTCTGTATTTGTTTTATACTCCTCATCTCAACAACTCAAAACCCCGTAAATTGTAATTCATCAGTGCGAGACATCGGGAAGGTCTCGTCCACTGAACTGTTAAATTGCTTACCAGTGTAATCGATCAAAGTTACCTGAGAGAAATATATCGAATAGCTGATAATAAATTGTCCGTTTGTCCGTGGGTATCTGTGTACATACGCACTCGCTAACGACGCGTGGTGCATGCGCGTGCGCCTGTAATTACCTCTGTTCAATTCCGTTAAGTGCGTGGATCGCCACTGCAGCTGGGAATTGAATTACTCTCGTGCTGGAGAGTAGGGATTCCGGAATGCACAATCCCATGCGTAGAGGATATTGGAGCGGTGCATTTAATTATGGAATTAAAATATTCCGAATTGTTTTGTGGACGACTCCATCATAATCAAAATTTTTCATTCCACTTCCGGAATATACGGAAGTTCAAAAAATCATATAAACATAACATCGAAAACAAAATAATGAATTCTTAGTCTGGCAGCTGTTTGATCGGTGGATCTTAGTCTGTATAAATTGTAAAACTATAAAAATATAATATAGCACAGGATCAATGGCTCCGTGGCAACGCACCGGATTGTGGATCATAGGATCCTCAATCCTCTCAGCCTACAAATTTTCGAGGGTAGTACTGCAAGAGGTTTAGGTTTTATCGGATAAACTTGTATTTACGAAAACGTAGTTGCTTGGTAAGAACTGACGAAAGCAATTTGACATGGAAAAAACGCGACACCGTAGGTCTATTTACTGGAGTTGGTTTACTTTAGATTTAGAGCAACCATGTTTGAGTGAAGAAATAAAAGTTTGGCGAGATAATATTGCAAAATTGCAAATAAGTATTAATTAATTCTACAATTATTAAAACTACAATTTTCATAGACAAAACTGCTCTAACTGTCGCCAAATTGATTTTTTTGACTTCTCAATCTCCTTTTCTTTTCCACATTTTTCTATCTTTTGTTTTACTTTGCCAGTTTTTAATCCCTGCTGCTTTTAAATCTTCTACTACCTTTTTGGCCATATTGAGCTAAACCTGTCTCGTCTTCTTCTTCTACCTAATCTCCATTCTACTACTGATCCTTTTCTTCTGCTCTCCATATATGATCAAGTCATCTGACTCTCTGTTGCTTTATCATTTTCACTAGGTCATCTCCTTCCAACTCTTGTTCTATTTCATAGTTGATTCTTATTCTGTATTTATTTTCTGATATCTTTATTGGCTCTAATATTGTTCTAATTAATTTTCATTCCATTGTTCTTAAATCTTCTTCATCATTTTTTGTCATTGTCATGGTCTCAGCAGCATAAACTGCTATTGGTTTTATTATCGTTCAGTAAATTCTCATTTTTGTATCTCTAGTTAAAATCTTATTTTTAGTAATATTTTATTTGTATAAAAAAGCCCTATTTGTTTCCATTATTTTTCCTTTGACCTCTGCTTCTCTTTCTCTTTTATGCTTGTTAACAATACCTAAATATAAACATTTTTCAAATTGCTCTACCTCTAATTTACGAATAATTTACAAAAAATAAATATTTTTGTCCATTCCACCTAAAATATTTCCCCGAATTTGCTGCCCAGCATTACAAAGCAAACCATACACATCTAGCTTGCTGGGGACTTTTATATTTTCCCATTTTTTATACGCATTTTGTACCAGAACCGCAAAATGAGGCAACATATGCTAGCGAAAAATTCTTGTGCAAAATAAATTTTCTGTTTAATATAATTTGTAAACCTCAACGTAAATTGTAAAATTATTAAATTTGCTTCATTCCATTGTACGCACATTTATTGAATTTACTCGAATATGAAATTAGTATAATTTGAACTTGTTACCCCTGATTATCCTGTAGGATTATAATATTATAATTGCAGCTAATTATGCAGGAAGAGAAGAAAAACTACAATATAGTTAACGGATTGAAATTCATGTGGCAATTTACAAATTAATATAATATTTGTTGCTGTAAAATTTCGTTGGAATATTTAGTCTCGTTTAATTTCACGGCGTAAATTTGTTTGCGTAATTAGATCTCCGTGAAATGCGCCGTTGGCCGCAGATAAGGGCGGAAAGAACTGTTTCCCCCGCCTCTGCGAATCCAACAAGCGTTTTGGTGCTTTTAAAAAGTATTTTTTTATAACCGGGAGAAATTAACACTGGGGCTATCGCTGTTTCTCTTTACGCTGTGTAATGAAGTGGCTGCGAAAGAAAGATTTTAATTATGGGTTTTAAATTACGACGTTTGTGTTTTGTTTCTTCTGGGGATAAAAATTCGTGGATAAATATACCTAAGACAGAGTGAAGTTTTTGTTTGAAAAACTGGAATAAATTGCTGTTATAATTAAATTAATAATTCTGTTAATTTTCGTCGTTTCTCAGCTTTACTTTTTTAATTAAATATATCATAACTGGTATTCCATATTTGGTTGAAGTAAATTTTACTGTTATGTATAGTTACAAGCCGTCAAACCAGGATACCCACAAATAATATTAGTAAATAGTGAGCTAAAAAACATCTTATTTAAAAGTAGATTCAGAATGCACCACTTTTTTAAAATAAAATAATTAAAGTATGGCTCGTAATTCAAAAAAGTATGAAAAATCCAAATTTTGAATTCGATTCAAATTATCTTTATTAGTTTTAAAGATACAGGTTTCTAAACTTGGCCGATTTTTGCATTTTGCGTTATTTCTTTCGTCGACTTTGCTTGTCGATAAGATATTTATTTCTTGAGATATTAAGATAAAAATTTACTTATTTATTAAGTAAAGTGTTCTGAATACGCTCATTTTGTAACATTGTAAATATCTTGTTCTGTTTTAGAGTAATAGACTAAACAAAATTTTCAGTAATTTTTGCCATCATTATCAAGTTAATAAAATGTCAAATATTTTTTAAACTACAGCTCAGATATCGTTTTAAACATATTTTTTGTAAGTTTCGGGTCGAAATTAGGAGGATAGGGTATATAAATCAAAATTCTGGGAGATGAAAATTTTTGGTGAAATTTCAATACTAACCCCTTGAGTTTTTTCGGATTTTGGGCCATTTTCAGACTTTTTTCTCTAACTCTTCTTTATGTTGAGCGATTTTAATGAAAATTTCCATACTTATGTATTTCGATGAGCTGAATCCAATGGTGTAGGTTTCAGGGCCGTATCTCTATTTGTTGTTGAGATATCGACCCTGAAATTTTTTGGTGGGAGCAATTTTAGGCAAAAATTAAAAAAAATAAAATTCTCTCAAAATTTGTTTATACACTAAGTAAAGCATGTAATTTTCAGAACTGGTGACCGTTTTTTGATATCTCGCTTAGTTTTTTAGTTGCGCTCCTGGAAAGTTGAGATTTTTGGTGATATTAGCATTTTTCAAATTTTTTGTAATAATATTTTTATTTACGAACCAAATGGGCTAAAAATTAACTTATACTTAGTCTAAAAGTTAGCCAAACTAGTAACTGTGTGAATTCTTATACTGTGGTCAAAGTGTCAAATGAATGTAGTTAATTTATTTGTTAATTAATTTAGATATAAAAACATTCCTAAATTCTTGTTGCGGTAATTAGCATATTAAGTGATTTCCCTGAAAGCTCTCTCTATTGTATCGTCGAGTATATCTCTGAATTTTTAATGATTTCATTTTAATAAGTTCCATCCATTATCTCTTAACAAGCACAAGGACATTCAGAAATACACTCCTCGTTGGAAACACGGAAATATCTACAGCATTCATTTTGTTTTTCATTCAGGTATTTAATACCTTCTCCTTGAAGTTTTTACATATTTATTATAATGACTATATTTACAACATTATTATACAATAGGTTTGTTTTTCTTCGGAATTCCTACATTAATTATTCACTTGTCTAGAAGAATAAATGATAATTATCATGACCTACTAAGAATTTTTCTACTTAATATCTGTTTATACTAATTTCCATAATACTTATAATAGCGTAAATAATTGGGGTTCAGCAGTATTTTGCTTACATTTCCATTGATTTTATTTCTAATTTGTTCCCTTTCCAGCAAGCTTTACTACTAGATACTAGTAAGGGTTGCTTTTAGATCAAATAATTTTAAATGAAAGATGTTAGCAAAATTATTTGGAATGTAAAATGTTATTTGAACTATTTTTGTACATGTTTCTAATTTTGAGAAAAACTAGATTACATATTTTATAATACTTTTTAATTATCTTAGTTACAATGGAAACGAAACCTAAAACATTTTTAACGTGTCAAAAATATGTGTCGTTTGAAATATTATAAAAGTAGTGTTTGTATTATTAGTTAGAAAGTTTTAAAGACTATATATTAATAATTAATTGATACCTCTTTTAAGAATAAAATCATAGTTACAATAAAAGCAAAAAAATAAACAGATTTAATATCTATACAGGGTGTTTTATAACTTCGAGTACATACGTTAATGGTATATGTTGTTTGATATGCTGATTACGAATCTAAAATCATTTTTTTTTAATTCGAAAAATTAAGGGTTGTTTACCTAAAACATTTTTTGTAGTACTGCACTGGATTCGCTTTCCTATTAAACACAAACAATGAAGTAGGTAATCAACAATTTAAATTACTAATACTAGTAAAATAAACTAACAAAATTTAATTATTTTTAATAAAACGATAATTATTAACATAATCATCCACCCAGTGGCAATGGCAACGAAAAATTTTGGACTGGGAAACATGGAAAATTATTTTGCGATTTAAAAAAAATTATTTTTGATTCGTAATCAGCATATCAAATAACATATACCATTAACGTATGTACCTGAAGTTATGAAACACCCTGTATGTCAAATAATTGTCAAAATAAAGTCATACGTAAGAAACAAGTCATACGTGTTCAGTTGTTTTTATATGTATAAGAAAGTAGTGTGGTGCCCACACTAGATTTTTTTTATCATTGTCATAGTTTCACCAGTGTACATTGTTATTAGCCTTAATATTATTCTCATTTTTCTGTATTTAAATTTTTGTTTCTAAGTAAATTTTTGTTTTCTGCGTCTCTTTCTCCTTTGCTTGTTTGTATAATGCCAAAATATTTAGGTTCTTAAACAAACATGATAAGTATTTGATTGGATGATAATTTTGACGTTTGCAAATTGTGTGTTCGAAAAGCCATGACTGAAACATCTCTGGTAATAACAAACTGTCATGTTTCTCCTAAAAAAAAATTCACTAAAAATGAAAACGACTACAAGTGGAAGTACGTAAAATTAATATTCCTTTGACAATATGTCTATCCATAATTAAATATCTCGCGTAAAATCAACCACCAAAATAATACTATTCCTCATACAGTACAAATATTTACTTCCCCATTTCTCAAGAGAGCTATCGTATATTCTATTAATTTCCTCCACAAAACACATTCATTTACCCGCTACACCTCCATTGGAAACATTTGAATAACAGCAGAAAACAACATAGTTTCCACTGGGAACAGTAGAACATCGCTAGGCACGTTAGATTTAGTGTGACGCGAGAGACATGCATATGTTTAATATTCCGGACCATTCTCAAGGCGGTAATTTCGTTAGTGAGTTTGATATCGTTATCGATGGCGTGCTGGAAACGTCGCGCAGGAAACTAAAACAATTATGCTATGTTGCAGCGCGGGAAAAATAAAATAGAAGAGTAACTTTTAAATGTGAACTGCATAATAATTTCAATGATATATTTTTTATTTGTGCAGAACTGTATAGGAATAATTGATAAAAATAAATATACGTCTTAAGGCTGGTTTAAGTAAGATGTAACCTTATGAATTTACATTAGCACTTACATTATACTTATCACATACATACATAACATCACGCTATATGCCACTCAATGGGGTAGCACAAACCCTGAAATACAGTCAACCAACAATCAGTCTCCTCCAAATATTCCTATCCTAACACACCACTTTCGCCTCGTCCACATTCATAGTGCGGTTATTCTTCACAATCCATTTATTCCTCGGACGTCCACGCAATCGTTCACCTTCAATCTCATCCACATATATTAGTTTCACCAACCTTTCATTCGACATTCGCTCAACATGTGTATACCACCTCAACTCCCACTTTCTTAACAACATTCTTCTCAATCTCACACTCACCATACATCAATCTATTCCATATACGATCAAGTCTCGTATACCCACACCCTCCTCTCAAATATTACATTTATACTTATCTTTAAAATTAATCCGGTTCATGTACTTCTCAGATATTTGTCGGTGTTCTTAAGATAAGCCAATAAGAACAGACATACAAATTGATTGAAATAATAAGACATAGAAAATGGATAGTGACACAGAAGAAGTTATAATTTTATATACTATTTTAATAAGCTTTGTTGCTTTAGCAATAAACTTGAAGAAAATGAACTGTTGTGGGCACCACAGTATCTCCCGTCATAGATTTCTTATCAAACATTGTAGGAACATTACCAAAAAACGCTCATCCCTTCAAAAAATACTTTTCAATTATGACACATGTCCAAAAATGTCGTACGAACTTAAAACGTTCTATTTGGTCAGCATTAGCCTTATTGAGAAAGTCCCAGCTACTGTTATTTACTTGTTTATGTTGTTCACTTGGCGACAATAGAGCCCTCCACAATCGACGAATATGGGTAGTATAACTTTATTAATTTTTGAATACGTTGAAGGAAGCCATTGCCAATCAATTTTTAAAGAGTATAAATATAATCCGTTGTATTATAAATTTGTCTGCCACCTCGTGCGTTTGATGGCAGTTTCAGGGCTGCGGTGACGTCACTTGGTGATATTGAAATCGAGAAATTGAGGGCATGTTAGCCAAACGACTTCCAGGCTTCAATATATCGTAGAAACTACCATCACGAGCACGTAGTTGGAAATAACAAATTGTCTGTGAGCAAACCAATACCATCCAGTATTTGCGACGATGCAATTTGTAGCCCGGAAAATTAAAAGAGGAAAAAGTTTTTCAATAAACTGATGCTTATTTTCAACGGGAACTCTGCGTTCCGTGGGCGCTCAGCTGGAAATATTAACACTTACTAATTAAAAACTGTATCAATATTCCGTACACGTAAATATTCAAACTAATTCATAAAAGTTTTTAAATAAAATAATACGCAATATGCTGTTTTACATCCCTTCAAATATTTGTTTCGTTTGCAAGGGAGATAAAACATAAACGTTATAACCTTTCTCCGTCCACACCGCTCATTTATTTTTCATCAATCTTTCATTATCCGATGAATGATTCAATCCTTTTAGGTCCGTATTTTTGGTTTTAAACCATTTTTCAATTTTTCGTGGGCCATTCAATGCATATGTCAAATAACGGATTTGCGTTTCCTTTCAAACATGTTTATCTTTAATAAATTAAAAGAATTTTGGTTCAAGTTTTTAATTACTATACGTAGATTTCTCTGGTCAAGACAAAGGGTCCGTTTGTGTTCTGTAGTTCTTGTTGTTATCGTTCTGCTAGTTTGACCAATGTAACAATGTAAATTAATTTATATAAAAAATGAAAAAGCAGTAAAAATACGATCCCCATTAATGTTGCACAGTACTATGCTTTTATCACGGAACTATTTCTCGTATATCATATATAAATAAATATATCATCACGCCATTTACTGAGTTATAACTGAAGCACTCTGCTTTATTATTATTATTATTATTATTATTATTATTAATTTACAAAAATTATGAAAGTCGTCAGAATACAATAAAGAAATTAAATTACAGTGAACTACATTTTTTACAATAGTCATAATATTCTGAAGGAGAATAAAAACATTGACTTATTAACAGAGACTTCAATTTTGTTTTAAAAGTTTGCACTGTTTGTGCGGATCTTAGCTCAGATGGCAGAGTATTGAAAAGTTCCAGGCCCATACATTCAGGAGATTTCCTTCCAATTATCAGCCTTTTGTTAGGGATTCTGAAATGATTTCTGCTTCTAGTTTTTATGCCATGAATATCATTGATAGTAGTAAATTTATTTCTATTACAATAAATGTATGTACAAAGTTGATAAACATACAACAAATATAATGTCATAATTTTGTATTTTTTAAAAAGTTCACGACATGTGCTGTTTAAGGAGCATTGGCAAGGCATGTAATCACTCTCTTTTGGGCTATGAAGACAGTCTTCATTGATACATTTACTGAGTTATTACTGAAGCACTCTGCTTGCGAAAGATATCAGAAAGATTTTTTTTGCGCGTGAATTCCATCAGATAACAAGCCCCTAATCCTAAAGATATTGCTACAGAAAGAACCACAAAAACAGTTCCATGTTTTACCACATAACTATTTACTATTTAAAATCTTTTTAAAATCCTAAAACGAGCAAAATATGTCCAAACAGATTATCTCGTGAATGTCTATCACGTGGCTTCCATGTTTCCCAGCCCGTTCAAGTTCATAAACACAGAACACAGCTACATGGCGTCATGTCTGTATGCTCCATACGCCACTTTGCTTCTGTGAGCGTCTGATAAACACTGAAAGTGAAACACACCGCCGGTGATTTTTGATAAACGACGCCGGTTAATGCATCTGCTGTCACTACTCAGATTACCACTGATGCATGGCAGCGATATTTGCACTGGAATGCCTCTTATCATTTTTATGTGTTTTTCGAATTGTATGCTCGCCAAAATTATCCTTTTATCAAGCTTTGTTTTTGGAAATATTTGAAATACTTTTTCGTGATAAAATTCTGGGAAATGGCGATGGTTTGATGGCGTGACGCAGGAGAAATACCGCACAAAAATAAACCAAAACGCCTTGGATTCGTCTATCAATTTACCCAAAAATGTTTTATACAGGTGGTGAATCCAAAGACGCACCATAGCATTTACAGTGCTATTTTTGAAAAGTTCAATTATTCGCTTCCCTAATTATTTTATATCAATAAAGTTAAATAGTTTATTGTATTAATATTTATAATTTTATTTTAACTGGTACCGACAAATTGACGTAAATATTTATTGGCAATTTTCTTAATCATCAGTGCAATGAAATAACAATATATTTTTGCCGAGCACTATTTCGACCATAAAACTATTTCACTATATCTAATTTTTCTTTCAATTTCAAACAAAATTTATTTTAAATTCAAATGCTTACCCATTTGTCTACAGTATAAATTTTCGTACAGGGTGCTCCATTTTTGCGGAAAGGTATGCATTTTTATATTTTGTAATGGAACATTCTAAATATTTGTGCAAAATTTTATAGATCTTTTGTTTCTATATTATGTCGAATTCATGCAGCCATTTTCATTTCCCTTTAACTTTACATTTTAATTTATCTTTTTTAAATGTATCATTCATAGAACACAATAATATTAAATTAAATGAAAATGAATGCATGCACCAAAGCACGTCATGTGTTACATTTCGGTCTGTTAATCTTAAATATTGGAATAACAAATACATAAATAATAAGCTAATTATGCTTTGCAAACATGGAATTTTTTTAAATAGTGATCTTGATCATATACAAGTGATTGTGTTCATCATATCATTTTATTATTTAAAAATGAAGAAAAGAAGACCCAGTTAAGTCGTTTGTTCAACAATCAGATTCCGCAGGGAATATATTTCTTTCATAATCTTTTGGAATCATGATTACAAGAACTTCTTTATTTTTGAATAAAATTTCTTTTTTATTGGACAGAAAATTGTATTTTCTCATTTCTGATCAGTTCTACGTAAGTCAAATCATTAAAATTATTCATATTTTAGTAAAGAATTTCAATTCTCATTGATTTAAAATATAACCTTTTCAATCACAACCGTCAAAATTTATTATTTTCATTTAAAAGATAAAAGTTGGTTATCTTATAAATTAAATTAAATGAAAATGAAAATGAGAACATAAATTAAATGATTGCATGATTACATTTGATAATACTTATTTATTTTTTAAATTAAAATAAATTTAAATTAAATGTTAATGAAAATAGCTGCATGAATTTGGCATAAAAAAGTTCTAATTCATTTTGGTCCTACAATGAGCGATACAATCCATGTTTTTATTAATAAAGAATCACACACAAAAATTTTGTGTTTTTTCTCTTCCTCTGACCTAGTATTAACCGACTTTTTGATTTTCTAATAATTCTGCCTCTAAATCTGCTATGAACATAAAAAAATGTTTTCTAAAAATGTGACAATTTCGAATGCTTTCCAAGAATCGATAAGTATCAGTTGCTTTGAGTCAAAAAGCCATGCATCCTGTTTATAGAATTCCGTTCTACTTTTAAATTTATTGTACCTGCAGGTACGTAAACCATTCACAAACGAAATCTCTACAAATATTTGAAAAGAAAAAATAATCTGTTAGCGCAGCATTTCCTTTGGCAGTCACAAAAGACCCGTAAAAACTTTAGGAGCCCCTTTAAAATCGTTACAGGTCGGACGGGCCGTGATCGTCACTTAACCTTCCAGATAGTCCATTCCCAACACGTGGTTGTGGCACTTGTTTCTCGCACAACAAGCGAGCAGAGCTAAATTACTTTTCTTTTATTTCATCTTCACTGACGACTCTATTTGCTGGGCTTCTCTTGATACGCTGACAAGATAATATCAAGTGACGGTTTGTTGAAAGCTGAAGAATTTCATCGATGATGGTGTACTACACGATTAATAGATTCTGAAGTAATTAATTTTAAGTTTGTAGTTGGGAACAGTTTGCTATTAGCGCCGTTCGGTAAATTGACTTTATAATGAGCTATCATCCCGGTAATTCACCGCAGGGGCGGATTGCTCAATTATTTACATGATTAAATTAACCCCCTAATAGCTTCGTAATTAAAAATTACTCGCGATTTTTTTTGCAATTGAATTACTTTTATAAATTCCAAATCCTACAATCGCAAAATGGAGTCCAGACTTACTAAAATATATCTGTTCGTTCGTATGCTCGATTGAGTATTTATAATGGTGTGTTAGTGCCTAATGTTAGGTGTGGATGAAGAAGCATGAACGACGTGTAACTGCTGTGGAAATGAAGTATTTAAGAGGAGAGTGATTGTGTCCGGAATACATTGGTCTTTGGTGATTGTCAGATTGAAAATAATGTTGTTGTAGTTGAGGTGGTTTGAACATCTTGAGCAAATGTCGAATGAAAGGTTGGTGAAACTAATATATGTGGATGAGTTTGAAGGTGAACGATTGCGTGGGCGTCCGAGGAATAAGTGGTTGGGTATGATTGATGGTTTGTTGCATGAACGAATGATTCCGAGCGTGGCGAATAGACGAGCATGTATGAATGTGGACGAGGCGCAAGTGGTATGTCGAGATAGGAATATTTGGAGGAGATTGATTGTTGGTTGACTGTGTTTCTGGGTTCGACTACTCCATTGAGTGGGATATATTAATTATATAATACACTACATTATAAATGTTTTTCGAATTTTGTTAACATTAAAACTAGAAATTTCAATGAATAGTCATAGTTTTGATGTGTATAGAACAAGATTTCAAAGATTTTAGTGGCAACCTTCGAATACAAGTGGTGGTAAACTGGAAGGACTATCAGGTTTTCTTTAAGATATCAAAGTAAATGATTGAATTGTGGTACATGTTCTTTACATCTTGTAAGACCTGTTATAAAAATTAAATCATTCGAAGAGGGAACATTTCAACTGAAGGTTGTTGAATGGAATAATTCATGAACCATTTTTGTAAGAGCACTTGTACAAATTTAAACAAACTAACTAGCCTCTCCAAGCAGGTAGACAAACAAAATTTAAAAGAACAATTAATTCGTGCAGCGTACGAATTCATTAAAATTTATAGCGACGCTTAGCAAACATTTATACCTCAACAAATTATAGCAGCAACAAAGTCTTAGTAATTACCAAAACTCGAGAGTTTAATCCTAATATCTCGTTTCACTCCGTCCGAGCGGGCGCCAGCCATGTCATTGACTTCATGACACCGAACCCTGCGTTAAGGGCAAGTGACCTTTCGACTTCCAGTCACGGCTTAGCCGGAAACTGTAAGTGGACACCGAAACAACACCAAGTCCAACAGGGTCGGAATCATCGTTGCTACTCCGTCCAATTGTGTGCACTTTTAATTTTCAGAGGAAAAGATTTTATGTTTGACATTTCCACTCATTGCATGGGGCTTATTCTGTAACTTACTAGTTAATTTTTAACGGCATGTTCAAAATTTTAACCAATAAAAATATATGTGTCAAATGGTTAAATTCTAACCGATAAGTTACAGAAGAGAAAATATGTTGCACCTAAACCAAGACTATACAAAGGTATCAGCTATAATATTCCAAAGACATTGATAATTTCGAAATATTTTTATCACACCTACCAAAACAACATTGCTTGACTGTTATTTTAAAGTAAACTCCTTGAAGTATTTCTAATAAAATGATGACAATTTTTTTTTTTATGGTCGAAGGACATTAGGTGAGAATTTTTTTTTACGTACACATACATAACTTCACCCAGAAACACAGTGAACCCAACCATCAATCTCCTCCAAACATTCCTATCTTGACACACCACTTTCGCCTCGTCCACATTCATAGTGCGATTCATACATGCTCGTCTATTCTTCACACTCGGAGTCATTCGTTCACGCAACAAACCATTAATCATACCTAACCACTTATTCCGCTGACGCCTACACAATCGTTCACCTTCATTCTCACCCACATATATTAGTTTCGTTCGAAATTCACTTAATATTGCCATACCATCTCAACTGACTCACTTCCACTTTCTTAACAATCTTCTTCTCAATCTCACACTCAGCATACATCAATGTATTCCAGACATGATCACGTCTCTCAAATATCCCATTTTTACAGCAGTTATACGTCATTTATTCTTCTTCATCCACATCCATCAATCAGAACCATACATCTATGTAGGCTCTAACACACCATTAAAACACTCAATCTAATATCCCTAGATACATTCATGTTTCAAACAAATATACCCGGAGCATCCAATACCTTGTACCCTGCAGACAAAACACACAGACGTCATCATAAAATACCTCCCTTACATATATGTATGTGCTGGATGTAATAATTAACAAATTAATAGTTAATAATAATCATTTTATTCCATTGATCATAAATACATATTGGATGTGTCACAAAAAAAAACGATACAGAAATAATAATACTGTAACAAAAATAATTTCTTAAGTAACTAAAGTACAACTTATTGCGCTAATTACTCATTGACTGAATAACATTTGGAAATAAAATACAGTTTTAAATTCTTCTTAAATGTATTGAAAGTGTTGATGTTTTTGAGAAAATTAATAATACCAAAGATACGTATCTCCACTATTTGAAAAGGTCTCTTGTATAGTAATAGGGACTTTCTTTAAAGTATGTGATACGGCCCTGCAAAGCACCGCCCGCCGTCTTTCGTTCCCAAGAACTGCCAGACCCTTCAAAGTGGTAAGAGTCAAGATCCGATGAATGATCTGTTTGTTCTGGTTACTGTCTTAAAGATTGCAGACTGAAATACTTGAAGGGAAGGAAAATGTTGCCGTGACTTGTGACAAATGACTGCATTTTGACAGATTATACTGCGGATATTTGATATTTTCAGTTGGCAGAATTGATATTTGAATAATGACACAATTCTCTGATAGATGTTTATGTATTTGCCGATAAATTGCGCTTCAGAGCGTTTCAGAATCTTTAATAATTTTATTACTTCCCGCACATACATATATCTATGTAAAAGAAAATATTGCGACCGGTCAATATTTTCGGTAGAGAAGTATATCTTTTGCCTGTTTTAAACTACTCAATTTATTTATGTTTATAATCACTGAAGTACGTTCAAAATGTTTGCGTCGTAGCATTCATTCTTTATAGCAAAACTGAAATTCAAATGATAGCAAGAAATAATGGCATTGTTTCTCATTGCCAAACTGATTTATTTATATTCACTTTAATGATTATAATGTGAAATTACATTACATTACAATTGAAATGATTGAACAAATGTCAAAAGTTTGAGGTTAGAGTATTCATTACGTTCCTAAAAAAGGATAATTCGTATTTCGCACATGTTCAATTTTTAAAGAAATTCTACAGGACTTTAGCCATTGCCAGCCACTCAAGCTTATTAATATGTTCTTAGTTTGTAAGTTTTGTACGTATAGGCTTAAAACAAAAATATTAGTAGTATATGTGACAGCTGATATCGTGTTGTCACTACTGAAATTGTCCCAATAAAATTACGGAAAACGAACGACAATATTTTTGTTCTTGGCAATTTATTGACAAGAAAACTTAGCCAGTTTATTGCGTCGTACAAAACAGGCATCATTGAATTATTTTATTATAAAAATGATGGAAAATAATATTAGCTATAATTTTTATATGATACCATTTTTAAAGATTGTACTGTAAAAAGTTGTATAAGATTTTTTATGTAGTACGATGATCAAAGATTTGCTGTAGGTATTCCAATTTCAAGGAGCACCTTCCGCATCAAATTACAGAATGGTGTTGTGAATTTGTGATATATACAGTTTCACAACATTCATTACAGAGGAACAAGTACAAATTGAGAAACTTGTAAATTACCTCAAAATATTTGTCACCTGAGTCTTGTCTCCCTCTGTAATATTCTGCAAATAAATCTACACTGAAATATCTTCTCAGGTTAACTTCAGAGGAAAAAGGTGACAAATAAACTTATTTTGTAAATTTTATGGTGCATTGGAGGTTAATTGCTCGAGGAATAAGTCAGCTCAAGCAGAAGATACAATATATAAAGTCGGTCAGACCAACGGAGTACTTATAAAAGTTTGTTGATATTAAAACAGGGAGTTTTGTGTCGACTTTCAGAAATATTGATTTTGTAGCACCTGCTTACAACTTACAAAATTGTGGTTTAGGAAACATGCAGAACAAACAACCTCGGATAAAACAAAACTTTTTTGCGTTCCATTAAAAATATTTTCCGCTGAAGCCCGTCCCGAAAAGAAAAGCTTTTTTTAATTGGAAATAAAACCAAACGTAAATAAATATCATCGCGAAAATTTCTTTTTAAAAGCTCGACAATCCAAATAAATTTTCCACGAAAATGTAGTTAGGTCATCTTACATAAACTATTGTTTCGCAAAAGTTGCTACATTTGGTGGAGTAAGAGCAACGGTCGTATTAAACAATACCTATGTGTTTGTTGGGGATAAATTCTGAACTCACATCGTCGCATTATGAACTTGCTACTCCAAAGTTCGGGGTTCGCGCTACGGAGCTGTGTAATGGCTTCTGAAAAACACCCCGGCAAAAACCCTACACGAACTAGCTTCTCCATTGACGGGGAGTTTACGCTTTCTGCGGCGGGGATCGAGAAAATGGTACTCCAGATTTATGAAGAACTTTTGTAATAAGTTTTCGAATAAATGATACATCAAAATAAGGGGAAAAATATGTTGTGGGTTCCACAATACCTCATCTCTTCAAAAATTATGAGACGTCAAAAATCACATTTTTCAACCGTTGTTTTCTTAAAAAACACAGGTTAGCAGATTTAAAGGAAAATATCAAAATATATATTTTTTAACGTGTTGTAATTCATAAATGGTGACCGTAAGAGGAAAATATTTTAAACAATAATTGTAGATAATAATATTTTAATAGTATATTGTACAACGAGCATGAAAAAGTATTCATTTCCTACGAGTATGAAAGTTTGTAGCATGAGCCGAAGACGAATGCTGCAAATCATGCGAGTATGAAATGGACATTTCATACGAGTTGTACACTATACTTTTTCTACGACCTCGATATTATTTCAAAATTAATTTAATTTTAATAATAAATTTGTCCCGCTTTCACCATTCCAATATTTGACAATTCTATAGTATATTGTACAACGAGCATGGAATGGTACTCATTTCCTACGAGTATGAAAGTTTGTAGCATGAGCCGAAGACGAATGCTGCAAATCATACGAGTATGAAATGGACATTCCATGCGAGTTGTACACTATACTTTTTCTACGACCACGATATTATTTCAAAATTAATTTAATTTTAATAATAAATTTGTCCCGCTTTCACCTTTCCAATATTTGACACTTCTAAATAAGTATCCTAGCAATGGCACATGTACTTAAATGAACTGATCTGTATTGAAATACTAACAAAACAAATTCATTTCGCACTATGCTTGCAATGTACCTCATATCCCTAGCAACAACAATACAATGAGCAGATTTCTAAGTGATCGTAGAAAAACATTATTCTAGTAACAAAATTTTCATTAAACCATAATTTACTGAGATATTTTAAAATAACTTGATAGGGCTTCAAATAAACCACCACTTTCGGTTATTGGATTATCACCAAAAACTAATCAGCTATTCCAAAGGGGATACAATTGATGTATAGAAAATATCAATATTTTCAGTTTAATAGTTTTTGAGAAACCGTAACTCCAGAGATCCACACAGACTGACAGACTAACAGACAGACAGACAGACACACACACATGACATAATTGCGAAACAATTAAAATCGTATTTGCTCATTAACTGAAAATTCTCTACCGAATTTTTAGCATGATTCCTGTACCTCCCTTACAGGATGTGGCGGGAGGTAATAAAGACAAGATTTGGATAAATTATTAAACCAGAGTCCCTCTATATATTGGTGAAAAAGAATTCAAAATTAAGATGTAAACATCATATATAAAATGATTCTTAATACTGCCCCCTACAAACTTATTATTGCGCCATCTTAAAACGTACTAAAACATCTATGGTAATTATTGTTTGTATATTTATTTATGTGTAAAAGTTTACAAAACGCTGTGTGATGTTTTCAATCTAATGTTAATAACAGAGTGAGTTGACACGTAAAATTGAGTAACATAATAAATTTCGTTCACTGTTCAGTGATTTCGATCCCGTAGCAAATCATAATTGTCCTGAGCTCAGTTGAGTTCAGCTAGAGAACTGTTTTCTCATCCACTCACTCACTTCTGCGATAATTACGTACTTGTTATAAGCGGGAACAGCGAACAATCGTTATCCTTAAGTGATAGCCAAATAATTAAAGCTCTCACGCATCTACTCACAGTCGCACAAGCAGTCATCTACGTTCTGCACAATGCTGTAGTTGTTCGAGAGTCCTGGCGAGAATGGAGCTTTCTAGATTGGTTTTGAATTGAGGAGTCTGCAGAACTTTAATTAACAATTGATATAAGTCGCATTCTACGAAATTGAAAACTCTGAAGAAATGGGTATCACCCATTTTGAAACTTGTAGGTCGACATGTTTGTATCAAAAGAAATTTGGTGTTGTTACCAGTTACCACACAACTTTCTTATACTTATAAATATATCATATTTCGTAATGTCTAAAATGGGTAAATACATAAACGCACGAAACCTGAAGCACAATTAACCAACATTCAATCTCCTACAAACTTTCCTATTCTGATGTACCACTTTTGTCTCATCCACATTCATAGTGCGATTCATACAAGCTCGTCTATTCTTCACACTCGGAATCATTCGTTCACGCAACAAACTATCAATACTCAACCACTTATTCCTTGGACGCTCACGCAATCGTTCACCTTCAATCTCACCCGCATATATTAGTTTCGCCAACTTTTCATTCGACATTCGATTTCCAAACTACCTCAACTGACTCACTCCTACTTTCTTAACAATATTCTTCTCAATCTCACACTCACCATACACCAATGTATTCCGGATAAGATCACGTCTCGTATACTCACACACTCCTCTCAAATATCTCATTTCTACAGCAGTTATATATGCTTCTTCATCCACACCCAACATACAGTAAACACTAACATACAATTATAAATACTCAATGGTGCATCTCTAGATATATTCACGTTTCGAGCAAATGTACCCAGAGCATCCAATACCTTGCACCTTGCCGACATCCGCCTTTCAATCTTCCGATCAATTAAACTGATTATCGCTCAACAGTAATTTTTAATTTTTTGGTGCAGCTCTCCTTTCAGATCATATGGTTTGACACCAAGCTCAATAATATTCAAATATCTATTGTAAAGAACAATTGACAATCGTTCAAAATAAATTTTAGACATTTTAATTTGATACCAAACTTGGTCGGATTTAAATAACTTGTATGAGAAAACAAGTGACGATCTTCCAAAATTAATTTTTGAGCTCATATCTTCTTCCTGAAACCTTTAAACTCTATAGGTCTTTATCAATACTTATTACCGTTCGTAATTTATTGAATATTCAGACATTCATCCATCCCACTGAAATTTGTAAATACTAACTAGTAGGTTTTCATAAAAGCAAAAAAAAAAAACAATTTTGAGACAGATAAACTGTTGTAAGGCCATCTTTCCTTGTCTAACATTTGTTTGTAGATCGCTTGCTATGCGTTTGTTGAGTGATTTGCTTGTAAAAACATTGTACATCAAAAACAAATAGTCTAGCAAAAAGTAGGTACTTTCAACATCAGTTATCATTAATATTTCAGTGCTCCATCCATCTATTCACACAGACGTCATTGAGAAATAATCAAACCTCAAAAAATTTCCGTGAAAATCTCTTAATAGATTATTTTCATTATTGCTATCCTTCCTTAGAGAACGTATAAGAAAATAAAAATGATTTTACACTCCACAACAAATCGATTCGATTCCACCTACCTCGAAGCCATGATCAGTTAGACGCCTAACAGAGATGAAGTCATAAATTCCAGAGGGATGAAAATCCAACCCCTATCCCATATTCCTCGCGCAATATTTCATTGTACAATTTGTAGACTTGGAATAATTTACCGACCCCACGATTCTGTTTTGTCTGCGGCGAAGGAGAACGCACTCTATAGTTGTGTTTACGTTGACTTGCTGATTTTGTTATTTGCTTTGGATTGAACCATTAATTGTTGAATCAGTGAATTTGTAATTCTGTATGGCAGGACGCTGGGTGGAGATAGGATGGTGGTCGGTGCTGACCAAACTAAACAACTAATTATTTATTTAAATCTCCTAGGAAAATCGTACAATCCTACTGCGTTGTTTCAGTAGAAATAATTTAAAATGCGCTCACACTCAGAACAATAACTAACAGCAGAATTATTTATACTTTTAGATTTGCATCATTGATGAATAGTTGTGAGTAAATTGCAAAATGTTTTAAAGAAATTGTAATACTAATGAACCTGTACGCTCTCATCAAAAATCCTTTATGTTTCATACAGTAAAGTTCTTGAAATATTGTATTATACTTACATTTTTTTAATAATAGACTACTTCGACAATTCAAACGTATAACACAAAATATAAAAATCTGGTCTGGGCACCACACTACTTTCTTATACAAATAAAACCAATTGAATATGTATGACTTGTTCCTTACGTATAACAATTTATTTGACATATGGATATTATACCTGTTTAATTTTGTGTTCTCAGTTAATTTAAAATATTAATAAATAAAATAACTATAAAATATTGCTTTTATAATATTTAAAACGACACATATTTTAGACACTTTACAATTATTTATATAAGTATCAAAAGGTTAGTACTAGTAAATTGTTTACTAAAAAATAAATTAAATACTCCTCCAAACTTAACTTGAAATTTATTACTTATGTATAATTTAAACATGAATAAACTCATTGCTATAGTACGCATCGTAATATGTCTTATATTTATCGAAATATGGCGATTTGTAATATTTTTCAAAATACGGAAATTTCCCCAAATATGACTTAAAATTGTAAATTTTTTTTATTACATTTCTTTATAATATTCGCGCCAGGAAACCTATTGCAGCAGAGCGCATCGTCATATCTCTAATATTTTTCGAGATATGACGATTTTTTATATTTTCCGAAGAGCAACTTTGAGGGGCTGTAACTCAAAAACTATACAAGATATCGAAAAATATCTCCATTTTTGTGTTTTTCGTGCCATTTATAATAAATTAGTAAATTTTGAAAATTTTGAAATTTTTTTCAAAATTTCGATTGGCAATATCTCGACAAATATGAAAAATGCAGACTTGCAGTGTTCACCAATCGATTCAGCTCGACGAAATACATAAACCCTGAAAATTTCAGAAAATTCGGACAACCGGTTGAAATGTTAGAGCAAAAAGTCTGAAAATGGCAAAATTCAGGCCAAACGTCAAGGGGTATCACTTGACTTTTTGGACAAAAAACGCCATTATCAGGCTTTTTGCTCTAACTTTTCATCCCGTAAAGCGATTTTTATGAAACTTTGCATACTTATGTATTTCGACGAGCTGAATCGATTGGTGAACACTGCAAATCTGTATCTTTAATATTTGTCGAGTTATTGCCGATCGAAATTTTGAACAAAAATACAACAAAATTTCAAAATTTTAAAAATTTGCTAATTTGTTATATAAGGCACCAGAAACGCTAAACTGAAGCGAATTTTTAGATATCTCGTGTAGTTTTTGAATTATAGGCTCTTAAAGTTGCACTTCGAAAATTACCAAAAATCGACGTATCTCGAAAAATATTAGAGATCTGACGATGCGCTCTGCTACACTGGGTTTCTTAGCGCTTATATTATAAAGAAATGTAATAAAAAAATATTACAATTTTAAGTGAGGATATTCCGTAAGTTTTTTTTTTATCGGTATGTAAATCTGTATTGAATGATTAATAATTACAGTTTCTGTTATTTGTTTGTTCCCATAGCAACTAAAATTAGTTTATTAATCATATAATTCAGTTTTGTCAAAAGAGGCAAACAAAATCTGGTGTGGGCAACCAACTGAACAATTTTAAACATGTTTAATTTTTTTTTCTCATTGTAAAATAAAATAAATAAATATATCATCACGCCTTTTACCCATTACGGGTGTGGCACTCTGCTTACACAGATCTCGGTAAGTGATATATTTTATCGTATGAAATGCGGTTACCAGCCGTCAAATCATAGCCCCCAAGGATGTTAGTGGAAGGGGAACCACAGGGGTAAATTTAAATTTGTAACTGTCGGCAGTGGGATTCGAACTGAGGATCTCACGATCCACAGTCCGACACGTTACCACGGAGCTATTTACCCCATTGTAACTATGAATAAGTTGAACTTTGATATATCCTTCGCTCATAGCTTGTGGTTAAAGATTCCTCTAACAATAAATGCAGCATACTGGTCGTCGTGGCAATAGGCGTAGGTCGCCGGAACCCGGAGTGCCCGGAAAGTATACAACGGTTTGTTTTCCCGCTAACTAGCGTGTCACACGAGTGCTGAGTAATTGGAGGCGACACGGCATTGTGTACATACATGTACAATACAATTATATTCAGTCTGCTCCAATTTAACTTTGCACTACAAAAGATTTTGCACTGTTTCTAACAAGCTTCTTCAGCCGAGGCTCCAGCGGCTGGATTTCTTTGAAATGTACGGGTTTTTTATTTATAATTTTCTCATTTCTTTCATTATAACGCTAGTTTAACACGCAGACAGGGTAGAATTGTAGAAATGGAACAGCTTTGTAAGGTCTCGCTGCAAAACGGATTAATAAATAATTGTGGTAGGTGCTTCTCCTATACTAACATCTTTTGGGGTTATTAAGATTTGCTCTAAGACACTGAAATATAGTAGAACACTAACTTCTAGGCTTTTATGAAAAAAAAAAACAAGCCTGAGACAAATACCCAGAAACACAATCAACTAAAAATCAATCTTCTCCAAAACACTACTATCCTGACACACCACTTTTGCCTCGTTCACATTTATACATGCTCATCTATTCTTCACATCATTATTGGTTCACGCAACAAAACATTAGTCATACCCAACCACTTATTCCTCGGACCGTACGCAATCATTCACCTTCAAATTCACCCGCATATATTAGACTGTCCAATCTTTCATTCGACACTTAAGATATTCAAACCACCTCAACTGTCTCACTTCCACTTTCTTAACAGCATTCTTCTCAATCTCACACTCACCATACATCAATGTATTCAGGACACGATCACGTCTCGTATACCCACATACTTCTCTCAAATATCTCATTTCTACAACAGTTATACGGCGTCATTCTTCTTCATCCACAGCCAATATTCAGAACCATACATCAATGTAGACCCTAGCACACCATTATAAACACTAAATCGAGCATTTCTAGATACAATCACGTTTCGAGCAAATGCACCCAGAGCACCCAATACCTTGCACCCTGCAGACACTCGCCTTTAAATCTCCCGGTAAATACGTCCATCCCTCGAAAACATACAACCCAAATATACAAATTCATTCGCTTGTTCGAGTTTTCACCATTTACTTAAACATGACAATCAGTCATCAAATAATTCTTCTCATTCTCAAACACCAACACTTTATATTTATTGACATTTAATATCGGATCAAAATCATTGAGTGTTAATTTGTTATCAAATTTATAAGCGAACTGTACAACCAAAACAAGTGGTCCAACGACTGGGTTTGTCTTTCTTTCGGCTCGCATTTACAACGTCAATTTGGGTTCCAGTATTCTTAAATATCAGTGCCCTCAGAATATTCATTTATATTTATTGTAGATACACAAAGGAATTTCAATATTTTTTGTATAAAATTTGTTTTCCAAATTTGCGGGCGTCCAATAAACATTAACCTGTATCGTTCGCATATTTATATTCTCGCATATAAACCCAGCGATAAAGTAAATAAACCTGTACGTCCAATCGGGCGGAAACCAAGCCTCGATCCGCGTCTTACATCTTCGGTAGCCGAGATCAGCATCCGCATTCCGGCCTCTTCTGCGCTGCGAAGTTGTCTGTACGAATATAACAGCATTGCGCTATACAGCAACAGCCATCCAATACATAGTAATGACACCATTACCCATGTTTACGTGTTAATTATTTACCAAACCTCAATTCGATTCGATGTTGTTCTGGATACTGTGGCACTGAGGAATGCTTGAGATTTGACACGTGCTGGTTTTGACACTTTTGGAGATAGGAAAGAAAGAAACTGGAGATAATTTCTATAAGATGCTGCTTCTAATATATCTTCGTACGCATGACTGTTGATGAAAACATTTTGATCATTTCTATATAATTCCAATGATATCTATTTCTCAGTAATTATCTAGTGTGCCAGTGACATATTCATAAGTGAAGAAAGAGATGAAGTATTCTGCATATATATCAACACTATAAACAAATTCAATTGCTTGAACAAAGATAGTGCTCTGAACTTAAATGTATGGAATAATAGAAAAAGGTGTTTTTATAAAGATAGTCAGGGATGTAGTATGATTGTAATGTTTCAGTGAATAGTGTGAGATTGGAACAAATGAATTTGTATATTTGGGTAGTATGATTTCGAAGGATGGACGTATTGACAGGAAGATTGAAAGGCGGGTGTCTGCATGGTGCAAGGTATTGGATGCTCTAGGTACATTTGCTCGTAACGTGAATGTGTCTAGAGATGCTCGATTGAGTATTTATAATGGTGTGTTAGTGTATACGTTGATGTTTTGTTCTGAATGTTGGATGTGGATGAAGAAGCATGAACGACGAATAACTGCTGTAGAATTGAGATATTTTAGAGGAGTGTGTGGGGTATCAGTTGAAATGGTTTAGACATCTTGAGCAAATGTTGAATCAAAAGTTGGTGAAACTATTATATGCGGGTAAGATTGAAGGTGAACGATTGCGTGGTCGTCCGAAGAATAAGTGGTTGGGTATGATTAATGGTTTGTTGCGTGAACGAATGATTCCGAGTGTGAAGAATAGATGAGCATGTGGACGAGGCGAAAGTAGTATGCTAGGATTGGAATGTTTGGATTGATTATTGATTGACTGTATTTTTGGGTTTGTGCTATCCCACTGAGTGGGATATAACGTGACGTTATGTATGTATATATTATTACTATAGAAAACTCTATATGCACAAAATGAAAGCTACGAGTTGACCACGATATGGTTTCCTATGTTTTATAAATAATAATTTGTTACTGTTTCTATTTACTTGTTTATATAATTTACTTGTTTTTCTGACGTAGAATTACTTGTAATTCAAAACGTTGAATTTCTAATAAAATAAATATTTTAATTAATCTATTTTTCTTTTGTTTTAGGTAAGTCTACATGAGTTTCAACCATATGTTTAATATTCCGGTGTCTTCTGAACGTAAGTTAACTCATTTATATTTATATGAAATCAAGCGAAATCTTGAGCTTTGAGACAATTATTTTAAGATAAATCCATCCAAATAAGGGTGGTATACGAGAAAGAGAAGGGGTAATATACTAGAGATCGTTGCAATGATTACCAATTTAATTCTTACATTTTACATTTATTTATAAAACTTTTTCAATAATTTTAAAACGCAAAGTTAATTGTTAATTCATTTTTATTCAACAGTTATTCACAATACTGTACAGTTTAACTAGAGTATGAAAGTTGACGTTTAAAATACTTTATGGTCGTGGTTACTTTTCATTGGAACTAAGGGTGCGTTTCCAAATAACCAATCAAGTGTTGAATTTGAAAATTACAGAAATAGATGGATCAATGAAGTAAAATTATAAAACAAAGATGTCTACAGATCCAGTCTATTTTGAGCCATTATTTAGGGTTTCTTACAAACTTTATTCATAGCACAAATATATGAAAAGAAACTACAGAGCATAAAATAATTAAAAGGTTAATCTAAACTCATTATTTTTCTTAAGAAAATCTCATTAGCCCTATTGGCCTTTGTAAAATCCAGGAAGTTTGTCCGGAAATCAGGACTGATACAGACGAAATCCGGACTTATGATAATCCCCTGCCTCAAATGTCGAACTAAGGTCTAGAAAATGTTAGATAATTCTAGAGCCTCTCCAGCAAGAATAGCATTGTTATATTATTACAAGATTTCAATTCCGCCAATTCGGGCGTCGACAAAATACCCTGTGTTGAATTCCGCGATTCAGTTTGTCGGTTTCGCAGTAGGCGGTTGTCGGTTGATACATGTAAATGAGGCCTCTACCGCTGAATTCAATAACCTTCTCCGACGACATTCGGGACACCCTGTGAATAATGCTACCACTACTACCACCGACAGGCTTCGGTTCGGCTCTTGTCATTTACACGCAGTTTTCATATTCTAATTTTGTTTTAAAATTTATCTCTGTATCATGCAAAATGTAGATTGTTATTTAAATTCTGTTTGCTGGATTTTCACGAGTGAAATTCGGAAAATATGCCTCTGTAAAAAGTACCATAAATATTATTCATATATTTTAGAGCACAAAAGACTCGCATGTCATTACCTCCGATCATGTAATGTGTTCACTCGTTAGGTATGTTTACACAGAATCGTCAAAGAGATACATGTAATTTTTCCAAATTATTTACTACACAATTATTGTATAAAATCATACATTGAGAAAAAAATTGTATCGTTATTTTTCTTTAAAATATTTTTAAAAATAACAGAATTTAAAATACTATGTAATAATAATATAACAAGAGAGTGAGAATAAATTGAAAATAATTTGACAGATCTTTCGAAAACTTGTTGCCAGGCAATAGCCATGAAAGCCCGTAGGGCTTGAGTGGCTATTGCCAAATGGCGACAAGTTTGAGAAAGATACTGGAGAATTATTTTCTAATTTATCGAACTCTCGAGTTATATTTAATTAGATTATTTCTTGATTTCATCATCAGGCACGTCACTAAATCCATTTTTTTGCTCATTTTTACTTGTGTTGATGATACCTATCTGACATTTGACATCTGTCAACAAAAACAAAAAAGCTACAGAGAAAATTGCCGGGAATAATCAAAGAGCATTATTCTCAGTATAATAATGACAGGATTGGTTAAAACGCAGACACGTGACATACAATAAAGCATTTCATTGGATTTAAGAAACGTCAAAAAATAATCGTAGAAATAAATTGAGTACAATTTTCCCTTTGTAAGTTCAGACCAAATTTTAGTTATTCTAAAAGTCTTAATTGGACCAAATGCTAAGATTCCGGGTTCGTATAGTAGTGGTACTTCGAGTAGAGGGCACGTTTTCGCGTTAAAATATCTTTGGGTGGGGTGAGTGGGGTGGTGAGCAGCATCCACCATTCAAAAACCTCATCCGTATTCAGTTGGCGCTGAATTTCTCGCAACGCGATTCGATGGAAAAGATACGGCGATCAGTCGCGTCGGCTCCGATCAGATTTCGATTTTCTCGATGACAAATTAAATTGACAGATGGCTATGTAATTTACCTGCACGCATACAAGTCACGTGACGCTCCTGGCCGCCTGAGATCGTGATGCGATGCGATTTTGTTCGTGCGAGATGGCGTCGCTGCTCTGCGCCTCCCAGGACGTTGAGTTATGATTTCGTATTTGTGTCCTGACTTGCGATTTTTCAACCCTTGATTAGGGCGGTTTTTTTCTAAGAGGGAATCAGATTTTTGAACGGTGCTTACCCCAAATTTCATGATGGAATGGCTCATGGACATGACATCCTCAGTTCGAAACCCGCATCCGGCAAATTCACCACAGAACTAACTCACATCTTTGAGAGCTTGAAATAAAATATGCCTATCTATCTTGATCTGCTGTTGCAGAAGTATTACAGACACTAGCAATAAGTAAAAGTCGTGGTGCTAATTATTTAAGCAATCTATTAACCAGAAGTGGTAGTTTTCTTGAAGACCTATCAATTAGAGTAAATTTTATCATAATCAAAATGATGAAGAATAGAAATGACTACAAATAATATTTCTAGATTTTGTACCGCCACACAATTTTTTTTTTTTTTTAATTAAATTTTGGGGGCACTCTATAAATTACCTGATCAAAATCTGCTAAAAGGGCAAAGGTAGTGCCTCGTAATAGGGGTAAAATTTCGAGTTCATAATTTACAAAATCAATTATTCTTGGTAATGGTTCCGGAAAACACATGACGGTAATTATTATTATAATGTTGGGGTTGGCAGTTCGGCAGGGCTAATTTCACGCCTAATAAAAACAACCCCAAATACACATACATATTTTTCACCCCTGTTTAATTTTTCACGTCTCTGTCTCCCCCTGATGCCGAACTGTGAACTGATCAACATCACGTGACTAAATGATATTTTGTTCATGAAATACTTTGAAATTTATTTGGTAATGTGGGACTGAAAAGACGAATTTCAAACTTTCATTGTTGATTGCCGTTATTTTTTAAATAATTCACAACGTTTAGATTGATAAAGTCTCCAATCGTGATTACTGACGATTGGAGATATTATTAATCGAAAAGTTGTGTATTATTTAAAAATAATAGTTATTTACTTTACAAGTTGGCAAAGTAAGGAATTACCCACGAGAGAAATTTTAGCACACGAAGCCGAAGGCTGAATGTGATAATTTTATCGAGTGGGTAATTCCACTTTGCCCTCGTGTGAAGTATAATGTTTTACCCATCATCTCTTAATAAATGCAAAATTTATTAAAGAAATATTATTTGACAGTGACATATGCTTTAAATTATCTAAGTTAAAATGTCAATCGAAGTGGTTACTAAGGTGTTGTGTGTTAATATTGTTATAAATAAAAAAAATACTCACTAGTGGCTTTTCTCAAAATTATACCCACTAGTGGGTAATCTGTTAGTTTCCTTGTTTAAAATCGCCATAGTTATGGAGCATTTATTGAGAGGTGATGGATAAAATTTTATTATTCTTAATCAGCCCATGTTTTCAACTTTGAATAAAATTAGTAAGCTAATGGAAGAATTTGAAGTAAATGAAATAAGCAGGGCTGCACTAAAATAATTAAAATTTATTTTTCATTGGCACAAATTTAACATTTCGTCAACAATTGTAACGTCGTCGAATACTAAAATACGATTTTACAATAACATAGATTTTTAACAAAAATACATAGCAAGTAACTACAACAACAACTAGTCTACAATCCTGCCAATCTCGGTGGCGTAGTGGCTATGTCACTAGCATAACACACCAGAGGTCGTGGGTTCAAATCCCACTGTGTTCACATAAATCATCCACTCATGAGGCGGCATATGACCAAAGTCCCACCCTCATAAAAAAGTCTACAACCTTCAAACAAAAACGCTACTTAAAATTTTGAAATTTCCGTTGAAAATATTAGCAAAAATCGGCAAATCTTAGCACTGTTGGGTCGGTGAAGGGTAGCTACCCCCGTGCGCATGCCCCACACCGGCTGAGTGTCGAACAGGGTGGCTGGCGGCAGTGCCTTGGTCGCCACCGCTTCAAACAGCCAGTATTCTCCCTCGCTCGTCGCTGGCCGGCCGCGATTGCCCACCTCGCGACAAGTGCGGCCTAACACGACTGCGAGATCTTGCAGATTTTTATAAACTATAATCTGAATAAAAATAAACAATTGTTACTGTTTTGTACCATTGTTGTGACGGTTTTTAATATATGAAATTTTTTGTTGTGGTGTGAGTGTTTTAATTGTTATTTGGGATGTAAGTATTTGCTTCGAAATTTTCGTAACTTGCTTGATGAAGTTTTCCATTTTATATTTCTTGCACTACATATTTAAATAGGGCCACTAAATGTAGACTTATAAAAAGAACTATAAAGAACTACCAATTTCATTTTAAAATTAAAAACACTCTAATTTTTAGCAAATGGTCCTAAAAGTAATTGAAAAATAGAGACAGATTCCAATTCGAAAATACAGTAGGTACATAGATACAACAATTACTTTCTTGTCAATAATGTATTACTTATACCAGCTATATAATACATTACCGTCTGTTTTAGATAAAATGCAATATAATTTGTCAATGTTAAATGAACTTGTTACAAATTTATAAACATAAAATTATAACCGTAATTCTACTAAACAACCATTTGAAATTTTACTTCATTAGTAGGTAAATATCTTCAAATTATTTTGATAATCGACCCAATTTTCTAACGAAGTTGTTACAAGGTGACAAAATCGCATCAAAGCTTCATATTTAATATTTCATTAGGTGTCAAAAATCGATTCATTTTTGTCGCAATGGACAAGTTGTTACGGTGGCAACTTTTTAAAGAATTGGTCCAGTTGACAACCTATGTTGCATTTTATCTGGAACGGTACGGTAATATATAAATAGGTATCCATAGTAACACATTAATAACAGAAAAATAAATGTTGTATCTTAGCTGAAGCTCACTGTATGTTTATATACCAGATGTAGAATTGAAATGAGGCGTATATGGGTTTCAATGCTATATTTTATAAATTGTATCTCTTTACCTATTTGCTTTATAGCTACTGTACTGTAATAAATAAATCTAAATGTGTTTTAAGAAATGTCAAATATTTTTTGTTTTTGTTTAATTTTCCATGGCTGTGTTAGTAGCTTTCTTTGGTTGATAAACCATGATTCAGGTAACCAAATGGACCTTATTACATACATTTTTAAAATCTGAACAACTTTGTATTTACACTTTTGCTGTGTGTAAAGTGAATAGGTAAAAAAATCTATTGTGGGCACCACAATACCTCCTGCCATAAATTTCTTATCAAACAATGCAGGAATACGAACCACTACTATCAAGAAACGCTCATCCCTTAAAAATGTTAAAAATAACATTTTTCAACTGTTGTTTTGTTTTATTCAAAAAGCCCAGGTTAGCAGATTTAAACGAAAATGACAAAATTTCAATTTTCTTTAACGTGTGTTAATTCTTAAATGGAGACAGTAAGGGAAAAAAGTTTCAAACAATAATTGTAGATAATAATATTTGGAATATTATTCTGATAACAAAAATTGTCATTTAGCTATAATTTACTGAGATATTGCAAAATAACTTGAGTGGGCTTCAAGTAAACTATCACTTCCGGTTATTGGATTATCACCAAAAACTAATCAGCTCTAGGATACACTTGATATTATACACAATATCAAAATTTTCAGTGAAATAGTTTTTGAGAAACCATAACTCCAGAGATCCACACAGACTGACAGACAGACATACACACACAGACATCATTGCGAAACTATTAAAACGTGTTCATCCACTGAAAACTCACTATCGAATTTTTAGCACGATTCCTATACCTGCCTTACAGAAGGTGCATATACGTCCTATTTCAATTCTAGTATTCTACATCCAGTATATTTGTAGATCCCTGCTAAAAGGTAAACTAATTTGTGTATTTGAAACGGTCAAATATTCTATGTCCTCTGGACTATGTATTATGAAATTATATAAAAACATAAATACGATGAAAAGTACTAATTCATATTTGAAGATCTATATATTTCCAGTTGATATATTTTACGAATAGTGTTGTACATTTTTGTACTACAGAGAATTTTTTTATGACAGCTAACTGGGAATAAACTTCTTAACTCATCTGTAGGTAATACGGTTTTGACATTTTAATCAATTAAATTAAAATCATTTTTAAAAATCAACAAGAAACATTAACTGCGATTCTACGTCTTATACACAGGGGGTTCAAATCCCGTTGGGCCTCGATAAAATCTCCTGATTTTTCAAATATTATTTCAAAGAATATAACAGCTTCATTTTCAAACCACCATTGAAAACGTAGAGGTAAAAACCTCGCTTCGAATAACATGAGTATCGGGATGTTTTTAATTGTCTATTATTTCACTGGACTCAATAGCTGAAGAAGCTACATAAAACTTCATTAAAAATTAAATTTTAAACTTAATAGAGATGTTAAAAATGCTGAAACCTACATCGGAATAGCTCCACTATATATTGAATAATACAGTATTAGGTGTATACATACAAATAATTATAGAGGTATTAATATTCAATTGGACAGTCCTTTACATATGACCCAGTAGGTCAAAGGTACATTGAAAATAATTATCTAAATTTCATGTCGCTTACAATTGCCTTTATGATTTCAATTAACATATTATAATATGTAAAATTCAAGCTGGTACTGTTCATTGATGACTGAGTATAATTAATTTTTACCCTGGACAACAAAAATTAATTTCGTCAAACATTATATGTTCAATAATTTGAGTGCATTTTAACATTTTCCAATAAATCGACAATAAATGGAAAAATATTTTTATATTTTCAATGTCCAGTCATTATACAAATTGTATTCATAATTACTCAAGCAACATTAATGATTATATGCACTGTTGATTATAAAAATTTAGGGCGGATAACTGATAAGCGTCTACAAATTGAAAAAACTTTCAAAACTTTGTAAAATTATGAACAACTTCTGTAATGTATTTTATCTACGACCGTTGTTAAAAGTGACCCTTTTAATTGTTGCTTAGCAAGTTAAAAGTGTCACTTTGTAACACTAATGTTAAAAGAAACATAACAATGTGTTAAAATGATTTTATTGTTACTTTTAACACGTTGCTAACAATTTGTATCAATAAATCAAAAAAATATAAACCCTTACTTATCAAAATATCATTCTACATTTTTTTAGTATTTACTAATACATTAGGACGATCGTAGATACAATTTTGTATGATATACGTTTTAAAAGTGATTTATTTCGTTCGTGTTTTTCATTCCGCTTCGCCTCGTACTTACTCATAAAATGTCACTTTTAACACTTATAACATAAATAAATATTATTAAACACAATGGCTGGTACCACGAGCTCTGTTTTTGGGTGTTTTAGCCCTAGTATAATGTTCTAAAATTATTTTATAAAAAATGCTTCAAATAAAAGTTGCAGAGAAATATATTATCTAGCACTTTTATTTAAAGTTTTTTTATATAAAATAATTCTAGAACATTGCGCAAAAACTTAAGCTAGAACACTTCTTTTAAAACACCCTAAAACAGAGCTCGTGGTACCAGCCATTGTGTTTAAATAAAAATATTACAAAACTATTATCTGAAATCTTTTATAAAATATTCGTTCCTTCGAATGCCGCCAGTAAAATATTCTTTCTCAAATTAAAATACAATTTTAATTCGTCCAAGTAAACGCATACAGGTTTGTCGCTTCATTACTTAAGCCTCCCCTGCACCTTCCACCCTCCATAAACCTTCCAATCACATGATTGGTGATGGAACACATTCTCGCAGTCAGCACCTCGTCGTTTATGTTTCCCACCCTCTTACAAACGTGAATCGCAAGTCGTGAATCGTGAATCTTGAATCGTTTCCGTTGCTCTTAGGTTGTCGTCTTGTCGAGACACCTGTAACTCTAGGGTGATAAAACTGGTTGAGAATGAAATAACATATGCGAGGGAGTAGGTTGTGACATCGCGAGATAGTCAAATATAAAAAGAATGGAAATAAGGATTCGAAACAGAACAGATAATTATTCAAATTTGTAGCGACGTATTGGTATTGATAATTGATAACATCAAGCAATGTTGATATGCAAATCTTCACTTTGATATAAACTGTCAATTTGTTTTCGTTTGAAATTAAAAGCGGCACCATGATATTTCTAATGTTATAGTACATAAAATTTAACGCAAAAAATAGTTTTATACCGCTGAAATATTATAGTAATTTTGGAACGCTCAATAATGTTGAAATGCGAGCCGAGAGAGAATGGCAATATGTGGGAAACCTATCTCTGTCGTACAGTCCGCTTAGAAAGTTCAGAAAATATAAAGAAATTAACATTCAATAATTTTCGAGATAATTTTAAATTAAAATGTTTATTATAAAAATTAAATAATACATTAATAAAAATGGGTTTAACTATTATGTATGTAAATTTTCAAATAATTCAACAGTACATTGTTAAATATTATTTATCACTTTTGAATAAAACTGCGCAACATAGTAACCGCTCAACAAACGCATAGCAACCACTCAACAAACCCATAACAACCACTCAACAAACCCATAACAACCGCTCTAGAAACAAGCGTTAGACGAAGACGGGTAACCCACGATGTATATCTGTCTCAGGATCGAATCACGAATGGGTATTACGTTTGATTTTAAATAATACGAGTGATATTTTCAAGCGTAATAACCATGAGTGATGCTGTACCAAAAATTGTCTACATAACATAATACGAATGGTATTCGGAGGACAATTCAACGAGTCAAAATGTATTCTTTCTTTAAACTGATTTGCAAATAGATTCACTTCCATAGCAACAGTGTAACAATTCAATTGTTTTGAAATTGTCAACAGGATCACTAGTGAAAATTGTCGGAAAAATATAGATGAGATCACTAGTGAAAAATTTCAGTAAAATTATTTTCAATTGGTGGAAAATTTTAAATCCTCACAATCTATTGGACTATTTTTGACAGATGACACATGAGTTGAATTGTTATATATAATATCCCAAGTGCATGTCAAATTATCGACAATTACATGCACGAGGGATATTCGAAGGATTATTTCCCGATTAAAATTTAGCCAAACGCTGTTTCTCTCATAAAAAATAAAGCAAAATTTAAAAACTTCATTTGACAGCGAGTCAGAATCACCTTGGTAATTTGCACTATTGCGAATTATCGATAATTTACACTAGTGCAAAATTATCGGAAATTCTACGTTGATTGGACGACATTCAGAAATGTCAGTATTCTGATTGGATAAATTTTATGAGGGAAATAGTCACTATAATCAACTGGGCTTTTCCTTAGAGTGTACAAAAGTAAAATGCAAAATTTTATAATTTTCTGTTCATTAGTAGTTGAGAAAATTTGATCGTAATTATGCATATACATCCATCCGTCCACACGAACACATACACACAGATAGCCTCGTGAAAATACTAGTATAGTTCTAAGAGTGATTAATGACAAAAATTCTGACATTGAATTTTTTTACAATCCCTATAATATACCTCTCTTTTGGTAGAGGTTAAAAAGTTAATTTCCAGAAAATATATCTTATAACTTCGGTTTTCCGAATAATTCGGAAAATTGTTCGGCACTTTTTTCCGTGTATATTAATAGAAGTGTCAAACTTCACATTAATTATTCTGCAGCACTTTTTATTTTCTCCGTACTCAAGTTTTACCTAAAACGTCAAATTTAATTCTCTCGCTTCTGTGAAATGAATAAACTTCTCGTTTATTGAATGCAGTTTTTAATGACTTCCATTTAGCATTTAAAGAACTATTAATATTGGAATGCTCCACTGAATTTGATCAGTTTAAAGAAAGTTTCCAGCGCTGTTTAAATAAGAATAAATTAAGATAAATCCACAATTAGTTCTAATTGCGGATGCCTCAATAATTGAATTAAAAGTTCTGTTTTGTAAATATTGTTTCAGGCTGCAAGCTATTTCGAGAGTAGAATAAAATTAAAGCATCAAAGTTTTTCATAAATTCCCGCATGTTCCACCGCAAAAGTCGCATCGCATGCATTATTTAGCACTTTGAAAATGTCTTTTTATATTTTGAGAAACTTTTCACATAATTCTATGTTCGAAAGTTCTGACAAAATGAAGTTAGGCTTGTCTCTTTTATGTTCCTATCCGTAATGCTTACCGCTGTATCGTAAAATAATGTTTTATAGCGGATTTTACAGCTATATAATTCAGAAGCTTCATCAGTGTTATCTTTCAAAATACTCCAACTAATAAGAGGATCATAATGTTGAAGACCCTAAGCAGCTATAAGTTTGAATACTTGACAATGTCGCCGCGACAATATGTTTTTGTATCTGTTAACTTGCGAACGTTTCCCAACTTAACGCAAACTCCAGAACTTTTAACAATAATTACCACTCATTTCTGGGATACCTACTCTGTATCAGCAATCTTGATAGAAGGGATATTTATTCTACCATGAATTACAAAGTAAAATGATAAGAGATTTGGTTTTTACGAACTGTCTTTGAAATTGGCACAATATGTAGTTTATTATTTCAAAATAGGTTTCAAGAATATTTACTGTACCGTGAATTAAAATATAAAATGATTACAGATACTATTTTGTGAATTTTTGCTTCTTATATTTAAATGAAGAGCTGATTAGATTTTGGATAAAATTGGTCAACCGGAAGTAGCAGTTTACTCATGGGTAAATTTCCTTATTCAACAATTCATGTTATTTTCAAAGTTGTAGAATATTTAATTTTACGTGTTTGTTGATTAGATTTAGAGATAATAAAATATAAAGGAATTTCATAAATCTTGCATTCCTTGTACACCATGGAAACACTTAAAAATTTTCCTCTCGTAGAAAACATATTTTGTATTGGAACTATTTAAAAGTTTGAATTATTTACATAATACCGCTAATTTACTCATGGTCCTATAGCTGTTATATTTGGAAATTTGTTCATCAGTAACTGTTGATTCATATTAATATATTAATTAATATTGTTCCATCAACTCTAACCCTAGAATACAAATATCTTGCGGACCCTAAATTCTAATACTGGAATAGTTTTAATCATGCACGTACGTTAAATTATTTCCAAGGAACCATATCTAAACAAATCTTGTTTCTTAAATTTAGTACAAAACATATTTTTGCATTTTTGCTCAATACAAAAAAATAGCGATACCTTTTCTAAACAATAAGATATTAACAATTAACTGTGAGAATGAATCTGCAGTTTTAATTCTATCTAAGAAAAGGGGAAAATGCAAAAGCTTCTGCCCCCGTTTCGGCGCCCCTGTGAGAAGACAATATAAGGGGTAGATCCCCAGGGTAAGGGTCACTCGAGCACTCGAGTGACATGTCGTGATTACGCGTGTTTCACCCCATGTAAGCATTTCCGGCCATCTCGTCTGCAATTCCACACTAATTCTAATTCCAATTCCACAATTCCGTAATTCCATGGCCGCCGTGACATCCACGAAATTACGGGGGATGAAAATGAATGCGCATATTTACACAGGAATGTACTTTCTCACCACGGCCGTATGACACTTGGATTATAATTTGTTGTAAGCTTCTTTTTCTTTCTTCTTCTTGGAGTTTTTTCCTTTATTGCTCGCGACTGTCAGTTGGCGTACGTGGGATGTATTTTTTGCTGTTGTTTTGTTTTGTCGCACTTCTTTCGCGTCATATTTACCACACAATTAGACGTATACGAGCCCAACCCTAAATGTATTCGTAACACCTGAAAAATATGCTATAATCAAATATAATTATTATTTTTTTCACGCTGTTATTGTCGCTGTACAAGTCTAAATTATTACTTCATCTATGTATTGTACTGTACTCTTAGGTAAATGATTATTTATCGATAGATATTTATAAGAATTACTGTCTTAATGGGAATACAATACGTTTTCGTAAATCTGGACTTTCACGAACCAAAATGAAAATATCTTTCAACTATATTTATAATATTGAATAAATAATGATTAAAAACTGTATTCAATTTCTTGTTGATTACATTTTTTACGTGGGCTAAAAATTAGATTTGTTTTAATGTAAATATAAATATTTAGCGCAGATGAATTATTATTTATGAACCGCGCTTAAAATATTTCTATAATGAAAAATTTATTAATAAATAATATATTCAGGTTCTGTACACTCTGACAATATTATTTATTAACAAATTTAGTTTAAAAATAATTAACCTGCATCAAATAAACATACATATTCGTATTTATATTAAATCAGATCGAATTTATTAGCCCACGAAAAAATATAGTCAACAAGTTACTGTATATTGTTTTTAATCATTACATATTTAATATTATGATTATGGTTAAAATAGTTATTTATATGTGTTAAAATTGACATTATATGAATAAATGGAGAAATTTGAGAAATGAGGCGAAGCCGAGTGAAACAATAACTCCACGAACGAAATAAATCACTTTTAACACGTATATCATACAAAATTTAATCTAAGATCTTCATAGTATATTAGTAAATACTAAAAAATGTAGAATGATATTTTGACAGGTATGGTTATATTTGTTGATTTATTCATACAAATCGTTTGCGACGTGTTAAAAGTAACAATAAATTCACTTTTAATACGTTGCTATGTTACTTTTAACACCAGTGTCAGAAAGTGACACTTTTAATGTGTTTAGCAACTGTTGAAAGAACTACTTTTAACAACGGTCGTAGATAATGTATTTTTTTCATGACCGGAAGAGAAACTCGGTATCTATGTTACCAAAATCATGACAGAAACAGCGAATTTCATATACGGGAGATTTGTGCATTTTCTCTCTCCCAAAGTTAAATAAATCAAAGGTAACTATCATAAATTATATTACAGTTCAAGTAATTTTGATTATCATAAATATTTGGGTCGTGAAAAAAGTAGTATATACACCGCAGGAGAGACAGGTATTTTTTTCCTTCGCCTCGTGCTTCAATTTACTCCGCGGGAAAAAATCGTACACTTCTCTCCCTTAATGTATAATGTACTATTCATTATGTTTCATTGCAGTTGCGTTAGGTGCGGATTTACGAAAAAGTATTGTGATCCCATTAAGTCAGTAAATCTTATAAATATCTATCGAAAAATTATCATTTACCTAAGAGTACAGTACAATACATAGATGACGCAACAATGTAATTATAGCATATTATTAAGGTGGCATAAATACATTTGGGGTTGGGTTCATATATAAAATACCTAGCACTAATTGCTTAATTGCAATTTTATTGTGTCACTATCATCTGACAAATGAAAACCATATTTTTTATTTATTTGCATCCAATTAAATGCTTCAGACATTAAAATCAATATTTTATTATTCCAACAATAGCTATACAATATGTATTCACATGGTGACAAGTTGACACACTTCATCCAGATATGAAAGCTAAAATTATTTTGCTTTCAAACAGAATAATATTTTCTTGATAATACATATTCATATGCATATATTGTTCACATGTAACATCCTAACAATTATTGATGTTATAAACATTTCAAATTTGACAGCTATTCAAGACTTTGCTTTAAGTTTTTCTAATGGTATTCAGGTTTGCTATATTTCAGTAAATAAATGAGTTAGATTAAATTTTATTATACTCAAAAAGATGTAGAATAATAGTATTGGTTACAATTCTTATTTGAACGTTTTTTTTTTTGTATATTTTCTATCGTTTAAAAGTTGATTTGACAGCTGGTAACCGCACTTTGTGATATGTTATAATTCTGTTTCTACTGCTGTATAAATATATCTCCAATATTTAAATTTTTCTGCATCTTATAGTACCCATAATTCACGACAGTGAATTTTGATTAATAATTCACCCTTCTCGACCAATCACAGAGCCAGAAATCCATAATTCACTGTTATTTTAAAGATGTGATGCTGATCACCAAGCAACGGCCGTCTGACAGTTGACATGTAGTCATTGTGTATTTTTATGTTGACGTTTTTCAACGTGTGTTTTCGGTGAATTTCGATCATTTTCAAAAGTGATTTCCGAATTTACCGAAGTAGAAAAAGTATAGTATTATATCGGGATTATGATCATTATTTACTCGGATGATTTGCATAACTCGCCTGCGGCTCGTGATGCAAGCTTCATCTTCCTGAATAATCATAATCCCTCATATAATAATATACATTATTCAAATATTTGCATTGTTTAGTTTTATATTTTAACTTGACTCAGGTTCAAATACTCGCATTAATAATTCAAGTTTTTCCTCCTAATTACAAATGCAAAGTCTAAATTACGCTGCAGTAATTGCTAATTAAAGGCAGTATTTAATTCATAATCTAATAGTTTCGTCCATTGCAGCAGTAGCGAGACAATTTAGAACGTTGACTCATTAAAATATGCATAAAGACTCCATAAGAGGAAGGGAGATAGAGCTAGAACATCCCAAGAGATTCGCTGATTCCATTTATTAATTAAATACGACAGCGTCTGTTCTGCAAAGCCGCAATGTGTGCAAATCTCGCATGAAACGGAGAATTTAGAATTCTCAATGTTTATTCTTATTGTGCGCTCAAGTAGCGATATTTTACTGAAGAAAATTAAAACGGGGAACATTCATTTGAGCATTTATTTCTCTAAAATAAGTAGAACAAGTATATTTAATAAGATAATGTATGAATGTATGTGTTTACTTGAACAGTTAAAGTTAATGCCTGGAAATAACAATATTTTTATTATGTAAGGATATAAAATTATTGTAAGGTTGAATTCAGAAAAAGTACTCGAATCGAATGGGGCCAGAATAGTATATTGTATAACTAGTGCTGAAATTTGGATATTTAACACGAGTGTGCAGTTTGAGCCACGATCTGAAGGCGAGTGGTATAATCACAAGAGTGTGAAATACCCTTTCAGCACATTTAGTAAACTATATTTTTCCGACGACCACAATTAAGTAAAAAAATATATAAAATTAACATAAAAATATTAAAACTGATTATGCTAACATCATTGCTATCAGAATTCACCAAAAATTTTGCTAAAATCTGATAAATCAGGGTCCAATTTCCTTAATCCGTGTAAATTCAGAAAATTATCTGCAACTGTCAAACTTTTAAATACAAATTTTTAGGTTAGTTCGCTCAGTTATCGTAGCGTGTGATAAAACCATATCATACAGCTGCGGACGCATTTGATTGGCTTACACAGCATTGCTAGTGATATGCAATAACCAACTTTCAGTAATAGTTTAGCGTGGTACTTCTCGTAGTGGTCGTCGAAAAAATATATACCATCTTATTAAAAAATATATAACTTTTTGTTATAGTTTGAGAACCACTGGTTTAAAAAATATTTTCATCCATAGTTGGATGCCACCCTTTGTCCCCTATAAGATTGTCTTATATTATTTTATTGTATCTTTAATAACATTAAAGTTATATGAGGTTGCCCGTTTGGTTGTATAGTCTGTATTGCAATTTTTGGTGGAGGCGCCAAATTATCCTGTTTAATAATTTTAATTGTTTCTTTTTCATCGCTATCCTTCGAGAATCCTGCAGTATACCATTCCTCTGCTTCAGAGTCTTGTTGATGATGGTATCCTAGCTGTCTTTTGGTCTTCCCCTATTTCTCTTTTCCTCCATTGTTATTCCTTCTACTTTTCTTAGACATTTATTTCGAGTGCGTGAATTTTGCTTTTCATTCCGTAGGTTTTCAATGCTATTTTGGAAATGTGCTGTTATTGGCGTCACTAATTACTTTACATCAAACAAGTTAAATAGTTTATTGTGTTATTTATAATTTTACTCTGAATCTGAAACAGGCGGAAATGTTTATTTGCAATTTTCTTCAAAAGTGTCTTGAAATAATAAAACAAATGTACCAATTGAAAATTATTGTTTTTTTTTTGTCATCTGCTGTGATCAGTGTTTGATATCAGAGGTCTTGATTAAAAATGTATAATTTGGAAGAAATATTAGATATAGTGAAATGGTTTTATGGTCGAAATAGTGCACGACAAAAATGTATTAAATAATAGTTATTTGTCAAACTATAGAGGAAAGCGCTTCATTTTCCCACTCTAAAAACGATTTGTTCGGACCTAAAATACACTTCGACAACACAACTGACACGTTATAAGTTAGATTATCAAACGCAAGGTGATGTAGCAGTGTTGCCAATGAACCAATCTTAAATATAAATTAAAGTTGTTGTATTGTGAATTAATCTAAAAAAGAAAAATATAAAACATAATTGTAAGACAATTTAAAGTATTTTTACAAATTTTTTTGGAAATAACATTCATATTGGTAACACTTGTATATTTTCGTATCTAGAGAGGAAAAATACATTTTCCTCACTATTTCGGGAGAAGAACGGTGGAGTTTCCTGCCATGTCGTGAAAAAATAAATTTTCTATTAATATCACATTTATTTTTATATTTCATGATTTTAAGAAAATTACCAATAACTATTTCCGTCATTTTTCCGGTTCCATATAAAGTAAAATTATAAATATTAAGTGAAATAAAATGCAAAAATTCTTCCTCTACAATAAACTATTTCTTTTTATGTAAAATAATTAAGGAAGCCAATAATTGAACATTTCAAAAATTGCATTGAAAACGCTTCAATTCACCACCCTGTATAGTGTTATACACAGTTACTTTTGTTTTCGTATGAAGCTGTGTTTCATTGCATGAAAGATTCTTGTCGTTTTGTCTATTCTTTCATTTATGTCAATGTCCTGTTTACCATTATTTTTTGTTATCATTCCAAGGCACTGAAACTTATTAGACAGATAAGTGTTTTAATCATATTTACGGAATTTTGAGAGCAATCCAATATAAATTCCACAGTAGAATATTACTGTTAATGTGTCTAGATATACAATGGACTCTTTACGAATAAGAACCATTTAATGGCGACGTTCCATTATTTATTTACCTATGTACAAGCACTCTGCTTTATTTTCATAAGGAAACGTTACACATAAAGTTAAAAGCTCTTGAACAACTTCCAATTTGAATTGAAAAGTGCCTTTGCATCTCGTTGAAAGCAGAATCAATAAAAGAACAGTGCCTGAAATATTAAAGCCATAGTTTCATAAAACCAACTACCCTTCTGAATAAATGCACTTCATGTGAACGCTTCGTGTAAACACGAAAATAAACTAAAAACTATCCGTTCTGAAAAAAGGTTTATCTTTTTGTTAGAGAGAAACATGAAACTTTTCAATCAGACATTCTATTCTCCAGTGAGTTCTAATAAATTATGAAAATGGTTCACATTACTTAAATTGGATAAAAGAGCATTATGGATACTTTAACTATTATTTTATTGAATCGATACATATTTATTTCAGTAAGGCAGACACGAGAAAATCGAATTAATGTAATCATTCAAAATAAACGGAATACAGTTACTGTCTCTTCAATATTCATTTATTTGTGTGTTTCATAAAAGCGATTTAAGTTATAAACAAATTGAAATTTTCAGCAAATATTTCTATAGCACAACTTCAAGTCACTTTCAAATAATGATTTCCTGTAATAAGTTGAAAAATCTTTCAGAATTCATACTATGAAATAGTTTAGATTAAGTTTTGTAATAGTTATTTGTATATCAAGGAGCTAAAGTATAATGTTTTAGCCTAGAAAAATAAACCATTGGAGTAATAAAAAAATACTTTAGAGCCTAGGTCAAATATAAAATCCAATATTTTGTTATCAAATGTAAATAATAAATAAATTCACCAATAGTATTATAGAATAATATGTTTTTAATTTTAGATAATGCTAAAAGTTTGGCAGATGAGTACGTAAAGTAAATTTTGACATAAGAGTCTGTAAAGTTCTACTTTAGCTACTATTTTGGATAACTTCGCGGAGTGATATCGTGTACTTTAGTAAATATATTTAAATACAATTTAGTTTTCCTGATGAAGAATTGTGTACAATAATTCGAAACGTGTTTAAATAAAATATTTTTACAAAACCTAATCCAAAAGTGTTTTATAATTTTGTTTATATTTCCTTGTTTTGAAATAAATCACAATACGAAATAAATCCTCTTCTACACAAGGAAACAAATATATCAAATTCATATCGATTCTTATGTTATTGAATAATAAATATGTATTATTTTCATGTTACCTCCATCGGTCTGGATGTGATAACAAATTCGTGACATTATATGAAATTTATGTAAATAAGAATCTACAGCAAATTGCAATTTGTTTTACTAATATTATTGTTATATCACAGGTGCTAATTAATTATTACAGTGATGATTATCATTAAAATAATTACGCGTTTACATATTTCAGATACATATTCATATTAAATATTGTTTGTTTCATAAACCAAAATGTGTTTGTAAATAGAAAATAATGAATATATAAGCTACTGAAATTAATTTAATTAGCTTAAATATATAATTAGTTGACAAATTACAAAATGAGGCATAATATTATGATCTCAAAAATTAGTGTAATTATTTTAATTAATTTTGATTTGTTACGTGAGCCATAGCGTGTTACATATCACATGTTACGTCATAAATTAGATGATGTATATAACATAATTTTAAATTATACGCCAGCGATATTATTTCTAAATGGTAAATGTGTCCATGATTACTGAGAAATAATTTAACAAGTCAATAATAATTTAAACTATGCCAAATGTTATATGTCAAACTCAAACAATACGACTATTTGTATGTTTTGTTTTCCATGGCACTCTGGAAATAGCTACAAATTATACATTTTATTTTACGTCCATCTCATGCCAGAAATGTATTACATCAATAAAGTTAGGCTATTTACACTTTTGCTCTAAAATTAATAGGTAAAAACTTAGAATGAAATTAAAGTATTAACAATGTATTTACTATAGCTCAAAAAAAAGTATACACCAGGTATAATTATATTTTTGTACTTACAACCTTAGAAACAACATTTGGCACATGATATTGACAACCAGAAACTTTCAATTCGCACACTCCTTTGGCAAGACATAAGAAAAGCGGTTGCTATATAACCACCAGATCAATATAATTGATGGTAGAATAAAATTATAAACAATAATTAAAAAATGATTTGCAGAACGAAAATATAAATGTTTTTATTTTTAAGACAGGAAAATATAATTGTCAATAAAATAACATCACCAAGGAACTTAACAACAATCCAAAACATATTAAATGCAGAGAAAAATAAATGCGGCATAGGCTCTTTGATATTCAAAATAAAAAATAATAAATTAAATAAGTATGCCACAGCTATATGTTTGTCTCAACAAACTTGCTATTTAAAACATTGTACAACAAAGACAGATAACCCTTAACTAGTTGTCTCTCTCGGCTCGCAGTGAGCGTTCCATTATTATCATATTTCAAGAAGCAGAAGCCATAGTTTGTGAAAATTTGTCCGAAAATGTTTCAGCTATGACAATAGAAATATGTTTTGTTGGTCCGCGCTTAAAATATCAGCTACTCAGATCTATCCATGCAGAGCTTTCCAGTGCACCTAAAACTGTATAAAAATGTGCCAACAAACACGATTTAAGTTATTTTTGCTATTTTTTCTTGATGGATAAGATTCAAATTAAAGCTACAGAGAATTTTAGAATGCAAAGTTCATTTATATGTTTGATTAACGTTAAAATAAGGTTTTGAAGTTGTGATCTCGTGTAACAGCTCCCTGAAGACACCTGATATTTTTTATTTTATTGAAGCGACTGCAATAAATAGAAATACGAGTATAATATCGGTAGAAGCCGGTATTCATTTCACACATTTTTTAAATAATAAAATTCCCGTGAAGTATTGATCCAGAATGCCGTGGGAGTGTCATTTTAACAGGAACGGTTTATTAAATTCTTTAACGTGTCCAATACTTCGCGGTCCAAACTGCCGCGCTGTCAGATTCAAAAACCAATTTCCACATCGGTAGACTTCGGACTCCTTCGGTTAGGTCCATCACCCCACCCCAAGAATGCGCCAATCGCGCCGAGGATTCCATCCCCTCCGGTAGTTCATGACAGCCCGCCGGAAATTAAGAGGAAGTTAATTGTGAACGTTTGTGTGTTTTCATTTGTTTTTTACGTCATTGAATTCGTGAATGGAGCGCAGTTCCTGCAGATGTTTTGTGGAATTTTTACACACCTTCTTGCTTTTGAATAAGGATATTTCATTTGCCGCTTTTAAATATCCTGTTTTCGTTTTTAAATGTTTACATTTTTTACGCCTCCGTTATTTTCAATACCTAATTTGTATCTTTCCATAAATAGTTCTGTAATGATATTTTTAGGGCTGTTTATTTAATCATATATCATATATTTCTGTCAAAAGTTTGAAAACGAAATGCTTTGATGTCATTTTAAATTATTACTGTATATATCCATTAAAAATGTCTGCTCGTATATTTTTATAAAATCATTAAATGCACGCACATAAATTTTAATTAGTTAAAATTCATAAAAATTTAAAATTGTCTCCCTCTATAGGTATTTTAAAAATTCACGGGTGTATGAATTTAAAATGCTGAATAAAATTTAATTAAATCTGAATTTGTGAAAGAGTTAAAATATTTAATTGGATTCTCCAATGAATTTAGTTCTAAAATAAAGACACATTTATCCCCAACTGAAAAATGTTTTTGAGAACGTGGCCAGTATTACCTCTAGCTAATGCGAGTTGCTGCGTAATTATTTTTTTAAAACTTCTCCCTAGGAGCTTAGTTAGACTATTATACATTTATAGTCAATATTGACAAAATTTTAACAAAATTCTTAGTTACAGACGGAGACGATACAACGTTAATTTTTGTTAATTTAACAAGTTTCAAATTTGTTAGCAAGTAAAAAATTATTTTTGTATATTTCGTAACTAAATATATTTGTATATAGTAATTATTAACATTTATTTTTATTTAATTAAATATTTTAGTAATTATATTGAAGCAGAACTATAATTCATAGTTATTATAACAAATTAAATTGTTACAAAGGATACAAACTTTCTTTAACAATTTCAAATTGATAAATTAGCTTTTACTTCTTATAAGTCTATTTATTAAATTTTCTAAATCCAGCAAAAAATTAAAACAACAATTTTTCTTATTAAAAATTCAGAATTGACAAAATTTTAATTTACACTTACACTTACACTTAATAAACACTTTTTTCCATGTACCAGTGTCTTGATCCATCAAAATTTTGACATTTCAAGATACTAAAAACTAAATTTGCAACATTTTGTCATAGACAATGATACATGGGATACCGGATTTAAATTGTCAAAAGTATTTCCTTTATCACCCGGGAACAATCCTTTGTATTTTATAGAAGGCAGGAACTGCGGCAATTCGAATAAATAAAAAGCATAATAAGCACTTCTTTTCAATACAATTTGCTTCTATACAACCCTTACAAACCCGTCAACAATACAGGAACATTGCTACATTGCAGTATTCCATATAATGGTGTTCATTCAGCATGTAGTGTATCAACAATACTAGGCTGAATTCGGTGAAAATGAAGCACGAACGGCTACATAAATTGGTGACACAATCCGAAGTGACGTGACATGGTTGCTGCTGTAATCACAATTCCATCCGGCCGGTAGGTGTCCGGTACGCGAACTACGTTTGTGTAGTGGATCACGGTGAATTTGGATTTAATCTCGGGACGGTAAATAAAAATATTGACAGGTTGAATCTGTCGATTTGCTTTGAACTCTTCAATAAATAATAATGATGAGCTTTATTTCATTTTTTACTCGGACCAGATAATTTCAAACCATAATTCATAACTCTACGTTTACACGCAGGACAAAAATTTACTCTGATTTGCCTTGACTGAAATAAGTCAGACTTGATTTATATAAATGACTAAAAGAAATAAAAATACTGTGAATTGTATTTTTTACGCAGATAAATAATAGTATATTGTACAACAAGCATGGGATAGTACTCATTTCTTACGAGTATGAAAGTTTGTAACATTTACGAATGCTGTAAATCATGGACATTCAATGTGAGTTGTACACTATACTTTTTCTACGACCACGATATTATTTCCTAATTAATTTATATTTTAATAATTAATATGTCCCGCTTTCGCCATTCCAATATTTGACAATTCTAAATAAGTTTAAATATCCTAGCAATAGCACCTGTACTGAAATGAAATGACCTGTATTGAAATACTCACAGAACAAATTCATTTCTCACGATGCTTGCAATGTACCTTATTTTCCTCGCAACAACAAACATACAATGAGTGTATTTCTAAGTGGTCGTAGAAAAATTATTTACCAGATAACTTTTCTACAAATTTTAATATAAATTACTGGCTGTCAACAATCTGATAAGTGAAGGATAAATCAATAATCTATAAAAGAACGTAGATTTGTTCTTAATATGTAGACGTACTAGTAATTTTACTCGTCGAAAGAAAAATTAAAGTAATTTTTTGCCGTACGTTTAAACTTAGTCATTCACAAAGTTGTTAGTTATAAGTTTGAAGAATTTTCTGAACTCATAATAAATAAAAATAATAAACGTTGTATTTTACTAAATATTCTACAGAACTTAATGCAAATATCTTTAATTATGTTAGTTTTACTTTCTGCTCATATATATATATATATATATATATATATATATATATATATATATATATATATATATATATATATATATATGAGTGATATTGTAAAACTATTCGAAGTGATTTTTGAACAAATAAGTACGTTTTAGAATTCTTAGAATACGGCTCCATTATTTTGTTCTCAAAATTTAATGAAAGTATTAAAAGACCCCATTAGAGTAAATTTTGTTGCAATAAAAGATAGGTAAAAAAATATTAGCAACAATTTGTATTTCAAAATTTTTTTATAAACTAGGTTATGTGTGGACTACATTAGATTGTTTTTAATTAACATTGCCTTCTATTCCAAATGAAGAGCCGCGTATTAAAATCTGGTAAAGAATAACCACTAAAATTACCTCCCTTTGAAAAAATGAAATTTTCAGATTGCCAATAAATATACGATCGTATGTCATTGGTATTCAAAGCATTTGCTCGTAAACCCTCAAAACAAATTCATTTTCCATTTGTGCGTCTGGGAAGTAAAAATAAAGAAATAAGGAACTTGTAACATATCCGAGAAACATTCGAAGATCGACGGCGGAAGTATCAAGACGACGTACCGGAATAATAAACCGGAAAAGGTCCACGGAGCGTGCGGAGGAAAAAGAAAAGTAATGTCTTGCTGTATGAATTTGAGTTGCTTTGAGAAGTTTCTCATGATGACATATTTTAATGGAAATATAAAGTAATCAAAATTAATCTCACATCTTGTTACCACCACTGAAATATAGTAATACTGGAACGCGCGCTTGTAGTCTTCTACGAAAACGAAAAAGAAAAACGAACCTGATACAGATAGATGTCTAACATTTGTTTGTTGAAAGGTTCTGTTAATGAATGTCCATAAATGTAAAGTGTCAGTGTTTGAGAAGAATGATTTGATGGCTGGTTGAAATGTTTCAGTGAATGGTGTGAGATTGGAACAAGCGAATGAATTTGTATGTTTAGGATAGACGTATTGACCGGGAGATTGAAAGGCGGGTGTCTGCAGGGTGCTCTGGGTACATTTGGTCAAAACGTGAATGTATCTAGAGATGCTCGATTGAGTGTTTATAATGGTGTGTTAGTGTCTACATTGATGTATGGTTCTGAATGTTGGGTGTGGATGAAGAAACATGAACGACGTATAACTGCTGTAGAAATGAGATATTTGAGAGGAGTGTGTGGGTATACGAGACGTGATCGTATCCGGTGAGTGTGAAATTGAGAAAAATGTTATTAAGAAAGTGGGAGTGAGTCAGTTGAGGTGGTTTGGACATCTTGAGCGAATGTCGAATGAAAGGTTGGTGAAACTAATATATTTGAGTGAGATTGAAGGTGAACGGTTGCGTAGGCGTCCGAGGAATAAGTGTTTGGGTATGATTGATGGTTTGTTGCGTGAACGAATGATTCCAAGTGTGAAGAATAGACGAACATGTATGAATGTGGACGAGGCAAAAGTGGTGGAATGTTTGGAGGAGATTGATTGTTGCTTGGCTGTGTTTCTGGGTTCGTGCTACCTTACTGAATTGGATATAGCGTGATGTTATGAATGGCTGTCTGAATAACAAGTATCTTAGGTTTGTTATGAGTGTATATTTTGAACATTTTAGTAGCTCAGAGTTCACAGAAAGTAACTAATGATTACTTAATGTACAGGTGGTCCGTGGAATTCCAACAAAATGCGTAAAACAATTAAACTTTATAGTTGGGCTCGTTTATTTATTTATTGGTTGCATTACTATATTTGCTGCGGTTACTGGCAATAAATGCTTGCGGTAAAAGTTAGTTCATAGTTATGAGTTTTATTAAACCATATTTTGATGTGGTTTTGCCATTTCTGGTTTGCAATCACAAAACGAATAAAATCCAATATAATAAAAATGTTAACCGTAATTGGAAAAAATTCTAATTTCAAAAATCAAAACAACTGTTTCATATTTATAAACCCAGACACTGATTAAATAAAAAGAGTGCATCGAAATACATAGTAATAGTTTTAGATAATAAACAACTAGATTCAGCAGTTTGAAACATTGATGTCATTTGTTGGACAACTATCAAATATTTTCAAATTCGGCATTTAATGTTTCGTAGTTTCGTCGTTAATAAAACAATATATTTTTACTACACCCTAGCTTATCATTCCAACAGCTATCGGCTGCTCCGATATCAATGCTATCAGGAAGGTGCGAACAAGCTATTAATCACCATATTGTCCGAGTTTCTGTTTATATTCACATCCAGCCCAGTCTGAGGGATTTACATGCAAGCGATAGCCCTACCTACCACCCTCGGTGATAAATTACTTTAGAAAACAATACGTCATAGCCGGCCCCGCGATATCGAGTGTTCCTACGTCATTATTCTCACGCGAGAATCAAGGTCACTGTGTTAGCACCTACTTATGACATCAACAACGAGATCACTGAAATATAGTAACACTGGAACGCTCACACTTTGTAAATGCGAGCCGAGAGAAACAGCTAAGGGCTATCTGTTATTCTTGGTAACATTTTGTAGGAGATTTTCTCCTAGCAACCAGTTCAAAATACGAAATACATTAATGCCATTTGCATTTTATGTCAAAAATGTGATATATAATAATTGTATTTTCACCAATTACACTTTTAAATAAACCTTTTCATAAATAATGTCGCCTACGGTGTCGGGATTTTCTTGTTAAATTGCTAGGTAACAAGGTTTTGTAACAAATATAAATTTATCCGGCAAAATAAAAAGCTCTTGTGTAATTACAGTTGAAAAATAGAATTTCACCTCTAAGGGTAGAAAAGTGAGAGATGATTAATTGTTTACCCAATGAATTTTTATCGGTTAACCGATTCTACCACTCATAACTTTGTATTGGTTTATCCTCTTTTTCGTCAGTTAGAAATCAAGTGAGTTGATTGAGGTATGCTAATGTTTAATAAAGAACGACGAAAAAAATAGTAAATATTAACACAATTTATAATGTTGTTGCTATTGATAAATAATCACGGGTACGTATAAATCTGTCCCTTTACTGTCAGACTTTATTGTGTTCAGTTGTAATTTGTGCTCCTCTTGATCCAGTGTTTTAATAATAACTACTTATAGCAATTTGTGTTCTTTGAAACAAATCGCATCTAAAGATTGTGGTACGTGTGTTGTAACACGCATTGTATTTTCATTTTAACAAAAATTAGTATCCCGTATATTACTTTGTTGCCTATAGTGACGTCATTATCTAGAAATAGTTTTTTCTACGACCACTGAGAAATCTGATTATTGTATGTTTGTTGTTGCTAGGGATATGAGGTACATTGCAAGCATCGTGCGAAATGAATTTGTTTTGTGAGTATTTCAATACAGGTCAGTTCATTTAAGTGCAGGTGCCATTGCTAGGATACTTATTTAGAATTGTCAAATATTGAAATGGTGAAACCCGAAAAATGTATTATTAAAATTAAATTAATTAGGAAATAAAATCGTGGTCTTAGAAAAAGTACAGTGTACAACTCGCATGGAATGTCCATTTCATACTCGCATGATTTTCATACTCGTAGGAAATGAGTACCATTCCATGCTCGTTGTACAATATACTATTGTTGACGTTCGTCTTCTCCCTAAACATTTTTAGTACACTCGGCTTCCTTGAGATTCCTGAAATGAAAATCAGTGCTGAAAATACGCCATTCTCAAACTATTGGTGATAAAGCAAATGCATCCAGCAGATCTTAAAGGCTATTTCAAATGAAGCTTTCTAAGACAGCATCGCGAAATTGAAAATTGTGTGAATAGTAGAGGAGAATACTTTAAAGGGGACAAGGACCAATAATCTGTAAAATTAATAATAAAGTTCGGTTATATTCTTAATAAACCAGGTATGAAGATGGCTAGGATGTTTAAACCACCCTGTGTACAAGGTTTGAAAATCGCTGAAATGAAAAGAATGATAATACAGTTTTAGAATTATGGCGAAAGTCCCAATTTATCTTATCGGGCGTGAGACATGAATGCCCCGCGAAATCAATGCTCCGGTGTCGGCTCCGGCTGTCGAAACCTGCACCTTTCCTGCTCCGGTGATTCCGGGGACGGGCGATAACAACAGGTGTTCGCAGACTGTTATTGTCCTGTCTGTCGGTGTAACTTTTGAAATATAACCTCACTTTCGACTCCGTTGCCATTCCTTCTTTCTCTCCTAGCGGCAAATCCACGAATTAATCCGGTGAAAAGTTATACGCAGATTGCGTCGCATAGATTAGGTTAAGTTTTTAAGACAGTCTTTAAAAAGTCTGTTTGTTTGAATGGAGTTTGAAACTTGCGTAATGAACGAATTGTATTTTCGATATTGGAATCTGTCTTTCTTAATTTCTTTCTTTTTATACTTTCTCATAAAGTTGGAGTTGAGTCAACAACTTTTCAGTTCGTAGTTTGTAACTGTTTTTTACTTTTTTCAACGGACGGTTTTACATAATCATTGATCAGTTTTTTTCTCTGGCAAGTTTTGCAAACTATGACGGTTTGCAGGAAACTTAAATCGTTGTCAGTTCTCTGATAGATTTATTTACATTCTACAACTATTCACAACTTTTCAAAACTTTGTCAACTTAAAAAAAAGAAGTGACTATTCACCTCATCTGTCATCTGTCAACAGTAACCAGTAAACCATAAAAATGTAGGATTTTAATTTCACTGCCAATCAAAATGAATTAGAATTATTATTTTGTACTAGTAACGTTGTATGTTAACCATTAATTGAATATATTAAACAAATGTACATTTTTATTAAAAATAAGTACATAATAGTATATTTTTATATGTGGCATTATGATAGTCATTATTCACGAAGATAAAGTTTGGGTTACGAGCCGTAGGCGAGTGATGCAAATCATCCGAGTGAATAATGACCATAACCCCGAATATATTACTATACTTTTTCTACTCCTGTAAATTCAGAAATCACTTTTGAAAAACATCAACATAAAAATACACAATAACAACTGTCAGACTTAAAAATAACCGTGAATTATGAATTTCTGGTTCTGATTGGTCGAGAAGAGTGAATTGTGAATCTTAATTTACTGTCGTGAATTATGTATACCGTAATTCATGGAAAAATTTAATTAAGTAATGAGGATATATTTGTATAAGAGCTTTTAAAGCACTAGAGACGTTAAAAGTACTCCGCTTCGCGTCGTGCTCCTAAATTCTTCGTACGTACTTTAAAAACTGACCCACTTATACACTTTTATCATAATATACTATTATATGCAATCGATAAATAAAGTTATATTTATTCGTATCAAAATCATTGCTTAATGTACTTCATTATTTACCGAGGGAAATAAAATGTTTCTTTTTTTTCTTAGTATTCTTTATTAACTACAATATAAAATACTGTTAATACACAACAAAAATAGACAATCCCAAAATAAGTAGTGCAAGAAATTTGCACCGATTATGAATTAAACCTCTTTCCTGTATAATTCCTCAACAAATTAAAATTAACAGATATAATTGAAAGGGCTGTGTGAACCTTAACCGTCTTAAAAACCAAGTGAATGTCACGCTCACGCGTGACATAGTGCGTGATGCTGGCGTGCGTGTGTCAGCCCGCCGACGCTGCGCGTTTGTTCAGCACGCGTCGCTCCCCCAGCCTTCTGGACATGGCCCCCAAGCCACGGGCACTCATGGCCGCCCGTGCCCCCAAACACAAGTCGCCCGTCAAAGTCATCACCAGGGAACCCACCAAACAAGCCCACGTTGCCAACAATACCACCGAGAAAAAGAAAAAGGCTCCCAAGGAAGGCAAATCTGCTAAAGAGAATTTGAGTGTTAAGGTATGTTGTGGCTCTCAAAAATATTTTGAGGGCTGCACTTGATGTTGGATGTTGTGAATTTTTAAGAAATTAGAAAACACATTTCTGAGACTTGCACTTTCCTTAGATCGGATAACAATCTCCAAGTAGGTTGTATTCTACACAGTAAAAAATTTTATTTAATATTGACAAATATTTTATGTTAAATTAATAATTTGAACAAATGATAATTTTTAAATTAAAATTTTGGCAATTCTGAAATTTTGACAAGAAAAATTGTTGTTTTTATTTATTTGCTGGATTTATAAAATTTAATAAATAGACTCGTCAATAATGTCAAGTAAATTTAGCTAACTTATCAATTTGAATTTGTTAAAGAAAGTTTGTATCCTTTATAATAACTTAATTTGTTATAATACCTATGATTCATTGTTTTGCTTCCATGTAATTACTAAAATATTTAGTCAAAAGCACTTAAAAATTAATGTTAATAATTACTATATTCACCAATATATTTAGTTATGAAATACACAAAAATAATTTGTTGCTAGTTCACGAAATTAACGGTGGATCTTCTGGGACTAAATACTTTGTTAAATTTTTTTCAATTTTGACTATAAATTTTTCTACTGTGTTACATTCTTATACGTTTTTAGTTTCCCTAATGAAACAACAAGATTGCTGCGAAATATTGGATTAAAATAAAAATGTCTTAATTAATCCGTTAAAACTATATTACAAGTATTAGAGCAAAGGAATTGTGTATGTTGTGGTTTAAAGTTTAAAGCAATGCAGTTTAACTTAATAGTTGCGAATTCAATTCTATAATTTTTAATTGCAAGTTTTACTGTAATAACCATAATTATTTCCTGATAAAAATTTGTCGTAAAGAACTAACTTTATTTTATTTTCTACAGAAACTTGTTAGTAGTAATCAAAAAGTTTTATCGTATAAAAGTTACTACTTCAATTTGCGATAACTCGGTAAAATTATTTAGTTTGAATTACATTTTTATATCTTTCTAATTTTAGAATTAAATTCGTTTTTAATCTGTATGTAATCTAAATAACAACAAAAGGTTTATAGATAATTTGACAGACTAAAAATGCGTAACATCACGCTATTCATTCATTTCTTGGTATATTATAATATATTTATGTGTGTGCATGGCATAACAACATAACAATTCTCAAAGATGTTAGCGAAAAACCAGATACAGGGATAATTTTATATGATAAAGATTAAGATAATAATAATCATCCTGATATCTCTTCACACATATATAACACAACGTTATATCCCACACAATCAACCAACAATCAATCTCCTCCAAACATTCTACTACTTTCGTCTGGTCCACGTTCTATTCTTCACACTCGGAATCATTCGTTCACGCAACAAACCACCAATCATACCTAACCACTTATTCCTCGGACGTCCACGCAATCGTTCACCCGTATATATTAGTTTTACCAACCATTCATTCGAAATTCGTTGACCATCATATCACTTGAACATTGAACTGACTCTTACTTTTTCAACAACATTCTTCTCAATCTTACACTCACCGACATTACATCAATATATTCCGTTCATGCTTCTTCATCCACATCCAACATCAAGAACCATACATCAATGTAGACACTAACACACTATTATAAAGACTCAATCCAGTATCTCTAGATACATGTATTATTATTTAATTTCTATATTAAATATTTTATTTCAAAATCTTTGAATGTTAATTTCTTTATTATATTTTATTATTCACTTTCTAAACGAACTGTACAAAAAAGACTCTCTCTCAGCTCGCATTTTCAATATCAGCTAACGTTCCAGTATTATTATATTTCAGTGAATGAAACATTATATCTTCGGTACATTTAAATACTATCTAGACATGTTGTTTTTTTTTGTTTTTTGTAAATAGTTGGGCGCCATTTCGTTGTTTTTATGACGTAAATTAATCGGAAAATATATAGACAAAACTCCACCATTTTTTTAAAGACAACCCTGGTTTATCTTTATGAATTTGGGATAAAATTAACTTGTCAACAACAAAGCTATCGGGCACCGGCTAGTAGTTGTAACAAGGACTTGCACAGAATGGGCAACACTCTCGGAATCACTGTAAAATAAGTGGCAATTTAAAGTAAAAATCAAGGTGTCATGTTTTGTGGTTCATCCCGAAAGAAAATACATAAATAAATGCTTTCTGATTGACGTTTCCATATAAGTAATCCACGATTAACTCCGCAGTATCCCAGCCACAAATGAAACACTTCATCAGACCCTTAACCCTATTGATTCCTGCTGTAGTCCTCCTAGTCAGAATTACAAGTTCTAGCGCCTCGTAACTCCACAATATGGAAGCTTACATTTCATTAACCTCAACCCATGTCGCACCTTTAATTCCTGTGTCGCTGCCAACTTGATCTACAATCTCATTTCGCATCGCCGCTACTCGCTCGTACAAATTAGCAGGGTGGGGGAGGGCTTCCTTCCGTGACACGACGTCGTAACTTGACGGATACACGCCACTTTGCACCTTCGTGAAATTGGACAAGACGCACTGAAATTTAAACAGTCATCGAGCGAGATGGCCGGATAGTAATTATTCAGAGGTTTTGCGCACTTCTCGTAAAAATTTGTTTAGTCAATAAATAATAATATAACATTTCACTTACGTGTGATGTACGATGTTTTATCTCACAGTAGCAGCTTTTTATATGATAATAATTTTAGTTGTTACTCACTTGTAAACATCACTTACCCAAGCCCTCTATTGCCTTTGAAAATAAATCTTTACAAGTTACTAATTGACAGCTGCATTGTAAATATTTTACAATGTGGTGAAAATTTTCGGAATTAATTTTTGAAAATTTGTCGACTGTGAGAAAACACAAATTGTTTAATCAATAAACTAACTTAGACATTCAATTCTACTTATACATAAATTAGTCAATATTTAAATAGTATTTGAACTAATTTCAGCTTTTTTTTAACAATAAAAATTTAAACTGAAAAGATGCAAAAATCCATTTACGAATCTTTCCTGGCCAATAACTCATAAACCAAGCGAGATATCGAAAAACAGTCACCAGTTTTGAATTTTGCATACTACAATTAACGTACAAACAAATTTTATTTTTCGAATATTCTACCTAAATCGCCTCCACCAATTTTTTCACAACCGATATCTCAACAATAAAAAGAGATAGTATGCTTGCAAATTTTTAGCTCATTTGGCTTTTAAATAAAAAATTTATTGAAGAATATCTGAAAAATGGCAAAAATCCCAATTTTCCTGGACCATAACTAAAAAACTAAGCAATATATCAAAAAACGGTCTTCAGATTCGAAATTAGCATGCTTTAATTAACCTATAAACAAATTTTCAGCAATTTTTATTTTTTTGAATTTTTTTCTAAATTCATCTCGGACAAAATTTTCAGGAACAATATCTCAACAATAAAAAGAGATAGCGACCTGAAACCTTCACCATTCGATTCAGCTCATCGAATTACATAAGTATGTAAAATTTCATTAAAATAGCTTTACATAAATAATAGTTAGAGCAAAAAGTCTGAAAATTGCCTAAAATCTGAAAAAACTCAAGGGGTTAGTATTGAAATTTTACAAAAAATTTTCATCTCCCAAAGTTTTGATTTATATACCCTATCCTTCTATTTTCGACCCGAAACTAATAAAAAATTAGTTTAAAATGATATCTGAGCCATAGTTTAGAAAATATTTGAGATTTTATTGACTTGATGTTAAGGGTAAAAGTGACCGTAAATTATATACTGCTTTATAACTCAAAAACGAAAAGAGGTATTTTAAATCTGAGAAGACGAGCATTTTGGGCATGCTTTATTTGATAAATTTGTAAATTTATATATTATTAACGTAAAAAATACAAATTTTATATAAGGTTAAAATTATCAAACAAAATGTTGAAAAAAATAAAAATTGTCCTACTTTGGCAGCCTATATCTCTGAAACTAATGCAGATAATTTAAATCGAATTCAAAATTTGAGTTCCTCATACTTTAATTAATATTGAGCCATAGATTCTTTATATTATTTTTTTTTTACATTGTTTTATTTTGAAGCCCTTTTATATGAGGTGTTTATTAATAAATCGGAATCAGTCTTTCGCTAGTTTAAGACATTAATCTAATAATTAGGCTAGTTTCTAGCTCATTAGAGTAGCTTCAAAAATACATATATTGTAAATTTGAATTCCTAAATTCTTCCCCCAGGACATAAATAATTTATTGTAAATGATCAATGAACAATATTGTAATAAATACAATATACAATAAATATTAAAAACACAATGTCAAATATGTATTCACATTGTTAATACATTGATTAAAATAATGTTAATCAAATGTTGTTGCTAGTAACGTTCATAAATCCATCATCATCATGAGAAAGATAAATTGACCATGACAGCGGAATCATAATTAATTTTTCATAATTAAACTGAACTGTTTAGTTTCGAATACATTATATTTATAAACACACAACATTATCACTCCAGTTGGAAAATGTGTATCTGTTACATCACCACATAAAAATGTAAATCACGAATGTGGCCGACAGCCGATTTGTCCGCGTGTGTGTATGTGTGTCTGTGTGTGTGCGAGCTAATGGACCCAGTGATGTATGTGCAACGTTATACTCCAATCGCGAAATGGAAAATCAACACACGAAGTATCGCTACCATTTGTTGGTTTATTTCTAACGCCATTTTGGATGGAATATCGGTGATGCACTTTTCGATTATAGATATTTCATAAAATGTTTACTATTTGGAGTATTGCATTTAAAATAAACACAGTTTTAACAAAATAAACTTTGATATCTGTGGGATTTAGTTTGTACGAACCGATCAGAAATTTGGTGGCAGTTGCCGCAAGGGTATATGAATAAGTTGTATTTTAGCATGAGAAAATAACTGCATAAGAAGACTAATTGTACGATTATTCGTACCATCTGAAAAATATGCGTATTATTATTTTTTTTACGCTGTTATTGTCACTATACAAATCTAAATTATGTCATCCATGTATTGTACTGTACTCATAGGTACATGATAATTTTTCGATAGATATTTATAAGATTTACTGTCTTAATGAAATCACAACACTTTTTCGTAAACCCGCACCTAACACTCTTCCACGGACCATAATAAAAATATATTTTACAACCATATTTACAATATTAAATATGTCATGACTAAAAAAAAATATTTAATTACATGTTGACTAGATTTTTTCGTGGACTAATAAATTAGATACTCCTATGTTTCATTGTAAATACGAATATTTGACGCTGGTTAATTATTTTGAAACCGTGCATAAAATATTGTTATAATGAGAAATTTCTTAAAAAATAATATTGTCAGTGGCGTAGTGGCTATGTCACTAGTCTAGTACGCCAGAGGTCGTGGGTTCTAATCCCACTGAAGAGCATGGTCGTTTGTGTTCATATAAATTCACTATCATCAAGTAGTTTGCTTTTCATAATAATAATACTATATTATTATATGAGGGATGATAGTCATTATTCATGAAGTTTGTATCACGAACCGTAGGCGAGTGATGCAAATCATCCGAGTGAATAATGACCATAATACCGAATATATACTATACTTTTTCTACTCCTGTAAATTCGGAAATCACTTTTGAAAATGATCGAAATTCATAGAAAACACGTTGAAAAACGTCGACATAAAAATACACAATGACAACTGACTACATGTCAACTGTCAGACGGCCGTTGCTAGGTGATCCACATCACGTCTTTAAAATAACAGTTAATTATGGATGGCTCTGTGATTGGTCGATAAGAGTGAATTATGATTTCATTATTCACTCTCCTGAATTATGGGTACTACTATAACCCATCGACACAATTTAAATAATTTGGATATATTTATACAGGAGTAGAAAAAATAATTTATATTGACAGAGTGTACTGAATCTAAATATATTATTTATTAAGAAATTTCTCATTATAACAAAATTTTATCCGCGCTTCAGAAATAATTAATAATTAAATAATATTCATATTTATATTAAAATAAGTCTAATTTATTAGCCCACGTAAAAAATCTACTCAACATAAATTGAATATTGTTTTTAATCATTACTCATTCAATATGACTATGGATAAAAATAAATATCATTGTATTCTGTGAAAGTGTGTTAGGTGCGGATTTACGAAAAAGTATTGTGTTCCTATTAAGACAGTAAATTTAAAAAATATTTGTTGAAAAATTATCATGTACCTAAGAGTACAATACAATACATAGTTGACGTAATAATTTTGACTTGTATTGCGACAACAACAGCATGAAAAAAATATAATTATATTTGATTATAGGATATTTTTCAGGTGATACGAATACATTTGCGGTTTGGCTCATATTATAAAATTCTACAGAGCTACTCCAAAATATTGTTTTATTTGTATAAATAACTTTAAGTTTATAATGAAACCTAAAACTTGTGAACCCTTTTCCGTTTAGCCTCGTTGTTTCCTCGTCCTTGAGGGTGAAATAAGGGCGGCGAAAGTAATTGACGACCCTGCAAGACCAGAAGTGTCAACATGTCACTGCTAATGTTGGTTCAGCCCTGACTTTAACTGCCGTGTCTTCTTTGTAGAAGCTAATGAAAAATAAACAATTTCAGTGATGGAAATATAATTGAAAATGAAGCTAAAGAGAATTATTACAAAAATGTTTCTCGTGTTAATTAAAACATACGCACTTCTAAACATATTGTAAACACTGTGAAATGTGGTTTCATTAAAACAATTGTTCATTATTTTCATAAAAATTTCATCAATACAAATTATTTGCAATATTGCAATTGAATAACGGAATACAAACATGAATTATGCTTTTGTATATTTTTAATAGTTATTTGTCAAATTAGAAAGGAAAGCGCTTATTTTTCCCACTCGAGTGAGACCGGAAAAAACGCTTTCATCTCGTGTTACACACAATATTTTTTTCACGACATATTTCTAAAAACGATTTTCTGGACCTTAAATACACTTTAACAACACGATACGTTAAAAGTTAGGTTATTAGACGGAAGACGGTGTAGCATTGTTACCTATGAATCAATCTTTAATCTAAATTAAAGTTGTCAAATTGTTATTTAATCTGAAAAATAAATGCATAAGATATAATTGTAAGATAATAAATAATAATAATAAAACTAGGAATTTATTTAGAATTTTTACAATATATTTTTTGCAAATAACATGCATATTGGTAACACTTTTATATTTTATTCTTTAGAGAGTAAATAGTATATTATATAACTAGTGCTGAAAGTTGGATATTTTATACGAGTGTGAGGTTTGAGCCACGAGCCGAAGGCAAGTGGTTTAAATACACGTGTTGTACATGATACTTTTCCGACCACTACAACTATGTAAAAAAAAAACAATATAAACTTTACGTTAAAGTATTAAAACAGGTTATATTATTAACATCATTGCTATCAGAATTCACCAAAAATTATATTAAAATCTATTAAATTAGGGTCCAATCTTCTTAATCCGTGTAAAACTGTCAAATTTTTGAATACAAATTTTTAGGTTAGTTCGCTCAGCTATCGCCGCGTGTAATAAAATCATACCCCTTAGTTGCCGACGCATCTGATTGGCTAACGAGCTTTCATATCACACAGTATTGCTAGTGATATACAAAGACTTTCAGCAATTGTTTAGCGTGTGAATTTATGTACTTTTCGTACGTGCGCTCTTCAGTTCACTAGCCTGTAAATTGATGTTCTTAACTTCTACCACATTTTTCGTCAGTTTAATCTTTTTATTAAAATGTTTTTTTTTTTATCTGGAGCAGTACTTCGTATAACTAGAGAGCATGGTAAAGCATTAATAAAAGAAAAGTAAATATTGCATTTTATCTGAAATACATGAGTTCTAATTTGAGTTAATAAATACCGTTTTGGCCGAACGTAAATCTAAAGATAAAGTGGGGACCTGGAGATAAATCTCGTTCGTGTTTCTTTATGAAAAATAATATTTGTGAAGACAAATACCGTGTGGAAATTAATTCTTATAGCGATGGTGGCACATAATAATTCAAGGGAATGGGACAAGCAAAGCGTGCTCGTAAATTTCACCACCTCGACTGTAGAGCGAATTGGGAACAAAAATAGCGGCGGAGATAAAACTGATTTGAATGGCAGCATCAGTGAGTCGCGACTCGCTGCCGTGGCCGGCAATTAACTCGGCCTGATTTACGACTTTCAAAAATTTGTTTTGAAAGTATTTTGACGCGGTGAAAACGCTACAGGCAGCCATATTGGATTTTCCACGTCACCGCGTCGTTGCGTCCGTTTGTTTAGGCGGCTGTGGTCTCACTCACTAACAAATGAGGATCTAGCGCGTTCGAGAACGTCGAAAATACGTTTTGTAAACGGTGAAAAGTGACGTTCTGTAACTGGGCGGAAACGACAAACATTTATCCTGCCTATTAGCAGGAAAATGCCACCGTGCCAAAGAAACGTCGACTGCGGCGGCCATTTATAAAAAATCTCCGCAGAGCAACACAAGACTCCGGGCATTTATCAGATTACTCCCGGATTCCCGGAACACGACACTTCGCACTGCGCGCTTTTCCACCTAGAAATTCTCATCCATAAATGGTATGATTACAAAGTATAAAATAATAAAAGACGTTTGGAGTTAATTCTGAAAAAAACATTTCGTATTATTGAACATAATTCTTCATCTGAAAACAGATGAATAACATAAATAGGTAAACAGTAACAAATTTAAATTGATAGAACAGATGAAGCAATGTCTTGTTCAACTCGTAGCCTTCATTCTGATTCACTATAGATTTCTATAGTTTTTCTTATTGTTTCTTCAAAAGTTCTCCAATGGCATGACTAGCCACAGTAGATTTTTCTGTTTGGTTAATTCCCGATTTATCAATCAACTGTTAATCAAATGTTAACTAACAGTAACATACATAATACATATTTCTCTATATTTAACAAGAGGATTACCTAACAGTAAGATAAAAACCGGCCCTTAGACGAATGGCCCGTTTGTGTTCTATAATTCTTGTTGTTATCGTTCTGTTGGTCTGTCCACTTTTTGCACTATTATAATTGTTGAAGAAACAAAAATTTTAGCAATATTGAAATGTGCCAATTGGCAGTCTCATAAGAAAATCTATAAGATTCTATAAGTCACGAGTTAAATAAAACATGGTTCCCTCTTTTTAAGCATTTAAGCCATAATTTATTGTGTACTGTTTCTATTTATTTGTTTATATTATTCATTTGTTTTCTGTTGAAACGTTGCCTATAAATATAATATTTTTTATGTTCGACTGTATTATAAACATTTTTTTTTTTCAAGCGGACGAAAACTGACTCCTTTCCGGTGTGTTTTCAAACCGCAAAGTGCATTAATTCAGTATTTTAGTGTCGTTGTTAGGTTACGATAAATAACAGTACGGGAATATCTTTTTTCTACGACCACTTATAGAAAGCTGCTCATTATATGTTTGTTGTTGCTAGGGAAATGAGGTACATTGCAAGCATCGGACGAAATGAATTTGTTTTGTGAGTATTTCAATACAGGTCAGTTCATTTCAGTTCAGGTGCCATTGCTAGGATACTTATTTAGAATTGTCAAATATTGTAATGGTGAAAGCGGGACAAATTAATTATTAAAATATAAATTAATTGGGAAATAATTTCGCGGTCGTAGAAAAAGTATAGTGTACAACTCGCATGGAATGACCATTTCATACTCGTAGGAAATGAGTACCATTCCATGCTTGTACAATATACTATTCTGAACACTGGCAAAGTATTCCCGTACGATTTAGCTTTTCAAATAAATTTGATTCTTGTAAAAATAAATAAACAAACCATGGATACGCTACTTCATTTTGAATTTTAAGATTACGAAAATGATACACAACTTAATTTAGCAGAGAATGCGGCGGTAAATTTGGCAACTTGAGTAAAAAAGTGTCAGCACTTAAGATAAAAGATTCTGTCGGCTGAGAAAAACTTATTTTTATTGAAACCTTTGTTTGGGAATAATAATGAATAATGAAAGCAGATAGGAGCAACTAAGTGGCGCACTCCAGAAGATTGCCGTCATCACTACAAAGTCTTAACTTTTAAGCGTTTGAAAATCGCTGGAACAAGTTTGGGGCGCGACGGAAGTCCCAAAAAGACTCCATCTTCTTATCAGTTTCCGGGGAACGTGTATCAGCCTATGATTACGTCTTTAGGTCCTTACCCTCTGCGCCCCTCGCATTTTCGCTAATGTTTATAATTAAGGCGTAGTTGATGGCCTCTTAAGCCTCGCGAAGGCAGACGCACGCAGAAGAGGCAAGCTTGTTACAGTAATCTCGTGAAACAATTTTCACATGTTAATCTCGTATTTATGCATGATGTTCGGCTTGGATTTTCCGCGCCCGTGATGGGTAGTGGTAATTTGAATTAATGCGTAGAGATGCCGCATTGCGTCATGTGAAATTAGCCTACATGTGTTTTGGTAATTGGATGTTTTTCGATGATTAATAAAATCATTATGACATCGTTACACGATACTACAAATTTAACGCGGGATTACTCTTAATAGCACACCATGTCTCTTCATCTTATACTTCAACCGGAGATGGAAAGTTGACGCTTAAATTATTTTATGCTCTGGAGTTTCTTTTCGTATGTTTACGCTATGAAAGAAAGATTGAAAGTAATATGACAGGTACATAGAAACCCTAAATAATGTATGTGTAAAAAGTCTCTTAATAGTCCATTGCTTCTTATTCATCGCCATTCTTCGTACATCCTGCAGTGTAACGTTCCTCTTCTTCAGAGTCTTGCTAATGGTGGTATCCCAGATATCTTTTGATCTTCTACAATCTCTCTTTTTCTTCAAATTTGTCATCCAAATTTGCCGCATCAGTCTCGATTCATTCATTCTTATCATATGGCCGCATCATATAATTGTCTTGTTTCTATGAGGTCTATTTGCAATTATTTCGTTTCTTATTCTGTCCAATATTGTTACTCCTTGTTACTCATACATAAAACTCAAATCTATTTACATGAAGTCAATAACGCACAAACAAAATAAATTATATAAATCAAATACTTTTACGAGCTAAAATAATTTGACGCTATATAATCCAAAGTATCGCTTTCTCACTAACTTTTACAATATCTTTCAAAGATCGAGGCTGATATAACATTCTAATCTACTTAGGTACATGTACTTACAAAATAAACTTCACAGAAACTATGCATAGAATCGAGAGGAGCCCTTAAACTGTGTAGTAATTCTTTGAACATTTCACAAGAAAAGCCAAAATGCAAGTGATTGCTCACTGCCCAAGATTCACAATTTATTACTTAAGGGATGGGACAGTGGCACTCAAAATAACTCTTAACTGAGCACTATTATCGCATAAGACACTGGTTAAAGATTTCCTACAACATATTGACGGTAACCTGAACTACTAAAGAACTGGAATATTCCACAAACAACTAACAATGATCCATATACTTAGTTTGAAATTTCTAATATCATTTCCAATCTTTAATCGTAACAAACGCAAATACCGTTTATTACAAATATTTTGATTTCCAAAGTCAATTAAAGTCTAACGAGTTAAATTCGAGTTGATTGTAGAACAAAAATAAAGCAACTTCCTTATCAGGAAGCTCTTCCAGGAGCAGTGATGGTAGATCGCGTTATCCTTGTATTTAACAAGCAAAACAAAAGCCATCGATAAATAAATTCCATTTGTGTGGTCGTTACCGCGAAAAACAAGCACAAATGAAATGCAAATGCAATTCCGTTTATGCGAACTCGCATTGTTTGGCGGGGCTTTGTGCACCCACAGGATGCGGAAGGATCTCCCTCTAGCAGCTAATGTATGTGCGAAGGAAGGAAGAGGATAGCGAGAGGAGAGATAAAGAGGAACACACGCACTTGCGCACACTTTTTGAAAGCTTTATAAGAGTTTAATGCTTCAATAAATCAGGTTTGTATGTGCACAATAAAATACTTATCACTGCATTGTACCGTCCTCCTGCTGAGTAGAGCTATTCGCGGCTGTTTTTGGTACTAATGTGCGTTGTGCTTTGTTTTTGTTCTATTTCCCGCACAATTGTTATCACAAAGTTGCTATAACTGAACAAATATTCGCACTTTAGATACGGATGGGAATACTCGTTCATAAATTCAACAATAATATTCTAAACATAATACAATCTAACTTTTCCACACACAAAATACAACTGCAAACTTATGGGCCTTTGCTTCTGATCAGAAATAAAAACTCAATTGTAAATATTGTTTCGTTTAAGTTTAAATAGTAAAAGACGTAATCATACCGAAAAACTTTCTCTGTCTGCCTATGTGTGGGGATCTCTGGAATTACGGTTTCTCAAAAATTACTAAACTGATAATTTAACTCCAATATAAAGTAAGCCATAAAGAAAAGACAATTTTATCGTTTTGACAGCGGATAAATAGGAAGGTAACTTTTTGCAAGTGATAAAAGGTTATTTACCTTTCTCCTAGCAACCAGATCAAAATACAAACTAAATTAATGTCATTCGTGAAGAAAATATGTGAAAAAATATGATATATAATCACTTTAACAATTGTTCTTTTGAATAAACCTTTTCATAAATAAAATGTTAAATTATCTCGCCGAATTACACTCAAGCATTTTATTTTCTTATGATAAACTTCAGTTTGACAACTTAACTTTGTAACCTGACAGCAATTTAACTCGAAAACAACTTAAAAATTAAATAAATAATAGTAATAAACTCTCGGTTTTTTTGTTTCAAAAAATAATTTTAATAATTAGTATTGATGTACATTTCGGTTGTTAAACCATCTTCAGAATGGCAACAAATAGTGTTCTTACTCTAAATATATAGTAATAACTGTACAGGTATACGAATAGAGGCTTAACAGATCTTTATAAATCCCCGCTTCTGGGAATCTGTTAAGCCTCTATTCGTATACCTGTACAGTTATTACTATATATTTAGAGTAAGAACACTATTTGTTGTCATTCTGAAGATGGTTTAACAACCGAAATGTACATCAATACTAATTATTAAAATTATTTTTTGAAACAAAAAAACCGCCTACAGTGTCGTGATTTTATTTAAACAGTTTTCAGCTAGGTGACAAGATTTCGTGACAAACAGAAATTTATCCGGCAAAATTAAAAGCTCTTGTGTAATTAAAGAAGAAAATGTTCATATTTTATACTCGTATAGTTTACTTGAAGCCCTTTCAAGTTATTTTGAAATATCGCAGTAAATTAATTAAATTTTTTGTTGTTTCAGAATTAAGATTTAAATATTATTATTTACAATTGTTATTTGAATCTTTTTTCTATTGTTGTCACCATTTATAAATTACAGCACGTTGAAGAAAAATTATATTTTGATATTTGCGTTTAAATCTGTTAACCTGCGCATTTTTAAAATACAAAACAACGATTGAAAAATGTTCATAATTTTAAGGGATTAGTGTTTCTTGATAGTGGTAGTCCATGTTCCTACATTGTTTGAAAAGAAATCTATGGCGAGAGTTATTGTGGTGTTCACAACAAAGTATTTAAGTAACCTATTTCAGTGAATTCTCATCGCAGAGAATTTCTTCCGGAAACCTAAGCACATGTAGGAAATACTCTGTTTGCGTTTACGAGGCAATTAGTGGCAGAAGAAAAGAAAAATTAAAGGAACATTTCGCGTTGTGTAAAAGAACGGTATCCAGCGTTAAATCATAACCTGGGTTTCATTACACGATTGAGGGAACAAGGAAGAATGAAACATAAAACAAACTTAAAAAGAACATAAAAGAGAAGAAAGAGACTGCAGCCATCCATCAACAGAGTTCTCCCAAACACAATGCGATCGCCTCGCGATGCGAAGATGTTTAAAAAAGCGATTCTGACGTGTTTTGGGGCGGTCACGATTTTTCATAGCGGATTTGAACGCTGAAACGTTGGTTGGGTTGGTATCCCTGCGATAAATCTCAATTGGGTCGCCCCCGGACATCATTGCGCCCTTTCCGCTCATTTGAATGAAATCGTAATGAGCGATGCGGGATTCTGTCTCACGGAAATGGACGGAGGTGTGTTAATAATTTATTTCGGGGATAATAGACGGAAAAATTCGCTGAAGTGCTGGTTTGCCCACGAAATTCGCCCAAATTCAATTTTAAGGGTGATTTCGACAAGCTGCCCGTCAAGACTGCCGCTTCCACCATATTTTTCAGCTTCTTTAAGTTTTTTTGCGGTAGAAGTTAAGAACATATACAAGCTGGTTTTCAATGCTATGAAATGTTCAAATACTGGCTTCCCTAATTATTTTACATCAATAAATTTAAATAGGTTATTGTAGAAAAAGTACTTCTGCATTTTTTGACACTAATATTTATAATTGTACTGTACGTGGAACCGGAAAAATTACAGAAATGTTTATTGATAATTTTCTTACCTAAAGATGCTCGATTGAGTGCATCAACATTAATGGAGAGTAGTGAATGTGAGTATTTAGAAAAAGAATTATGTCTCAAATAGCGGGAAATATGATTGCAGGCAGAAATCAAACACGGGTTCAACAATAACAAAACAATATTATTTATTTATTTATTCAAACAGGCAATCGCCCAATATTACAAATAATACGCATAAGTAGTAGTATGACTTAACAATATATTTATTACACATGTAACTTAAGATCAGGTCAATTCTCAGGAGAATAATATTTAATAACGCACAAACAATAGTTATTTATTTTACAAGTGGGCAAAATAAGGAATTACCCACCAGAGAAATTTTAGCACACGAAGCCGAAGGCTGAGTGTGAAAATTTTATCGAGAGGGTAATTTCACTTTGCTCATGTGTGAAGTATAACGTTTTATCCAACAACTCTTAATAAATGCAAAATTTATTAAAGAAATATTATTTGACAGTGACATATGCTTTAAATTTTTGAAATTAAAATGTCAATCAAAGTGGTACCAAAGTGTTGTGTGTTATTATTATTGTTATAAATAAAAAAATACTCACTAGTAGATTTTCTCAAAATTATACCCACTAATCACTAATCTGTTACTTTCCTTGTTTAAAATCGCCATAGTTATAGAGCATTTATTGAGAGCTATTAGATAAAATAAATTATATAAATCAAATACTTTTACGAGCTGAAATAATTCGACGCTGTATAATCCAAAGTATCGCTTTTTCACTAACTTTTACAATAACTATCAAAGATCGAGGCTGATTCCTTATTATATTAACAATACTCGAACATATAACTTAAATCTACTTTATGAACTCACAAAATAAACTTTACAAAAACTATGCATACAATCGAGAGGAGCCCTTAAACTGTGTAGTAATTCTTTGAACATTTCACAAGAAAAGCCAAAATGCAAGTGGTTACTCACTGCCCAAGGTTCACAATTTATTACTTAAGGGATGGGAGAGTGGCACTCAAAATAACTCTTAACTGGGTACTATTTTCGCTTAAAACACTGGTTAAAGATTTCCTACAACATATTGACATCCGCTGATTAGGCGGGAACTGAACTGAAATACTAAAAAACACTGGAATTTTTCATGCATAACTAACAATTAATCATTTGCTTAGTTTGAAATCTCTTCATATCGTTTGCAATATTTAATCGTAATAAACACAAATACCGTTTATTACAATACTAGAAAGGAGTGTGATCGTATCCGGGATATATTGGTCTATCAGATTTGAAAGGAATATTATAAACGGATGAAATATATAATATGAGGATGACCGATTACTTGAGCGTTCGTAAACTATCAGCTTTCAACATTGTTTTTAAACATATACAGGAAATTTTTAAAAGCCTTGTATGTTTATCCATCAAGTCCAATTTGCGGGGTCGCGTTTACTGATGTAATAATAAACTGATTCATTTTTGTTAACATTTGTTTGATGTACCTGTCAAAGTTCCTTTACGCGTAAAATTAAATTTAGACCGATCGGATTAGCATCAATCAAAATTTGACAAGCAACATTCACAGATTTCGATAACATCTCCCGTGAATTTTACATCATCAAAATACCCAATGATGAGTTATAATGCCGTCAATATTCCGAAAAGTTTTCACTCACGTCAGAAGCAGGCATTTTGCTTTTAAATACTGCTAATTTCGCTTCTATATTCAAGGCACAGTTTGACACTAACGTGAAGTGAGCTGTAGGCTGGTCACGGGTAAAGTTTAAAGTATTTTTCACTCAGCGAAACTAAATTAATTTCTCGAAGTCGGGACACGTGCCCTTTGTTGAGAAGAGTCTTTCAACTGTTTCAAGTTGCCTAGACGACGGTCAACAAAGGAAATGAAACAATAAGAAACAATGACTCTTTTACACTTTCGCTTTGGATTTTTTCCGAGGAATATTCAACTGATGCAGCTGATATTTTATAGAACAAAAGAACAATAACATTTAAATAGCGCAAAATAATAAAAATTGTAGCTTTTTTTATTGCAAAATTATTATTTATATGCTTAAAACAACTGATAGGCTTTCAAAAACTACCTCTTCCGGTTGATGAATTGCTAACCAACTCGTAACATAAAATTAATTAGATTTTTTGTTATAATTTTTATTATTTATTTCATTTCGTGTCAATCTTAGGTCTATTTTTTCAAAAATTAATTTTAATCTTGTACTTAATAAAGTAAAGCTGCTATTTCAAGTAAACAATTTTATCCAACACCTCTCAATAAATGCTCTATAACTATGGCGATTTTAAACAATGAAAGTAACAGATTACCTACTAGTGGGTATAATTTTGAGAAAAGTCACGAGTGAGTATTTTTTTATTTGTAACAATAATATTAACACACAACACCTTGGTAACTACTTCGATTGACATTTTAATTTAGAAAATTTAATCATATGTCACTGTCAAATAATATTTCTTTAATACATTTTGCATTTATTAAGAGATGTTGGATAAAACGTTATACTTCACACGTGGGCAAAGTGGAATTACCCACTCGATAAAATTTTCACACTCGGCCTTCGGCTTCGTGTGCTAAAATTTCTCTCGTGGATAATTCCATACTTTGCCCACTTGTAAAGTAAATAACTATTAATTTCCACTGACTAAACAAATGTCAAATGTTGATATATCATTAATGGAAAAAATTTTACTATTCAATTATTATTTAATCAGTAGTGTTAATTGAAAAATAACATTTATTAATTCACTCTTTTTACGAAACTCACTACAAAAATATTAGGTATATATTGGTGTTCCAAAATCGTGATCAATAGTGGCAGTCATCAATAAATTCATGAGCAGTAGGTGGTGGAAAGTGGCATTACACTTTTATGGCTCTGAAAAGCCAAGTTCAAAGTAGGTAAGTGAAGCAAACAGTAGTTTCGACGGCGACTGAAAATTTAATAGTTTCTAGCACTGAAGTTAACTTCAACATAAATTCCAACTAAACTAAACTAACAACTAAATCACCACATCAAAGATTACAAACTAAATACCATAATTCATCCGCTATGTAATAAGCTCTTAATTAGCGGATATATTACAATGGTAATTTCATAATTTTGGGACCAAATCAGAGAGCGACAACTGCCGGTGATGAATCCACGTTGCGCATGAAAATTTAAACAGACAACTTTCGAACTGCGAAGTGCGGTTTGTTGGAACTAATTATAACTTATGTCTAACAAATGTTCAAATGGAATCAACGCGAAGATCTGACTATATGACTCGGTTATATGCATGGAATTTGGTGTCAATGAAGCCAAGGACTGGAAAATCGGAACCTGCGACACGAGCTGCGTTTTCTGGTGGAGTTTCCCAACATATTCATTTTTACGTAAATAGTTTTTTATGTATCAAGAGTTGTTGGTGCAGTTTTTTGGGCGAGAAAGCAAGCATTCGATACAAAAAATGAAGAATATTACAACCTGCTACCCATGGTAACCAATACTTGAGTGTAAACTGTCACTTACCGTCAACAAAACAATGACATATTTTCGTAGTAGGTTTGGCGAAAACACTATTTGGTTATTAATTATAATAATAATATATTTATTTATTTAGCTTCATGCTAGTTACATCAATATAACAATATATAATATTTTTATTTACAATGACATTTAAGACAGTAACATCACTAAAAATTGATAGAAATATGTAAGAAAAAGTAAAAAGATAATAAAATATAAATATTAGATCCAAAAACAATAGTAGTTATAATACAAGCTGCAACAAACTATAGGTTACTTAACAGAGATATTTTCAATTTAGTTTTGAACACTTTTAAGTTTGAACTGTTCTTAACATCCGAGTTTAAGCTATTAAAATTTACAATATTAGTTCTGTAATATTTAGGAATCATGCTAAAAATCCGGTATTGAGTTTTAAGTAGACGAGCACGTTTTAGGGTTCCTAGAATACGATGTCTGTGTTGTGTGTCTGTCTGTTATCTGTGTGTGTGTGAATCTCTGGATTTGCGATTTCTCAAAAATCATTAAACCGAAAAAGTTTATATATTGTATATTTTTATTCTATTTAAAATTAAATCGAGAATATATAGTGCAATAATTTTGTCCAGCAGTGCAGGTAGAATTTTTTTATATTTCTTAGAATTCGTAAGAAAAGAATGGTAGTTTATTGCATATTTTATATTTAAGCCCTATTGGAAATTTTACACCTTTCTCGTAAGAGGATTAGAAACCTTTTTCGTTAATCCTGGTTTTTGGGCTGCCTTATAAAACTAAACCTTCAGCCTATTGCATTTTAAAGCGAAGGATTTGGGTATTGATTATTATATCCAATATTTCCAACATCATTTCTATTGAATCACCTAACCATTTTTTTTTCCAAGGATAAAATTAAATTAGGATTTAAAGAAGAGATCACTAACATGAAGATTTCATTTAGCCTAAATGTATTAGCTGGTAAATAGCTCCGTGGTAACGTATTGGACTGTGGATCGTGAGATCCTCAGTTCGAATCCCACAGCTGACAGTTACCAATTTAAATTTACCCCTGTGGTTCCTCCTCCACTAACATCTTTGGGGGCTATGACTTGACGGCTAGTAACCGCACTTCATACGCAAAAATATATCACTTACCGAGATCTGCGTAAGCAGAGTGTCCCACCCATAATGGGTAAAAGGCGTGATGATATATTTATTTATTTTGAATCTGATAACAACAAAATATAGAAAAATGTTTCAAATAAAGATTATAGGTAATATTATTCTGCATCTTTTTAATTCCAATGAAATTTATTTATTAAGATATACCCAAAAACCCTGATAGGCCTTCAAATAATCTACCACTTACTGTTGATGAATTGTTCCTAAAATCTGATCAATTCGTAATATAAACATAATACCTCCCTTACATATATGTATGTGTGAGAGGTAAAAATGATAGAATTTAAGATATAAACAATTTTCCTTTGTATGATTTTAACTGGACTAAATGATATGATTATGATTCTGGGCCTTTATGTCTAAAGGATACCTTCTCTTAATATTTGTACAAAGTCTGGTGGGTATTAATTGCGTATATGTATAAAGAAGTTTCCGTGATTTATTGAAGCGTGTCAGAAGAATTTGAAAATGATAAAAAAGTAGAACCCAGCCGAAACGAATTCGCATGTAATAACTTCGGCGACCGCAGCAGCCGTAGCAATTCCTCGTATACGTGAACAAAAATGTGTATTTTCATGCGAGGTTGCGCATATATTACCGAAAGAGAATTCCACGCTATAAGCTCCAAGCTCGTGTACGTTTATCGTCTCTTTCTTCCTCGTTTCCTGCTCTGTTCTCTCCTCTATGAGTGTCTCGCCGAAAGCACGTTCGCTTCTATATTATTAATAAAAATAGTACTGGGAAATTTTTATGGTAACCAAGTGCTTCGACAAATTTTACGAACTGTTATGTTGCTGTTGCAAATGAAACATGATTCTGATTTCTGAGGTGATGCTAAATCTATTTTAAGTATTCTTTAAAGAATGATGATGTTGTTAGAGTTCAACATGGGTTAATATGTGCTTCTGTAAACCCTAAATCCAATAGACCAACACCTCGAAAAAGACACACAGTACGAATCAATTTATACTTTTAGAAACATACGCGTACAATTTGTTTGTATTCCAGAAGATATGTAGTTAGTTAGTGTTATATATAATGGCTTAACACTCCTTTAGGGTAACACTGCTTCTTATGAAGATCGCAATCCTTTTATTGGAGTGGATCAATTCTTGTAGTTAGGTATCTCTACGTCTTTCTATCTTGGCCAGTTTTTCATTTCTGTTGCTTGTTTTAGCCATGGTAATCTGAGTCTGCCTCGTCTTCTTCTTCCTCCTGGTCTCCATTCCACTACTGATACTTTTCTTCTGCTCTCCATATATATCCAAACCATCTGACTCTCTGTTGGTTGATCTTTTTCATTATGTCTTCTCCTTACAACTCTTCTACTTCCTTTAGTCATATTTATATGAGTCATTTTCGTCTCTTTGTTCCTTCTGGTCTTCTTTCTACGTACTGATTTAATTGAATACTTTTCTTCTGCTTTACATATATGTCCAAGTCATCTGCTTTTCTATTGCTTAATATTTTTCACTATGTCTTCTCATTGTTTAACACTTGTTCTACTTCATGGTTCATTCTTTTTCTGTATTCATTTTCTTATATCTTTATTAGTTCTAATATGGTCCTTATTATTTTTCGTTCCATTATTCATAAATCTACTTCATCTTTTTTTGTCATTGTCATAGTCTCAGCAAAGTTATATTGTTATTGGTCTTATTATCATTTGGTAAATTCCCATTGTTTATCTTCAGTTGAAATCATATTTTTAGTAATTTTTTTGTTTGTGCCCTATTTGTTTCCATTATCTTATCTTAGATTTCTGCTTCTTTTTTTGCTTTCATATTCAGCATACAGCCTAAATATTTACCTTCATCTATTCACCTATATTTATTTTTCTGTTTCTAATAGTTTTTCCAATTTATATTTTTGCCTCATTTATTTTTAATCCCAAATATTTCCCTTGTACTATTATTTTCTGTAACATCTGTACATTATCTTTCTGTTTTTTGTGATGGCCAAAATATCATCAGCATATGTTATTATTTGCCCATCTCTCAATGTTTCTTTTCCTATTTTCCTCGTTTAAGAACATTACTACAACAATATTAATTTATTATTCTACAAGGAAGAAGTACAACAAAAGTTTTCTACTTATAATAAATTAGCTATAAGATTCCTTTTCGTTTCAAAAAGCAGACGATTCCCTATTTAAATTCAATTCAAATGAAATGTCACTGGACAAAATATTTTTCCACTGAAAGTCGGATCCTGCAACCAATGGTTATCGGTTTGAACTGTCAGCAGTTTTCAACAAAACCGCGAAAATGATGTCTTTGCATAAAACTTCACAAACGGTTCTGAATACTATCGTTTCCGCATAACTTACATAAAAAAATCAGTCACTGATTAGATTTATCGTAATTGATTTGACCGAAGAAGTAAATAGTAATAAATTAAAAACAAACAGCTAAATTTACGAGTTAACCAAACGAAATTTATGAATAAATAAACAATAATGAGAAACAATATTGAGTGTATGAATGAGTTATGAGTTAGTAAATTTCTATGCGTAATAATATTGAGTAATTAAATTCTATATTCTTGTTGACTGTGTATAATTTATTTTAATTACTTCTTTGTACTTCTATGGCAGAAATCGATTTTGTGTGATGCTGACAATTATTGTATCGCGCGACGAATGAAAAATTATATTTCGTAATTAATAAATTCTAATTTACGTTGCGAAAACATTTTCAGTGTGTACAGAAATTATTATTAAAAAGCTTTTTGACCCTTAACGAAGTTGAAACTTCAAATAAATTAATTAATCAAATTTTAATTAGACTGTCACGACGATGGTGTGATGTGTTTGATATCCGATCCCACGTTAAAATCAATATTACGTTTACATTGTCTTAACGCAGCCAACATTTTATCGTACCTTCATCAATATTCCTCACTGCGATTCATTGTCAAATATTTTTAGTTTTTGTTTAATTTTCCATGTCCGTAATTACTGTTTTCTAATAAATATTCATTTTAATTTGATTTATATATCGTGAAATAAATATAAATTCTGAACATCTTTCGTATTTAAATTTTTGCTTTAAATTAAATAGGTAGTTTAATAGTTTTTGAGTAGTAGTTTAACAGTTTTTGAGTAGTAGTTTAACAGTTTTTGAGAAACCATAACTCCAGAGATACACAGACAGACAGACACATCCACAGACATTGTCGCTAAAGTATTAAAATCGTATTCTAGGGACACTAAAACGTGCTCATCCACTGAAAACTTACTACAGAATTTCTAGCATGATTCCTATATCTCTCTTACAGGATGTGGCGGGATGTAAAAATTACTACTCAATAAAATTTAACGATACTCTACTAAATTATTAAGCTTTCAACCCTGAATCCAAAACTGTCAACAATATTAAAATATTTGGTATAGTTTTGGAGATATGGCTAATCAAATATTTTCAGCAGTAGTTTTTCTAATATTTTTCAGCGCTGCACCACAAAACATTTTGAACTCTTTTATATTTTGAAAATTACTCTAAGTTAAGGGGCATAGAATGCTGTTTTCGAAATTGAAATATCTTTTATAGTTTTGGAGATATGGCTCAACAAAGATTTTAGCAGGAATGAAAAAAAAATTGCTATACATAATCCGATTCTCGATTATAATTTTATAGGTTAATTTTAAGTTGTTCAAACCAAAAATATCGTTTTTAAATATGTTATTTGTACCATGTTAGGCTCTTTAAATTTTAAACATTATGATAATTCCATAAACTCAAATACACCCAAATTATTATTTTTTAAATAATAACTTTAATTTTTTTATTAAGAGTTGGTTCTTATGCTTAACTTATTATGGTAAAACAAAAAACGTTACTTTTAAATTTTTATTATAAAACTTCATGTATCTACATAATATATTAATATATTTATTTCAACAACATTACATTGTAAAAACCTCTATAAATAAACTGTTGTGGGTCGTACAATACCTCTCGCCATAGATTTCTTGTCAAACAATGCAGGAACACTGACCCTTCAAAACATTTCGTTTTAAATTATGACACATGTCAAAATTTGACATTTTTCAAACGTTGGTTTGTTTTTTCTGAGCAGCGATCAGCAGATTTTAATAAAAATGCCAAAATACTACATATTTTTAATGTGTTTTAATTCCTAAATAGTGCTGGTAAGAGAAAAATATTTTAAACAACAATTGTAGGTAATAATATTTGAAACATTATTCTAAAACAAAAATTGTCATTAAAACATAATTTACAGAGATAGGGCTTCAAATAAACTACTACTTCCGGTTGTTGGATTATCACCGAAAACTAATCAGCTCTTCTCAAGGGGATACAATTGATATATACATAATATCAACATTTTTAGTTCAGCAGTTTTTGAGAAACCATAACTCCATAGATCAACACATACAGACATCATCGCGAAATTATTAAAAATTAAAATCGTATTTTAGGAACCCTAAAACGTTCTCATCCCTACCGAATTTTGAGCATGAGACTATACCCCCCCCCCCCCCACAGGATGTGGCGGGAAGTAAAAAGCTATTCGGTAAAATATAAAATACATTTTCTGAAAATATACCAAACTTATTGGTAAACATTTTAAATTGCTTAGTAAATAATCTAAATTAGTTGCTTAATTATTATGAAATTTTCAGAAAATGCATCTTATATGCTCAGCTTCAATAAATTCGATAAATTCTACGGTAGGTACTTTCTTTTGTGGGACATAAAGCTATCACGTTTGTATAAATGACGAAGGACTATAAAATAACTCCTTGTCTATTCATCTCCCGATATTTTGTGATTAAAGCAATCCTTGCGTAATATAATTCGCTCCTGGATTACGAGCTTACTGCGGCTAAATCCCGAATCGTTCAAATCCAAATTCAAATTCTCGATACACCCTCCATAGGCTTATTTACATGGAAGCAGCGTATAGTTCTTGGTACACGGTAACAGATGCACGGAATATTGAACAAGATAGCGGGTCGTTATTGAAGTCATAACTATTTAGTCGCAGTTGCTTCGCCTTCCAGCCACTGCCGAACAAATAAACCGACTTCATGGCCTGATAACAACCCTTTATTGTTCTCGAGACTCGCATACATGTCGGGAAAATTGAAAAATATATTGAATTGAGCTTTTAGTGAGGTTACTTGTGTTTGTTGTTGCTTTAAAGTGAATTTTTTGCTTCCAAATTGGGTGAACGTATATTTTATTCATTCGGATGGGATGGGACATGTCAAAATGTCTGTTAGTTTCAGTGTTCCCAACATCGATTTACTGTAAAAAAACTGTTTTGTGATTGCAAAATGTACACCATTGTTTATTGAACTTGTACATTTTCATATAACTAATGTTTGTTTGAAAGGTAAATCAAGAGATAAGTGTTATGATCGAGTCAAAATTTGAGACAGAACTTAACGTTTCGCTAACCATCAGGAGGAAAGGATTCTTAAAGTGTTAGAGTTGAATTGAATAAAATTGAATATAATATCAAAATTATAAAAGACTTTTGGATTTATTTCTGTAATATATTTTACATTACTAGCAATGTAAAATATATTTTACTGCTGAATGGAGAAAATGATCGGAGGAACTGTCACCTCCTTGAAGCAGTAAAAACAGTTACCTTGCATGTATTGTGCAACATTTTACTTGTTACTTATTTGTAAATCAAAATAAAAATTATAACTAAATCCTGTCAGTTACATACAACTGTCCTGTCAAAAATTATTTGAAATGATTTCTTATAAGCCTTGGAAATATTACTTTGGCAACGTGCATCGCTACTGACTTGTGACTTGTAATAGTGTATTATGTATCTAGTAGGATAAGTGATTTATTTCCGGGCGATGGTGATAACACCAGGAGTCCTGGAAGTTAACTTTTCCTACGTGATACAAATATGTTTCGATTGGTTTATATTCAATAATTAGTTATTTTATATTTTATTTATAAACTTCAGGCAACCAACAAGACAAAAATATTGCGTTGTTTTGATAAAAATATCTGAGCATAGAGCATCCATGGTTTGTTTATTTATTTTCACAAGCTAATTTATTTGAAAAGCTAAATTGTACGGGAATACTTTGCCAGTGCCCGGAAAAGATATTTAGTACGTGTTAACCAACTGTTAGTCTTACATTGCCCAAGTAAGATGTTCGTTTTTAGATATTGTTTTGTTTATGTCTCTCAGCACTGACGAAGGATTAATAAAATCCGAAAGGTTTGCTCAGAAAAGATGTTTTAAAATACCTTTACAACCCTAACTTATCCAACTCCCGTTGAACCATTGATGTTTATAACTGTCACAAGATACGACCATCAACCTTTGGGGCCTATTCTGTAACTTATCTGTTAATTTTTAACAGCCTGTTAGAAAATTAACCAATAATAACAGACGGCACTGAATAAAAATTGAAAATTTCATTTGACACATATTTTTATTGGCTAAAATTTTTAAGAGGCCGTAAAAAATTAACAGACAAGTTACAGAATAGGCCCCTCTGTTATATCTTTACAAATATACTTATAACACCATTTCATCTCAGATATTCAACATTTCACTAACAATCTCCTCTTCTTCTTGCTTTACAGTTGCCGGACGGGGTCCAACTTACTCTTCTGGAGCTGCGTGAGATGGCCTGCCGGCAGCAGCACCAGATCGAGTCGCAGCATCAGCTGCTGGCGGCCAAAGAGCAGCGTCTGCGCTACCTCAAGGAGCAAGAAGCGAGCCACCAGCTCATCGCCGCCGAGAATGAACGGCTGCGAAGGCTACGCGAGCGGGTCGACGCCCAGGAACTCAAGCTCCGGAAGCTCCGGGCGCTCCGGGGGCAGGTGGACCAGAACAAGCAGACCAATGTTTCACTGAGTAAGTGTTTAAGATTCAATAAATGATAACGATTTAAAAAGATAATAATTATTGAATTAAAAATATTTTGAACAAGTTTGCTGCGCTGCGTTGTTCTATCGGACGTCGTCAAGGCTATGTACTACCGGCCTAGGCCGTAAAATCGTACCTATCGAACTTGTTACTACAAAGTAAAAACTTTGATTTGCGATTTGTTAAATTTGCGGTTAAGTATTTTTAGTTAATATTGATATAGTATATTGTACAACGAGCATGGAATGGTACTCATTTCCTATGAGTATGAAAGTTTGTAGCATGAACCGAAGGCGAATGCTGTAAATCACGAGTATGAAATGGACATTCCATGCGAGTTGTACACTATACTTTTTCTACGACCACGATAATATTTCAAAATTAATTTAATTTTAATAATAAATTTGTCCCGCTTGCACCATTCCAATATTTGACAATTCTAAATAAGTATCCTAGCAATGGCACCTGTACTTAAATGAACTGATCTGTTTTGAAATACTCACAAAACAAATTCATTTCGCACGATGCTTGTAATGTACCTCATATCCCTAACAACAACAAACATACAATGAGCAGATTTCTCAGTGGTCATAGAATAAATATATTGTGTATAAAATGACAATTTATTAAATGAAAATTTTGTTAATTCTGATTTTTTAACTAGAAAAATTATTATTTTTATTTATTTTGCTGGATTTATAAAATTTAACAAATAGGCTCGTCAATAATAACAATTAAATTTACCTAACTTATCAATTTGAAATTGTTAAAGAAAGTTTATATCCTTCGTAACTACTTGATTTGTTATAATAATTATGATTTATGGTTCTGCTTCAATATAATTACTAAAATATTTAGTCAAAAGCACATAAAAATAAATGTTAATAATTACTATATTCACAAATATATTTAGTTTGGAAATACACGGAAATAATTGGTTAATTGCTAACAAATTTGAAACTTGTTAAATTAACAGAAATTAATGGTGGAGCGTGTGGAACTAAAAATTTTGTTATATTTTGTCAATTGTGTGTAAGAAAGTAAATAGTTGTTTACAGTTCAGTATACAGAAAATGTTTTATTTATGAAAAAATAAATTTCGTTTATTTTATGAACAGACCTAGCAAAAGATCAAAGGCTGAAATTACCAGCGAATGAAATAAAATTGTAGTAAGACGCCGGGTGTATTCAACTTTCACTGATCGCGAGCATCGGCAACGGCAGCTTAGGGTTCAAATCCCATCAGCCAGCAGAATCGCCAACTATCTCATTGGAAAACATCGATTCATACGAATTTCAACACAGATCAAAAGCTTTGCGCTACCACTCGCATCAAAATGGAACAGTATCAGATGAATTAAACTTTTTCTGCTGCTTGCTACCCGTGTTTTCCTTCAGTTCCACACATTACTTTTTTTAGAACCAGAACGATTTTTCCGTAGCAAAAAGTAGAAAAAACATTCCATTCATTCGCGATTCCTTTATGGTAAAAATTAATAGTTAGAGAAAAATGATTTTCCACATGGCTTGGCCTCCACTCCATTTTTGTTTTAAACTTTTGTCAAAAATAATTAATGTTAATTTCTTTTTCTACTTCTGCATAAATATATCCCTACTATTTCAATTTTTTCGATGAATTATAGTACCCATAATTTACTCTTCTTGACCAATCACAGAGCCAGAAATCAATTCCCGGTTATTTTAAAAACGTGATGTGGATCACCAAGAAATGGCCATCTGACAGTTTACATATAGTCAGCTGTCATTGTGTATTTTTATGTTGTCGTTTTTCTACGTGTGTTTTCAACAACTTTAGATCATTTTCAAAAATGATTTCCGAATTTACAGGATTAGAAAAAGTATAGTATTCGGGATTCACGAAGTTGAAGTTCATCCGAGTATAATAATATACTATTATAATTTCTTATCAATTTCTAGACGGACTATACAACAAAGACAAATAGTCCAATAATTGGCTGTTTCTCTTTTCCATGTCAGTTGGTGATCCAGTGTTATTACATTTCAATGGAACATGTTTTTTAAAATACTGTATCTGCAACCTTATTGAATATATTTTCCAAATATTTATGTGTTTGTCTACAGGACTAGAGCTAAATTAATTTAAATAAAAATATTTAGGAGAAAAAATTTTACTTTAACCTACTGCGCCCTCTGCAGGTTTCTAATGAATACGAAAAGTTTTGTTTTTGTGTCAAAGCAAGCAATTTGCCACGGCGAAGTTATAATTAAAAATGAAATTACTTCTGAAATGAATTAGCAATCTGGTTCGATAGAAACACAGTTAAAGCTAATTGAAACGGCGTTAAGAATAACATACACGTCATTTGACGTCACAGAGTTACTCAAAGGTTTCCGGCTGCCAAATAATGTGATCTCGTTAACCTGAGTGACGCACTCATACTCTCATTTCTTTTATCTATAATTGCTCAAGTACGTTATACTGAAACTGATTCAAGAAGTTCTTGAACTACTTGGAAACAAATGTTTTGCTTTAAAGTTCAACTAATTTTATGCATACATCCACGACCAAACTATAAATTTAACACTTTTTTTCAACTAAATGAATCAACATCTAATACGATTTTAGAATTACTATTTCTTCTATAAATGAATTTGTTCTCCTCCTACTTCATTTGTTTGTTCCCAAAAATAAACAATAGAAAATTACAATCCCTAAATCAAATAAGTCTGTTCAAAACAAAAGGAACCCAGACATGCAATTAAGCACCGAGTTAATGAAATTGCAACAGAATCTTAGGGCGAGACAAACCCAAGTTGCCAAGAACCCAGTTCCATGAATAAGGGATGAAAGATGAAATCCAGCAGCGTGATTTATTATCTGGTAAGCTGTGGATAAAATTTTCACTTCCTCGGATTTCAACTGTCCGGCTGGGCCATCTGGGATGATATTGCCGGAGAATTGTCATATCAGCGTTGGCTCAGGTTTATGCTTACGATAAAATGCAACGAAATGCAATGATGTCGGATTTAGAATTTGAAATGGATGAAGTTATGCTTCGGTGCTTTAGTTCAAACGCTTTTTAAATCGTCTAATGTTGGTTGTATAGTTTTATTTTGTACGCCAAACGAATATAAAATGTAATATTCATATTATTTTTTCAGTTTTTATACGTTGCATCTGCAAGACTATCATCGCTTGCACAATTTTGTGCTATCCAATTTTTTATTAAAGATACTATACATTCAGTTTTATACACATACCGGGTGTAAAATTGAAATGTAAAATATAGGTATTCCAATACTATTTTTTTGATATTGCTGTAAATCAGTGTTTATTTGGAAAATTGTAACACGGCCTTGAAAAATTGAACAAAAACGAAATATGTTTGATATTTCATAAAACAGTTTGAGGGTTATTTATTCACCTATTTAACAAAAAGACATGGAAAGAAATAAATTCTCAAATTCGCCATTATATCATTACAATCTTCTACGAAATTTTTACAGAAAATAATAAAACAATAAATCTAAATCTGTTTTCTGTAATGTCAAATATTTTTCGATTTTGTTTAATTTTTCCATGACCGTATTATAATTTTTCAGCAATAATGAGAGAGAGAGAGAGTGAGAATAAATTGAAAATAATTTGACAGATCTTTGTACGGGCTTTCGTGCCTATTGTCAAATGGCAACAAGTTTGAGAAAGATACTGGAGAATTATTTTCTAATTTATCAAACTCTCGAGTTATATTTATTTAGATTATTTTATGATTTCTTCATCAGGCACAACACTAAACTTATATTTTTTGCTCATTTTTACTTGTCTTGAGGATAACAATCTGACAACAGACATTTGTCGGGAATAATCACTAGAGCTTTATTCTTAGTATAATAATGACATGATTGGTTAAAACACTGACAAGTGATTAAAATGAAGCATTTCATTGGTTTTTAGAAACGTCAAAAAATAATCTTATAAATATTAAATTTAATTTCAATGATATTTCGTGAAATACTAACATTTAGGTAACCAAATTGCATGCATCTTTAAATTCTGAACAACTTTTGTATTTGCACTTTTACCGTTTAGTGAAAAGGTAAAAATTTACAGCAATATTTAAAAAATAGAATTGAAATCCCTATATTCCACATTTCAATTCTTCACCCGGTATGTAAAATGAAAATATACAAATTGTAAACAAAAATACAATAAGCAATCCATATTTTGTCACATATAGTGTCATGGATATGTAACGGGCATTATTCTAAATTTTGCCACTGTAATACGTAGGTACGTGATTGGTCAAAAGTAATTAAATTGAACCAGATGATTGGCTTATTTTATATATGAGAAATAGTCGTTAATAATTTGATTTTTAAAAGTTGAAAAGCAGAAATGATTGAGCAAGTTATGAAAACTGATTGGTGTAACACCATGAAATATAATCTTCCGCGTCAGTTATTCATAAAAAAGATTTAGCATAACGCCGGAAGGGCTGTCTGCATCTCCGTGGCTAAAACGAAAAACTTTTTATCTTTTGACAGGATAGAATATTCCAGTCACCTTTATATGCCGTTGTTTCGCGCTGCCGTCTACTTAGATCAAAAACTCGTTTACTTTGCGACGATTTCAGCGCCGATTCTTTTCGGCTCGTTTTAATTTAATAAAAGTAAATGGCTTTCAAAGCATTTAAAATCTTTTTTCCATTTACATAAATTGAATGGCCCATGAAGGAAAAGATGTGATCGCGTTGGAGGCATTAATACCTTCAATTCATTCTTTTTAATTAGATCATCCCTTTTTACCATCTTTCATTATTATTTTCCCTTATAAAAAGTCTAATGTTACCAACACATAACCTCCCACTTAAACAACTTTTAATTCAGTACATAATAAAGAAAAACGTTTCAAATAAAAATAGTGGCTATTATTTACATCTTTTTCATTAAATGAAATTGAACTCTCTTAATCACTGAGATACTAGAGGATGCCAGGGTATTGGGTGCTCCGGACACATTTGCTCGAAACAAGAATGTATCTAAAGATGCTCGATTGAGTGTTTATAATGCTGTGTTATTGGCTACATTGATGTATGGTTCTGAATGTTGAGTGAGGATGAATAAACATGTGTTAGTTGTTAGTTGATGTATGGTTCTGAAACACCAACTACGTATAACTGCTGTGGAACTGTGGAAATGAGGTATTTGAGAGGAGAGTGATCGTGTCCGGAATATGTTGGTGTACGGTAAGTGTGAGATTGAGAAGAATGTTGTTAAGAAAGTGGAAGTGAGTCAGTTGAGGTGGTTTGGCCATCCCGAAAGGTTGGTGAAACTAATATGTGCGGGAGAGATTGAGGGTGAACGATTGAGTGAACGTCCGAGGAATAAGTGGTAAAATGTTTGGAGGAGATTGATTGTTGGTTGACTGTATTTCTGGGTTCGTGCTACCTGACTGAAAGTGATATGAATGTATGAAAAAGCTTTATTCAGTTAATGTTGCAGCAAAAATTACTAAGTTAAATAAGACTGAAAACTCCAAAGAAGAACAAATTTTAATCAGTTTACCCCCTTAAGTACTTCGATAAACAACGGCGTAGATCCAATGTCATTTGTTTGGTAAATATTTGAGCGTCGCCAAACATTGATGCTCTTTCTCTTTTATTGGGTTTAGAGCATGACTGCACATTTTTAAGCGTAGAGCCACCACATTTTCCGTGTCACTGGGTTGTAGATTCGTAGATATATTTTTATTTCACACTCGGATGCTTCTTTACTACTTTACCGCCCCTGCCTCAGTCGTTAAATTGTCGTTAGTGAGCGATCATAAATGATTTGTCAATTAGAAGCTCGCGTCGTCGTGGAGTTATAACTTAACGAATTCATGGACTCATTAACGATCAATTACTCTGATAACGTGTTTGATTAAATCAGTGGATACTAACTTGCTACATAGTTCACTCCCTTGATATTAGTCCTTTGTATATTATTGTTTCACAAATATTAACTGCATTAAATTAATTATTTTATGTTCAATAAAACGCAACATTTGTGTGTTGTCCTAAAAAGCATATATAAGCAAATGAGTGTTTTTAATTGTGTGCCTACATTGATGTATGGTTCTGAAAGATGGGTGTGGATGAAGAAGCATGAACAACGTATAATTGCTGTGGAAATGAGTTATTTGCGAGGAGAATGAGATTGAGAACAATGGCTGATACTACATGCTCTGTTTTTGGGTGTACTAAGAAAATTGTTTTGGATTTGTCCAACTAAAAACATTTTACAGAAATATGCTTCAAATAAAAGATTCAGAAAAACTTATCATCTATAACTTTTACTTGAAGAATGTTTGTCTAAAATAACATTTAAATATTGACAGAACTAAAACATCTCATAATATACTCATAAATAGTATGAAATGAAATTAGTGCACCTACCATGCTGGCCACATCTTTATAAATCACATTGTATCACGACCTACCTTGAACTGTCAACTAAATCTGAATTTCAGCTAATACGCTAGAATATGCAATAAAAAATTCAAACCTTTATAGGGGGAGGGGGTCGATATCGCGTAGATGTGTTGGTAGATCTGTTTATGAAAATTAATTACTAAAAAATTACGTGAGACAGTGAACGGTTTTTTTTTAAATTTGGTATTGTTCATGCAACTAGAAGGGAAAATTAATATAAAAAAAATTGCGTGGGACGGTAGGCGATTTTCCAAAAATTGGGTTTTGTTCATGCATTTAAAGTGAAAAAAATTTTGCGTGGGACGGTGGACGATTTTCCGAAATTTTGGTTTTGTTCATGCATTTAAAGTGAAAAAAAATTTTGCGTGGGACGGTGGACGATTTTCAGAAAAATTAGTTTTGTTCATGCATTTAAGTGAAAAAAAAATTTTGCATAGGACGGTGGACAATTTTTCGAAATTTTGGTTTTGTTTATGAATTTACAAAAAAATTTAATTTAAAAAATGATTGCGTGAGGCGCAAAGTTAATTCCGAAAAATATTATTTGATTCATGCATATTTGAAATGAAACACAAATCCCAATACCCCCCAGAATGTTTTTCTTTTTTTTTTTGTTATCGAATATTGGACCCGATCTGTTTTTTTTATCGGTCCATCGTCGACATAACAACTGTCCAGTACAATAATTTTTACAAACAAATAGTACAAGAAATATATGATAATATAATACATTTTATTGTGTAAATTTTCTTCTTCGTTCTGGCTGCATGTTCGAGGGCCAAATTCTACTCCTGGTGGTGGATGCGGATCACAGGAAATTCTTAAGCACTGTATGTGACGGCTGGTTGTGTTTCGAAAATGGGGCAAAATGAATATAAAATAAATTTAACGAATATATAAAATTAATAAGAAAATTACAATTACTGAAGAAGTAGCAAAGTCTTAGAAAAATGTTAAGTAAGTTACTGAATGCAGATAGCATTTGAAGCAATGAAATGAACGTTGTTCCTCTCATATCCCTTGATGGTCACTCCTCCAGGTGCAAACCTCCACGACCTCCTGACAACCATCATCTTCTCTGGATGAACACTGTCTGAGAGCTTCGTGAACTTGAAATCTGAAACATTTTTGTGGCATCAGTCACACTTCAGACATTCAAGCATTTTTCAATAAATAGCAAAATTATAACGTTTAAATAATTGTATTGTTTGAAATATATACTGAATTTATATTGTGTTTGAACAATGCTTCAAATAAAATGTGCAGTGTTATTACATTTTGAATATTTAGGGTTATTTTTGTAATTATACTAATTGTTAACAGAAAGTCGTTCAATATTTATATATTCGCTTGACTTATAACTAATATGTGTATATTTCGAAACGGAGGGGAAGCTACTTATATCTAACTTAACTTAAAAAGCGACTATATAAATAATAGTTGAAATATTGACATTTTAGAATAGAGAAAATTTACTTGAAACATTTATCGTTAAAATAATTTGAGAATATTTTACAACAGTGAAATGACCCAAATCTTTCTCAACCACCAGTATGTAGTAAAATATCGCGGTATAACATAATTACTGAATGCTCAAAGCAATAATTGTCAAGTGAAATGTGTACTTCCCTTGAACGTTATTTCTGTCGTCTTCCTCGATGGTCACTTCTCCAGGTGCAGACCTCCACGACCTCCTAACAACCACCATCTTCTTTGGATGAAACTATCTGGGAGCTTCATGAACTCTACCTAAATCTGAAACACTTTTGTGGCATCAGTCACACTCTCACACTGTCCAGTTGCTCATCAGACATTCAGACTTTTTTTAATAATCAACGAAATTATGTTTAAATAATTGTAACTTTATATTAACAATGACAGTCAGCATGAACGTTGAATAATTGACGCTAATTATATTCATCCAGTGGTAAAATTTTGAGCAATGCTTCAAATAAAATGAGAAGTGTGATTTTGAATATTTCCGGCTATTTTTATTGTTAAATTAATTATTATAAATGGTCGTTCAACATTTATATAACCGCTTGACTTAAAACTAATGTGTATATTTCGGAACGGAGGGTAGCTACTTATATCTAACTTAACTTAATAAGCGACTATATAAATAATAATTGCATTAATGATATTTTAGAGTGAAGAAAATTTACCTGAAGCATTTGTTGTTAAAATAATTTGAGAATATTTTACAACAGTAAAATGACCCGTCTTTCTTAACCGCCAGTATGTTGTAAAATATCGTGGCATAATTATTGAATGCACGAGTAGTTCAATCATTCAAAATTAAAGTATAATTGTAAGTTTTTATGGCATTCATTACAATCATTTAATCGTTATAATTGAAAGAGGCAAATAAATAAAAAGAAACTTATCTTTTTGTTATGTCTTCATTGCGTATTGACAATACGAGAGCCCAAACATAGGTAATTCTGCAACAATTGTCTTGATCATTGAATTCTGAAATGCAAGAAAATACATACTAATTGATTTTCGTCAACATTCATGAACTTATATACTACACATATTTATCTCTCAGTGATATTATTTTTATAAATAAACAATATTGTTCTTATCAATAACTATTACAGTAGTAATAATAATGAAATAAACTGCTTACATTTGAAGTGGTGTTAAATGTTTTCCAAGCAAAAATAAAGTTTTTGATTTCAGCAACAATCTTACACTAAAACGACCACGAAAAAATACCGAATCGAATTATGTTTTAAATATGTAATCGATAATATTTTGGGTGAGAAATCAATTTTTCTAAGCACACGAACACTTCACACTCACTGACAGAAACAATCGAACAAGCGGCACGAAGCGCAGTACCAACTTAATTTTTTCCAGAAAATTGTATTTATTTCATACGATGTTTTTAATAATTTATAATTTGCGTAAGATGTTTGCCGAACTGAAACCAAGAAAATATTTTTAGCTAGTTCTTTGTATTTATCTGAATAATTAAAAAAAAAATGCGTGTGACGTTGGCCAAAAACTACATATATTTTATTAATTGATTTGATATATCAAATAAATAGGATGAAATGAAATTAGTGCACCTACCTTGCTGGCCATATCTTTATCACATTGTATCACGACCTATCATACTTCACTCACAATTCTGTATTTCAGCTAATTCGCTAGAATATGCAATAAAAGATTTTAGGGGGAGGGGTCTATTATGTAGATAGAAATTAATTTTCAAAAAAAAATTTGCGTGGGACGGTGGGCGATTTTTAGAAAGTTTAGTTTTGTTCATGAATTTAAGTGAAAATTAATTTTCAAAAAAAAATTTGCGTGAGACGGTGGACCATTTTTCAAAATTTGATTTTGTTTATGAATTTACGAGAAAAATTGAATTTAAAAAATGTTTGCGCCAATTGCAAAGTTAATTCCGAAAAAGTAATACTTGATTCATGCATATTTAAAATAAAACACAAATCCCAACACCCCCATCATATTTTTCTTTTTTTTTTGTAAGTATTATCGAATATTGGAGCCGATTTGTTCTTTGTATCGCTCCATCAACATAAGAAACTGACCAATACAACAATTTTTACAAACAAATATTACAATAAACAAGATAATATAATACATTTTATTATGTAAAGTTTCTTCTTCGCTCTAGCTGCTAAAGGTCCAAATTCAACTCTTGGTGGTGGCCGCGGAACACTGGGATTTCTTACGCTGTGTGTGTGACGGCTGGTTGTGTTTCTAGCTGAAAAACGTGAGATCAAACTGATCAGAATGTTTCATAAGTTTTAAGTAATTAAATCTAGGTGTTATTGTTACATAAATATTATTGGAGCATAGTTACTGGATGCAGAAAGCAATTATCATGTGAAATGTCTACTACCCTTGAACTTTATTTCTGTCGTCTCGAAAGTCACTTCTCCAGGTGCAAAACTCCACGACCTCCTAACAACCAACTTCATCTCTGGATGAAACTGTTGGAGAGTTTCCTGAACTCCAAATCTGAAACATTTATCTGGCATCAGTCACACTGTCCAGTTGCTCTTCAGACATTCAAGCTTTTTTAAGTAATCAACAAAATTATAACGTTTAAAAAATTGTAGTTATACTCACAATAACAGTCAAGATAAACGGTGTTTAATTGGAACAAATTATATTTATCTAATAGTAAAATGTTTTGAGCAATGCTTCAAATCAAATAAGAAGTGTGATTTTTTGAATATTGCTAGCTATATTGTTAAATTAATTGTTATAAATCGTCGTTCAACATTTTATATAATCGCTTGTCTTAAAACTAATATGTGTTTATTTCGGAACGGAGGGAAAGCTACTTATATCTAACTTAACTTAAAAAGCGACTATATAAATAATAGTTGAATTATTGACATTTTAGAATAGAGAAAATTTACTTGAAGCATTTAGCGTTAAAATAATTTGATAATATTTTACAACAGTGAAATGACCCAAATCTTTCTCAACCGCCAGTATGTAGTAAAATATTGTGGTATAACATAATTGCTGGTTGCCCAAAGCAATAATTGTCAAGTGAAATGTGTACTTCCCTTGAACGTTGTTTCTGTCGACTTCCTCGATGGCCACTTCTCCAGATGCAGAGCTCCATGACCTCCTAACAACCATCATCTTCTCTGAAAGAAACTGTCTGAGAGCTTCGTGACCTCTAAATCTGAAACATTTTTGTGGCATCAATCACACTGTCCAGTTGCTTTTCAGACTTTCAAGCATTTTTCAATAGGCAACAATATTATAACGTTTAAGGTTTAAATAATTAAATTAAACGTATGTTACAATTATTATACCAATGCTTCAAATGAAATGAGCAGCGTTATTCCAGTTTGAATATTTCTGGCTATTTTTGTTGTTAAACTAATATTTAAAAACATCGTTCAACATTTATATACTCGCTTAACTTAAAACTAAAATGTGTATATTTCGAACGGAGGGGTAGCTAATTATAACTAACTTAACCTAAATAGCGACTATATAAATAATAATCCAATTACTAACATTGTAAAATAGAGAAAATTTACTTGAAGCATTTATTTTTAAAATAATTTAGGAGTATTTGACAACATAAAAATGACATTTATTACAATCATTTAATCGTTATAATTTGAAATAGGTAAATAAATAAAAATAAACTTATCTTATGTCATGTCTTCGTTACATCTGGAAAACACGAAAGTCCAAGCATTTTCTGCGGCGTTGTTCTGGAATTTCCATAGGCTTGTAATCCTGGAATGCATCAAAATATATAATATCAATATTAATTTTCATCAATATATATGAACACATAGCCACTACATACATATGCATACTACACATGTTGAATCATAATTCCGCCAATCAAATATTACAATAATATCATTACATTTAAAAATCTTTAATTCTTTTTTAAAACTTCTTATTTCATTGATATAATATTTAGAAATAAAAATAATTGCTCTTATTGATAACTTTTATATATGCTTACATTTGAAGCGGTGTTGAATGTGTTTCACTGAACAAAAATAAATTTTTGATTTCAGCAAAATTTATACACTAAAACGGCCACGAAAAAATACTGAATCGATTGATATAAGTTTTAAATATGTAATTTAAAATATTTTCGGTGAAAAATCGATTTTTCTACGCACACAAACACTTATTGTTGCCAAGCTCACTGACAGAAACAATTGAACAAATTGGCGCGAATTGCAATACCAACTCAAAATTGTTCTGCACTCTTCGTAATCTAAACTAACAAAATTAGTAATTACCATCCAGTTTAGTTATTTATTTGTAATTTAAAATGAAGCAAAATTTCTTTCCTGAGTGAAAATTTGCATAGCCCTCGCATTATGTAAATTCAAAGAAGGATTTTCTAAATTCAATTAATTTTTTACTGCAACGGCACGTATTTGCATTGTATGTGCTTTTGAATAATTCCTCAAACCAAATAACCATACCTGTTGTTATATGAGATACCTGCATTACGTGTCTTTGTATCTTTTCTTTATACCTCTTTGGTTTGACCATACAATTCATACTTCAAAGCGATAATAAATGTTGAATTTCCAGAGAAGAAACAGCCTTTCAGACAGGCGAACGAATTCCCCGAAGAAATTATATTTTTGCTATAAAAATAAATTGCCCGTCTGTAAGATTCCACAATTATTAACCAGAACTCTTAAATTCTACAATTTTTCCGTTGAGTTGAATTTTAAACAGATGCGAACATAATATTGCAGCTGTTCTGTACGAAACATTACTCATAAAACTTTTATGTTTATTGTAGTTTTATGAAATGAATTCCTAATATATTTGAATATTCTCGTTGAATTTATTTTATTATATGTTTTTTTCTTCAGCAAGTGACCTGGACTCTATCCGCGCCCTCTTCAACGAGAAGGAAAAGGAACTCTCTCTGGCGGTAGCTAAAGTGGACGAATTGACGCGCCAGCTGGAAGAAATCCGTCGCGGGATTCCAACCCGAGACCAGGCGCCGTCGGCTGCTGCCCTGGAGTTGGACAAACTCCGCCGGGAGTTGATGGTGAGTGTCGCGACGTCTGAAATATATTAAACTGTAGGTGGTAAAGAAACAACAGCGAAGAAATAGGTAATGACTCGAGGAACAGTAGGAGGTTAACGAGTATTTAGAAAAGATTGGAAGAATTTACTGAATTAGTTCGATGGTTAATGTGATGAATGAAGTTGAATTTGAGTGTGGAGTTTCCGGATTCTGTAAGATTATAATATAAGCAGCTAATCCTAAACTTTCCAAATTTAAAAATAAATACGTAGTCAACCTAACCTCTATTTTCATCCGAAGAGTTACATTTTATAGTTATTCAATTCATTATTCCGCTCACCTTGATAAAGGTGAGAAAATCGCATCGAAACTTCATGATTAATGGAGAATATTTCATTAGCTATCAAAAAACGATTCGCTATAGTCACAATTAGCAAGTTGCTACAGTAGCAACTTTATTATCAGTTAAGGTAAAACTTTTTTCATATAGCATAAATCGAATTTAAATTAATATTTGTATTCACAATCACTTAGTAATATGTCACTTTCAGGCTTTTAACTGGTCAAAAAGTTGCCATTTTCCATCCTGTGAAACCAGGTGCATATTTCATTAGGTGCTAACTGATTGTGAATTTTCAGTTGCTGTACAATGTTCTAAAATTATTTTATAAGAGAATGCTTCGAATAGAAGTTACAGAAAAATATGTTGTCTACCACTTTTATTTGAAGTATTGAAAATAACTCTAGAACAGTGTACAGCGCTGAAACCGAAGCTAAACCACTTCTCTTAAAACATAAAAAACAGAGCTCTTGATTGAACTATTGAACCATTGAGTTTAATTAAATATGTTTACAGTACAATATACGAAAAGTCTGTCATATTTAACATAAATTTTATTGCAGTACCGGAACAAACTAAACGAGCAACAAAAAGTACGACTATGCCAGCAACGCGAAGCCCTAACCGCTCGCCAGGAGGAGATGAACAGCATCGACAAGCGAATCTCTGAGCTCCAAGATCGTCTCCATCGAAAACGCGTCCTCAACCAGCAGCTTGCGAACCAAATAAGCGCCGCGTCCCACAAAGCTTCGCAACTGCCGCCAATCTCCAGGTAACCTATTTATTCCTCATTTCTTGTCTGAAATTCATGGTTGTGCATCTTGAAAGGATTAAGTTATTCGCTGAATTTTAAGGGTTGTTACCTGAGAAGAGGTGGTTTGTTGGTTTATAAGGATGGTAGTTGAAGATGAGGGGATAGTTCATCATTGAATGTTAAAGTGATCAGTTCTAGTGGTTTTATTTAAGATTATTAAAGAATAAGTTGCAGACATGGTGCGTTTAAAGAAGATTGTTCGATTGATTTTTAACAAATTTATACAAAAGTAAGTGTTTTCTAAACATACGGTTTTATTTAACTGTGTTAGTTTTTCAATTTAATTTTAATTAAAAAGTTTGATTGTGTAGTACTGAATCGTTCATTTTCTATTTAGTTCAGTAACTATTTTAATGTATATTTAATGAATTGTTAATATACTGGCAGATTACTAGATTTATTTAATGTTTCATAAAAGTTTAGATAAATATCAAAATGAGTAGAATACATTGTGCCTTTTTTAAAAGCTGCATTATAATAATAATATTATTCCGTTGCTGGAATGACCTTCTAACAGCCTCAATTTGTTTCCAATCAAAACTTATAGAACTGAAAAAAAATATTCGAAGTTATCTTGCAAAAACTATCTAAGAAATGGGACACAGACAACAGGAAAATTGAGATTCTTTCTTCAGAAAAGACTGTCATATAAATATGGATACTAAGCAGTTTCAAAATGTAAAGGTGGAGTTGCAAAGTGGTAAAGTAGATATTATATAAATCAAATTTTTGTAATACAGCAGAAATAAGTTTGTCAGTATAGTTTATTATCTAAATTTCATTTACTGATTTATAAATCACGTAACGCGTAAAAGTATTAACAATTAAACAATAATTTAGACGATTATAAAAATGATTATATACACATTTGTCAGATGTTATTGTTACTTGTATAGATTTTTGGAATCTGTAGAAGGATTTGATCTAAGACGTTCATAAAATTAGTAAACATTTACAAACATTTCTTAACCTATAACTAGAATTGTACCGAGTAATCATTCGAATTTTTTCTACCTTCGTAAACATCTTTCAAGTATTAAGATAAGTTCATTTGACATTGATATAGATAAATACTTTGGGTTGTCCAGGAAGTAAAGAACGATGTGGCATAGCATAACTAAATCAAAATTAAAGACATCAACAAAAAATTTTATTTACAAAGTTATAGTTCATTGCTCTATTTTTCAATGTAATCGGCATTGCTGTCCAGGTATTTTTTTAACGTGGTGCCAGATTTTCAATGCCTATGTTATACTCTTCTACCGCCAAAAATCTAAGCCAGGATGTCGCTGCTTCTTTGAGGTCTGCATCGTTTGCGAACTGTTTTCCACCCAAAAATTACATTAAAAATTGTACTGTAACTTTTTAAATAAAGTTTTCTGTTGGCTTCTTTCATTTTTATTTAGTTACGTCTAATCTTTTTTTTACTATCTAGACGACCTTCTATTTTAAATTAATTGTAGAATGTAGTAAATAAAAAAATAAAATGCATTATATTTGTCTTTTAATTAAAAAAAAAATATTAATACGAAAAATATTAAATGGGGAACTCATGTGAATTTGATACTAGTTCAAAACTCCATAATGTTTGGTATTATTTTGTTACCCATATATGTTGTTATAATATGATTGTTGTTTTTACTGTTCATTATTTTAATTAATGAATATTAAAACATTATTTTTCCTTTTAGATGTTCAGCAATGGGGGGCCCACCGCAACACAACGGTCTCCCAAAGCAGCCCTCCCGAGGCAACATCGCAGCCGTGGAACCATTCAAACACATCCCCAACGCTCCGCTGGCAGAGCCTCCTCATAAACCTGACCCTCCCGCCGCCCACAAACCCGCGTACCCCTCTCATCCAACTCACCCGCCGCCTTCCGACTCCGACAAGCCCGCGGGTGCGCCGCCACCCGAGTTCGGCCCCAGCAAAGCTGACCCCAAGTACCAGACGCTGCCCTACAACACAAAGTTCACCGTGAACGTTGTCGGGAAGCTCGCCAAGTCGGATCACGTGGACACGTGGAACGAAGAACCTGCCAATAATAACCTGAAGTCTATGACTGTGCATAGCACGCCGTTGAGTATCATCAACAAAAGTCTAGCCACGCCCCTGAACCAAAACCTCCCGGGGAAGGTGAACGGTGATGTGAGGAGACCGCCGTTCAGTCGTGGGCAACCTGTCGGCGCACCCATCACTACTTCTTCACAACAGAAACCAGTAAATAGTGTTGCACCTTCTAATAATAAACCATCTACTATTTATCAAACTTCTTCAACGAAAATACTTCCTGTTCAACCTCAAACTATTCAGTCAAGTCCACAATTAGTCCTGTCACCTCCTCAATCACAAAGTACACCTCTTGGGACACCAGAGACAGAATCTAGCAAGAATTCTTCTAAACCTGCGTTGCCTCCTAAACCTGCAATCAAACCGCCACCTAGACAAACACAACCATCCAGCGAAGACAACAAAGATAACTCAGAAGATTTTACAACTCCGGCGACACAACCACATTCAGATGGTTTACCAATAATTAAAGCACGACCACTAACAATTAAAAAGCAACCACTAAGTGAACAACCAAGATTGCGAGCATCTTTAGCGCCTAAACTAAACGGATATCACGTTAGTATTAATAGAAGAATAGAAATGCCACCTGCTTTTTTGTTTCCTGAAATGGACAGTCCTCCTGCTGACTTATTAGGCACCACAGATAGATCTTCTCCAAACGCTATCAAAGAAGATAAAACTAAAGATGAAAATACGGATGACAACTCAAGTACAAACACTAACTCCGATGAAGGCAAAGACGACAAAACAACGAATTCTGCTACAACTACAACAGATACAGATAGCGTGGACAATGTTGTTATGCGCGTGAAGAAAGGCAACTTGAAGCAAAGCGGTAAAGCGAACCTCAGTCGAAGAGTAAGCTTCGATCCTTTAGCATTACTCCTCGACGCAAGTCTAGAAGGTGAACTAGAACTTGTGAAGAAGACAGCCACGCAAGTTCCGAATCCCAGTGCAGCTAATGATGAAGGCATTACGGCTCTTCATAACGCGATCTGCGCGGGACACTTGGAGATTGTGAAGTTCTTGGTGGAGTTTGGTTGCGATGTGAACGCGCAGGATAGTGATGGATGGACGCCGCTGCATTGCGCGGCTAGCTGCAACAACGTCGCCATGGTTCGGTTTCTGGTGGAGCATGGGGCGTGTATCTTCGCTACGACGTTGTCTGATCATGAAACGGCGGCGGAGAAGTGCGAGGAAGATGAGGAAGGCTTCGATGGATGCTCGGAGTATCTGTACAGTGAGTATTACTTCTTATTATGTCAAATAAAATTGTTTAGTTGTCCAAAATCATATATTTTTGTTCTGCAATAGTAAATATTTATTCGTTATCTCATGTGGTAATTTTATTTATTTATAATATTAAAACTATCGCTATGCACAAATATTTAATCAATTTCGATACACTCTCTTCATCCAATCAGTGTCTGTTTGTTGTTTATTGGTAATTTTCTTAAAATCATCAGTGCCATCAAGTAACAAAATAAATGTGATATTAAGTTTATTTTATTTAACACATTTTTGTCGAACATATTTTGACCATAAAACTATTTCACTACATCTGTATTTTCTTCCAAATTATACATTTTTAATCAAGACACTTGCAATCAAGCACTGATGACAGCAGATTACAAATAAAACCAATAATTTTCATTTTAAGAAAATTACCAATAAACATTTCCAGCATTTTTACGGTTATAGATAGAATAAAATTATAAATATTAGTGTCAACAAATGCAAAAAAATTCTTCCTCTACAATAAACTATGTAGCTTTTGTATATAAAATAATTAGGGAAGCGAATAATTGATAATTCGATTCACCACCTGTATTATAATTTTATATTTTCTCTTCTTTACTGTCTGTATGTCTAGATCTCTCCATATAATTTCATCCAACAATTAAATACGAGACTTTTTCCATGATGTCCTTTTTAATTTCTCGTCATTCTTCATTTTGTTCCGTTTTGTTTCTTCCTCTAATATGTATACCGGCATTTGTTTAAAGATGTTTTTAAATTTTCTTTGCCCTGTCTCCAGTTTTGTCCAGTATTAGTTAAATTAATTTTACTGTAAATAATTACGAGAGCCTTGACTGAAACGTGTTTTATTTTATTCTTTGATGTATATCTTATAAGTTATTAATTATCACCCTGAAGAAGACTGATTAACAGTCGCAACGTCGGCGTGTAATTAATTTTTAATTATATTGACTGCATCTGCAACTAGTAGTTTTATTTAATCTCGTATTATAATTAAAATTATTGCCAAACACTCGCACATGTCAACGCAATAGCATCACCTATAAATACCTCGATATCGTCAACACGTTGCCAATGAATTTCGCGTCGTTCCAATTGACTAAAAGTAATTGTTTTACTTTCGTGCAGGTGTGCAGGAGAAACTGGGCATCTTAAGCGGTGGCGCGGTGTACGCGGTATTCGATTACGCGGCGCAGCAAGCAGACGAACTGAGCTTCACCGCGGGACAACAACTCACTGTTCTTCGCAAAGGCGACGAGAATGAGAGGGAATGGTGGTGGGCTAGGCTTGGGGACAACGAGGGCTACGTACCACGGAACTTGCTGGGGGTAAGATATAATTGTATCTATTAAGATGATTCTTGACTGCCAATTCGCCGATTTGAAAAGGAAAATAATAGGTACACAAGTCGCTTTGATACAATTATGTGTATTGTTTCCTAAAGGTGGACGTTTCGGCATATTGAGCCTTCTTCAAATCATATAATATTGTCGAGGTTTGAAAAATTCTTGAAAAACAAATACATTGTTTTATAATTAAACTTTTTGTGCCACATGGTAAAAGTGACTGGATTTAAATAGAAGTTGAGTCACTTTTGCCATGTGGTTCCGAAAGTTTAATTACCATAAAACAATGAATTTGTTTTTCCAGAATTTTTCAAACCTGGATTTTTATTTGGTCCTGAAAAGGCTCAATCTGAACCGAAACATCGACCTTTATTAAACAATTACACAAAATTGTTTCTATTCTACAGAGTGTCCCAGATTTAAACTTAGTCCATGGATTGAACCCCCAAAAAATAAAGTAACAAGTTCGTAATTGATTCCAGAAATAATCATGTTTTATATTTTGAAGCAGCGTTACTCAATCAACTTCATAACTAGGTATTAAATATTATGACAATAAAAACTCTTGGCTATCAGCTACTACGAGCCCAGAATCATATCATTTGGTCCAGTTAAGACTTTTAAAATAACTTTTAAAAACAATTTGTTCTGATTGTACAAAGGGAAAATTTTACCCAATTTATTTGTATTTAAATTTTGTTACTTTTAAAAATATTTTAAGGAAAAATAAAATAAAATAACAACTGAAATTATAATAAATTAACAAAAATCATATTAAATTTTGATTTGACCCATTGGTATTTCGAATCTGATGACAACAAAATATAGAAATAAGTTTCAAATTCAAAAATCTTTTTGGTTCCATTTAAATTTACTCTATCTCATTAATTTAAAATACTAAGATATGTTTAAAAATCCGGATAGGCCTTCAAATAATCTACCACTTGCTGTTGATGAATTGTTCCCAAAATCTAATCATTTCGTAACATAAACATAATATCTCCCTTACATATACTTATGTGCGAGAGGTAAAAATGATATAAATATGGTGAATTTACTTTTGTATGATTTTAACTGGGTCAAATGATATGATTCTGGGCTGGATAATTATCAAAAGAAACAAACACAGATGAATCTCCTCGTCAACAATTAATATAATAAATATATACTGGCGTGCAAAAAAACCGGGACACAAATTTTGAAATTGTTAATGTCAAAGTTTTTGTAGTACATAAATAAAGTGTTTGATGATTTAAGAAGTAAGTTACAATACAATATTAATAGATATTGAAATTTCGTTGAATACTAGATGATATTCTTCCCAAATAAACTTAACAAATTCTTTAAATTTAATTTTCAAATATTATTGTACATTAAATAAATTGATAAGTGCAGCATGTTTTGTTTTTTTTTTTCTTCATCTTAATAGATCATTGAATCGTAAAACGTCAAAAGTTTCATTGAAAGTACAACAAAAATAATGTTATTAATAGGAATTTTAAAAAAGTAGTGTCTCGATTATTTGGCACGTCATTGTAGTAATAGAAGTTAAAAGCAATAGCAATACTATTAAGACTAATTGTAAACCTAATTAATTGTTTTTTTCTTGATTCCAGCTCTACCCTAGAGTCGCAAGCAAGTCAGAATAGGCCTACGGGTAACGGGCACGACGTACCCCAATGAACATATCGTGCGAATATTAACTAATAATTTTATTGTAAATATGTATTTATATGTAGTAAAGAGCCTACCTTATACTTATTTGTGTATATATCATTAATGTTTTCTTTTCATTATGTACATTTATAAAATCAATTTTTAAATACTCAGGTTCTTTAAAAAAGTGTATTATAAATAAGAAATAATTTTATGTTATTTATATACTATTCTTATATAAATATGAGACAAAATCATTATATTTTAAACATTGTACATGGAATAACAACAAAGATTTAGTGCCTTAATTGTTTTTGTGTAGTTTTATTCCCGAATTCAAATATGTTTATTTATACTCATGTATCAATCTACTACTGAACATAATTCATCACATACGTGTGAGTATGCTTGATAGAATCTAGAAAATTATTATTATTTAATTTTTCTTTATTATTTACAGATGCCAGAATGCTGTTTACTGCGGTGTCGTCTGCATACTCCCGGAGTGGGTCGTCGACACGTCATATGTCGAACGTCTTTGCTAACTTGACAACAACAACGCCGGTTGTTTGTCATTAGAGTCATTGCGCCTTAGTTTGTAAGTTAGCTACACCTAGACAACCACTAGGGTAAAAGACAAGAAAGAAATCAAGAAAAGAAACCATCAATGAAGCACACGATGGAGGGCGTGTGCTTTAGGATGAATGGTGTACTGTGGAATGAATGATTACCATAACTTGTTTTACTGAACTATTTTACTGCCTTGAATTTTGAGTTTATGTTTCAGATATCATGAAACTTCAACAAATATTTCCTTCTAACCAAGTCATGTTTTTTTTTTCAGGTTCACAGTTATTCTTTTCTCTAATACATTGTATGTTCATAGCGACTAGTGGACAACATCACCGGAGCCTTGATCACGTTCATCAGTGTCTCGTCGGCAACGTTACCAAAGCTTTCATCATCTCACCCCGACCATCTGGAATTTCATCCGCGCCTAGATTCACTTTATATGAAACAGGTCACAGGTAGCGGAAATCATTTTTTAATCGCTCCTTTTTTACATATACGTTCAACAAATATTTCCTAACCATAACATGTATGTTTTTTTCAGGTTTACAATTATTCTTTTATCTAATACTTTGTTTTTATCTTCATAGTGACTCGTAGACAACGTCACCGGAGCCTTGATCACCTTTGACGGTGTCTTCGGAGCCGATATCAGCTTTGAAGTTAATTATTCACAACGCAACCGTGAGTAAATTAATATTTCAGCAATATAATTTTATTAATACTTTATTTATATGTTTATGTAGGACCTCCATGGACCTGGAACCATCTTCTGCTTCTGCATCATCATCGTGGAGCTGCTGGTATTCTAACTAGCCTCGCCGGATCCTGCATCATGGTGGACAACTTCAGCAGAGCGCTCTGGAGGTTTCATCAGTAACATCAGTGTAAGAAAATTATTTATAATTCGAATTATATTTTCGTGTTCTGTTTGTATTTGTTGTTAATTTGTTTTTGATTATTCCAGGTCACGCTATGGCGATGGGGATACATCCCTGCTTCCGGTTTGGCTGAGTAATTCCCTGACGCTTTAAGGAAGGAATTTCCGGGATTGAGATCAGTTTGTTGCTCTCAATGTCGATCCAGGAAGCAGATCTCGTCTTTGTAATTTAATTATTATTACAAAATGTAGTTCACTATTAAAATAATTTAACAACAAATAAACATGTATTATTCTATAATCAAATTATGATAAATAAGCATCATTTACAACATATTAACAATAATTTTAATTTTACATATATGTTATTTTATCTTATAAATACATAAATTAATATCATGTGATAATAAACGAAATGTAATAACATGTATTTATTCATAGAGATAATAAAGAAATTATAACAGAAACAATTTGTTTTATTTACTTTAAAATATGCAATAAAATAGTTTAAAATTAATATTGTCATTTAATAAAACGAAATTCATAATTTTAATTTATTCTTTTAAATTTTAATCCTAGTAGTGCCATCTATTATTTTATTTTAGAAGTATAGGTTCCTAAACTACGAAAAATCATCGCAGTTTGAAAATATTGTTGCCCGCCAGTATTCACAAAATAATAGTTCATAAATTTTGTAAGAGATGGCAGCACTACTCGGCACTCACATTCTTTTGATTTGATAATCAAAACTAATTGAAGATGCTCGTTTTTTGAAATTTTCTGCTAATTGATAAGGGTATGCCCTACGCCCTTCATACTAACATATGTTGTAGAAAAATAGTGGTTTTTCAGGGGTCAAATCACAGGGGACGGCGAAATTTCGTTATTTTTGCGATATCTCTTACCGTTTTCGAGATATGGGGCTTTAAAGTTTTCGAACATAGTTTACCCTAAAACCACCCTTAATATTAACTTTAAAGGACTAAAAGTGACTGTATACCCCTAATTTGAGTGTGCTGAATACGATTTTACAATCCATTTTGCGCTAGCATTCATAGTTTCAAAATTAGAGCAGAATTTAGATTGCTCTATTTAATTACGTAAGATTTAAGGGTGAGCGCCAATTTTCGAGACCGCCACGGGAGTTTTTAGGGCTGAATCTATAGGAATCCACCCCTAACTCGATTTTTTTGGGGTTTTACCAAGAAAAAGTTGGACTATAGTCTTGGTGTTTTTACTATTAAATTTTGGGGTAAAAAAAATTGAGATAAGGGCGCTACTCCCTTCATTAGGGTCTGTAGATTCCGAATCTGTGATTTAAAATAGCCTAGGGTTAGTATTTCTTACGTAATGCGCATTTAACTTTTATATGTTATGACCGACTGCAGACTTTTGGTTCATAATGTATATCACTGTTGACTTGTCGTTCATAATATATAAAATTGCCGGTACGCTAAGGAAATGTGACATGCAATAATGAACCTTATATACATGTTACATACAGCACATAAAATTGGAGAACTTCAAATATTAATTACCCCAAATTTAAGGGTGAGCGCCAATTTTCGAGACGGCCATTGGAGTTTTTAGAGGTGAATCTATAGGAATCAACCCTTAACTCGATTTTTTTGGGTTTTTGCCAACAAAAAGTTGGACTATAGTCTTGGTGTTTTTACGATTAAATACAGGGGTAAAAAAAATGAGATAAGGGCGCTACACCTTTCATTACAGCCCATAGATTCCGAATCTGTAATTTAAAATGTCCTAGGGTTAGTATTTCTTACGTAATTCGCATTTAACTATTATATACTATGACCCATTGCTAACTTTTGGTTCATATATATAATTGCCGGTACCCTGAGGAAATGTGACATGCAATAATGAACCTTATATACAGCACATAAAATCGGAGAACTTCAAATATGAATTACGCCAAATTTAAGGGTGAGCGCCTATTTTCGAGACCGCCATTGGAGTTTTTAGAGCTGAATCTATAGGAATCAACCCTTAACTCGATTTTTTTTAGGTTTTTGCCAACAAAAAGTTGGACTATAGTCTTGGTGTTTTTACGATTAAAATTAGGGGTAAAAAAATTGAGATAAGGGCGCTACAACCTTCATCAGAGCCCATAGATTCCGAATCTGAAACCGGGATTAAATAAATAAAACACCCATAAAATTATTAAAATATATTAGAATAAATGGCACATAACAAATAATACAAAAATATTAAGTCTCTATGTGAAAATATTTAACATATTACAATTTTAAATATTAACAATAAATATTAAATCTGATATTTCTTAACGCTAAATACTACAAAATTGCACTAGCTACCCAAAACAATAAAATATAAACAAAATAACTTAAGCATTTAATATTTCCTAACGTTGTACATTTAAATAAAACACAAAAGTACAATGTTGATAATTTTTATTTGATTTATCAGTGGAATAAATACAAATTTGTCCATCTTCAGATCTCCTGGATTGACTTTGGAAGCAAGAGACTGAAACTCCTCTGGCATTCGCCTGACATCCCAGGGAAACTTCCACCAAAAACCTGGGACAGAGAAGTGGTGTCGCTGCCCACTAAACAAACACAAATACATTAGTAAAACATTAAATTCATTAATAAATAAATTAAACTTACATTTGTGTTGGAAACAGCGAACTACGTTGAAGACTTCCTTGAATGTTTTGCATCTGTATTTTTTGGTCGCAGGCTCTTGACTAAAAGAAGTGAAGCTCTCTTGAAGACTCTTAAATTGCCGTAGACTCTTGACTGAAACAAACAAAACAAATAAGAAACTGCAAAATAAAATGAAACAATGTATAATTACATGTGTGAAGTAGAAAGTAAACACGTAGAAATCCAGCGAAGACGGCCGAGTATTTATATCTTCATTTCTGTCTTAAGAAAGAAAACAAACACAAATGCAAACAAATCATACGATGAAAATAAAGAACACCTATCTTAAGAAAGAGAACAAATAAAAATTAAATAATAAATAGACATTGTCCAAAAGATGCTACGTCCCACGATGGAAGAACAATTTCCATCGACGGTAGACTGTAGCTTCATCCCTCGGGGGTTGACTCAGCTACATTGTCCATTTCCCCCGATGGCTGGACTCTGCTACTAGCTGCTGCATCCCCCGCCGGTAGGCTCAGCTACTTTGACCATTTCCCACGGTGGCTGACTCTGCAATTATTCTAGAAACATAAAAACAACAAATTAGAAATAAATAAACAGAAATGCTGAAAGAAAATTAAATCTTACTTATACTTCAAATACTTCTTGCCTACATTATTCTTGATCTCTGTAAATAAATAAAAACAAACAAATTAAAAATATTGAAACAATTTAAATCTGGAAATAAAAACTTACGTATTAAAAATATAAATCTGAAAGAAAAAATGCTGTAAAGGAATACAAGTAAATGGATTAGTAGACTTAAAACTAACTTAAAATAAAGCTGAAATAAAATGTTTAACTTAAAATTAGCTTAAAAGTACCCAAACCATTAAAGCTAAATTAAAACTAAGATTCACACCACCCCACAGACATTCCTGTGCCTCTATGACTCTAATAACAGCAACCGGTGTGTTGTCTGTTTTATAAAAAAGAAACGTGGGTCGTCTAGCCGAACCCCGCATGGTCTCCTACTTCGCGATACCGCAGGGGCCCGAGCTCATGTCACAGAATCACGTTAGTCGATCAACTACTTTCTCTGCCATCCGGAATTCCCTTTGTACAAGCACTTATGAATAGAGCCTATCATATTCATAAATGTAATGAACGAGAACTGTCAAGAGCGAATCTTGTTAACAGGCATCGGATGCGATATTTGCCGAGAGCTGGTACCAGTCATGACTCTGGATCCACTCTAGATGATCGGACTGCTGTGAGCATGCCCCACGCGCCGCGTTAGCGCTAAACCAGTAATCGGAATAAATTTAATCGATGGTCTTCACGTGAAGACAGAGCGCTTTGCAAAAATTCCGCGAACGTTCACGAACGTTCACAGAGTATGACCTGCAGCGGTTTGTTCTCACCCACCCACCTACTGACTGTACTAAAGCACTCCAGCTCGTACTGCGTAGGCCAAACATACGAAATCATACTTCCGCGAACGTTTCCCGGCTGATTCTACACGTAGTTGCAACGAACACAGAGTATGACCTGCAGCGGTTTGTTTTCACCCACCCTATAGGAAGATGGATAGACTCACAGACTGTACGAGCCACTCCAGGCATGCACTGCGTAAGCCAAACATACGAAATCATACTCTTGTGTTGTGAGAGAAGCCCACTCGCGAACGATAAATTTTGATTGTAATACGCTCGCTGTGACCAGGCACCTGTCACTTTAATTCGCGTACGCGCCCAGCCCCAATCCAAATTACCCGACTCTAATCTATTTCACAAAATTTTAGCACCCTTTTAATCACCCAACGATCAAACTGGAATTTTATTATTAAATACAGTAATTGTATACCATATCTAACTATAAAATTCATATTTAATGAACACGAGTCGAGTTACAACAGAACATAAATTGCACAGAGCGACGCACCTTCCACTACCGCGTTTAAAACTCGACTGAAATGTAGGTAAAGTGTATCAGGGGAATGGTAAAATTTCCTCGCTGAAGTGTCACGTGAGAATTTCAGACCTTCTGATTGGTTGCTGCATTGCAAAAATTTTCAAGGACATCAAAATGATAATTTATGTATTTTAAGTAATTAAAAAAGTATTAAATTTCAAAATACAATTATATGCATTCGATAGACTATTTTTTAAGGATTATTTTAATGCCAGTATCATTTCTGCATATTTTGTAGTTCTACGAGAAATTGCTTCTAAAATTTGACAGAACCTCAAAAGCTGATCCGAATCAAAAATTCTATTTCTTAAATCTTCTCTATTTTTTCATAATTGTGGACAATTTATACATTAAATTAATTATCTCAATACTAATTAGCTTTTGTAATTACTAAAAATAACAATTTCAGTACCATTTATCAAATTTTAATGACCTAACTTGTAATGGAAACTTACTACTAATTATGAATTTTAATACAATAAGAGCATATTTATGTTCTAAAATCATTTCAAAACCTTATTTTAACTTCATTGAGATCAAAATTTTGTAATTAACACGACATAGAAGTTCAATATTGATTATTATAGTTTGTAAAATGCATATGTTTATAAATAACCTATAATGTTTCAACATATTTAGAAAAGAAAAGACACAATCCCAAATGACTACCGATATGTAATCAGTTCCTTAGTTTACCATGTATCTAGAAATTTAAGATATATATTTATTATGTGGAATGCTAAATTGATTAATTTTTACATATTTTAGTGATCTAGTTATTCACGTAAGTACACAGCGAACCACAGATACTTGTTCTAGGATAATTGTAATATTTATAGTTACCTTTGATTTGTTTAAAGTGCACAAATCTCTTGTAGATTGGTTGTCTTTATCATGATTTTGTTATCATACAAACCGAGTTTCTCTTCAGGTTATGTTCATTTAAGTGAGAATATTGTATACAAACAATTTCAGAGTTCTACATACATAAGCATCACAGCAAATATTAATAAAAGGATTAAACATTTCATATATATTAACAGAATACTCACCATACTTTGGTGGATTAGTAAAAATCCACTGGAACTCAAGATTAGTTAAAGCTGAAATGTAGCCAACATGAGATTGGAAATTTTATTTTATAACCCATACATCTCTCGCAAATCTAAATAAATTCCAACAGTTTTCATAACACTGTCATTCGAGACATAAGTAGTCACACTTACATTAGCTTAGCCGGGCGGATCCCCGACTGTAGGATGTTATAGTATAAATTAAACAACTAAATCGATTAAATAATTGTCGCATAATGCAGCAAAATAATACACTAAATTAAAGTAATTGAATGCAACTTAAAGATTATACATTTTGTAGTAGAAAATTTCCGCGGTTTGTTTAGTGTTGAGCTGGTTTCGGTTTCGCGTTTTGCGTTGGGGGGCGGTTGCCCTGGCTGCGGGGGCCCTGGCCTTGGCCGCCGCCTCGGCCCGGCCGCGGTCGGTTGTTCGAATATCCGTTGTTGTTGTAGTACGACTGATGGTAACCTGCAATCAACACAACATTTTCATACGTTCAAAATTACTAGAAATCATAAGCTTCGCTTCCTCCTCTTAACGTAAGTCACACTCTTAAGTTTTTGTCTTGGTCATAAGCTCTTAACATTAGTTATAAATGAAATTTTAATATTATTGAATTGGAGAAGTTATAAAGGTAAATTAATTGTATGCGTTTGTATACTTTTTGTAAAATTACTGTTCAGGTAATAATGCCACCGATGCAGCAATTCGTCTTTTCTTCAGAACCCTCAATTTGTATTTTTCTATTCTCCATATCAACAGATGACAGTTCTAGATATGAACATAGAATTTACAAGACAATGCAGCATTGAAAAAAGAAATAGAGATTGCGCTATGAATAAAGTGATTGGTTTCGTATAGATAGAAGTTGGTGTGAAACAGGGTTGTGGAATATCTTACGAAAAGCATTGAATGGAACGAATGGTGTACGTTTGGTGGCCGTATAGTGCTTGCGTTAGCTTAAGCAGATGATATTGTGTTGGGTGAAACTTAATAGCAATTGAGAAGAATGATTGTGAGCATAAATGAAGTAAGAAAAGATTTAAGTCTGTTGTTAAATGTCGATAAATGTAAAGTGTTGGTGTTTGAGAAGAATGATTTGGTGACTATATTTGGGTAGTAGTTCGTTTTCGGAATATACTACATGTTTGCAGCAGAAGGTCGAAACGATTCAACCAATTCACTCAAACTTCTCAAAATTATCTTAAAAATAAAACAGTGACTATGTTAAGAGGAGGAAACGTAGCGTCAGTCACCTCCAGGCTGCTGAGGTCCGTTTCTCCGTGGGTTGTTATTCCTAGGGGGGCGCGGTCCATTCTTGGGCGAGCCACTGCTGGGGTCAGCGTCGGCGGGCTTGGCGAGGCCATGCTCTTCTCCATTACGCGCCGCTACTACCTCAGCTGGATGCGGCATCAGCGGTGGCTGAGACGCTGGAGGCGCCTGTTGTGGGGCTCCGTGCAGCTCATCCGGCACTGGGGACTGCTGATAACCACCGTACCCCATTGGGCTGCCTTGCATTGGGGCAACCGCTGCGAATTCCATTCCTAAAGCGAAAAATGCATGGTTAGTTCATTCAATAAAAAACAAACTTTTAAGGATTATTTTTTGCCATTTCTTACAACCAATGAAATATGTTATTATTGTTTTAAAATTTAAAATACTTTTGAATAATAGTTCTGTAATTACATTTTTCTGAGCCCGAGCGAAAGTACTACTTTCGTGTCGAAAATGCTGCGCGAAAGTAGCATTTCCGTAACTAGTCACAAAAACATTTAAAACGTTCTATTACTTTACAAACGAGAAAAACGTGCTAATACATACAAATAGAAAAACAGATTTATTTTTTTAACTTTAACATTATTTTAATTATAATTTCACAAAAAAAAGAAACAGTAACTGTGTTATTCATTTGTTTTCTGATGAATAATTACGTATTCGAAACACTGGCTAGTGACACGAGCTCTATTTTTAGATGTTCTAAGAAAAGTGTTTAGTATCGGTTTTAACAATGTACAATGTTCTCAAATTTTTATAAGAAAATGCTTTGAATAGAAATTACAGAGAAATATATTATCTACTACTCTTATTTAAGTATTTTATTAAAAAATAATTTTAGAACATTGTACAGCGCTCAAACTATACAAATTTTTGCATTAAGACTATACTCAGAATCATTAAAAGAATCGTTCTATCTGAAGCTTTTCATCACTTTTCCGAACACCTGTATTATTTCTGAAAATTATTCTCACCAGGTAAGTGCGAGGGTGGCATAGGAATAGGCGGCGGTGGATTGGGCGGCGCGAATCCAGCAATGGGGTTCTGTCTAACAACCCCATCATTCATATTCACAAAATTCTGGTTAGTAAAGGTCTGCGATGGGATAGCGGCGTTGGTAATAGCGACTGGGTTCTGCGGTGCTTGTTCCGGAGAGTCCAGCTCAGAGTCCTGTAGGAAGAAGAACGTTCCAGTGCCCAACACCTCGCTGATGGGCCGTGGCTGCTGGAAGAAAGCCTGCGGTTGAGGCTGAGGCTGCTCCAACACTGGGGGCACCTGCACAACTGCGACTTCTTCTTGAGGTACAGGTTGCTCAACATGATACACCGGAATTGGCCCTTCCAAAGGAATTTCCGGGATGGGCTCGACTTTTTGTTCAGCCTCTGCTAACACTTCTTGCTCTTCCACAAACTATACAAGAAGAACATTACTTTATTATAGATAAGTCAATAGTTTGATGTAAATACCTCATGGACATTGTTTTCTTCAGCCTGGTCGAGGTACCCACTCTCGTGAATTTTTCCAATGATTTCCTTAATATGTGAATACGAAGAACCAAAAGCATCTTTAGGTTTCCCATCGACAACGGCAATCAAGTGTTCGGCAGCGGTTTGTACTTGGTTCGTGAAATTGGCAGGAGATCCAGGTTCGTGTTTCGGTGAGACTTCAGGGTAAATATCATCTAGTAACCTATTTAAAAAAACAACAAACGATAAAACAATGGTACATGAACCACAAACATAAAATGGACATTCCAGTACTGAAATATAGTAATTCTGAAACGCTCACTAACGTTGAAAATGCGAGCCGAGAGAGACACAAGCAATACGTGAGAAACCTAGCTTTATCGTACAGTTCGCTTAGAAAGTTGATAAGAAAATATAAAGAAATTAACAGTCAATAATTTAGAAATAAAATAAACAAGTGTTAAACGAAGACAAGTAACCCTCTCTTTCATAAAAGCCTACAAGTGCGCGTTTCAGAATTACTATATTTCAGTGCTGAAATATAAGAATACTAGAACGCTCACTGACGTTGTAAATGCGAGCCTAGAAAGACAGCTAGTTGAGGGCTAGCTGTCTTTGTTGTATGTTTTTTTATAGCAACTTCTCAACAAACGCACAGTAACCGTTGTTTTTACATAGCAACCGTTCTACAAACAAGTGTTAGACAAAGAAAAATGACTGTTTCAGGCTCGTTTTTCGCATTCGTAAAAGACTACAAGTACGCGTTCCAGTATTACTATATTTCAGTGATTCCAAGCAAGTTGTACACTATACTTTTTTCTAATAAAGAAGTCTTCATTTCATTACTTCAATATGACAATGAGCATCCTAGCAACTACCTACTACAAAACAAAAATTAAACAATATTATTTTTCATAAATTTCAAGTTTCAAGATTTTATGAGATAAAAATGAAAAGTGATAACGAAGAAATTCTTAATTTAACACTCCCAGATATTACAGAAGCTGTGAAAGTAACGTCTACAAATTTATTACCGGAAATATCGAGAAAAAATGAAGTGGCATATAAATTGAGAGAACTGTTAGATCTGAATTTATACCTCACATTGTCTATGGTTACCGTTAGATATGAAAATGTGTTTACATTGTGGTTTACATATGTATCCGTAGCAATAAAACATACAACATACTTAGTGGTCGTAGAAAAAAATTGTAAAAAATACACGAAATCTGTCATACAGCATTTATTCTTCTTATATAACAGACGTTTCGGTTTTATATAAACCTTCTTCAGGGTTAGTAAGATCTTACAACAAGCAATCATGTAACAAAAACTTCGTACATATAAAAGCATAACAGATGCACATTCATGTTCTCAAAACTGATAACGGAATGTAAATGCCTGACTCACTTCGTTCGTCGTTCAAACTTACATGCTCAACGCTCAAAGTATCATATTTACTCCTAATAACACAATATACTATTAATATATTAGTACACTCACTTGAGATCGGCTTCAGACAGAGTCACAGCACCATTTCGCCCCAGCAAAAAATCTTCCCTGACTGCATCCTGGCCTAATTGTTGTAACGCGTCCTGAACTAAAAGTACTTCTCGAACTTTTGCTATTTCTGCCTGACTTCTCGCCGCAGCTTCTTTTCGAGCTACTTTTTTTGCTTCTTTGTCAGCTACTGCTGCAATGCCTTGGAATTGTTTACATAAATCCCGTGCAAACTCTAATGTCTGCACAACTTCGTCATATTTTGCAACTGCTATTCGTTGATCCTGATTTAAATCCTTGCCGGTATTTTGTAATTCCCTATATGACTCTAATTTCGCCTAAAAATAATAATATTGTATGTCAACGTGTACACGTATATGAGTAATTTGTATTAAACAATAAGTACATATGAAAGAAAATCGGTTTATAATTATTCACAAATATGTAATTGAACTTAAATTCAAGGATAATAAAAAAATTATAACAAGAAATACGATAACAAAAATAGCTTTTTTACGTGTAATCTTTGTTTAAGATATCTATCAAACTAAACATAATACACAAAACATGACCGGCACATTCGGATTGCATGTACACAAAAAACTATTGGATTTGTAATTAGTTTTGTAATAAATTCATGCAAATTACTGTAAACCTACCTTTCGTTTTTCCAAATTCCTAATTTTATGCTCTATAATAACTATGCCTTGTCTGATTGGGGTATTTTGCTGATTTGAGGCCGAGTCTACCGAAGCCGTTTCAGAAGCTATTTGTTTGTCCACTTTAATATTAGCTGCAGACGGCATCGTAGCAAAAAACCAGCTGCAGCGCTACACTAAAATATACACTATATCACTAAGTAATAATGGAGAACTTTTCTGATTTCTTCTCAGAATTTACAGATAAAAATGGCTTTCATGAAGCTGGTCTGTTGACAGCCTCACTTCGCAAACGCCTCTAAACGTGTTGTACACCGGATGTCATTGTTCACCCATTGCGCACGCTGCATCATACAATTGCTTCCGCTTTATAAAAAGCGGGAAAATTCCTCATTTAAATATTTTGCTCTAGGAAAAATAAAACTAATTAACATGTCAGTAATAAAATAAAAAATTATATATTACAGTATAGTTGAATTACAAAAGAATATGTCACCGAGGTCTGGACATCGTGCTCAATATTTCGCCAAATTCGCAATAATTGCGAGTACGGAATGCGTATGGCAACCAAATTTATACAAAAACTTTTATTTTAAAAAGTATAACAAAACAAATTTATACAATATTTTATTATCATAATATATCACGTTTATACAAAATAATGCAAATGAGCATAGTGCCCAGACTTACATATTTCGTTTTGTTTAAATGAATGGCAAACAATGCGGTTATATAAACGTAACTAAAATTCTCTTTTGCAGTCTAAGTTCAAAAAGAAAACGATTTATTTAAAATGTTTATATTTATTTATTACTAATTTTTTATATGCTATATACGCTACCCTAAATTACGACTTTTAAATTTTATAAACTCTGCATTAAAATGTACACAATTTCGAATAATATAACTTACAAATTTCAGCATCCATCACTGAACTCAACAACACACAACAAAATAAGTAACAAACGAATCAGAGTACTAAACTAGTTGATCATCGTTATATGCAAAATGAACATGATTATGTATATTTTCATATCTCTTTCTCTACTTCTTTGTGAAGCAGCTGCTCAGGAGCTTGGAAGCTCCGGATTCACAGAAACTCAGCGCGTTTACCCCAAGTCGCAGGTTCAACGCGCCTTTTGCGGCGGTCTGGCGTGATGTTCCAGGCTGTCTATTTCCGCCCACGAACATCGTACCTCATGGAATAACTGCAGACGAACATAACATTATTTTAAAGAAATTAGTAAGTAATTGGGATGTAGTGTAATCAAGGAATAAACAGAACTGCAGTCAGATATATATTGATGTTTTTTTTTATTAACAAACATTTGAAGTTTTGTCAACACATTAAAATTGAAATAAGTCTCTGAAAAGTTAATTTTTTTTACTTACAATCAACAAGATTAAAAAATATATGTAAGAATTATGTCATCAAAAGTTCCTTGTATCATTAATGACTTTTGTAATTCTTACATATACTTTTATCTTGTTGACAAAGTAAAGCAGTCTTGTTCATTTCCTTATTTATATTTTAAACACAAAATATTTTAAATTAAAGTTAACACTGACCTGGGTGAGCCAAGCTTCGTCGGCTAGTAGCTCGTTGAGTATAATTGTGGTGTCTTTGTGAGGATCAGCTGATCGTTTCTCTGCTACGCGTTTCGCACATTCTATGTACATCAAGTACTTTTGATGCGCTACTTTATTGTACAATTCAACTCTTGTCGAACATATTCTACACATTAGGAAGTCCTGCAAACATACATCAATCATAAATGTTAATTATTATTGATAGAAAATCTCGAGATAATTTGCCACGTTTCGAATTTAATTAATTTTGAACATTCCTCAATAGATTTATTTACAATAGCCAATTGTCTAGTTTGGTGTCAAATAATGCTACCCTAAATATTAAAAATTACTTTTGAGCGAATTATTTTCGTACCTTCTCCAGCGTGGCCTGCGGATCTGGCGGGCACCCCTCTAACGTAGTCGAGTTGTACGGCTGCCCATACATGATAACTCTAAGGGAAACATTAGGCTGCTGACAAGCGACACAAGTCCGCCCTTCAATATCACTCGGTGATAGCTCCGTTATAACGTTGAAACAAGGCCACGTACTAACCGAAGCTTGTAATCTATTGGGCCAACGTGTCACACTCAAAAGTTTCCGCTTCCGTTCTTCCGTAATGTCGTCGACTGTTTTTACATTTGACAAGAAATAATCATCTGTAAAAAACGAGAAAATGTATAAAGTTCACTTAGCAAAGATGAAGATGTTTACCTTGTTCTTGAAATATTTCCGTTAAAAAATTACTGTCTAAAGCCTGAGATATAAGCGTCTGTATATAAACTTCGAAGTTATCCTGATAAACTTCAGCCTCTTTCATGGCTTTTTCCATAAATTCTGTGTCAATGACTGTCATGTCGGCTCGAAGGAATTCAACTATCGTTTCCATTTGATTTTGAGCTTTAAATCGAACGGGAACTGGTACATATAGCTTCTTGTTTTCCGTTGTCCACGACGTGTACTATAATATTAAAATAAATTGTAAAATACTGAGGATACGAACAGTTTAAAATATTAAATCATTAAAGCCTTAAAAGAAATAATGAAAAATCTAAATACGTATTTCGATAACCAAGTTATCTTAATTAAGTAGAAGGAAAAGCTATAAAATTGAGATTACCGTTGAAATATTGCGATAAAGCGTCTTTCCATTTTGATCAAATGGCTCATATTTTTGGAGTAATGTTTTACCGTCCACCCGCCAGATTGCGGGCCACTCTTCAGAGAGTTCAGTCTTTATCACAACGAATTCACCAGCCTGGAACATAAAATCACATAAAACTCGTTATATTTTCACCTCATCCACAAGCATACAGCACTTCAACAGGCATACGTCGTTCATGTTTCTTCAACCGTATCAAACATTCACTAGGCACTAACACACCATTATATACATAACCACTGTAATATAATAATACTGGAAAGCACACTGGGAATTAGTTGAGGGCTATCTACTTTTGTTGTACAATGTTTTTAGATAGCAATCGCTCAATAATCGCATAACAATCATAGTTTTTACATGGGAACAACCACAGATGGCCAGTAATTAATTACAAATAACTAAATTACAAAATAAATATGTATACTTTAAAAAAGAAATTGTTAATTAAAATTGTTAATTACATTCGCTCTGTAATGGAAAGTTCAGTAATTAATTACATTTTTTATGGAAGTAATTAATAATTCTAGCAATTTTTCATTTAAAATACAATTACATTGACAATTACTTTGTTTCTATTTTTTTTATGAACAAAATGATTAATTTTATGACTTTCATGGTTCTTACTAATATTCCAAATTTCGAAGGAATTTTTCTCGTTTTTCGCTTTAGTAAACGACAACAACGCGTTCCAGTATTACTATATGTCATTGTATATTTATGAGAAAAATTAAAAAATTATCAACTGACTGACCTGCTGATGCTTTTCCTTTAGTCTATTAGACTGCATGTACAAAATTTTTACTTAATTACAAATACAAATCTTAATTTAGAAATGACTCACCTTAAACGGCATTTCTTCAACTGGAACAGGAACATCTGACTGTTTAGCAAGAGCAGCTGCAATATTGTCCTCTAACGTTGGAGGAGCACCTTGCTTATGCGGAGGTGGTTTCGATCCTACAACACAAGCTTCTAAATTTATTTTAACAACCCCATTAACTAATAATAATACCGCTTGCAGCCTTGTGTTTCTTCGTATGTACAACAGGAGTAGTCACCTCTCCACTGGAATACCCATCCACATCTTGAATTCCAGCGCCTTGAGCTGCCGTCGAGATGAGATTCCGTCCCGTGGCCCGTTTTCTCACGTTCCCTGGTTTGAAACGCTTGGTTTTCTTCCGACCAGGAACTAAGACAGGCTCTTCAGTGGGCTCATCTTTCAGTTGTGGCGTCCACGCCGGGTCAGAATCGGAATCGACGAACTCGATGGGTTCTTCAGGTTCATCATCGGCTTGTCGAGAAAGGAGTTGCTGCATGTTGCTTTTCTCTTTAGCAGCGCGCTTGGAAACTTCTCGACGAGGTGGTGGCACTACATTTGGGTCTGTTAAGGAGAATTTTGTTTGTACTTCTTTAAACTTTTGCCCAAATTATCGAAATACCGATTTCCCCATTTACAAATAAACTCAGAATAAACTATTTATCGAATAAATCAAATACATCGCCACGAAATCATAGCTCAAATGATAGTATTTGTTCTGTCATTTCTTGATGTCATATTTTTTAACCAACGAAAAAAGGAGGAGGTTCTCAAATCTTTTTTGTATGACGAGGCATTACTTTTTATAGGGTAGTTCTATTTTGATGATTTTTTTTTTATTGCATAAGGTGTACATCAAAGTTGGTTCCATTTGAATTTGAAGAAAAATTACACCCCTAAGGGTAGAAAAATAGGTAGTCACACAAAAAAATTAAAACTGACGAAAATAGAAACTGAAAAACGAAAAATAAACTAAGTTTCTAAACTAATGTAATCAACTAATTTTGAGTCGGCGTTCATTGATTGTTTGTTTGGCAGCGAATCATAGTTAATTACCTACATTAATTTAGGATCTTAGTTATTAAGATTAAATAGGTTTCTTTTATTGTTTGCTTTACAGTTTCTTTTTTCGTTGGTTTAATTTTTTTGTTAAAAAGATTGTATCATTTACTCGTTATATAGTTTGTCTGGAGTTTATTTGTAGATGGAGAAACGGGCCCTTAGTATGCATATTTTAAATTAAAATTGAATGTATGAAATTAGCATAATATAATCAGGAGGTGCTACCAAATAACTTGAATAATTGATTAATATAGCTCTTTATTCATCTTTCTAAACTATATACAAATATATACACAGCCTTAATAAAAAACAATGAGTAATCGAAAAAAAATTATCCAAAATAAATTAAATAATCACAGTTAATGAGTATTAACAAATACAGTTTATTTATTACATATTTATGGCATTGAAAATATAAGGCAGAAAATTATTATGGTAGCACCCCTAATGGCTTTTACTTGAAAACGTTAAAAAATAAAAGGATGTACCATAAAATATGTTGCTGGTTACGAACAAAGCACGACAATGACTTTTTATCGCTAATTTCATCTTAAATATTTATGTTACTATTAAATACCAGAATAAATAGAAATATTTGTACAAATAAAAAAGTCACTGTCGATTATTCGTAGAGGTTAGTACTTAAGTGTCAAATTAGTTGTGCATGCTGTTCAGTTCACCACCCATTTTGGTATGGATAAAATAAAAATGAACACGCACCTTCTTCATTGGACTGGGGCTGGTTCTGCTGGGCCGCGGCAGCTTGCTTCGCCCGCTTTCGTTCCGTGGGGCCACCAGGCTTGGGCGGTCTGCCCTTGCGCACTGCCCGCTCCTTCGCAGGTGGCTCTGTAGACGGCGTAGTCTGCGGGTTTTTCCGCGACGGCAGCATATCGTCATCCGAACTGAATCCATCGTCGGAACTATCTAAACTACCGCGTTTGCGCTCTTTAGGCAGGGGGAAATATCGAGGGTCATCTTGTGGATCACCCTGACTCAATCGGGTCTCTTTCGGTGGGGGCGGTGGCACTACAGGTGGGGGAGGTGGCACGCCGTTCGATTCAACCGGTTTTTGTTGTTGTGGTGGCTGTTGCTGTTGCTGCTGCTGTTGTTGTTGTTGCTGCTGCTGTTGCTGTTGTTGTTCACCTGGCGTGTATGTTTTCCCACGAGACCATGTAGTTTTTCTCGTGCCTCTACTGGCTGGTGGAGGTGAAGTATCGCGTTCCCCTTGCAGAAACTTCAAATAACTGTTCATAAATCCAGTCCCTGGCCCTCCGGATTTCTTTTCCGGTATTTTATTCATAGGATTATTTACTGAAGTTGAGGAAACAGCTGGTGATGGTTGTGTTGGATGTGAATGAGAATTAATAGGATTATTGGAACTGGTACTAGTTGCCGTTGAAGCTCTACTAGAAGTTCCCTCCGATAAAAAGTTCAGTTCTTCTTCTATGTTAGGAACTACAACTTTTGGTTGATCATCAGGAGGATTGGCAGAATACTGTTGGTTGTTGGATGAAGATTGAGCTGATTGCTCGTTGTAGTTTGACAAAGGAGTTAGTTCAACAGAAGAGGGAAATTCTGTAGGATGAGGAGTTAAATGGAATGCAGGGAAGTACGGTAAAGGAGGAGGAGGATGATGTGAATGAGGATGCGGAACCATTAAACTCTGATGCTGAGAACCGTGATGGATGCCCTGAGATGCGAACGCCGGCGAACTGGTAAACATTTTCGGTGGTGGCGGCGGTAGATTCCACCGTTCAAAATCAAAATATGCCCCGTTCTGCTGTTGTTGATTCGCTGTTGAACTGTGAGCCGGCGGAGGAATTCTACTTGTAAAATATTCCGCCATTGTTGCACTCGCAAGTTCATTTAAAGCAGAATGGCTTTTATCATTACTCTTTCTTCTTTTAGCATTACTTGTATTTGCTTTAATTTCTGTTTTCTGTTCTTGCTGCTGAACTTGACAACTCTGTTGTTGTTGTTGTTGTTGCTGCTGCTGTTGTTGCTGCTGCTGTTGTTGTTGTTGTTGTTGCTGCTGTTGTTGCTGCTGCTGTTGTTGTTGTAAAGTTTGCAAATTTTTAACTATGCTCATTGGATCGCCTCGACAACTGGACAAATCTTGAAGAGTGACTTGATGGCCGGGAGCAGAATCGAAATAATTTTGCTGCCTTTCAGAAATTCCCAAAGCAGCAGCTCTTTGTTGAGCCTGGGGATTTTGAACATCAACTCGATTAGGGAGTTCGATTTGTCTGGTTGGTATCTCGATACTGTTGCCTGAACTGTAACTAGAAGATGGCGATTGAGCAGGAAATTTACGTGGATGGTGAGTTTGTCTGTCTTCCCAGCAATTAGACTGTTGTTGCGTTTGCGATTGTTGTTGCTGCTGTGCTTGATTCTGTTGTTGCTGGGGTGGTTGTTGGGATCTCTCGAACCGACCCTCGTAGCTCTTTTCGTTAGTAAGTGCACGCGTAATGACAGATGGATAAGCCACGCTACTGGCTTGCGAACTGGGCCTCGGAACAGAAACGTCCAATGGAGAAGGCGGAGCCACCTGGTTACTGGAATTCTGCTGCGGCGACGACATGGAATTCATAGGACTGTTGTACATCGGATATGCGGGGCTAGGCACGTGGCCCAACGGCGAAGCTTGTGAATGCGCTTGAAGTGGCGAAGGCCGCCGAGGCACCACCACCCCACAATCCGGACCATTGTTGTTTGAGTATTCTGTATTATTCTTATTGCGATGATATTCACTCTCTGAATTTGTTCCTGATTGATAATGACGATAAGTGGAGCCCTGCTGAGCTAAATTATGTTGGAACTGCACCGAACTCCGCGCCGCTGTTTTACTGGAACTATTACTTCCAGAATAGTGTAAGCGCCCTGGTGCATCCATAATGGAAAAACTAATCGGGGAAGATTGACTCTGGGTCTCGTCGGAATTTCTCTGGCGCTCGCTATTGGAAAGTTCCGGGTATATTTTAGTTTGGGCCTTGGTTTGGATTTGTTGTTGCTGCTGTTGCTGTTGCGGAGTCTGTTGCTGTTTAGTGGGAGGAGGTACGAAATTGGCAGCGGTGGTAGAACGCGCCGCGGTTTTGTCCACTGTACGGTTGGGAGCAGGAGGCACCGGTGAATTTAGAAATATAGATCGAGTAGGCGCTTGTGGAATGCGGTACTCCTTGGAAGCGACAGGCGTATTCGATGGCGAAGACACGATGCACGATTGCTGCGACGGATGAACCGAACTGTTGCCCGATGCCTGAAACGACTTGCTGCTTGGAGTACTCGAAGTCGATGTGTACTCCTGCTGTTGTTGTGGCTGTTGTTGACTCTGCTGCTGTTGTTGGGTCTTGCTGCTCGATGTGAAAGAGCTGCTCAGAGATTCGGATACAACGAATGTAGTTGGCACTTGAAAAAACGGGGCAGAGTTTGAGGATTGTGTGGCGACCGGTTTAACGGGCTGTGCGGACACCTGCGGGCTCTGCGCCCGGCTAGTTTTAGCACTCGCGGCGGCCAACTGAGAGTTCAAATGATTTAGGCTCTGGGCGGCCGCGAAATGAGCGTTGAAATTTTCGTACACAGTCGAGCCTTTTGTTGTGGCCGCACCCGGTGAGTTGGGAACGACACTCTCATGCGGTAAGATACCGAAAGGACTGTTCTGTTGCCACGGTAGCGAGGAAGCTCCGGCCGGTGCGGAGCCCTGCTCGAAAAAGTTCTGAGGCGCTTGGTGGTGTGTGCCGTAGTTCTCCCGCAGCGCGGCGGGAATCTCCCCGTCGGACGGCTGCTTGGCAGCAGCAGCCGTCGAGCTCGACGAGGATGCCGAGGCGGCGGCTGCAGCGGCGGACGAAGCAGCAGCAGCCTGAGCTTGAGCCTGGGCCTGTGCTTGCGCCTGGGCTTGCACCAGGGCCTGACGGTGTTGGGTCACGTAGTGTGCCGGCTTGGAGTTCGCGGCATGATGGAACAGCGGACTGAAGACGGCGTCGTAGCCGACGGGCGGAGGCGATAGGAAACCGCCCGGGTTGAAGGGTGAAGCCGATGTGCCGGCCAGCGAGCCGGTCGTGTGAGCCTGCAGTAGCAATTGCGACGTGGTTGACGGGACGCCTGCTGCCGCTGCGTGGCCAGCACCGCCCGAGCTCAGGTGATGGTGGAAGTCTCCGCTTGACGCACCCGCCTGCACCCCTGCTAACCGGTTATACGATGCGTACGCAGACCATGGCCCCACGGGATCCATCACCTAGCCGATTACCACGCAGTTTAACATAGATGCAGATGTGTCCTCGATTCAAGCACTGCTGAGCCATGTAGCCATGCCCTGGTCTGTCCACCTGCACACAGTCCACTTCCACTTCACTTCACTGCAGGAGAAGGCACTAGTTGATTTTCGTTAAGTGTAATGCCGAGACCATAGGAAGTTCCTAACCAATATGATCCGCATCTGTGCACAAAAACAGAAACATTTCACTCAATTATCCACGCTATTATATAATAATTATCACACATAGATATTGACTACAGCACACATCATAAAGCAACCATGTTTCACACCCAAAATTCCTAACTGAAATTCTTTCAATTAAACCAATATTTTCATTCATGATATACGCTAGATACCTTCTAATTACTACCTATAAAATTATAAGCTTCCTCGTGATAATTACATAGTATTATCTGACATATTATCACAATTTTATCAAAATAAAACAACGTGCGAATACCTAGTTTATTTCATGATAATAATATCGTGTTTCAGTACCTATTATTTTATTCTCTTTTAGGTTAAATAGCCAATGAAAGTTTAATGAATACACAACCCAACAAATCCTTTTTGAATAAACACCTTACAATGGTTCAAGGTCAAATATTCATCAAAACATTATAGTGAATAAAATTATAAAAAAAATTCAATAGAAGTTTAAATTCTTTTGTCTCGTGTTTTAAGGAAAATAAAATGAAAAATATAAATTAAACATTCCATAATAATTGATGTAAATAATTTAAGGAGGATGTGTATCAGCCATATTATAGTTATAAGTCTGAAATAATAATTTAGGCCCCTTTGGCCCAGTAGCCTAATCAGGTGGCGGGCCGAAACACTGACCATAGTGACCACACCGCAAAAACTACTCCCGCTACTGTACATCTGGCCACAGGAAGATGCAATACCCAGCTGTGTCTTTAGATTACATAAATCTTGAAAATTATATTTACCAGAGGACACTTACATTTCTTCGCAATTCACAAACTTCTTGAAATAAACGTCTCGAGACTGAAGTTGTTAGATTACATCTTTCATAAATATGGCTTCGTCGCACTGCTGCGTCCTTTCATACGAGTAAATCTCAGTCTTATATTCGCACTAAAAGCATATTATCCGCACTATCTATTCAATTATTAGTAGTTTATACTTATTACTTGCACTTTAAATTACACTTTATAGTAGAAATTGATTAAAATGTGGTTTTTATAGCACTTTTTTGGACAAAGTTAATCACACCAAACTTACGGCAGCCATTTTACATTGTCAGACAACAATAAAGAAGCGCCATCTATCGATTCGTCCTGAGGTTCCCCATTCAAAAAATGGCATTCTTTGAAATACACTAATCGTAAAATGTAACACATTAATTAGAAAATAGTAAACAAGTTTTAATTGCTTATTTATGAATCAACGAATATATAAATCAATCATTAAACATGCACTTAAATAGAACCATAAAAACACAGTTCTGTTTACGCAATTATCTATTTATTACAATTATACAGAGAAATTACGTCCCTTCTTTAAAAAATTATCATAATTTATACATTTCTTAATTCCGAATATACGGAAAACGTATTGTGCCTACAAAAAATATAAAAAAATAAATGAAATATTTTTGATTCAGAATTAATATGTTAACAATACATTTTCTTCTAATGTGAACACCCCAGCTACGATTTATAATAAAAATAGATTCCTTTGTAAAATGTACCTGTTAAATAAAGTACAAAATCAAAATAGTATAAAATCTTTGGCGAGCTATTAGTAACCTTGATTTTTCAAATATCACAGCAACAATAAATTATTAAAAATATGTGTAACTACTTCAATTATTGTAAAATGGAGCGTTCACAAACTAGACGTATACACAAAAAATATACACATTACTTACTCTATACTGTATTCATTAAATTTTAAAATATATTTTTGTTCTATTTCTACGTACTTATCGCACAATTTATGATGGTATGTATAAAATACGTTATCTATGCGAACAAGTTTTCGCGGCAAAATATACTATTTATTTAATAAATCTAAAGGAACAACAAAGTAACTTTTATCATACAATTATATGATTTAAAATTGTACCATTTTAAACATTTAACTCTCTTTATTATTAATTACTGTAGCACAAATACGAATATTTCCACGACATAAAATTGGGATGACCTGCAATTTAATCCTTATTTTATAGTTAGTAAACGCGCAAAATTTTAGATTCCTAAAAATATAAATATCCTCTATTAATATCTTTTAAACACTTTAAAATTTGAAAAACGATCATCCGTAAACATTATTTCTGGAAATGAGATTCAAAATAAAAAGCACATCACAGAATATTGAATTGAAAAATTATTAAAATCAATTTCTTAGGTACTACAAGTAAATTACTAATATTTAAAAATATCGGACTAGACTAGATTATTACTTGTTGAGTATTCTCAGACACAGGAGGGTGACGAAAGACCCTGTGTTACGGAATTTTCCAAAACTACTTCTAAATCATCTAAAGGCAAGAGTATTTGTCGCAGGAACGTCAGGAGGCCCCGATTCCTCAAGAACGACGCCTCCTCGTACATGTCCACCGTCGGACGACTCGCGGACATCGGCACCAGCATTCGATGCAACAGGTGTTCCCTAAAAGTCGCACAATTCAAAACTTTCAATAAAACCGTTAACTCAATTATTACCTGACGCTCAAACAGATGAACAGCTGGAATTTCCCGTCTTTTCCAAGCGAATGGCTTCCGCTTTGGATCTCATCTACGAGGTGGCAGTAGCAACGCCATACAGCTGCGGTTTCCAGATGACCTCGATCCATTGTTGATCGCTGTACATCGGCGTTAGTTTCCGATAGGCAAGATTCTTTCACTAGCTGCAGCTCGAAATAATCCTTCACCCTAACTACAAACCATCCTCATGAAGGAAATGTTATCCGGTAGACTCAATTAATAAATAAAACAACTAATCGAAGATATTGTTAATATAATTAAAATTAATTAAAGACCTAACTTTAGTTCCAAAATAAGAAAAAAATTCCAGATATTTTACAGACTTACAAACTAAGTTGGAAGAGAAATAGAAACATATTCTTCTATTTTCAAAGATTTACAGGCGAACTTGACAGAAATTCTAGAAGTTTAGAACAGAAATAAGACGGCAATTCTAGAATGTTTGAATTTCTAGATTGTTGCAGAACATTGACGAGTGAATTAACGGAAAATTTAGAAAAACGTTCTGGAAAATTGAACTGCAATTAGTAGATCATTCTAAGAAAACTGAAGAGGTCAAAAAGCCGAGCTAAAGACAATGATTGAAGAGCGAGACCTGGATGTGTCAGGATCAAAGATTTTGTAAGATCGTTTACGTGAAGCTCTACAAGAGGCTGACGATCTTGTTGGGGTTTTAAATTAATTTTAAATATATTGATTGCATCTCTGATTAGAAGTTTTATTTACCAAACCATCTTGTGTAATTTCAATCATAATTAAAGTTAAAATACGTACTGAAAAAGTCCCACAAATACAAATTGCGTCCAAACAATCTGGAAGATCTGAACCCAAACAGGAAGACCTGTTCTAAACATTGCACCAGCCCTCCTTCGCCGCAAAGAAGCACCGTCAACGTAGTATTATTTTCATTGCGACGTCTATGGTGCCACTTTACAATATTATTAACACAATCACCTGAAAAACACGTAATCAAATAATTACAGTTTACAAATCAATCAATTGTATTATACCTAACATATGTTGAATATCTGATGAACGTAATTCTTGTCTCGGGATACCTGGAGATCTACATCTCGGGGGAGTTTGACACATTTGACCAAGTTCTTCTCCGTCGACTTGTCTGGGAAGTAACGCTGCTACTAGAAGCCGCTCGGTGGAACCGTCGTCCACTCCTCTGCCTAACCAACGGCCACAGGGAAATCTATTTAAAATAAAAATAAAATTACAAACATAAAATGATATAAAATATAAAAAGTGTACTTGTAAGTATGTCCTGTAATTTCGTTTCTTGCGATTACGTATTCGATCATCCATTTCGCATATAATCCAGTATTGTCATGGCCAATTCGCATCGTTGTTAATATTCCCAAATTTTTATGCTGCAAAAATAAGTTAATTTTTTAACATACAGAAACACAATCAACCAACAATCAATCTCCTCCAAACATTCCTATCCAGACACACCACTTTTCTTCTTCACATTCTGAATCATTCGTTCACGCAACAAACCATCAATCATACTCAACTATTTAATCAGTCACCAAATCATTCTTCTCAAACACCAACACTTTATATTTATCGATATTCAATAACAAATTGAACTATTTAAATATACGTACGCGAAATTCAAAAGCAAGCGATCCTTTCGGAATGGGAATATGTTGAGTTTCCCCCAACGTTCCGGAAAGAACTATCCAAGCATTTGCAGAAGTCGTAGTACCTTTTCTAGACGGATAAATAACAACTTTATACGGCATAGCTGAAACAAAACACAATCAAAATATCTGCCAACTGTCAACATCTTACAACCACTAAAATATAATAATACTGGAACGCGCACTTGAAGTTTTTTTTCGAAAGTGAAAAATAAGCCTGAGACATCAATGTAATGATAATAAACATATTGCACAATCTTAACCAAAAGTAATAATTTTATTTCAAAACAAAGACAAGTGGCCCAGCGACTGGCTGTCTCCGCGGCTCGCAAATTCAATGTTAGTTGGCGTTTCAGTATTATTATATTTCAGTGCTTACAACTTACTAGTTGAAGAATAAGTGCTAGTGAAACAAAAGTAATCAACAACATTAAGAGAAAACAAGTGATAGAAAAACTGCTCGCGTTCTTCTTCGCATCGGAGGAACGCTGAACGTTTATAGAGAACTCGAAGAATTGCATGATCGGAAAGTAACACTCTAAGATGACGAGATAAATGCTTTCTTTCAAGTGCTAGTCGGACCCAAGCCCTTGCTCGACCAATATGCGTTATTACGTCAGACATAGCTTGAATATTTCTATAAACAAATTGTATCAACAAAGTATTTATCGTTAATGTCTTTTAACTTACGCCAAATCAAAAAGCAAGCTTTCCGGCAAGGGTTGAAGCTGTTCACTTTTCACTGCGCGGTTATCAATTCTCGCAGTCTGCTTCCAAGTTTCCTTCCGAAGTGCTAAACTCGACATTTCAACCGGACTTAAATACTGCAAATCTTGTTTATTCGTTGGAAAAACTTGTTGCTGTTCCTGATACAACATTAAATGAGACCATAAAGCTGATTTGCCACCCTTTCGTTGTAGTCCATGCGACCAAACTCTTTCCAAAAAATCACATAGTGAAACTACAAGTGTAGACTCTTCTACAGCTCCTGGAGTATCAGGGCCTCCATTTCCTAGGGCTACGCCCTCGGCGCCTAACTTGGCAAGAAGCATTCGTTTTGTTTTGCTTTTACAATCTTTTAAAAGCATTTCTACGAAAGTCCAATTCGTTTGAGCGATTAGAGCGGGGCTCATATCTGTAGAAGCAGTTTTCTGCGTGATTTTTTCTACTGAAAAAGTTTTAGCATGGCCTCCAGAAGTAGCACTAGCTCTAGGAATTGATCCCTTGTTAACAATCGGAGTTTTGTTTAATATTTCTTTGTCCAACACCGGAAACATCCGCGTGAAAGTTGTCTTTTTGTTCATAATTTCTTGAGGCGCCGGTGCTTCAAAATCGGGATTTCCTAATCTCCTATCAAGCAATTTTTGTGAATCAGGAGCTGAAATACAAGGTTCGTAACTTAGAGAGCGCATAAGATTTTCGCCACCGTAACGCTGACGCAATATTTTAATACGAGTGTCTAGGATTTGGAGGTTAATATCGGATTCATTCCATAAAGCCATTATTTTGTTATCGACTAAAGTTGCAAACATTTGGGTTTCTAAGAATCGTGACAAGAAAGGCCGGTGTTGTTCGGGTTGGTCCGACAGGAAAGAAGATTTGTCGAAGTTCTGCATTGAATCCCTGTTGTTCAACCAATCTTCTTTACCCTGAAGATAAAAGAAGCATTAATAAATCAGGAGGAAAAAATTACACAGCTATAAAAAAATTACCTGATTAGGAAATATAACAAAGTTTTCATACGATTGAAAAATGTGCACAAATCTATTGAGAAAAATCTCTCTGATTGAATTATTGAATCGAAGATCATCAGCATACTGGTCAGCAGGCTGTAGAGACTCCGTTTTATCTAAAGCAACTCCAGTGCGTCTCACAATATCCGCAATTCTTTGTAAAGCTTCCGTTCTGGCCGAACCCGGAGGAGACGGCGGTCTATCACAGTCCAATGTATCATTCAGAGACGATTTTCTTCGATTTAAACTATGCGGCCTGCCGGGGAGTGTACAACTATTGGACATTATATCCTAAAAAGAATTTTCATAAAAGAAAAACATCACTTGTAATAAATAACAAGATAGTATACAATAATAATTTTACAGAACTTATTGAAAAATAACAAAGTAATAGTTCCTCGAATACTTACATGTCGACCGCGGGTCATTTCGGAATTTTCAACGTTAATACCATGTTTATCCAGAGCTGAACACAATTCTGCTATGAATGCTTCTTCGTGGGGAAAAGCAACCATTTCCTCTGGTAACTGCACTTTAGGTTTATCGATATCGACATAACAAAGACTAGCTTCGGAAGCTACTTTCAAATTCTCTGAACATGCGTGAAGTCCTAAAGAAATACTCTCATTTATTAAAAGGACTACCCAATTTGCTCGAACTTACCCATGACAAATGGAACAGGGGCATCCAAAAAATGATGCAATGAAGCAGGCAAGATTGGTACGTAAACATGAGGCCATACAAACGGAAATAACAGAGTTGTTACACATTCTGCAACTACCATCAACCTTTGACAATCTGAAATAGAAATAAAAATTACTGCACTGTTTTTTTATTTATTTTTGGTTCCTTCTTACCATTAGATCTGAGAAGAACCTGATTCTCGAGTAATAGGCAAGTAAACAGCTGAACTACAACATCAACTCCTAACCAAGTAAACATAAAACGAACAGAAAAATCAAATTGTGGCAATTCTAGCGGCGGCGCTGGGTTTTGTAGAACCATTGACATGGGTGGCAAGGAAGGATCACATGGTGGTAAATAAATTACTATACTTTGACCTGAATTGGGTACCTGAACTTCGTACAACAAATTATATACGTAACTTTCTAGGCTAAGACTTCCGTTTGGCGACTGTCTTTTGTGAGCGCATTTATAACATCTGCAAGAGAATTTGTTTTAAAATCAAAATTGATTTGTTTTTGATAACCTTACTTGTATATATTTTCCAAAAATAACTTCGAAGCATGCACGAAGGAATTCTGACAGATAATACCAATACTTTTGGCTACGTATAATCTATCTTTTGAAATATCGTAATATCCTGGTGCCCCGCCAGGATTGTGAACAGAGAGTTTAAAATGACGAGGTAAAGATCTAGATTGGCCGTTGGACTGTTGAATTTGTTTGTTGCGTGAAACTATTTGACCACTTGACAGTTCCGTAATATACATAGCCTAAAAAAATAAGCTATACATGGAATCAAAGTTTCCTAACAGAATAATTCACCTGTAGTGTCTGCATGGCACTACATATATCTCTATTACGAACTTCTTCGTAGAAAACTAAACTAAAACCGAAATATCGTCTCCCATCTTCCCTTGTCACTACAAATGAATGGAAAACAGGTGCCTGTGTGACAGAATGTTTTTGTGTACGAAATCTAAGTCCATTTGGAAGACAGAGCTACAAAGAAATAAAACTATAACAAGAAATATCGAATTAAAAATTAATATTTACCAGACACACTGCAGATGAATCAAAGGGATTCCAGGAAACGTTTTCTGGATAATGCGCTAAAATTTTACTTTTATACGCACGTTCTAACGGAGAACAATGTAAATTGTCACCTAGTAAAAAGGTTATTTTAAAAGAAATATTTTTTATTATTAAATAAATTATTACCCGCAAATTTGTCCGGCTCCAAACCAGAATTCAAATCCAATCCACATATCACAAAATAATCAGCAAACCTAGACGTTTTACCACTTTGAATTTTATCCATATTGTTCCTATTTCCGCGATCACTTTCTACCTGAGTAATAGTACATGTCTATCTTAACATACTATGCTATTTCTTTAATTCGGGATTACTTTTTTTGATAAATATTTAAAAATAACATTGCGATATTCTTATCCATATTTGTAGACGAAAGAAAATGATCGATGCATTTCTAGTTTAGTACACATAACGTGTGTTATCGCATTTATATTTTTTAATTCCCACACTCTTACTTTCGATAAACATCACAAATCTACGTCCTTTCTTATTTTGATGTCATTGCATTCATTGAACCGAGAAGACATCTGGAAGGTCTACAAATATAATTTACTGCTATTTTCAGCATGTGTACATAGTCGCCACAAAAATATTTCCTCGTTGTTTTAATAGTTATTATTTGTATAATAAAGTTATAAAATTATAATATATCCCTTCCTCTGAAGATGTATTTAAAATTATATGTTATAATTTGCTCTAAATATCTGCCTTTTAATGCTAATTTTTTCACAATATCTACGCATACATGTACTACATAATTTCGGCGCCTCTGTTTATCTATTTGCTAAAAAATATTATAACTTAATATTTCATGTAGAAACAACAAATTTCATTTAAATATGCTATATTGTGTTTTATATTAAATTTATAATAGTTTTTTGAACTTTTATAGCAAGATCTGAAAAAGAAACTTTCGAAAGAATTCATACTTTTTTCTTTTTGTAAAACCAACAGTACAACAGTAAACGTAGAGAAGGAAAGAGAATGGTAGACTTTTAAATAGTTCTAATTATTTCATTCAGTTGTCTAATTATCTAATTGTCCTAATTTGCATTGCATTTATTGAATCATTAACTTTACTACCAAATTGTACTATTAATTTCATTGATAATGGTTTAAAAGTGTTGACATAAACTTTGCAAATATTGGTTAATATTTGTGGCAAAGTTTTGTTTCAAAACAAAAGTTCTTGATTTATAAAAACCTCCTAAATAGAAAACAAGATGAGTGAGTATATGTTTTATTGATTTAATTGATAAGATAATAAATGATACAGGTGGGGTTATCAGCTTACGTTATCTAAATACCACCTGTTATTATTAGTCATATAGTTAAGACGAACGGAATTACCTTGATTGCTAATTAGAAATTTAATATTTTCCTCCAAGTTCATTCGCTTGGTTAATAAATACAATGACTCGTGTACAGAATAACGGATTGTTAGAAACTTCTTTTATTGAAAATGAGTATGACAGTGATTGTGATAGAATATCAGAATACATTGACGACTCAAAGAAAAAAACCAGTGGTATTTTATTTACACAGCTCGAAAATATTGTAATTAAAGTGATTATTTTCAGGTTGTGATGCATGTATGTCACGAATGCCCCATGCAACATTGATTGCAACAATTATGTGTTTGCTTGGGGTAGGAATATTTTGTGGGACAATGCATAGAGGTTCTACTCTTGCTGTTTTAATGTTCGACCATGTTTTTCATATGAGACTTGTGTGGTAAGAGTAATGTAAACACTTCATAAATTGTATTTGTGTAACGAAATAATTTCAGGATCGAGGCAATTCAGATGATATTCGTCGTTATTGGTGCATCTATGGCTGCTTTAGGATTTATGATTCTTTTTGTGGGGTGTCTAGCTACTGGAGCAACCAGAAGAACTGTCTACCGAGCTTGGAGCTCTAGAGTTGGAGGAAGAATTTCTTGTGCAGTTGTAAGTTGAACATTTATTTGTTATTAATAACAATTAAATAAGAGATTTAATTGCAGTTCATGTCTATAACGTACATTCTACAAATCGCCTGGATTTTAATGTTCGCTTTTCTTGTCTTGGTGACATTTGTGTTTACGATGTTTTGGAATATGTGTTCTCGACCGCAATTGGAACAAACTTGCATCGATTTTCAACAATTCGGTAAGTGATTATTTTGATTTTGTAAATAAGAATGAGTAATGTTTTTTTATAGATTTTATGTTCCCTGAGGGTACTAGAGTTGATGACATGAAAGTTTGTGGAGATGAAACAAAACTGTTCTGTAAAGATTACGTTGAAAAAGCTGAATGGATGTTTATTTTAGCAACATTTTCAAGTGTCTTGGTTTTGTTGAGTTTGGTAAGTTAATTATTTTTGTCTAATCAAAGATTCAGAAATAAAATTGTGTCTTTGTAGGTACATTATTTAATGTGCTTGGCAGCGAACTACGCGCACATTCGAGACCACACAAAATTCCAGGAGTTGCAAGACTTGCGCTACTTAAATGACCCCGATATGGCGGCCAGCAAGGATCGGTTCTAGGATACGGCCCAGGAGATCTACAGCGAACACTAATTTGAGAAATTAGACGCAATTATTTCCAGTTACATTGACTAAATTGTTGGTATCAAACAAGCAAGTGCTAACTGTTCATCTCCTGGGGACTTCGTAGGTAAATAAGTTAAATTCTTCCAAGTTCAGTTTGATTCTTTAAAAATGTACAGGTATTATTTTGTGGTCATGACAATATTTTTTAAACGCGCCTTTAAAGAATCAAACTGTACAATTATACAGCACATACTGCCTTATTTTGTTTCTTTTGATTTCTCAAAACGCACATATCAGCAAATGGAACAAGTGTAACTGAAATCAGTATTTGAAGTTGTTATTTTTGTAATGTTTTTGCACTAACTTGACTATTGTGATCACTGAAATAATACTGGAACGCTAAGAGACATTGAAAATGCGAGCCGGGACACTAGCTGTTTGTAGAGCCTTTATTGTACAATGCGTTTAGAAAAATTATAGAAATTAATATTCAGTGGTTTTGAAATATTAGACTGGTATTCACGAGCTGTGTTTTTGGGTGTTTTAGCCTCGGTTGTTTTAACGTTGTACAATGTTAAATTATTTTATTAAAAATACTTTAAATAAAAGTGGCAGATAAAATATTTATCTGTAACTTCTAATCGAATCATTTTTGTATAAAATAAAAGCGCTAAAACAATTCTCTTGAAACAACCAAAAACATAGGTCGCGGTACATGTCATGATTTTTAATATAATAATTAAATAATTCATTAAAAGAAATGAGTTTAATTAATATTATTTATGTATGACTTTTGGATAAGGCTGTGCAACATGTTTTTAAATAACAAAGTATAGTAATTGTTCTACAAATAAGTGTTAGACAAGGAAGGGTGGCCCTACAACATCTAGATATAAGTTAGCGTTCCAGTATTATTATTGTAGTAAATCACTGGTACTATGTTTGTAATAACTACCCTCAAATTATTACTTAGTTCGATTTTTTTGTATACTAACTTCGTAGTAATAGATAAAGATATAAAGTATCAGAATAAAATATATATTATACATCGAACTAGGCAACAATTTAGTTATAATTTTTTATATGAACAATTAGAAGTAGAAATATTATTTGTTAAGCAACTAATGGTATCCGTCCAAATATTGTACCGTAAGTGCCAATTCCAGTTCAAATGTGCATTTCATTTTGTATTTGATAATAAAATTTATTTGATTGGTTATACTGTATTACATGAAATAATTTTATAAATTCCATTTAGTTGCTTGAATTCAGTATTAGTTTGTAATTCAAGAAACTTTATGAAATTTACTTACGATAAATAACATTCCAATATAAAAATAATATATTACTTACTCTATAATATTTACATAATATCGATTCTTAAAGAGTTTTTGTAATACTGAAGGCTCTATATTTATATAAAAAGGACAATATAGAATTATATTTATAAATAATAATTGCACTTTACCTTATTTCCTATCATCTTACTGGTCTAGATCTTAATCTAATTTCCGGGCTGGGCCTGGCTAGATACTTAATAATTTTCGGCATTTCTGTTAATTTGTCCCGAACTTCCGGCGGGATCAAATCAGAAGGGCCATAGTTACACTGATGTCCGTTTTGCCATTCGTACCGAACGTTCCCTTTGCCTTCTACGGACAACTGTGATCCATCCGGGTATCGAACCCGGACTTCTCCGCAAGACAACTGCATAGCGGTGCCAACTCCAGGAACGACAACTCTTCGGGGAGAAATTCCTCTTGAGCGGTTTGTTCGCTGAGATGAAACTTTTGAAGCTGTTGCCGAAGCGTTACTTGTTGTGGAAATGTTAAATGAAGGCTGCGGAAATTTTCATCAATATACAACTCAAATTATTTTCAAAAATATGTTTTACCATTTGTGGGGTACGTTGAATGTTTTCTTTGCCTTTGTTCATAACTGGAACAGGCCTACGACCGATGATAACAGGAAATGTTGTCCCAGGTAATGTGGATAATGTCCTTTCAATGAGTAAACAGTGATCTAAATATTGTTGGGATTGCCTCCAAAGTAATTGATATGTAGCACCTAAAGTATTGGTTTGTTCTTCAGATGATATAGTGACAGAATGACCATCTGGATCTATTAATTTTATTCCTTCCATGCTGGATTTTGTCACTTTACTCCCTACGAAATTTAAGATGATTTGAAATTTGCATTCGAGTAAAAAAAATTACCAAATTAATTTACAATTTTCTTCAACGGAAATACAATTAGAGCATACATTATTGCATAACTCTTTTGTTTCAATATTTTATACGTAATAAATAACAAAAGAAATTTCATAATACGACAACCCAGTGAAATATAATAATACTGGAACCACATGGGGCAAACAGCTCCGTGGTAACGCATCGGACTGTGGATTGTAAAGAAGATCTCTGGCTCGTTTTTGCTTTCATAAAAGCCTACAAGTTCGTGTTCCAGTATTACTATATTTCAGTGCTTTCAACGGAAATAAAATTAGAGCGTATCATGTACAATCCTGCATAATTCTATTGTTTCAATATTTTTAACGTAATAAAGAAAAATCATCTTACCATCATAAAAACAGGACTCGAAGTCTTTCAAACTTTCCATCAGCACACACTTGGCTTTGTCACTGTAAAAAGTAACCTTCGCTGTCTTCGCTCTTACGAGATCAACAAACTTAGCCGCATGTGAATATTTCTTCCAATGTTTTTCTGGAAGATTTTCATAGCTGAAAATAGCATCTGCTCCTTGCTTCGGTAAACTCGGCGGTTTATCGCTAGGAACAGATCCTTTTCCTCCTTCTGGTTCATAGAGAACAATCCTTAAACCATCGGGAGATATTACACAAACTTCGACAACCATATCCTGTTTTAGTCGTCCGCGTTTTTTGATAAATTCCATACAAACTTCTCCTGTTTCTAATATACTTAATATGGCTGTTTTAGTTTGATGCCTCGTTGGAAGCAAACGAAATGTGCATATTTGAGGGACGGCGAGCGATTTCTTTTCTGTGTAAGGCGGGGTATATCTTTGTATTTCTAATTTTAAATCGCTCAAAACGTCAGAATTGTGACTGCGTTTCGACATTCCTCCTCCAGGATCAACAGGATGACAGCAGTTTTGGCTGCAGCGACTGTGGCATCTCTGATCATTTTTCAAACTTGTGTTGCTGTTTCTACTTTGATAATTCGGAGCTTCATGAGTTGAATGCGCTTGGGAAAACAAAGATATTTCTTCTGGTTTGTGTACAGATCTCGGAGAGTCTATATTTAAATTTTCAAAACTATTATAGCGTTTTTGTTCGAAATTATAATTATTATTATAGTTTTCTCGTTCTCTATACGGCAACAAATGATCCATAAATCTTTCTTCCGATCTGGATCTATTATACTCATAGTGACATTTCACATTTGAATCGCTATTAGCCCTGCTAGTTCGATAATCAATAACAGGAGCTCGTATTGTTCCGCAGTCACTATTCACGCGCCTACCTCCTATTTCATTTTGATTTCTCGCGCAGTCACTATTGACACTTGCCCGTAAACTGTCCCGTTTTGAAGACATAGTATGTACGCCACTGTCTTGAGTGGAAAGCCTTGAATGTACGGGAATTACCTGGTGTAGTTTTATGAAAGGATGATCGAGAATTTGATTAAGTCGAATTCTTTCTTTTGGATTTTTCTTGAGAAGAGATTCAATCAAGTCTTTAGCTTCTGGTGATATGTAAGAAGGGAGTTCGTATTTTGCCATGACAACGCGGGTTAACGTGCTTTTAACTTCGTTGGTGTCAAAAGGTGGCCTTCCAACTAGAAGAGTGTATAACATGCACCCGAGGCCCCAAACGTCAACTTCTAGGCCATGCGAACTTCTGGAAGCAACTTCTGGAGATATGTAGTTTGGAGTGCCGCACATTGTTAAATGTTTCTCGTCTGGGCGAGACAGCTGAGTTGCTAAACCGAAATCTGCTATTTTCTACACAAGAAGTTTATTTTGTTAGCGAATAATCGTTATAGAAAATATTTTGTACTTACAATTTGCATATTTTTGCTTAATAAAAGATTTGATAACGAAATATCTCGATGAAGGATGTTGTGTGAATGCAAATATCGTAATCCTTCTACAACTTGACGCATTATGTGGCTCGCTTCTATCTCGGATAAAACCTAAACCATATAAAAATACCATAAAATTTGCAATTAATTTATAACTGGATATTACATTTGATAAAATAATACTTGCCCAATCCATTCTGCATGCAACAATAATAAAAATATTTATAGAGATAGTTTGCGAACTACAAATTTACTTACCTTATTGCTATTTTTAAAGTAGCGTTGAAGTTCTCCATTATGACAAAGCTCTAGAACTAAATATACATAATTCACGTCTTCAAAAAAAGTATATAGTTCCAAAACAGCAGGATGTTTTAATCTAGAATGTATGGCTACTTCTTGTCTTACTCTTTCAACCATTCGAGCAGCTTGCATCATCTTCTTGTCGATCTAGACAACAAATAACATCTTCGTAATGCATTTTCAATTAAAAATCAAACAAAAGTACCATTTTGATTGCAACTTCCATTCCTGTTTTCCGACATCTTGCTCTGTATACACTAGCAAATCCACCTTTTCCCAATAAATCAAGTACTTCGTAATCCTAAGGAAGTTTTGTTATAAATTTCTTGGATAAAGTTTAATGTCTTGGTACTAACCTCTATTCGCTCGCCGAAAGAGTAAGAGAGAGGAGCCATTTCTTAAAGATTTACATTTATACTACACATTTATACAAGATATATCCAAATTGATTGTTTAAAATATTATGTAAAATGTCAAATAACAACAATAAACAAACTTTTATATCACCGCCCACCTACCCACGCCGATTTGCTCAACTGCCAAAAATTATAACTTGTTCAGCCGGTACTGTAGATCTGGAATATTATCTGCAAATTACGTTTATTTACTTGTTGGGAAAATATATAAAATATCTTAAAGCATAAAATTATCCAGTTATATTAATTAATAATATATAAATAAGCTTACTTTGCAATATTATATTGCAAATTAAATAATTTAGCTTAATATACAGAAAATATTCGATATGTTTTCAGCTAAGAATATGTAAAAGAACGTAATAAGATTCCCATCCAACAGCTGATTGTTCTATGGCCTGCTGTCAGTTCTTCTGTCATCCTTTGTTAAAACTGGAATGAATTTAATATCTTAGTTCGTGTTAATTAGTTGATAAAGTGATAGGTTGAGATAAACCATATTTTGATATTAATCTTTTATAGACTTAGAAATGTTTACAATATTTAATAATCATTAAGAGTACAGCAATTTTTTTTCTGAAGAGTTTTCAGTGAATTTTATTTTTCATATAATTTACAAGAATGTCTCGTGATTTAATAAATAGCAGTAGTCGTCCAAGCTATGGTGCAACAGATGCACCACCCGATGTTACATTTGCGGGTTTCAGTCCTACTGAGTTTTACAATTTATGTGAGAATATTACGACGAATATTTATACAGTAACTTCCAGTTGGAAGAACTTAGAAAGAGCGCTAAAAACTTTAGGAACCAGTAGGGACAATCAAGGATTCCGTGAGAATATGTAATATTAATCATTTATTAATTAAGAACCATTACAAATAATTTTATTTGCAGACATGTTTCTCAGTTAAGTACAAACCAAATTATTGGTGTCACAACCAAAGACGTATTAAGACTTAATATGATTGTACGAAAAGGTGATAAGCAACAAAAACTGCAGGTTGATAAGTTGTCAAATGATTTTAAAGAAGCTATTGCAAGATATTCATTATTTCAAGTTGTTAGTATTTTACTTACTTATTAAAATTTAACAATTTATTATTTATTTATTATTTCTGCAGCAAGTTGCCACTAAAATGAAAGCGAATATGTTAGCAACAGTTGCAATGCAAGATGATCATGCTGAACATCTTGAATCAGATGATCAAGACGAGCTTCTCAAACAACAACAATTAGCTCGAGAAATAAGATTCGAACAAGAAATGATTCTTGAACAAGAAGCAAGAATAAAAATGATTGAATCTGATGTGCTCGACGTTCATGAAATTATGAAAGAGCTGGGGTCTTTTGTGCAACAGCAGGGAGAAGTTATTGGTAAATTATTTAATAATTTTTTTAAAGCGTTCAAATATAATTTATGAGTTTTTGTAGATACTATTGAGAATTGTATCGAAACGGCGACTGGAAATATCGAACAAGGAACTTCAGAACTTCAAAAGGCAGCTCAGTATCAAAATAAATTTCGCCGAAAATTGTGTATTTTGGTAGTAATCGCGCTGATAATCGCTTCTGTTTTAATTGGGATTTTGGTCCATTCGCTGAAAAGGTAGTTTCTTCCATCGTCAAACTAATCACCAACATAATAATCTCATTTTAATTTAACGTAATTCAGCCTGACTTTAATGCCTTTTATATAATAAAAATATTGGATAATTTTAAAAATCAGTGCGATTATAATGAATGTGTTATATATTGAAAAGTTTTGTTCTTGTAAAGATTGAAATTTTTATACCATGTTTTCTTGTATAGATATAGTTTTAGGAAATCAATTTATTAAATTTCAAAATACATTTTATCATTTGTTGTGAATGTTTTCAAGTCTGGGCAGAAATAACTGATTACGCTAGTATCATATACAATGTATTTGATTTATATTTTCATAGCATTATCTATCGATATTTACAATAACTAATCAATATGAATATATAAACATATATGTATGCGAATACATGTATGTCAAACTGTATGTCATGTAACTGATATGAGCTATCCGAAATAAATGTTACATTTCTGAATTTTATATAGTTTTTCTAAACTTAAAACATGTATTTTGTACTGAATAGAAACGAGTTAATAATACCAATAAAGTAAATATAGTAATAAGTACGTATTTTTAATAATTTGTAAATGTATACAACTTAATATACTCTATAAAAATATATACTATATAAATAAAACAGCTAAACAACAAAAATAGATATCTGCTTCATGATAGCAAATCTCACAACATGGAATGCAAAATTAACAGCGTAGTACACAACTAAAGCATACTATTAAATAAATATAGTCTCATGAAATAAATAAATGATTAATTTTATCAGCCTATTTGCATAAATACAGCAACAAAGGAATCATATTTCAGAATTAAAACATACAAATCGATTTTATCTGTTCGTGATGTAATTATAATCAAAACAATTTGAGATTCAAATCAGTCTTTGTTTCTATCCTATTTAGAGTTGAAGGGAAATGGGATGAAAGTATGATTCGATGTCGATTATTTAATTTTATTCTGTTGAGATATTTTACTACTTGCCTGATTTCTCCGCGCTTTAATTCTATTTTGTAAAGTTAACAACAGACCAGCAAGAACGTCATGGTTCGGTAATTTTTTCGCAAATAAAAGTCGCTTAACCGAATCATCGTACGTCAGTAGCGCAACCATATTTTGAAGCAGGAATCCTTGGCAATATTCTAATAGTTGTTGTGCGTTGTAAACCTGAATGAAAATTATTTGTTACACTGAATAATTTGAAAGAATTTAGATTGTTACCTTTGCATGAATGTACATGGAGACTACATTATCTAATGTGAGCATGGCGGCACATCTTCCTTCGCAATACCGTAATAATCCGTCCAACTGGAAGAAATTGGCTGCTGCCATTAATTCTAAAATATCTTCGTTCGCCGATTCCAGTGTTTGACAACCGCCCTGGTATAGAAACTGCATAACAATCTGCAAATAGACACATGAAAGAGCGGGTCAATGAAACTCTATTATGAACCAATTACATACAATATTTTATGTTTGACTGCATTGCAGATTATTTTTCTTTAGCTTAGAAAGACAATTATATATAACAAATTACGTAAAGATGAAAATGGCTAATTTCGAAGTGTACTTTTTTCTGTTGTTTGGTAATCAAGTTGTTTATTGTTTATTATTATTTGTTTTGAAGAAATTGTACAAGCTGACATTTTATATCTCAATCATTTTGACCTGTTATTATGGTATGGTTAAATCATTTAATTAGCATCAAAATAATAATAATTAGTGAAATTCATTTTGGTATTTATTTTGATAATAGGCCTTTTTATTTCATCTGACTAGTCAATAAAGAGATACTTTATGAGCGCTAAACAATATCATAAACAAGTGTTTATGATACAGTCGAACATAATAGATATTTATGTCACAAATACATAATCTATGGTTTTATGGATGAGACAGTTTATTGGCCGAGCTACAAGGCACATAAAAGGACGAGTTGATCATTTCGATGTGTGCTTTTTTGTTTATTCTTTACTGCTTTTACTTTATCGTACTAGCCCATAAAGAGTAACTTTATGGCCGCTAAACAATAAATAAACAAGTGATTATAATACAGTACGAGAAGAAATTATTTTCAACTATGTATTATAATACTTCTCGGTTCCCGAGATATAGTTCATTGTAAGGTATGTATGTAAATCAAATTACAAACCTGGAAAATGTGGTATCGAATATCATTTATTTGTACAGTTGGTAATCCTCCCTCGCAGAGTTTGGAACTAAGCATTGCACGAAGTCGAGGTGAAGCAGTAACCAGAACAATTTTATGTCCATAAAATAAACGGCCCTCAACTTTAAAAGTAACGTCACTAAGTTCAGGGTTGTTCACATATTTTGGATCAATTCGTGATCCCGTCATTCCAGTTAAAACACAATCTCTAATAGGTTTGATTACTTCCCAACCAAAACAAGTTGAGAAAATATCCGCCAATAACAATGATGTACCTTCCTTCTGAAAATATTTCATTTATCCATTAAAAACATTAAAGTTTCATTACCGAAAAACATACTTTACTATATCTGAAAATGTTGAACAAAAGTGGTAAACATTCTTGAACAAATTGCGAACTGTAATCATCCGGACAAACTTGTAGAAAATCTTGTAATAATTGATCGATTACACAATCTAATCTAGCTTCATGTGCTGCACTTAAAGTGTGCATCCAACAATGTAAGGTCCATGGAACTCCCATGGAACGAATTTCTACTGTTATTTCTAACAAAACAACGAAACATTAGAATGAAGCTTGTTGATGAAAATTGAATATCTACCTAAATGGTTGTTTTCGGCGCTGTGATACATTGCTTCTTGTAAAGCTTTAACTTGAGCTTTACTAAATTGAGGCGCGGAGTTAGTTGTTGTGTTTGCATGATCGTTTTTGTGTGAGACGGTGGTTCCTGCTCCTTCGGCTAACATTTCCTCTAAGCTGAGGACTTCTTTGTTGACAGGAGTCATTGGTTGAGCTAAAAGTTTTTGAAGGACGCTTCGCTGGCCGTGAGCAGCCGCCACTGATATTGGACTACACAAAAAAAAATTCAAACGTCATTGAAGTATAGAGTTATGTGTTTCACTGTTTGTACTCAACAAGCACAAGTAATTTTTTTTTGCCGCCAGCATAAAAATGTAACACTTTTATTCCGGCGGCGGGCCACTGAAATTAGTAATACTGGAACACGCACTTGCAGTCTTTCACGAAAGCGAAAAACGAGTCTGAGACAGATAGATGTCGTGGGCCACTCTTCTTTGTTTAACTCTTGTTTCTAGAATGGTTGCTATGCATTTGTTGAATGTAAAAGAATTGTACAACAAAGACAGATAGCCCTCAACAAGCTATTTATCTCGGCTTGCATTTTCAACGTCAGTGAGCGTTCCAATTTTATTATATTTCAGTGTGGCAGACAAAATAAAATATTATGAAAAATAATAAAGTTGTAATTCAATAATCTGACAGTTAATAATAAAACGAATAACAAAACATATTTTACAGCAACTAGAAAGGCTGGATAAGATTTATATTTGACGAAAAATAGCATGTGTTATTCGGAGTTATGTGACGCAAAGTATCACATTTAATCCACGAACCCAGAAACACAGTCAACCAACAATCAATCTCCTCCAAACATTTCTATCCTCGTCCACATTCATACATGCTCGTCTATTCTTCACACTCGGAATCATTCGTTCACACAACAAACCATCAATCATACTTAACCACTTATTCCTCGAACGCCCACGCAATCGTTCACCCATTGTTTTGTTGTATATATTCTTTCCTTACCTGTAACAACCCCTCTGCGCAGACCCAGAATAACACAAAGTATCCTTAAGTTGCGTGCTGATGAACGGATGAGCACCATGTGCCAACAACAACGCCACCATATCTAAATTTCCACTTCCGCTAGCAACTTGTAGCGGTGTCAGCGTGCATTTATCCTCGCTAAGTGCTGCTCCGCCCTCGACATTCGCCCCTCGTTCCAGCAACAACCTCGCACAAACAGTATGCCCCAAAGAAGCAGCATACGTTAGAGCAGTCCAATGTTGACACTCTACATTGACAGCTGGTTGAGATGGAGATGAACTCGATGGAGTTTCGATGTCAACAGATGCGCCAGCGTCTAATAGAGCCATGACTGTAAGTTCATCGTTTTGTATAGCAGCTAGCATTAACGCGGTATGTCCTTGGTGGTTTAGAGTATCCAGACGAGTTGAAGGTGGTAACAATGGTACAGCTTGTTGAATTAGTTCAGCACGACCGGAGCCTAATAACCGAAACGCTAACTCCATTTGTATTTGTCTGGTAGCCTCCAAAGCATCTTCATCGCTTCCTGTAGCCTTTCGAACCCTCATAGCTTCTTCACCGAGGTTTCTAACAGGACAATCTACTCCAGGCAGTAACAATCTTGCAGCTTGCATAATATCATCTCGATCTAAAACTGCAGCGTGTCGATGTTCTCCATGAGCCACAGCAACTCTCAACCATTCAACAAGAGGAGGAAGAACCACATAAGCACGTTCGTAGCACAATTCCTGGACAGCTCCACCAGCCTGATCACCGTGTTCCAATTGAGAACATCGCATGAAGTAGAAAAGAGTTCGAACTGCGCGAGCACAAAGTGGAATGCGAGATTGCATGCGGGTAACCAAATCTTGAAGCTCGGATAAACTGCCGACGCATGTGGTGAGTAGAGATGGTTCTGGAGGGCCTGAACCACGTCCGGAGTCTCTGGAGGCCAAGGATGAGACGGAGGCCCAACGGGGAAGAGCCAGGGCTCCTAGAAAATTGATTAAATATATTTTTCGGGCGTTTACTTTAGAAAGAATAATTCTTTACCGTTGTAATCCTTAATGCCGCTGGATAAACAGTTCAAGTTATAAATAAATCAAATTAATTGTAAAATTTTAAGACTAAGAACAATCTAAAAAATTATATCTAACCCGTAAACTTACTATTTTTACTTTGATTTACAAGTTGTGTAATCTTGATTTTATACCCATTTTGATAATAGCTTAGTTATCGAAATACGTATATAGATTTTTTTCTTTATTACTTTAAGACAGGGGTTATATTTAATTTTTTAGATTAAAAATTAATATAAAACTTATACATACCTGAGGCAATTCTTCCAGCATTTAGGTGCGCATAAGGTTGGAGCAAGCCCCAAAGGTCCCCATTATTAGCTATAGCGTGTTCCAGAAGTGTCGCTGTCAACGTCACATCAGAATCACTGGGTAAACATTGCAATAAAACTTCTTCCAACAAATTTTCTAGCCCAGCACACAAATAAACCGCTGCATATCTAATAAAAACACAAAAATAACTCTCTAATATTTTCCCAGAAAAATTCACTTACTCATGTATAAACTTTCCAAGTTTAACATCAGTCATCCACCGATGAAATCTCCCAACATGAAGTTGCAAACCAGCTCTAGAAGATTTACTCTGTCGAAGAGTACAATCTCCAGAAACCGCAAACATCGCGGCAGCCCTCAAACAAGTCTTGATGCAAGAGTCAGCTAGCGGAGGACAAAGAACAATTCGAAATGAAACTGTAACTTCATGTTTGGAACAAAGACCAAGAGTTGATGATAGTCGTTGAGTTTCGCGACCTAGACGCACTAGAGCTCGCTGAAGAAGGTAGGAGAGTCTTGGAATTGTTTCCACGCTCACTCGAGACATGTGGTCTCGACATCGACCGGTTTGCAACACGCGGAGGATGCAGTGGTGTGTCCATGGGAGATGTTGAAGTTCCACAAGTCTGATAAAACGAAAATGTTAATTTGCACACTGATTCAAGAGTTGATTAGTTTCATATAGATGTTGGTGTGAAACAGGGTTGTTTAATTTATATTTTTCATTATGTTGTGAAATATTAAACTAAATAAAGTTAACGACTATGAGTTTTTTGATCTTTGAACTGCCGTTAAATCCATTAAAACTTGTATGTAGGTAAAAATAATTTATTTGCATACCTATTATGAGAATCCACCCAGACAAATTCATCAGCACTTGTAACATTCGTATTTATAGTCTCTAATGAAGAATGTCTCATCAATCGTCTGACAGTCGGTTCAGAACTTTCGCTGCCTGCGCTAACACTGGAATAGGTACTGGTAGAAGTATGCGACCTCATCGTCAGCTGCTGTATCGCCATTTTTATGTCTTCGAGACCTCCACCGCCGGTCCAAGGTACCTGCAACTATAATACATTGTTAGTTAAAGGTATAAAAGGTTCATGAAAGTTGTTACTTTAGCAGGAGTAGCTCGATGTCTGAACTTGGCATGTTGGGAACTAACTCTGTTACGAATTGACTTTTGGACTTCGGTGGCTAAGCGATCTGTTCCGCCATCGGTTATGTCTCGAGGGGAACTGTTTCCGGTATCCGACATACTTGCATGCCCCGATGAACGGTTGTCATCTGAGGAACTATTGCACTGCTGGCCTCGCTACAAGAAAGAAAATATACACTAGATATATTTAAGATACTAAAGCACTATGTTCAATGCAGATCTCAATATTATTATATATTTCTGCGCATGAAGTGTGGCTACCAGCCTTAACTTTATGTGGTGACAATTTATTTTCGAAAATTTGTCGGCTTTGAGGATCGAACCTAGGATCTTATAATCCACAGTCGTAAATGATATATAAAGCCTGGTGAATCAAAAAACGCGCCATAGCGTTTTCAACACAATTTTTGAAATATTCATTGGCTTCCCTAATTATTTTACATCAAAAAAAGTTAAATAGTTTATCTTTATTTGTAGAGGAAGAATTTCTGCATTTTTGGCACTAATATTTATGATTTTCCTTTTATGTGGAACCAGAAAAATGACGGAAATGTTTATTGGTAACTTTTTTAAAGTGATTAGTGCCATAAAATAAATGAGCATATTTTATTTTATACATTTTTGTCGAGCACTATTTTACCATAAAACCATTTTTATCATATTTAATTTTACTTCCAAATTATATATTTTTAAAAAAGACACTTGAAATCAAACTTCTATTGGTACATTTGTTTCATTACTTTATGGCACTGATGATTTTAAGATAATTAACAATAAACATTTCCATCATTTTTCCGGTTCCAGGTAGAGTAAAATTATAAATATTAGTGGCAAAAAATTCAGAAACTTTTTAGAGAATGGGCTCAATTGTCTGCGTTAAGCACTAACCACTAATCAAAAGTTTGGTGTTTACAAACTAAAATTAGCGCAGCCGATCGCTGCATAACCACTACTTTCGTATTGTGAACGTAGCTTAATCTTTGAAACTTTACAGAAAAATTGTTTACAAACAAACCTGTAATTAGACTAACAAAAACACCGTAAAAATATGTAAATAAAATGTTAATTGAAACTTCAAGTTTGCTTTTCGAAATCATCCTTGAATAAATATGCTAAAAAGAATTTATAGCATCCTCTATGACGAAACATATTTACCTGCATTCTCAATTCGTGAACACTAACATGATGATGAGGTCGGGAAGTGGACATTTTCGCGTCTTCACCAATTTTATCATCATTTACTTTTGATAATTGTCCGGTATTTTGACAAACCGGCAACCGTAGGCTACCTACAGCGTTTACTGGTCCCGTAGGTCCTGTATCTCTTTCAGGAACCATATTCTGGTTTTGACTACCTCCAGAAAATCTTCCAGCATAATCATTACTATTTGTTTGATTGATGTTTTTAATGTTTTGATTGTTTCTATCAACATGATCACTAAATGTGGATGTTTTTACGTTATTGGCAACGTTGTATAAATGGGGAAAGTATTCATTTTTGCGTTTTGGTGAAACCATTCGCTCGTTTATGTTGGAAGATTGGGAGAGTTCTTGAACTGCTTGCGAGTACAATACTGGTTTAGATTGAATGAGATTCGCGGGAGTGTTGACTCTAGGGGATGAAGATGGTTTGTTTTCTCTGTCGCGATTGTCCGGGGGCGAATCACCCGACTGGTAAGAGTGATCGGAACGTGAATTGCTTGACAACCTGAAAATTTAACGGAATAATGGAAAGAAATAACATTAATGACAACAACTACCGTTGTTTAGAGAATTTATATTGTAATCGATTAAGCAAATCTGCCTCCATTCCAAGAGGAAAATCATCTTCATAACCAGCAAAATCACAACAAGTATTTTCACAACTAACATCATTAATAATTTGTTGCGCATTATTAAAACTGTTTTTAAAAATAACGTTTATTACATTTTTGTCATCTTTACACTCAAAAGATGTTAAAGTAGTAGAATCATCTATAGTTTCAATATTATTAGCAACAGATTTCGAATCATTGTTAAGAGTTCCTGATATGTAAATAACTGATTTGTGCACACTTTCAATGTTTTCATTTATCCCAATACATTTATTTTTATTTTTGTTGTAATCATCTTTGTTATTATTAAAATCATCACTAGCATCTTCAATATTTATCACTGAACTTATAGTTTTAGGAGCTGCTAATATAAAATTATCATTCACTGAGGCATATTTATCACCACCAAAACTTGTATCACATCCAGGAAGTTCGCGACATAGTATACAATTACAATTTTCAACACAAATCATTTTACAATACACGATATGGTTAATTAAAGTAGATATTGCAAAATGTTTTCAACTTTTCTGGTCGGTAGGTTTTCAAGAAATGAAAGAAACTAATCTGATATGAACAAAGTTTGGGAGTGGGGCTTAGAATACTCGAGGAATGAACTACTTCCCATCATTGTTTGAATTTCCTTTTCAAACTCGTGCACCCATCAACTGTGCAAAAACATTGGAGTCAGGGGCACCATGCACTCTCACAAATTTCATTGTTTTAAAATGTATCATTAAAACAATAATATTGTGTTTAATCAAAAATATTATTTATGTATCAAACTAACACTGATTTCGCTACATATTTTTTTATTTCGATGTTGTTATTTACTAATAGTAAATTAATTTAATGCAAATTAATCCAAGTTTTGTTTTTATTTCCCTACGTAAATAATTCTTTTTGTATTTTGTTTCACACACTTTCTAAGGTAAAAAGATGAAAGTACATAACTTTCTTTAGGCTGAAATATATGTATGATTGCTTTTACTATATAATTGTGAGCATTCAAAGCTGTGAATTAGGTCTAGTGTGTATTTAGAAAATTGAAAATATGTATTTAATTACTGTCAAAACCATTTAGTAAAAAGTGTACACCTACTAATGAACTATTTACTAACAAACGTAATAATGTTTTGGTACCTGCGAGGTTTTGGCCTAAGGATCTCATGACTGGCATCGGTGATACAAAGAGGGTTGAGGGGCCCTGACAAGTGGTCAACTCCAGTCCAGTGGGCTTCAGAAGATTCTGGTGAACTCCCATTTACCTGGGATAACTCCCAACCAGCTGGAGTCACGCTGTTATTTGGATGGTTCATGCCAATGACAAATGCACGGATTAATTCATATCAACCCATCTACACATTCCACAAAGTATTCTGTACATTCTGATGCAAAATGCCCTAGCACGTACGCTCTGCTTCTAATGAACAACTTCAATGGAATGTATATAAAAAATTGGTTCACTAAAATTATGATACGGCAGTAAACTAATCATTATTGTCTTCACATTTTTGTTATTTATTTATTCTTTTTTAATTTGACAAAACAGGTTTCCAACCGAGAAGATGCGAAGAATAACGAATCGCTGACCGCTACTTCGGAAAAATTCATTTCCATAAACATATGTGAATGCATTTTCACAACGAACATTGTTTATTTTTCTGAAACAACAAAACCAACTTATTGTTTTATAATTAATACATCTCCAAATAAATTATTTATTTTCCAAATATCGCTCTATATACAAAATATCACTTTCATTCAAATAGAAAATTTTAACAATGCACATATTGTGGACCAGCCTTCACAGCTATATGCAAAAGTCAAAATTCAACTTTTTTGAATGAAATTGATTATTCGCTATCATTGAAATTATATTAAAATTAGAAAAATATATGAACGGAATGAAAAATAGGTTAATGATAATTAAAATATCATTATTGCAATAATTTATGAATGAAACGTTGACAATCGTGTTTTGTGGGTTGCAAGCTTCAGACGGTAAAACGGTACACGTCAATTTATGCGTAATGTGTGAATAAATATGGATTTTTGTATAACATTCCGATAAAAGTAATCAAAAATATTTAGGAAAACGTTAAATTATTTTCGGTACTACGTAAAACGTCAACAAGATTTGTGAATAATTGAAACATTTATAATGGGTAGGTTACAGAGGCATCTGTCACTTTTATTTGCTTGTCATTAACCGTATTTACATTTCAGGAGGCTTATTAAGTTATTTTCGTAGCCTACTAGGGGCTCGAGAAATGAGAATATTAATATTGGGCTTAGATGGTGCCGGAAAAACAACTATTTTGTACAGGTTACAAGTAGGTGAAGTTGTGACAACCATACCTACAATTGGTTTTAATGTGGAACAAGTACAGTATAAGAATTTAAAATTCCAAGTTTGGGATCTTGGTGGGCAAACTAGTATTCGGTTAGTAAGATTTAACTGCTTTAATTAAAGTAAATTTAACTGTAAATATTGTTTTGCAGACCATATTGGCGGTGCTATTATAGTAATACAGATGCAATTATTTATGTGGTAGATTCAGCCGATAGAGAAAGGATAGGTATTTCCAAAGAGGAGTTATTCCAAATGTTACGAGTATGTAAAATAAATTTCAATGCATGGATTACTAATAGGAAAATGTTTTGTCGGGATATCAATCCTTAAAATATCTACGTTACGTGCACTTGAGTAGCTACAAGAAAAGTTTACAAAACAATAAGAATATGAATGTTTGTACTAAATACCAAACTTGTAATTATCGTCGAGGTAAATATAAATAACATAGTACATCAACAGCAACATGAAACAAATATTTTTGCACAATTCGTAATGATTTACTATTCTCTGTAGTTTTCTGCAAACATTGTTTCATTTTTGACTTATTAATATATTATTTTGTTTATATTTACCTCAATGATAACTGTGTTTGTATTTTGTGGAAATATTCAGGTTCTTATTGTTTTGTAAACTTTTCTTGTAGCTCCTTAAGATCAATGTTTATTCAAAACGTAGATTTGAATTATTTAAAAAAAAAATTGCGATTGATACAAAAAACATTATTCTGTAAAAAGTTGCTACCGTAACAACTTGCTAATTGTGACAAAAATGAATCGTTTATTGACAGCTAATGAAATATTCCTCATTAAACATGAAATTTTGATGCGATTTTGTCACATTAGCAAGTTGCTACGTAACAACTTCGTTATAGAACTGGGCCGGGCAAAAACATTTTCAAAGTTACTAATATTGTGTGAAATTGCAGGAAGAAGAATTAGGTGAAGCAATTTTGGTGGTTTTGGCAAATAAACAAGATATGGCCGGTTGCATGAGCGTAGCCGAAGTCCACCAAGCCTTAGGGCTCGAAGCCCTCAAAAATAGAACCTTTCAAATATTTAAAACCTCTGCCACAAAAGGCGAAGGCCTAGACCAAGCGATGGACTGGTTGGCGAACGCTCTGCAAACGAAGAAATAACAAAACGTATTTTAATTCATTTCCTGTACACTAGTCGTAAAACACATCATTTGTATGTAAAACGTTGCTATTCGATTCAAAACGCAGACCAAGATTCTGTAATAAACTTATTTAAGGAATCAAATAAAGTATTTTCAGTTTTATAGTTTAAAATAAACACTTTATTATTAGTAATTTTATTTCATGAAAAACTTTTTTATGGATAAACTAAAATAAAGATAATTACTTACAACACTCGTCTACTGTTCATCATTGTATCCAAACTTTTTGAGTTTATTGTTGCTGTTTTCTAAGTCCATTCTGACTTTAGTACGAATGTAAAAAATAGGACAGTCCCTGCTGGTGCAAAGTATTTCTTCGTGCAGCGATCCCATGCATCTTTGACACTGGGTGAATAATTCTGCGAACTTATCTTCTAGCTGGCTGTGTTGAGCTAATTCCTGTTGATAGAGAGCCGATTCTTTTGGTTTACAGAAAGAACAAACTGCCTTATTCTCCTGGCCTTTAGGTAATATAGCTTTACAACCTAAACACGTTTCCTTTTTGCATGTAAACGCTGATAGGGCTCCTACTTTTGAAGTTACCACTGTTTTTGTTCTAGTATGTTCACCTCCTACAAAATTGCAAAGAATTACTTAAAATTCATTAACAACAAACATTGCTACATTCATATATGAACAATATAAAAGAGTGGAAGGACCTATTAAACAATAAAATAATAACAAACACATGTTATTAGGACGTCCACGTATTTCAAATAACACTTACGTAATAAAATAGATTCTGCATTGTCCCCTAAAATCGGCTGAAATATCCTCAGCAGCGGCTTTGACAACTGGTTTTCTAAATAGTACTTCGTATCAATCGGAATATTATTCTCCAAAACATAAATAGGATCTTCTGCTTTTTGGTACGCCGGAGTATTTTTCGTAGCTGCAATGATGACGTAAGGAATTCGATCTCCTAATTTAGGAGCATTTCCGGGATCTCTTTTGGTTATTTTTTGAGCTAATTCAACATGAGCTTGTTTAGCTGCATAGTCAGCTTTAGATAATTCTTTTGTAATAACGAGTTGAGAAATATCGATGCAGTTGCAAAGTAAGTCTGAAATTACTTGTTTTGCAAACGCTGAGGCTCCTTCGGGATCTCTGCGATAAAAATAAAAAATGTATACATATATTGGGAAACAGTTAAAAAATAAATACCTGTCAATTAATAATTTTTGGAGGCACGTATTAATGACATTAACAACTAAAGTACAATTGTCTCTTCGGACTGTTTCAATTCCCTTACAATCCATTTTATCATAAGTGTCAGTTTTTGTAAAATATAAACCAGCGTAACGTTTTTTGTTAATCAGTAAATATGGATAATAAACCTATTAAAATAGCGATAATCAGAATTAAATTTGTTATTGAATTGATTACATTACCTTTTCAAATTCAAGCTTAATCGGCTTAACAAATTTTGTGCTTATAAATTCCGCAGCTTCTCTGCCTAATTCCATGCTTTTCTCTAAAGTTTTCACTTTAAAATTAATCATAACAGAATCTGTATCTCCATAAATGACTTTTGCGTCAGTGTCATAACCATTTGCAATACAATAATGCTGTTCTACTTCCTGTTTAGTTTGTTCGATCATTGTTCGACCGTACGCTGTTACGCTCTGCAGAAAAAGACATCAAAATTTTGTTTATAATACAATAAATATTTTAACTTACTCCAGAGATTTCAAGACACGGTAACTTTCCAACTGTCGCGCCGGTAAAACCATAAACAGAATTAGCAGAAATTTTTAACGCCAATTGTCGACCGTCTAACACTGCTCTTTTAACTGGATCCTTTTCATTTTTAAGTTCAGCTTTAGCTTGTTTCCTCGCATCTAAAAGCGACTTTAAAATTTGTGGCAACAAACCTTTACGGACTGTTGATTTCACAAATAAGTTTCCAGCTGGTGTCAATGTAACTTGATCGTCTGTTAAACTAAAATTATGTTCAATAAATAAAAATAAATCATAAATATTTTTAGTTAATAGTACTCTAATTTTTCTTTCACAATAGAATTTCGTATCAATGTTGAGTAGCATAGATTATGCGCCATCATAATACTCGGATATAGTGAACTGAAATCTAAAGTTACGATGGGATCTGTATAATATCCTTTATTTGGTTCTATAACTGTTGCTCCTTCGTAACCAACTTCGTCATTATTTCCAGTGACTTTGTGTGTTGGCATCAAATAATTAGCTTTGCGACACTACAATTAAACATTTTCAACATGTAACTAAGTTATTTTAGTAAACCTTCGATTTGTATGAAACTTCGTGAATTTATCACATTTTGTGAAAAACTAAAGGGAAAAATACTAACAAATTTAATGGGTCGCTGTATTTGTTCAAGGTGGAACGTGAACGTTTTCAAGTAATAAATAAGCGCCTAAACTAATGTAACTTAATTTTGAGCCGGCGCCAAACAATCAACGAACGCCGACTCATAATTAGTTACATTAGTTTAGGAGCTTAGTTATTAAGACTAAAAAGGTTTATTTTATTTTCTCTTTTCAGTTTCTTTTTTCGTTGGTTTAACTTTTTGTTAAAGTTTTTATTTCCTTTAGTTTTACGCAAAATGTGATAAATTCACGAAGTTTCATTCAAATCTGAGGTATGATTGATCGAAATTAATTACAAAATGGAAACTTACATGTCGTAGAAGCTGAGCCACGACTTTAACTTGTTCGCCTTTCGTAAGCAAACTTGTAATTGGGACTCCGGTTACACGAGCCATTTCAATATCATTGGTAAAACTTTTTACATGATTCATAAGACGCAGAGGTAGAACAGCATCTTTGACACAATACACAGCCAATCTATAATTAATTTGAATATATTTCTATTCAATATATTTATAATAAAAGTAAAATACCGTCGCCTCGTCTGTTCATCTCCATTTTGCAGATCGGTAATAATACTGTAATGAACATCTTCCTTTTGTTCGCCCAAAATTTCCTGAGAGACGTTATTTAAAGTGTACGATCTTAACTTAAATCTAGTTTTCATAACAACTAACATGTCATACAAAATTCTGCCCTCAAAATTTGTCGTAACAAATGTACGTTTACCAAATTTTGTTTGATTCATAGTTTCTTTTACATTAGATCTACAAAATTATCTAATTATTTTCACATCAAAATGATGAGATATTTTACTTACCTAACGCCTTTTAATCGACCTAAATAAGGAAAATTGTTGACTTTTAAATGTTGAGCCCTTTTTATTAAATATGGAAAATCAAAATCGTTTATGTTGTAACCAGTAAATAAGTCTGGATCTAGATCTCTAACGAATTCTCCCCAGGCCTGCAGAAGTTCTGCTTCGGTTTTAAAACTGCGAACCTATTGTTTCATTAATTATTATATAGAAAAAAACTGTATTCAACTCTACTGAAATATAATAATACTGGAAAGATGCAAGCCCAGAGTCAGCCAGTCACCGACATCTATCTGTCTCAGGCTCGTTTTTTCGCTTTCATAAATACAAGTAAGCGTTCCAGTATTACTATATTTCAGTGATCAACTCACTTCTGCGTGGCCAATTGGAGCACAAGTATCTAGAGTAAAAACATTAGAAACCAAATAATCTTGTGAACCATGCAACTGAACAACATTGGCTATTTGAATCACTGGATCGATTTTCGGCTCCGGAAAAACACCTAATTTTGTTAATGTAATACAAATAAAACCATTATTTTTTTTAAATACCTCTACGCCCAGCACACTCAATATCGAAACTGTGAACTCGGAATGGTGCAACTTTTGCCCATTCGCCCTCAGGAGCATGGGCAATAAATTCATCATAAGCAACATCAATTTCAATTTGGGATAAAGTTGTTATTGGTAAACTGTTTCCTGGGCGCATGGTCCATTTTCCAGGAGGAATTTCAATCCAACTGCAACCCAAAACATGAGTGTCCACCATGAATCTGAAATAAAAACGATTATTAGTCATAGAAATAAAAATTCTAATAAAAATTACCTCATATCGATATCAACATTTGATTCAAAAGCGCTGAATTCAAAATGACCGATTTTTGGGTAAATTTGTGTAGTTTCTAGTAAACGTTTCGCTGGGGCAATTAAACGAGGCAACGCCACTGTTATTTTGGCAAATTGGCGATTATCTTCTCCGTTATACTCCATTACTGATTTCCCTTTAAATATTTCAACCATATGAACTGCTTCTGACATATTGTCTTTATTGGATCGCATATCAGCAATAACTGCTGCATTTAGTTTTTCCTAATAAAATTAATGCCATGAAAAATGAATTGTATTAAGTATAAATAATTACTTTAAATGGCAGTAAATCTGATTCAGTGAATGTATTAGGTAAAGAAACGAAGAAATAGGGGCTAAATCCGTGAACATGACAGCAAACACTGTTTCCATCAGATGTTACTCCAAACATTCGCATAATTGGGACAGGACCTGTTTGGGCTCCTGGCATTCCTTCGACATGCGATCCTTGATAATGGTCCAATTCAATTTGCTGGAAAGTAAATGTATCTGTCTTTGGATTCAGTTTTGGTAATTGTGGTCGGCGTATTGGATCATTTCTGAAATTAACCAACATATATCGTAGTTTGATTTACACATATTGTGTAATTACTTACTTAATCTTTTTAAAGGGGCTCGTAGGGCCATCGTTCTTTCTCTTGGCACTCATTTTTATTATGATATAAAAAAATACACTTAACAAGGATGGACGTTGTGTATGATTCTGGCGCCAAATGTATCACAGCTGTTTGACTTTGCCTTCTTCTTCCAAAACTTATCGATCATACAACAGTGGCGACTCGTTTACTTAAAATTTGCTTAACCCCTCTTCTTTAGGAGTGTTAACGAGTTACTGTAGTTAACCTGTAAGATGACATTTTCACGGTTGAAAGCCTAATATATTACCTTTAAATGTTAATAATCAAAATCCCGCAAAATGTACAACAGTGCATGTGGTGCAGCAGCTACTACTGGGAGTTGTATTGAAACATCGGATCGTGACTGCCATAGTTTAATATCAAAAGAACCCCCAGCTCCTGCAGTCGATCATGATTACAGTGGTTTTGACATTGTTAAAGCTACACAGGTACTTACACTACAATTTCACATATATTTTATGATTATATTCAATTGTTTTTGTAGTATGGTGCTTTTGGAAGAGTACGAGAACTTGTTGAAGCAGGCTACAATGTCAATCAAAGAGACAGTGAAACTGTGACATTACTTCATTGGGCATCAATAAACAACAGAAAAGAAATAATCAAATTCTTTATTGAGAAAGGCGCTGAGGTAGACGCAGTAGGCGGTGAATTAGATGCAACTCCACTGCACTGGGCAACAAGACAAGGCCACCTCGATGCGGTGGTCTTGTTGTTGGGTGCTGGGGCTGATCCCACCCTGAGAGATGCCGAGGGTTGTTCTTGCATCCACCTCGCAGCGCAATTCGGGCACACCGCACTTGTTGCGTATTTCGTCGCGAGAGGTGTTAGCCCCGATTTGGCGGACCGGGGCGGGATGACTCCTCTAATGTGGTCCTGTTGGAGAGTCAGTGCATTGGATCCCACTAGACTTTTGCTTACTCTGGGTGCGAGTACCGGGTTGACGGATAATACTCAGGGAAACACGGCGCTACATTGGGCAATATTAGCGAGAAATTCGACAGCAATAACAACGTTAATTTTGCAGGTAAGCAATTTTTAAAATGTACTGATTAAAATTGAAATGTGGCGTATAGAGACTTTAAGCTTTTTATTTAAATTGCTGTACATTTTACCAATTTACTTTACAGCGAAACTGTAAATACAAAAGTTGTTCAAAATAGAGCTCATGGTACCAGCAAATGATTTTAATTTGAATGATAAATCGTGAATATTTAGGTGCCTTATTGCCTGCATTTTTAAATTTTGAACTTCTTTTGTACTTACACTTTTGTAGTGAATAGGTAAAAAGATACAGCAATATCAAAAAAATAGCATTGAAATCCCTATACGCCACATTTAAATTCTACACCCTGTATATGTATGTTTAAAGTAATTTATTGTAAATTTAGGCGCAAGCGAGTTTGGATATTCCAAATCACAGAGGCGATACACCATTGTCAATGCTACAGAATTATTTAGGTGAACGGTGGATCGGGCCTAAAGTAGTTGAAAAAGTTAGAGAAAACATGTCTTCGAATCGATCTCAAAATTTCCTTCACAGAATGGCTAAAGATAAAGTAATTATTACATACCATTTAAAAAATTGAATTAAACCCTAATTTTTCTCTTTTGCAGAGAGTGCGTTGGTGGTGCATGGTCGGTACACCATTTCTTACGTTTTACGTTGCTGGCCTCATTTTAGGAGCAAATTTATTGGTGCTGATAAAAATGTTTCTGTTAACTTGCTTATATGTTACGCTTCATTTCGCCGGGCAACTCGTGTACGACGATCGACTAATGGCTTTACTACCACTCAGTATTTATTTGGCAACCAAACTATGGATGTATGTCACATGGATTGTATATATCATGCCGCGAATTTCATTCTTCACCACAGTCATTTTCCTTACAAGTTCAGGCGCTTTATGGTTCTTCTTTTTAAAATCATGGCTGGGCGATCCAGGTGTTATTGCCACCAGTCAAGAACAAAGATTTAGAGTAAGACATTTTATAAATTATCGGTTAACTTTGCGATGTGCGACTTCATCTTCAATTTGGATCAAACAAAATGAATCAACCAAATCGAAGGTGAAGTAGTACATCGGAAGGTTGACCAAATTATCTACAATAAATTTATTTTCTAAATGATTGTTTTGTTGGCAGACAATTATCGAGCTGGCAGAAAGAGGAGGAAACGGTTTCGAACCTTCATCTTTTTGTTCTGCATGTTTAGTTCGACGGCCTCTCCGGTCTAAACACTGTTCAGTCTGCAATCGATGCGTAGCGAGATTTGATCATCATTGCCCATGGGTAGCTAACTGTATAGGTAAGAATCATCTTCACTTGTATTTGTAAACGATATAACGTAAGTTTCATTTGTCAGGAGCAAAGAATCACAAGTACTTCATGGGTTTCCTAGCTTTTCTCATAATTATGTGCACGCAAATGATCTACGGGAGTACGCAGTATTGGCAAGCGCAGTGTGAGATAGTTACACTAAACGAGACAAGTTTCTGGCAGGTGATTGTGTCTATTGGGCAGTGCGATGCTTGGGTGTCCTGGGTTTGCGCTAACGCAATGCTGCATTTAGCCTGGGTGCTCATGCTCTTCGCTTGCCAGGTCTATCAGGTAAGTTCAATCACCTTTCATATAATAATAATAAATAATTAGTGGAAATCACTGAAACATAGTGATGATATATAAATTTGTTTTCAGATCGCATACCTGGGAATGACGACAAACGAGCGAATGAACAGAGGCCGATACACACATTTTATAAACAATTCGGGCAACAGTCCGTTCTCGAGAAGCGCCTTTCAAAATATTACAGATTTCTTAGAATGCAATTGCTGTGGCCTTGTAAAACCTCGACTAACCGACTGGTTAACAAGTTACGAGCTAGAGAAAAATGTTGAACATCAGCCATTGTTACCACCCAAAGATAACTTTCAATACGTTTAATCCAAAGATTTGTCTGACTGATTTGAAAGTAAGAAGCGCCATAAACAAATATATCTAGCACAAATTGTGATTCTTAAGTTATTTAGCTCTCTAGTGAGTAAACATTCCATGTGTGTTGTTTTAACGAATTTTTATGGTAGCGGCGTAATTTTTAAACGGACGAGCGCCAACGTCATTCTTCATGTCGGCTTTTAATTTTACAATAACATGTATTTATCTAGTCTATTATAGTGTGTACTCGGCATGTACATCACATATCAGTACCCGCTCACACATTTGTATATTTATGACGTATTATGATGCTGCATTCTACCACTTTCTTGTATTCTATTCAGCCTTTTAGCATAACTTACATGTACAATCAATGTTTCCTTGTATTTACGAATACAAATTATGACAAAGGAATCAATGTATTTTCATTTCCAAAGTTACCCAATATTTAATCGTCTGACATTTACACGATATATTTTTGACTCTTTTGAGTCACAAGTTATACATAAACTACACGTAAGTATGAATTATTTTTAAATAATGACGAACGATAAGAAAAGTACGCCAAAAAAGAAATCAACTGAAAATAAAGGAGTTCGCATAACTTCAAATGAACTTGAGGAACTAGAAAGTCTGCCTTCCAAAATTTCCGAGGGTGAGGATATTCAATAAATATTAAAACGTGTACAACTTTACTTGAAATAATTTTATAGACACAGAACCACATTCGCCAAAATGTATTTCAGTTTGTAATGTAAGAGAAGAGTTAAAAAATGTAATTGAAACTATGGGACCAAATACTGCAACAACTTATGATACAGAAAATGATGACACAACTGAATCTAGTTATACTCAAGTAATAATATATTTTAGAAACATTCAAACTTTTCAAAATCATAATATTACAGATTCCAAACCTGAATTCAGAGAAAGAATTAAATAGTGTTAATTTCACTTCAACTGAAGATGATTATTCTCAATTAACCGAGTATAACGTCTCTGAATTAGTGGAATATCCAGCGCGAACTGTAGACACATCAGTACAAACTTCAAAGCGAGAATATTTGTGTCCAAATGTTTATAATAATAGTAATATCCCGCCGCATAATTTTTGTCCGCACTACATGACACAAAATGAATTCGTTTCTCAAAATATGCATTCAAATCATGGTATTAATAATTGAAAATTTCAGAGCATATTAAAGTAAAATATAATATTTCAGCTGTTAATTCGAATATTATGAAACAAACTACTTTTCAAAGAGTATCGCGATTTGCTACATGGTTAGGGTTAAAAAATGAGAAGCCAGAATGTCGACACTGTCCCAAAAATTGTGATCTTTACAAAATTAATATTGAACAAGCACAAGAGGATCACAGTCCACCACGGGTTTGTACTACGAGCCCAGAATCCTATAATTTGGCCCAATACTTAGAATAACAAACAAATTTATTCTGATCTTACAAATTGTACTCAAATTATTTGAAATACTGAAATAATAACAATTTAACAAAATTACTAGCATATAAATTTCATTTGGACCAAAAGTATTGGCTGGTTCCACGTACACTGTTTTTGAATGTGATAACAAAATATAAAAAAATGTTTCAAATAAAGATTGTAGATAATAGTCTACATCCTTTTGATGCCAATGAAATTTGCTCTATCTAATATTTTTACTAAGATATGCCCAATAACTCTGATAGACCTTCAAATAATCTACCACTTACTGTTGATGAATTGTTCCCAAAATCTAATCAATTCGTAACAAAAACATAATACTTTCCTTACATATATGTATGTGCGGGAGATAAAAATAATAATGGTGAATTAAACAATTTTCCTTTGTATGATTTTAACTGGGCAAAATAATATCATTTTGGGCTCGTTTAATGACTGGATTATACTGAATTTAGATTTAAAAATTTAAAAAATGCAAAATACAATACAGTAAAATGTGTCAAGTTAAATTAATTTATTTGTGATCATCTTAAATATTATTGTAACATGGATGAGGAAAGTGTTCAATATGGTATTAAATTATAATCTTTGATTTAAGAATGTTACATATAAAGCCAAATTCACAAGTGTAGATATTTTGTTGTTGTAATACATGTCAAAAATTTGAAGATTTGCAATTTAATAAATTCAGTATGAACCAGGAAGGTAAATAGTATATTTTAAATCTAAATTTATAAATTAAATCCCACATAAATCAGCCATAATGGATGGTACCACGAGCTCTGTTTTTGGGTGTTTTAAGATAAGTATTTTAGTCGCTGTTTTAGCACTGTACAATGTTCAGTGCTAAAACCGAGGCTAAAACACTTCTCTTAAAGCACCCAAAAACAGAGCTCGTGGTACCAGCCAATGCTTCTTAAATTGAAAATAATTAATTTGAATACAGAGATTGGTGTTCGATTTAATGGATGAGTTACCTAAAGCTGAAACGAAAACAATAGGAACTAACACAAATAATAATGCATTCAATGTTTATAAACCCACCAATGTTAGTCAAGTACAAGTAAATAAATCAGGTCGTCCGTCTTCAATTAAATCACAAAAAAAGGAAACAGTTACGGAGCGAGTCGATATTTACTATTTCGATCACGGAAATGCAGAGTATATAAAAACATATTACACTATACTTATATTTAGTGATTGTTTATTTTAAAAATAGATATTATCGAACAACTGACTCACCTCCAGTTATAAAAACGGAGTATATTGCAGAGCGAACTGATTATTATACGAAGAAATTATGGGCTGAATTCTTCGGGACCTTTAATATTGGAGTATCTTTCGTCATTTCTTTTATTCTGCAACTTCTCAGGTAGAGCTTCAATAAATAAAAGCTTTGATGATTATTTTTAGGTTTTAGGTTTCTTCTTCAAGCAATTCTTCGCCCTCTTACAATTGGAGTAGTCCAATTAATTTCCGATTACTTTTTCAAACCCTGCCTCGCGGTGACTTTCAACGGGATTGTGCAACCGCCGATGATTTTCTTGTTGAATTTTGCGACTTCCGTGCGAGATGTTTGCGCACCCATTGCAGATTCTATTGGGTACTTTATCCGGGAGGCATCTGTAATGTGCAAAGCTATACGATTAGTGCAAGTAGAGAGTGTGAAACCGTCGAAGGCAGGACGGAACTGCGGAACTGAATAAGATGTATGTATATAACATCGGAGTGATTTATTATTGTTTATACTCTTTGTAACATTTCCCACTCTGTTAAGGCCTGTGTCCACGATGCTAGAAATCGATCCGAATCTCGGATATAGTTCTCGAATCGTGGACGAAAATATCGAATAGAAAAATGGAAAGATGCGTTCTGTACCACTTTTTCATATAAGTTGCTAACTGTATTAAAAAATTTCTACGCATTTTCGGTAGTTAAGACACTTATAAATATTTTTATTTGCCGATTGACATTAAGGGGACACTTTACAAACTGTTAACTGTAAAGTGTCCTTTTACTGCCTAGACTGTAATAGTATTTTGTATAGTAATTGCTCAACAAACACAATTTGATGGCAATAATCTTCAAAAATGTATTATAAATAATCACTAAATTAATATTAATTCCAAATTGGCAAAAAAATAATGTGCTCAACACGTTACCAAAATATCAGATTTATAGCTTAGGCAGCATTCATTGCCTCGGCATCGCCTCGTCAGCCTCTCCTGTAAATCTGGTACTTTGGTGCCTAGTTAAATGACTATAATATGGCAAGGGCTGGTATTTCCAACATCAGATAAACTAGAGAATAAACAACAAATATCGCATCAAAAGATGACAGCTAGAATAATAATCATCATCTAAGCTATGATTTTGATGCGATCTTTTTTGTTTATTCCACTGATAAAAATTATCCAGTTTATCTGAGGTTGGAAATACCAGCCCTTGCAAAAGTACATAAAAATGTTAGAAATTTAAATGGTATTCTTTGAGTCTGCATAATAGTTTACCACTGTCATTATTGGTAGAATTGACTGAAGCTAACTAAATAGTCAGACAAGTACACTGTTTCTGTTTATATTCGAGAACTCGGGCCGATTTGTAGTATCGTGAACACAGGCCTAGATCCATCTTGTGGACTAATTGATAACAAATTGGTTTTACAATATAGGTATATTATAGTATATATATACAACTTCAATAGTAATCACGCAAGGAACAATTTGTTAACACTGTACATCTGAAAATATTTTTAATGCCTCTCACAGTCCATCACAAAAAGAAACAATATCATTTAATATTAAAAACACTATTTATACAAATAATAAATAGCAGAGTGCCTGATTTTGCATACTCTTGTTGAGAGATAACTTTTTTGTGATAAGCTTCCAAGAAATATCTACATGTCTAATTCAGTAATTCTTCACTGATAGTGTGTGACTACAACGGAACATTCTACTTATTGTAACCTCACTTGTAATGAAATAATTTGCTACACGATTTCACCGTCACGGCGACACGCTACTGCGCAGTCTATTGCGTACTGAAGCGAAGAACGGAAGTGTCAAAGTGCGACTATGCGCGCGCGGTTTGCTGGGGCTGCTCCGTGCAGACGCTGGCCTCTGCGGGGGCGCTGCTGCCACTCTCCGTGGCCTCGGCGGCCACGTCGTGCTCTGCGTCCGACTCCTGGGCCTGCGACAGGCTGTCCTCGGTCAGGCGCAGCGCCACCTCCAGGTCTCGCAGCACCTCCGTCTCTTTGGACTCGATCAGCGAGAAGCGATGGTGCAAAGCTGTTAAGTGTGCGAACGTCAGGTTCAGGTGCGCGTGCAAACCCAGCAACACCACTTCTCTGAAGTGCGCGGCGTACAAGTGCGCTATCACATGGAATAATAATCGCACGATCTTTCGCACGATTGACTCGAATGACGATGGAAATTCATTTGCTAAAAACAAACAAACAATATTCATACATTACAGATGCAGTAAATATATTTAAAATTAATTAAACAACATTTAAAGTACACTAGTGAGCAAAAAACCGGGACACATTGACTGGTACCACGAGCTAGTTTTTGAGTGTTTTAAGAGAAGTATTTTAGCCTCGGTTTTAGCGCTGTATAATCTTCTAAAATAATTTATATAAAAAAAGCTTCGAATAGAAGTTACAGAGAAATATATTATCCACCACTTTTGTTTGAAGTATTTTTTTATAAAATATTTTCATAGCACTTTACAACGCTAAAAGCGAGGCTAAAACAATTATCTTAAAACATCCAAAAACGGAGCTCGTGGTACCAGCTATTTTTTTGTAGTACTTAATTAAAGCGTTTGATGTTTTACGAAGCAAGTTACAATTAGTGTGCAGAAAAAACAGCATAATACTATTTATCAATCTATTTAATGAACAATATAAATACATAATGAAATTTAATTGAATACTAGATGAAAAAAGAAAATAAATACTTCCCAAAAAAACTTAACAAAGACAGCTTCTAACTATTGCAAATTTATTTAGTTATCCCAAATCGTTCTTTATTTTTTGGACGACCCTCGTATATGTAATAATGTATTACATATTTTAAATGTTGTTTTTCTTTCATGTTCGCGAAGATGACAAAATATCAATCGAAAAGTTGGTTTAATTCAATTTAAATATATTGACTGTATCTGCGATTTTTTTTTATTTATTAATTGAACCTAATCGAGAGCATTTCCTCAAACAATATTCAATTTACTTCAAATTACTTTCACTAATAATTATACCGGAACAAGAAATATCAAATCGAAAACCACAATAAAGTAAATCTATGTTCTTATCAAACGCGGATGTGATAAAATCCAGATTTTGAGAAAAATAAATGTTATCTTTGAATTAATTAAGCAATTAAGGTAAAGGTAACAATAGAGCTGTATGATGAGTAATGTAAATACGTACCATATTTGGTGGGGAATATACTTTCATCACTGATAGTTTTCTGTGTAAAAGTCATTACATAATCTATGTATTGTGGCGCTGCCACCCTAGTTTTCTTTCCTTTTTCATCAAACCACAGATAAGTTCTACAATAAAAACCGCGATAAAACATTTTAAAAAATTAAAGATTAACTGGCAATTACCTCTGACCGGGTCCTGTCATATCAGGGCAGCCAGACATTGTACAGAATTCACTAACCGTTCCGTAAACTAAGTTTACATGGTCGAACAGGGCCATTGCTAAAAGAAATTTTCAAAATTATAAATTCTAGGTTTATGTATCACGTATTCTTACTATGCGATGCAAGCCACTCATTGTAATCTAGCCCCGCAGGTAATTCAACTAAAACCCTCAGATCCATTTCAGGCAGTTTTCGTTCAAGAACTGCCGCTTCTAGATATAATTTAGGATCACCTGACGATCCTGAATCACCTCCTTCCCTTTCTTTACGTCTCGCCTTCCTGTTTAAACAATTAAACATTTCATATTTAGTCTCCGCTGGGAATCATCGTAAATTACCCGAAAAATTGCAACTGAAGCACACCACACAAACACAGCATGTCACCTGATGATTTTACTAACACGTTACTCACACTCATGCAATAATTATTACGAGTAATTTTATTTACTCATCTTATCTAGTTTGATATCGAGTGATAACAAATAAACTACACAGGAAATATATTAGCAAAATATGTATTTGAATGTATTTAAAATAAGATCACACCTGCAAAAACAACTAATTTTTTCCTCCACCTCTGAAGGAATAGCCATGGCTCTTGTTAATAATCTATCATTTTCTTCAAACGTAGAATAATCACAATTATTGTAAAATTTATTAATATGCCGACAGTTTCGACTGGAGCCAAAATGACTAAACATTTCGAAGAATCAGGATCAACTGCTACGTTGTTTTAAGTGTGACTACATTTTATGACTACTTTTTATGTTTTCAAGGTAAAGACATGATAATATAATTAGTTAATGTACATGGTACTCAATGATACAACCTTATAAGTTCATTACTTACCTAGGAAATATAAATATTTACATTGTAACATGCACAATGGTACAAGATTCGTGCTTTCTGTTAATAAAAGAATCAGTTATATTTTAAAACTAGATCAATATCTGTGTAAAACAATATAGATGTTATTTTGCTCTGATTGAGCTAGTAAACAGGAGAAAATTAAAATGACATAATTAAGTTTAAAATGCTTACTCATAATTAATAACAATGAGTAACAATGAATAATTTCTGGAGTATTGACATACCATGAAAATGCAACGTGATATTTGTCAAACAAATATAATTAACAGTCACCGAATTTCAAATGAAATAAATTCTGTTGTAATGTCTTTCAATGATCAAAAAGCTAAACATCATGCAAACCAATAAATATAACGTCAGTATTGAACTGTCATTCAACTAAGGTCAATCCTACAATATCACAATAAACGAAGCAAAACACACCATACACAATTCCCAAAAATTGCTAATGTTTTGTAGATAGTAGATCAAAACATTGCATAAAAATAAGACAGATTCTTACCCCATAAACCAGTCCACGGTATCGCGGAGATATTCCGGTAAACGCTCCAGTTTGACGATTTATTATTACAATACTATATCAATAAAAATATCCTTTTGCTATTAAAGTAAATTAAAATTAAGTATCGACCACAGATGAGACTTTGCCCCTGACGTTCAGCTTTGACACTTTAGTATTTTACGTTACAATTTCAGACATGATTAATTAAGATAAGGTGGAAATTTGATAGTTCCAACACTGTCAATCGATGATGTAGATTGAAATGTTCACTTAAAATTTTATATTATGTATTTTCTTCGACACTACAAATAAAATAAAGTCATTCTCCAACTGAATACGTGCGCCATATTTACAAATTCACTGCTCCGAAAATCACCTGAGACGAGACGAAAATGTGATTCATACACACACACATATATAAACATAGTACACGCTGTGAACCTAGATACAAACTAAAATTTAGATATTTTTTATAATAATTGCACTTTCTTGTTGATTTATTATTTGTTATTGTTAACACAAGGACATAGTTTTAGACATTTATCATTATTATTCCTATAGCATAGTTTTTAAATTTATAATTTAATAAAAACAAGTTTATAATTTAGGAGATTAATTTGAACAATGTAAACGTTGCAGTCAATTGAAACGTTTTAAGATAATCAGCTGTCAAAACTGTCAATACTGATAAAGTTGTTTATTTATTTAAAATATTGTACGAAAATATAAATGGGTAAGTAATTTAAAATTCATTACAATTTTATGTAAGAACAGCCGTACCCAAAAATACTGTATGCAGAAGTCTCCACTGTTTACATTTTTAAGTTTATATTTTTTAAGTTAGAGTAATCAATTGCAATGTTTAACGTTATAGAAAATAATTTAGACACAGTAGATCTATCAGGAACTAAGCTTAAAAAGTTAAATAAACCCACATCGTATGAAGCTCATGCTTCTGTGTTAATATTGGACGACAATGAGCTTCAAAGATTGGATAATATTGACTCATTTACAAAAGTTCAAAAGGTAGTGAATATTCCTATGTATTTATCACAAAAACATCCATTCATTAATGTATTTTTAATTAGTTATCAGTCGTAAGAAATCAATTGCTACGTATGTATGGAGTATGTCGATTACATGCCTTACATACCTTAAATCTGGCGCATAATGGTATTCTTACAATAGAGGGTTTGAAAGAGCTCGTACACTTGAAATATTTATGCTTGGCTGGCAATAACATTAAGGTATTTCATTTAACTCATTTTCATCATTCATTTTTCTATCCCGGTGTTATCCGTTCCAGACTATAGAGCATTTACACACAAATATAAACTTGGAGCATTTGGATCTCTCTGAAAATAGCATTAGTCATATTTCTGATCTTTCATTTCTTAAGAACCTGAAGGTAAACTTATTTGTTCTTACTACGAGTCCAGAATCATATCATTTGGCCCAATTAAATCATACGATGGTAAATTGTTTAATTTACCATATTTACATCTTTAATTCTTTTCATTTGAAATATTTTTCTACATTTTGTTATCAGATTCAAAAACAGTGTTCGTGGTACTGGTCAATACCTTTGGGCCAAATGTTAGTGTTTTATTTCAGTTGTTATTTTTCCTTAAAATATTCTTAAAAATAACGGAATTTAAGATACAAATAAATTCAGTACAATTTTCCCTTTGTACGATCAAAAGTTATTCTAAAATTCTTAATTGGACCAAATGATATGGTTTTGGGCTCATATGTGTTGGCTTTTCTAAAACATTAATTTCGCAGGAGCTTCTTTTAAATGGTAACCGCATAGGTCACTTGCGACAATGCGAACGCTATTTACCCGCAAGTCTGGTTACATTCACTCTTGCATCTAACAACATCACAGATCTGAACGAAATCTCACAACTTGTACATTTAGTGAATCTTACTAACTTTTCTATTGCTACTAATCCATGTGTTAATATGACAGGAAGCAATGTGTATCCTTTTCAACAACAGTATAGTGAGGAGAATGATTGTGAGCAGAAATGAAGTAGGGCAAGGTTTAAATCTGATATTGAATGTCGATAAATGTAAAGTGTTGGTGTTTTAGAAGAATGATTTGGTGACTGATTGTAATGTGAGATTGGAAAAAGTGAATGAATTTTTATATTTGGGTAGTATGTTTTCGAGATATGGACGTATTAACTGGAAGATTAAAAGGCGAGGGTCGGCAGGTTGCAATGTATTGGGAGCTTTGGGTGAACGATTGCGTGGACGTCCCAGGAATAAGTGGTTGGAATGATTCCGAATGGGAAAGCGGCGAAAGTAATGTAATGTTTGGAGGAGATAGATTGTTGGTTGATTGTGTTTCTGGGTTCGGGTTACCCCACTGAGTAGAATATAGCGTGATGTTATTTATGTAACATTAATTTTTCTCCTGCTTTTCAATTTTCGCTTCTTAACTCGTTTTCGCAGTGGGTTTGATTACCGTCCATTTCTTATTAACTGGTGTATGAATATTAAAGTTATTGATGGTTATGTGGTAGACGCTATAGAAAGGTAACCACATCAAATATTTCAAACTTAAATGTTTTAATTTACAAAAATTCTATCAGTCTTCGAGCCGAGTGGCTGTATTCCCAAGGAAGGGGCCGACACTTCCGAATCGGTGACCACCAGGAACTAATTCAATATTTAGCCAGCGTTTGTCCGTTGTCTGGCGAAACTTTAGAAACTGAAGAAGATAGAAAATTAAGATTAATTTTGAGCAAAGCTCAGCATCATCAGCAACAACTTCGAGAGCAATTAACAACTAATGGTAATTAGTTTTGCACGAGTTATTTTTGTTAGTATTTGCACACATAATCACGATGCTTGTCACGCACAGGTATTGTTGAATCATCTTCACCATCACCAGCGAGCAAAAGAAGACTTAACAGCAATAAAAACTCACCAAGACTTAATAGTATAGTTTTACATTTATATTTTATCACCAATGTTTAAAATTTATTAATTGTAGGTTCTCGTTTGAGTGCAAATCGCATTAAATCTCCCGATCGCATGGCAACAAGTTGCTATGCAGCCTCAGGAAATTTAGACAACTCTGCTATTATGTCTCAGAGTTTAGACCCGAAAATTTTGAGCCAAAGTGTTGTTGCAAAGTTGTCAGCTAGCATGGAGGAACCCATTTCTGCTATTAACGAACACTGTTTAAACGGTAATGTCAATAACATTCTACCGGGTGGTGACTTTTTATGTTATATAGGAAATACAATGTTATTTTTGCATCTGCATCTAATAAGCCTAATTACGTTAATCAAATCGATTGATTTCACAATTTGAGCTGAATTATAGATTGCCATGTGAAATAAAACAAATAACTTACAACAATTTTGTTGACAGATTTGATAAATTTATTGCTGATTAATTATTGATATTTGGTATTAAAACACTGAAATATAATAATACTGGAACGCTCACTGATGTTGAAAATGCGAGCCGAAATATATATCAACCGTTCAACAAACGCATAGCTACCGATCTATAAACAAGTGTTAGACAAAGAAAAGTGGCCCACGACATTATCTGTCTCAGGCCGATTTGATTAATATAATTAGGCTTATTAAATGCAGTTTTTTATTCAAAACATTTTTTGTATTTGCGCTTTTAGTCTAAAATACATAGGGAATAAACTGCCGCTACTATGTGTCAAAAAAGTCATCACTCGGTGTGATAACTGGTGAGAAAAATTAATAATTATTTATTTTATAGAAGTTGTAGATATTCATAGTCCATTGAAAGCTGCAACAAAACTAGTTCCAGTTCCTGAATCACTGATGAGTCCAGATTACCGTCCACCAAACTGTTTAGTCACTCGTTTAGCAACACCGCACCAAACAACCAATAACAACATCGCGCACAACAACAGGCACCAAATCCCTAAGAAAGAACACATCGGAGGCTCGCCTAAGCTCGCTCGAGGAATCCACACACAGGGGCGTCCAAAATCAGCGGCTGAAATAAAAAATTCCGCTTCGCCTTTGCGGTTGAGAAAAAATCCTCCTGTTCCAGTTTTGCGCAGCGAACCGATTCATGCGATGAAGAATTCTGTGAGTAGCGAAGATGAAGTGGAGATGTGCGCAGCGAAATTGCAAACTATAAGAACTATTGCACAAGAAAGAAGCACTAAAAAGATTGCGGATGATGGTGTCAATGAAAGAGTTAAAGTTGAAAATGCTGCAGCTGTGTTAATCCAGAAAATGTGGAGAGGTTTTCATACTAGAAATTGTAATAAAAAGACGCTAGAGATTTTGAAAACGATTCAAACTCATCGAACTGAAGAACATATTCAGTAAATTAGAATATTTATAAGTTATTAAAACAATATTTCATTAAATATTTTTACAGGAAATTGTCAATGGACATGGAATCAACAAAGGCAGCTCTAGAAAGTGAAAGAAAAATACAAATGTTACAAATGCAAGCGATTAATGCTTTATGGAAAAAAGTTTCAACGATTCAACCAACCGCTAAAATGGAGGTTGTTAACAATAATGGCTCATCGTCTGATAACTCAGAGGTTGTGAAAGATTTAGCTCAAACTTGTAGTATGCTTAACGCTCAGGTAAGAATTGCTAACACACTTTTAATGACTGTTTTAAACACTCAAATACAAAGTCTGTCATTTTTAATAACTCTTTTATTTTAAGTTGTAAAATAAAACATATTTTTTTATTCACTCGCACTTTTATGTACTACGCTGCGCTTGTTTATCCCCTAAATTGTCTCGTCCATAAAACGCTTAATTATGTACTTGTTACATAAATATCTATTGTTACTTTTGGACAAGATTGTGCAACTGTTCTACAAACAAGACGTGACATCTATCTGTGTCAGGCTCGTTTCTCGCTGTCATATATTCTACAAATTAGCGTTCCAGTATAGCTATATTTCAGTGGTTTTAAATGATCGATTTACTTTCAGGTGCAACAGTTGCAAAGCTCGATGCAAGACGTAATGCGTTGTATGTCAATGTTCTGTCAAATGCCGTCTGTGAATCAACAACCATCAAAAGAAGTCGGAATCGCAACTCAAACTGAAATAGTTGCAGTTCACACGCCTCAGGGAGAAGCAGGAAAAATATTTCCTTTTCAAAAAACGCCCCGACCGTCATCTCTGCCACTTCCTGTCTCTCAGCGCAGTAAACAAAACAACACCCAAACAAATGCGCCTCAAGAAGTGAAACAATTTGCAGGGAGCTTAGTCGATGGCGTCATTAAAACAGTTGCAGAAACAACTATGGAGACACAAACAACTGAAATCACGGTCACTGACACTGATAAACAAAACACTAGCGAGCACATGGAGACAAATGATAGCTGCGATAGTTCTGACTCAAATATGACAACTCTCACAAATGACATGATAAATATTTGAACATTAGTTATTTTGTTAGAGATTGTGATGGTAATTTTTTAATTTTATATTCTCAATCTCTAATGTTGTTTGATTGAGCATTTATTTAGCGATAAAGTGCAATGTAATGACATTTTACTGTTTATTCACGTTGATGTTCTCACAGATGTTTTTGCTGACTGCGCTGGACTTCGAAAGCTTTAATTGGATTTTAATGTAGTTAATAATCTCTAGTCATTGTAAGTTTGTATGATTTATGTTGATATTAAAGAAAGATTATTTGAAAAATCATTTTATTTACACCTTATATACAAAATAATTTAATACTTACTTAAACATATTTGTAAAAAATATTTTTTCCCGTGATAGATACTGATCCATTATATCTTGTAGAGATTTTAATTCGGAGATTATAATTTTGTCATTTGGGTCAATAGTATTTGCGCTTTTCAAATCCTTCATTGCATCTTTATACTCATTTCTTCCTTTCAAGGCCAAAGCTCTTCTGTACAGAGCTTTTGTATTTTTTGGGTCAATATCGAGAACCTAAATATAAACTTTTATATCTCCGATGCTCGATTGAGGAACGTGGAAGCAAACAAGATTGGGAATTCGAGGAAAAGGCGAGTGAACGAGACGAAAGTGATATACCAGGATAGGAATGTTTCAAGATCGTTTATATATAAAAAAAATATATTTTACTTACATAATTGCAGGCACTGAGTACTTCGCGATAGTTTTTCTTCTTTAATTTAACGGCAGCCAAGTTCAACAAAGCTTGTATTTCCATCTCCATGAGTTTTATATTTTCATATTTCCTGGATGTTTTGTGTGAATTTAAATAGGAAATATACCGCAAAACTTTTTTATATTTTCGGTCAGATTCTAGATAATCCTTTCTCTTAAAATAATAATTACCGGATTCCTTTATGTTTGTTATTACATTTTCTATATCTGTTGACTAAATGAATTTATGAATAAATATATTAATAGTAACATTTTAAAATACCTCAAATTCTTGAAAGTTGACATCCCAATCATCAGGATAAGGCGGATATATATCAACAGTGCCGTCATTTTCTGAAATATTCCAATTTTCTCCTGGCTTGAACTCTCCACAGTTTTCAATCACACATTTCTGAAATTATTTTAGGTTAGATTGAATAATAAATGTAATATTTATTTACCATCACTGGTTTTTCATTTATTGTGGGTGTGCCTGCAATTTCTCTGACTACCCCAAAACCTTTTCGAACTTTCCCAAAAACAACATTAATGCCGTCTAAATGAATACAAGGAACAGTTGTTATAAAAAATTGTGAATTGTTGGTATTTGGTCCAGCATTTGCCATGCTAACTGTTCCTTCTTCTGCATGCTGAAATAAGATAATTTGAATATTGTTATTTAATAATAACACTGTCACATAGTTTATTACTTACATTTAATTCAAAATTTTCGTCTTCAAATGTCGCTCCATAAATGCATTCTCCACCGGAACCGTCAAAGTTAGTAATGTCACCTCCTTGAATCATAAACTGTGGCATAGCTAAAAAAATATTTGTTATATACGTTTAACAATTTCAAAATGACATACTTCTGTGAAAAACTGTATTTTTGAAGTGTAGAGGTCTTCGGGAATTTCCAATTCCTTTTTCTCCAGTACAAAGGGCTCGAAAATTCTCGACTGTTTTTGGTACAACATTTTTAAAGAGCTCAATAACTATTCTACCAACTAAAATAATATTACATTAATATGCAAACATCATAATCATTAGTTTTAAATACTTTTTTCTTCGCCTATTCTGATGTCCAAATAAACAAACACATTTTCTTCTGACATTTCTACTAGTCAAGTGTCAATGTCAAATAAAAATACAGATTTTAGGGCCTTATATATTTTATGTAGTGGTATCTGAACCAATCAAATCGCGTCGTGAACAACGACTAATTTTTGAATTTTTTTTGTAATCAGATGATGGATGTTTGATGTAACGGCGGAAAAGTGTTTTGTATTTTTGTGGTTAACTAAATTGGCCTTAAAATGTGTGATGTGGAATTTATTATACCTATAAACAAGGAAATATTGCTTGAATCCAGTAGCGAATCATATTATGTTCGTGATATTTGTATTATTTCGTCTTTGAAAGATCATTTGAAAAGTAAGTACATTTTTTTTTGTGGGAATTTATAAGTAATTGTTATAAATTTGTAGATGCAAAAAATGCTTTTCACTATGATGGTCCTGAAGCTATACTTAATCATTTCGATACATACTTCTCCGTTCTTTATCACGGAGAAAAACTTGGAATAGATCAAATTACTAATGTTCTCAATGAATTAACAAAACCATGTAATCAATTATCAACGTATTTAAACAACATATTTAGTGATGGAGAAATACTACAGGAAACACAGTTAAAAACTTTGAGTATATTGAAAATGTTAATTTATTTATTAACACAGTTTACAATTTTACTTGAAAACAAAATTGACACTAAAGAAAAGACAGACCTTACTACCGTTAAGAAGGTAAAAGAATCATTCAATAGGTAGCAGAAGATGTGTTTATCATATTTTTTATGTAGGGTCGAAAAGGAAAACCAAAAAAATCTGATGATATTGAATTTGAAATAGACTTTAATAAGAAAAAACAACTCGATATTTTGTTGTCTCTGCTAGATCAACCAATTTATAAACTATGGAATCCTCCAGTTTGCGAAGAACAGTTTATAAAGTAATTATTTAAACTATATTTGAAATGTAAATATTAATCTTATTTGTTTACAGCTTGATTTCAGATGTATGTTTTGCCCATTTGACAAACGCATCCATAAAGTATGAAAAAGAACTGTGCAATACTATATTTTGTATTTTTGGTGTTTTAATCAAAAACTATAACTATTCTATGACTTTAACTGTTCGTTTGGCTCAAGCAATCATTGATCATGAACACTTGGAAGCTATAGTTCCCACTGGTATTAGGTTACTAGTCGAGGAATATAATTGTTCTGGTTTGGTCCGAGAACTTGTAAGAGAATTAACTGAGTGGCAATCTGATGAAAATCGCAACGATGCACCTGGCTCAAGACACTGTTCTTTTATTTTAACAGAAATGACTGCCCAAATGCCGGAACTTATGTTGCCGGAGGTCGTTTATTTGCTTCAATATTTAAACAGCAATTCATACACTTTGAGAAATTGTATTTTATCGATAATAACGGAAGTAATTTTAAATGTTTTATGCAAAGAAAGTTTGTCAGATGAACATATTCAAATTCGAAATAAACTGTTGGAAAAACTGAAAAATTACATTTGTGATACAAATGCTCATGTTCGTTCAAAAGTGTTACAACACTGGGCAAAATTACATTCAGAACAAGCAATTCCAAATGATATGCAACTAGAAGTTCTTAAAAAAGCTTTTGGTCGTTTAAAAGATAAAGCTACACTTGTAAGAAAAAGCGCTTTGCAACTAGTTACAACTTTCGTTCAATGTAATTCCTACGCAGCGACTTTAGATCTCGATTATTATAAAGAAGAACTGAATAAAGAGATGAACACCTACAATAGCTTCAATTTAGGTTTATCTAGCGATGTGATGGATAAATTAAAAAAGAAAGAAGAGGAATGGTTTAAAATTAAAGACGATGTTAGGAAAGTTATAGAAGATTGCTTGGAATCCGATGAGGAAGAAATGGAAACCGATACTGCTAAATCAGAAAAACTTTTGCGAGCTTTCCTGACCTCCGGAAAATATGAACAAGCTTTTTATTTATGTCGAGATTTAGTTACGCAAGATGACAAAAATAGGGATGAAATTGAAGAATTAGAAATAGAAAAACGTGTTGATTTCTACATAACATTCATGCAGTCCGTTTATACGGAGATGAATAAAGAAGCGGCAGAAGTAATTAATACAAATCTTCAACAGCTTGCACAGCTACCACCAGAGAAAATAGAAGAAATGAAGAAATGTGAACAGAATATTCAATATTTAACCGATGCTATAGAGTTTTTAGAAATCATTGAAAGTATTTTTCCAATTATTACAGTGCTTTTAAAGTCTGCAACAATGACTGATGTTCATGAAGCTATTGAGTTTTGTGTTACTGTCCATCAATTTAAAATTAAAAGCGCTCCGAAAGGTTTGGCCGGTAAGTTTTTATTATTAATATATATTTAGATTTTATAATTAATGTATTTTTATACCAGCTATGCTAACGCAAATGAACACAACGGAACAAGAACGAAAAACAGCTGTTATTGACGCCTACCAAACAGTTTTTCTGTCTTATGAAGGACCAGCAAAGTAATTCAATAATTTATCTATTAAAACAATAAATTTATTTAATCATTTCAGGGACAAACCTGTCGTTCTCGTGTCTCGATTAATTGATTTAATCAAATCAATTAATGCGAACGATGTTCAATATTTATCAGCTGTAATTCGACAATGGGCAGAAAAGGGCGACTTGGACAATTCGGTAATTCAACAACTCTGGCATATTTTCATAGGACGTAGTGCTGTTTCCGGAGAGAATTTATCAGATGATGATCGAGTTGTTTGTCTGGATCTCCTTGCTATGATTGCAGCTGGGAAGAAAACTATAATCGAACGAAATATGAATCTTGTAGCGGAGATAATTTTAGGTGAAAAGGGAATTGAAGATCCTAGATTTTTTATTATTGGGTGTAACATGTTGGGATTAATGGAAAGCGAGGTAAATGTTACAAGTGAACAGCCATGTTTTAGAGTTCCCATTGAGGATAATATGTGGGAGCAATTAAATCAAAGTGTCTTGAAAATTTTCCTGAAGAAGGATCCGTTTTGTCATGCTGTTATTACTGCTGCCATTCAACTAGTTTTCAAAGTATTTTATTATAATTAATTAGGTTTTCTTTTATTTTAAATAAATTTGATTTAGGTTTGTCAGCGTCCAGAAATTCTCTGCGAAAAGATAATTAAAAATGTAGAAGCAGCAATGAAAGACCCAAATTCAAATATTATTGATAACGATAAAGTTGATCCAACATATTTGGCATTTTTCTGTCACCTATTAGGCGAAGTCGCAATCAGAGAGTTTACATTTTTGGATGAAACTGTGTATAAAGAATTAAAAAGGAGGAATTACATCAAAGATGAACGCAAGAAAACTCAAAAACAGAAAAAGAACAATGAGTCGATTAACATTTCCAAAGCTTCTGCAAGTGTTAGAGTGGCTACTAACGGAGAAGATGTATTAAAAACAATTTTAATTATGTTTTTTTATTAGTGTGATTGTTTTCAGCCTGATGAATCGTATTTGGAAGGAGCAACAGCTGAAGATGTAGACGCGGAATTCATTTTAAACATTTGCGAATATGAGGTGGTTACAAAAAATCTTTTAGGTGAATATGTTCCAATGTTGGTTTATATATTGAAACATCCTCATAAAATTGAAGATGAATTGCTGCAAGCTTCTGCTTCACAAGCTTTAATGCGATTTATGACAGTTTCCCACACGCTGTGCGAGAAATTAATTAACTTATTAATGACAACTCTGGAAAAAAGCAAATATACTTCTGTTAAAAATAATATTTTCGTTAGTCTTGCGGATTTGTTGCATAGGTTTCCGAATTTGATTGAGCCATGGTCCCAGTTTATTTTTAAAGTGTAAGTATACACAAAATTATTTTTGTATAATTATAATAATTTGAACAATTTTAAATAGTGTTAAAGATAATAATGAAACAGTACGAATGACAGCAGTTTCAATTCTTTCTAAATTAATAATGGAAGATATGATTCGAGTAAAAGGAACAATAGCAGATTTAGCTTTGTGTATCGTGGACGAATCCGAAGAAATTGTTCAAATGACCGAAGATTTCTTCGCACAACTTGCACAAAAAGGCAATGCAATCTACAACGTTCTTCCAGATGTAATTTCTCGATTAAGCAACGATAAAGAACAAATTAATGAAGAAATATTTAGGAAAGTCATGACGTTTTTGATCAATTTAATCAGTAAAGACAAACAAATAGAATCTTTGGTGGAAAAATTATGTCTTCGATGTAAAATGTCACAATCTAAACGAGTTTGGAGAGATATTGGGTTTTGTTTATCGATTTTGAGTTACAATGACAAGAGTTTGGTTCGGTTGTATGATAATTTTCCTAGTTATAAACATTGCCTGGAAGATGATGATGTGTATGATTTGTTTATGGCCATCATTCATAAAAATAGAAACGCTAAAGATGAAATAAAGGTAATAAATATACGTTACAAGTCAATTATTTCTAAATAATTTGTTTATTTATTTAGGAAATTGTCAAGAAGCTGGAAAATTTAATTAAAACTGGTGAAGTTACTACCGATGAAGCTTCTTTAAATGAAACGAAAAGAAAACCGAAAGGACGAAGAGGAAAGAAAGCTAGAGTTAGTTTTGAATGATTTTGTTTAAATTTTTATGTACTATAGCGTTAAGATAAATAAAATAGATTTAACGTGATTTGTAATTATTTGTCAAAATTACTTTGTGTTTCAATAAGTTGAAAAAACTTTCAGAAATAATAAATTAAAAAGACTTGAAGAAACGAAGATTATAGCAAAATTAAAATGTGCGAGTAGCAGACTCGCAAGGGAAGCTATAGAAATCTATAAGCAGAAAATACTGTGAACCAGTATGAAGGCTTTCTATGTTTTATAAATCATAATTTGTATTTACATAGTTACGGTTTCTATTTACTTGTTTGTTTTATTCACTTGTTTATCTGAAGAAGATAACGTAGAGTAATTTGAAACATATTTAATAAATATGTACGTTTTACGTATTTGTTTATATTTTGCATTTTATTGGAATGTACAATTTTAATCTTTTCATTTTCTTAGTTGATGAATAACAATTCGTAGATAAAACTATTCCCGGTGATATTGGATTAAATAAAATTACCGAATATGAGTTTTTTTTATCTTAACTCACTTTTTTATCATTCAACGAGTCGGCGTTACGCCTCTTCATTAATTCAGAAGAATGATTGTGAGCATAAATGAAGTAGGGAAAGGTTTTACTGAATGTCGATAAATGTAAAGTGTATTGCAAGGAGCACCAGGAGATTTCACTTGCATAGGAAAATTAGGTTCGCGCTGCGCGAGCCATCTGCCGGATCTGGCCGCACTTATATTTGCTTATAGAATATTAACGTAGGCTACGATTTATTTATACAATTATCAAAATCTGTCACATCTGTCACAATTTTTCCAAAAACACAAGTTTATATTGAAAAGTTCTTAAAATTAGAATTTTATCGTTATGTGAAGTAATATTTCATTGATGTACAATGGTACGATATTGTAAGTACTTAAATTACAAATATTGATATTTATGTAATTATCATTGAATATTAATTTTCAGTGGATTTCCATCAACTGGGAAGTACATATATACGAATTTCATAAATGTATTAAATACGAAACGAAGATCTTATTTTCCACCAATCATTTTCCTTTAAATAATAAATTGAAAGATTCATAGAGCATTATTGCGTGATGGAATTCTAGACTTAAACTAAATTTGACCATAGGTAAATTTGTCGCTATTTCCAATGCACAATCCGATAGAATATAATTATTATTTATATACACCTAACGGTAAGGTGGTATTTGACTATATATATATATATATATATATATATATATATATATATATATATATATTTTCAATATTTTTTAAAGATGCGGTAAGAAATATATGCCTTTCTCTGCGAAGTTAGTATGGTCTGGGTGTATGATGGAAAATATCAATGTTAGATGAATAGTGGATAGAATGAGATTGTTAAATTCACTGATATAAAATGTATCATGGAAATGGATCAGCGAATATACATTCGATATTTGTACGTTGTATTTATTTCTTAATTCTTTCAAAATATATTTTATTTTTGACATATGTGACTTTGATTTTTATTGTCTTGAATAAAATAATTATAAATATTTAAAAAATATGTATAAATATTATATGTGGTGCCATCTAACGGTTGTGGCCGCAGTTATAATTACCATAGCAACGACGGTACCATTTTTTTTACATGTGAGTGGAATCTCCTGGTGCTCCTTGGTGTATTGGAACAAGTGAATGAATTTGTATGTTCTGTATTTATAAAATAAAAATAATATAACAAATGACCAAATATGATTTTATTAATATTTATTTGAAAAACGAAGAACATTACAAATTAAACAATCTTCAGTACATTAAAAGATAAATTTAACATTTTCCAAAAATATTAAGAAGCTGAATTCTTCCCTGGGACCCTGAAATTACCACACCGTTGTAAAAACAGGTGGTATTACAATGAGATTTAAGGGATAAATATAAATATTTTAGATTTTCTGTGATTCCATCTTAAAACAGTCAATATTCTTTGATATTACGAATTTTCGGCACATTTAAAATTGTTTAAAAGGTAATTTTATGAACATTATGCAGATACAATAGTTAAGTGTTTTACATTGTCGTGTTATTGTTATTATAAACATGACTTCAAAATGTATACGTATTTATATATTCAACATTTTTTTACAAAACAAAATATTTTATTACATATTTTTACAACAGCAAATGATGTTTCCTATTCCGAGAACCAATGCTTTCGTCAAGCAGGCAGGTAAGACATATTAATTAACAGATAATGATGATAGAATTACTGGACAATTCCAAAAACGGTTCTACAACTGCTCTAGCTTACGAACGTTAGTTATGATATACAGTTAGTGGTTCTCGAGATAGCTGTGTATGTTCCATTTCACTTAAGATTATATCGTAGCTTTTAAACCACAGAAAGACGGTCGGCGCGCGACACAGCGAGCGGGAAGGCGGGCGGCCCCAGAACAACAGCTACACTAATTACAGACTAATCAATTGATAAAAAAGCAAAGTGGCGTATTGTAGAATAGGGGGCGGGAGGCCCAGCGCTCCCAGCCGCGTGTCGCTTCGCCGCCGCCCTAACACAAGAACACTCTGCAGTCAAGCATAACATTTAGTAAAATACATTTCCTACGTGATCTAGGAGCAGTTATTATCAATCAGGCATGTAGCAATTCTTAAAATACTAAAAATTCTTTGGAAAGAGATAACATACGTAACATTACTTTAAAAATGTATACTTTTTGTTTTAATTCGTTTAATATGACATGGACTAAGACACAGTGAATTTATTCGTTTTATAATATATGTAAATATTTTTTTTATTTGACACAAAAATATTTTGGTGTCGACAATAACCCATGTTTCATCAAACCACAGTCACACACGTACACACATTGACTTTTGCCGCAGTGGTCGAACAAGTACAGGAAGAGAACTACAACAACAACATGACAACAGACTACAAACTGACTCTGAATGGTGTTGTTGACGTATTATAGTGTGTATAGTGTTGGCGTGTGTGTGTATGTGTGTGAGTGAGGAGGTGGAGGATATTGACAGGATGCAGGGTACATCAGGGATAAAGGTACGAATATGATTGAATGAACAACTAGAACGAACGAACGAGATGCGTCGGTCGGTCGGGGTTCGGAGTTGCAATGTTGTGCGGGGCCCCTGTGTATGTGTGTGTGTGTGTTTCTATGTATATGATATGTAGACACACGAACCACAGACAAAGCGAAACCAACGCGAACGAAACAAAGATCCCCACCGTGTGATGAAATATTTGTACTTTAAACTGACTAAAAAGGAGACGAAATTCATAAGATAATGTTTTCAACGCGCCCCTATTTGCTGATTACCATCAATTAGTTATTATTACCGCTAAACACACTACTATAACATATATACTTATTATAACAGAGACTTGACTGACTGACTGACTGTGAGCCTGTGAGGCTTTAGTTTATAGTTTGGAATGCAATGATTGCTGCGATATTGCACAATCGCTCTCATCGGACAGCGGACAGCCAAAACGTTACGTTTGAAAGGGAATTAAATGTATAATAATGTATAATATTATAAAGAGCTCACAACCACGTTATCATTTTATGGTCAAGCATTGATTGTCGCCCACAACAACCAACACTCTGCGAATGATGCGATCCGAACAGGAACGGGGCATCATTGAACTCACGTTGAGTGCGAGTGGAGAGATGGGGGCTTCGGGTACGGCATCGGGTATCGGGTTCGAATTCGGGCACATCTAACAAACATCTACGAAACAACACTATGCTACCTAGACTCTACAGTACTCTGACGGAACAAATAAGTAACACAACGGAATCGAATGAGGTGAACATGTGTGATGTGAGGAAGACATCCGCACCCCGGCACTAGCCTGTGGCCGCCCCAACGACATATGTATGTTATGTAGATTATATTAATTAAGAGAGAAGAGAAGAGTGGATGGAATGATGCAAACAGTACACTTAACTTCTTCACTCAATACTGACTGAAAATACTTCGAAACTTATTGCTAGTGAATTTTGATGGGAAATTATCCACAAACCACTGTTCTTCACCTAACAATACAACATGAATTTGTCTTGTGTTAATTCACTTTTAAAAATTTGTATATTACATATTATGGCAAAAAGTACTGGTATAGGAGTATCTAAAACGATTTGTACACATACTAAGACTGTGATTGTAAAAATCATCAAAAAATCTATCACATTGTAATATATAAATTTCAGGGTAAATGTTAAATCATTGGGATCAAATAACATCTAACTCTTTTCACTTAATATTTTCATTGTGTGCTAAGTATTTTATTCCGTTTTTCCTTTGAAAAGAGAACGATGCTAACTTTAAATTTTATTCAAACATTATATGTTAAAAATGACTACTGCTAATTTTTTTGTTTTGTTTTATGTGAGCAGATACTATAGATTGATGTGTATCATATCACTCTAGCATTTAAAAAAAATCATAACAAAAAGGATATAATTATAAAAAAGGGTTGATAAAATATAATAGGTACATATATTAGTGTAAATAATATTATTTGGTAAAATAAATACGACTACAAATTTTTCACTTCGTTAAAAAAAATCAGTTAATTTTCGAGATTAAAAAAATCACATATAATTTTAAAGAACACGTTTCTTTATCGATAAAAGTATATAAGATACAATTAATACAAACAATCTGGTATATGTATAGTACTTATTTAAGATGAGAATTATTTATTTATTTTTTTTTTGTTTCATTTTTCTCTCTATAATATACATATAATTTTTTTAAAAACATTTGTGTACATGTGACGGGGACCGCCGTAAACATGGCGCGTCTCGCCACGCACAAAATAACAACGAGAGACTAAGGTCACAACTTATCCTGAAGATACTATTATCACAGGCATGGTTTTTAACCAATGGACTTGATAGTTCCACTGATAATTTTAAAAGAAGAGATTCAAACAGCCACACATTCGCACACGCTCGCTTGGGCTCAAAGGCGCCCGGATTGTTACAGAAATCACAGTTCAGCGCAACACGCGCTGAGCTCACGCACGCACGTCTAACTATTAGGCTGATCGATCAAGTATGTGTAATAACCTACATTAGAACCCTAACTAACCTACGAGAGAATGGCACTGCACAGACGGCTGCGCAACTTGCCGTCTGTCCAACAAACAAACAGGCAAATCTTCCAACGCGCGTACAACTTAGGTTGAAGAAATGACGTGACTAACGTAAAATAGTGTTTTCCTTAAAACCAATCGAAACGAATCAAAGCCTAACCTGAGAACTAACCCCGGGTGTCTCATGCCAGGGGATATTTATCATCAAAAACGTTTGCTTCCAACAAGAAATGTTTCAAAAATTAAGTTACCATTTTACGACAAAGTTCTTATTTTTTGATGATAAACTCATTTGAACGAAACTTTGTGTGTTCAAATTATGTTTGTGTTTGTTTGAGACACCCGGTATATTTATGACTTTCTTCACATACATTCACGCAACATTCACACTCCGATTTCAATCACCAAATTAATGTTTTCAAATTGAAATCATAAATACGTTAATTTATCATTTGTGCTCCTACGAATAAAAAATAAATAAGAATTTGTTTAAAAATAATCCACATATGTACAAATTCTCTCACACACTGTTAATTTACTAATTGACACACATAAAAACAGAATCCAAAACGCTTTTATAGGAACCATATTACTCCTGTTGCTGCTTCTAACAAGAATTTAGAAAAAAACTTAACGATTATAAATAAAACGAGATAAAAAATTATAATAATAATCAACATTGTAAATACCTATATAAATATAGACTTTGGATTTCATAGCTAAAAACTAAATGCACTGTTAAAAATAATGATTCGATAAATTAATTAAAAATCGCTTATGAAAGAAGTCGTATCAGTACTGCATTTACACGCCATGACGGTGTATAGAACAGAGAATTAATTAATCGTAAAAATAATTATGAGCGATGCGATGAACGAACGAACGAACGAATAACAGAACGAATGAGGTGCGAGATCAAGTACAACAGCTTAGCTTACGCTGCGGGCTGCTGCTGATGCGCTGCGGCTGCTTCCGGCGGCGATTACAGGATGTACAACGTGTTCAGCACGAGCACGTGGTGGTTGTTCTTCGCCAGCGTCACCACGTAGCCCTCTGACGTTATCTTTAGGCCGCAACAACGAGATACCTGCATTCCCCAAACAACATTAACTCCATTTTACATTCACAAACAACTTCGCGCAACTGTTGCTTGCAATAATCGCATAGTTAATACAAAAATTGCATGATGTTTATGTTGCAGAAATTTGAATTAGTAATTTCTAGTTACTTTTTTACTACCTGTTTGGTTTTCCAAATTGGATTATCAGCTATTATTGCCGCTGACGCAATCATACTTATTAAGAGTGTATATATGGAAGGGAATAATAATTAAAAATGTACAACTTTAAAAGAAAAAGTTTTACAGCATCAGTCCCGTTACTTTTTGGCCACACCTCGTCCCTCTAACAGTGATTTGTTGCAAAATAGAGTTGCAAGCAATAATTGTGCGCAATTGTTTCTTAATGTAAAACGAGCTTTACTATAAAAAAAAAAAACGTGAACGGAAATTATTATCATCACCACGCCATTTACTGGAGCAAAATGGTTGTCTGTGGTCTTGCTAAAATTGAAAGGTGGTGAAAAACAATAAAATGGTTTTGTTTTTACCTTAACGTAAGGACACTCGAATTCAGTGACGAGGGAGCCGTCGCGAGCGAAGACGGCGACGTGGAAGCGATTCCCGTGGGAATCGCCGATGAGGATGTCGCCGGCGTCGGAGATATCGATGCCGTTAGGGAAATTGGTGATGTTCTCGCAGCCGATGCGGCGCAGGAACTCACCCTGTTCGCTAAACACCACCACGTTGTGTCCCTTGAAATCACAAACGTAATACTCTTTGCCTGGAACAAAACACATTTATTTCGTTAGTTTAATTTATTAAAGTGATGCTGGGTTTATAAAGCGTATGCAACTTCGCCACTGGATTTTTTCATAGCTAGAAAATTCCTATTTTATATTATTTTATTTACAGTCCAATGAAATATTACTTAACATTAGAATTATTTATGATCGTGGTGCCTATAATCGTCCATATTATTCCACCTTACGAGTTACAAAAGAACAACCTAATTTTGAACAAATCAGTAAAAAAGTGCAATATTTGATTCCCCCAAAATTAATCAACAGGTTTGAAATTTATTATTATTTGAATTTTCCCTGTTAGATCCACCCTTCAACTAATTATTGAACTAATTATCAGCACATTTGGTTTATTAAAAAAATAATTATTGACAGAAATCTGAAAAATGGGGAAAATCTATGAATATTGCCTAAAATTTCAACTTTGCAAGACCGTAACTAAAAAACGAAGCGAGATATTACAAAACGGTTTCCAGTTTTGAAAGTTGCATGCTTTAATTACCCTACAAACAAATTTTCAGCGATTTTAATTTTTTCGAAATTTTTCCCAAAATCAGTGTCATCAAAATATTCCAGGACGAGTATCTCAACAATGAGAAGAGATACAATGCTGGGAACTAAACCATTGGATTCAGCTCGGTGAAATACATAACTGTGTAAAAATTCATTGAAATCGCTCCACGGGAAGAATTGCTAGAGCAAAAAGTCTGAAAATGGCCTAAAATCCGAAAAAATCCAAGGGGTTAGTATTGAATTTTTGCCAAAAATTTTCATGTCTTAGAATTTTGATTTTTATACCCTATCCCCCTATTTTCGACCCAAAACTAACGAAAAAAGTATTTTTAGCGATAAATATGTTTCAGTTTTTGAGATATGAGCGAATTTATGTGGCACTGAATTCAGAAAAAAATCTCAAAATTTGTTTGTGTACTTGTATTTCGGAAACTATGAAATATAATTAAAATTGCTTTTAATTATCGTATTCAACATACTTTATATATCTTCCACGTAAATTTTTATGACACTGCTTCATAAAATATAAATTTTATGAACTATCCAAGTTGATAGAAAAATATCAAAAACATTCAAAAATCGCCCAAATTTGACAACCTGTAACTTTAAAGCCAATACAGATAATTTGAATCGGATTTAAAATATGGATTACTCATACTTTATTGATGTATATGGGATAGTTTTGTTATATTACTCAAAAGATATTATAATTCTGAAGTCATTAAATATCAGTTGTTTTTCTATTATGGATATTATGCCTGGACCAGCTCTTGACATTAATATTTACTCTTTAAACTTCTATATTTATTAATTTTATATTCTTTTCAGCTAGGCCTGTCCCAAATCTAATTTTCAAGCTAATTTTTATAAATTTTACGTATTAAAGTAATGATTTAATTTGAATAGTGCGTTCAGCATGAATGTTTGTCTTACCGTGAATGGCAATGTCGGAAGGTTCGCGCATGAAGTCGCTGCAATCAAACCAGCGCAGCAGCTCGCCATTCTCGGAGATGACGAATACAGTGGGCGAGACGCTATCCACAGCGACGATTTCTCCATGTGCAGTGACTGCTAGCCCAGCCACGATGTCGATGTAGCGGATGGCGATCTTCTTGATAAAGTGGCCGTTCTTTGTGAAGATTTGCATGCGCGAACGCTCGTTGCCGCGGTCGCAAACCACATACTTTCCGTTCATGCGCATCACGGCTACTTTGCGAGGGTACCACAGCTGGCCTTCATCTTTCCCCGGGATTCCGAACTGGAATTTGTAGTTGCCGGTCTTCTCAAACACCTAGACAGTCCAAAAAATTATTAAACAGTTCTTAATAATAAAATTAAAAGAATCTTACTTGAATGCGGTGGTTGTTGGTGTCAGCCACAATGATATCCTCCTCAGTGCCGAGGCAGAAACCGTGCGGCGAGTTGAACTGTCCCTTGCTGGGGCCCAACTGTCCGAACTTGCAGCGAATCTGCATGGGACTCACTTTGCTGGAGCGCACCACGGCGTTGTTCACTGACTGATTGGCGGAGTTGGTAACTGGGTGTAAACCATCCGGCAAGATGTCCTCTGGTGTCGATAAAATCGGAGACGTAGAGTTCGACATCGAACTGAATCCGTTTAGGATTGGATTAGAAAGAGTTAAAGTGCTTGTGTCCAATCCTGGGGAAGTACCACGGCCTAAAACTATTCCGCCGTTTGTAGCATCTAGAAAATTGAAATATATACAGATTAAATCAGCAAGAGCAAAATGGGATAAAATTGAGATTACAAAACTTGCAAACCAAATTGTCAAGAGCGTGCCAGTGTTACTATATTTCAGTGCCAAACTAACCAATTATAATCAAGAAAATAACTAAAAGCTTATTGCTTCGTTTAAGTATAAATTAGATATTTGTAATTTTAAAGTGGGATTGAATCTTGACAAGTGGCTTAACTTAGTTATCGAAATAGGTATACAGATATGTTCTTTACAACTTTAAGGTTTAAGAATTAGATTTAATAATGAATGAGTGTGTGAAAATTGTTTACCAGTGGTGTTGAGGCCCAGCTTGGCCAACGCTTGCAAGTTGTGGTAAGCGGTGTTGACCGTATTCGGATCGCCAGTGAGCAAGTCTGCGAGAGTGAACGAAGGCGTCGGACTAGAAGCAGAGCTCGGATTCGTGGGGCCGTGGTTGTGTGTAATCAGCACGGGGTCAGTCAAGTCCACTTTCTCGGCCAAGCTGGCCAACTGCTGCAGGTTGTACTCGGCGATGCTAGAAAAGCCTGGAATCGCATTAGCAACCGCAGCGCCTGGAGGACTCTCCGGACTTAAAACGCTCTGCGACAAAGCGAAGCCGGGCAGGTTGTTCTGCAGTTCGCCGTCGAACGATGACTGCATCGAGGTGGGGAGAGAGATCGGGCTGCTGTTGTTCAAAGAGCTCGGGCAACCGTTGGTCAAACTCATGCCAGTGCCGTTCATGTTCAGCTGAACCGGCATCACGGACAAAGGACTAGTTCCCTTTGGATTTGAGCTTTCAGTCTTGAAGTGCCCGAAAATGTTCTTCAGAGTCTGCTCGAAATTATCAAAGTCAGTTACGAATTCAACGGAATAAGTTTTTTCGGGTTTGGGTGTATTGTTGATCAAATTGAGCAGTTGCGTACTGACGAATTTCTTAAGGTACATAATCTCCATTATGTTTCCGTTTTCGAGCAAACGAGAAGTGAATTTACAAGCGTCGTCCACTAGCCCGGTGTCTTTGCCAACGCGGTGGGTCATTTCCATCAGCTTGAGCTCTCGGTCGCGGTACAGATCCTTCAGGTCTTTGATGGCGTCGTCGCGGCAGCGTTCCAGCACGGCCTTGTAGCTCTGGTAAGATTCGTTGATCAGATCCTTGGCCGTGGAGTGCTGGTTGGCCAGCTCGCCCAAGCTGCCCTCCAGGTCGGTGGAAGCGTTCTGGAGCGCCTCCACTTTGGCTTTACCTTCGCCGAGCAGCGACTCGAGTTCCTGTTTCACGCGCAACTCGGCGTCGGAGATGGTATCGCAGTGATGCAGGGGCGGCCTGTGTTCTGTCTTGGAGCACTCGTTGCACACCAGCTGTTGGCACGTCACGCAATAGCATGAGCACGCCTCAGCGGAATGTGTGTCACACATTAAAGTCTTGTGAATTTGTATCTTTTTTCCGGCCACCTTCAATTCCTCGAGCATAATCACCTTGTGATTCTCAAAACAGCGCATGTATTGATGAGCAGAGTTACAATTGGCGCAGAGTAAATTATGGCAAGTACAGCAACGAGACACAGCCATTTCTTTAGTCGTGCAGCAAGTACAGGTCAGGTTAGCCATGTTGGACACATCTATTACGTTAGTGGATATGATATCGACGGGGAGTGAAGCCAATTTCTTAGTTCCAACCTAACATCGCACATTCAATAATAAATAAACTATACATGCAATCATAACTATTGTATTACCTTGGTTTCCTGTTTGCAAGTGCAGCAAGCGATTACCATGTCGGGCATTCCTGCATCTCCTGCCTCTCCGATCATCTTATTGTCCAAGCATTGTTCACAAAAAACATGCAGGCAAGAGAGAACTCTTGGCTGTGTAAGTTTTTTCCTAGAAGAATATTACATTAAAATTATTATGTACTTAACCTTAAAAAACACTTATACTTACATGCAAATGCCGCATGTATCCGGATCAGTCAACAAGCTTCCTTCCAAAGGGCTTGTACTGCAACTTTTAAGGCCATCACCAAACATATTGCTTAAATCGCCCAGTTCTTCTTGAATATCGTTCGCCATGGTTACTTTTTTGATAGTCTTGCAAATAAATAACAGCCCTCGGGTTAAACTGTAGTTTGTGTGCTAGGCCTCTTTAATCAAGTCAAAACGACTTAATCTGAAATGGTGAATAATTTATTACACAATTAATGTATTAATTTCCACATATTCACTACAAAATAGTCACACTAATATTAGTATTGAACAAAACAAAAACAATGATTATAAATAAACAATTCTTCATGTTCCAGTGCTCAAATGATGAAGTAAAATAATGCGGTTACGTTTCATAAATGTTTCGCGGTAAACAGTATATTTCTACTACATATAAATCACAAATTACACTTCAAAATTGAATAATTTTTATGTTTCTATTATCAAATACAAGTGTTTTTAGGTAAACTTACCATTTCCATTGCGAATATGTGTTTAGCAAATGGCGCGTCTCTTCTGCTGTACCTAAATGGTCGAACAAATTTTAGGGTGAAGGGTGCAGCGGAGAAGTGAAAGGACGTAAACGACGCGGTAAGCAGCGCGTCTGTTTATCTTCTGCGCACCGCACAACTCAAATAGCTGATAATCTAGATTTTAAATATATTCAAACAAGGCCCTATTTGAGATAATAGATTTAAAAAAATTACTCAATTTTGAAATAAATTTTTACAGTATATTATATATAATTAAGATTAATGGTAATTGTATACAAATACATACCGTTTTTCAGCGCAGGATTAATGATTTTTCGTATTCACATACCCTATCCTAGTTGATGGCATAAAGTACTTTCAATTTTTTGCAATACTCAGATTCTGTAGTCATAGCAACAAATAACAATGAAGAAACTTTTGAACATCTTGCATTTTATACCAACGAAAACAACTAGGTAAATAAAATTTTTGAAAATTTAACTCTTGTATTCTATTCCATTTTATACTCACCATGCATTCATTATAATTGTACTGGCAAAATGAAACGATACATTTATTTTTTCATACATTTTAATAGATGATTGTTAGAATAACAATTAAAATGAAAGTATAAAATATAAATGAACGTTTAATATTACAACTTATTATACAATAAATACAAATATAGGCTTTTCTGAAAAGTTTATTTATCCCTATGAGATACAAAACAAACATTGCTTTTTCTATTTAATTTCCCTAAATTAACACAGAGCAATCTGTCATGAAAATTCAAATGCGTCCATTATATGGAACACTGTATTTAGCTTTTAACATTACCACAAAAGTTAAAATTTATGCAGTACTGCAAATGAGTAATAAAATATTCTAATTTTTTTATTTTACAATTCAGAATTTGGTTTGTGACCCCTTTTCTGTGAATTTCGAAAGAGATGACTTAGTATGCAATTTTATTGATGAATGATTTCCTCGGTGGAATTCAGTCTGTTGTTGAGACGAGGAATTTCTGATTACAGACACTAAACACGATAATGCGGACTGTACACCCCGAAGTTCGAAGTGTCAAGCCACGAACAGGTAATAATATTGTCCATTGTGTTTTCACTGTTGAGCTTGGAAGTCTCAGTCAGTCGGTGCACACTGTCAATGAATGCACTTGGTTAACAGAACAGCTTATGATAGCTTTCATTAATTATTCAATATATATTTTATACATAATAGCCTATTGTAACAATTTAAATGATAATAAAAATACTCTCTGCTCTGTATATTCTATAGGGCTATCTGGGCTTAAACGAACCACACTCTAAAAAACAATGCTTCAATTCGTCGAAAGGATCAAATCAGTTATAAATCGAGAAGTATCATATGTAACTAATCAGAATCGCATCGAATCAAATCGAGTCTCAAAATGGAAACAGAACAAACATTTGTTTATTGATAATAAAAAGCAATGGGCTGGTCCCGGAGGTGAAACAAGACCTCTGGCTGAAACCAACGATGCTCATAAGAATTTGGAACCCGTTGCACCCTGCCGGTAAGAGCACGGAACTCTATTATTATTATTTACTTTTTATTATTTAATTAATGTAAAAAAGAACTTGTGTACTTCTATTCACTCTCACGTTAGAATAAGATAATTTTTGTTGTCTCCTTTTGTTTTTGTTTTAATTTGTAGCTTACATACACACGTCTCTGAGTAATAATAATAACAGACTGACTGAAAATAATAAACATTTCGTTTATGAATATGAGACGGCAAGGTCACACTTCACTAAACGGAACCATTCACACAGTCAGTTTGTAAGTACGCACGTAATCAACGAACGATCGAAGAAAGAAACTATGAAAAACACAAACACTGCAAAGTCAATTCATATGTACACTTGGGAAGGAGGAATGAATCATGATGAACGAACGAACGAACGCGGGCGCGCGAGCCGGTCGCAATGACACGCAGAGAGGACTTTTTATTTATACGACGATGTTCTGTAATGTAATGTTTATGGTATGGTATGGTTTGCTGGTGTATGCTGCATGTACTTTATATATTATAAGATAGAAATGTAGATGGATGGTTATGTTTATGTAGGTGTGTTCATGTGTTGTGTGGTATCGGCGTGTATCGTGAGAAGGAACGGCGGGCGACGCGCAGATGGAACCTAATCGTCCTCATCGTCGTCACCTTCCTCCTCCTCTTCCTCTTCTTCCTCTGGCTCAGGTACTGGAGCCGGTAATCCGGCGTTAGTTTTAGTCCTCTTCTTGTACGCAGTCATCTCCTGCGCAACCACATCATCATAAACACCAACCCCCATCACTCAAACGCTCAAAAACTTACCCTATCGTATCGAGCTTTGTCCTTCTCGGCCATAGCTTCGTACTTCGACTTCATTTCTGGCTCCACGTCGGACCACCTTCTGCCCAATTCCTTGGCGATGTCGCCCACTCCGAATTCCGGGTTCTTCTCCTTCACCTTGCCGCGCTCGTCGTTACAAAACCAGAAAAAGGCGGATCTGCAAAAAAAAAACAATTCATGTACACAAATACTTTATACAAAGAAATGATGTCAACTTACAATGATCGCTTGGGCGCATTTGGATCTTTGATCTGCTTCCTTTTCTTTCCCTTCTGTTTTTCACCCTTTGGAGGAGTGTAGTTCTGCATTTCCGCGTCGTACCGCTGCTTGTCCTTCTCTGCCATCTCGTGAAACCTCTTCTTTTCTTTGTCTAACATTGTCTAACAAAAAAATTTCCCAATAAACAGACTATTCCAGAAGCTTCAATTAGAACTGTTCAGTTTTCACTGACACAGCTGACTACTTAAAAATTACTCTTCCGCGCATAAGTATATCATAGATAAAGATGTATTTAATATAATTTACTGTGAGAACAAACAAAAGATGCGAGTTAGATTTATAATAAGGGTAGATAAAACGTACAATAATGCTTGCGATATTTTAAGTTATGCATAGAACAGTAGCATGAAATTGGTAATTTATTTTCACGATTTAGACAGGCAGAAATGAGAAGTAAGGGGAGAGGGTAGGGAACTGAAATTCTCCCCTATTCCTTTACGGGCCAGGCGGCGCCATTGATTTTTGAAAGGAAATGAACGAAGCTTTATAGCGTAGGGGGTAGCAGAGCGCTTGCGTATTATAAAATAACTCGATTTGCAAAGTAAATATTAAAATCGAAGTACGAAGATGAAACGCACACATATTCCAAATATGATGTTTCTATTTCAAGTTATTATAAATTATACAGAATATTCGTTGAATTAATACGATGTAAACTATGATTCAATATCGCAAACAGAACTTGAGACTTGCTTATTACGAAAGTATTCCAGAAAGTTCATGGCCATAACGAAATATTATTCTTATCCTCTAATAGGTTTTTAAAATGACTGTAATACAAAATGATTTGCAAGAAGCGTTAATGTGGATTTATACAAATGAATAATTCGCTAAAATTAATCGTTGATAGAAACCGAACCAAATTATTAACAATATAAGTATTGTTTGGCGCGCTAGAAAAGAACAACCACAGAGAGGGAACCTTGCTCGTTTGAATTCTGGCAACGGTGGTTCGAGTCAGATGAGGAAGCGGGCGACATGGGGGCAAGAGACGCGGTTACCACCGCGGCTGTGGCCGTACCGGCCGGCCGGTCGGTCTGCCGGACCCGAAAACCAGTTTGCCTTCGGGTTTAAAACAAGATAATATAATAATGTTCTACTTGCCCTCCCCGGACACCGACTCCGGCACCAGATCATGCAAAACAGCTTCCAAGAGAAAGAAATCTTCAAATTTTGATTCAACCGCCATTAACTACACAAAAGACTTAATTGATCCCGAATAAATTTACTAATTACCGAAGAACACTTGTTAATCTTGAATAGAAATTATAATTTTGTGCAGAAATGAAATTTAGCATATTAATTTTGTACTAGGATGAACCAATCGGGACTAACAAAATCTACAAATTTCGGAAAAACGTTTGTTGATGATGTATTGAATAGATTCTATTCTAACTAATTATAATTCTTGTGCAGAATTAATTTAATATTAGAATGAATCAATCGCTGGAAAATTACAAAGAGACTAATAACTACAAATTTCTGAAAAACATTTGTTGATCTTTTTTAACTTGCAGAGTACCGGCTTAAATGTAATTCTTGTGTAGAAATGAAATTTAGCAAATCTCAGGGAAATTATAATTCTAACTTATAAATTGTGTCTTGTGCAGAAATGAAATATGGCAAATTAATTTAGTGTTAGGATGAATCAATCGCAGAGAAATAACAAAGGGAGTGTGAAAATATTATTTTACGTACCTTCCACCTTTCGGCGCATTTCTTTGAGAATTCTGCGAATATAACGTTCTCTTCCGGGTGTTTCTTCTTGTGTTCCTCGCGGCAAGTCTGGACAAAGAAGGCGTAGGCGGTCATACGACCCCTCGGCCTCGCGTCGGCTTTAGCACGTGGCATCCTACCCTTGGTGATCTGCTGTTGCTGAAGTTGTTGAATCTGCTGCTGCTGTTGATTCACGACTTGCTGCACCGTCGGCTGCTGTTGTGATTGCTGTTGCTGGTTCTGCTGGTGCGCTTGAACCTGCTGTTGAACTTGCTGTTGTTGCACTTGGGCCTGCTGCTGGGCCTGTTGTGCTTGCTGTTGCTGATTCTGCTGCGATTGTTGTTGCTGGAAATTTTACGATATGCTAGATTCACGAAAGATTACCCAGAAAATCATCGTTGTAGACAAAACACATTATTAAATATTTATGAAATAGTTTTTAACGTACTCAAATTGCATTGGAAAATATTGATTCAAATTATCATATCAAATTGCAAATGATTAGATAACTATTCAAAAGAAAAACATGCAGCAGTCCGTAACGATTTATGCGGATATAAAAATAATGTTTGTTGTTTTTTTAGTGATATTTGAATGCAATGAAAATATTTTGCAAAATATGCAGAGTACATCTAAGACTATCCGTTTATCATGGCGCAGATGCACAAGTAAATCTATTTCAAAGCATACGACAGGCGAAAACAAATGTAATATCTGTGGGGATAGTATGAAGATAAAAAGTGTTAAAAATATGAACAATATCCGTGGAGACGATAGTATGTATGTTGTAATAAACGAAAAACATATGTATTAATTAATGGTTAACATGTATCACGCAGTACAGTCCACCATTTTCTTTGCATTCACACCTCACCCCCGCACTCGACACGAGAGAAGAGAGAGCGAAGAGGCGAAGCGGCCCGCGCACCCCGCTCAAGTTCAATGCCGGGGCCGGGCACCTGTCCCCCGATAGCCGATACGTACCGCTGAAGCGTTCTGCATACTCTGCATGGCGTTGTCCATGGCACTAGGATACCACCACTGGGCGCCGGGCGCCGATGTGTTGACCATGCCGCTGAGCCGGTAGTCGTAGCCGCGCGCGGCGCAAACCGGCGACGTCGAAGACACGCTAGCCGCCGTGGTGCACGCCGGATTCTGGAAACTGCTTGCCATCTTGTACGAGAACAGCTGGTGTGGTGTGCACGAAGCAGCCGTAGACCTAGCGATGGCTTCATGTTGTTGCTGTTGTTGCTGCTGCTGTTGTTGTTGCTGTTGCTGCTGTTGTTGTTGTTGTTGCTGTTGCTGCTGCTGTTGTTGTTGTTGCTGCTGCTGTTGTTGAGCGGCGGCCGCGGCAGCAGCAGCGGCGGCCAGTTGCTGTTGGTGGTGCTGGTTCAGCAGGTGCTGGTGGTGCGACTGCAACGACTGCTGCTCCGACGTCGTTATCGGGCCCGGCCACCACACTGCGTCCTCCCGCGCTCCCCAAGCACCGCGGTGGTGCTCCGACATGGCTTCTCACTACACAACACCACACGGCACAAGCACACAGCACAGGCCGGTTAGCGGTTGTCGAGGGGGGTTTCGTGCGGCGTGCGCTCAAGCGCTTTCTCTCTCTGCGCTGCGCCTGACGTGGGGTCGAACGCTGTGTTGCCAGTTCGGCCGCGGGCCGCACTCACAAAGAAACTCACTCGACTGCTGGCCTGACAAACTCGACTCGTTGTTGCGGGCAGCGGGCCCCCTTCTTCACCCTTGAATGTCGAGGTCAGCGTTCAGCCGGAGCTAGACTCAACCCGCCGGTCTTTGCCGCGATCGCTTTTATCCCGGTTTCGATGTACGTCGCTCGACGATTCTTCGAAGCTGCACTTTCTGATCATGTCACCTAGCCTTTATTTCGAACTCCTTGCACGACTACATAAAACAATTGGAAATCACTACTCACTAGAATTCAACTCAGTACAAACGTTCACGACGACGGACATACGACGCACGCACATACACAAGGGTGACGATGTACGCTTCGCAACTTACAGAAAACACCACATAATTACACACGAAAACAACGAGATAAAAACACGGTATACACCGCGCGGTATTGACCACTCACAACACACATGAATCGAAACGAAACAGGGATGCTGTGGAACGCATCAGAACCGAGATTAAAATTCCGTCGAGAATCGGTAAGAGTAGCGTGCTGCCTGCCGCCGTTTCAATGTGGCAACATCGTACTGCGAAGGGACGCCAATAGTTGAGAGTAGCGCCCTCGACACGCAGCGGAACGGCTCCGAACGACACGACGAATGAGCCCCATCCCTCGCCCCCCAGCCATGCCGTGCCGAGTCAGATCGGCGGGTACGGTCAATAAGACGTTGAACACATTCCCAGGGCTGTGGCGATGTTGCCTGGGGGGACCGGGCCGTGTCGAGCGCACAACAAATGCCCACGCCGGCCCGGAGGGGTACAGGGCGAGGGTGAGAGTTTTAAATTAACTCATTCCTCACTCCACACACCACCCGGCTCATAAACTAAGTCATAGCCTCATGACATTGCCATAGCGCGCAAACGGCAAAAACCACCGACCATCGGTATACTCATAATACCTCCCCAAACCTTCCAGAAACCCAACAAAACAGGCACAACTTATACCTGACGACAACAATACACAATATCCCAAATTCTGAAGAATTTACCCAAAAACCGTCTGTAGATTAACGGCAAATACACAGTGACATTGAATTTTCTTAAGAACGTGCCTTCACAATAAAAGAAAATACAGTGAGAATCTCGCGCCAAATTGGCTGTCTGGCAACAGTGATTTCCTATGCGATCTTTTCCCGCCAAGAAACGCGTTAGCACGTGGCTGTTCAGACACGCGATCTTCGTTTGTCGTTCGGAAACTGAAGAATCCACTCAAATACACACGCACACGCTATACCAACACACACATACAATGTGTAACCGTAAAAATTAAAATACGTCACCTCTCATTTAACACTTCATGACAACAATGAATTCGTACAACAATTGGATTATATAACGATACATACTTCGTCTTAAATTGTATGATATAACACAATTAAAATCAACACGATATTTTTATTTACAAACATTACTTTTAAACGCCGCTGTTAACGAACATGCGAGGACATTGCCCTTGAGCTCGATATTTATGTCACCTTCTTCAAACAAATTTAATTTGACAATTTTTTTGAACCACAAAATCACTGCATGAACGATTATATAATGCCTATGTTTACATTGCAACATTTATGTGTTCTAATTTGTTTTTATAATCAATAGTAAATAAAAATAATAATCGGATATAATTTTACTCACGATTAAATTTTAATCCACAGATAAAACACTATCTATCAAAGCATTAAGTAGTAAATAAACTAAAGTTAGTTTTTAAAACAACTGAAAATTGAATTATAGATTTTACATCAAGTAGTAATCAAACTAACGTCTTTTTTATTAAACGATGTTATTTTGCTTTTAAAATAAATGAATAAAATTAAATTAATTTAAACAAATTTAAAATATAATTAAAGCACCAGTTAATTATTAAACAAATTAATAAATTATGGTATGTAAATATATTAATCAAAAATCAGTAATTAATAAATATAAATTAACGATAAAAATTGAAATTATGTAAATATTCATTCAACGATTATGGTTGTTACTGACTGCATGTGGTAAAATTAATATGGTTGTAATTAGAACAAATTATGACGTATTTAGAATAAAATTTGGCATGGTTTTAATAAAGACCTTCATTTGACCTCAAAGTATTCAATTATTATTATTTAAATATTGTAAATATTTAAAAATACAATTTGGCGCCAGAAATTTATTGTATATTTGACAGCGTATCTGGAACACGTATAAATATAAAATATAGAACAAAGAATCCAAAGTACCCGTATTTATAAATTAAACTGACATTATTTTTTGTATATAAACCGCGAGACAATGTAATTTTTCGTCCTATCATAATTAAAACATCGAAAATTCAATATCCCTCAGCTCTATATAACGTATATCATACAATACGTTAGCTATATGGCAACGTACAGCACTCAGATACATTGGCCTAATGGAGGCGATATACATTATACACAGACGTCCATTTGAACAAAGCCGATATCTATTTTTATGAAAACGCGCCTTTTTATACCACACAAAGTTATCAAAAAATTACACATGAAAGTTAAAAAATTAAACTTTATGTAAAAAAATTATCAAACACACCCGACAATTCATTATAAAGAAAAAAAAATATTTACTTCATTCTTATGAGTTTTCCAATGCTAAGCTTACGGCAGCCATTTGTCCGAGTGCTGTGCGAATAGAACGTAACATTTTATACAAATTAGTTTGAACTGTTACAAACACTGTACGAGCATGCAGCTTACCCTATGATCGCAAAATATATGTATCTATCAATATATTAATTACTATCATCTGACAATCACTAGCAATAAAAATATAAAAATTTCTTACCTGAACTAGCTCGGTACAACTAAGGGTTTCAAGGCGGCTTCGTATAACGTGACCCCACGCCACTTGTGCAGTATACACAAGCTACATTGGAACTATTGCGTGCTTCCCATTGGTTCAATTTGGAAATGCCGCAAAAAATAGACCAATAGCGACACCGCTAATGTGTTTCTCGCGTTTCTTTTGACAACCAATAACAGTTCCAGTTGCGCAATACTCACAATTTGCTTTTCTCTCGAAAATATTTAATAAAATACGTATATCACTATTTAATACACTTAATTATAATCTTATATCAATTATTTAATGATTATACTGGCACATAAAACCACCTTGCGTTAATTATATTAATTAAAACTTTATAACTGCAAACAATTGCGCACGTTAAAAATCGGAAATTGTTTTGGTACAGGAAACATATGATCCATTTTATTTTGGGCGGAGTTTAACTAGACCAATGGCCGGTATTTTAAGATATGATAACAAAACAAATAGTAGTTTTACTGCATTTATTACTGAATTAATTGTTTTCTGATCAGTGCAAAAATCATTTACATGTGCATTATGTTGTTAATTACCCAGGTGTTAACAAAAACTACAGAGTTCTGTAACAATACCAACAATTTCAGTGATGTGACACTTACCAGTTCATACAAGTGTGCTGTTTTTAATTCATATTGTGCTAAATAAAGTGGAGTACTAAATATTAGGACACTGCTATAATTGTATAAAGATTAAAATTTTAATTGGTTTTGTTTTAAATATGAACGGGTTCAGTACCGAAGAAGATTCCAGGGGCCCAACAGACCAAGTCTGTTGCCTTGTTGACGGTGGTGAAAGATGTTCAAGGCCTGCAGGAAATGCTTCCTACAGCAAAAGAATCCAGAAGACTGTAACTCAAAGAAGGTTGCAGCTTAGTCTTGACAGTATGGTAAGAATTTATACTTTTTATATTTAATATTGACTTTATCACAAAAATTTCTTCAGGCGCGTCATATCTACATCTGTGATTATCACAAAGCGATAATTCAATGTGCTAGAACGAAACGAAGAAGGAAGGATTCTGAAGAGGACAGCAATGAAACAGACACCGATTTACCAGAAGTAGATCTGTATCAATTACAAGTGAACACTTTGAGGCGCTACAAAAGACACTTTAAAGTGTCTACTCGTCCTGGGCTTAACAAAGCTCAACTGGCTGATGTAAGATTTACTTTAAATATTTTCTATTATTTTATTAACTAATTTTTCATTTCAGACGTTAATGAAACATTTCAAATCAATACCCGTAAAAGAAAAGGACATAGTAACATTTTTCATATATACCGTCAAATCAAATAGCAACAAATTAGACCAAAAGAACGGAATAAATGTAGACGCAACATAAACATAGATTTTGTGCAAATATTAATTATTTTTTTGAACATTTTATAAATCATTTTTAATGTATTAAGCTTTGATGACGTAATTTTAAATATAATTATGAAACAAGTTGTATAAAATATATATTTTAATGCTTTTAATCCAGTACATTATTTTTTCTTCTTTCTAGTCATTTCTGGATTTAAAATAACAACTGCTTCTTCTTCGCTGTCATCATCAATAGCAACTGTTTCTAAAACAAACATTAATCAATGAAACAATCTCCAACAAAATTTGGTTAAACCACTGAAATATAATAATACTGGACCGCTCACTGATGTTGAAAATGCGAGCACAGAGATAGCTAGAGGGCTATTTGTCTTTGTTGTACAATGTTTTTACATAGCAATCATTCTACAAACAAGTGTTAGACAAAGAACAGTGGCCCACGACACCTATCTCTCTCAAGCTCGTTTTTCGCTTTCGTAAAAGAATACAAGTGCGCGTTTCAGTATTACTATATTTCAATGGGTTAAACTTACCAATTTTTGGAGGTTCCGTTGGAATAAAATGCACATCGGAATCACTACTATCATGATTATCATCCTCATTTACTTCTTCCTGCGCCTCTTCCTCCTTTTCTTCTTGCTCCACTTCCATTTCTGGTTCCGGTTCAATTTTTTTGGCTTCTTTCTTTTTTCTTGATTCTTTAATATTCCATTTATTCAAACATGCACTTAATTCTTCACTGGATACATCTGGTTGTTTATTTGCAACTATAAAGGATTCAAAAAGATTTAAATTGTTTTCTTTCCGAAGCTCTGCATCTTGTTCTAGAGTATCTTTTATTTGTTGAACTATATTAAAAGCTCTGGATGCAGCTTTCGAAGCACATTCTATTATTAAATTTACGTTTGCCATCGCAGTTCCACCCAAATGTAAACTGCAAACTTCTTTGAAAGAATTTACAGCATATACTAGCTGAGCATCTGATACTCCTTCTTCTAGCAATGTTGGATCTGCTATAGAAACAGTTCTAAAATAAAAACATATTAAATCATAAAGAATTTATTTTGAGAAAATATTTTTACCCTTTATTGAAAGTGGCATAAGAAATGCATACAGGATAATGATGAATAGTAGTTGGAATTGGATCTCGCTGTTCGTGTGAGTGTATTATTATATTTTCTCCATCACTTGTAACATCTGGACGTTTAAAATGAGCTAAAGCTGTCAAAGCAGCTACTGATGCGCAATCCACTAAGTTTCCTTCATGATTTAATACATTTAAATCAACTCGTAATACCCATACCTACATAATTATTCCATAAAATCATTTATTTACATTTAATCATTATTGTTGTTTACCTTTTCGTTTTGTTTGATGCACAAAGATTCCAAGTCTACAGCTTTGGAATCCTTGATACATTTCTCCAAAATTCGATTCAAATGTACTGATAACTCAGATTGTCTACCAGCTTCAAAGTTTGGAGCCCCCATAGGGCTAAGTTCGACGTTTATGTGAAGAATTCCTTCTTGAGGTCGAGACGATTTGGGTTGTTGTATTTCGCATGACACTTGTGCTAGAACTCTGTAATTACAATTTATTTAAAGATTGAATAATTCGTTTTAGTTATCAGTACTTAGTTCCTCCTAAAGATACATGACAACAGCCCCAATCTCTTCCAAATTCTATTTTTAAGTCACGAAATTCATTGAATGCTCTTCCATCTACCCTCTGAAATTATTATGATTGATACATCATTGTTTATTAATGTGTATTTTTATTTTTACCGTATATTGGTCAATACATTTCGTCACGTATTTCTTTTCACAATTTGATATTAATACTTCCTTCATAATTTAACAGATTCTTATTTGCAGGTTAATTTAATTTGAAGTTTCCAAACACATGTGAACTCAGTGTTGCCAACAATCTGGAATCAAATTTCCCGTTTTGCTTGTTAAAATTTCCCGCTTTTACAAATATATTCCCTTTTTAAAATAATAGCTATTTACGTATCAAGGCACTGAAGTTTTACTTTTATCATGCCGAAATTATCCTACTTGTACAATAATTTTCGTACGGTTGTTAATGTTGTGTACTCAAAATCGCAGTATATTGGATTAATTTAATTTCGAATTCAGAGCTTATAATGACGATTTTGACGTTCTTTAGTGCCGATTTCAAATAAAATTACATAATAAATAGTGAAAAAATAATTATAAATGTATTTTTTTAAATTTTTAAATATTATATCGAAGTTATATTATTTTACGCTATGAAAATTAATTTCTGTGAGCTTTCTATGTATGTACACTAAGTTTATTTATTATAAAATTATAATGTATTGAAAAATTCAAAAATAATTTGAATTTGGTCCGATAACATAAAAAGGAAGTAGTGGCTACAGAAATTGGTAATACTGAATCGGCCATAGTACTTCCTTTTCTACTACGGCCACGAGAAAACATAAAGGTGCGTGAGTTTTATCTGAAAGATTTTGTATTATTAAAGTTATTTTAACTTGAATATTGTATAACAATTGAATAAGAATTGTTAATTGCAAGTTTTTTACTATATAAAACTTTTGTTAGTAGTTTTGTGTAATTATTTACACACGTGCAATCAGTGACAGATCGAATCTAACCACAAATATTTTTCCAGGCTGAATAATGACGAATTCCAAGGGTTACCGCCGCGGTACGAGAGATTTATTCTCTCGTAAATTCCGTAGACATGGAGTAATTCCATTGTCCACATACATGAAAGTGTACAAAGTTGGTGACATTGTTGACATCAAAGGCAATGGTGCAGTACAGAAGGGCATGCCCTACAAAGTGTACCACGGAAAGACCGGCCGTGTTTTCAATGTCACACAGCGTGCTTTGGGTGTTATTGTAAACAAACGTGTCCGTGGTAAGATCATCCCCAAGCGCATCAACCTCCGCATCGAGCACGTTACCCACTCCAAGTGCCGTCAAGATTTCTTGACGCGCGTCAAGCAGAACGAGAAGCTTCGCCGTGAAGCCAAGGAAAAGCAGACCAAGATCTGTCTGAAGAGACAGCCTGCCCAACCCAGAGCTGCACACATTGTCAGTGGCAACGTGGAGCCTGTTTGGTTAGCCCCCATCCCCTATGAATTCATTGCTTAATTTGTATTAGAATTTATAAAAAATAAATCAGTTTTCTGAACTTTTCTCTTTCATTTGATTTCCTTCAACAATCGCATGATTTTTTTTTTCACTAACAGGCTGACTTATAATTTACGATTTACCTTCCTGGTTCATTCTGAATTTATTACATTTAAAATTTACCAATCAAAATTGGGCTTCAAATTTTTGACATAATTATGCAATAAACAACAAGATAACTTTTTAACAAAAAATTCAACAGACGAAAAATAAACCTTTTGTTTCAATAGGTTTGTTCCAAGTGGTCATTTCTGACATGTTTGTGACAAATTTCAGTGCGCCTGCGAAAAATGTAAACAAGTTAACTTTGAAACATAAACTTCATTTCTTTTTTGTGGCGAAAAATGTATGAATTTCTTTATTTATATTTATATTTAAGGTTAGCTGTCAAAACAAAAAATGAGCATGCACATACGCTTCATTCCATTCACCGTTCCAGTCTATGTTTCAAACTTAACTTGTTTACATTTTTCGCAGGCGCACTGACATTTGTCACAAACATGTTACAAACATGTCCGAAATGACCACTTGGAACAAACCTAATATCTAAACTTAAACTAACATATTTTGAGTACATTGATTGTTTATTTGGTGCCGGCACAATATTAGTTACATTTGTTTAGGAGCTCAGTTATTAAGAATAAATAGGTTTATTTTATTTATCTCTTTTCAGTTTCTTTATTTGTTAAAAAGTTTCATTTTGTGGCTACCTATTTTTCTACCTTTAGGAGTGGAAGTTTTTTTTTAAATTTAAAAATGGACCAACTTCAATGTATACCCTATCCAATAAAAAAAGATTCATCAAAATCGGATCACTCTGTAAAAAGTTATGTGTGGGCATACATAAAAAAATATGCGTCGACTAAAGAACCTCCTCCATTTTTTTCGTCGGTTAAAAATTATTGATGTTGTAATGTTCATTATATTATATAATTTATTTTCTCTAACAATATGTACAGTGTATGTCAGACATATCCAATTTGTATTGAATCAGATATATAAAGAAATAATTTATAAATAAAATGCTTTATACTTAACTGCAGTCTCTTGACTGATAAAACAGAATATATCCAGTTTCTGAGGACTTTTGAATATCAGACGTTAAGCCGTAAAAATCTTCAATAGTTGATGCATCGATTTTCTGTAAAACATAAGTTTAAATTTATTAATTCCCCTTCATAGTATTAAAAATAAATTATGTTGCGTTATGACTATACTTACGTCTACCATGTCATCGTCAAACAACAACCAAAATCCATGGCTTTTCACAATACTTATGTAGTGTCCTCGGTTTGGACCACTGCCACAATGAATCACAACTGCTACCAAATCGTATAATCGGTCTGGATTTACCGCATCGTCCGACTGAATGCGCAAAAACATAATTAATGATGTCTTAGGCCGCAAGAAGTTTGTACAATGCTTTTGTAACGAACAAAATTATTTTTAACGGAATTAAAGTACTCGTAATATAAATTCTACAAAAGCAGTCTGAAATTACTGGTTGCCAATGACAGTTCAAAAAACATTTTATGAGCTAAACTTTGTTATTTTTAAGATGATTTTGCTCTAGAAAGCCAGTGTTTTTTGTATATTTTGCCGCAGCAATGCGCGAATTCAGTTTTTTGTTTATTAATAACGTTTTGTGAGTAAAAAAAGAAAAATAAGTACTTACGGTATTGAATAATCGTAATTCGAGTGGAAAGACAACCCTATGAGATACTTTAATATGCCTATTGTACTGTTCCATGTATTTGAACCGTTTTAGATGTAACGCTAAAATCATCGGCAGTTTCTTGACTCTCATGCGTTTCTGAGCTTCTTGGTAGCTACTGCAGTTATCACATTTAAACTTATTATCACTACATAGGGTTTCGGTGTTGCTCCAACATTTTAGACAATGGGTAATACTTGTATTTTGATCAACATCAACTTGAAGATCGAAGAAATCTTCATCTTTGCTACTCACTGTTTCACAGTTTAGGCATCTAGTTTCACTTGTTAATATGCCCTGGAATTATATTTATTAAATAACTGAAAATTATTTTAAATGAATCAAATTTACTTGAAATATTTCATGAACCCATGTTGGTTCTGAGTTGTTTAGTTGCCCATTTTCATTGGAATTTATTTTCGTTTTAGAACTGTTGTTCTGTTGCCTTTCGGCTAAAATTATTTCATTAATATGATTTATTAAAAAGTTAAGAAATTCGTGTGCATCTTGCTGCATATAATTATCAAATTCCTCTGAAATTATCTTCAATTATTATCTGCATACTTCAATAATCTAATATAAAAACCTTTTTCTTTCCTTAACCGAGCTATAAATTTCTTTGGGGCTATAGAACCAACTTTCTTCTTCTGCGTCGCAATACTATAAAATAAATCTGCTAAACATGTTAAAAGAGTTTCCTTAGTACGTTTATTTTTTGCTTTATATTCAAGAACTTTATCACGAAATGGTTTGCAAAAATATAGTGCTTGTAATACTGAGTTGCTGTAACAGGTATTTCCAAACTGAAAAACATGATTTCATGAGTAAACAGTGGAGGAATATTTCTATATTTTATACATTAACTAAACCAAAATAATGTTCATTCGGTGGGAACTGATCAGAGCCAATATCTCGTTCCAGTTGGGAAATATTTGCACCCTGGAAGAAATGACACATTAACATAACACCAAAAATCGATCAAACAAAAATACAATATTTTTTTGATATACTTGGATAGGTCTTATAAACAATATTAATTATTACCATTGTTTATTTTAATTATTATTTTATTTCATGTATACAAATTATCATTTCTTGAACTCCCATATTTACGAAATAATTGACAGTCAGTGCGACAACTTTCTAAACTTGATATCACATTTTTATTTGGTTATTTCCCTAAAAGGACGCAAATACAATTTGAATTTATTTATACATACAGGAATACATAAATTTATATTAAAATACTTATATAATATTACTTTTTATTATTTGGAGGTTGACAAGGAATTTTTTTCAACGTAACTTGCCCCAGTTTATAATTACGAACAGAGAATGGAAATTGGTCCATTCCATGGCAAGCAGCCCCATATTCCCCCTTTTTATTTACAGCAATTACGCCACCGAAGAAATTTTGATATTTTCCTATAATTCTTTGTATAGCAACTTCTGCAGCTTTCGTAGGTGATGCACCTCTTCTCATTTCTTCTACCGCTAAAAAACTACCATAACAAAATAATAACAATTGGCATAAATAACTAATTAATATTTATACCTGGGTAATAATCTCATCATTACATCACCATCACCAGTAGCAGCTGCTGCACCTACATCATCATCAGCGTAAGCTCCAGCACCAGGAATTGGAGAGTCACCTACACGCCTAATTCATTTTACCAAATAAGTTACAGATATACAGATAATATATTTTGCGTTCATAATGAAGTCATTATACGCAACACAATTGCGTATCGAACGAGCCTTTATTTCAGTACGCAATTTTATGTTATAGACAGTTGGTACTACAACTGACATGAACTGTCAAATAATCGAATAAATATCAATCATATTGGCTCGTTTTCTAAGTTTTGACGCGTGCGAAAAATCATGTATTATAAAATTGTTTGCATAAGTACCAATATTTATAAGTAATAAATTAATTACAACATAATAAAGTAAAATTACCCTGGAACTTTATGTGTAGCGCCATTTGTACTTGTCCCTGCTGCAATACGTCCTTTCGCATCCACCGCAATCATTCCAATAGTATCGTGATTATCCCGATTAAAATTATAAACATCATTTGCAGAAGCTCTTGATGTTGGATGATAAGGTCCACAGCTTTCAGTCGGATCAGGCTCTACATTCTAATGAAAATGACATTATACTGGAGATATTTACAATTTTTTTTATGAAACTATCTAAATTGAAGACTGAGTTTTAAAAAGTCTTAATTGTTATTCATTAAGCCGCAATGATTTTTTTAAAATGTTGTGGCGTTAAAGTTGTCGTGTGTAGTGTATTTTAAACAGTAAAGATTGTAAATAATTGTAGTTGCAATTTTGTAGAATTATAATGACTTTTCGTGGTAAATTTTATTGTACGTAGTTGGCAACACTGTGTGTGAGAGAGAACATAGAAAGATAAAACTTTAGCGCTATCTTTAAAATTCAAATATCTTAATAATTAATATTTTTTAAGTTTCTATAATATCTTGTACGATGTTTTTGGGTCTATTTATAATATAAATGACTTATTTACGCCCTCCTCCATTACAAATTGTTTAAAATTAAAACTTACCGTCCAAAAGTTTGGCTGACAATGATTTTTAGTCCAGCTCTTCCAAATCTGATAAGAATGAGGAGTCTGAAGCGATTCTCCTGTAAAACCCATTTGTTCAGCAAATTGTGTAGCTAGATTTCCAACTAACAGAGAATGTTTGGTATTTTCTAAAACGTGTCGAGCGACAGAAACTGCATGTTTAATATGTCGAAGGCCTGCCACAGCTCCTACGTTAAGATCAGTGCTAAAATGAAAGAAACAATCAAATTGAGTTGGAAATAATTATAATAAAATATACCCGTTCATAATCATAGCATCTAAGGTTGTTTCGCCATTTTCATCGGGGCTTCCTCCGAATCCAACTGTACCATCGCATTGTAGATATTCACATTCGGCACAACCAGCTTCTACAGCGTCTATTACAGTTCCATCCTTTAAAGCGTTCCATGCTATAAATTGTAAAGTATAATTTTTTATGATACTTAAATTATTGTCTTACCCTTCTCTGTGGAATTTAGAAAAGCCCAAGTGTTAATTACCAGTGGAAGATTGCTATCTTCATTTAGTTTACTTTCCGCAAACAGTAGTAGATGTAAAATAAAATAATATTTTAATACGTAAGCCATTTATCTAAAAAATATATTCCCGCATTTATATTCGTAGGTTCGTACTCTATCGGTACGCATCGCATGTATTCGATGTATCAAACACGTTTGAGGTTAACCATGTAAAATAATAAAAAAGATAAATATTACCTTTTGAATTTATATTACTTCTTGGTTTTGTACTACTATTGCGTATATTACAAAGGTATAATAATTATACGTAGGTATATCCTTTTTGTTTAATGAAAATATGAGTTGAAATGTCAGTCAAACTTGTTGGAATGTCACATTTGACTGCCGCGTTATTTAAAATCTCACGTTATCTTAATGTAAACATTCATTGTTGCTACAATGATTAATAGTATAGTAATTGCAAATATTTCAAGCTCAATGTTCATTGTTAATCAGTTTTAGTTGATAACGAACAAAATGTCAGAAAATTACTACTCGATTCTGAATTGCGAGGAAAATGCATCGTATGAAGAAATTAAACAATCATATCAGAAATTAGTTAAACAACATCATCCTGATAAACAGGAAAGTTGTCAAACTTCTGAAACTTACACAAGAATTGACGAAGCTTGGAGAATATTAAGAGATTCCGAATCTCGGAAAGAATATGATGCAAAATTAATGAACGAAAAAATGGAAGAACAAATTTTAATATATGCTACTTTAAATTTAAACGAGTTAACTTGTAACGCAGAAGATAATATTTATACTTACAACTGTAGATGTGGAGGAATATATATTGTTAATTCTGAATTAATTGAAGGGGATGAATGCATTGTTAATTGTGATGAATGTTCTTTTGTGATTGTAATAAAAATATGATGATTCTGTAATATGTTTTGAATTCCCGCTTTGTTTCATCTTTCCGACATTAGAGCGAGAAAGCTAGTCGATAAAATGAGTAAAAAACATCCGGCCAACATATGTAAATCGGCCCCTGATATTGAACTGCTGTCATTAGAAACTGTCAGTTGTGTATTACGTGTAATAATAAATATAAGTGAACTATGGATGCCTTCGGCGATAATTTCGATCAACCAGAAGTTGACCCAGCTGCGGAATTTTTAGCAAGAGAGCAAGATGACCTCGCAGGATTAGAAGATGAATTAAAACCCGCAATGTCGGTTCCACCCGCCCCTCTAGGTAAAAACATGTCTATACAATGCGATATTTCATTAAGAACCCAGCATCATATCATTTCGCCCAATTAAGAATTCTAGAATTACTTTTAAGACTTCTGATTTTACAAAGGGAAAATTGTTGTACTCAGTTTATTTATATCTTAAATTGTTATTTTGAAGAATATTTTAAGGAAAATAATAACAAATTAATAATTTGGGTCAATGAAATCTCATTTATTTACTAAGATATGTCCAAAAACCTTGATAGGCCTTCAAATAATCTACCATTTACTGTTGTTCCCAAAATCTAATCAATTCGTAGCATAAACATAATACCTCCCTTACATATATGTATATAATTACGACGAATTTAACAATTTTCTTTGTATGATTTTAACTGGACCAAATGATATGATTCTGGGCTCGTATTAAATGGTTTATTTCAGTTTTACCTTCCACGCATGCTATCTTGCTTTTTTATATATATAAAAAAAAATTTTACAGTTCAATTAAATACATTTTAAGATTGCACGAATATAGTTTTAAGTTCTTGCTGAAATTTTTGCATAAATCCTGCTTTGCCTGTAGATGGACAAACCAACAATTCGTTGAAAGTTGACAGCTCAGGCAGTTTTGAAATGATCGATAGTTTGGGCCAGCAGGACGGTTTTGAGCCAACGAAAGGATCGAATTCAGGTCAGTAAATCTTTGTTTGGCAGTTTCCTATGCATGGTTTATGTTATATGTTTTTATTTAGGGAAATGCATTAACAACTGTACAACTAATTAATTTTAATTAAACATAGCTTCTCCATCTCCTCCTCCCAGCAAGTCTATCATCGCGAAAGAGGAACCAGAAAAAATTCGTAAATGGCGCGAAGAACAAAAACAAAGATTAGAAGAAAAAGGTACTACTTATTTTAATAACAAAAGAACTACCACTTATTTGTGTTTTGTTTAGACGCGGAGGAAGAAACAAAGAAAGATGAATGGCGCGAAATTGCAAAGAAAGAACTGGAAGAATGGTACAAGCACCATGAAGAACAAATCAGCAAAACCAAGGCAGCAAATAGGTAAGTTAATATACAATTAATAAAATAATTACCGTTATTAAATTTGTTTTGTTTAAAATTGCAAAGAGAGGCTGCAAAGTAAGTTTGAATTAAATTAATTTTACGCAAGATTTAATTATTTATTTTGTTTAGAAACGCGGAGAAACAATTCGTGGCTGAAGTGGATGAAATTGAGCCGGGAACCGAATGGGAAAGGATTGCTAAACTCTGCGATTTTAACCCGAAAGCCAGCAAAACTAGCAAAGATGTCTCTCGTATGCGTTCCATCATTTTACAGCTTAAGCAGACTCCCATTTCTGCTAAGAAGGTCTAGAAATTCACTGAACATCTGTACAATTTGTTGAAAGAGTTAAAAATATATAAACATTCAGTATAATATGTTTTAATTTAGTTAAATACAGTACTGTATAAATAGTATAAACTTATGTATAACTATAAAATCATAATAAATTACTTTTGTTATTACCAGTAGACCGTCCAAGTAAGTTGTTTTAGATTGGTTAATTTCTCGTTCTCGAAATTTACTTGAGTTTGATCTGCGAAATAAATTCAATTATTACACAATAACACTTTATTTAATAAAGTTACCTTTTGCATTCGCACAGTTATTAAATATAAATGCTTCCAACGATTTACATTTTTCACAAATTAAATTTATAGCGACATGTGTAACATTATCACAATCTGCTATTCGTAATTCTTTGATAAATGGAGCACTTGGTCCCTCGACAAGAAATCTAATACCACTATTTGTTATCTAAAATTAAAATAGTACTCCTACAAAACTTTCTAATTCGTTCTATAAAATTATATGTACCTTTGTTCTCGATATGTTCAAAGCTTTCAATTTAGTTAATTTTGACAATTCAGCTAAAGCTAAATCAGAAATATTTCGACATCCAGCAATATCGACTTCTGATAAATCTGGACAATTTTCTACAATAGCTTTAATTACATCATCTGATATAGCAAAACAGTTTTGGGCTTGCAAAATAAGTAGTTTATTAAAATTCGGAATTATCTTTAGTAAGGCTGCAACAATTGTAAGTATTAATCAGATATTCGAACAACTTGTTGTTCGTCTACCTGTATTGGTTAAAACACTGTTTTTATTTCGAGTTAAAATTAATTCTCGGATATTGTGACAATCAGAAAGTATGTTTAACATATTATCATCAAGCTCATTTAAGGAAAAATCGATTCTGTTTAACTGCGGATGCACTAGCATTCTATATATTTCGGTAATGTTTGGGTAGTTTACTTGAACTGTTGTTAATCTTTTTAAAATTCTATTTTTTATGTGAACTGGCAAAAAGGGAAAATTGCTACTGTATGAATCAATGTGTGATAGCAGGAATTCTACACATAGAGTTAATAAACTTTTCATTGAATCCTGTTTAGGATAATGTAAATATCTTGAACACATGTTTGCTTTACACAATTTTTGACACTGACAGCTACAACAATTACGATATTTACAAGTTTTCCATATTGTTTTGGATATGTCAGAATGCCAATCAAATTACAGAATTTCAATCAATGACTGAAAACAATTATGGAATTGCAGGAAATAATATAGAATTGTACTTTTCACTGATAACGAATAAATATGAATAATTATTGGTAGTATTTCTCTAAAATTATCACTCTTGTGATGAATTCTGTGGTTCTTCGAGTTACCGAAAGATAGCACATAAGCACAGGCGAAGATCACATAACCACGATTCTAAATTTTAGGTTAGAAATTATCAGCACTGAGCACCGCGAGAAATCACGAGTAATAATTAAAATATTTGGTGCTACTTAAAACTATTTAATAACAATGACTGATTTCGGAGATTTGCCGTCTACAAAAGGTGGTGATGCAGAGTTACAAGAATTCTTAATGGTAGAAAAGCAAAAGGCCCAGTTCAATGCGCAGGTTAGAAAAGTGTCAAATTGTAATTAAATAATTATTTTATATTAATTTGTCTGTTATAGATTCACGAATTCAATGATTTTTGCTGGGAAAAATGTGTGGACAAACCAGGGAGCAAGCTCGACAGCAAAACCGAAACATGCTTAAATAATTGTGTAGATAGATTCATTGATGTATCACTTTTAATTACGAATAGATTTGCACAATTATTACAGAAAAGTGGACAGTAATATAATAATTTAGTTTGTATGTAGTCCTATTTCCTTTTTTGTTGAACGCCAAATGTTATTACTTGGTGCTTTTCTCGTTTATAATAAAAATATGTACACCAATTTATAAATATATTTCTTTTATTTATCTCCTTTCTATATTCATAGTTGATTTTTGTATATGTTTGTTTCTGTAGTTTCTTTAAATTGAAGTAAAACTTTCTAATAACTCATATCTTTTTTTTTTTTTATTTTTAAAGTATGGTTTTATATAATTTGAAAGTGTAACAATTGACTGGTACCACGAGCTTTGTTTTTGATTATTTAAGAGAAGTGTTTTAAGCCTCTGTTTCAGCACTGTACAATGTTCTAATTTTGGTCATTTCACTTGCAATTCTTCTTTCAATGTTCTGGAATTTTCTTTCAGTGTTGCTGAATTTTCTAGTAATTTTTATTGATACCACGAGCTCTATTTTTAGGTGTTTTAAGAGAAGAGTTTTAGCCTCTGTTTTAATGCTATATAATGTTCTAAATTTATTTTGTATTTTTTAGATAACATATTTCTCTGTAACTTCTATTCGAATCATTTTTTTATAAAATAATAACATCCAAAAGTAGAGCTCGTGATACTGGCTAATAAGATCAAGGTTTGGGAATCCCATAGCTAATTTTATTGAAGTTTGGACTTCCCGTACTTATGAATAAATAAGGAAAATAGGGTAGTTTCATATAAACAAATTTGTATTAATGCCATAATTTATTTAATATTAAGATAAGTAAGTATTTTCTTTACAATTATGAAATAATATAAATAATCTCACTTATTGTACTATAAATTTATTAATGTAAATCACAGAAATTTCATGGAATTTGAATAAAATAAATAACACAGTTATCGCAGTTTCATATCAGTAAAAGTTTGCAAAACAAACCTTCACCAATCTTCATCATAATAATAAAACTAAAGGACATTCTAACTAAAAACAAACAACTAAAAGAGGAATGTACACAAACATACAAATAATTCACGAATTGTTGGCATCAAGAGTTCATATTCAACAAACTAAGGATGATTTAACATTTAAGGTTTTCCGCAGTAAGTTTTAAGCTCCGCTATTGAACAGGACTTCCTGCAGCATTCGTCGGCGATACCTCGAGAATATCTTCTGAAGCTTCCAGAGATCAACGAAGCGGCGTTGGGGCGCGATCTGTACGGGAATGGTAGTCTGGGGTCATCGAGGTAGGGCTGCTGGCCGTAGGCGTAGTCTTCGTCGCTGTCACCATCTGAAAAACATAAAATCGTACCATGTTAAGATTATTTATTTATTTAGGTTTACGAACAAGTTACAACTCAAATTTATCGAGTAAGATCTGGTAATTTTGTTCCTCCACGTGGTGGATTGTAAAAATCTGTTTCTTGCGGTGTTAGTGTTAAAGTTTCACTCACCGTAAGTGGATTTCTTGTAAATCTGCATGTTGTACACGCCTTGGCAAACGCTGGCCAAGACGTCAGCCAAGTAAGAACCGCAATACTTTGCCGTAGTTCTCTTTTCGCCAAGTGGGTACAATTCGGACTGCGCTTGGACAAGGAGGCACACGCAGGTGATGGCAACAATTAACGATAGGTACCTCTGCCACATCTGCAACAATACGACAGTCAGTAATCAGGTATGGTTCCACTATTCGGTTAGAATATTAAAATAAACTGCTGCGAACTTAAATGTCGTCTAATAATATTGCAATATTGAACGCCGGTAGCAACAGGTATTCGAATAATTTTAGACGCAATATTACAAAATGAAGCTACATTATAAATGAATTTTGAACCCTGTTTATATTATGATTCATGAAATACTAGTAATTGATTACAACTGATATTTATTAAAAATTAATTATTTGTTGACCTACAGCTAATCTGACCTAGTTTTTTTATAAAATTATTTTACATTACGACATTAAATTAATATACATTGTTTTATTTGATTATTCCTTGCGAAACATTTATAAAAAATAAGTGTAGTACAAAATAATTGTAGTAAAATGTAAAATTTGCCATGTGCTCGCAAAATCTGATAAAAAAACTTGTTTGAACTTGTTGAAACGCACCTTTGACTGCAGAAATAAACGAAACTAGCAAAAACATTCGTCAGACAAATTAGCAAACTTACAAACATGCACTGATATTTCAATCGCGAGATTACAAACACAAACTGATTTTGAAATCAGTACGGAGAAATATAAACAACAATGTTTTGTCCCCCCTCTTTACAGCATCCTTGCGCGAGATGGCTACTTGCACCCATTTATAATTCTTCAAATCGTGGCATGTTTACTCTACCTTTTTTTTTTAACAAACTCTGTAACTAGAATAAACGAGCTATAGATTAGATTTTATACACTTTGAAACATTTTGATGATGATTTATTACAAATGGATGCTGTATCAGTTACTAATATTCAGTTCTATTAATAGACAACACATTTATGTTGTTAGTTGGTAGTCTAAATAAAAATAAGTAGTTTTGATTTGGCTGACTTCATAAAAATAAGATACTGATCACAAAAATAATAACAGCTAAAAGAATAATATATCTTTGTATTTTTTTTTATTTTGAGGACCCTCTACTTCCGTTTTGAGAGATTTTATTCGCTTCATTAAATATTTTGTGAATTAAGATTTTACAAAATGTTACTTCAAATTCTTCATAAACAAGAACAGCACATATGAAATTATGTTCATATGTGTTAATTGCCAATTTATAATATTTAAGAATAGTTTATTTGTACATTTGTCTATTAAATAATTTATAATATGAATGAGAATTAAAGAGCAATTTTTGTATTTTGAATAGAAGTTACAGAGAAATATATTATCTAACACTTTTATTTGAAGTATTTTTTTATAAAATAATTTTTTGTTCATTGTACAGCGCTAAAACACTTCTCTTAAACATAAAAAAACAGAGCTCATGGTACCAATAACTCTGCGCTAAATTTGGTATATTGGTGCCTAGTTAAACAAATAACTATTATATCCGGGAAATAATACAATTGGATATAGTTCTGTAGATATTAGTTTATTCAAATTCAAGTTTAGAATTATATATCTACAGAATTATAACCAAAAATCTTATTATTTCTATATTATGAGTTCTGAAAGTTTTTCCATCCGCGTTTGGAATATTTTAAAGAATTTGTGTGTTGATTACAATAAACATGTTTGACTGATCAAATCTTTAGTAAGCCACACATATCGAGACTTTTAATAGAAGCCCGAGTTTATTTTTAGCTCGGACACATTTTTCCAAGTTCCACATAAATAATTCAGCGTTGTGATATTATTTATGTCTTGCGCTACACAAACAACAATGTGTAACGAGTGCACAGGGTCGATGGTTGTCACTCTGACCTGTGTTCGCGGGGAAGAGAGATTCCAGGCTCGCAGACCGACTCGAGACGTTTCCGTGATCTAGTGATGCACTCTGCTGTACCCTACGAGGGGATTGGTCGTCGCGAATTAGGCGCCCACAGTAATAAATCGCGGACCTCAAGGTTACAGCTAATGGTAGTTATGTTGTAATAGATTTTTTCTACCAGCGAAATTGCTAACTAAGAAGCACGTGCTGCATAAACGGTGCCGGTTAGTTGATGGGTAGAACTTTCGACTGCTGCATTTTTAAACGCTCAAAACAGATTTATTGCTGATGAATGATGGAAAGTCCAACAAAGTTTTCAAAGAAATGTTTTAGTCTCGGTTTTAGCGCTGTACAATGTTCTAAAATTATTTTATAAAAAAATACTTCAAATATATTTCTCTGTAACTTCTATTCGAAGCATTTTTTTATAAAATAATTTTAGAACATTGCACAGCGCAAAACACTTCTCTGTAAACACCCAAAAACGGTCGTCAAATCTTAGATCCTGAAGCTATAGGGTGTAATAATTGTGATGAAACTAAAATATAATCTTTTGACTAAATTTGTACTTCGTTTTCGAATGTTCCTTGATTATTTTAGAGACAAATTCTTCTAGTAAAAGTGATAGAAAATTTTGTTTTCTGTATCTTGCATTTGAATAATTTTTGTCTAAAATAATTTGGGAACGTATATAACTTCAAAAAAATTAGTGGCCATGCTGTTACTGTTTATGGAACCTATAAATTGTAAAATTCTAAAGCTAAGAACAATCTATAGAATTAAATATAATCCTGAAGCCTTAAAATAATAAAGAAAAAATCCATATACGTATTTCGATAACCAAGTTATCATCCTCAGTAGAAGCAAAAGAAATAAAATCAAAATTCATTTTTGAATTAAAAGTTGTTTTTTTGATTTTATCTTTTATCCCTGTTGCATATACTGATGATGATAACTTAGATATCAAAATACATATGTAGATTCTTAGTTTTTTATACAAAGTATAAGGAAGTACTGAATCCGCTTTGACCATTTTCTCAATGATGTCTGTGTGCATTTGTGTGTGGATGGATGTGTGCCCGAGTGTGCAATATTTCATGAACAAAATAAAATATTGTAATGAATCTTGGAATTTATGTTGCATGAATATACACAGAGCTGAATAGATTTTGAATGAAATTAAACAACCGGAAGAGGAAGTTTACTGGACACACAAAACAATAAATTCCATTAAAAAAAAATAGAATCAGCTGTGAAAAAAGTTTCAAATTCAAGATGTTAGCAAAAATATTTGGAATACAAAATGTTATTTGTACTTTTCTTGTAGAAGAACTAACTTATATATTTAATAATATATTTCAATATTCTTAGTTACAATTTATGTCAAAAAAATATGTGTCGTTTGAAATATAATAAAAGCAATATTTGTGTTAGTTATAAAGTTTTAAATATTAAATATAAATTAATATTTTAAAATAAAATCATAGTTACAGTAAGAACAAAAATTAAACAGGTTTAACATCTATATGTCAAATTATTGTTAAAATACAGGCATACATAAAGAATAAATTTTATATAAGAAAGTAGTGTGGTGCCCACACCAGATATTTCTTTAATACTTTATAGGCAGATTCATAAAAGGGATTAGCGCTCACTCCATTTTTATTATTACTCGTAACTTCATTTTCCATTCTCAGAACACAATTATTTTAACTAAGGTTGTAATCAAGATTGGTTAGCATAAAATTTGACACATTTTGATAATATAGTTAATTTAGAAACAAAGTTACAGATGAAGAAAAAACTGGAGTTAACACTAATCTCTTTTATCTGCCTGTTAATGCTTAGGAGTTAGATTAAATTTTTTAGAATATACAGTAATTTTGGATCACTCACATCGTCTGTGTTTGTCTCGGTCTCTGAAGAAGGCGCCTGAGTAGAACTCTTGTTTGTCGATGGCGATGGCGGGTCGTAGTTGCTGATCAGAAGACACTTGGATTCTAATGCTGCCAAAGTTATGTTGGAGCTTTATATAACCGAACGAACTTCTGGTTCATGTTTTTATGTTAGCGGGGCCGACGTGTTTACTAGGGTATCACACTAGATCTGTCTCACTCGAACACACGGCGAAGACGTCGCTCCTTCTCTCTGCATAATAAATTATGGAAATTTGATCATAAACAGTGTGCATTCAACTATCGCGTGAACTAAACCTAATTGACAATATTTAGAAATATTCTTTTTAAGGAAAAAACAAATATAATAATATAGACATTTAATAGTTTGCCTATGAACAACATCTGCAAAAATGGTTACTGTTGTCAATTGATTCTACAATTTTATTGTATTTTACTATTATGTACATCTGCTTAAACTGTATTGTAAATTTCTTTCATGTGATATTTGATATTCAACTTCTGGACAAGATCGAAATATGTAAACACAAGATATTTAATTCGAATCTTACAATTTATTCCTGTAGCTGTATTTTTTGAGGGTACCAGATGTCAAAGCCATGGTCCCAAAGATGTTAGTGCTTGTTTTTCAATAGTGATCTATTTCGTTCGCAAAGATAGAATCTTTTTTGAAAAAGCTAATACCAAGATTGATGGAGTGGCATTTTGCTTAAAGATCTTGGTGTATGGTCAAATAAACACCCCAAAGATGGTACTGGGAGAACCACAGGGGTAATTTTTATGGGGTGAAAATTAATTCGATTATTTTTTGACGTTTCTTAAAACAAATGAAATGCTTCATTGTATGTTACTTGTCTGCGTTTTAACCAATCCTGTCATTATTATACTGAACGTGAAAATTCTAGTAATATTTCCCGGTAATAATCTCTGTAGATTTTTTGTTTTTGTTGACAAATAATGTCAGATAGTTATCATCAACACAAGTAAAAAATGAGCAAAAAGATAGATTTAGTGCCATGCCATATGAAGAAGTAAAAGAAATAATATATTTAAATATAACTCGAAAGTTTGATAAATTAGAAAATAATTCTTCAGTATCTTTCTCAAACTTGTTGCCATTTGGCAATAGCCACTCAAGCCCTATGGGTTTTCGTGGCTATTGCCTGGTAACAAATTTTCGAAAGATCTGTCAAATTATTTTCAATTTATTCTCACTCTCGTTACTTAATATTACGGAAAAATTTATGATCCAAAAGTTATACCGGGTGTAGAATTGAAGTGTGCCGTATAGGGATTTCAATGCTATTATTTTTTATATTACTATAAATTTTTACCTATTTACTTTACAGCAAAAGGCTAATTAATATTATTAGAAAAATTGCAGCGCGTGGAAAATGAAACAAAACGAAAAATATTTGAGATTTCATGAAACAGATTCAGATTTATTTATTATAGTATTGTATTATTTTCTATAGAATGGACCTTAATGCAAACTTTTTTAAATTCTGAACAACTTTTGTATTTGCACTTTTACTGTAAAGTAAAGTAGGTAAAAATTTATTGCAATATAAAAATAATAGCATTGAAACCCCTATACGCTACATTTTAATTCTACACCCAGTATATGCTTAAATAATAAGGCATATATGTAAATTAAATCATTTTTTTTTTGCTACAAACAACAGCTGCTAACATTTTATCACATTTTACTAACAAACATCAGTTAAACCGCTTAAACTGTTGTTGAAGGAATTCATCGAGTTATTTTTCTGCACGACCTTCAAAATTTCGAGATAAAACTAAAGAAAACAATATATTGTTTAGTCTGTGCTATCATAACAAGAATAGTCTCCTAGACAATTGAATATGCATTATGTTGATATATTTTATCTGCAATGTATATGTTTGTCGATTAAAAGTTGACGATGCGCGAAATAATTTATCCAAAATCAGTTCTCTGGAATTTGCATCTGCATATTAAATGCTTGGAGTTATAACACAATTCACTCGTATTACTTTAAGTGGTGATTCGTCATAAGTAATTACTTGATTGTTGAATTATCATAATAGTTTAGAGCTGGAAAGTGAATCATTATAGCTTTTCATATATAAATACACTATTTTAGAATAAATAACTTTTTGCAGATATTATTATAGGAATTTTACATATTTCATTTAAAACAAAATGTAGCAGATTCCGATATGTTTTATTGACAAATAACCCTACATTAATTTAAAGAAATTGATTGGTACTACGAGCTCTGTTTTTGGGTGTTTTAAGACAAGTGTTTTAGCCTCGGTTTTAGCGCTGTGCAAAGTTCTAAAACCATTTTATAAAAAAAATGCTTAAAATAGAAGTTACAAAGAAGTATATTATCTACCACTTTTATTTGAAGCATTTTTTTATAAAATAATTTTAGGAAATTGTACAGTGCTAAAACACTTCTCTTAAATACCCAAAAACAGAGCTCGTGGTACCAACCATCTCAAATAGAAATGATTGAAAATGGGCATGCATATTTGTCTAAACAATTCGTGAAGTTCTGGATCAATTGGGAGCCAATGTTGCTCGCCGCTAACATATTTGTTAGAAGGTACACAAGTTGTTTTATTTACTGATGAATTTAATATCCCCAATTATATTATTCCACAATTACTAAATTATAATTTCAACTGGCATAGTTATACAAGAAAATGAAAGCTGGCGAGTAAACTATTTAATAATAATTATAGTATAACAAAACTTATAAAGAATCATTTTTACCTTCCGCACGTACAAATATGTATGGGAAGTATTTCGTGTATGTTATGAAATGAATAGATTTTGGCAACAATTCATCAACAGTAAGTGATAGATTATTTGAAGACCTATCAGGGTTTTTGGGCATATCTTAGTTAATAAATGAGATAGAGTAAATTTTATTGCAATCAAAAAGATGTAAACTAATATTACCTACAATCTTCAGATGAAACAATTTTCTATATTTTGTTGTCATCAGATTCAACAACAGTGTTCGTTGTACCAGCCAATAGCTTTGGGTCAAATGAAATCTTCTTTAGTGATTTTTGTTAATTTGTTAATATTTCAGTTGTTTGTTTCCTTAAAATATTCTTTAAAATAACACAAATAAAATTTTTATTTGGAAGATCATAACAATTTTTTTAAGTTATCTAGAATTTAATTGGTCCATATGATATGATTTTGGACTCGTATCTATCAAAATAGGTGATAGGAACGATGATCGATTGTGATATGTAATAAAAAATTATAAATTTGGATCTACAAAAACAGAAACAATTTCTGTCATTACTCTAACCATCTTCAAGGGAAATTTAAGATTAAGTTAAAAACGGATTTCTAGAATATTAATAAATTTTTCATTACAGTCCGAATTTTTAAAAAATTTATCTACCAAATGTACAAAAGCAGAGTAGTCCATAGTTGTAATAAATTTAGTACAACTTACCGAAGAGTTCTAGTGGAAGTAGATCACTGGTGGTTAGACGGTGCCCATTCGGTTCGTTTATTGAACTGATGAAGAAATTCGCAGTCTGACCAGTGCTGTTGTACTCTCCGTTATGCATCCAATCCAATATTAGGAGGTTAAAGACACATTAAACTATTCAAAGTAATGACTGTACACTACAGCAACTAGTCGCGAACGTCGAATGGGCACAGTGGTCGCTCGCGCTCATTCTAGGACTATATATGGGAGTAAGCCCCTTGCACCCGGGCCCCGGTTCGCAGGATTTCTTTAGTTAATTGGCACGTGTTGCATTCACACTTTGTTTGAGGAATGGGTATGGATAGCACACAATAGCAAAATAGAGCTGCTGATTTTATTGCTGTTTCTTGGAAGCGGGATTTAACTTATAGGAATACTGGAACGCTGACTGAAATTGATTATGTTTCTGGGTTCGTGCTACCCCACTGACTGGGATATAGCATGACTTTATGTATCTATAAATACTGATCTAAAATTTTTGCAATATAGAGTATCAAGTTTGATTCTGCTGAGAACTATAAAGATATGATTGTGAAGTCTCTGAAATAAATAAAGAAATATTAATTATAAAATATTTAGTTTCATATTTGTAGATTTGAATGACAGTAAAAGAGCGGAATCATTAAAATATTGGCGAAATGTCATGGGTAGAACTTTAAGTAGAGTTTCTCACGAGTCATAGTTTAATAAAATAATAAGATGTTACAATATTTGTACATAATAAAATTCTATACATATTTCACACTATTCTTAAAAGATGGAACATAATAATAAATATAATAAACTACAATCAATATTTATTCTAATATTTTTCTTACAGAAATCTGATTATTCTCGTATCCTGAGATTTACGTTCTACTCCGGAAGTCACTTCTTCATCCAAGACGGAAGGAAAGAAGAAACGATTACAACAATTACCGATTTTTATTTCTGCTTTTGAGGATCATGTTTTCAATTCTGGAAGTAGTTTTCTTGTAAGTAAATTGCTAATGTATTTTTATTGAAAGATTGAACGTTGCATTTATCTTGTTTATATTTTTCTAGGAGCTTCCTCAAAATCATGGACTGTACTTCGATGAAGCATCACTTTCTTCACGAAGACATCGTCTGTGAAATTTACTGATGATTGAAATAATTATTCTTATACCCCCCTTCTGTGCGTTTTGTTACAAGCTACATATATTAAAATGCAGTTGATGACGACAATTAACGATAGGTAACTCTGCCTCATTAATAATAGAAAATTCAGTCTTCTTTTTTGAGTTTTGTCTGAGAAAGAAGATCTGTATTACTTTGCCGTATTTCTCTTTTCGTCAAATGACTAGAAATTGGTCTGCTATTTGACGAAGATGTAGCTGATGACAACAATTAACGATAGGTACCTCTGCCTCATTTTCATTTATAATCACATTCTTTATTTCTTAATTTTGTTTATAAATGAAGAACTGTATTGCTTTGCCGTATTTCTCTTTTCGCCAAGAGACTAGAACTTCTTTTGCTATTTGACGAGGAAGCAGTTGGTGACGACAATTAACGATAGGAACCTCTGCTTCATTCTCAATAAATAATACGTTCTTCAATTCTGAATTCTGTCTATAAAGGAAGATCTGTCATATGTCTGTTTTTGCCAAGAGACTGTAAATTCATCTTCGATTTAACGAAGAAGCAGTTGATGATGGCAATTAACGATAGATACCTCTACCACATTTTCAGTCAAGAAGATATTTTTCTTCTGAATTTTGTATTCGAATTACCCCTAGACGTGGAGCAGTTTGGAAATATTTTTCTTGCAGAAAAGGACGAAATTCTTGGAACTCCAATTGTGTGTTATACACGGCATTTTATGCTTTATTATTCAGCGATGTTATATCTTTATATTGTATATGTTTGCCCAATGTTTCTTCTACTTTTATCACTTTATATAAATATAGTAATAGTTGTTGATACGAATTATAATTAACTATGTAATATTTTGAACAAATAAACCTTCAAAATATTTGAAGATAATTTTTTAATTTGCAGGAACTGTATTAGAAATACCTGTAGTTGTTTTACAATACTTATACCAAACGAAATATTATAAGTTAACTGTTAACTGTCAATGTTATAATAAAATATGTACAAAGAATCAATCGTTATCAATTTTTAATGATAATTATCTTTTTCTTTTACGAAATTGAAATACAATAAATGTTATTCCTGAAAATAATGAATACTTCCAGAGAAAATGGGGAATATCAATGCATCTGCGAGCCCAGAATCATATAATTTGCCTCAATTAAAATTTTGTTCTGATCTTACAAAAGGAAAATTGTTGTACTCAATTTATTTGTACCTTAAATTCTGTTACTTTCATGAATATTCTAAGAAAAAATAAGAAGAGAAATAATAACAAATTATCAATAATCACTGACATAAAGATTTCATTTGGTCCAAAGGTATTGGCTGGTACCACGAACACTGTTTTTGAATCTGATGACAACAAAATATAGAAAAATGTTTCAAATAAAGATTGTAGGTAATATTACTCTACATTTTTTTTATTTGAATGAAATTTACTCTATCTCATTTATTTACTAAGATATGCCTAAAAACCCTGATAGGCCTTCAAAAAATCTACCACTTACTGTTGATGAATTGTTCCCAAAATCTAATCAATTCGTAACATGAACATAATACCTCCCTTACATATATGTATGTGCGAGAGGTAAAAATGGTATAAATATGGCGAATTAAACAATTTCACTTTGCATGATTTCAACTGTGCCAAATGATATGATTCTGGGCTCATATATTATCTTTAAACATTCCTGTTGTAAGTCTATGAGCCCCGTGTACCCGTGTGTTAAGTGTCTTGTCTTTTTGTATATCTTAACGCTTCGTTGCTGTTTAAAGATGCCACTTTTGTGTATTTGCGGCTGATTAAACTCGCGTTAAATTTACATTTTTGTTTACGTCATAACCTGAAATTCAGTGAAGTGTACTGAAAGTTTGTGACAGCGAAAGCGCGAGATTTCTACTGGTCCGAAACAAGGTACTGTGCAATTATTGTTACGCTTATTGATTTGATGCGAGTGACGATTCAAAATTTTTTACATAACCTCAAAATTTTTATCAATAGCTTCAGGTAAATTCAAAAAATTGTATAGCACGTAAATCCAGTAATGGATATATTTTTCAAGCGTTTCGTTTTTTTAGCAGATTTAAAAGAAATTGGCAAAATATAATTTTTCTTTAACGTGTTGTAATTCGTAAATGGTGACAGTAAGAGAAAATGTGTCAAACAATTGTAGATAATAATATATGAAACATTATTGCCATTAAACCATAATTTACTAAGATATTTCAAAAGAACTTGATAGGGCTTCAAGTAAACTACCACTTCCGGTTATTGTATTATCACCAAAAATTATTCAGCTCTTCCCAAGGGGATACAAATATAATATATAAAATGTCATAATTTTCTTTTTAGTAGTTTTTGAAAAACCGTAACTCCAGAGATCCACACACACACACACACACACACACACACACACACACACACACACACACACAGATATCATCGCAGTATTCTAGGGACCCTAAAACGTGCTCATCCACTGAAAACTCACTACCGAATTTTTAGTGTGATTCTTATACCTCCCTTACAGGATGTGGCGGGAGGTAAAACGAACGAAGATTAAAATTGCAGTGTTCCTAACAAAATTAATGTCGTTATTATCCCAAAATTATTCTCAATTCCGGAATTGCGTTGTAATTCTTGCTCAAGGACAGAACTTTTATTTGCCGGCTCGTAGATCACTGTTGAGGGTCACTGGTTCAGTGATTTAAATCAGTGGCATCACATCGCGATCGAATCAAGAAGCAGGAAAAGTATAATAATAGCAATCGCGAATGCGTCGGCGTTACTGAAATACAGGCACATTTAATTGTAATTAATGGATTCAAGTCGAACTGTTATACGGGCTAATTAAATAAATGCACTAGAATACGTGACATGCGACTGTTCACGTGAGGCTCTTATGGAAAAGGTATTCTGTACACAGCAGGAATCTAATCACGAAACGTAGGTATTATCAGTTTCAACAGATGAACCGTTCTGTATTTAGGGTAACCATTACTTTACAGATTAATTTATTTCAATGTTTCTATTTTGAGTGTTTGTTTTTATCTGATTACTGAGATTAAGAACAATGAAATCTGTTATTGAATGTCGATAAATGTAAAGTGTTGGTGTTTGAGAAGAATGATTTGGTGACTGATTGAAATGTTTTATGTTTGGGTAGTATGTTTTCGAGGGATGGACGTATTGACTGGGAGATTGAAAGACGGGTGTCTGCAGGGTGCAAGGTGTTGGGTGCTCTGGGTATATTTCCACAAAACGTAAATGTATTTAGAGATGCTCGATTGAATGTTTATAATGATGTTTTAGTGCCTACCTTGAGGAATGGTTCTGAATGTTTTGAAGCATGAATGACGTATAACCGCTGTGGAAATGAGGTATTTAAGAGGAGAGTGATCGTGTCCTAAATATGTTGATGTATGGAGAGTGTGAGATTGAGAAGAATGTTGTTAAAAAAATTGGGAGTGAGCCAGTTGAGGTGGTTTTAACAACTGGAAAGGTTGGTGAAATTAATATATGCGTAAGTAGTGTGTCAGGATAAGAATGCTTGGAGGAGATTGATTGTTGGTTGACTGTGTTTTTGGGTTCGTGCTACCCCACTGAGTGGGATATAGTGTGACGTTATGTGTGTTTATGTAGAATAATGAGGATGAAGAATTGAAGACAAGGAGTAAACTACTATAGGTACTTGAACTAGAATTAAGATTTCTTTTTCAGAAACGTTTTTAGTTGTTTCTTTGTCTCTAATATATTTTTGCTTTTTCAGAGTCAGTCATCGTGAGATGAAGTTGCAGAGCCTACCAGCGACGAAAATAAAACTTCCACCATAAGACACTTTTCTCGTCCAAATTTTCTCTTTGCTTTTGATTTTTTGTGTTTCATCTCCCTCTTAACATAGGTATTTACCTTACTAAGGTGAAAAATAAATACAATATTTTTTGAGACATGTAGTTATATTTTGAATTATAAAATAATTACACATACGGTAAATGTGTTTTTACGATAGGAATAAGATGTTTCCGGACGAGGCGAGATATTTCGAATTGAGTGCAGTGAAAAACATAAAATAATGCAACGTGATATGCAACCAGACTTTCAGAGTAACGTGCAGTGCAGTATTTGATTTCTAGTTCATTTTAAAAATACTCGCACAGATTAGCAGATTTAAACGAAAATGACTATTTTTTTTGACTTTAACGTGTTGTAATTTATAAATGGTGATAGTAGGAGAAAAATCAAACAACAATTGTTGTTAATAATATTTGAAACATTATTATAATAACAAAAATTGTCATTAAACCATAATTTACTGAGATATTTAAAGAAAACTCGACAGGGCTTCAAATAAACTACCACTTTCGGTTATTGGATTATCACCAAAAACTAAACAGCTCTTCTAAAGGGGATACAATTGATATATACAAAATATCAAAATTTTCAGTTTAGTAGTTTTTGAGAAACCGTAACTCCAGAGATCCACACAGCAGACAGTCAGACACACATACACACAGACATCATCGCGAAACTAATAAAATCCTATTCTAGGGAACCTAAAACTTGTTAATCTACTGAAAAACTCACTACCCAATTTTTAGCATGATTACAGGATATGGCAGGAGGTAAAAATAAAAAACTATTCTATATTTTAAGTTGGCACCCTTCAAAATTGATTAAACCATTTAGTTTCGCGTGATGTAGTGAACTACTCTATACTACTGTTTACAGTTATACTATGACACAAATATAGTATCTATCATTTTTATAGATATTAATGGTTGTTAAATTAACCTTATAATTCTAATGTCTGGCTCACTTAACAAAATTAATATCTCATTTCTTTGACGTTTTGACCAACTGAATTATTACAGCATTATTTTGAAAGCTGCAATTTGGCTTCTGGGAGACAAATAAAATAATAAAGTATTTGATAAAATGATGCTAATAACGAGTCAATTATTTTTAAATGTCGAATTATGCAAATTGAGATATAATTGTTTTTCAATGATAACTAGATTATTTATGAACCAGATATAAATTTATAAATAGAAAAAACAAAATGTTGGTAATAACAAATAATTAACTTCAATGAGTCAATTCATCATAACAAATAAGTCATTCGCGGAATATTCTCGTATCAATAAGGAAAGGAATTTATAAAACCAAAATCTTAGAAATAATCTAAATATGATCTACTGCAACATTTTAATAAAAGCTCTCTTTTCCTAATACCTCGCATTCTGTGGCAAAATGAATGCGCAAAGCCTCGGGAAAAAGTAATTTGCGTAGCGTAAGTGTGATATTTGCGAAATCGTAAAAACTTTAACAGCCTCACCGCTAAAAACCAGAGATAATTAGGTCGTTTGCTAATTCGGTTACGAGCCATTACGCCAGCGATATCATAAACTCTTTTAATCTAGAAGGCAGGACGACGCGTACCTGTTCGTGATAGTGATGTTCAGATGTTCTTCTTTCCGTCTCGTTTCTTGATGGCAAAGAGGAAACGAGGGAGATTAACTTTTTAATATTCTGAGAAAGTTTTGATTGCGTAAAATAAGTATAAAGTGAAACGGATGTTGTAAGGAAACCGCAGACCAAAAGGCGGGACTGTAAAGAACATAATTTGTATTTTTGATAATATGACAGACAACCTTGCGCATTACTTCTGATTCGTTACATTAAAACCAGAGCTGGGCAAGTAAACCAATCAAAATACTTAATTATAAATATCAGTACTTACGATGGTTAATACTTTTTACCAAGTAGTTTCTCAAGTTTAGCTTCAAAATACTTAAGTATTGTGTAAGTTCCAGTACTAACTATGTTAATTACTTCTTATCAAGTACTTTCTCAAGAAAAACATGAAAGTAGCTCAAAATACTCTTTTTCAAATACAGTAATAAAAATTGTATTATAAAAAAAATATATCATCACGCCTTTTACCCATTACGGGTGTGGCACTCTGCTTACGCAGATCTCGGTAGGCGATATATTTTTTCGTATGAAGTGCGGTTACCAGCCGTGAAATCATAGCCCCCAAAGATGTTAGTGGAGGGAGAACCACAGGGTTAAATGTAAATTGGCAACTGTCAGCTGTGGGATTCGAACTGAGGATCTCACGATCCACAGTCCGACACGTTACCACGGAGCTATTTAAATTACTTAATTTTTAAAATACTTAAATAATTTTACAAAAAATAAAATATACTTTAGTACTAATATTAAATACTACAGGACGCTAAAAATCAGTTTTATGTAAATAAAAAGTGTCCGGCAAAAAATTCTGCATCCAAATTTTATATCACAATACTGCCAATATCCCTACATCTTATTTAATACAGATTATTTTATTTTGATACCTAATATAATAATTCCTAATTTTCCGCCTACTCTTTTTATTGCTACTGACGTATAGTGCTTGCAATTTGTTTTAAATATTTTAATCTGTCACTGTCATCAAGAATACATTAAATGTCGAGAACCGTGTAAATATTATTAGAATGTATTATGGGGGCGCAGTGCAAGACAAATATCTGAATACATCACCGGAATGAACGCTGAATGGTTTCCATCGCCAGAAATTGACAGTGACATTAAAATATTTAAAACAAATTGCAAGCACTATAAGTCAGTAACAATAAAAAGAGTAGGCGGAAAATTAGGAATTATTATTATTAATTTCATTAAATTGCGGTATCAAAATAAAGTAATATGTATTAAATAAGATGTAGGGATATTGGCAGTATTGTGATATAAAATTTGGATGCATAATTTTTTGCCGGATTGAATAGAACGCATATTTGAAATAAATATATTTATTAATATTTCATGGGTGATTACCAAGTTTAAAATATATGTTTTTCTAAATAAGGTTGTTTTTATATTAGTAGTAAAAATATTTATAGATTTCTGTGTGAATTTACACATTTTTGGCAAAGGGTATCAATTCGTCTTGACATCTGGTTGTTTACAAACAGTTTTTTCGTATTTTTATTTCACAGTGTTACGCGAATTTTGATAACCCTAACTTCACGTTCCTCCTTGATGATTTGTGTCACTTGTAATATGTAACTAGAGTACCGGATTTGCCTTTACAAACATGTTTTCGTAGATCATTGCTCGCGTGTCGTACAGAAGATTCTTGTTTACCAACAATTTCAGATAATATTGAAATATTTTTCCTCCGCTGCGCGATGTAACCTTAGCAACGCTTTATTTATCACTTAAATAAAATCATTACATGGTCTACTCTATTGGGTGTGGCATTCTCCTTTCGTTTGTAATTGGTTCGTTTGCGATTCGGTACTACACTTCCGATTTGGATGAAACTTCGTGAATTTGTCACTGATGTGGGCACCGCTATATCTTCCGCTATAGATTTGTTATCAAACAATGCAGGAACACGAACCACCACTATCAAGAACGTTCATCCCTTCAAAATTGTATATTGTACAACAAGCATGGAATGATATTCATTTTCTACGAGTATGAAAGCCTTCGGCTCATGCTACAAATCATAAGAGTATGAAATGGACACTCCATGCGAGGTGTACGCTATACTTTTTCTACTACCACGATTCTATTTAAAATATTTGGAAATTCTAAATAAGTATCCTAGCAATGACAGCTGTACTGAAATGAAATGACCTGTATTGAAATACTCACAAAACAAATTCATTTCTCACGATGCTTGCAATGTACTTTATTTCCCTAGCAACAACAAACATACAATGAACAGATTTCTAAGTGGTCATAGACAATAGTTATTTACTTTACAAGTGGGCAAAGTAAGGAATTACTCACGAGAGAAATTTTAGCTCACAAAGCCGAAGGTTGAGTGTGATAATTTTATCGAGTGGGTAATTCAACTTTGCCCACGTGTGAAGTATAACGTTTTATCCAACATCTCTTAATATCAAAAAAAAATTATTAAAGAAATGTTATTTGACAGTGACATATGCTTTAAATTTTTTAAATTTAAATGTCAATCGAAGTATTTACCAAGGTGTTGTGTGTTATTATTATTGTTAAAAATTTTAAAATTACCTACTAGTGGCTTTTCTCAAAATTATACCCACTAGTGGGTAATCTGTTACTTTCCTTGTTTAAAATCGCCATAGTTATAGAGCATTTATTGAGAGGAGTTGGATAAAATATTTTTTTTTCACGACCGGGAGAGAAATTATGTTTCTATGATGCCAAAATCATGACAGAAACAGATAATTTCATATCTACGGAAGATCTGTGCACTTTCTCTTCCGTCTTGAGGGAATCAAAGGTAACTCTCATAAATTATATTACAATTAAAATAATTTTGAAATACATAAAAACATCATAAATATTGGGGTCGTGAAAAAAATTGTAAGTATATACAGGGTTTAAATCCCCAAAATTATTCTTTCTTCTCGTGCACTGAAGTGCCAAATTTAATATCGGAGGGATTAAATTTAAATTGAGTCGAATATCATTTATTAAATTACTTATCTTCTACAAATATTACCTACCTACGAATTCCAATTCTGTTTATAATAGTTTGAAATTTTCATCTTCAAATTCTAGTGGAAAGATAAAACACTTGAAGAATGTAGAATTGGCAAGTTTCCGACTCTTTTCTGGTAAAATATTTTAACAGAATTATTCTGCACGAATTTGCATTAATTGCTGCGTTTTGAGTCGCCAATTATAGAAATGGTCGGAGCGTTGTTTCGCCTCTTGATGTTTAAATTAAGAAATGTAATTTAAGAAAGACAGAATCTAATTATCTGCAAGATTTGCACGTTTTTCGCAAAAGTTTAAAGAGCCGCTTCGTGAATAAATGAAGCCTCTTTAGCGGTACATCTCCCACTGAAAGAAATCTACATATTTCATGCAACAATGGATTTTCATTTTTTAAGAAACAAGTTAAATTGAAGACTATTTACTAGTTTTAAAAAGTCTTAATTGTTTTACTTAAATTGTCGTGTGTTGAGGATTGAATTGCTATCTTTTAAACTCAAATCTTAATAATTAATAATATTAATAATTCATTCATTCTACTTACCTTTCAATTCATTACATATTTTATTCTTTATCAAAGAACTTGATTGAAAGAAGAAGAACGGTTGTTAAAAGTTAGTCAGTCATTTATTACAAATACACATTCTTTAATTATTGTTACAACAAATTGTATGGATAATATTACAATGTTCTTACAAATATCATGTCGACATTGAATGGTGTGGCTAAACCTCCTAAATACTCCTCTGTCCTCTATTTTCAAACTGATTGATTAGTTGTTTGTTGACAGACATTCTTTTCCATTGTTTCATTGAGAGATTGTCTGATTGATCTTAGGGTTAAACATCATAAAATTAAAATATTATTGATAAAAGTTCTGAAAGTTTAATCGTGTTTATAACTGGGTAAACTGTTAGCGATTATAAAATATTTATTTTATTTTCTCGTCGGAGGTAAAAGGAATAAAAATCAAGCGGCAATTGGCAGAGTTGTCGGGAAGTTGTACAGCTGACAGTTTAGCTAACTTTCGACGGAAAGAACTAACTATTCGTCATGTAGAAACTCCTGAGTTGGCTAATAATTCTTCAGGACTTTATTATTCATGAGTGGTATGTAAAACCGGTGGCATTTTGTCTCCTCAACTTTACGGCACTTGGGAAATCTACCATAAACTTCTAGTATTGTTAGCTGCATGCAGTCGCTCAAATACTTTTCATTTATTATTTAGACTCGGACAAATAAATTCCAAAGAACTGCTCCAACTAACACAACATTAAGATTTTCATTAGGCGATAGTTCGTTCCCTATGAATTTTAGAACAAAAGTGTAAATACAAAAAATTTCCAGAATCAAAAACTGCATCAAATGGACATATTGGTGATATGATACATTTCTGTCATGAGATAGACTGGCCTGGTTATTTTATCAGTTTCAAATATTTCCTGATGTTTGGAATACTTGTACAAATAATATTTTTCTTTTTCAATTATTTTATGTACATATATTTCAATAGCCAGATTGCTTTAATTTAGATTTTCTGTCATGCATAAAAGCACATTTTTCTACTCCTGTATAAATATATCCCCATTATTATAGTACCCATAATTCACTCTTCTCGACCAATCACAGGGCCAGAAATCCATAAATCTCGGTTTGACAGTTGACATGTATTAAGTTGTCATTCATTGTGTATTTGTTGTTGACGTTTTTCAACGTGTGTTTTCAATGAATTTTGCTCATTTTCAAAAGTAATTTCCGGATTTACAGGAGTTGAAAAAGTATAGTATTATATTCGGGATTATGGTCATTATTCACTTGGATGATTTGCACCACTCGCAAACTTCATCTTCGTGATGACTATCATAATTTTTTATATAATAATACACTATTATAGTTTATTATGATTCATTCTATTTGGATCGGCATTTTTGTTTATAACTCTGCACTTATTATAAAGAGGAATAACACTTCCTAAGTGTGTGATTGAGAAGAATGTTGTTAAGAAAGTGGGAGTGAGTTAGATGAGGTGATTTGGCAATGTCGAAAGGTTGGTGAAACTAATATATGCGGGTGAAATTGAAGGTGAACGACTGTGTGCACGTCCGAGGAATAAGTCGTTGGGTATGATTGATGGTTTGTTGCGTGAACGAATGACTCCGAGGGTGAAGAATAGTTGAGTATGTATGAATGTGGACGAGGCGAAAGTTGTGTGTAGGATGTTTGAACTGCTTTATTTTATTTTGCGTCCATCTCATGACATAAATGTATTATATCAGTAATTTACGGTCATTTGATGCAGTTTTAGTTTCTGAACATTTTTTGTATTTACATTTTTTCCAAAATTCATTCATATCGCTTAATGAAAATTTTAACTTTGTATTCCCTATGTCTTATAAAAAAAGTAGACGCCGGGTATATTCCAAACAGGCTTGTCAACGCTGTTATAATCCCAAAAAAATATTGAGAAAATAAAACTTCATTAAATATGTAACAATCCGTGAAAGAAATAATTAATATTGTAAAATTCTTTTCAAAGTTTTACAATTTATACTTATCTATTTTAAAACGGATTTAAATAGTAATTATTGTTTAGTCTAGACATAATTTGACTAATAATCATTTAATACTTTTTTGTTTTGTGATTAAAAACCAATTATCGTTCGTTTCAAATAGTTTCTATTATCGTATGTGTAAATTTGTGAAGATGTCGAGAATGAATTTAAATTACGATACTTTCATCAAAGTTTCACCAGATTCTATTACGTATGCTTGTACTTTAATCTTTAAACAGAACGTTTTTTATTCTTTCATGAATAATCAATTGATTTCTTACTAGAAATAATAATATAACAGAGCAAAATTGTCGCATTACTTTAATAAATGTTAGAATGTAGGTAGTTTCCCGTTGGTATTGCCACTTATCCCAACATAACCATCGAAATTTACTTCCCTCTCGCACATTTTATAATAATACTACGTCGTTTCCGGACGAGAATATCCGCGTTAGAAATTCGCAGCGCTGAATTCAGTTCTCGCAATGAAGATTAATGATTTGGATTCGCAACCGGTCGTCGACTCGCGAGATTTTACTCTTTCACGGCCTCGAGATAAGATTCCAAATACAATGAAAATGTCGCAAAACTGCTCAAACGCGAGTGATGATCAACGCTTCTCGTTTTGTTGCTATGGTAATGATCAGTGGATATGACAAATGATTTACAACGTTTTAATTTGTTTACAAGTAGATTTCAAATTGATTTTATCTGTAATTAGTTTTATTTACTTAATTATTAAATAAATGCAATACTTAATTACTTTTATACTACTTGTAATTGCAATAACGTGCTTTAAGATAAGTAATTTTTTTTTACAAATCCCAATATACCGGATGATAACTTTTTTGTGTTACATAGGAAATGCAATGCTATTTTCGTATTGTAGCGATAATACATATGTTCTGACGAAAAAAGTAACTGAAAGTGAAAAATAAAATAAATCTTTTTAGTCTTAATAACTAAGCTCCTAAACTAATATAAGTAGGTAACTAATTTTGAGTCGGCGTTCGTTGATTGTTTGTGTGACTTCAATTTTTTGTGGCTACCTATTATTTTTCAAATCAAATGGAACCAACTTCGAGGTATACCCTATTCAATAAAAAAATAATCATTGAAATCGGATAACTCAGTACAAAGTTATGCGTGGTAGAATCGGTTATCAGGAAAAAATTTTGTGGGTGAACAATTAATTATACCCTATTTCCCTACTCTTAGGGGCGGAATTTGTTTTTCAAATTAAAACGGGATCAATTTTGAGGTATGCTGTATCCAATAAAAAAAGAATCATCAAAATCGGACTACTTTGTAAAAAGTTATGCGTGGACATACATAAAAAAATATTGAGAACTTGCTTCATTTCTTCATCGGTTAAAAAGGATTTGGCATTTTCTTTTGCTTCTATTTCATGAAGGAGACCGATTTGATTTACATAATTTGGGTTTATTAGATGTAGTTTTTTTTTCTAAACATTTTTTATATTTTCACTTTTAGTTTAAAATCTATAGGGTACAAATTATCGCTATAATAAGAAAATAGTATTGGATTTTTTATGTAACATAAAAAAATATCTATATCCGGTAAATATCAACAGTATTTTCACAGTTGATTAATGAATATTAAATTATTAAGTGATGGTATTAAATGTAATAAATTTAGTTCGTTTGAATGAAATAAGAATTTATTGAGAAAAGAATTGAGTTACAGTTATGTGTCCGATTTTACTTTTGCGTTGAATCCGTCAATCGGGCTTAAATTTAAGTTTGTCAACCCTACAGTAATCAACAATTTATACATCATAAATCTCTCTGATTTCTTATCATCATTTTGTATTATAATTACTTATTATATGAACATTTTGACAACATAGAAAAATATTTTGTTTATGTTACTATATCTTACAAAACTCATCTGCCTTAAATATTTTTGTCAAGGCACCAATATACTTCATTCACGCAATACAAATCCATTCGTTTACATTACAGTACGACTACGTAAACATGAAGTTTGACACAATATTTTTACCGCATAATTTGCGCAACCGTAATTGTTGTTGCAGATTAAAATTATTCAAACTAATACTACTACTTGCAGTAGATAAATTGCTACCAAAATCTAAACTAAATTCTCTAACTGAAAATTGAAAATGATGGTTAATAGATTTTGTGTATATTTCGAGCGCAAAGTATTTATGTCACTAAATATACAAATAGCTATTATTTAAAGAGTTTTACTCTATAACTTAAGTGTCTTTTAGGATGTTGACCAGGAAGAAAATATGTGTTTTATATAATTCTTTGACGGAAGATTATTGTAACATTTTTTCCTTGTATATCTTATAAGTTATTAATTATCACCCGGAAGAAAACTGATTAGCAGTCTAAACGTCTGTGTGTAATTAATTTTTAATTATATTGACTGTATCTTCAATTAGTTGTTTTATTTAATGAAATAAAAGAGTAAAAATGAACATACTTATGAATTTCTAGGTATTTTGCGTAGGACAATTTCAATATTGCAACAATTTGCGGTTGGGTAAATAATGTAGTAAAAATTACCGTGTCACGTTAAAATTATCGATACAGCTTGTAATTTACCGGTAAAGAGGGAACTAAACGGTAAACGGTTGCGGTAATCGCTCTTCAGTCGGACTACAGTTTGACTTACAGAATGACTTTAGATTTTGACTTCTGTGAGGTAAGAATCTGTAGTTTGGCCTTTGCATGTTTCTAACCTAATTGCTAACTGTTAGAAAAGCCTTAAACATCGAGACATTTATGTTATTTATTTATAAATATAATAATTTTATGATATCTCGTAAGAACTAATGTAAAAAACATCGTTACAGATATGCAATCAAATAACGAAAGTTTACCATCACATTACAATTACTGTAGAGGTATTATTTTCTTTCTGGAAAACAAAATAAAACTATTAGTATAATCGTCAAGCGTTTATACTTACAGATACTATTTGGGGGTATTTTAAAACAAAATTTGATTGTTATGTAAAGAATAAATGAAAGACGCTTGTAAATATAAAATGTTTATTATCATATCGAAAATAACACCTCTAGTTGTCTGTCCAAGTTAACTTGATATACAGCTGCCATAAAAATCTCACTAATCAATTAAAAATATATCATCTTCTCTGCGCACCTTTCGCTCAACCAGTTAAGTAACCCCCGAGATCAGAAAAGTTACGAATATCTAATTTTAATATCAATAAACTATAATATATTATTATAGGTTCACAGTTAACTTGGTTAGACTATATAAGCTGCTCCTGTACAGACAAAACAAACACAATATATTTATTTGTATCGCTAAATACTCTGGGATCACATGCAACAATTAGTCTAATAAGTTATAGTTCTTTCTCTTCCTAACAAACAAACATTTGTCTGTCCGAATGTCAAGCCAGAGTACGCAACGTAAATTGGGTACGATACATATATAATAGTTGGGTTGCTACAGATTTTAACCATTCTTAAAATAACCAAAGAAAATACATACTAGGGACAGTTGTTTTCAGACTGGTTAAAATATGAAACAGAGACCACAATACATATATAATAAGAACATCATACACATTAAATGTATGCAGTGTGATTCATTGAACTGGAAACATCACAAACCTTTTTATTATTCATTTCTTTTTGACTTTTATTAAAAATGTTACAATGAAGGGTAAATATAAAAATAATACAATACCACGAGCTGTGTTTTTGGATGTTTCAAGAGTGTTTAACCTCGGTTTTAGCGCTGTGCAATATTCTAAATATATTGTATAAAAAAATACTTCAAATAAATGTGGCAGATTAACTTCTATTTGGAGCATTTAAAGATCGTTGGTAGGAAAAGGATATATTCCCACGGCTCGTACTGCAACACCAGGAGTCCGGGAAGTTTACTTTTCCTAGCTAGTACACACACTATATTTTTTATCGATCGGTTTCTAGTCAATAATTATTTTATATATTATTTATAAACGACAGTCAACCAACAAGACATAAAAATATTGCGTTGATTTGATAAAAATATTTGAGGATAACGTATCCATGGTTTGTTTATTTATTTTCACAAACATCAAATTTATTTGAAAAGCTAAATCGTACGGGAATACTTTTTCAGTGTCCGGAAAAGATATTCCCGTACTGTTATTTATCGTAACCTAGCAACGACATAACTCATTTCCATTACCATTCCAAGTTAGGATAAAATTAACTTGACAACTACAAAATTATCGGTAGAACTTGATTCTCACTATAATAATAGCAGGATTGATTTGAAAAATATTTCAGAATTTGCAAAATTCCATGTGAATGTGGAAAATGTTATTTTGGACAAAGTGACAACTGACACAATGATAACAACGAGAATAACAGAACACAAACATGCCATTCGCTTTAACTAACCAGAGAAATCTACTGCGACTAGTCATGGCATTGAATTTCTGCATAAAACAAAAAGTTAGAAAACTAAGATTATTGCAAGATAAAAATGTACTAATGGCATACTCGAATGTAAAGCTATAAGCTATAGAAATCTTTTTTTATAAATTATAATATGTATTTACTCGTTTGTGTTATCCATATGTTTACCTAAAGAACAATTATGTTTAGTAATTCGAAAGTTTGTAATTTAATAAATTTTTTAGAAAACTTAACCAAAAGCCTTTTTAATAACCAATTTTTCGAAATGATAAAAAGGGTGGTGTATGTTTGCAAGTACTTGAATCACACTGCATAATAAGAACATCATACACATAAAATGTATATAATATATAAAACAATTTACGTAAAAACCATTTTATGAGAGAAATTTTCAAGTATCACAGAATGAATACTAGACCTAATGGCTCGTATAAAAAATGTCATCGTACGATGCAAAAATTATAATTATTTTCATCTTGTTTGTATATATAAAATACAGAATATCTAATAAATAGGTTCACAGGCTAAAAGTTGGAATGCTGGTGGTTGGTACACTGCTAAGACATACCTGACGATGGGTCGTCCATATCAGTACCCAGCGTCGTGCCCGCCAGCTGGTACCTCCCCTGGGGGTACTCGTTATACTGAAAGGGGGGTTTCTCCTCTGTGGGGGGCGCAGGACTCTCTTCCTCTAAGAGTTCATCCTCAAATTCATCACTATCCACAAACACAGGTTCAGTGTTCACTACTCTACTGCTGTACCGCTGTTCCTCAGCATCGCCTGACTTAACAGGCTGACTCCGCGGTTCCAGAACTTGCTGAGGGGGCAGCAGCTTCGCCTTGTCCTGGTTATTGTCGCTGAACTCGCTGAGGTCCACGAGGTGGAAGGTTAGATGCTCGGGAGTGTTGGGGGCGAGCTTTGAACGCGTGATTCGGTTCTGAACGATCTGCAGGTGGCGTAAGACGTATTCTTCCTCTGGGGCGAGCTTGTAAGCGTGTTCGAGACATGCTTGGGCCTGCATGAGGCGGCCTCGCTCTACGTATACCACGCAGAGGTTGTGGAGACCCTGGATGTTTACCGGGTCTAACTGCAGGATGCGTCTGTAACACTAATACACGAAAAAATCCATTTCAGATATTTATATCTTCATCACGCCATTTACACATCTGGGTGTGGCATTCTACTCCAAGCAGATCTAGGTATTATGATAGATTTTTGCGCGTGAAGTGCGGTTACCAGCCGTCAAATCACGGCCTCCAAGGATGGACACAGGAGTCATTTTATGTCGTGAAATTGTTCGAAATTTAATTTCTAAAATTTGGCGGCTGTGAGGATCGAACCGAGTATCTTATGGTCCACAGTCCGATGCGTTACCACAGAGCTTATTTATCCTATTTTTTTTGTAATTTGAAAATAATTTTCTTTTTTTTTAAGATGGTAAGCGGACTAACTACTCTGACGCTTAATGAGTAGATGATTGTGAACATCAGTGGGATTCGAACCCACAACCCTAGGTGTGCTAGGCTTATGATATAGCCACTACGCCACCGAGATCGGCTGAAAAGTATACATTCATATACATACATATACTTCAGTCCACTGAAACTCGAAGGATCCTAATAAAACGAATAAACAAACTGAAATATTATAATACTGGAACGCTAACTTGTAGGCTTTTACAGACAAATATTATAAGGCCACCTTTCTTTGTCTAACACTTGTTTGTTAAGCAGTTGCTATATAAAAACATTATATAGTAAAGATAGATGGTTCAACAAATAGCTGTCTATCTCGGCTCATATTTGCAACATCAGTTAGCGTTCCAATATTATTATATTTCAGTGATTAAGTATCTCTTATATTAAAAGTATAAGAGAACCTTATAACGCTAATACAGTGCAGTATATTTGTCACACTGAAGAATAACATCACGCTATATCCCACTCAATAAGGTAGCACGAATCCTGAAACACAATCAATCTCCTCCAAACATTCCACCATTTTTGCCTCGTCCACGCATTAAACCATCAATCATACCCAACCACTTATTCCTCGAAAGGCCACACAATCGTTTACCCGCATATATTTGTTTCACCAATCTTTCATTCGATATTTAACAACATTCTGACACTCACTGTACACGAACTTATTCTGGACACAATATTAAAGAAAAAGTATTATAATAGATGTTATAAAAGTCTTACATTTTCCGCTGCATCGAGATCTTTAATATTATTAATATAAATATCTCCCAGCAAAATCAGCCCCTTCGTATGATCAGGATGATACTTCACCAACTGATTCAAAAACGGAGCCGCTTCCAACGGTCTGTGGTCATCCGCTAGCAACAACGCCAAGTTAAACAAAGCACTCCTGAAGTCGGCCTTCAGGTGTACTGCCCTCCGGAACCAGTGTTCCGCGCTGACAATATCCTGGTCATCCATAGCCAGCATCCCCAGGTTGAAGTGTACGCGCTCATTAGCGCCATCTTTCGTGAGAAGCTTCAGGAGACGTTCTCGAGCAACCTTGCGGAGTTCTGCGCGCCCGAGCTCTTGAAGCAAAATGGCGGAGTTGAGGAGGGCTTGCTCGTGTTCCGGGTCGAACTCGAGGGCTTTGTCCAGGTAGGCTAACGCCTGGGAGGCCTTGCCTTGCTCCAGGAACACTACGCCAAGCTGCGGAAGTAAAACAAGATTGTAAATCTAATGTAAAGTAAACTTTTGTTAGCTTTGAATGAAGAGTACAACACAAAAGGGAAGATCAGAGGAATTCTAGTTAAGTAAAAGATCCACTGTTAGTAACATGACTTAATTTTACTTTAGAATTCTTAAGAAGTATAGAAAAGGGAACATTAAGAACAAAAGGTGGGAAGACATTAGCACATGTTGATGATATTGTGATCGTCACAAAAAACAGAGAAATTTTGACAGAGATGTTACAGGAAATAATCGTAGAAGTACTAAAAATAAATGATGCAAAAACAAAAATGATGTCACTTGGAAAAACTGTTGGCAACAGAGAAATATAAATAGGAGATTATAAATTCTAGTCATACATACGCATTATGAAGAAATTAAAGAAAATACTTTAACTATAGATACAAAAATGAGAATTTACGGAACGATTATAAGACCAATAACAATGTACGCTGCTGAGACTACGACAATAACTAATGACAAGAAAACATTGAGAAGATTTAAGAATAATGAAATGAAAAATACTAAGAACAATATTAGGAGCAATGAAGATATGAGAAAACGAATAAAGAATAAGAATGAACTATGAAATAGAACAAGAGTTGGAAGGAGAAAACGTAATGAAACAAAAAAATCAAGCAAAAGAGTGTTGGATGGTTTGGACTTATATGGAGAGCAGAAGACAAGGATCAGCAGTATAATGGAGACCAGGAGGAAGACGAATAAGAGATAGACTCAGATCAACATGGCTAAAGGAAGTAGAAGATTTAAAAGCGGTAGAAATTGAAAACTAACAAAGTAATACAGAAATAGGAAGATGTGGAAAAAAATAACTACAAGGATTTAAAGGAAAAGAAACAGAGATTGATTCATTCCAACAAAAAAGCGGTTTTACCCTCCTATACGGGGGCTACAATATACAGGTTAATTCATAACGTTCGGAAAATATTGGAAGTGTAGCTAGGAGTACCCAAAATCATGTCCTACCTATTGAATACCGCTGAAATAATTTTGAAGAATTATTTTCTCGTTGCCATATAAATATATTTTTCTACGACCACTTAGATATCTGCTTATTGTATGTTTGTTGTTGCTAGGGATATGAGGTACATTGCAAGCATCGTGCGAAATAAATTTGTTTTGTGAGTATTTCAATACAGGTCAGCTTACTTAAGTACAGGTGCCATTGCTAGGATACTTATTTAGAATTGTCAAATATTGGAATGGTGAAAGCGGGACAAAGGAAATGAGTACCATTCCATGCTCGTTACAATATACTATTCTATAACACTGTTTTAGAAACTACGCATTTTACAACTAAAAACTGTATAGGAACAACTATCATTCCATACGCCGCGTTTGGAATAAATTCGACGAATCAGAGGCGCACATTAGCGCGATATATGAAGTGTCTTAGTTCGGTTCATATGGTTACGTCTCTTTGTTTTCATTTTATTTAATTGAGTTTGATGTTTTCAACAGTTTTGTATTTGTATTTTTTGTATAATTTCAAAAATCTTATTATAGAATAGCATATTCTACAAGTAATGGGGTGACCCATATTCCACACGAGCAAAAAGTTTGTTTTCCATTCCATTATTTGTTGTAGATTCTTTCAAATCTGACAATTAATTGTTATTTTAATTTTTAATTATGCGCCCAACAAAAAATAATGGCAAACATTCCTCGTTACTGAAAGTATTAACCATTTTGCACTTAACATTCTTTGACGTTTAATAAATTGACATTTAAATGAATTCCAATGCAACTTGTTTTCTAGTTGTGGTCTTGTCAATGATTTCCGTACGTTATTAATCACCCTGTACATGTGTAAAGTAAGCATTTCTTTGATTAAATCAGTGCAGCGTTCTACTTACGTTGTAGTAAATATCAGGATTGTTGCTATCATATAACAGTGCCCTCTCGTATACTTCCTGGGCTTCTTTGGTTCGATTTAACTTGATTAAAATATCACCCCTATTGATGTAAGCCTGAGTATAATCAGCTCTCATGCTAATTGCTTGTCGATACAGCATATCCGCTTCCTCTAGTCGAGTAACATTCCTTGAAATCAAATTGGCAAGATTGAGAAAAACATTTAGATGATTCGGAGCTATTCGAGCTTGGTATGATTCCCCAGGTTTCGCTTTAGGTAGAAGAGACTTTGCTTTTAGATATGCTTCCTCAGCTTCTTTAAACATTTTCAGATGGTTGTAAGTCCTTCCTACGTTAATATGAGCACCTACATCGTCTTCTTGTACGCTGACAGCTGTATGGAAATATTGTAGGGCTTCGTGATATTGTCCTTGGCTTTCCAACGCGTGCCCAACGTTGTTGAAAAGCTTGGCGTTTCTCTGATTAACTTTCAATCCAGACATGAATATATTGTACTCAGACTCCCAGTCCCAGTTTCGATAATATGTCTTCATTCCGTGTGATAACAAAAGGAATGACAAAACGAACCATGATAATTTCTTGTTGCATTTTTCGGATAACATATTCCATCCGTAAGCCACAAGCATGCAGAAACCCATTGAAGGGATGTATAAGACTCTCTCGGCTATTACGAACCCGACTGGGAAGAATAGATTCGATGCTGGCAGAAATGGAAGTGCCATAAACGCCAAACTCTGCAAAATGAACAATGAATGGGGAACTTAACTAAAGTCACAAAATGGCAAATAAGTCTTTTATATTATAACTAGACCCTAAAACATCGTACTAGATATAATAGAAGTTTAAAAATTATTATTAATTGTTAGGAAATTTGAGATTTGAAGATAGCAATTCTTACGTCAAAGTATTATGTTTCTCTGCTTAATAGACACATTACGAGTATTTTATTCTGAATTCTTTGTACTTCTCTTATTATTGAGCTGTTAGATTGTCGAAGTGTCAAATGGTTGGCACCTAATTCGAAGATGTCACAACATTTATCAAAAATCATTGCGGTTTAATGAATAATAATTAAGACTTTTTAAAACTTCAGAAAGTCGTCAATTTAGATAAAGTTTTACAAAAATAAATTTAAAAAAAATATAATAATAAAGAACCTCGTTTTGTATCATATCATTTGGCTTAATTAAGCCTTTTAAAATTATATCAAGGTACTAAAGTATAATTTTTTTATTACGAATATGGAGCCGAGAAGAATAAACCATGTGAGTAATAAAAAATACTTTAGTGCCGAGGTATACATTATACTTTTTGCGAAATCGTTAAATTATTCTTTGAAGGCATTATGTATTTGTAAAACAGCAGCTAATTGTTGCAACGGGGTTGGCTGTGATAACAAAAATATTGACAAAGTGTAAAATTTGGCTATAATTTCATAATTTTTTGTATATTCTTAGACGTGTTCATGTTCTGCATGTGATCTGTATTAAATTCAATAAATTATTATCAAAGGTAAATAATAAATAAATTCATCAACAGTATTATAGAATAATTTGTTTGTTATTTTAGGTTTGTAATTCAAGTTTGACATAAGAGTCTGTGAAGTTATATTTTGACATAAGAGTCTGTAAAGCTTAACTTTAGCTACTATTTTAGCTAACTTCGCGTAGTAATATCGTGTACTTTAGTATCGATTTCGGAAAAAAAATTGTTCTCTTCTTACAAAGGGAAAATTGTACTTAATTTATTAGTATCTAAAATTTTGTTATGTTTAAGAATATTTTAAGAAAAAATTAAAACTAAAATAATAACCAATTAAAAAAAATCACTAACTTAAAAATTTAATTTGGCCCAAAAGTATTGGCTGGTACCACGAACACTGTTTTTGAATCTGATGACAACAAAATATAGTTAAATGTTTCAAATAAAATTGTAGGTAATATTATTCTACATCTTTTTGATTCCAATTATTCTATCTCATTTATTTACTAAGATATGCCCAAAAACCCTGATAGGCCTTCAAATAATCTACTACTTACTGTTGATGAATTGTTCCAAATTTTAATCAATTCATAACATAAACATAACACCTCCCTTACATATATGTACGTGCGGAAGGTAAAAATGATAAACAAGGTGAATTAAACAATTTTCCTTTGTATGATTTTAACTGGATCAAATGATATAATTTTAGGCTCGTATAATGAGCCAAATTACAATGTGTTACATGTGCATGGTTCAGTTGCTGAGCTACGTTGCGGAAATGTCAGGAAAAATGTCAAAACGCTACTCAATCACGTTATTCGTGTGTTTTAAAGGCCAATGTCTCTCGTGGTTTTATTGTTTTCGGCACAATGCATTCTGAATGGTGTCATTTATGAATTTTAGACCTGGACTAGTAGTAATCGTTATTTTATTGATTTGGACATTAACGGATTTTGGGTTTAACCGAAATGACGCAGATATCAACACGCTATTATCCTCCAAATAGGGTAATAGAAACCATTTATTTATTTAGAATATTCCTACATTATCTGATTATTATACTTTTTTGTTATTTTGTATTACTGTTGCTCGGCATTAAATATTCTGTTTGAATATGTTACCATAAAAAACTATATATAGTACAAAAGTATAAAAGTTGACGATTATATTATTTTATGGATTGGTACATATTAATAGGGTTATGAACTGTGTGATTTGATTTTATCACACGCTGCGATAACTGAGAAAACTAACCTAAAAATTTGTTATTAAGAGTTTGACAGTTACAGATAATTTGCAGAATTTACATGGATTAAGAAGGTTGGACCCTGTTTTATCAGATTTTAACATAATTTTTGGTGAATTCTGATAGCAATGATGTTAACATAATCTTTTTATGTACATTTTATATTATTTTCTTAATCGTGGTCGTCAAAAAAGTATCGTGTACAACACGTACTGAAAGGGTATTTCACATTCGTAAGATTAAACCACTCGCCTTCAGCTCGTGGCTCAAACTTCACACTCGTGTGAAATATCCAACTTTTAGTACTAGTTTTACAATATACTATATCAACACCTGTAAAATAAAACTAAAATAACATTTGATCAAAAAATTTAACACATTTTATGTTTCATGTTTTATTGTTACCAATGCTTATTCTAAATAAGTTGCTACAATAACAACTTATTAATTTTGATAAAAATTAATAATTTTTTTGACAGTTATTGAAATATTCTCTATTGAACATGAAGTTACGATGCGATTTTGTCACCATTAGCACGTTACTACGATAACAACTTCGTTATCTTTTATACCCTTATCGAACTATATGGAGCGGATATGTTGTATGAGTAGAGTTTGTAGTTACAAAATAAATAAATAAAATAAAGAGAGCATAAACAAATATTTATATTATTGTTGCTTTTTATCCTGAATATTGTTGCCAAACCAGAACAAAAATTGAATTGTTTGCATTTGCGTTTTTAATAATACAAAAGTTCCGGAATATTTCCTAACTCAATTAATATTTTATTTCAGTGTTTTCCATCCAACTTTTTAACCACAATGTTGATTTTATACATACAAAGTTTGTCCTACTGCCAACAACTTGTTTTGGAACAACAAAATTATATTTTTATTGAAAAACTCCTCTAATCGAATTAAACTTTTTGTCTGGTTCATGAACTATCTTTTTTGCCTTCAAGTTAGCTTCATTCTGTCGACTAACTTTATAATTATTTCTAAACTATTAGTTTTATACAAGTTATTAGCGAAGTTAGGTGCACCACAAGGGTCAACCTTGGTCCTCTTCTATGTTTAATTTTTCATTAATGATCTTAATAATAAATGGGTTACAATTTATATTATTTTAAATGTATTTTTACAAAATTCAGTAAATTTTCTTCTCTTAATCAATATTATTTAATAAAGAATACTCAGAAAATAAAATTGTTTCTAGGTGGCACTGTCAATAGCTTTGAATTAATTTATTTCCCTAAGGAGTACTTGTCATTATTATTTCTCTAGGTAAATAATGAACCACATTGAGTAATGATTTTGATAACAACAATTTTAACCTGGAATGTTGCACTGAGGTCTAAGAAACCCCTTAATTTTCATCTAATTTTCCTCAAGCGCAGCTTTCGCATAACTTCGATGCTACCTCGTTGTAAAATGAGTTTCTATAATCTTAAAGAAATATTCAAGATGTAAAATCCATGTGTTTGTTCTTATAGCCCAAATTAAAAAGTTAAGTTAAGCAAAATGCTGTGTTTTGAATTAAATGTGTGGTTCAGAATGGTTTTTAACTGTTTAATGTCTTTCCATAAATATAAACAAATATTCCATAAGTAAAATCCCTAGAAAAAAATCCCAGCTATGGGAAAGTAGTTTGTTTTCTTGCAATTTTCCAGACCCCAGTGTGACTATCCAGGGTTAATAAAGAATACCTACTAAGAAAATAAAATTTGTTTATAGGTGGTATTGTCAATGGCTTTGAATCACTTTATTTCCCTAGAGAAAACTTGTCATTTGTATTTCCCTCGGTAAACAAAGAAGCATAAGAAATAATGATATTGATTTTGATAAAAATAAACTTTTTCTACTCCTATATAGATATATCCCAATTATTTCAATTTTTACATTGAATTATAGTACCAATAATTCACAACAGTGAATAATTATGATTCATAATTCACTTTTCTTGACCAATCACAGAGCTAGAAATTCATAATTCACGGTTACATTAAAGACGTGATGTGGATCACCAAGCAACGGCCATCTGACAGTTGAGATGTAGTCAGTTGTCATTGTGTACTTTTATGTTGACATTTTTCAACGTGTGTTTTCAACGAATTTCGATCATTTTCAAAAGTGATTTCCGATTTTACAGGAGTAGAAAAAGCATAGTATTATATTCGGGATTATGGTCATTTCGTAAATAATGACTATCATAATCCCCTGATATACCGGGAGTTTTTTTATTAGTATACATAGGGATGTGTCATTACCATAGTTACAGTCAAAATGATTGACAGCGTTTTTTTATGAGTGAACATAGGGATAATTTACAGTAATTAAAAATAATAATTCCTATCAATTAAATGTAATTTATTAAGTACTAAAGCAATTAAAATAAATTCCTTATTTCTTTAAACTTGAATTGTTTGTTTCATTATGATTGTAACTATGGTAATGACATATCCCTATGTATACTGATAAAAAAAAAACTCCCGGTAATAATAGACTATTATTATTATTATTATATGTATTACGATCAGAATTCTCACCATGATGATGATGGTCGCCTGCTGTCGATTCTCCGAATAGAACGCCGTGACCACAAACACCCCCAAGGTGGTATACGCTGCCAAAGTCCCCAAATTCCTCGGATCAAAAACAGACTCCACCAACGGAACCGTCCCCATGGTCCAATCACAGCACAGGTCACAAGGAAACAACAGTAACCATAGATTCACCCCGATGAGGTAGTGGTAGGTAAGTTGCCTTGCCGGAGTCGCTGCAACTGATGCCGGGTTGTCAAACCGAGTGAAGACCGGAAGTTGAGAGCCCATGATCTGCAGACGAGCCAAGAGGAGGAGGATGGTCGTCACAGCTAACACGCAGAGGCGTTTGGTGGCTTCGCCTGGCCAGGTGAAGTGGATGCTGGTTTTGCCGTTGATGATGGAGCGGAGGATGTAGTACATGTCTGGTAAACGCAGCTGGAAAAGAAGAAATATTTAGTTAACATTGAAATGTAATAATACTGGAACGCTTACTGCAATGCAAGTATTTACCTCCAAATCTAGCCATTGGGGTCTTTCACTATTTTTTTTATTTTTTTTTTTTATGAAACTTTATCTAGCTTGAAGACTATTTACACTTTTAAAAATTCTTAATTGTTATTCATTAAGCTACAATGATTTTTAAAAAATGTTGTGGCGTCATTGTAGAGAGAGATGTTGCTGGATCTTAAACAGTACAGATTGTAAATAATTATAATCATATATTTTTTTACTTATTTTATTATTATTACAATAAAATAGAACATTTATGTGACAAAAATTATTTAAATCTCTACTGTTTGAGATCCACCAACAGCTCTATAATGACGTCACAACATTTTAAAAAATCATTGTGGCTTAATGAATAACAATTAAGACTTTTTAAAAGTGTAGATAGTCTTCAAGTTAGATAAAGTTTCATAAAAAAAAATAAAAAAAAAAATGGTGAAAGACCCCATTATAGCAGCGATTAGCGATTAAAATAGAAATCACGATGACACAAATTTTTCACTGGTATTCTCTCAAATATAAATTTAGGGGTGGTTTCCGCCACTCTGTGGGAGTAGTTTTTGACTATCGCATCAAGACTAATGCAGCTACTCTCTATTCCACAAGAAACTGATACTTTTTAAGGTTTTATTACATTTACTGCAGTTTTTCTAAGGTGCGCCATGCACGAAGAGTAGTTTTCTCCCTCCCTTGTGGGGTTGTCACTGAATAAAGTTGGGGTTACAAGAGTATTTCTCATTAAGTTTAAGTGCTGCAGACTTTTATTCAATTTGCGCTCATATTAAAATATAAATCAGTTTGACATGATTTTTACCCTGATTTTTCTTGCAATTTTAATCTAGGAGTGGTTTCTGCCACTCTATGGGGGCAGATTTTGAGTATTACATCGAGATTAATGAAGTTACTCACTCTTTCCAAAAAAACTGGGCATCGTACGCTTTTTTTGCAATCACTGCATTTTTTTAAGTTTTCTGTTATATAACGGGTAGTTTTCACCCACTCATGGGGGTGATTTTCAGCTATAATATCCCTAGGCCATTGATAATTACGAAATAATTTTATCACAGTTACCTTCAAGCAACGTTCTTGAGGTAGTTGTGATCAAATTAAGAGTATTTATCAATGGTCAAGGGATATTCGGTGAGAAAATTTTTTGCGATAATTATTATTATTTTCTTTCAGAAATCGTGAAAATGACCTTTGTAATAATAAAATCAAATATTGAATTAACTGTTAATCGACTGTCAACAACTGTTACTTAGCAACAAGTGATAATTTCCCGGGGAAATTATCAGCTATAATATCCCCAGGCCATTGATAATTCGAAATAATTTTATCACAGTTACCGAAAGAACGTTGCTTGCAGGCGCAGGGCTGTTACCTTCAAGCAACGTTCTTGAGGTAGTTGTGATCAAATTATGAGTATTTATCAATGGCCGAGGAATATTGAGAGTTTTTTTTAGAGCTAGGGGTTGATTTTGGGAGTGTACAATTTTTTTTTGACATCGGATTCGGATTCAGCGTCTAAAATTACATAGGGATATAGTTGTTTCGATAGAGGTTCCAATTTCTTTTTATATTTGTGAGGTTGTGTTATTAAATAATTCAAATGTATAACATTATTTTATAGTAAATGTACAGTACATTTTTATTTTATATTCTATTCTATTCTATTCAAAACAATTTATAATATTATAATTCCCTTTTATGTATTTGTAATCTTTCGTTATAAAATACAAACGACGTATAGACGAAATATTTGTGGTAGCAGTTGTCAACGTCACGTAATATCAGTTAGAATCCCGCAAATGTAGAACGTAAGAGGAACCTGAGCCCGAGGGATGAAATTACACGTAGTAAGAACAAAAACTCTTAGTTTCATGTTGTGTATTCTGGAATTCTACGCTGGTTGCACTAAGTTTTTGCCAGGATCATTTACGGAGAGAATATCGCAGCCGTGGGTGAAAAACAGGGCGGTTCAACCTGTCGGGCTGTCATTCGCGATGTTATATTACTCCACAGCTGCATATTTAAAAGCGGTTGTAAGTTGTAGTGAACGAGTTTTTTGGCGCACAAAGGATTTATTTGTATTTTAAGAGCCTTTGTTTTAAATTCAATGTGAAAATACGTGCGCGGATTTAATATCACGTACAAAAAATCTCAAACGAAAAACTTTATACGACGCCGACTAAATAAATTCTCATAGGAGAGATATTCACTGCGGACTATTGCGAAAACTTTGTTTTATGAAATTATTATTAGTCGCAATGAGGAATTTCGAAATTAAATTATATATTAAACATGTCTGAGAATTAGTTTGGCTTGCACACATTCAATATTTACGAATTCAAGTCGCCAGTACCAAATAAAATACACACATTGAACTATAATAATACTGAAACGCTCACTAACGTCGAAAATGCTTTAAGTATGATGACAAGTTCATGTATTGCATTTTATTTGAAATAGTACGGTAAAATACATAATTGCTATACATAGTATGCATTAATGACAATAAAGTAAATGTTGCATTTTCGCTGAAACTCACGGTATACATATATTTAATATTTAAATAATAGAGTAGGTGGAAGTACAGCAATTATTAATTATAATTTTTACCTGAATATTAATTCATAAATATGTATGCAGTAATGTTCTAAAAAACACATTAATTTAAAAATAATATATTGATTATTTTATTTATAGCAAATAATTATATTTTACCACACAATAATTTGTTGAATTATTTATTACCACATGAAAAATAAATAAAAAATATCACCACGCTTTTTACCAATTAATAAAATTAAAATATGGAAACACGTTTATTTTTAAATATTGTTATGTTTATACTATAAACTTTATCTGGTTAAAAAAAAATAGTTAAGAGTAATTAAATATTCATTCATCATTAACAACAGTCCTAGGAGGATCAGGGCCTTAAAATTTTGCAGTAAAATGCCTGGGGAAGGCCAATGTTTTATGTATATTTTACCACACGAGTGCGTGCATTGAAAGTTCCTGGTGCGTCAAATGTTGTTTTCAAAGTTATGAGTATAAAAAAAAATCTTCCTATGTAAGCTATAAGGACATGATATTTCTGTAACACCAATGATGGAAATAATTAGCGTATTAAAGTGTAATAAACGGTATTTGCGTTTATTACGATTAAAGATTGCAAACGATATTTAGTGATTTCAAACTAAGTAAATGGTTCATTGTTAGTTGTTCGTGGACAATTCCACTTCTTTAGTATATCAGTTCAGTTCCCGCCTAATCAGCGGATGTAAATATGTTGTAGGAAATATTTAACCAGAGTCTTATGCGAGAGTAGTGCCCAGTTAGAGTTATTTTGAGTGCCACTGTTCCATCCCTTAAGTAATAAATTGTGAACCTTGGGCAGTGAGCAGTCACTTGCATTATGGTTTTTCTTGTGAAATGTTGAAAGTATTACTACACAGTATAAGGGCTCATCTCGATAGTATGCATAGTTTTTGTGAAGTTTATTTTGTGAGTTCATGTAAATAGATTTGAGTTTTATGTATGAGTATTGTTAATAGCAAATATTATATCAGTTTCGATCTTTGAAAGTTATTGTAAAAGTTAGTGAGTAAGCGATACTTTGGATTATATAGCGTTGAATTATTCAGCTCGTAAAAGTATTTGATTTATATAATTTCTTTTGCTTGTTCGTTATTAAATATTATATAATTTTGTTATTGTTGAATACGTGTTTGATTCCCGCCTGCGCGCATATTTCCCGCCATTTGATCAGAAGTCTTTTTCTAAATACTCTTCGGAATCGAGTTAAAATATTCCGTGGTGGCCAGCGTCTACGCTACCCTTGGTTACTCATTTAATCAAGTAAAACCCTTTCGTGTGTCAGTTACCTCTTGGTACCAAGTGCGAGGTACCTGTTACAAAAGTAATTATTATTGTGTGATAAATTTATAAATTTTACCTTTTGGGCGACGAAGATCTCGTAGACGGCGCAGATGCCAGTGATGGTGATTCCCTGCTCTTTGCAGAGCATGGCTGTCGCAACCGAAGCCATGGAGAAGGTCAAATGTTTCCAACCTGTAACAGAGGAGAATCACAGGTCACTTCACATTTTAACAGCCAGAACTCAGAACGTTAGAACTCAAACGAAATCGTGTACTCTTTCAAAGTTCAAGTTCTCTTTACGTACGCTAAACGTTATCGGCTTCAGCGATAATCAAACTGGGGAATATTTGTAGCCCGTTTCGGACGCTCCCAGCTTGGACCCTCCCAAAGAAAATTGATATTTATTTTTATAGAAATTCTGAACGCAAAACCTTGCAGTATTCCGTCAGATTCATCACGAATTTATTAAGTATTATTTAAATGATGAAATAAAATTGTGAATAAAGGGGTCTTTCACCATTTTTTAAAAATTTTATTTTATGAAACTTTATCTAAATTAAAAAGTGTTAATTGTTATTCAATAAGCCACAATGATTTTTTAAAAAATATTGTGACGTGATAGTAGAGGTGTTGCTGGATCTAAAACAGTACAGATTGTAAATAATTGTAGTCATATTTTTTTTTACTTATTTTATTACTATTATTACAATAAAATAGAACATTTATGTAACAAAAATTATTTAAATCTGTACTGTTTTAGATCCAGCAACACCTCTACAATGACGTCGCAACATTAAAAAAAAAATCATTGTGGCTTAATGAATAACAATTAAGACTTTTTAAAAGTGTAGATAGTCTTCAATTTAGATAAAGTTTCATAAAATTAAATTTCAAAAAAATGGTGAAAGACCCCATTCTGACCTACAATTATTAAATGTGATTTATATCATTTTGGAGTTTACCTCTAAAAAAAAAAAAAAAAACACACACCCGTTACATACCTACTCATACTAACCACACTCATAAAAATAACTTCTTGTTTCAAGAAAATGTTCAGTTTTCCTTTTGTATGCATTCATTGTAAGAAATTTTGTTTATTAAAAAATGGCTAGGTTCAATTCAAAAAAAATTAATTTTGAATATAAATTTTATTTATTTTCTTTTTTCTGCTTTGATAGAAAATGAATATATTTTAAATTTTGTTTTTAAAAACAAGGAAAAAGAAGTTGTGTTATTTTAAACAAAACCTTTTTTTTTTTAAACGATATCATTTTGAATTAAAACTACTCATATTATCATACTTCGTCCTCATAATGAGTCTCAGTTCAATACTTTGATATGTTTTTCAATGAAAACGAAATCAGGTTGGCACTATTCAAATCAATTTTTCTCTTCATTTAAGAGGAATCTGTTTGTTCCAAGAAAACATTTTTATCAGTGCAGATATTCTTTCTCAACCTCACGCATCCCGTACAACAAGGTTTTCTAAATAACTCATTTCATCAGCAGTTATTTGTTTTTTCAATTGAAACGTAAATTATCATGATCTTATGGAGTTACGGTGATGTTTCGGTTTGATTCTAGTGACAATCTGTCATGTCGAATGAGGAAATTTGGCGAAGGTGCGTAAGCAGTGGGTCCGGACGAGATGGAAATGGCAGAACGGGGCCTTCTCGCCGCTCGAATGGGCCCACAATGGGCTCAATTGGATCCAACGGAGTGCATTTGTAGAATAAAAATCGGCAAAGGCTGCCTTTTCAGGGCAACTGGCGCGGAATTGCTGGACATGTGGACGCTACGTGCTCATTCCAACTTTGAATAGCGCCAGAAGAAAAAAACTCGATTTATTGTAGACAAAGCGACAGCAACCGCGGTTTTTTGTTTTGTAAAATCGCTTTTGTCAGCGCGAAATTTACTCGGACTTGGATTAGTGCGAAATTACGGGCGAACTAGGCCGCGTTCGCTAAAGTGGCGCGCTTTGCCAGTCTGCCTTCTCTCTGACACATCCGGCAGATCGTGTTAGCCCCGTTTGATGTTTAATGCCATAATTGAATTCTCCATTCTGCTTCTCTTTACCCCTTTAGCATATTCAAGTATCGAACTATTGAGAATTACACTCATAAATTTTGACAATTTAATCTCTTTTTATATTGCTGTAAAAGAGGCAAAACCGAAAATTTTGCGCACATCCCTGACAAGTTACAAATCTAAAACTATAACTCGATATTAATTAAAGTATGAGGATTCCATATTTTAAATCCGATTCCATTTATCTTTAGTGGTTTTAAAGATACAGACTCCGAAAGTTGCACGTTTTTTGAATATTTACGATTGTTATTCTGTCAACTTTGATTGATTATAAAACTTGTATTTCAAAGATATCATCACAAAAACTCACAGAGAATTAAAGTAAAGCATGCTGAATACGTTCGTTAAAACCTAATTATATTATCTCTTTTCGTTTTCGAATTATGAGCAGCTATACATTTTACAGTATTTTTTGCCATCAACTACAGGTTCATTAATTCTCGCATTTCTTAAAAAATATGGCTCAGATATCGTCCAAACCACTTTTTTTGTAAGTTGCAGGTCGAAAATAGAGAGATAGGGTATATAAATTAAAATTCTGAGAGATGAAAATTTTTGGTCAAAATTCAATACTAACCCCTTGAGTTTTTTCGGTTTTTGGGCCATTTTAAGACTTTTTGCTCTAACTATTTTTTCTGTGAAGCGATTTTAATGAAATTTTCTACACTTATGTATTTCACCGAGCTGAATCCAATGGTGTAGTTCACAGGTTTGTATCATTTTTTATTTGCGAGATATCGACTCTGAAAATTTTTAGCGGGAGCGGTTTTGCGCAAAAATTCGAAAAAATAAAAATCGCTGAAAATTTGTTTATAAGTAAATTGAAGCATGCACATTTCAAAACTGGAGACCGTTTTTTGATATCTCGCTGAGTTTTTTAGTTATGGTCCTGGAAAGGTGAGATTTTTGACTGTTTTCGAGATATTTGCCATTTTTCAGATTATTTTCAATAAAATTTATATTAATGAACCAGATAAGTTAAAAACTAGTACAATAATTTATTAATAGGTTGACCTAACTAGAAATAATATAATATTATATTTTAAATTTGGGAGTCGAATTTAGAGGGTAAAGTAATAATCTACAAATACAGAATTGATGCTATTATTTTATAAAAAATAAAGCTTTGATAATTAGTAAAAATAAATTAAATATTTATGAAACTCGAATGAGATGTAAAATGCAAATTGTAAAAACAGGTTTAGCGACCGTAGGACGAGACAGAGTTTTATTTAAAAATAAACGATCGTTTTATAAAAACGGCCGTGCATACATAATTCGCAATTCTAATTGGATGACCTTTCTAAAAGTTAAACATTTACACCTGTAATTTGCAGGAACCCGTTCGTAATGTTCAGTAAGCCGAACCTAGTTCCACAAACGCACTCAAACATTTCATTTAATCATAAAACAAAACAAACGTTTTTCATTTTCGCGAGAATTACAATTTTCGTTAATTAAAACAACTGTATTAAAACATTCCACTCTGTCATATTAAAATAGGGCCGCTTTACTTTTTCAGAAACGGATTACATTGTTGCTGGCACGACAACCGTGATTTTTACTTTTTCACAAATTTTAAAAAAGGATTAAGTACCTCTAGCTTTATTATAGGCTATCCAAACAATGAATTCGATGGACCATTCATATTTACAATCTATTTATACAGAGATATTCAGTAAATTTTAATGATTAAAATTATATGACATGGGAAAATAACTAACTGCTTATTGACAGTACTTTACTTACATTTACTTAATTACTGTAGTTACTATAATTACAATTGACTAATTATATCATGTATTGCTAATCATACGACAACAATCTACTTTGACTTGTCTTTGAAGAGGCAACTTTTAAAAAGTAAAATTACTAGTACGTTTATTCGTTAGATTATTTCCTTCACTTATCCGCTTGTTGACAGCCAGTAATTTGTGTGGTTATGTTAAAATTTGTAGACAAGTTATCAGGTATCCAACACCTCTCAATAAATGCTCTATAACTATGGCGATTTTAAACAAGCAAAGGAACAAATTACTCACTAGTGAGTATAATTTTGAGGAAAGTCATTAGTGAGTATTTTTTTATTTATAACAATAATAATAACACAAAACACCTTGGTAACTACTTCAATTGACATTTTAATTTAAAAATTTAAAGCATATATCACTGTCAAATAATATTTCTTTAATAAATTTTTCATTTATTAAGAGATGTTGGATAAAACGTTAAACTTCACACGTGGGCAAAGTGGAATAACCCACTCGATAAAATTATCACACTCATTTCTCTCGTAGATAATTCCTTACTTTGCCCACTTGTAAAGTAAATAACTATTTTCGAGACCGAAAGAGGTATGAAAGTCAAATTAAAGTACATTTTTGCTTTACTTGTAAACGTAGTCAATATTTCTGACGTATTATCTAGTATAACATTACCAGTAGATTTTTTGTGTTTGGTGGCTCTGGTGTAGAAGATGAACGCCGCTAAGAAGAAGACTGAAGCCAGGGTTTCTGCTCTTCCGACGACTCCTGTGACCTGCACATACAACATACATTTATCTCATTAATAAACTTGTTCATATATCAGTCACAGATGTGAGTTACTAAACAGGAAATGGGACAAGACGTCCGGACTCTCAGCAAAACCGGATGATGCTCATTTCATGGATTTTTAAACTTGTTAATAGGGATACGTAACTTAAATGAGATATTAACTGTGATTTACTTTGGAGCAAAATGCTAATTTAAATATGGTTGTTATACGATATGCACGAGGGTCGTCCAGAAAGTAAAGAACAATTTGGCATAACTAAATAAACACGAAAGATATCAACACAAAACTTTATTTATTTATTTATAAAATTATAGTACATTTCTCTATTTTTAAATGTAATCGCCATAAGCTGTTAAGGCATTTATTGTAACGTGCTACCAGTGTTTCAATGCCGATATTATACTCTTCTACCGCCAAAAATCTGAGTCGGGATGTCAGTGCTTCTTTGAGGTCTTCATTGTTTATGAATTGTTTTCCACCCAAAAATTTCTTTAGCTTCGGAAACAATTGAAAATAGCCTTGTTTCAGGTCAGGGGTATAAGGAGGATGTCCAAAAAATTTCACACTCGGAATCATTCGTTCACGCAATAGACTATCAATCATACCCAACCACTTTATTCCTCGGACGTCTACGCAATCGTTCACCCACATATATTAGTTTCACCAACCTTTCATTCGACATTCGCTCAATATGTCCAAACCACCTCAACTGACTCACTTCCACTTTCATAACAACATTCTTCTCAATCTCGCACTCACCGTACACCAATGTATTCCGGATACAATCACATCTCGTATACCCACATACTCCTCTCATATATTTCATTTCTGCATCAGTTTATAGGTCGTTCATGCTTCTTTATCCACACCCAACATTCAGAATCATACATCAACTACGAGTATTATAAACACTCAATGGAGCATCTCTAGATAAATTCACGTTTCGAGGAAACGGTGATTTAAATTTCTATTATCCTTAAATATAAACAGAATTCCTTGGCAAATTAAAACAAATATTTTGTTGTCCCATAAAGATTAAAAATACTGTAGCAAAAGGCGGCCCATTTAATCTGGGAATAAAAAGTAATAATCAAGAATAATTTCCGCCATTAGATCTTAATGAACAATTAGACAAATTAAATGAAAATTCCTGTGAAAAATACTAAATCTCCTGCTAGATGCTAGCGTGTCTTAGTGTCCGTGTCGCCTGCTATAACTCTGTCCAGATTAAGAACATTTTTGAAATTAACTGTCTTATTACCCACGGGAGCAGTTCATTGAAATACTCTCGTAAATTTCGCTGCGAGATCTTATTAAAACGACGTCTCTAAGTACAGCGTCAGCAATTTTGAGTTTTTCACTTAGAAACTGCTATGCAGGGGTTCTCAAACTCACAGCACGCATTTTGTAAATACTCGTAAAATGTTTCAGCGTTGACTGAGGCAGTAAAATGATATTAGAGACAAAACTAGATGTTTTGCGCGACATCGAAAGGAACTACAACAGTATTGGGAAAGATGGTGGAACTGGCTATAGACCAAGAGAAATCTTCGAAGGAAACGGAAAGGTAGAATCTATATTCTTTTGCTTATTCCTAATGATTGTACAGACGAAGTCGAACGAAATAATTTGCTTGATAAAACTATTAAAGTTGTTTGAAATCTTCAACAGTCAATGTCAATGCGGTACTATGGATTAAAATAGGTTTCTTGAGGGTAATAATTCAATACAAATATGCAAAATACAAAAAATTTTCTTTATTTGAAATCGGCATTAAAGTGCTCGAAAATCGTCAGATCTATATTGACATACAGTTGCAAGTCATGGGTACTGTCCCAAAGATTAAAAAACAAAATTCAGGCGTTGGTAATGAAATATCTAGGCAAAGTATCAGGAGTAACAATGTTGGACATAATAATAAGAGAACAATTGCAACTAGACTTCATAGAAACAAGACAACTAGCATGGTACAGCCATAGGATAAGAATGAATGAATCAACACCCTTGTGGCTTGGGATGACAAACTCGAAGGAAAAGAGGAATCGTGGAAGACCAAAAGACACCTGGGACACCATCATAAAGAAGACTTTGAAAAAGAGAAATGTTACACTGCAGGATGCACGAAGGATGACGATGAATAAGAAACAATGGGTAAAATTTCTGCACGATTAAGAGATTTTTTACACCCTACACTTTACGATAGAAGGGTTTTTTTTTACTATATACAGGTTCTAAGATAAATAGGGACCTATTTTATAACTTACTTGTTAATTATTAACGGCCTGTTAAAAAGTTTAACCAATAATAACAGAAGTAATACAAATTGAAAATTTCATTTGACACATATATATTTTTATTGGTTAAAATATTTAACAGGTCGTTAAAAATTAACAAGTAAGTTACAGAATAGGCCCCATAAGTACATAAATTTAACCAGTAGCAGAACTCGACAATTATTATCTTAATAATTTTTTTTTTACGAAGATGGGAAACAGACAAACTATTTGGTCATATGTCGCCTCATGAGTGGATAATAACAAACGACCATGCTCTTCAGTGGGATTCGAACCCACGACGTCTGGTGTGCTAGGCTAGTGACATAACCACAACGCAAACGAGATCGCAAAAATAATAATTATTAATTGATTTGTTTGATATTGCCAAATATTTTTGAAAAATTTGACATTTGTCAATATCAATTATTTCATAACTATTGTCATGGTTATTGCAACTGGATAAAATTATGAAAATACCTGAACGATTCAAGGAGTGGTAAAAATGCTAAAACATTTATTCCGAAAGAAAATTATAAAGAAATATTGTTGTTCTCGAAGAGATCTATCACTGGTTAAATGTAATGTACTTATTTATGTTATGTTCTATAAATAATATATAACTGATTGAAATTTGTAATCTCTCGAGGAGCTTTTGAGAACCGCATGTCTCGCACACCATCATAAGGAATTGCAATGTCTTTCACTCGACGACCTGGTTTCTTTCTCCATTATCGGCAGAACAACGAGATTCGTTTTTAATTCTCCTGGTCGTCAGTGCACGCTTGCATGCGAATTGTAATTTGAGATGAAACGCAATGAACGTAATTGAAAACGGTTTTGTCCGAACGTTATTAAAATGCTTCCTAATCTTTTATATTTTTACCTTATTGTGTTCTTTGTAATCGCGAAAAGAGTTTCTGTTTGAGTGCGGAATAAATTATTCTTATTGAGATGTTCGTTCAAACAGACACTGTCAAAATTTTCACATTGGTTTTACAATTAATTTCAAAATGATAAAATGACATTTAAATAATACCTTTATGTCCGTTGATTGTTTGTTTGGCACCGACTTAATAGTACATTGTATAACTAGTGCTGAAAGTTGTACACGACACTTTTCCGACGACCATAATTAAGTAAAAGAAAAGAATATAAAAATTACATAAAAATATTAAAACAGATTATGTTAACATCATTGCTATCAGAATTCACCAAAAATTATGTTCAAATCTGATAAATCAGGGTCCAATCTTCTTAGGGGCCTATTCTGTAACTTACCTGTTAATTTTTAAGGGCCTGTTAAAAATTTTAACCAATAAAAATATATGTGTCAATGTCAAATGAAATTTTTAATTTTGCAGTTATGTCTGTTATCATTGGTTAAAATTTTTAACAGGCCGTTAAAAATTAACAGGTATTTACAGAATAGGCTCCTTAATCCGTGTAAATTCAGCAAATTATTTGTAACTGTCAACCTTTTCAAATACGAATTTGTAGGTTAGTTCGCTCAGTTATCGTAACGTGTGATAAAAATCATATCAATATGTTGCGGACGCATCTGATTGGCAAACGAGCTTTCATATCACACCGCATTGCTATAGAGTGATATGAAATAATCAACTTTCAGTAATAGTTTAGCATGCGAATATATGTACTTTTCGTAGTGGTCGTCGGAAAAATTGAATAACCCAGAACAAAGTTATGCGTAGTAGAATCGGATAACAAGTACAAATTCAGTCATCCCCTATTTCTCTACCTTTAGAGATGTAATTTTCTTTTCAAATTAAAATGAGACCAACTTCAAGTTATACCCTATCCAATAAAAAAAGAATCATCAAAATTGGATTACTCTGTAAAAAGTTATGCGTGGTCATACATACAAAAAATATACACTTCCTCCTTTTTCTTCATCGGTTAAAAAGTCTGATAAAATTTAACGTACAATGAAGTACAGTCCATATATTTGTACACAGTTATGACACAACATATAATAAATATTTAAGTGCCATTACTTAATTTATACTTTCGGATAACATGTACCATGAGGTATTTATGTTAATGATATATGTATGTTGTTTGCAAACTAATTATTATAGCTTTTAGATTAATGAGAAAGGTACTTACACATATTTTATTTTTGGCGTATTTGTAAATAAGATACAATAGGAATGTTCATTATTGCCAAGTAGCTAGACAGACATACAAAAAGATTTTATTTCATGTTACAAAATGCCGCATCGCTTTGCAAAAACATTACAGTAATTACTTCTTTGAATACGTAAAAAAATACTATACATTGTATATAATACATCATAAACGCAGCAGACAGAAAAATAAATCCAATGCAATAAAATGTCAACAATAAAATGTATTTATTTAGCGCTGTGCGGATAAAAATTAAATATGCCAATATCATTTCAATCACATTGGGGCATGGCATTGATTAGTAATTAAAAACAAATGGCAAATACGTGCAATTCATTTCGGCTCCAACTAAAAATATTCATAATGCAATAACCCACTACCTACGCCACTGTGACTAATTAATTCACCCCAAAATTAATATTTGATTATCTAATATTTGTAAATTATTTCAGGGAGGCCAACTTAAATTTCTGTAGTCTAAATACACTGATAAATTGAATCGTTAGTTACACTGTTTGCACTTGCTAAGCTAAAGGGTAACTTAGGGAATATGAACCACTTTGCATAGGGGAAATATGTGGTATGAACGCTAAATTAATAGACGCACAAAGTACCCGTGTTCCACACCGAATTAATTTGGCGCATTTGTCAAGTTCGATTGAATCAATTTGAAATTTTTTGCCACGCTGTACTTGTTAAATGAATAAGCTTGTTTAGCAACGAAATTTAATCTGTGTTTTGACAGAATTGTTTTGTATTTGGCTTTTCATGTTGTATTAATTTGAAGGTAAATGCATTAGCTCAAACATATTTAATTTGAAATATACTCTACAAATTTATACAAATTGTGATTGGATTAAATTTGTATTAGGATTTCACGGGTGTTTGTCGCTCAAATGTTATAATTTCAATGAAAAATTCAACTGCGGCAACTTGTTCAAAGATATATTTTATTCAACTTTAATAAATAAATAAATTAGTTAATAAATAATTCATTGTTCTTTTAATAGTCTAGTGGTTTGACTGACCGCTAACATATCTGCTCTTTTAAAACACTGTAAGTAGTATACTTATGATATGTCAATCCCAATAAATAAATCTAAACAGAGGACTTCAGTAGACCAAATGAGTAGACATTTAAAAATATCGTGACCGTAGGAAGTAATCAATACAAATTTGATAGGACCTCTGGAGAAATCCTGATAAGGCTATTCTTATATCTTGGTAGTAATTGATTGTTCTAGCAAATTCTCCTTATGTTTTCCTCTTGGACGAGCTAATGCAAAAAGCATTATTAAATATTTGGAATAACATATTGTACAACAAGCATGGAATGGTACTCATTTCCTACGAGTATGAAAGTTTGTGCTGCAAATCATACGAGTATGAAATGGACATTCCATGCGAGTTGTACACTATACTTTTTCTACGACCACGATATTATTTCCTAATTAATTTAATTTTAATAATAAATTTGCCGCGCTTTCACTATTCCAATATTTGATAATTATAAATAAGTATCCTAGCAATGGCACCTGTACTGAAATGAACTTACCTTATTTAAATACTCACATAACAAATTCATTTCGCACGATGCTTGTAATGTACCTCATATTCTTAGTAACAATATACATACAATGAACAGATTTCTAAGTGGTCGTAAAAATAAAAAATTAATTATTGAAGTTCCGCGTAGAGTCATATCGGAGAATGGTGTTCAGTTTCGCTCCTGAGAATATCCTATTATTTATTGTTATCTTATGGTATAAAACATTCATTGTATCATCCATAGACACAGTACACGCAATTTTTGCTGCTAATTGTTTATTATATCTTCTTACACTTCCACTTTTGTACATAGAATGTTCTGTAATCATAACAATGCCTAAAATTGCGAATTATATTTTTGCTCCTCACAGAACACAATCACTACTACTACAGTTATTTAGTATAATCAAATGGGACGGTATTTTTATATAAGAATAAAATCGGCTGATAGGGTAGGACTAGGCCCTGTCTGTATGAATCAAAACTAAAGAGCTATTTATCCTGGATTGAAATGTTTCAAACATATTCTACTATGTTTAAGAATAAATAAATTTTTATGCGTGTCTCAGACTCTTGTAAGGTTTTTATAGCGTGGGTTTATGCTGTTTCGTCTTTCATTATAGCAACTACTAATGTTCGCAATGCTAATAAACAATTTTTTTATGTTCCAGGTTCTAGGAATACTCTTCTTACGAGATATCCTCGTAGTGCAGTTCTCGGTAAGTGTACCAAACTAATTATATAAATTTCACACTTTGAAGCACGTTGTACGATTTTACGATAATGGTTAATGCTTTCTGTACGTATAATAATCGTAGTCAAGGCCAGCTTAATATTATAGCTAGTGATACACCTGTACGACCAGTGGTGTAGAATATATTTCGTCCTTTAAAAAATTTAAATTTAAATATTCCTTTTTATATCTAGCTCCTGCTCTGTATAATACTATACCAGGTAATTTGAAATCTCTATCTTTGAATATCTTTAAGAAACATGTGTAAATACCGTACTATTCCAGATAAAATGCAACATAGGTTATGAATTTTAAATCATCAAATTTAAAGAAGTTTACAAATGAGAAAAAAATTCAAATTTCAAATAATTACTTGGTACAATTCTGGTTATAGTTTGATGATATATAAATTATAAGAAAAAAACAAGATTAAAAACTGCAACACCATTGAATTTTATCTGGAACAATATTTTGATATTATATAAGTATAGTAATACATTAGCTTAGATTAGCTCAAACTCATGGTAAAAATTATTTTAGTATTCTTATTGTTATCCATGTAAATTAAATTTTTACTTTCTTATACAAAATATAAGTATTGAAATCACGAAAAAATCACTGATGAGATTTTTGCGGAAATTCATTCAAATTAGTTAAATTTAATATTTAATTTAAGATACACGATAAAACAAAATCTGTACTAATAATATCTGTTAGTAATTCTTGATTTCTTTGTTCATATATTGTATTGGTTAGGTAGAAGAGCAGCCTTGACTGAACCTCACTATTGACTAAAATCATTAATGATTATTATTATTATTAAATAGAAATTTAAAAAAAAATGACGAAAGTAAAAGTTGTATGTCATTAAAACATACTTATACAAGAAGAAAGATGAATATCTAAAAGTTATAAATATATACCTACTACAGTCGTTCACGCACTAAAGATTACAGACTGCGTGACGTCATTTCCTTTCCCTAATTTCATTATCGGTATGACATTATTGACAAAAGTTTTTGGAAAAGTAGAAAAGGAAACTGGAACCTATCTATACATAAAATAAGTATTTTTTTTTTGTACGATGTTAATTATTAATTATTTATTTTATGTTATATTGCTCCTGACTTGGGTCTGTTAGAAAGATTAAGAATAAATAAATAAAATGAATAAGTACATAGATATTTCACAGTATCAGAGAACGTATCTGTGAGGTATAATATATCAAGTTTTTCAATGTTAAAATAATATTTTTGTCATTGTGCCCCTGTTGATTTATTACAGCTACGCCACTGGTGTCGACTATAGGTGTACGTATACCTGCAGCTAAGTGGCTTTTAAGATTTTTTGCAACTCGGTTGTCATACTTGCTCTTAACCTTTAAAAGTTCAATGGACGCAGAAACTTGTTGGCAGTTTCAACACCCAGTGTTTTGTCTCGCCAAAGGCAACCTCGTACAAATTAACTATATTTTCTATAGTTATTTTATTACAACATACGAATTGTTTGCGTGAATGTAATAGTTTACTTGAAACCCTATCAAGCTATTTTGAAATATCTCAGCAAATTATGGTTTAGTAACAATTTTTGATATTAAATAATGTTTTAAACATTAACTGCAATTGTTTGAAAATTTTTTCTCTTACTAGCTCCATTTAGGTATTAAAATGCGTTAAAGAAAAATTATATTTTGATAGTTTCGTTTAAATCTGCTAACCTGTGCTTTTTGAAAAAAAAAACAACGCTTGAAAAAATGTCATTTTTTGACATGTGTCATAACTGATTATATGTGGGATTATGATAGTCATTTTTCAAGAAGATGAAACACAACATCCGAGTGAATAATGACCATAATCCCGAATATGATAATATACTTTTTCTACTCCTGTAAATTCGGAAATCATTTTTGAAACTGATCGAAATTAGTTGAAAACACACGTTTAAAAACGTCAATATAAAAATACACAATGACAACTGACTACATGTCAACTGTCAAACGGCCGTTGCTTAGTGATCCACATCACAGCTTTCAAATAACCGTGAATTATGGATTTCTAGGTCTGTGATTGGTCGAGAAGAGTAACTTATGAATCATAATTCACTGTCGTGAATTATGTGCACTACAATTCATCGAAAAAAAAAATGAAATAATGGGGTTTTATTTATATAGGAGTAGAAAAAACTATTTTTTTGAATGGATGAGCGTTTCTTGATAGTGGTGGTCCGTGTTTCTACATTGTTTGATAAAATATCTATTATTATGGTTCTCACAACATTTTTTTTCTGCAAATACTTCTAATTGCTTAGTAAATAATCGAATTTATTCTCTTAATTGTTATGATCAGAAAATGTATATTATATTCTTAGCTTATCGAATAATTTTTTGCATGTATTAGTGCTTGGTTTCTTCGTCTTAATTTATTAATATCTCGTTCGAAAATACATTTCCAAAATGATTATCATTACCTGTAATTTCTACTTTTTTTCTTGAGCAAAGCACATTTTAACAACGCTATATTTGTTTGTAATTTGCCCATCAAGGTTACCGTGAATAAAAGATTTTAATACTAATGACAGTCATGAAATTAGATCCATCCTTCTCTTAAACAAGTTTTATAATTATAACCTTTGAACAAAAATAATAAAGCAAAATAATCCACCTGAAAAAAACTCACAAAAAGTAAAGTTTGTATAATTGAAACAGTGTGCAAATAAAATCAGGTAGTTGTATAAATAAAAGTGAAGTACGGCAAAACAAACGAGCGATATATCACGGAAATATATGTGAAGTCGGGTAAAATCAATAAACAATGATTTATTTTCGCACGTAAAAAGAGGGCAAAGCTTTATGTAATCATTTGTTACTTCATTTTTCTGTTCGTGACGTGCAATTTTATAAATTATTCCGTGTAACACCAGTTCACACTTTCTCTTCAAAATAAAAGTATCGCGAGTGCTACATTCTGTCTAAATGCCTGTAGCCTGTCACAGCCATCACGTCAAATATATTTACCACTTTTTTTCCAATACATCCAAGTCAATCCTAAAAATAAACTCTGATTAATTTGGTACATGAGTGAAAACAAGTCTATATTTAATTTAATTATTTCAGAGATAAGCCGTAAATATTATTTTTAACCGACGAAAAAAAGTCGACGCGTATATTTTTTCTTTGTGTATGATCATGCATAACTTTTCACATAGTAGTCAGTTTTGATGACACTATTTACCCAAGCCCAATATTGCCTTTGTTAATGAATCTTTAAAAGTTACTAATTGACAGCTGCATTGTAAAAATTTTAGTACACAAGGTAAACAATGCACGTTGTTACAGTAATGCTTACAAAGCTTATGCGAAATCATTTCAAATAATTTTTGACAGAACAGTTTTGTGTAGCTGACAGTACTTAGTTATAATTTTAATTTGATTTACAAATAAGTAACAAGTAAAATGTACAATACACGCAAAGTAACTGTGCCTGATCGGCTCGCCGGTCATTTCCTCCATTTAGCAGTAAAAATTGTTTTTGCAATACCTGTGCTGTAAGTGACCCATTAATAACAAAATTTAAACACAGTAAGTGGAACTTTTATTGCACAATTGGTTTTCATGGTTACATCATTTACTTACCGTCCACGGTGGATGGTAAGTGAAACTTACCGTTCATGGTGGGTGGTAAGTAAATATATATCATTCAAATTTTATTTTTAACCTCAATCTGACAGCTGTTAATTTTGATACCTATTTTTCCTTTTCTTATATTTACGCAGGTATTGCAAAAAATAACTTACTAACCTCGAACTGTAAGTGAATTTTTAGGTGTCGAATGTTTAGGAAATCTCGACCCTACGGGTCTCGACATCCCAAACTACATTCTCGACCTAAAAACTATCACTTACAGTTCACGGCACGTAATATACTATTAACTTTGCTTGTAATGTAAATAACTATATTTATATTGAAAGATGAAGATGTCCTTATCCTTCCTAATACAGACAAGTTCTCCATGTTTGGGTTATTTTAAAACCCTCATTTTTTCCCGACAAAAAAACTGTGAAAAATAAAAGGTGGAAATGTAATTCCAGCGGGCATCCGAGTCCGGGCAACCGGAGCCAAGACAAATACCCGTCCACCTCGCTGCCGCCATATTTAACTCCTGCAATTACAATTTGTTCTGTCAATGGCGTTAAATTAGCGGCGCTCGGACAAATAATCCAGTGATACATCGACGTACCATGGACACCTCAGTCGCAGATTGTACAGATATATCTCCTCCTCCAGGGATGCTGTGTGTACCCGGAGAATTTATTAATATTGTTTGTGTTTTTCTGATGTTGGAAGAGAAATTGTAATTGTGCTTTTTTGCGCAATTACGTCGCAATGATGTCATTTGTTGGCTGATGAATAAATACTCTGGAATTTACATGCTTTTGATGTTTCTTTTTAAAGGAAATGCATGCAAATTTATGTGTGTTCCCGTAGCACATATTTGAATGAGTATTGATTTAGCGAATTCTGCGCCTCAAGGAGAAGGCAATTTATATATAATGCTTGAGGATACAGTACATTGAGGGTAGAAGAAATAAGGCATTCGCCCATTAGCAGAGAAATCTAATAGATCAGGTTTCTTTTCAATTAAATTCTATATTTACATAATTAATATACCGAGAGCCAAGAATTTATATCTAAAACTTTGTATATTTGTTGTGTAGAAACGGATAGCCCGTTTTCAATGTTATTTTTTGAAAAATTCAAATCTTATTTCACATTAAAAAAGTTAAATAATAAAGGAAATATTTCTGCACTTTTTGACAATAATATTTATAATTTTACTCTACTTGAATCCGGACAAATAATGGAAATGTTTATTGGTATTTTTTCTAAATCATTAGTGCCATGAAATAACAATATTTTATTTAATAAATTTATGTCGAGCATAATAGTTATTTATAATATAAGTGTTAAAAGTAACATTTTAAGAGTATGTTGGGAAGTTTATGAAACGAGGTGAAGCCGAGTGAAACAACCCCACCAACGAAATAAATCTTTCTAGCGTTTTAGTAAAATACTAAAAAATATAGAATTACATTTTGACCGGTTGGGTTATATTTGTTGATATATTGATACAAATCGTTAGTAACGTGTTAAAAAAAATGCAATAAGTTTTAACACGTTGCTATATTACATTTAACACTAGTGTGAAATAGTGACACTTTTAACTTGCTAAGCAACCGGTAAAAGGGACAATTTTAACAACGGTCGTAGATAATAGTACATTGTATAACTAGTGCTGAAAGTTGGATTTTACCCTTTCAGCACGTGTTGTACACGATACTTTTCCGATTACCACAATTACGTAAAATAAAACAATAAAAAATCTATATCAAAATATTAAAACACTTTCCTATCAGAGCCACAAAAATGTTCAAAACTGATAAATCAGAGTCCAACCTTCTTAATCCGTGTAAATTCATCAAATTATCTACAACTGTCAAACTTTTAAATACAAATTTTTAGGTTAGTTCGCTCAGTTATCGCAGCGTGTGAAAAAATCATATCACACAGTTGCGGACGCATCTGATTGGCTAACGAGTTTTCATATCACATAAGCATTATTATAGTGATATGCAATGACCAACTTTCAGTAATAGTTTAGCGTGCGAATTTATGTAGGTATTTTTCGTAGTGGTCGTGGGAAAAAAATTCTTTTACCTACACTAATTAAATTGAATTGAGTTCGCAGTGACAAGGCAGTAAACGAAATTTCATATTACCGCGATTCGCTTCCATATCGTCAATAATATAATGAACATATTTATGTTTAAGTAATTTAGCATAGATCTTTTTCGATTTTAGTTTTTTTGACTATACCTCAGCAAACAATTATTGGTACAATATTATTTGAAATGAATCCTTGGTCGTCCGTGTTTACTCTTCATCTCCCAGTTAAATTGCAAATCCGTCTCGATTTGAATCACTGGAATAAAACAAATTCGAGGATCCGTGGTATAAACAAATATCCTTTTGTATTCTATCTCAAAGAAAGAATAATGTTGGCCATTAAGTTTCACCCGAGTAACATTTCGCTAAATTTTCCGAAACCAAACGTATTCTTCAGGCCAGCTAATGGGTCGATTGGCAGTGTTCTATCTCACGATACTGTGAGAATTATCAAGCACCATTCATCATGCTGAAATATTCATGAATGATTCCAAGGCTAGAGTAAGCTCGCTGGTTTTTAGCGATCGATAATTTTGGGCTTTTTGTGCCGAATGCAAACCACGGGTTCACGCGTTGTAATTGGGGGAAATAACCTCTTGTTCTCCTTAGGGATTCGAACAGTTCCCGAGGGAATGCTTCCACTACGAGCTTTTAATAATTGATTTTTTTTTTGGAATGGTGATAGGTGGTCGTAAATTTTGTGTTCGTTCGCCAACATTTAAATAAAGGTGAATTCGACATTTGGGCAGAGCTCTCATCAAAGTATCTAACACTTTTCGAAGATGGATTCTTCTATGCTACGATAGTCCTAGGTGGATCAGGGAATTAAATATTGTGGTATTTCGCAACCAATTGCAATCAGAATCTCAATTTGTGCGACGGCTTTTGGTTACTAGAGCTCTACAAAACCCAAACGATTAAGCAACTCTCATATTAAAAGTATAAAAGAACCTTTCAACGCTTGTACCGAAAATTGCTATACATTTGTCAGAATGCTTCAATTCCCCAGAATCGGATTAAAGGAAAAGTTTTTACAATACATTTTCAATAATATTGTATAATTCGGATTATACCTATAAGTACAGATTAAACATATTTTGTATTTATAATCCTTGTATTACCAAATTATTATTGTTCCATTGTAAATAATTTAACCTTGTTGAAATTTTTGAATTTAAAATGTCATTATTTATTTGTACTTACTATTAAATAAGTTAGCATTTCATATCTTTCCAATATATCAGGGTGTAGAATTGAAATGTGGAATATAGGGATTTCAATGCTATTTTTTGGTATTGCTGTAAATTTTTAGTAAAAACCCACTCACTTTACAGTAAAAGTGTAAATTGAAAAATTCTTCAGTATTTAAAAATGCATACAAAAATAGTATTTCCCGATATATCCGTCAATTTGAAACTAACATTTATTAGGAAAATTGTAATACGATCATGGAAAATTAAACAAATACAAAAAATATTTAACATTTCAGAGAACACATTTAGATTTATTTATTACAGTGTTGTACTATTTTCTGTAGAAATTTCATAGAAGATTATAAAGGAAAGTAACCAAATATGGAATACCGTACTTTCTCTTATTGTTATTTGGACTTTTATACATTTATTATAATTTTAATTAATTTTAAAACATAAGACTGTGACTAAGTTAAGCGAAAATGTATGACTGTTTATGATTACTAATAAATTACTAATTTGTGCAATGTTAAATAGCGGTATTCCATATTACGATCCTATTCCAAATTTTATTACCATCCTCTAATGATATAATGATGAATTTGAGAGTTCATTTTTTTCCATTTCTTTCTGGTAAATAAATAAATAACCCTAAAACTGTTATGAAATGATAAATATATATTTTTTACGACCACTTAGAAATCTGCTCAATGTGTGTTTGTTGTTGCTAGGGACAAGAGGTATGTACATTGCAAGTATCGTGTGAAATGAATTTGGTTTGTGAATATTTTAATACAGGTCAATTCATTTCAGTACAGGTGCCATTGCTAGGATACTTATTTAGAATCGTCAAATTTTGAAATGGTGAAAGCAGGACAAATTTATTATTAAAATATAAATTAATTAGGAAATAATATCGTGGACGTAGGAAAAAGTATAGTGTACAACTCGCATGGAATTTGATACTCGTACAATACAATATTTTTTAACTTTCCATGGCAGTTTTACAATTTTCCTAATAATTGTTCATATTAATTTGATTGATATATCGTGAAATACTAATATTTAGGTAACCAAATGAACCTTGTTGCGTGTATTTTTAAATTCTGAACAACTTTTGTATTTACACTTTTACTGTAAAGTGAATAGGTAAAAATTTGCAGCAATATCAAAAACACAGCATTTAAATCCCTATATTCCACAGTTCAATTCCACAACCTGTATTCTCCTTTATTGCAATAATATTGAAATACGCTGTGTATCGATGTAATCTTGCACTCTTTAAACATGGTTTAATCTTGTTAATTCCGAACTTCTTTGCAAAATTCACGAAAAATTTGGTTTCCAAGTTTGCAGTCAGTCGTGCGGGGACCTTCTTAGTGGTATAGTGTCGAGTGTTGTGTGTTCCAATGAAGAATATTTGTATGTAGCAGAATCATCGAATGTAAGTGTATTTTATTATTTGAAAAAGCTGTAGATACATTGAATTAATATATATAAATATATATATATATATATATATATATATATATATATATATATATATATATATATATATATATTAGGATAGCTGATATATGATAGGTCTTAGTTTTAGACTATGAATTATCAATTAATATAAAAAGCATTGAATGCAATTAAGGCCCTTTGTAGATGTAAACGGTTCACAGGCAACAAGTAATCCCTGTCTCCCTTCTAACAGATTTACCATACTGATTTTTTCATTTTGATCATGTAGTCGATGTAAGCGAACGAATTAGGGTTGGCAATGGCCTCGGGCGAGTGAGTCATGGGTTCAAATACCCTTGCAAATACTTTTAGGGGAAGTCACCCCATTATAGTGCGAGGCTTAAACTATAATTGGAACTAGGAATTTGAGACTAAAAGCGAAATTGTGTTTGGGGACATAGCCTATGAAATGTGAAATTGGAAGACTTGATTTCGGACGAAATTATGTTGTGGTAGTGAGTAGACAATGTTGTAGTACGTTTATGGAGACTGTGTATTGTAATATTTATTGTATTGGTTTGATGGAAAAGCCTGTGGCTGATTTTCGCTATTGACATAAGTCAAGATTTTTTCTACTCCTGTATATTTATATATCTCCATTATTAAAACTTTTTCGATGAATTATAGTACCCATAATTTACGATAGTGAATCCATAATTCACGTCTATTTTAAGATGTGATGTGGATCACCAAGCAACGGCCGTCTGACAGTTGACATGTAGTCAGTTGTCATTGTTTATTTTATGTTGACGTTTTTTAATGTGCGTTTGCAACGAATTTCGATCATTTTCAAAAGTTGAGGAAAATAATAAATAAATCACTATGTTGTATTGGATAACTTGGCTTTAAGCAAATTTATTTCAATTTATATCATCGTTGACGACGTTTCGGCTATGGTTGCAGCCATCTTCAGGTAAAATTTAAATTACAAAATATATTTAAATGCAGTCAAATACATGTTGCAGTTAAGTTGAGTTTATAAAAAAAGATTTTTAACACTAAATAATTACATTTTGAAATAAAACTTAGTAATTTTCAAAAGTGATTTCCGAATTTACAGGAGTAGAAAAAGTATAGTATTATATTCGGGATTAATGTCATTATTTATTTAGATGATTTCATCTTCGTGAATAATGACTAATCAAAATCCCTCATATAATAATTTACTATTAAATAAATAAATATATTCACGGGTCTCTCAACACGGTCTTCATCTTTGACTTTTGTTCTTCCTCTCTTAAATTCGGCAACCCATTTTTTACGGTTGCATATGAAGGGCAATGATCTTTCAATGTATCCAACATATCCGCGTAAATTTCCTTACCGGACAATCCTTTTAAATACAAGTATTTGATCACCGATCAAAATTGTAGTTTTGATCGGAAATTGTATATTTAAAAATTCACACTGTGAAATCAGCTGCACTTTTTATCTCGAAAATTGTAGAATAGTAATTTATTGTACTAGTGTGGAATGTGACATATCACGAAAAGTTTAGCCACGAACCCAAAGGGAGAAACTATTGGGCATTCCACACGAGTGCAATACAACGTTTTATCCAACACCACTCTTAAAACTTCTTAAATCGTTTGCATATTTTCGTTTTTTGTTTGACACTGACAAGACATTTGATATTATGCTATTTATAAAGTATAGAAATTAGAAAGTAGCAATGGAATGGTTGTTTGTAATCATTGTAAATTGTAAACACAAAAAAGATAAGAAATAGATGAAAATGTAGAAATACCTCTATATATCTGATAAGAATAACAAAAAGAATGCCTGAATTTAATTCCGAAGAAGTTCAGAGACATTTATAGCAAAGAATTCGGTGAATTTAATCAGTAATTATTTTCTCTATTATTTTCTCATTGAGTGAGGAATGTTGGGCATTATTTACTTCAAATAACCATAGTTACCGACTTATTATGAGTTGGTCAAACAACTTATGGTAACCGTTTTGGTTTTGTTTTATGGGAAAGTTTCAAAGTTCACTATTTATCAATACACCCTCGAATTTGTTAACCAATGGTCTTCGTTTTGTAAAAAGTATATCTTTCGTTTAAACGTTGGTGTAAACTTGTGAATGGTTTGTAAACAATGGGATCGCTTGAAAATAAGCCCTCGTCTTTCAAACCCACGTCTCCAATCCTCAGCGCCTGCATTTGACAGACCTTTACCTAATTAAAAGAACTGCATATTCCATATCTGCGCGCACACCAGCATACTCCTCGCATATTTATCTCTCTTCCTATGTATGTTCATACATCCAATTATCCCGTATGTTCTACACGGTCCGGGGGCTGGCGACGACACTAGGCAGCGGGGAGGGCGCAGGGTGTGTAGACGCGTTAAAAAACGGCGACGCGAGCGGCGAGCGGAACAAACACGAAGCAAACGGCGTTTGTTTTTTGTTTGCGTACATGGTACAGCCACGGCTTACTTGGATGTAGACCGGGCGCCCTGGTCTGGCCTGGCTGCCCGCAATGATAATTAATGGACATGGGGTGGACGGCTGCGAACAGTGCTTCTCAAAATCTACCCCCACAGGGAATTCAAATCCACACAATTTTATAGTTTATTCAAGTTGCAATGGAAGATCTCGGTAGAGATTATTTTATTGTCCGTAGAATTTGACAAAAAGTGCATATTTAACAAACTACACAAATCTGAAATTTGTAGTTATGACAGCATAATACATCTGAAATATAAATAAAGAAACTGATAGTTTTATTAAATTAAACGTGGACCAAAAAACATATGTCATCGTTAAAAGAGTGAAATTTTATTTTAGGGATTCCGAAACGTGCTTACATGTTAAAAACTCACTACCGAAAATTTTGACTCAACACAATAAGTGCAGGATGTAATAATAATTAACGTATAAGGTCAATAATGCATGAGGTCACCAGGTGTGTACGTTGACCAAAGGCATTATTTTCCGTTTGACGCCCGTGGTGCATTCAACGTTCAATGTCCGACCGATATGTTATTTCATAAAAGATTTTTATCGATTTTTGTCCTATTATTGTGTCTTGTTAGAGAGTTTAATCTATTTGCTTGCAAACACTGTAACTAAGTAACGCGATGTTCTTATTTATTTACAATATAGATTTGTTTATTTCAGTATTTCTATTTGCCAATATTGATCGTTTCTATCTGAAAATAGAAGTCAGTGTTTGTGTATTCCGTGCCTAATAGCAATAACGTTATAGCTACTAACATACCTCGTGATGTTATGAGTATCATAACAGCCGCAGATGTCTGTTTGAATTTTGATTTTTAAGACATCTAAGGCCTGTTATGACTCTTAACATCCATGGTTTGTTCAATGGTTTACCGGTTTCAGAATATGAAGTCGTTAACGTGTAGCCCCTTAATAAATATTATTTTTTGAAATTCTTTTATGAATAACATCTGTAATAATTTTAGAAGGTGATCAAGTAAGTCTGTTTGTTTTTATTTAACACCATGGTTCTTTCTTGTCATATTTATAAATAATTATTTTACTTGAACGTCAAACGTGTTAGATTAAAAATGGATTTTAGCGATGCTGAATTCCCTGAAAATATTTGGAACGCAGCGGGTGAAACTCTGAACAGCTTAATTCAGTCAATATTAATAAATGGTGTTATATTATCATTGAGTTTAATTTTCTTGACTGATTTGACAGGTTAATATGGTAATATTACCGTACAGCATAGAGTTATTACAGCATACTTTTGTGCATATAAACATAAGTTTAATATTCTGAAAACGGTAAATTTTATAACGCCCTAGGACGTTATTTGATATGAGTATATAACAGCCCTGATAGCCAGGCTGTTATGATAACAATAACATAACGGTCGGACATAAAAATATTAACTAAAAATGTCAAGTTAGTTCAATTTCTCTCCGCATTTTGAAACTAGCAATTTAAAGGAATTGCTGGAAATATTCTACTCCCACTGGTTGGTGTGTGCTGATTTGTCCAGCAAATGAATATACAAGTACAGTCAGATAAAATCCGAACGAGTTTTTCCTAATACCAGGAGACAATAAAGGCGATAGTAGAGGGTTTTTTGCTGAGGGTTTTATATTTGAGAGACTGTACGAAATCCGTCTGAATTTTATTTTTGCGGTCGTGCTCTTCTACCGAATGAATGTACACCGTAGATTGTGTTTTGTTTCGTGGAGTTTAATGACAAATTAATTAAATGGTTTTACTGGAGAAATTAATTTTGGTATTTTTAGTGAGCGAATTAATACCTTTAGGACACCGAAATCAGGACCCCTATTCTGTAACTTAGAGCTAAGAGCCAGCTCTACAACTATGACGTCAGAGCAACAGTGACTGTCTTCATCTTCCAAAATACGAACTGTCTCTACCCTAGGAATTTTGTAGTGCTTAAGTTTTTAGTTGAAAAAATTTTTATTGGCAGCAATGTTGTTTACACATTTCCTTACCACGTGGAAATTTAACTTTCGTTCATTTGCTTTGGGTGTCTGTTGGTGAGAGGTTATTTTTTTGCGGTTGTTCTAGTTTTGCGGGTTTTTTAAAATTTTATTTTGCTTTTTAATTATTTAATTTTAGTTTTTACTAGTTTGTATATTATTTTAATTTTGCTATTGTATTTTTATTTTCATTTATTTTAGTTTTTACGGTGTTTTCTATATTATTTTTATTTAGCTTACTAATTTTTTATTACTTTTAATTTAATTTATTTTAGTTTTTACGGTTTTATATATATTATTTTTATCTAGCTTACTTATTTTTTATTACTTTTAGTTTTACGTGTTTATTTATAGTTTTCGTTTAGTTTTATGTTCTAGTTAGTTTAATTTTATACTTAATTATACTCTTGATCTTGACACTTGCTTTAAAAAATGGCGAACTTTATTCCGTTATACTAAAACTATATTACACACTAAACAAAATCTATAAATATAAGCCCGAAAAAAGATAAATTAATTAAAATGTAATAATTTAAGAATAAAACTAAACAAAAGAAATCTGTAAACTAAATACGTAAAAATGATAAATATAGTACAAAAAAATGACATAAAAACTATAAACTAAACCGTAAAATTAATAAAACTATAATAAAGATGAATTAAAATTACAAACAAAATAATATTTAAAAATAATGTAAAAATACAAAAAAAATGAAATACGAAAACTCTAACCAAAAACCACTTTCTTCCACAAATGTCAAGATAAAGCTAGCTCTACGAAACTGAAACAGCTCCCGAGGTAGCTCTCCGGCGTTCGAAACATAAAGACTGATATGACGTCATATACCCTGTTTCCAATCGTCTCCGCTAGGCACCACCACTGAATATAGATACATTGCCGGTGGAAAGCTAGCTCTAAAGTTACAGAATAGGGGTCCAGTATTCGTTATTGAAATTAATGAGAAATAGAACAATATTTAGTTTAAATATATAATGACGCACCAAAGCGCTTTCAATACCTCGTATTTTGGAAATGATCAATTATAAGCTTCCTTAATTATTTTACATCAAAAAAGTTAAATAGTTTATTGGTTCCAGGTAGAGTAAAATTATAAATATTAATGTCAAAAAATGCAGAACTACTTCCTCTACAACAAACTATGTAAAATAAATAGGGAATCCAATAATTAATTATTTCAAAAATAGCATTGAAAACGCTATGGTACGTATTTGGATTCACCACCCTGTATATTATTATTAAAGTGGTAGAAATATTTATCCGTTCAAAACATAACAAAGAGTAATTTTATGTTGGTTTATCTGTAGCTGAAATATAATAATGGATTTCATGTTTATTTCCTTGAAAAAGTAATTCCAAATAAAATATAATTAAATATCATATTCAAGATAATCCTGTCCTTATCTGTCTCACGATACTTTACAGAAATCAATTTATATTTATTATTTATAGAATTATTTCTACATTACTAAAAATACGCTGCATTAACTGTCGATCATATTCTTCAAAATACGGTGTAATTCAATAGGGTATGTAATTTAATACAGAAATTATCTACCCCTTCAAGAAATATCACATGTTTGATTTGTTTCGTTCCTAGGAATAAACATATCAGAGTCAGTCAGCTGTCACAATTCATTCAACCCTTGAATGGTGGAGGGTGAGATGCAGGTAAAAACCAGGTCAGTCATTGTGGTCTCTTAGGGGATGAAACCCTAAAGCGTTGACTATTTAACTGCACATGCAACGGTTGTGCAGACTAAACTACTGAAGACCTACTTTAACCTCTCGTCACATACCTGTAAGGGTAATACAGGAATCATGCTAAAAATTCGGTAGTGAGTTTGCAGTGAATAAGCACGTTGTTTTAGGATCCCTAGAATACGATTTTAATAGTTTCGCAATGATGTCTGTGTGTGTGGACCTCTGGAGTTACAGTTTCTCAAAAACAACGACTAAAAATGCTGATATTGTATATATTATATTTGTATCGCCTTGGGAAGAGCTAATTAGTTTTTGGTGATAATCCGAAAACCGGAAGTGGTAGTTTACTTGAAGCCCTATCAAGTTATTTTGAAATATCTTAGTAAATTATAGTTTAATGACAATATTTGTTATTAGAATAATGTTTCAAATATTATTATCTTTCTTTTACGGTCACTATTTACGAATTATAATACGTTACCAAAAAATTATATTTTGACATTTTTGTTTAAAATAAATAATTCTTTGGACTGAAGTCAAAATATTTATTAATGTTCTAAAAATTCGACGTTTTGGTCGTAGTATGATAATTAATATTTTTACTGCAGCCCAAAGAATCTTTTGTTTCATTACTTATCACTGTTTATCATCGTTCCTATCAACTAATTTTCATTAAATCCGTTCTTTTTGAAAAAAGCAAAACAACGGATGAAAAACATGCTGTAACGGAAATAACATTATATGAGGGATTATGATAGTCATTATTAACGAAGATGAAGTTTGCGTTACGAGCCGTAGGCGAGTGCTGCAAATTATCCGAGTGAATAATGACTATAATCCCGAATATAATACAATACTTTTTCTACTCCTGTAAATTTGAAAATCACTTTTGAAAATGATCAAAATTTGTTGAAAACACAAAAATACACAATGACAACTAACTACATGTCAACTGTCAGACGGTCGTTGCTTGGTGATCCACACCACGTCTCTAAAATAATAGCGAATTATTGATTTCTGGCTATGTGATTGGCCGAGAAGAATGAATTATGAATCATAATTCATTGAAAAATTGAAATAATGGGGATATATTTATACAGGAGCAGAAAAACAAAATTTTTTGAAGGAATGAGTGATATTGTGGATCATATCCTATTAAATTATTGCTGAGCAGCATAACAGTAAAGTAAATATAATAATCCTGTAACATCCCATTTACCGGACCGATTTCAGTCCCGTAAACATACAAATGTGATGAAATATGAATTAAATAAAGTACTGTTACCATTTTATCATTAACACCTTTGGAGGACGCAAATTGACGGCTGGTAACCCACTGTAATATATCACTTACCGAGATCTGCGTTTGCAGAGTGCCACACCCACAATGGGTAGAAGGCGTGATGATATATTTATTTTATAATTCCGAGTTTACAATTATTTATTTCTAATTTACGTTAATATTTACAAATCTTGTGTACTATATTTTATAGTATAGTACAAGTAGTTTATGGAGAACCTAGACAAATACAGCGGTAATTGTGCATTCTTATCGCATTATTATTTTTATGTACGATCGTAAACGGCACAACAAAAATTTTATCATCGTAAATTCAGTATTCATTGATCTGAGAAGTGTCGTAAAATCTTATGTTTATTCAGAAAATACGTCTCTTGCAAGCGTGCTAACACGATTGAAGCGTGATTAAATGTATTAATAAAATAACGCGATACTTTCCGTCGGCGTAATTAATAAGTGTCAAAAATATTTTGTTTTCTTTTGTGTTAATTTATAACAGAGAATTATTTAAGTTTTTTAATAGCTTCAAAACTTTTGTGTTAATATTAATGGCGAATATTTAATTTTCAAATTAAATTTTCTTATTATCAAAACTTTGTCGTGCCTATCAATTAGCTAAATTCTAAATTCCTCGTGTCTTATTCGCTTTAATATTATTCAGACAGACGACGGAAATATGGAAATGAAACAAAACATTTTCGTATTTTGCATATTTTGATTTCTTCTTGTCACTTCTTTATTCAATCTCCAGCAGGTACATAAAACACAACAGAAGGAAATAAAATTTGCGAACAGTACAAATAAAATAAATAACGATGCCAATAACATGCTAATGATACAAAATAAAACGAACACTAGTATAGTTCAATAGTTCAATAAATTAATGAAATTTATTGTGTCGTTTATTTAAATAATAGGACCTTTTACTACTTTATCGGACTGGTCCATAATGAGCCACTTTATGCCTGCTAAACAATATAATAAACTAGTGATTATAGTATCTACAGTCGAACATAATAAATATTTATGTAACAAGTACATAATTAAGTGTTTTATGTACGAGAATTAAAGCACATAAAAGGACACGGCAATAAAACTCTATTATATACGTGTTACATACAATATTTTATGTTCGACTACAGTGCAGATTATTTATCTTAGCTTAGTATGACAATTATATTTGACACGTGACGTTGACAAGTTGTTTATTGTTTTTACTTTATCGGACTAGTCCACAAAGAGCAACTTTATGAACGCGAAACAATATCATAAACAAGTTATTATAATACAGTCGAACATACTGGTTATTTACGTCATTAGGCCGGTAGCTAAGTATTTACGGACGTGTTTGGTTTGATGCGTTGTTATGAATACAAATACCTACCGAACGTCATCTAGGTCGTTGCTATTTTACTACCGACCGAGGTCATAAAATCGTACCTACCGGACTCACTCGTTACTAAGAAGGTAGATATTTGTTTACGGTTCAGTGTACAGAATAGTATATTGAACCACTAGTGTTACAATTAGGTTTTGTAACAAATGCTGTTCATATTACTTTTCCTATTTCACGTTCACAAAGTCAATAAAAATAAATATAAATAATAAATAAATAATAAGTACCTTTCCTTGTAATATTAATAAAACAAAATGCTTTACAGTTTGATTTTCTGTTTTTACTTCAATAATTATATTATTATATGAGAGATTATGATAGTCATTATTCACGAAGATGAATCATCGTAGTGAATAATGACCATAATCCCGAATTTAATACTAAACTTTTTCTTTTGCTGTAAATTCGGAAATCACAGTTGTACAGTTGTACAGTTCGACAAGACTGTATTGGATTTAAAAATACCAGAACAACGTTAGCATACCTTGCTTAAAATATATGGCTTTCTACAGTACCTGGATTATAATCATTTACCTTCCAGGTAGTATAGTGAGTCATCTATTTCACGGAAGAAATGTTGAGTTTTCTAGAATTTTTAATTCAATACTTGTTATACATCAGCAGCTAGTTCGTGTTCAATTCGCGTCAGTAGGTAGTAGGTAAAAATTACAACAAATCCAAGTTGGGTAAAACCCCGGGTGTTTGACCAACTTTATACAGTTTCAATCTCACTTTCCTGTTCTTCTCGCAAACAGAAAACATACACATAACTTGAAACTTCAACTCTTCAGGAACAACTGCTATACGTTCTCACAGCATCAGCCTCCTTAAAATCTCTTTACAAACATTTGAACATAAGTAAGCTCCTTACGACGCTGTGACAACACCGACGAGTGACAAGGTCAGACAACTGCAGGTTAGTGATGTTAGAACATGGATGGAGGTGCTGGGGACACTTACCGCTTCTGTGTGGATGGGATGGACAGCGAACAGCATTGCAGCTGCAAAGCTGGACAGCTCTGGTAGAAACATCGAACACATCCTGAAAGAAAACATCCCAGATTAAAGAACGTCAAAATCGGCATTAAAGTAAACATTACACTAAGATTTTAAGCAAGGCAGTGTTGATAACCGTGCGAAAATTGTAAGAACGAACCATTTTATTCCGATGATCGATGAAGAAGTTGAGAACAAACATATAATTGTTAATTATGAGTGTTCTTTAAGATAATTTCAATGTCCGAGGTTGGCAACACTGAGTGCAAGTTCCAGTATGAAACTATCGTTTATTGTAAATGAAAGTATGAGGGATTAAATGTTTACTCCGATTTTAATTTGGTCTATTCGCTTGAAAGTTATAGGTTTCCAAATTTGAAGATTTTCTAGTTATTTTCTATTTCAATTTTGACCGTTCATAAAATTTGTATTTTTTGACACAGCAAAATAAAAATACACAAATTTATCAATTCAAGTGTGCTAAATACACCCATTTATTCAGATTTTCAATACCTCTTTTCGTTTTCGAGTTATATGCGATTAAACAATTTATGGCAATTTTTCCCCCGAACTTCCAATACATAAAATATCAAATATATTGGAAACCAATGTTCAAATATGGTTTAAAACATATTTTTTATAAGTTTTAGGTCGAAAATAGAGGTATAGGGTATATAAATTAAATTTCTGAGAGATGAAATTTTTTGGTGAAATTTCAATACATACCCCTTGAGGTTTTCCCGATTTTGGGCCATTTTCAGATTTTTTGCTCTAACTATTAATTCTAAAACGCGATTTTAATGAAATCTTCCATATTTATGTAGCTCAATGAGCTGAATCGAATGGTGTATGCTACAAGTCTCTATCTTTTTTTATTGTTGAGATATCGCTCCCGGAATTTTTTGGTGGAAGCACTTTTGGGTAAAAATTCGAAAAAATAAAAATCGCTGAAAATTTGTTTATAAGTTAACAAAAGGGTGCACATTTCGAAACTGGACACCGTTTTTTGATATCTCATTTAGTTTTTAAGTTACGGCCATGGAAAGTTGAGATTTTTCGTGATTTTTACCATTTTTCAGATTAATTTTAATAACTATTTATTAATCAACAAAATGTGTTTGAAACTATCACAATAATTAGTACAAGGGCCGTTTGAACTAGGAAAATTATTGTTGTAATATATTTCAAACAGAGGGTTTGATTTCGAGGGCTTCAAAAATTGGTTTTATTGGGATTTCAGAATAAATCTAAGCTCTATACTCTAACAAACTAAGAAGCTATAAATTAGCATAATAATAATAAATTAATAGTATATTTTGTACACTTGGGGGTTGAAATTAGGAGATTGTTAGAAGAGCTGCCTGATCTTGATGTTTTATTATAAATTATAGAGTCATTAGCAATAACGATTGACCTCTCGGAAAACAGGTAACGCTTGAATAAGCTCTATTGATCTTGAAAATTAAAAACTATTAGCAAGATCAAGAATATAATAATATTACTAATAATATATAATTTTTGATAGTTGTCACAATTTGATGGAATTGTTTTTACAATATTCTTCCAATAGTTTCAAATCCATGAATTACTATAAATGAAATAACATATTTTTAAACTAATAAAAATTTCAAATTAGTGACATGCGCAGTCGATGCAGTTAATTTACAATAAAATCTAGAAGCTGCCGAATATTTAGAGTTAGACGATTGAAAGTGCGGCTGAACCTGAAAAATTTCTATTTTTAGCTTGAAACGCTGAAACTAGATCCGCGATTTGCTAGTATTCTACATAATATACAAAAATAAAACATTGAAATATTATTTGAATAATAGTTTATTACTATGTTTAATTATTATAGTGAAACTACTGTCTATTTCAAAAATATACACTGCAATGATTTTAATGTTTACAATGTTGAATTTTGGAATATGTATGTATAATAAAATTATGTTTTTTCATCTATTAAAGTGTGTACTAGATAAAAAACATAATTATATTTCTATTTGTTTAAATATTCTGCATTTATTGAGTGTATTTTATACAGAACAGATATAAGAAAAATCGGTAAACGAAAAGAGATAAACATATTTTTAATTTTAAAAACCTTAAAATGATTTCTTACGCTCTAACGCTCTTTATTTTGTGAATGTTTTGATTCAGATCTAAATAGTTATGTCTAAAGTTGAAATAAATATCAGAAATTCTTTCTTCTAAGTTATAATAAGTTTGAGCAGAGCTTCGCGTTTTTATGTATCATATACGAGTAATTTGTAAAAGATAATATTAGTCGAGACAAAATGAAATTAATGTTCTATGTTTAAGTTTCAAAATACTAAATATACTTTATGAAATATGCTAACAAAAATAAGTATAAAGCTCGCTCGCTTCAATGAAAGATAAAATTATATTACAGCAAAATAAAAAATAAATGAGTTTTGTCGTCACGTCTACATTTTAAAGTAATGTCCACTGAAATTATAAGTAAATGCTCGACGTAATAATTCATTCAGTGTAGGTTCTACTCATGAATTCTCTATGAACGCTCGTATGAAACGACGAATTAAATATTAATTTTCGTCATTCGCAACTATTTAAAAGCAGACCTGAAACCTGAAACATTTATATACCTCGTTAAAGTACATCCACGTCACCAGGATATTACACATTTATGTTCCTCTATGGCTTCGTGTGACTATTTCTGTCATATTTTTAAACGTACATTTTATTTTTAATTGTTTAAAATTTGCGCAGAATACAGATACACCAATTGTACATTTCAAACTATAATTTAGAACAACGACAACCAAATTCTCGACAGTATTATAAAGAAGATTTTTACTAATTTTACTATTTATTAAAAATCAAGGAGGTTCTTTAGGTTTTTATGTTTGACGACACATAACTTTTTAAAGAGTAGTCTGTTTTTGATAATTCTTTGTTATTGGATTGGGTATACCTCGAAGTTGGTCCTTTTTAAATTAAAAAAAAAATTCACCCCCCCCCCCCCCCTAAGGCAATGAAAATAGGGGGAAATTGATTTGTTCGTCTACTGAATTTGTACTGGATTATTCGATTATGATTTTATTTCACTCCAAAGAGTAGAAAATAGGTAGCCGTAAAAAAAATAAAAATAATAGTTATTTGTATATGATGGCACTAAAGTATATTTTTTTTATTACGAATATTGAATTTTTTATAATGAATCATATGAGTATTAAAAAATATGCTAGTGCCGAAGTATACATTATATTTTTCCGAAATCGTTAAATTTTTAATTAAAAACATAAATAAATATCATTATAATTTATATATCTGTAAAACGTCAACTAGTTGTTAAATTTGTTATAATTTCCATTATTTTTTATATGTTCTTAGTCTGCATGTGATCTGCATTAAATTCGATAAATTATTGTCACAGATAAATAATAAACAAATTCATCAATAGTATTATAGAAAAATATGTTTGTAATACAAGTTTGACATAAGAGTCTGTAAAGTTAAATTTTGACATACGAGTCTGTAAAATTTAACTTTAGTTACTATTTTGAATAACTTCGCCTAGTAATATTGTATACTTTAGTATCGATTTCGGAAAAATAGTTATTTGTATATCAAGGCACTAAAGTATAATTTATTATTACGAATATGGAATTTAATATAATGAATCATGTGAGTATTAAAAAATACTTTAGTGCCGAAGTATACATTATATTTTTTCCGAAATCGTTAAATTATTAATTAAAAACTTAAATAAATATCATTATATATATGTAAAACGTCAACTAGTTGTTAAATTTGATATAATTTCCATTATTTTTTATATGTTCTTAGTCTGCATGTGATCTGCATTAAATTCGATAAATTATTGTCACAGATAATTAATAAATAAATTCATCAATAATATTATAGAATAATATGTTTGCAATTCAAGTTTGACATAAGAGTCTGTAAATAATATTTGGACATACGAGTCTGTAAAATTTAACTTTAGTTACTATTTTGGCTAACTTCGCGCAGTAATATTGTGTACTTTAGTAACGATTTCGGAAAAATAGTTATTTGTATATCAAGGCACTAAAGTATAATTTTTTATTACGAATATGGTATATTGTGTTATTAGGAGTAAATGTGATACTTTGGGTGCTGAGCATGTATGTTTGAACGACGAGCGAAGCGAGTCGGACAATTACATGCGAATACAAATACACAACAACGTACTTTTATGACGTTTGAAGAAAAACCATATTAGTTTCACTAAACTATTGTAACTAATTTTGAGTCGGCGTTCGTTAATTGTTTGAAGCATCTCTATATGATGAGATCATAGTGAATGAAGTTAAAGTTTCAGAAAACATGTTATTCATTTGTTTTCCTGATGACGAATTACGTGCAGTAATTTGAAACGTAGAATTTTAATAATATTTTTACAGAAGTTAATCAAAAAATCTTTTTATGCAAGTATATATGGAAGCTAGTTTTTTTTTTCGTTTCTATTTATAATGAACGGTTTTGTTGAGCAGGGTCAAGGTTAAGTTCAAGGAGCAACCCTGAAAATTCGATAGGAAAATTACGAAGTATCCCATTGCTAGTGGAAAATATCGTTTTAATTATGTAAAATTTAACAGTGGTATAATTAAAATTTTGCATTTAAATGTGACATGGTTACGGTGCAGCATAAAAACAAAGACTGGCGATAGCATAATGAATACAAATGGAAGCGAAAATATGCAAAAGATGTAAATTACATTAATTATTATCTGCTGTAGCGATGTTGCTCTCTATTATATTCAGTCTCTAGTTACACAAAGTTTTTGTAATAACATTTTTTGTTAATTAATCTCATTCCTACGGGAAACAAATCAGAAAATATGTTTTTAAATTCATATTTGCGGAGTTATACAAATAATGGCTAGATTCTTTTATTCTGTTACGAGTTATTTGACAATTTTGATAGATTGCGCTGCTGTAGTGTCTTTACAACGCAGCAAATGTGTTTATAGTGGCAGCGATAAAAAAGTTTCGCAAAAAGTTTGTAAAAACAAACGTTATATGAAGATAAAACAACAAACAAACTTTGTTGTTTTTCAGAATGAAATACATTAGCGCTACAACAACTATATTGATTTCTTTCCACAATAAACATTTCTGAAATCATATTATCATTATTTTGTGCTTACATTTATGTATATTTACTAAATAATTTCGTGTATTGTTCATTTCAAATAAGACAGTTTCAGCTGAGATGCTACATTTACTTTTCTGTCATTACTGTATCACGGTGGATATTAGTTGATAAATGAACATTTTTATAAATTGAAACTAAAGTACACGATATTTCTACACGAAGTTAGTTAAAATAGTAAACTTCAAAGACTCTTATGTCAAAATTGAATTACAAACTTAAAATAACAATTATTCTATAATACTATTTGTGAATTAATTTATTATTTACCATTGATAATAAATATCGGATTTAATGCAGATCACATGCAGAACACGTCTAAGAATATATAAAAAATAATGAAAATTATAACCAAATTTGATACAGTATTTTTGTTATCACAACCATCCCTAGCGCAAACAGCTAGCTGACGTTTTATAAATACATAATGCTATTTAATTATGTTTTTAATTAATTAACGATTTCGGAAAAAAATGTATACCTCGACACTCAAGTATTTTTATTACTCATATGGTTCATCATAAATTCCGTATTCGTAATAAAAAATTATACCTTAGTGTCTTGATATACAAATAACTATTTTTTATACTATAACCACAATTATTGTACCAAGTAACCATTCGAATGTTTATTAGTAAACATCTCTAAATTATGATTACAAGTTCAATTAACATAGATAAGCTTTGTTGCATTTTATTTGCAACAATATGATGATATATAAACTGGTATGCATAGCAATATATTAACACCAGAAAAGTAAATGTTTCAACTTAGTTGAAACTCACGGTATGTTAGAAAGCTATTGTGTTGGGTAAAATTTCGATAAATATACATGTCTATAATATATTTTTAGAATTTTCGCAATGGTGTCTTTTTGTTCATGCACAAAAACTAATGAAAATATCATTTTAAAAATATACAAATTTCGACCTAATTTTGGTTACAATCTGCGAACTAAAAGTGGTAGTTTATTATATTCTCCTATTGATTAACGATATTTTTTTTCTTTTATAAAAGTCTTTTGGATTAAGTCCTGTAAAAATATTTTATTTTAATAGAACGTTTTGAATTATTGTACATAATTATTTATCAGGAAAACTAATAATTCGAAACGTTGTATTTAAATAAATTGCTTTACAGAATCCAAAAGCCTTTTAAAACTTTATTATGAATTTTTAATGTAATCCAACTTATTTTATATCTATATTTCTTTGAGAAATAAAAAAATAACATTTGTCAAAATAAATTGACAACTTGAATGAAATTCTTTATTTTGTAATACAGTAAAAAATTGATGACATTTGATTATTCATACAATGTTTGCATTATTAACGGATGTCTTACTATAGTGTATCACTAAAAATGCAACTGTAATTATGAATAACTTTTGGTAGTACAGAACTTTTAACATTGATTGAATAACAGTTACTTACTGTAATCGATTTTTTGGTAGTTTAATTTAATAATACAATTTTGACTATTTCCCCTACCTATATAAAATATACCAATCATTTAGTTTCATTTCGACAATTTTAACCAATCACGTTCGTATAAAACAAAACAAAATTTTCATTGCATGACTGCCATGTGTGATAAAATATTGTTTCTTATTGTATTTTTGTCTACAATTTGTAAAAAAATTGTTACTGTTTTTTGTGTTAATTGGTCAAAAAACTGGCCACGTTTCCTTGTCAATTTATTGTTGTGTGTAATACGTTTCTTGGCATCAATTTTTTTTAGCACCAATAGGTCAATTTATTGGCGAACATGTTTCATTTTTCGACAATTGATTTTTACGGAATTCTAGAAGATTTTAGTCATTGCTAACCATTCAAACAAATTTATGTTTTGGTTAGTATGTTATTTCTGTATGTATATTGAACCAAAAATTATAGTAGCTGCATAGGTGACAGCTGATATCATGTAGGTACTACTAAAATTATCACAATAAATTGATGGATAACTTTATGTGTGTAAAACGAACGAAAATATTTTTGTTCTTGGCAATTTATTGACAAGAAATCTTGGTCAATTTATTGATTAATTACGTTGTGTAAAAATAGGCATACTAAAATAATATATTTGAAACGGATAACACATTTCTAGAAAAAAAATTTACGAAAATACAAATCACGAAAATACATTTCTCGATTATACAAATGTCGAAAATTACGATGAGGAATTGTAATTTTGCTGAAAATACAAAAGTGGAATGTGGGAAACATTATAAATGTGGAATGTTACAAATCTCGAAAATACATTTGTCGGATGCCGTAGTTCTATCTAGTGAGCAATGATTAAAATACGAAATATGGCATTGTTCGCTTTCGACAAATTTTCGAGATTTGTAATGTCCAAGTGATTCGACAAATGTATTTTCGAGATTTGTAATATTCTTTATTTGTAATATTTGCAACATTCCACATTTGTATTTTCGATAAATGTACAACTCTGAATTTAATTTTCGACATTTGTATATTCGAGAAATGTATTTTCGTGATTTGTATTTTCGAGGAAGGTTTTTTCGAGAAGCGATGTGTTCGTTTTGAATCTTTGTCTGAATTTTCTGTACATTCATGTAGCAGAATGAATTTGAATATTGTATACAACTATTCTTGACACTAGCTTGTTGTATTAAATAAAATATTTCTGACGCCTCTTCAAATTCGGGAAAGTTCCTTCGTCTCTCCGCCAGCAGCGTTGAAAGTACAAAATTGTAGATTCGAGAACAAATTCTGCACGTCATGTCTTTGAATTCCAGCCGACGTTATCTAGATTTAAGGACGTTCACTCTGTAGCTCTACCTGCGATGTTTAATCAAAAATTCTCGTGAATTTCGTATTTGCCTTCACTTATCCGTGTTTAGGAAAATAATTAACTTTCTCGGTTAAAGAGTAAAGACTCCAGTGCTATCTGCAGTCGACCGCTGCCAAAACGTCAACAAGAACGAAAACGAACCAGCCTTGCTGTTTCTGCACGGCATCGCTAATTGCTGAGCGGCGTGACAGCTGATTGAAAACAGCTTTCAGATGGTTAACTCACGTGAAACTACAAACTACCATCAGCAAGAACGACGTTAGTGGTTGCAACGCCGTATCGCAGTCGCCCCATCTGCATTTTTAATTCTCCCAGAAATTTGCATCGCATTCATTACCCAGCTTATAAAATGTGTCCCTGTATTATGCTTGTTCGTTTTAGACTTGCAAAATGGATTTGTCTGCAGTTCAGTACACTTTTGAAATTTAGGTCAGGCTTGATGCAGACACAAAATCATTGATGCTTACAGCTGAAAGAAACACTAGAATGTTTTATTTATGTGCTGGACCTTTATAACTCAGAATTTTTATCGGTATAAATGAATGAGAAGTGTTTTCATTTTCTCTACAAGTATTAATAATATATCGCCTATATACGGCGTAGTGGATCGAAAGACGCATCTTAGCGTTTTCAATGTTGTTTTTTAAATGTTCAATTATTGGCTTTCCTAACTATTTTACACCAAAAAAGTAAATTTTTTATAATTTTACTCTACCTGGAACCGGAAAACTAACGGAAATGTTTATTGAAAGTTTTCTGCAAATCACCAGTGTCATAAAATAACGAAACAAATGCACCAATAGTACTGGTTTTATCTGTCATCACCTTTGGTGTTCCGCAAGGTTCTAATCTTGGTCCTCTGCTATTTAACTTATTCTTTAACGAAATCGTAGATTCTATTCAACACTCCTAAATACTACTACATGCAAATGACATAAAAATTTACAAAACTATTAATTCTTTTACAAAAAGACATTAAAAACATTTTAGCTAAGTCCCATGTTCTTGCATTTTTTGACACTAATATTTATAATTTTACTGGAACCGGAAAACTGACGGAAATGCTTATTGGTAGTTTTCTGCAATTCACCAGTATTATAAAACAACGAAACAAATTCACCAATTGTATTGGTTTCATCTGTCATCAGTCCTTTGGTGTTCCGCAAGGTTCTAATCTTGGTCCTCTGCTATTTAACTTAATCTTTTACGACATCGTAGATTCTATTCAACATTCCCAAATACTACATGCAGATGATATAAAAATTTACAAAACTATTAATTCTTTTACAAAAAGACATTAACAACATTTTAACTAGGTCTCATGCGTCAAAATTATTTTTAATTTTTGGAAAGTTAATGAATCACTTACTTGAGGGTGTAACTCTGTTTAATGATTTTGCAATTATATTTTTGTTAAATTTTAACGTATAATACACACAAAGAGATAATAATTGTTAAAGCCTCTTATAAAAAAATCTTGCTTTTGTAATCAAAAATTGTTCTTTTCATAAACTGTCACCTCTAAAAATATTGGAACATTGTCTACAGGTTTTGAATCCTACTTATTTAAAATATATTTCAATAATTATGTCAGTACAACATAAGTTCTTAAAATACTGTTATTTTAAAACGTATGGACATTGTCTCAGTTATGACTTCTACTACGATATTTTATATGATATGAACATTTTACCATTAAGTGATAGAAGAAAATTACAGTCTTGTCTGTATTTATATAAATTAACAACTTCATTAATGATCCTTGTACTCTTGAGCATATTCCATTCTACACTCCTCGAGTTACTTCACAAAATAAAATTACTTTTTACTGTAAAAAATCTAGAATTAATTATGAATTTAAATCTTCAATTTCTAGTAAGACAACTTTGTATTATTGACGTCTTTGGCGACTTTTTTAATTTTAAGCGTATTACTTATTAATTAATTAATATTACCATTTTATGTAAATGTGTTTGCTCCAAGTATTTAAGTCTGGTATTTTTTACTGTCTTAGTTTTTGCAACCATTTCATTTTTTATAAATTATCCTTATGTAGTCATCTCGAGCCGTCTTATAATCGGGATTTTGTATCTTGTTGAATAGATTAATAAATAAATAAATCAGTGCTGATCTCGGTGGCGTACTGGCTATGTCACTAGCCCAGCACGCCAGAGTTCGTGAGTTCGAACCCCACTGAAGAGCATGGTCATTTGTGTTCATATAAATTCATGATTATTCATTTTCTTCCCATCTTCGTAAAAAATCTGTATTTGATTTCGAGTGTCTCGACTAAAAATGTATAATTTGGAAGAAAAATTAGATAAAATGAAATGGTTTTATTGTCAAAATAGTGATCGACAAAAATGTATTACTCTCAATTTATTTTGTTATTTCATGACACTGGTGATTTTAAGAAAATTACCAATGAATATTTCTACAATTTTTTTCGGTTCCAGGTATATTAGTGTTAAATAGTGCAGAAATTCTTTCTCTACAATAAACTGTTTAAGTTTTTTGATGTAAAATAGCATTGAAAACGCTATGGTGCGTCCATCCTATATGATGCTGCTTGTAAGATCGTCTGCGGTTGAGTTTTTTGTGATGTGTGCTGTGCCCCGTGCTCCGTGACTTATAATAGCAGATTTGCATCTGAATCCACGTCGAATTAAAAGTCCGAAATCACGTCACCTTTCTTATGCAAATGGGTGTAAATTCATGGAAATTAGCGACGTACTGACCTAAAATACATGAGACAAACGACGGAGTGGAGCAGCATGTTGACGAGGTGGTAGCCCATCGGCTCCAGCTGGTGCAGGAGGAAGTTCCATCGGAAGGTTAGCACGCAGAGCGGCCGATAAGACTTGTGGCTCTGCTCCTAGAGAACAATCCCGAGAGTGGTCAGTATCCCGCGCTCCGACAAACCACCAACCGTTGCCGATCCCATCATCAGCTTAATGACCGATCCAATCGATTGGTCTTGAGTTTAGGTAAGGTAGCTGATGATGAGATGGACACCGGGTGAGGCTGGAACCTTGTGCATTGGGGTCCCCCAGAAATCATTGTAGAAGATGTTCTTGAGCGGCGTGTGCGGGCGCAGGTCGCGGTTGTCCTTGATGGCACTGATGTCATCGAAGACGAAGCCGCAGTAACAACTGTTGTGGTAGCACAACACGCACGTCAGCACCAGCACAGCACTCAAGACATGTTTCACAGCCATGGTACACCGACACTCCCGTCACGCCACTGCGAGCACCACCACCGGCACCATGTGCTAGCCTGGTCGTCGGAGGTCGGACAGAGTTCAACAGCGCGCGCTCGATACTCTCCCAACACCACCGGCACAGCCAACAGTGCAAACCGGTTCGCTGGATTTGTATTTGTTTAGTTGGTGTTGATGGTGCACAGAATCGTGAGGCACTCAGTCACAAGACGAGCGCTTGTGGAGTGCAGGTCCGCGAGCTCTGCCATACTGCGACTGTGCGTCACGTGACCCGCAGTTTTGCTCGGTGCCCGCGCTTGCGCTGTGTCCGCGGTGCCCGTCCTCATCGACCTCGCCCCCCTCCTCACCGCCGTGCCGACCCACTCTGTGAGTCGCGCGATCAAAGAAAACTTCATTCTTGGCATCGAGATAATGGAATACCCAAGTTTTCGGGGCCCATATATACTTATCCGACTTTATTATTTCTCGTCGAGTATAACGGGCGAGGCGGCGCAGATTTCCGTATTTATCTCCGTCCACCCCCAAATTGGATTGTTTCGCGATGCTAAATTAAGCCGAGATCACGGCCCATCGAGATCGTGAATGTATGGGCGGTCGAAACCAATTTGTACACGGCGGTGGTACTGGCTGGCGGTGCTCGCGACGCGTTGCATGTGAGGCGCGTTCGTGACATACATAAATTCTGCATCCGCAATTGTTTTACACGCGTTTGCTGCTATAAATTACAGTGCGCGAGACTTGGCTACTCGACGGCGGCTCCGTGCAAGTGCTCCACTACCTCCATTAATTGCGCCCCTATTTGTCTTACGCGTGAGTTTGGGCCGAGTTTGCAGAGCTGCGTCGATAACCGCAGCTCCGATCGTCTGCCGCCTAATTCCACAACAAACAACAACCGCTGGATTCCCAATCACGAATAATTTGTTGCATCTACAAGGCGCTGCAACCATATTTACTCTGACCCCAAGGACGTTGTTTACCTGGAATTAACATTAACATTACTTCCAGACTCATAAACCAACCAAGTTTAAAAGAAATATAACACACCACAAGCTCTGTTTTTGAGTGTTTCAACAAAAGTGTTTTAACCACAGTTCCAGCGTTGTACAAAACATTTCAAATAAATAAAATATATCATCACGCCTTTTACCCATTATGGGTGTGGCATTCTGCTTACGCAGATTTCGATAAGTGATATATTTTTGTGTATGAAATGCGGTTACCAGCCGTCAAGTCATAGCCCCCAAAGTTGTTGGTGGAGGAGGAACCACAGGGGTAAATTTAAATTGGCAACTGTTGGTAGTGGGATTCGAACTGAGTATCTCATGATCCACAGTCTGACACGTTACCACGGAGCTATTTACCTCATAAATTTCAAATAAAAGAGATAGATAATTTTTTGTCTGTATCTTCTATTCGAAGCGGTTTTTCATTAAAGAATTTTAGAACCTTGTACAGTGTTAAACCCGAGGCTAAAACACTTCTCTTAAAACAATAAAAAACAGAATTCGTGGTACCAGTCTATGTATTTAACCGTCGGACCTACAGGCGAAGATCTCGAATTAGAGGAAAATGTGGTAATAAAGAAATGTTCTCTCACCAAATATCTTGGCGTTACTGTTGTTATCACCGATAAAGGAAATAATGGAGAAGAAATAAAAAATAGAGTAACATAAAGGAAAGAGGCAATACCAAACATCACAAAAGAAATAAAAACTCTATGCAAAAAAGTACCTATATTATGTGGTTCGGAAATATGGGAGTTAACAGAAAAAAATAAAAGGATATTAGAAAAACTTGAAATGGATTTTTTGAAAACCTGCAGAATATCTTGGAAAGAAAAAGGCTCGAATACAAAAATTAAAGAAATGATGAAAACATCATCCACAGAATAGAAACAAGAAGACTAAAATGGTTCGGGAAAAGGATGGACGATTCAAGATGGCCCTACAAAATGGAAATATGGGTACCGAATGAAAAAAAAAGAGGAATGCCTAGAAAAACATGGAGAAGTAGAGCTAACAAAGCAAAGGAAAAGAAAGACTTGGGTGAAGACATCTATAATAGAAGAAACGAATATGAACTGTAATCAATTCGACATAGGTTGAAAAATTGGGATTCTGACAGATACAGTAGAATCAGCGTACAACTAAAACCAAAGTTTCATAGAATAAAATTGACACATCAAGTTTGGTGTTTTACCTACCAACTGCTAAAACGGATGTATTAAGAAGGTCGCCAATTTACACGATGTGCCAGAATGCAGAGATACATATTTTTTGTTAATGACTTATTTAATTATTTGTCGTTTTGTATTTTCAAACATTTATTTGCTGTTTTATGTTTCTGAATATCATTTTGTTAGTTCCCTGTAATAGGTTTTACTGTTGGGAATAAATAATATTATTATTATTATAAAGTTAAGTTTTCCCCAAGAATTGCAATAATACTATAAACCAATTGTGAATAATATTTTTTCATTTAATAAAATAATAGGATTGCGAGTAATCTGCAGATATTCCAAGGCACAGTATTACGTGTTGAATATTCCGGATGTAGTGTGAAGTAATGTAAACCATTCAGGATGAAGATTATAAAAGCTCGCGATGTAAAATTCTGCACATTTGCAATCCCGTCCCATTTCCGTTATTGAAGTCACCAGTCGCGTATCGATTTATGCGAATTCTGCAAGATTGTATCGGATATGCAGCGCAAGAACTATCGCTGCGATTCAATTCTCAGTGTTAATATTCCATATACACTTGACGGAGGCGCATTAAAATCTTGAACTTCGCTTTGGTGGAAGTTCGTAAATCGCTGGCGAACGCAGCGCCGACAGACGACGTTTGCGCGTCGTTCCATCAAAAACGAATTGCACTTTTACGAAACGAAGAATAGAAATTCGATTCCGTTTCCTTGGTTACAGTACCAATGGGGCCGCGGATGTATTTTGATGCTGGGAGGAACACTGACAACCACGCGCAGATTCCGAGAATTAGTGGCGGGAGATTTATCTAATGGAGTACCTATCTTTAGAACATGAGAGATGAAAGGTGTTGAAGGAATAAGTCAGTTTATAAAAATTTAAACACACAACAACGTTTCGACTTCAATTAAGAGATTTCATAAAATAAAATTTGTTACAAAAAATAAAAATGCCACACACGCATATTCTCTTACTTGTACAGTCCATAATAAACTCTATTATTTATAATAAATTTTATTTTAAGACATCTGTTTGTTCTAGGTTAATAAGGTGTGTGGCCATAAGTTGATTTGTATATGTTCAAAATGTTCCTAAATATTCAATTATTGGCTTTCCTAATTACATTACATCAAAAAAGAATTTCTGCATTTTTGACATTAATATTTATAATTTTACTATACCTGGAACTGTAAAAACGACGAAAATGGTTATTGGTATATTTTTTTAATATCATCAGTGCCATGAAATTACAAAACAAATGAAAGTTATTGGTTGGTTTTCTTATTGAAATATATGTCAAAAAATTAAATAAAAATACGAAATTAAATTAAATTTCTGAAATATAAATAGAAAATCATCAAGTATCATCAAGTACTATTTTGTATCTTTTAAGAGTAGTATTGGGCGGGGGGTTATGTGCTTGAAACATCAGATTTCTTTTATATGAACTTGGGAAGCGGACATATGTCGTATGCTGCCTCATAAGTGGATGATTATAAATGTATGTGGACATCACAAACGATTATGTTCTTCAGTGGGATTCGAACCCACGACCTTTGGTGTACTAGGCTAGTGACATAGCCACTACACCACCGAGATCGAATAAAATACTTATCCAACACCTCTCAATAAATGCTCTATAACTATGGTGATTTTAAACAAGGAAAGTAACAGATTACTCACAAGTGGGTATAATTTTTAGAAAAGTCACTAGTAAGTAATTTATAACCATAATAATAACACGAAACACCTAGGTAACTACTTCGATTGACATTAATTTTAAAAATTTAAAGCGTATGTCAATATTTCTTTAATATATTTTTTTTTTTATAAGGACTATTTTTTGGCTGGATGATGTATGTAAATGAAACTCTTGGAAAGCAGCCAAATATTATATCAAAATATTACCTGGATCTGTTTCGACGACACATACATCTTCTTCAGGAAGTGATATTAATGGAAACTAGTACAAAACATGTTAAAAGTGTAAGAAATAAATAAATATGAACAAACACACATAGATGAATCTTTTCGTCAAAGTTTAAAACAATAAATACATAATAAATATTTAAAATATAGTCAAATAAAATAAAATGTAAAACTTTATTTTATCTGACTATATTTCAATTATTTATTATGTATTTATTGTTTTAAACTTTGAAAAAGAAATTCATCTATGTGTGTTTGTTCATATTTATTTATTTATTACACTTTTAACATATTTTGTACTAGTTTGAATTAATATCACCTCCTGAAATCGGCCGAGGTAATATTTGAATAAAATATTTGGCTGCTATCCACGAGTTTCATTTACATTTTTTTTATTAAGAGATGTTGGATAAAATAATTCACACGTGGGCAAATAACTATTATTATTATATAGCTTCGATTATGGCCATAGATCCCATTATTACTCTATACTCAACTTGGACTTGTCTGGAGGTATTAGCATTCCTCAAGTAGTCTATCTAGTTTTTATTGCTCCATAAACTAGAATTATTAGGTAATTATGTAGAATTTTGTAATTTAATTCACCTGAGACATCCCCCATTCTCGTATTTCGCAGAACTTTAAGAAAGTGTCTTCTTTTTTGCGGCGGCAAAACTAATTATTGTTTCAGCAGCAACAAGCACTTTATCTTGAATAATAACCAAGCCGATAATAACCTTATTTCAGGAATAAAAGATCTGCGAAAAGCTAAGAGCGCCCCATTGAGACATCGGATAATTTAATTAATAATAAATTGTGCACGTGTGCATTGGCTGGCTGATCTATTATACCGAGGGACAGTATTATTTGATTGCTGTCTGTGATAAGGGTTCGAATTCCCGTATCGGAAATTAGTTTGTGTATTAGCCGTCGTGGCGCCACCTTCGCCGCCCCAACCCTCCTAGCCTAGGGTGAGAAGAGGGCATTAACTCTGCACCTTGCCACATAATTTAAATTAGGAATTTAAAACACCGAATTGTAGTAATACTGGAACGCGCACTAGCGAGAGAAAGCGATCAACGGGTATCTCTATCCTTGTCGTACAGTACGCTAAAAAGTTTCTGTCATAGCATTGTAACCATAGGAACGTTATGAAGATTTAATATGAAATGTTTTCGTTTTTAACAAATTCTGTGGTGGGCATCACAATACCTCCCGCCATAGATTTCTTATCAAATAATACAGGAACACGGACCACCACTATCAAGAAATGCTCATCGCTTCAAAAAATTTAGTTTTTACTTATGATACATGTCAAAAATAGTCATTTTTCAAACGTTGTTTTATATTCCAAAAAGCGCTGGTTAATAGATTTAAATGAGAATGTTAAAATATAAATTTTTAACGTGTTGTAATTCTTAAATGGAGACAGTAAAACAAAAATGTTTTAAACAATAATTGTTGAAAATAATAACAAAAATTGTCATTTAACCATAATTTATTGAAATATTTCAAAATAACTTGGTAGGGCATGAAGTAACTACCACTTAAGGTTATTGGATTATCACCAAAAACTAGTCAGCTCTTCCCAAGGGGATACAGTTGATATATACAAAACATCAAAATTTTCTGTTGAGTAGTTTTTGAGAAACCCTAACTCCAGAGATCCACACAAACCGACCGACAGACAAAAAGACAGTTCTATAGACATACACACACAGACATCATCGTGAAACTATTAAAATCATATTGTATGGACCCTAAAACTTGCTCATCCATTGAAAACTCACTACCGAATTTTTTCCATGATTCCCATACCTCCTTTACAAATGGCGGTTACTATAATTACTCAAGAGCATAAGTTTTAGATAATGATGGGGATACCCATTGCAAACTATCTCTCTCGACTCGCTTTTTCCCTATAGGGAGATCATAGCAGTGTACGTTCCAGTCTTACTACATTTCAATGATTTAAAAGGGCACTCTTGAAAAACACTACATACAGTAGTCGTTTACAGGTTAAAATACCGCAATTCAGCTTATGCAGAGCACTTGAAAGTTATTCATGAACGTACCCAGCGAACATTGTCCGATTCTGTCGCTGTAGCCGTTACATTGAGCGGAAAAGGAAGTGAGGTAGTGCAGCCTCGGCTTGAGCTGTTGTTATATCGGTAAAGTCAACACACAACTCCCGGCAGCGGGGCGGGGCGGGGTGGCGACGCAGGGGACGTGTATCGCACGGGGACGCTTCCAAATAGTAGAAACACAAATACACACGGTGATTTATTCTCAATCCATGTTGAAATCGTTCATGTGGAGTAATCGGACTCGGCTCAGACTCCGAAGGGATGTTTGGCTTCTACAACCGGCATTATTCACGTTTTAAACTTATCAATGGGTTATGACAACTAAACGATCAACCGCTTTTGTTTTCGTAGAAAAATTCAACCCCTATTTTATTGTTTCAAGCATTTTAAATTGTATTAAGTAATTGTAATAGTAGTGGTTGTGTTCTGTAAGGAGCAACAATATAACTTTCAATTTCGGGTATTGTTATGATTACAGAACATTCTATGTACAAAGTTGAAGTGAAAGAAAGATATAATAAACAATTAGCAGCAATAAAATACGTTTTTTCACGACATGGTAGGAAACTTCACCGTGTTTCTCCCGAAATAGTGAGGAAAATGTGTTGTTCCTCTCTAGAGAGGAAAATATAGAAGTGTTACCAATATGAATGTTATTTACAAAAAAATTATTATAAAATTATAAATAAATTCCTAATTTTATTGAAAATGCTTATTTTAGTGATATACAGGGTGTTCAATTCAAGTGTGCTACCATTGCTATCTCGAGAACTATGAGAGCTACCAGGTTGGTTAAATTAGCAAACAATTTCTATTTTACAAGACTATTTTAATGAGCTTAAAAAATATTTTTTTTAACTAGTGGTTCTCAAAATATGGGGTGCAACTTTCTTATTTTAAATGGCAACCTATTTTTTTTATTTGCTTATTCGATTCAGTATTTTTTTCTGAATTCAACGATATCCACATGTAATGCCCAAATAATACAAAATATCTGAGAATAATGCAAAATTATAAATGTATCATATTTATTTAAATATGCCCATACAAAGTTTGCCATAGAAGAAAAACAATAAATCAAATGCAGAAATAATTGCAAAAACTGTAATTATGAGAATAATTATTCATTTTGTTATTACAATACAGAAATACAGAGGTACACTTCAAAAAACTAATATTAACAATTGTTTGATTTATTTGTTTCCTTCCAAGGCAAACTTTGTATATGCATATTTAAATAAAAATGATACATTTTTAATTATGCATTTTTCTCAAATATTTTGTATTATTTGGTCATTACATGTGAATATCATTGAATTCAGAAAAAAATACTGAATCGAATAAGCAAATAAAAAAAATAGGTTGCCATTTAAAATAAGAAAGTTGTACCCCATATTTTGAGAACCACTGGTCTAAAAAAATTGTTGTTTCTCTCATCTTAATTGTCTTATAATATAGAAATTGTTTACTAATTTAACCGACCTCGTAGCTCTTATAGTTCTCGAGATAGCAATGGTGGCACACTTAAATTGAACACCCTGTATTAATACTTTAAATTATCTTACAATTGGGTCTTTCACCATTTTTAAAAATTTTTTTTTATGAAACTTTATCTATATTGAAAACTATCTACACTTTTAAAAAGTCTTAATTGTTATTCATTAAGCCACAATGATTTAAAAAAAAATGTTGTGACGTCGTAGTAGAGGTGTTGCTGGATCTAAAACTGTAGAGATTTAAATAATTTTTGTTACATAAATGTTCTATTTTATTGTAATAATAATAATAAAATAAGTAAAAAAATATATGACTACAATTATTTATAATCTGTACTGTTTTAGATCCAGCAACACCTCTACTGTGACGTCACAACATAAAAAAAAATCATTGTGGCTTAATGAATAACAATTAAGACTTTTTAAAAGTGTAGATAGTCTTCAATATAGATAAAGTTTCATAAAAAAAAATGGTGACATACCCCATTATGTCTTATATTTTTCGTTTTCTTATTAAATCACAATTTGATAACTTATTAAAGATATTTAAGATTGGTTAATTGGCAACACTGCTACACCGCCTTGTGTAATAACCTAACTTTTAACGTGTCAGTCTGTCAGTTGTGTTCTCAAAGTGTATTTTAGGTCCGAGAAAATCGTTTTTAGAAACATGTCGTGAAAAAAATGTTGTCTCCAACACAAGAGGAAAGCTCTTCTTCCACTCTCTTTCGAAACTCACTGTTTCACACCATAAGATGACAAAATTAAGGTAATATCGGGAGAAATACTGAATACCATTATCTGATATGACTGCAAAAATAAATCAAGAATTCTTGAAACAAGGCAAGAAATACGTTGCCAAGAAATGAGCAAAACAAGAAACTTTTAATTTCTTGTCTTGGAAATCAAGCCCAAGACAAGAAATGGTCATTAAGACAAGATTTCTTGATGAAACATACTTGGGTGTTATAGGCTGACTATTTGTTTACCTTAAACCTAGTTCTAGGATGAATTGGTCACGAAAATATAATTTAGCACTAGGTAATATGAACTAAGAAATTGTGAAACAATAATAAAATGTTGAATATTTTTGTTTAAAGTATCCTTCGCACCACATGATGGATGGTAATGAAGCTGCTGGTTAAGGTTTATAGTGAGTAATATTCACGTCGGTGTGAAATATCTAATAAAACAGTGCTCCATATTGACTGCTAATAATAATTTACTATGTAATACTATGCCGCGGCATGAAACTATGTGTAGCGGATCGTAAAGTGTGGTTGGAATCTTACGGCGTTAAATATGATGCATGCGAAATGAGATCATTTGTCGCGCCGAACGATGTGCCTTTGTTGTTTTGCATTTTTAACGCCTTCTTTGATTTTATGCCGCTACTAAACAAAGGGTGAATTATTTTGCACTTATTTGATTTTATCTCGGCCATTTTCCCAAGAATTACAGGATGCAGAACAACACTTTAAAAACTATTACAATTTTTTTAATTGCATTGATTAAAAAAATTATTATACGTGTATGAAATAGAGTATAGATTAATATAATAATATTTTAAAAATAGAATGGGGTAAATAGCTCCGTGATTACGCATAAAATTACCTTCCTTCACCACTATCATCTTTGGAGGTCGTGATTTGACGGCTAGTATTGCACTTCACGCTTAAAAATATATTATAATACCGAGATCTGCTTTGAGCAAAGTGTCATACCCAGAAATAAGTAAATAGCATGATAATATATTTATTTATTTAAAAATAGATTCTTTCGATCTCAGTGGCGTATACTAGCTATGTCAATAGCCAGCACGCCAGAGGCCGTGGGTTCGAATCCCACTGATGAGAATGGTTCAAATGTATTCACAATCATCCAGTAATTAAGTAGTTAGTCTGCTTACCAACTTTATAAAAAAAAAAATAGATCCGGCATAGACAAGTTTCTATGAATATAGTAGATACAGTTTTGTGTAAGTAATTGTCAATATATTTATTGTATATAAAGTACCCGTTCTGAAAGCAAAATTGGACTGAAATATGAATTATTTATTTTTCAATAACTTTCCGCTACATATACCGTATACGCATAACAAAAAGTTCACAAAACATTTCAAGAACTCTTTCATGTTATGAACCAACAGATACATTTCCATGTAGAAATTTTTATAAAAGAATTTGCAACAATGCACCTGCAGATATTTCTATCAGAACTACAATATTTCGAAGAAGAAATATTTGATGTATTCAACAAACTAATGTAAACATCGTCGGAAAATTTATTTATTTTCCAAACTAGAAAGATATTCATACCTACAACAAATAATATTCATTATTATTTATTTCTCTTCTTTTCTCCTGAAATATAAAAACTAATGTGGGCTCCATGTGATTTTCTTATACATATAAATATAATAAATATAGAATAGATGTTTCAGTTATACGTTTATTATTATAACGATTATAATTAATATATAAATAGATATACGATCGATATTAAGAAAAGTTGATTTTGATAACAAACATAATATAATTATAATATTTAGATGCAGTCGGTATTTGGAAATGGAGTATCAAATAAAAATCACTTCAGTAATGAAAAAAAAAAAAAATTCTACTAACTATTACAAAAACAATTGACGATCGCTCATTAGTAATTTTTGATATTTTAGTGCAGCTCTCCTTTGGGAGATTTTTTATTTGATACCAAGTTCGATAGGATTCAATTAACTATTGTAAAAAACAAATGACGATCCTTAAAAATAGTTTTTGACATTTGAGGTCAAATCTTCTCTTTGAGACCTTTCATTAAATACCAATTTCGATAGGGTTCAATTAATATTTATTGCATGCCATTTTTCAAAATGTGTTTTGAAATATATAATTAATTTTCTATAACACTGTTTTGGAAACTGGGCATTCCGCTACTAAAAACTGTTATGGAATCACTAACATTCCATACGCGGCGTATGGAATATTTTCGACGAATCAGAACCGCTTATTAGTGCGACATTTGAAGTATTTTGATTCAGTTACTATGGTTACGTCTGTTTGTTATAATTAGATTTATTTGAGTTTGACGTTTTCAATAGTTTTATATTTGTATTTTTGTATAATTTCCAAAACCTTTTTGTAGAAAGTATAGTCTACTCTACAACATGTAACGGAATGGCCTATCCCACGCTCGCAAACCGTAGCCCTCGCCTTCGGCTCGGACTACAAACTTTTTGCTCGCGTGGAATATGTGCCATTCCATTACTTGTTGTAGAATATACTATTTTCAAAACATTTTATATTACATCCCTATGGGGCAAAACAGCTTGTTATGAAACTCTTTAGATCCTTTTATTGGTGTGGATCAATCTCCGTTTCTTTTCCTTGTAGTTAGGTTTCTTCAAATCTTCACATTCGTTGTTTCACTTTACCAGTTTTAAGTCCTGCTGCATTTAAATCTTCTTTTATTTCCTTGAACCATGTTGATCTGGGTCTACCTCATTTTCTTCCTCCTGATTTTCATTTTACTGCTGATTTTATTACATTCTTTTCTTCTGCTCTTCAAGTAATATTACTGATATATAGATGAAGATTTAAATGCAGCAGGATTTATATATATATATATATATATATATATATATATATATATATATATATATATATATATATATAAATATATAAATAAATACATCATTTGAAACTTTTTTCACAGCTAATATCATGTTCGAAGAAATTTGAATTTATTGTTTTGAGTATCGAAAATTTTACAAAATACACGTATAACGTAAAACAAAATAAGTTTACTGAATTATATCTTGATTTGCTTTTAATAAAACAAGGATGTACTCTAAGTACATATAAGAATATTAAGTACCAGTATTTCAACAGAAATATCGCAAGTACGAGTAAAAGTAACCATTTTAAAAATGTACTCGTATAGAGTACAATATTTGTACTCTAAACAGTACTTTCAAGTACTCGAGTACGCCCAGCTCTGATACGGTTTATGCTATACTTCATTATAATATGTATGAGAAAGAAATAAATTAATTTAAAATTATACATAGAACGAAACACTACATAGAAGCATTGCAAATTGTTGAGTGTTGTTTCGGAACACCAGCAAATATTCGAAATAACTCAAGCTCGTTTTCCAATGTCATCAAAGTATTTCCAGCAATAAATAAACTCATTACCGTGTTTCACATTTCGACTTTTGCTCGGCGCCGCCATTTGTCGATTTGCTGTTGCGGTGCCTGCAGCCGGCGCTTCGCCCCAGACTCGTGAGTGAAATATCATCGGCGCTCCGCTGCCGCTGCTCGGCCGCCGCCTCACAAACATAATGTTGTACAATTGTATCCTTTCCGTAATGTGCGGTATCGGGCTGGCACTGAAGGCGAAAGATAAATGGCGCCCGGGCTCAGGAACAGTGCAAGCCGCCCGGACTCGATTCTGAGCGCCCGGAACTGCTCCGGGCGGTGGCCGGGCCACTGTCACTTACATTTTACTTCGCCAATACTAGTTTTATTAGGAAGACGGATTTATTTTTTAATAATATTTTGAAAATTATATAGCGATAAAACCGAGGCAAAAACACTTCTCTTAAAACATCCAAAAATAAAAGTTATTTGTCAAACTAGAGAGGAAAGTGCTTCTTTTTCCCCCTCGAGTTCGAAGTTTGCCTCATGAGCGCAGCGAGTGAGGCATTTCGAACGAGAGTGGAAGAAGAGCTTTCCTCTCGTGTTAGACACAACATTTTTTTCACGACATGTTTCTAAAAACGATTAGCTCGGACCTAAAATACACTTTGAGAACACAACTGACAAACTTACACGTTAAAAGTTAGGTTATCAGACAGCCAATGAACCAATCTTAAATATCTTTAAGAAGTTGTCAAATTGTTATTTAATAAGAAAAAGAAAAGTATGAGACATAATTGTAAGACATTTTAAATTATGTATATCACTAAAAATGGATTTTCAATCAAATTAGGAATTTATTTATAATTTTTATAATATATTTTTTGCAAATAACATTCATATTGGTAACACTTCCATATTTTCCTCTCTAGAGAGGAACAACACATTTTCCTCACTATTTCGGTAGAAGAACGGTGGGGTTTCCTACCATGTCGTGAAAAAAACAATTTAATCCAAAAGACTTTTATAAATTTACTACAACTTCTGAAAGTTTTTTGAACTTATTGATCTATTTACATTTTACCGACAGTCGGTAATAGAGATACCTGTTATATTTTTATATGTTGTAATTTTGATATATTGTTTTCACTCTGACAAAATATAGATAATGAATAATGTTTGCTCATAAATAATTATGATATAATTTTATTTAAAAACTGAACGCAAAAAATGTTATTACCTAAATTAATTCAATGTCTTCTATTATGAACGAACGATGATGAATATGATGTCAATATATTTTGTTGAATATTAATAATTACAATCAGGAAAGAGTTATTAATAAACTAAAAGTTTGACAAAAAAGTGATATATTATTTCTCCGTAATAAATTAATGTTCAAACAAACATTATTTGTAACGGAGCATTTTGAGATATACGTATCATCCCCTCTGGGGACTAAGGGAGGAAAATTTTAAATTTAAACCCGGCACAAATTTATAAACTACCCGAAATAAACATAAAAACAAATGAAAACAAATGGCCTGGAATAAAAAATTAAAATCGAATCCATTAGTAAATATTTTAAAGCGAAAAGGAACACATTCAGGATCGTCTGGGTTTCGTGGGGTTGCTTGGCTGCCCCCAACTGAAACCCCTTCCTACGCCCATGATTTATACTGAGATAAATTTGATGCTGCCGTTTTGTTTCGAACATTCTTTTATTTATTATTTTTTTAGAAATACAGTTAGTTTTGAGTCTTCATAGACACCTGTAATTAATAAACGACACTTGCTTTTATTACGATTGCAGATTACAAACGATATTCAGAGATTACTAAATATGTAAATGGATTGTTGTTAGTTCTAGTTCTTTAGAATTTCAGTAGGAAATAATGAATCAGTTTATTTTTCGAGGGTAGTACCCAGTTAGAGTTATTTTGAGTGCCACTGTCCCATCCCGTACGTAATAAATTGTCAAGAACAAAAATATTGTCTTTCGCTTTACACACCTCAAGTTTTCCGTCAATTTATTTTGAAAATTTCAGTAGTACCAACACGATATCAGCTGTCACCTGTAATACTAATATTTTTGTTTATTGATATTGTCCAATATAATAGTATGTTATTATATGAGGGAATATGATATTCATTATTCAGGAAGATGAAGTTTGCTTGCAAATCATCCGAAAGAATAATGATCATAATCCCGAATATAATACTGTACTTTTTCTATTCCTGTAAATTGGAAATAACTTTTGAAAATGATCGAAATCGGTTGAAAACACAAGTTGGAAAACGACAACATCAAAATACACTGTCAACTGTCAGACGGCCGTAGCTTAGTGATTCACATCACGGCTTTATATTAAACAGGAATAATTTATTTCTGGTTCTGTGATCGGTCGAGAAAAGTACTATAATTAATCGAAAAAATTGAAATAATGGGGATATATTTACACAGAAGTAGAAAAAGATATTAAAAGCTCTATGGTTTCTCTAGTAAAATTGTACATCATTTTCACTTAATAAATAACATCTAGAATTAAAAATGTACGTACAAAAAAGATATAAATCTAAACCATATTGGCAATGTCTAAAATCCTCTAAAAAATTATAGGAAAATATTGTTGTAAAAAAACTGACGCAAAATGTTATATTACACAACAATAAATTGACAAGAAATTTTGACCATTTTATTGAGCAATAAATTGGCTCGTATAAACCAGGAAATATATTAATTATCTTTTGGTTACAAGTGGCACTTGCAATTATATATTTGGGAAAATTACCTGCATGATGTTTTATTCTTCTTTTTATACCTTTCGGCTTGGTTTACCTGTACATCTGCGGTGCGTTGTTAAGTCCGTTCGTATTTCTGATGCTTTTGCTTGTTGAATAAATATTTGAAATAAAATATTCATTGTTATGGTGCGTGTTCATCGTAAAGCATACCAAAATAAGCAACAAAGTTTCAAATAAAACAATACAATTATCAGGCGTATATATTTTTATTTTCAATTCAAACTTACATGCTAAAACAGTGTTTTGAAGTTGGTACAGTGCAGAAAAATATTCAGTGGGCGTTAATCCTTTCACGGGAGTTAACTAATTTTAAACTTTTAATTACAATTGTTGAATATATGTAAAATTTATCAGAGGTAGTAGATTAGACCACAAATATTATTTTGTTATATGGAACTTTATTAAAATACATGACAATCTCTGAAAATGCGCCATGAAAATTTGCTTTAATAAAGGAGATATGGTTCTTAAAACTTTATGACGTCACAACTGCTACACCACAATATAAGAATTCACACAGTAGCACTTTTGATTTTAATGTCGCATCCTTCGATGACCTTGAGCCGAGCGGCCATATTGGCAGCTGCGACACAAGGTAAATTTGAATAGCTGTCAGCTGCAAACGGGATAAAATCTAAATATATTATTTCACCTGCATTATAAAAGTTTTTCGTGCTACAAATAAGTTTACCTCTTTGTTTTCACTTATTTTATGAACTTAACATGAAAGAAATACTGTGACTTGATATTTGACAGATACAACTGACAGTGACACTGACATTCTATATTCTCTTTTCTGTGGTTCCTAAGATATCAGCCTATCAGCGAACACTAAGCGGCCATCTTCCCGGCTGCGCGGCACTGAAATATTAGGATCATGAAATATTTGAAGTGTCGTTACTGTGTGAATTCTTATACTGTGGCTACAAGATTACTCAAAGAATTTTTTTTTTATAGTTTTACAATGGGGTGTTTCAGATCACTTGATATAGTGATATAAAATTTTCAATAAAAATAATTAAATTAAATTTGGACACAGATGATTGTAAATTATTTTGGTTACGAAAGGGTTGAGAGAAGATGTCGACGCCTGATGGCTGTCAAATTTTTAAACATTTTTATATTCATAGTTTTAAAATTGTGATAACACTGTTAAAAGTTCTACTCTTCTACTGTCAAATTAATAATACGTATTCTAAATATAAAATGGATAAAATATTATTAATATTGAAGGACATTAACTGTCAATTTATATAAAAGTTTTGTTCGCTATTTGCAATAAATGCTAGATTTAAAATATGTCAGAATATTTTAGTAATTTCTCTGGTGAATCGGAGGAACGTAGTTCTCCTTCTTCAGAGCCTGCATCAGGATGAGCGCCATGACAGCGTTGATTACCTGAAACAAAGAAATATCGTTTTTATATTTTGATATTTTATATATTTTAAAATATATTTGTAGACGTTTTCATGAATATTGATTATCTATATTTTGGAGTTGAGCAAAATAATTAAAATGTAGATAATTAGACTTTTTAATTCGTTGATGTTCACAAGAAGTACGCAGGATGGTAAACTTGATAAAAGTTATAAACATTAATTAATATTCTGTTTATTTTGGCTTCATTATTTTTGGTATCTTTCACATTGATGAAACAATTTATATTTATGAAAAACGATTCAGTTAATATTTATATTTCACCAACAACATCTTTGGGGTTGTTATTTTTTATGACTATTGAATAACGCGTTAATTTCTTGATAAATAATGTTTTTAATATTTTACCCATTGTCAAGTCTTTACCCACTCGTCTGCCAAGTCTTTCATCACAAATCTGTTAGTTTGAAAGCATATATGATATGACAGCATTAAGAATTAAGATACTTTCTCTAGTCCCTATTGGACAGTAACAAGGCGAATATTCAGAATACGATTTATTGTTTTACTGTCAAAACGATTTTGAAACATCAAGTTTCAAACTGCGTTTGGACTAAATGCATCGAAAATCGTCTTGACAGGAATTCTTGAGTATATTTTATTGCCACACATGTGTGTGAGAAACAAAAGTCTTAATTGTTATTCATTAAGCCACAATGATTTTTAAAAAATGTTGTGACGTCATTGTAGAGGTGTTAGTGGATTTCAAACAGTAGAGATTTAAATAATTTTTGTCACATAAATGTTCTATGTTATTGTAATAATAATAATAAAATAAGTAAAAAATATGAGACTACAATTATTTATAATCTGTACTGTTTTAGATCCAGCAACACCTCTACAATGACGTCACAACATTTTTAAAAAATCATTGTGGCTTAATGAATAACAATTAAGACATTTAAAAAGTGTAGATAGTCTTCATTTTAGATAGTTTCATAACAAAAATTTTAAAAAATGGTGAAAGACCCCATTATTGTTTGAAAAATGTTTTGGTAACAGCAACTATTCAACATATTCGTACGTTGTTGTCATTTGTAATTTGTATTTGTGTGTCATTCTGTTCAATTTAGCATTTTTTTTTACATTTTATTAAAATATAATTTCTTAGCATCATAATAGTATATTGTACAACGAGCATGGAATGGTACTCATTTCCCACGAGTATGAAAGTTTGTAGCATGAGCCGAAGGCGAATGCTGCAAATCATACGAGTATGAAATGGACATTACATGCGAGTTGCACACTATACTTTTCCTACGACCTCAATATTATTTCAAAATTAGTTTAATTTTAATAATAAATTTGTCCAGCTTTCACCATTCCAATATTTGACAAATCTAAATAAGTATCCTAGTAATGGCATCTGCACTTAAATGAGCTGACCTGTATTGAAATACTCACAAAACAAATTCATTTCGCACGATGCTTGCAATGTACCTCATATCCCTAGCAACAACAAGCATACAATGAGCAGATTTCTTAGTGGTCGTAGATAAATAGTGTTTGTGTGCTTGTTAACCCTTATTTCTAGCTCAGCCCCCCATGCTACAGAATTAATATGTTTACAGCAGTGTTTCTATTGTTGAAAGAGTACGTTTCGTTCTAGGTATAAAGCTAGCTACATTCTATGAACACCTTAATAAAGACATGTCTTATTTTTCTAATGCATTTATTTGCTCTTACAAATTACTTTTGCAAATTTTGATTTACTATTCTCGCATTCTCAAAAGTAGTATTCGCGTGTAATGGCATTTACTCATTCACATGAATAAAATATAACATACTATTATAACATCCCCCCCCCCTACTCCCTAACAAGTGGATGTTTACGTGCACGTTGTCGGTGGTTCATCCTCGTGGAAAGTTTCAAATCCACTTATCCGATGTGACACCATCCCGTGCACTGTCTACATGTGTACGACAACGAACGGCAGGCTAAGTGCGATGGAAACTATGCTTGATCTTATGTGAAAACGTGTCACTCATCACGTCACCATGCGACTGAGTTCAACTGTGGAAATGTTTGAGTGCTGGGGCTGCGTCCTGGTGCATCCAACCGACAACTTGCAAAGGTTTGCCTTGCCGGGAATATTGGAAAATGCTAGAATTTTGACCGATGCCGGCGAGTAGATGTTGCTGTGTATTTAAATTATTCAAAAAGTTAATTCACTTGAGTGCAATTAATTACTAAAAATGGTTCTAACTTAGATAAAACAGCCATGAGAAACTGTAAAAAATTGTTAAATTACAAATACAGATTTTAGATTTTCTACATATCTCTGTAAGTAAATACGAGTAGAAAAATATTTAATAAAAATTCTAATAAAAATTGTAGACAATATTATTTTACAATAATGCCGGAACACGAACCTCTACAATTATTAAGAAACGCTCATCTCTTCAAAAAACATTATTGAAACATTATTCTAATAAGAAAAATTGTCATTAAACCATAATTTACTGAGATATTTCAAAATAACTTGATAGGACTTCAAGTAAACTACTTCTTCCGGTTATTGAATTATCACCAAAAACTAATCAGTTCTTCCCAAAATATTACAATTTTAAGTTTAGTAGTTTTTGAGAAACTGTAACTCCACAGGACAGACAGACAGACACACAGAGACATCATCGCGAAACTATAAAATCCTATTCTGGGGAACCTAACGTGTTCATGCACTGAAAACTTACAATCGAAATTTTGGCATGATTCCTATACCTCCCTCCAGGAAAAAGCGGGAGGTAAAAAACCAAATAAATATAAATATAAAATCTAAATTTGAATTTTAAGAGTGATTGCTTCATTAATTTTTGAGGTGGACGAAAGAATATGGTGGAGGCGCCCATTTCTAATGTTTAATTGTTCTAGTTTACTTTCTGACAATTTATCCATATTTTTCAAGTATTTACTTTTCACTAACATCTTTGATGGCTGGTAACCGCACATTATGCATAAGCAAAATGTTACAATTGTGATGGGTAAAAGGAATGATGATATGTTATCGTGAAATGTATATTATCTGAATACAGTTTTATTTTATATTTAAATATAAATTTCAAAATTATTTTTGTTGCAGATATAAAAAGGGATTTTTTGGGAGCAGACTACGCGGGAAAATGTACAAGAGCCAACCGGATGTCAACTCCAGCAAACAAGGTATGTAACTGAATATTTTGCTTTTGTATTCTGTTGAAAAATACGGCTGTAGTCATCAGTTATTGATAATTTATAAACTTTCCACAAAATACCTAAATTGGTAAAATGTTTTTGGTGTTTGCTTCCAATATTAGGGGTTTGTTTAACTGGTTGTTTTTGTGTTATTTGTTTATAAACCAACAAATCACAAAAATTCCAACACGAATTCACTAATTAAACCATGGTGAATATGTGAACACGGAAAATGTCTACACAAAACAGTGAAACCCAGAATCGATGTGAAATGTTTTAACATTTTACCTGCAAATCTTCAATTACGTTAATTAATTCCCCAGGTGCTACCTCGTGTTATAAAAATGGTAACAACGGTGATTCTCAACTTGTGCCAAATAGCGGAAAGTTGAACTTTTTCGAAACAATGCTCTACAACCTACATGAAAATTGGTATTTTTGTATACATATGCTCCCAGTGAATCAACTGAGAGTTCCTAACAAAACGAATTCAGTAGAAATCAAAACGGACTTTAATTGCTATTTAATCCTAGGTCTATTTTATGTATAAAGCCATTGATTATGGCATCCGAACAAAATGTATTTTTTACCTCCCGCCACATCCTCTAAGGGAGGTACAGGAATCATGCTAAAAATTCGGTAGTGAGTTTTCAGCGAATGAGCACGTTTTAGGCTCCCTACAATACGATTTTAATAGTTTCGCAATGATGTCTGTGTGTGTCCGTCTGTCTGTCTGTCTGTTTGTATGTTTGTCAGTTTGTCAGTCTGTGTGGATATCTAGAGTTGCTGTTTCTCAAAAATTACAGAACTGAAAATTTTGATATTTTGTATATATTAATGGTATCCCTTTTGGAAAAGCTAATTAGTTTTTTGTGGTAATCCAATAACCGGAAGTGCTAGTTTACTTGAAGCCTTATCAAGTTATTTTGACATATCTCAGTACATTTTGCTCAAATGACAATTTTTGTTATTAGAATAATATTTCAAATATTATCTCCAATTATTTTTTGAAATATTTTTCTTTTACTGGCTCCATTAACGAATTACAACACTTTAAAAATTTACATATTTTCACATTTTCGTTTAAAACTATTAATCTGTGCTTTAAAAAAAAAAAACATAACAATGGTTGGAGAATATCATTTTTGGACAAGAGTAATTATTGAAGATTAATTTTTTTGAAGGGATGAGCGTTTCTTGATAGCGATGGTCCGTTTTCTTGAATTGTTTGATATAAAATTTATGGTGGGAGGTACTGTGGTGTCCACGACAGATTTTTACATTACTGAATTAGAATATACATTTATTATTATTATTATTATTATTATTATTTAATAAAATAGATTGACAACAGTCAAAACGAAATTAATTTACAAATGAGACTTATAAATATACAAGAATCAAATAAAAACGTAAATCGTACTTATTAATATTTTTATTTGTTTCTGCAGAATTATATTCATTTTTGTGCTTAAATCGTTCTCACTGAATTCATCGTGACTTCTTGAAGCAAGAAGTGTGAGGTTAATACCGATAATTGTGTGATAAATAACATTATATTATAACAGTATAATATTCCTTTATTTCAACTTTTTGTAAAGGATAAACACATTTTAAAAACACAAATTATAAGCTTTTAAAAATAGCAGATGTAAATAACACGTGTTGTTAGTCAAAATCAGTGTTGCCAATCGGAATATGCATTTGCACATGTAGTTTAATTGTTAAAACTATAGCGTATCTTCGTATAATTCGTATTTAGTAAATTTTAATTTTTATAAAACTTAATTGAATGTTTCTTTGATTCAATTCATGTGCGACGGAGCTCGTATAAAACGTAGTTGTGATTCTAGACAAAAAAAGTTTCTAAAATCTAGTTTCTAGTTAAAAAAGTATAATGTAAAACAGGCTTAAGATTGGTAAGGGAATGGAAAGTGATTTCCTTCGTAATATTATTTAAGAAATTCTGGGGTAAGATCAGCAGATGATATTATGCGCGCTGCCATTCGATCTCACAAGCGAATTCCCCCTAATTCCAGTCGAGCGCCCTCTGGTCGGAGGCGCCACATGGGTGCAGCCGCCGAGACCTTCTGGGAGCCCTCAAGCACCAAACACCCAAAATTTGCCAGCATCCCGCCGCAATAAACATGACATTAAACATGTGTTACTCCGGAATATATAACCTCGATCTATTGTGCAGGAACACGTGGCGGTGACGTCATGCGTACATAAACGTGATATACGTGGCGCTAGTGTCGCTGCTGTCGTCTTACCCCCCGCCGACCCGCCCCAGCAGGAGCGTTCATGCGCATTGAAAATGTGTTTGTAATGCGTTTTTTATAGAGCGAGCTAAGCGCTGGGGAATACGTTAGCGCTAACGTTATGTGTAACGTGTAACGTGTTACGTTGATGTGGAGGGGGTAGGGGGTAGGGGGTGCTAGTGTCCTGTCCCCCAGGATGGAATTTTGTATTTTGTTGAGTACACAAGGATTTTACTGTTAACTGTGAAACCTGCTCTTGTCACACTTTTCACAATGTTGCCGTAGGACACAGGACATTTTTACACTTTATTTTTATTTGAATGATACGCGACACTCAACGGATTCCAGACCAATTCTGCAATTTTAAACTGACCTACACACCCATATAACATTGTTATATTTTTTCAAAAAGTCCAACTGAATTATATTACATTATAAATTCCCCCTTCAGGAAGCTTCAATTTGATAGCAAACACGAAAGAATTCTAGTAAGTATTGTAAAAACAATTGACGATCGTTTAAAAGTAATTTATTAGTTATTTACTTTACAAGTGGGCAAAGTAAGGAATTACCCACGAGAGAAATTTTAGCACACGAAGCCGAAGGCTGAGTGTGATCATTTTATCAAGTGGGTAATTCCACGTTGTCCACGTGTGAAGTATAACGTTTTATCCAACACTTCTTAATAAATAAAAAAATTATTAAAGAAATATTATTTGACAGTGACATATGCTTTAAATTTTTTAATTAAAATGTCAATCGAAGTAGTTACCAAGGTGTTGTGTGTTATTATTGTTATAAATAAAAAATACTCACTAGTGGCTTTCCTCAAAATTATACCCACTAGTGGATAATCTGTTACTTTGCTTGTTTAAAATCGCCATGGTTAAAGAGCATTTATTGAGAGGTGTTGGATAAAATATTTTATTAAGCTCTTCTCTGGTAAATCTTTAATATGACACCAAACAAGACAAGATTGAAATAACTATTATAAAAAACAATAATTGACGATTTTTCAAAATTAATGTTTCTTTTAATTTAATACCAAACTCGATTAGGATTCAAATAACTTGTGTAAAAAACCATTAACAATCGTCAACAAATAAATTTATGATGTGTGAGTTTTGATGCTTCATCGTTTCTAGTTAGAGTGTTATAGAATATACGGACACATATTAATTCATCCATCCATATATCCATCATCCATCTATCTATCCATTCATTCATCCTTCCATCCAAATATGTATTTCCTAATACTACTTATAAGAATGTAAAAATGGAACAAAAAATATAAAAGATAAAAGAATTGTTAGCGTACAAAAAATGGTGGAGGTGTTGATAAAAATCTATTTTGATCATCTTCACGTGTATCGCAAATTGATGCAAATAATTGATGATTCGAGCTGTAACGCTGTCTTTTACCTTGATGATATTTGCGTGGGTGTTCACGTGGGTAAATTAGTCTCGAAGCAACTGAGTCGTTTACGATGAAAATCACGTCCCTTTATTTTATTTACCTTCAGTCAGTTTTACATCTCGTAGAATTCTCGTTACACTTCTACTTTCCCGACTTTATAGAATTCAGATTTCTCATTAGATTCGTTTTCGTTTTTTTGCCCCTGCGACTGGATCTGACTCTAAAGACGATAAAGACTCAAAGATGTGCGCTTTGCGTCTCTAACCTCACCGTCTGTCGCCTCACTCCCACACTTCCGGTTTGAGATTGAGATTGTGCAGGTGGATATTTGTGTACCGTCCACTCAATAAGTTGATGAAGCCAAGAACATTCATTTCAAATATCACTGCAGAAAATCGATCACATTTATGTTAAATCTTCTTTACGAAACAAAAAATCTGAATAAACGAGCATGTATGAATCGCACTATGAATGTGGACGAGGCGAAAGTGGTGTGTCAGGATAGGAATGTTTGGAGGAGATTGATTGTTGGTTGACTGTGTTTCTGGGTTCGTGCTACCCCACTAAGTGGGATATAGCCTGACGTTATGTATGTATGTAAAATCTGATGTGCTAGCACATAACCTCCCGGCCAATGTAATTCTTAAACGGTACAGAAAAGTATTTGATGATACAGAAAAATACCTTCTAATTTTATTATTTTCTATTTATATTTAAGAAATTTAATTTTCTTTCGTATATTTATTTAATTTTTTGACTTATATTTCACTAAGAAAACAGCTTCTCAATCACAATGACATGTGTCACATTTCGTAAAAAATCTGATGTGGCCAGCACATAACCTCCCGCCCAATACTTCTCTTAAACGATACAAAATAGTACTTGATGATACAGAAACATATCTTCTTATTTATTTATTTTCTATTTATATTTGAGAAATTTAGTTTACTTTCGTATATTTATTTAATTTTTTGACATATATTTCAATAAGAAAACAGCTTCGCAATCACAATGACATGTGTCACATTTCGTAAAAAATTGAAAAATTTAAGTGTTTCCATGGTGAACATAGAATGCAAGATTTATGAAAATTAATTTCTGCATATTTTATTATATCTAGAACTAATGAAAATTAATAAAATTAGTGCAATCAAAACAGATGTAAAATTAAATATTCTACAATTTTCAAAATTACATGAATTGCTGAAAAATTAAATTTAACCGTGTTTTTCAGGGAAAACTGTTAAGGGCTTCAAGTGAACTGCTACTTCCGGTTGCCCAATTTTATCTAAAATCTAATCAGCTCTTCTTATAAATATAAGGAGCTAAAATACACAAAATTGTATCTTTGGTATTATTAGAGTATTTGAGTTATGCGAGACGAAAAAATTGCCACAGACTACACACACACGCACACACACGCATACACACACACGCACACACACGCACATACACGCACACACACGCACACACGCACACACAAACACACACACACACACACTTACACACATACATACATACATATAGCCATCATGGCGTAAAAAGTAAAATCATATTGTAGGGACTCTAAAAGGTGCTTATTCATTGAAAACTCACTACCCAGTTTTTGACCAAAAACAATACCTCCCTTACTAAAGGTAGGCGGGAGGTAAAAATGTTGGAGGTACTTGATTGAATAGTATTTTACAGATTTTCATTCAATTAAATTTATTAGAAATGTTAAAAATTTTGCAGAACTTCATCCAATAGTCTTTTATATTATTTACTATGAGTTCTGCAAGTTTTTTTTAAGTTGGTGTTTTCAGTAAATTGCAATAAATCGCAAAACTCGCTGAGGTACTGCCTATTCATTAGAGAAGTCAGAAGTCAGAATGCGAATAAGGTCTCCGTCGATTTGTCGGTAGCTGTTTGCTGTTTGTCTAAGGCTAATACCTGCGCCTGCATCACTCTGATTTACATTTTAATTTAGCTCCGGGCTTGACTCCGGAGCTCGGAGTCTGATCGTCTTCAAGGAGAGACCTACGCCCTCCTCTGTCCTAATTCTAACATGTCTATATTCATTACAGGGATGAACCTGGATAATGAAAGTCATGTCAGTGTATTTAAATATGGCGAGCATGCCGCGGGAGCCTTAATACGATACGAACTAATTTTATTATGTTGGGAATAAATTGGATTCTTTATTAAATATACTTATTTGCGCACTATGTAATTGATAAATTGTTTACTTCATTTGAAGTCAAACATGACGGATAAATATAAATAGCAGAATGCAGTTTAAAATTTGATAGCAAATAACAAATTATTGTTGTGTATTTCGTAACTAAATATATTTGTGAATATGGTAATTATTAACATATATTTTTAAGTGCTTTTGACTAAATAGTTAATATTGAATCAGAACAATAAATCATAGTTATTATAGCAAATTAAGTTGTTACAAAGGATACAAACTTTCTTTAACAATATCAAATTGATAAGTTAGCTAAATTTACTTATTATTATTGACGAATCTATTTGTTAAATGTTATAAATGTAGCAAATAAATAAAAACAACAATTTTTCTCGATAAAAATTCAGAATTGACAAAATTTTAATTTAACAAATTGTCATATTTGTTCAAGTTGTTAATAGAACGCAATATATTTTTCAATATTAACTAAAAATACTTAACAACCGCATATAATTAATAAATCACAATTCAAATTTTTTACTGTGTACCATAGCTCATACATCAGACTTTATGATACTATACTATTATTTACTATAAGCAGATTGTCATATCCAAATATGGGAAAATAGAATGAAGATATATATATTGAGCATCGGCAGTATGGAAAATAATTGAGTATAAAATTTAATCAAGCTAAAATTATAGGGCGGCGCGTATACTAAGATATTCAAAATTATTAATTGCGGGGTGCGAAATTTAATTAGCCAGAGCCGCGAAGAAAACTCCAGTAACTGTATCTTTCTCCCCTTGCGCGTACCACCCCTCAAGCCGCCTCTGTGCAGTAAGGATTTCAGGGATAAACAATAGATTAATTTAACTTTGATAATTTTCGTTTGATTGAAATGTATAGAGTGTCAGATTAGATTGTAGCCCGACTGCTGTCTTTACCCCTGCACCCCTATATTCTCGGCAACCCTGGCCAATCAACATGTTTGTTTGTCCTATTGTCAAGAGACGTCGGCACAGTTTGAGAAAGAAGTTTGTATCAATTAGAATCGCCTCCGCCAATTTTTGTACTTATATAAATTAACTTTTTAAAAAATCGAGCATCTTGAAATATATTCACGTTTCGAAATGTACCTAGAACACCCAATACCTTGCATCCTCCAGACACCCGCCTATCAAAAATTACGAAATTCATACGTATTTTTATAAATTTATTTAACAATATAAAAAGGCAGTGCCAGAATCATTACAGTACGAGAGATCTAGTGAGTAGTGTAGAAAATACATCAGCTACATTGTACTTTGTGAAAGATAGAATTTTAAAGTAAAAACTGCAGCTATTCTACTCTTATTCCCCAAGTTCAATATACAGTAAAAGTTTGCAGGAAAGTAATATGTTTTAAGTATCACATCCGTGGAATTTTATGTGAGCATTTGAAGAAGTGGAAACTAGAATTCTCTTCCACATAATTTAGCTGGTTGCTCGGAACTTTGTCCGTTTGTGTGAGATTAAACCCAATAAAAGTATTAGCTTCATTGGCTGGTCCGTATTCATGGACGAGCCACGCTTTAACGACAATCGTTAAATGCAGGAAGAGGAGTCCTGGTCAGCAACGCCACTAGTTTTTATCCCCCGTACATTTTTCACCCAAATTAGTTTTTTGACGTTTTAATTTGTCACTGTCACTGGTCGTCAAATGTTGAGCCACCGGTTTGTTCTTTTCATTATCAATCTTTGTTTGCATGTCGTGGACAATTTAAAAATTGTAAAGTCATCCAGTAGCGTAGCTGCGGAAATTACCCAAGGGATCCGGAAACGCGTAATGTAAATGGAGTTCATTATTCTATATTTACTTCGAGAAATATGTACGAGAGCGTAATGAATGCAGCGCTAATTATTATTTACTTGTTTTGCTTTTAAAAGTATTCTTTTTTTACCTTCCGCCAAAAGGGATTTTAGTCAATAAGCATGTGTATACATTTTTACTGTGTGTTCTTAAGTTCATAAATTATAAAATTTTGCATTTAATATTTGTATAACAATAATTTTAGTAAAAATTCTACATTTCGTGTTTATTATATATTTCATGTAAGATTATGAAAGAATAGGTTATTTTTTACAACACATAGTAGATATGTTTGCATTATTTTTAACAAGTAATAAAATTTACTGTACCAAAAATCTTTCCAATCTATAAGCAGCAGAACACAGTGAATTAGAATCAAGGCATGACTTCCCCTGTTTTATAAAATTTAATAGCAATTACATAGTTACATACATACATATATAACATCACGCTATATCCCACTCAGTGGAGTAGCATGAACCCAGAAACAGAGTTGACCAACAATCAATTTCATTCAAACATTCCTATCCTGACACACCACTTTCGCCTAATCCACATTCATAGTGCGATTCATACATGCTCGTCTATTCTTTACACTCGGAGTCATTCGTTTAAACAACAAACCATCAATTATACCCAACCACTTATTCCTCGGACGTCCACGCAATCGTTCACCCACATATATTAGTTTCACCAACCTTTCATTCGACATTTGCTCAACATGTCCAAACCACCTCAACTTTTTTAACAACATTCTTTTCATTTCACAGTCACCATTCACCATTGTATTCCGGACATGATTATGTTTCGTATAGTCAAATACTACTTTGAAATATCTCATTTCCACAGCAGTTATACGTTGTACATGCTTCTTCATCCATGCCTAACATTCAGAACCACACACTTAATGGAGCATCTCTAGATACGAATGTTTCGTTCGAGCAAATATACCCAGAGCACCCAATACATTGCACACTAAATAAATTAAATAATATGTCATTGTGACCCTAGTAAATATTAAATATTGCCTATTATTATCCATTTGATATCTTAGAATCCTAAATAGGTATGCATTAAGGATAATTATTATATACCTATAGGTTTGTAATCTTTATTCATTTTCGCTTGACCCGAGAATGATAAGGGTTTTCTTAAATATAATCAAGTAGGTATTTATGACAATTTTTGTTAAAATAAATGAAAGAAATTATGATTATCTACAAAGGTTTCTTAACACATATAAGAACTTGATCATAATTTGTAATTTAGTGTTTGAAACAATTGTTTGACCATTTTTTCAATACAAAATTTAAATTATTATGACAGTGACAGTTGAGATTAATATTTGCTTTCATTTTGGTTTAGATGAGGTTATCAAAAAACTATAAAATTTATTTGTTTGAGCGAGAGGTCATGTGCTGACATTATTACGTTTCAGCGACTCTCTGCCCCCCCCCCCCCCCCTTCTTCCCACCCAGCTCTAATGGAGCGCCCTCCGTTCCGGGTGTAAATGGATATTCAAGTTTTTCCTGGTGCTCTGCACAGCACCCTGGGCTCATATATCGTTGTCACATTACTCCCTCAGCCAATCATTGATTTTACTATTTTACTTCTCAGCAGGCTGTGAGGCGAAAGCTCCTTTGAACGCAGACGCTCGCTTGTTTTCTTCGCTGTGCAAGGACTTTAGCTGCCGCTTTGAATTTGATTAATATCGCAATACGTTTAAAACTACCGCGGCCATAATACTCTAAAGCTGCGCCCTCTACCTCTGCCTTCCCCTTTGGAAGGGTTCCACTTACTTTTACTGATTATTTAGGACAGCCCTAAGAGGGCGGAAATAGAATTGCTGAAATTCGTTTCGGATAATTGCAAATGTACATTTTCAGAAATCTGTAGCTTTTCTTATGGAAAGATATAGAAATCTATAAGCAAAAAATACAATGAATAAGAACTATAGTTATTCAGAACAATAATTCTAACAAATCTGCAGTAGCTATATGTCTTGGAGCAAATTTTGAAGAAACAAAAATTATAACAAGCTCGAAATTTGCCAATGCATATAGAAATCTATTAGTGAATCTATTCTATTTACGTGTGATTTCTTCCATGATACTAACAGATCAGAATTTTTGAAAAACAAATAATAATAAACAAAAAATAATTGGGTAACCAAACAACAGCAGAAAAAACATTTTTAAATTATCAAATTTGTTTGAGTCTCAAATATAAATGTTGTTCTATATTACAGAAAAATAATCTGCAAAGCAGTGAAACATAAAATATTGTATATTGTATTTTCTACTTCTGTATAAATATATCCCCATTATTTATTATTTTTTTAATGAATTATAATACCCATAATATACAATAGTGAATTATGATTAATAATTTATTCTTCTCGATCAACCACTTATTTTAAAGCCGTGATGTGGATCACTAAGCAACGACTGTCTGACAGTTGACATATAGTCAGTTGTCATTGTGTATTTTTATGTTGATATTTTTATCGTGTGTTCTAAACGAATTTCAATCATTTTCAAAAGTGATTTCCGAATTTACAGGAGTGGAAAAAGTATAGTATTATATTCAGGATTATGGTCATTATTCTTTCGGATGTTTGCATCGCTCGCTGTTATAATCCCTCATAAAATAATATACCCTTTTATGTGCCTGACTTGGTTTATAGTTTTGTAATTATACTTATTTAAACTCAACGTTTCGAATTATGTTTATTTGAAATGTTTTACTTAATTAAATACATTTTAATACATTGCTGTCTGATACTATAGTAATGACACAATCCTACGTATATTGATAAAAAAATACCTCCCGGTATCTCCTTTAATGCAACGAATGTTCGCACCGCGTTTATGTAGTTCGTTACAAATTTTAATGAAGTTTCCATGAATGGAGGTACAACTGTAATAAATTTGCAATGTTTTTTGTGTTTACATTTTGAAAATTACTTTGTTTCACAACGTACAGTGAGTGAAACTTGTGTATTTGTATTTCATTTAATACTGCCGGAATTACAGAGTGTAACAGATATTTTGTTGGGCCTCATTATATAGCCGGATATTAGAGAGATAGCGCACCTATTGCTATAGAAACGAACCATTATTTTAAATGGTTTCAGCGATGAACCTGATTGGAATTTTGTTCCAAACAGATTTGGACTTTTCAGTTTTGAATGAACTTCATTAATATATTTGAGTGCCACCCTCACGCACGATAGTATATTTGTTTATTCCAAGGCTATCTTGTATATGAGTACTTTACTAAAAATGATTTTATTCGAAAATCCCTTCGTTTCCAAACAGGGAATCTGGTGCTTTCCACACCTGAACCGATACCAATTCACAGAATTCCGCCTGCGATAAAAAATTCAGAGGCATCTTTTGTCGGGGTTTGTGTGTCCGATACGGGGTCCGGGTGCCGTGAAAGCCCCGAGTTGCTGTGTGAAAGACGCCGGTCCGCAGCTATACACTGGCGAGAACATGTCCCGGCGACTCAAGGGTATCAAGAGGCCGCGGTGAGCTCCTAAGCCCTGACCGCCCTTATCGATGTGTCCTTCTCACCCCGCCCAGGACCCTGCTGCTCGAGATGCCAGATTTCGTGTTTGAATTATATGAGCGCTCTATGAAAATTAGCTCGGGAGAAAACTATTACCCTTAACCCTAAAATATTCCTGCTACAATTCATACAGGAGTATTAGCCTTGTTGATGATACAATTATCGTTACAAGTAAATTGAAAAAGCTTCCAGAATTCATAATAATAAACGAAAAGATTTTTAGTTTAAGTTCTATAATAGATATTTATATAACAAGTACTCAATTTAGTGTTTCATGGTCGAGTCAATGCAGATTATTTTCTTCAGCTTAGAATGATATTTATTTTTGAGATATAGATAATTTTGAAGTATGTATCAAATCAATCATACATAATTTCTTATCCCTCGGATACCCATGCAATTTTTTACCTTCAATCTCAACCGCATATATTAGTTTGCCCAACCTTTCATTCGTCATTCGCTGGCTAAATCATTTCAATTGACTCAGTTCCACTTCCTTAACAACATTCTTCTTAATCTCACACTCACCATACACCAATATATTTTAGATACGATCACGTCTCGTATACCCACACACACCTCTCAAATATTTCATTTCTACAGTAGTCGTTCATGCTTCTTCATCCACACCCAACAATCAGAAATATATATCAATGTGGGCACTAATACACAATTATAAACACACAATCGAGCATCTCTAAATACATACATTTATTAACTAACATAAATAAAATATATTTCTATTTGTTTAAACTTGCCTTGTTTATTAAGTATTATTAATAATACCTGTAAATTATCCATATGTTTACTCTTATAAAAAAAAAAGTTTAAATATATTACTGTCAATTACTTTAACTGTAATAATGGTACACTAATAAAAGTACTCTCGGTGATAAGCTAAATTATCATTAGTATCTCGCCTGTTTGTCGAATAACAGGTATGTTTTAGAAGTTAGAATCTGGTACTACACACACATACAATACTATACTGAATTCCCAACGTATCGTTCTCTGTTTCCTCTTTAGTTAGAAACTACGTAAAACGATATTTTAGTAAAATAATGTAATAGTGTTAAAAGCTATGCTGCGGCTGGTTTAATTTACAAACCCTTGTGCCCTGAGGAATATATTTCAGTCCACTTGTGAAACTTTCAACCCTGTTTGATCAACTTGGTCTATCGCTTCTGCTTCACTTAATTTTAAACTCGTTTTAGCACTATCGACTTTTAAGAAGTTACTGGTTTTAATAGATTTATTTCTTTCCACAGTTCCAAACATTTCAGTTTTTCTAAATCTGCACTTACCACATTACCTACAACTCATAGTAAATAACAATTTCATTCTTCAAAAGTTAAAGCGCATTTAACCCAGTTACACGGATTTCCTGTTTATCTTTATAAAAGATCTAATTTTCCGGGAACACACAAGCACGCAGACAAAACGATATTAAAAATGCAAATATCCGATATCGAAATGACGCTTGGTTACGCTGTTCGGTAGAAATCAAATTTCGCTAAACATTCATCCGATTTTTGCCCGGGACACAATTATATCATGAGTCCATTACGAACCTTATATCCTCCTGAACATTTTAGCAACGCTAACAAGATTGGGATGGCTCCCGGCACTTCCGCCCAAAAACTATGGAATAGTTATAATAATATTGTTGGTCATTCTAGTTTAGTTCATAAAGTTTGGATACTTTTTCAGGTTAATGTATTTTACTCGTATATATAGGGAGGAGTTTGAAAAGTAATGGGAAATACGTAATAAAAATTTTGTTTGTCCACTCGTTCGAACTTCTCAATACATTATGTATATTAATCCATAATTGATATTTAATATCCATTAATAATAAGTTATTAATTATTAGGTTGTGTCACACATACCTATACATTTGTAATTAGATTTCAAATACTTTTACTAGAAATTTGTTATATTTGGTAGATAATATATCACAGTCAATTGCTTTTAAGGGGTAACCCGCCACATCCTGTAAGGGAGGTATAGGAATCATGCTAAAAATTGGGTACTGAGTTTTCAGTGGATGAGCACGTTTCATGGTTCCTAGAATACGATTTTAATAGTTTCGCAATGATGTCTGTGTATGTGTGTCTGTCTGTCTGTCTGTCTGTCTGTCTGTCTGTCTGTCTGACTGTCTGTCAATTGTATCCCCTTTGGAAGAGCTGATTAGTTTTTGGTGATAATCCAATAACCGGAAGTGGTAGTTTACTTGAAGCCCTATCAAGTTATTTTAAAATATCTCACTAAACAATAGTTTAATGAAATTTTTGTTATTAGAATAATGTTTAAAATATGATTATCTGCAATTATTGTTTAAAACATTTTCCTCTTACTTTCACCATTTATGAATTACAACACGTTAAAGAAAAATTGTATTTTGATATTTTCGTTTAAATCTGCTAACTTGTGTTTTTTGAAAAAACAAAACAACGGTTGAAAAATATCATTTTTTGACATGTGTCATAATTTTATGAAGGAATGAGCGTTTCTTGATAGTGGTATGGTTCATGTTCCTGCATTGTGCGATAAGAAATCTATGGCAGGAGGTATTGTGGTGCCCACGACAGATTTTTAAAAAATTTCACCATTAGAAAGTATTGTTCTTTGTCTATATAATTCCAAAGTTTCAAGTCAATTCGATGATTGGATCCAATATGGGTCCGGAATCGATGACTTACCTTAAGTCTATTTAAAAAAATTAAGAAGCGATTATTCAACAACATAAGATAATCTAAGGAAACATAAAAAAAAAACGATTGCTTATTTGATCCTTTTATTGGAGCCCCCCCCCCCCCATAGGTTTTATTATAGAAAGAACTACAGGGATAATTTTAAAATCTTACGAACCCCATTAGCGCAAAGCTATTTACCCAAAGGGAATGGGTAGCATTTGTGATGTAATTATTACATCTTACTATTGAAACTTTTGGAAAATATTCAAGTTTTAGTACTATAATAGAGAAGCCCATTCAATTGATTGTAATTTGCAATAAATATATTTCAAATTCATCGTTGTACAGTTCTCAAAACAAGGTTCATTGTTTGGGTCATTAAATAATAATATTGCATTATAGTAATTGCAACAAAATGTATGCATTAATTTGCAATGCAACGTGCTCTCTTGCAGACCTGAGGGTACTCATCTATTTTCATTATTAATAAGGATGTTATTAATATTCAATACCAATTACTTGTTGCAATAACCTAGTCAAGTTTCATCCAATTGTTAATAACTAATTCACTAGTTTCCAAGTGTCATCTGTATTAATTCAAACAAAATATCACAGCTATACAGATGCTCTTACATAGAGTAGACATTCCAGATAAACTATGATAGCAGTAATTATATTAGAGAGTACAGAAGCGCAGGTAACTCGAAATGCAGTTAATAATGATGTTGGCGCAGTGAAATTCAGTTGAAATTCAGCTGCAATGTGGCGGCTCGTTGCTCGTTCATTTGTCCGGATTACTGCTGGACACGTGACTGACCGCACTTGGGGCATTTGTTAGCCGGGAAAGCAACTAGAAAATTCATACGTACGGGCGATTAGGAGATTTGCTTAATAAATACATGGGATGAAGCCAGACACCTAGATTGATATTAGAATGACATTTACAAAGCTTGCACATACACAACATACTGTTCACGTATTTGTTCAGATACACATGAACCTTATTTGATTACATTTGTGCTCCGAAAGACAGCAGAATTTCAGTTAGGTATCAAATTTTTTAAAGTGAGAATTTGGTGGAGGCGCTCAATATATCTCAAAAAGTTAAAGTTTATTCAGAGATCCTTATCATTTACTAGTAATACAAGTGTATAAGTAAGCTTTTAAAGCACGTACGACGAGTTTCAGAGCACGAGGCGAAGCAGAGGAATATCCTCACTTAAAATTGTAATATTTTTTTATTACATTTCTTTATAATATAAGCGCTAAGAAACCCATTGTAGCAGAGCGCATCGTCAGATCTCTAATATTTTTCGAGATACGGCGATTTTTGGTATTTTTCGAAGTGCAACTTTAAGGGCCTGTAATTCAAAAACTACACTCGATATCTAAAAATTCTCTTCAATTTAGCGTTTCTGGTGCCTTATATAACAAATTAGCAAATTTTTAAAATTTTGAAATTTTTTTTGTATTTTTGTTAAAAATTTCGATCGGCGATAACTCGACAAATATTAAAGATACAGATTTGCAGTGTTCACCAATCGATTCAGCTCGTCGAAATACATAAGTATGCAAAGTTTCATAAAAATCGCTTTACGGGATGGAAAGTTAGTGCAAATAGCCTGAAAATGGCGTTTTTTGTCTTACAAAGTCAAGGGGTATCCCTTGATGTTTGGCCTGAATTTGGCCATTTTCAGGCTTTTTGCTCTAAAATTTCAACCGGTTGTCCGAATTATCTGAAATTTTTAGAGTTTATGTATTTCGTCGAGCTGAATCGATTGGTGAACATTGGAAGTCTGTATCTTTCATATTTGTCGAGATATCTCCAATCGAAATAAATTCAAAAAATTTCAAAATTTTCAAAATTTACTAATTTATTATAAATGACACGAAAAACACAAAACTGAAGATATTTTTCGCTATCTTGTATAGTTTTCGAGTTACAGCCCCTCAAAGTTGCTCTTCGGAAAACATAAAAAATCGTCATATCTCGAAAAATATTAGATATATGACGATGCGGTCTGCTGCAATGGGTTTCCCGGCGCGAATATTATAAAGAAATGTAATAAAAAAATTACAATTTTAAGTCATTTGGGAAAATTTCCGTATTTTGAAAAATATTACAAATCGCCATATTTCGATAAATATAGGACATATTACGATGCGTACTATCTGACATCTGACATTTGTCAACAAAAACAAAAAGTCTACAGAGATTATTCCCGGGATTAATCACTAGAGCTTTATTCTCAATATAATAATGACAAGATTGGTTTAAACGCGGTCACATACAACAAAACATTTCATTAGTTTTAAGAAACGTCAAAAAATAATAATTTTTATAATAAAATAAATTCTCCATCTTAGGAATACGTGCACGGTAAGAATATCTCCGTTCGGAAACAAAAGCGACTATGAGATTTTCCGTATTCATAAACAACAATTGCGGTATTTATTAAAATATGAGGCAACGGCTTGGATACCTGCAAGTCGTGTCGCCGCTTCTGCTTCATAAAGATTTACTCGTTCCCGGAAGAGCGAAGAGCTTAAAAATAGCAATATGGGTCACATCTAGTCGCCTCTGCTCTGTGCTGTGACTGCGTGATGTCACACTTCTTCCGCTTCCGTTATATTTACACGCGTGTGCGAGTTTTTTACACTTCGATGGATGATCTTTCTGAGGCTAACCACTAGTGTTTTTTTCTTTTTTTGCGACGTAAATTAATTCCACAAAAAGTAGAAGAGTTCATTTTAATAGGATTTGGAAGCGGGTCAAAATTGAATTATCCAGGTTGGTTAACCGGGAACATACACTTGCCATTAGCGGCTCTCCGAATAATCAATACGTAATTTACATTATCGAGATATTTCCAAGGATAACTCAATTCTCGTTCGCTAATAGGCCCACATGCGATTATTTTAGCATTCCTCTGACGTCCGTCCATCGATACGCATTTACATTCCTCCAATTTTAAACTACCTGCACCCTGATGAAACTTAATAAAATACATAATCATGTTACTTTTACGCATAAATATTGTTTTAATATTCGCTCTACAAACTAAAAAGTTGCGCGGTATAAAAATATTTGCATACGCCACCTTCGAATAAAACACTTTAAAATTGTAACAAATGAATACTCAACTTATTGAAACCAAATTTAATTTCTTATAGGATGTATAATTTAAATGTGGCGTATAAGAAATTTACTACAAAGTATAAGAAAGTATTGGAATCATGAAAACAAAAATCGCTTATGAGATTTTTACGGAAATACGTATTTTGATGTCCACTGAATCCGTTAAGACCAATTTCTCAATCATGTCTGTGTGTGAGGATGGATGAATCTCATGATCGAGACAAGATATGTAATCGAAACTTGGAATTTATAAGTTTTATGAAAATATGGAGAGCTAATTTGATTTTGAATTAAATTGAAGTTTACTGGATACACAAAACAATATATTCCATTTTTTCCTAAAATGGAATCAGCTGTGCAAAAAGTTTCCAATGAGAGATTTGGAATATAAAATATTATTTGCAGTTTTTTTGTACATGCGTCTAATTTTGAGAAAAACTATTTATATATTTTAATAATCTTATTTACAATGAAAACAAAAACTAAAACATTTTTAATATCTATAAGTTAAATAATTGTGAAGTGTCAAAAATATGTGTCGTTTAAAATATTATAAAAGTAATATTTACATTAGTAGTTAGAAAGTTTTAAAAACTAGATATTATTGATTAATACCTATTTTAAAATAAAATTATAATTACAATGAGAACAAAAAATTAGTCAGATTTAATATTTATACGCCAAATAATTGTCAAAATAAAGTCATACGCAAGGAACAGGTCATACGTGTCTAGTTGGTTTCATATGTATAAGAAAGTAGTGTTGACTACACCAGATTTTTTAGTATTGCTCTATATTTTTACCTTTTCACTTAACATCAAAAGTGTAATACTACAAAAGAAGGTCAGAATTTCTAAATGTATGTATGTAAAAGTACCATTTAGTTGTCTAAATATTTGTATTTCTCACTATACAAAAAAAATTATTGAGAATTTACAGAACTATTGGGTAAACCAAAGATATAAGAAGCATTTTCTGAAAATTTATCGTAATCTTTTCTATTTCTAATTGCTTAGTAAATGGTTGTGTATAGAGTCTTAATTGTTATAACATTTAAAAAAAAATGCATCTTGTATCATTAGCTTACCGAATAGTCTGGTAAATTCTACGATATTACGTGTATAATCCACATTTAAATTTTACACCCGGTATAAAACAATGGAATTTATTTTATTATGAATATTACTCTTCTCGTGTAGTTAGTTGATATAACAATATTTTTAAATAACACACCTGTGGTGAAATATATTAAGTAAATGAAAATATTTTAATTAAGTTTTAACTACGCAAGGTCTTGTTAATTTTACTAAAAGTAGGAGCCGTAAAGTGAAACTATACCGGAGGAAAATTAAAAGTTATGGTGTGATTAATACGAGGCCACAAAGTTATGAATATGAATGAAGCAAAAGAAGTATGACTAAAGATAAAAATAATGAATGTTCTAGTTATCTAGAATTGAAATATTGCTCTAAATATTCATTATTTATTACCTGTAATATTAAAATATTTAAACAGCTTTAAATTCGACCGCGGCGTAGTTCAAATGAATAAAATATAATACATTATTTCATAGACTCCAACAAAAATATATGTACGAATGAAAAATGTTTGGAATTATTTGGTGGCAGTCGCGGAGTTTCTCAGATAATCGCAATGAAACAATTATAAAAATACGGCTCCAATTAATCTGGATTTTTTCCGCGGGCGTCCGAGCAACGGTGCCAAATTACTGTTTTCTTATTTAGTCGCGACAAAAGGAAATCCGGGATTCGTTTAATGAAACACGGGGCTTGAGGCGGCCTTGTTCCTACAGCTTCTTCCAAATGAATTAAATTCCACGTCGCCTGAGATTCGGTTAGCGTTAGCGGATAGTTTCAGTTTGAACCGGTAATGCGGAAACGAAAACTTTTACCGCACGAAGCCAGTAGAGCTGCAGCCTTTGCCGTTGTTTTGTTAAATATGATGATAATGAAATTATCCCAGAGATGCAGATGTAATCAACTCTATAGCGACTTTTATTTTAGTTGCAAAGAAAGTTTGCTGTGCGCTGTAATTATTGTGCTGGCTGTAATAAATAATTATGTCATCATATCTCTACTCCATTTCAATTTAAAATAATTGGATTTTGTTTATTTTCTTTTGAATGCTGAAGCTGTCTGGTAGGAAAACTTACATACTAACAAAAGCAATACTACACTTTTGATATGGTAACAAAGCATGAACTTAAGTTTACGAACTTTAGAATTTGTTTCAAAAACTTATCCGAAGAAAATATGAAATATGACATGTATTTTATTTCACGCAAGTCATCCGAAGTTTTGTCTCTATCCCAGAATTTTACAGGGTGATATGTCGGTGTCAACAACTTTCAAAATCAAACATTGCATTTGTTTTACACACAGCAAAATACATCTCTTTTATAAAATGGCTAAAACGGACTTCCAGGACATGGTATAAAATATGCAGCGAATAATACACTAATGCATTTAAATGTATTGCATTAGTTCCCCAAAATTATTTAATCAAGCAAAGAAAACAGATACCAAATGGGGTATTCCATTATAATTGAATTTGTACAATATTATTATCCGAGTATCCAAAAATCCGGATATTCGAGATATCCGGATATCAGATGCGTACATTTGTAATAGTAAAATCTGGATCTCAATTTAAAAAAATATTTTTGAAGCGAGTGTATATAAGATATTCGAAAACTCTTTTTATAAAAATATAGTTATTTGTTAAACTAGAGAGGAAAGCGCTTCTTTTTTTCACTTGAGCTCTTATTCACTGCGCTCATGAGGCAATTCGAGCGAGAGTGGAAGAAGAACTTTCCTCTCGTATTAGATACAACATTGTTTTCACATGTTTCTAAAAACGATTTGCTCGAACCTAAAACATACTTTGACAACACAACAGACACGTTAAAAGTTAGGTTATCAGACACGCAAGGCAGTGTAGCAATGTTGCCAATGAACCAATCTTAAATATAAATTAAAGTTTTCAAATTGTGATTTAATTTAGAAAAATTGAAATATTAGACAAAATTGTAAGGCAGTTTACAGTATGTATATCACTAAAATAAGGATTTTCAATAAAATTAGGAATTTATTTATAATTTTTACAATATGTTTTTTTTGTAAATAACATTCAATCACTTCTATATTTTCCTCTCTAGAGAGGAAAAACACATTTCCCTTATTATTTCGGGAGAAGAACCGTGAGGTTTCCTGGCACGTCTAAAAAAAAAATCATTCATAATTATATACAAAAAATTGCAATTTTCCGCGACCGCAAACGTCCTTGAAAATTGTGACGTCATGACACTTATTACTCACACTTACGTAATGTTTATATGTTTAATATAAACGAACGAACTATTATTAATTCAAATATAAATTTTGAACAATTTTCTTTAAATATAACCTCATAATATATACATTTAACTTATTTAACAGGTTGAACTAGAAACGCTAAATTAGTTCATTGTAACGCTATAGGACAGTGCGCCTGGTCATACTGTATTTCAGTATAATTTGCATAGTCAAATATTAATTATTATATTCATTGCTTTCATTGTGAAACAAGTCAACAAAATTATCAAACATTGTTTGACGATCCGAATAAAATAAACAAATTATTATTGCACGTTCAAAAATATTATTTTTGCTGAACCAATCCATTGAATAATAAAAAATACAAAGCGGTAGAAGTAGCCTTGGCCAGAAAAAACATGGCAACAGTATCACAATTATTATTTAAAAAAGTTATTATCGAAAAGCCGGCTGCAAACGATTGTGCCACCCGATACTTCGCTAAATGTTGGCGGTGTGTATGTATGTTAAAGGTTGTGTTACACTAACACAACACGTGCGCAGGGTATCACCTTACCCAGTAATGGGCGCCAGAAGTTTTAGTAAGGGTTCAGAGCTGCGCGAGAAATGAAACACTAAGAGAAGTGAGTCATTTTTCTACAAACTTTTAACTTTTGTTTACTACTTGTAACGTATTGTGTGTCGGGAGAAATTATACTTCAACGTTAAGTTCAGAGTTATTGAACAATAAATAAAAAGAACTTGGAACCTGTTGTTGTCTATGAGCGTGAAATATGAGACTGAAATGTTGTTCAGAAAATGAGCGAGTTAATTGTGCTTCTTCTAATGCTTTTGATTGCTATTAATATTTTTTTTCTGCGACCACTTGGAAATCTGCTTATTGTATGTTTGTTATTGCTAGCAAGCATCGTGCGAAATGAATTTGTTTTGTGAGTTTTTCAATACACGTCATTTCATTTCAGTACAGGTGAACACTTTTCATACATAATCTATTAAGTGCTAGATTGATTTCCGTAAATTTACTGCTAGGACTATTGAGTTTTTATTGCTACGAAAATTACCACGAGTCGAAGATGAGTGGTGATTTTCTCATGCTACAAACTTTCATTCCCATAGGAAATAGGTACCATTCCATGCTTGTTGTGCAATATATTATTTCAGCAGAAGTAACTCATTGAAATGTGACCATATTAGATAAGCTTTGAACGCGTGATGTCACTATAAAAAATTATGATATTTGATGGAAAAGAATGCTCAAATTTCGTGTTGATATTTATTTCCTGCAGCTAGTTTTTACATATTTATATAATAAAATAATAATTGTATTTGTAAATTTGTTAAAATATAACAAAACAATTTTATAGCACACTTGAAAATTATAAATTAATTAATAAATTTAATAATGCTATTGTTAATATTTTAATAACTTTATTTATAGTATTACCTTCTCTCATATACTGCAAACAATATAGGTATATTAATAAATTATTGGAAAATACATAATGCATATGTAACAATTAATTTAAATAAATATTTTCCATATTATAAACACTGTACCAATTCGAATTATATTATGTTATTTATATGAGCAATATTGACTACAAATATATACAGGGTGACTCATCGGTCTGTTTTTTTTTAACTAATTATTTTAAGTTCTATTCGGGATACAAATACAACCATATAAAATTTTTACTCCATAATAAACACTCAATCGAGCATCTCTAGATACATTCACCTGTTTCGGGCAAATATACCCAGAGCACCCAATACCTTGCACCCTGTAAATACCCGCATTTCAATCTCCCTTTCAATACTTCTGTCCCTCGAAAACATACTACCCAAATATACAAATTCATTCTCTGAAACATTTCGATCAGTCACCAAATCATTCTTTTCAAACACCATTAACAAATTAATGTGTCCCAATTCATTGATATTTTTTGAGGACGGCAAAAAGTAATTCCGTGAAATATGGATGTGAAGACTTCATTGTGTGTTAGATTAAAATCCTGAAAGCCTCATATCTTTTCAAAAGATATGACCACAGCTTTCTCCTAAGAAATATGTCGTCTTTGATAAATTAAGTTCGTGGAGAAAGCAGAATAAATATCTACTTTTTAAAAGGAGAAATCTTATTGAATCATCTTATGTTTACTCAAGTTCACTGTGTCGTCTTGCCCATTTGTTAACTTTTAATATGCTCTTAACTAGCAATGTATTAACAACTTTTTAGCCCTATGTGTAAGCGGCGTAATAGGGTCCTTTATTATTTAAATATTTTTATGATAGTTTATTTAAATTGAAGATTATTTGCAGTTTAAAAAATCTTAATTGATATTCATTAAGCCGCAATGTGGTTCTCAAGCAGTAGGAATTATAAATAATTGTAGTTACATAAATGTCAATTTTGCTGTTTAGAAAATTATATAAATGGAATTAATAGTTATTTACTTTACAAGTGGGCAAAGTAAGGAAATACCCACGAGAGAAATTTTAGTACACGAAGCCGAAGGCGTGTGAAGTATAACGTTTTATCCAACATGTACATTTCAATGTCAGATGAAGTACATATATTCATTGGGTTCGTTCACTCCCATGAATTTTGTTTTGGAAATTCAAATTTGAATAAATTATTTCTTACAATTATTCTTATCGAAAAACAAAAGAGTTATTACAGTAAGGTCTTTGAACATTCTAGTATTTATATATGTGAATGAAAAGGATAACTGAAACGTTAAACTATAAAAAAATATTCGTTGAAGTCTACTTGGTCAAAAATTCAGAACTTTGATACTGTATCTCTCATTCCAATGAACGACTACAATAATGAAAATAATTCGTATAATTGTAAATATCTATTACATACTAAGTTCATTTTCTATTTGAATTTACAGTAAAAATATAACAAAAAACCTACTTTTTGGTGTATTTTTATTTGTTTCTCAAAAACTGTAAATTCAAATGAAAAATAATTTTAGTATGTTATAGACGATCATATTTATAAATATATAAATTGTGGCATATATTTTACTACTTTGAAAATTATGTTCATGGGTAATTTGTAAACAAAATTACCTTTTTAAAATTTATTACAAAACTTTGGACTTTTATCTACAAATGTAGGTATAAAACATTATGTGTTCCATTTATTATAATAATGATATATTGTTTCAAGAAAGTTATGTTCATATTGCGCCATCTTCAGCCCGTATGGTTGACCTTAAAAGTTTGACGTCAGAATTGCTACTTTATATCTCAAATATCTTAATAGTTAATAATATATTTTAAACTTCTATTATATCTATATTGGGTCTAGTTACAATAATCTATTATATAATGCCTTGCCACTTTGTGACTCTAGTGAAGGACCCCTTTGGTTGTCTAAGGATTATAAAAATTGTTGAATCATTTAAAACTTTGTAGGATTTAAAAGTTTTAGGTAAACATTTCCAAGTAGATAATTTCTTGAAAAGATTAAAATCCTACTAACGAAACATAGTTGCGAAGCTTTTCTTAAAACTTTCAAATTTGTTCGAAAGCCTTGTTTTTATCAAACATTCTCCTTAAATCAGAGTAGCAATAACCATTCCGCCGTTCCAGATTGCCTACAAAACGTCCGAGAACAACAAACTGATATTTTAACGAGATACAGGAAGAAAATTACGAACTTTTGTTTCAAGTCCTAAAGGCACCTCATTATGCCAAAAACAAATTGAATTTCAGCAGAATCAAGTTGTTTTATATCGCTTTATTCTAATTCCATCGAGCGAGCAGTGGCGGCGGAGCGTGGCGGGGGCGCCAATTGCTCCTGTTCCTGAAATGTTAATTTCCGGGTTATTTTGCATGGGTGCCCCCTTATCTCGGTCTGAGCGGCGGCGGATCTGTTTAGCTCTGTATTTAGATGTTAACGGGCCCTTGAGACACATTGCAAGACGACCCACCTCATCTTACCTACAGATGGCGCTGATATTAGCCCGATCTTTTAATCGATTTATGATTTTGAAGAAATCTAAGTCATCTATATACAATGTGTATGATTAAAATGTGGCGTATAGGGATTACAATGCTATGTTTATATTGCTGTATCTTTTTACTTTTCCACTTTATAATTGAGTTAGATTTCATTTTGATCATAAGTTTAACTAACAAGATGTGCAACCTGAATCTATTTTTCTTTGCTCTACTGAAGATGAGAATATACGTATATGGTTTTATTAAATTAATTGCAATATTTATTGCACGGTATTGGATGCTCTGGGTACATTTGTTCGAAACGTGAATGTATCTAGAGATGCTCGATTGAGTGTGTATAATCGTGTGTTAGCGACTACATTGATGTATGGTTCTGAATGTTGGGTGTGGATGAAGAAGCATGAACGACGTATAACTGCTGAAGAAATGAGATATTTGAGAGGAGTGTATGGGTATACGAGGCGTGATCGTGTGCGGATCATTTTATAATATTCCACCATTAAATATTTTATTTAAAGGAAAACATCAAGTACATTTAGGGATGTTCAAATATTAATATTAAGTGGAATAAAAGCCAGCACAATATTTTAAATTTATTTGGAACCATTTTAAAGGGCGGTCCAGTTAAAATTCGATTTAACCCTTTTAAGGTCCACCCTAAGCGTGATATTATGTATGTGTGTATTTATTTAAATTTCTGTAAATTATTACAAATATTATCAGAGATGCTTTTGGCACCCAACGTGGTCAACACGTCGAGTAACCATTAGTTTTTTGCTTCCTTCTGATATAAATCCTGATTATTGATAGAAATGTTAGATTCTTTCAAAAGTCGTTGATTCATTTTGCTTAAAAATTGAGTTGATTGTAGTTAACGGATTTAAAATTGGGTTACGCGATGGCATAAAAAATCAGTAAAACCATCTATCATGTATGATGAGTAGGTAGAAAGGTGATCGTGCAATAGTAACCGCGTTATGGATAATTTAATAATAGAACATTTAAACGCAAATGAATATGAATCCGCATGAAATGAGGACCATCCGTGGGTTACCTGTTGATCGCAGTTGTAGAAAAATCGAATTATTTGCCGACCCATCGACATCGCGTTCGCGCTGTCCTCTAACTTTCAATGTTGTAATTAATTGGTAATTTGCAGCGGTCATTAGCGGTTTTGTTTTATCTTTATGTTTTATAATTGTTGGATATGAGCATTTACACTAATGGAACCCAAATTGATTAGTTGATAAATAGCTGTGCGTGTATAATGATGCTTGCCGTTTGTGATTCTGAAATTTTCGCTTTGAATATGAACAAGATAATTATTATTGTAATAGCACTGCGGAACTATTTCAATGGCTGTAATTATAATTTACAAATTTCCTCATAATTAAAGCTGTTATTGATACTGATTTATATCATTTTGGTAACCACATTCATTGCGTACTAAAATATTTATACGTCGAACGAAACTTTCAAAACCCTGTTAATATTTCACAGACTTTGACAAAACATTGTTTTACTGAAGTTTTCCCAATATTTTTTTGTAAATATTTCAATAACTACTTTTTATAGGTACACTCATACATGTTATTAGTTTAATAGATGACTTAGATTACGATTAGATACAAAAATGAGTATTTACCAAATGATAATATGACCAATAACAATGTATGCTGTTGAGACGAGGAAAATGACAAAAAATGATCAACAAACGATTACTCGAAATTAGTTACATTAGTTTAGGAGCTTAGTTATTAAGACTAAAAAGGTTTATTTAATTTTTCGCTTTTCAATTTCGTTTTTCGTCGGTTTAATATTTGTTTAAAGGTTTTTAATTTTTTATTTTTTGTAGTTATCTATTTTTCTACCCTTAAGGGGGATTTTTTAAATCAAATTCCAGTGGAATCAACTTAGATGTATACCTTGTTAAAAATAATAATAATTTTATAAATCGGATATCCCAGTACAAAGTTATGCGTGGTAGAATCGGTTAATAGGTTAAAATTCAATGGGTGAACAATCAAACATTCCCTATTTTCCTACTCTTAAGGATGGATTTTTCAAATTAAACTGGAACAAACTTCGATGTTTACCCAATTGAATAAAAGAAAAATCATCGGAATAGGATAACCCAGTACAAAGTTATGCGTAGAAGAATTGGTTAACAGGTAAAAATTCTATGGGTGAATAATCAATTATTCCCTATTTTTCTACCCTTAAAGGCCAAATTTAAATGGGACCAACTTTGAGGTGTACCTTGTCCAATAAAAAAGAATCATCAAAAAAGGACTCCTCTGTAAAAAATTTAAAAAAATCTGGTGTGGCCACCACACTACTTTCTTATACATTTAAAACCAACTGAACAACGTATGACTTGTTTCTTGTGCATAAATTTATTTTGACAATTTTTTGACGTCTAGATTAAATATTAAACCTGTTTAATTTTTTTCTTGTAATTGTAACTGTGATTTTATTTTAAAATAGGTATTAATATAATTTAAAACTTTTTAACTAATAATACAAATATTGCTTTTATAATATTTCAAACGACACATATTTTTGATACTTGATTGAAATATAGTATTAAATATATAATTTAGCTTTTCTTAAACTTAGAAGCATGTACAAGAAAAGTGCAAATAACATTTTATATTCCAAATATTTTTACTAACATCTGCCATTTGAAACTTTTTTCGTAGCTGATTCTAATTTTGAAAAAAATGGAATTTATTGTTTTGTGTGTCCAGTAAACTTCCTCTTCCGGTTTTCAATTTCATTCAAAATCAACTCAGCTCTTCATATTTTCATGAAACTTATAAATTCCAAGTTTCGTTTACATATCTTGTCTCGTTCATGAGATATTGCGGACATCCATCCATCCATTCTCACACACAGACATCATTGAGTAGTTGGTCTTAACGGATTCAGTGGACGTCAAAATATGTATTTCCGTAAAAATTTTGTCAACGATTTTTTACATAATTCCAATACCTCCTTATACATATTTTCGGCAGTTAAAAATATGAGATATGACGATGCACTTTTCGGCAATAAACAATAACGATTAAAGTGATTTTTTTTTAAATTGTGTGATCTTTTCGGTTAAAAATGAATCATATATGGCTATTTGAAATAATATATTTTCTTTTTTAAGCGCTAGATAGTAACAAATCCTGTGAAACAATGACATTTTTAACAGTGGCAGAAAAAATATGATTTGACAGCCGCAAAGTGCGAAGCAATGTAATGGAGCGTAGCACGTGAGCCCCGCTTTTGTCATTACCACACACTTGATTTTGCGTAGCAATGATACTGATACAATTTCGCAGGGCTATGTCTTCTCGGCGGGCGTTCAGGCGAATAATAAAATGACGGTGAAATGCAAAATTCATGTTCGCGTCACATTATTACGTCCGCTAGAGATTCTGTCAGCTCTAACGCGATTTTTTCCCGCTGAATTTGGTTCGCGAGCAGTCAGTGAGCCAGTTCGTCTCGCTTTTACTCCGTTTCCGGAAAGAGAGGAATATTTGATGTTTTTCAAGTGTTTTACGTTGTGTGACTAGCTAAATAGACATTTTTTCGAACGCGGAAACACTTTTATTTTATATTATATGTTTTACTGCATATCCTTAAGATGGATATTATGTAAAAAGCACTGGAGCACTCAAAAAATTCTACATTTCTCATAAGTTGATAATGTGGACATTTGGAATAATTTATACCTTTTTTTTTCAGGAAAATCACGAATGGAGATATGCAGAGTGGACTGCAAATGTTAACAGTAATATGTAAGTAATTTAATTCAATTTTTATTTAAACATTAAGTCATGAATATAAATGTATGACGCAAGACTGCTCTAATAATATATTTAAGCTATTTTGCTTAACATTTGTTGCAAAATAATACAAGGACATGTCGAACCCCAAATGTATTCGTACCACCTGAAAAATATCTAATTTATTAGCCTACGAAAAAAAAAGCTAGTCAACAAATAATTAACTATTGTTTAATATTATAAATATGGTTGAAATAATATATTGTATAACTAGTGCTGAAATACACTTTGAGCATGGGTTGTATAGAATACTTCTCCGACGACCACAATTAATTTAAAAAAAAAAAAAATACAAAATTTCCATAAAAATTTTAAAACAGATTATGTTAACATCATTGCTATCAGAATTCACCAAAAATTATATTATAATCTGATAAATCAGAGTCAAACCTTTTTAATTCATGTAAATTCAACAAATTATCTGCAACTGTCAAACTTTTAAATACAAATTTTTGGATTATTTATTTATTTATTTATTCCTTTATTCTACAGGACGAATCCCAATAACAGAATAAAACACAATATAATTACAATACAATTGTGTAGATTTTTATAATTACATTAAACTTGTACCCTAAAAAACCAAACATGAAACAAAAATATACAGGGTGGGCCATTTTAAGTTGCGTTCAGGAATATCTCGGAAACGAAGCATCGGATGAAAAATCCAAAAAACACGTCTAAAATATTTTCGAGGGGGACATCCCATGACACCAAATTCAACCCCCTCGCCCCAACCCTGGTGGGGTGGGGCGGGGGTAAGTTTGAAATCTTAAATGGGAACCCCAAATTTTTTTTGCAGATTCGCATTCTACGTGAAAAATGGAATTCAGTGACATCAAAATTTTCAGTCAGTTTCCTTTTAAATGAAAGTAAATTACTAGAAAAATCAAGTTCATATCACACAGTTGCGGTCACATCTGATTGGCTAACGAGCTTTCATATCACACAGCATTCTAGTGATATGCAATGACCAACTTTCAGTAATAGTTAAGCGTGTGAATTTATGTACTTTTCGTAGTGGTCGTTGTAAAAATATTTTTATTATAGTAAGTGGAAGAGCTTTAGATGCGGATTTAAGAAAAAATATTGTGATCAAATTAAGACAGTAAATATTATAAAAATCTATCGAAAAATTATTATTCATACATTCATATTTTAGGTTATTCTGTTATATAGCGGGTGAAGAAATGAAATGTGAAATAAAGGGATATAAAATATTTTTCGTTTTTGTTAAATTTTCCAAGGCAATATTAAATTTTTTCTAATAAATATTACTTTTAATTTGATTAATATATAATGAAATACCAATCTTTGGGTAACTAAATGGGACTTATTGCATGCATTTTTAAATTCTGAACAACTTTGCTATTTACACTTTTGCTGTAAAATGAATAAGTAAAAATTTACTGCTATACAAAAAAAAATGATTGAAATCCCTTCTGCACCTGTAAAGTTATGGAATATGTAGTTCCGTGGTGACGCATCGGACTATGGATCATAAGATCCTCGGTTCGATCGTCGATCCTAACAACCGACAGATAGATTAACATGTGTTTACGATTCCCTGTTTTCCTAGAACCTCCACCAAATAACACAACGCAAAATTTAAAAAAATCTTTGCATTTCTGGGTCTTTTATCCCAAACTACTGAATGTATCTTGAAAACTTAAAGTTAGGACGTTCGTTAAATTAAATAATAGTTACCCTAGCCGAGAATTGAACCCGAGGTACGTTGTATTGAAAGTAGAAACAATAGTTTTTCGCTAGATGATTCGCAGTGATTAATTATGTCGTTATTTTTAATTGCATGTAAACAAATTAATAATGCCTGCAAAATTCAAATAGAAAAAAATGTGTTTAAAATAATTATTATTAATTAAAAATGAAATAGGCATCCGAATAAAATTCCGAATGAGTGAACAATAAATGAAATACATTGTAGCTTGTAATAATTTAATTACTTAATGGCAAATGTTTTACCAAATATTGATTAAAATTTGATTAATATTATAAGAGACAAAGATAATATCCAAAATGCGAGGCAAATATCTACATACAAATACAGTTTAATTAATTAAAATCCCTCCTATCTAAATTTAGTCAGACATATTAAAATATTGAATTACACACATGTAATGAGTTATGTTGAAATATCTTTTCCTGTTGGGTTTTATTTGATATTTACCTTTAGCCTAAAGTAGAGATTCATTTAATTAAATGCAATCATATCAGAAACCAATTCGTCAAACACAAACATCGGTGGATTCATCGTTAAATTGTAACGCGATATCCAAGTAAATTTATATGAAAAATTTAATTTGGATATCATGTAACCCTATCGAAACAAATATTGTCGGGGTTTCAAATAAATTGGCGCGGCACATGTGGGATGTTCAGGAAATAGAGATCTGAAAATTAAGGGTGAGTGTTACATGCCAAAACAATAATAAAGACAGTTTTCTTCATTGTTTGTTTATGACACTAGCTGTTGGCACCTTTGATGTTTACGTATTCCGCATCGACCGATTACCTTGAGCGGCCATATTGGCAGTAGCTGTATACGGCAGAATAGCTGTCAGTTGCAAATGAGATCAAATCTAAAAATATTATTTCACCTGTACTATAAAAGTTCCTACAATTTTCCAAGGTACAAATAAATTTATCTTTATGTTTTGCACTCATTTTATGAACTTAACATTAAAGAAATACTGTGGCTTGATATGTGACGGACATAATTGACACAGACATACTATACTCTTTTTACCTCCTATAATGCTAAATCATGCTAAAAATTCTGTAATGAGTTTTCAGTGAATGAGCACGTTTTAGGGCTCCTAGAATACGATTTTAATAGTTTCGCGATTATGTCTGTGTGTCTATCTGTCAGTCTGTATGTATCGTTGGAGAAACTATTTCTCAAAAACTATTAAACTGAAAATTTGGATTTTTGTATACTTGTATCCTCTTATGAAGCGCTGATTAGTTTTTGGTGATAATCCAATAACCGGAAGTGGTAGTTTACTTGAAGCCCTATCTAGTTATTTTAAAATATCTGAATAAATTATAATTTAATGACAATTTTTGTTATGATAATAATGTTTTAAATATTATTATCTACAGTTATTGTTTGAAACATTTTTATCTCACTGTAACCATTTACGAATTGCAAGTTAAAGAAAAATTATATTTTGACATTTTCTTTTAAATCTGTAAACCTAAATCTGTTTGATTAAAAGAAAACAACGGTTGAAAAATGGAAAATATTATTTTTTGACATGTGTCATAATTAGAAATACAATTTTTTGAAGGGATGAGCGTTTCTTGATAGTGGTAGTCCGTGTTTCTGCATTGTTCGATAAGAAATCTATGGCGGGAGGTATTGTGATACCACAACAGATTTTTTTTATAGTTACTAAGATTACTATCAGCACAAAATGAGCGGCCATATTTTCAGTAGCGCACCACTGAAATATTGGGATTATGAAATATTTGAAATGTTATTACTGTATGAATTTTTATACTGTGATAACTAATTATTTTTTTCACGACATGGTAGGAAACTCCACCGTTCTTCTCCCGAAATAGTGAGGAAAATGTGTTGTTCCTCTCTAGAGAGGAAAATATAGAAGTGTTGCCAATATGAATGCTATTTACAAAAAATATATTATAAAAATTGTAAATAAATTCCTAATTTTATTGAAAATCCTTATTTTAGTGATATACATACTTTATATAATCTTACAATTATGTCTTATATTTTTCTTTTTCTTATTAAATCACAATTTGACAAGTTATTAAAGATATTTAAGATATTTAAGATTAGCACTACTACACCGCCTTGTGTCTGATAACCTAACTTTTAACGTGTCACTCTGTCAGTTGTGTTCTCAAAGGGTATTTTAGGTCCGAGAAAATCGTTTTTAGAAACATGTCGTGAAAAAAATGTTGCGTCTAACACGAGAGGAAAGCTCTTCTTCCACTCTCGTTCGAAATGCCTCACTCGCTGTACTTCGAACTCGAGGGGGAAAAAGAAGCGCTTTCCTCACTAGTTTGACAAATAACTATTACTGAATTATTCGTGTCATTTTAACTAACTTGATTTCTCTCTGTGTATGAATTTTTATTGTTTTATTTTAATGTACTACCAACCATTAATTTATTGACCTCTATTTTAACCTTTATCCAGTATTATTTTAAGAATCCTTAATTACACAAATTTCGGGTGAACTCCATTAAAAACAGAAAATGCGCGTGGGTTTACCTCCTAGAACAGGAGCAAGGAGTAATCGTTACATTATCCCGTGTTCCGTAGTGCCAGGTCCGTACTAAGAAAATGTACCATCGCTTCATTAAATTTTCAAGCGCTCATTTTGCGAATAAATGTGTGCATAAAAGTGAATACACATTTCCCCTGGGTAATTGAATTCCTTACATAATCTTAGAGGTGACGTCACACGAGGGTTGCGATGCTAGTGCCTCTGGTGGCCGGGCTATGAGTTGATGATGCGCGGAGTTAGATCAACAACACCTGCTGCCCGCTTCTACACTTTCCTGCCCTTACCCTGCACTGCCTCCTCACTCCTCTTGCCCCTATACCCATCGGGTACGTGACTTACTTGCTTATGGACCAATTGAGGATTTTCGGGAGAGCGAGAAGTGGGGAAATTTAATCAGGAGAATTTTTAATGCGAAAATGATACACCCCGGTTTTATTCATAGTGCATTTACATTAATTTGTTGTAGGGACATACCCTTAATTTTTCAAAATTATATATTTGATATTCAATTTTGTTGTCTGTTTCATATTTTTAATCTAATTATTTTTACCTCCCACAATTTCATCTAAGAAGCATCATTTACTTCTCATTAAATATTGCGATCCTAATTCATAAATAAAAGTTATTTACTTTATCCACAACTGTCAAATAATATAACCATATTTCAACCGTTGTTTATCAATTAATGACCTTTGTTACTGTTGCTAATGAATTAATATTGACAGTTCGATGAATTAATATTATTCATTCGTTATGTCGAATTCAAATCTTACCCTGTCAAAAGAGTTAAATCAAAATGGATTTTAAATATTTTTTCCCGGTAAAAGATTTTAAATATTTTCTGCTAAATGTCACATCACTTTAAAATTTTGTTACAACTGTACGTAGTCTAGCGTGGTTGCTACAATTTGTCTATTTTGATAAAAAACAATTTTTTATGTTTGTCAGAGTAAAAATTTCATATAGTATCCTACTTGCATGTAATGGCTATTACTCATTCGAATAATTTACAACACTCACATTTACTCGTGATGCAAACTTCAATCTCATAAGTAATAGCATATAATACATGCTCATTGAATAATATACTACTATTACAAGTGGGCAAAGTAAGGAATAACTCACAAGAGAAATTTTAGTACACGAAGCCGAAGACTGAGTGTGATAATTTTATCGAGTGGATAATTCCACTTTATCCACGTGTGAAGTATAACGTTTTATCCAACATCTGTTAATAAATGCAAAATTTATTAAAGAAATATTATTTGACAGACACATGCTTTAAAATTTATAAATTAAAATGCCAATCGAAGTAGTTACCAAGAAGTTGTTTGTTTTTATTATTGTTATAAATAGAAAATTACTCACTAGTGACTTTTCTTAATATTATACCTACTAGTGTGCAATCTGTTACTTTCTTTGTTTAAAATCGCCATAGTTATAGAGCATTTATTTAGAGATGTTGGTTAAATATATTAGCAAAATTTTTTTTCTATTCTTTGTACCATTAAATAATTGAGTTTGTGCACTAGGTTATGTGTTGGCCACATCAAATTATTTTATATTTTACCAATATAGGAATTCATATATCAAAATTAGGAGCGAAGTATAAATGCAACTCAAGTGGAAGTGCTATACTGGACGCCTCCACCAAATATTGAATATTTCAGTTATAGTACTGGAAATTGAATAATACAAAAATAGGTTTATAGACTTATTATTGTTTTGATTTATTCCTGTAACAACCAATTAAAAAGCAATCATAATGAGCATGAATCTAGAAATTTTTTATTTTTGAAATGTAAATATAATTAAAACTAAACCCAAACAATAGAACTCATCGCAAACATAAATGTGCTAACATCCAATCGATTCATTTGACTTCCAATTAATTTATATCAAAACATAAAAATGCCATCACCCAGCCGCCATTTAATTCACAGAGCGAATAATAGTGTTACCAACCAAAAATAGCACTACACAGAAGTATATTCCGGTGTATTTCTATTTTCCAATTATTTGAGTCTGTTTGATAGCGCTGTTTGTGTTTGTGTGAGGCGAGGCGTCAGTTGCCGGTATTTTAGATGAGATGCACCTTCAGTGCTTCGACCTCTGACAGACAACGAGGAAGCGAATGGAGGGTTAAGGGTTGCGAGAGAGATGGTTATGGGATATGGCTGGATCATGTATGTACTTTAACGAGACATTTGAAATGCACTATGTTTAGTTGATGCAAGCTAGAAAATGGACGTACGTATTAACTGATATTACAGCATTTGGAGTTTCATTTTATACAGAAGTTATATTTGTGTATAGTTTAAAATATTCATTTATTAGAGAATTGATTATACGTTTACATTATATAACGGTGGCTGATTTATAATTTGAATTTGTAAATTATGTTGAAACTTTCATGATGTGCAATAGTTATTTGTACCACTAGTATTTCTCGTGACGATTTTGTCATTATTAAATAAAATTACTGATTTATTTTTCAAATGTGAAATACTAAGAATTTTTTTATGTTTGTAATAAACAACGAAGGATTTATAAATATAAACACTTCATTTGATTTCTTTGAAAAATTTTGCGCCATATATTTAAATTAATTATAATTATTTACATTTGAGTTTACAATTAACAATTTAGCTTTAAAATTGAAATTTCTAAGCTTCAAACATTCAAACACTGAACAAAAGTGAAGCACAAAATTGACAGCCAATTGATGTCATTCATAATCTTACAAAAGTCCCTAGTTTTTGCCGGCCTAAGCCACAAACCAAGCAGTTTCTGGACGATTTTGAGAAGTGTAAAACTAGTCTTTTTGGACTGTGGCACGAAAATAATATTTTTCAACAATCAAAATTTTAATAATGATGTTACATTTAACTGTGGAAAAATGTTTTTCAATTATTGTTTTTCACGAATGTCAAGTCAAGCACTAATAAAGTGCAGTATTTTATTCACTACACCTATTAAAATTGGTAAGGAATACATTGTTGTCAACAAATGTAATGAATGAATGAATTCCCATGTCATAAGTTTTAAGCAATCAAAATTAAATTCCAAGTTTAAAATTTTATATTTTCTGTATTTTTCTAATTAGAACATACATTTAACTAATACTGATAATAATTTTCGGCACGTTTGAATTATTATAAATACAATTATTGAAAGAAATTTAAAATATGGCGAAAATCTATGAAAATTGTTTAAAATTTCAACTTTGCAAGACCATAACTAAAAAACTAAGCGAGATATCACAAAACGAACTCCAGATTTGAAAGTTGCATGCTTTAATTACCTTATAAACAAATTTTCAGCGATTTTTATTTTTTCGAAATTTTACACAAAATCGTCTCCATTAAAATTTTCCAGGACGAGTATCTCAACAACGAAACGAGATACAGTGCTGGGAACTAAACCATTGGATTCAGCTCGGTGAAATACATAAGTGTGTAAAAATTCATTGAAATCGCTAGACGGAAAGATTTGCTAAGGCAAAAAGTCCGGAAATGGCCTAAAATCCGAAAAAATCCAAGGGGTTAGTATTAAGATATTGCCAAAAATTTTCATCTCTTAGAATTTTGATTTTCATACCCTATCCCCCTATTTTCGACCCGAAACTTACGAAAAAAGTATTTTTAGAGATAAATAAGCTTTAGTTTTTGAGATATGAGCGAGTTTATGCGGCATGGATTTCAGAAAAAATTCTCAAAAAATGTTTGTGTGCCTGTATCTCAGGAACTATAAGAGATAATTAAAATTGCTTTTAATTATCGTATTCAGCATACTTTATTTATCTTCCATGTAAATTTTTATGACTGTGTCTCATGAAATACAAATTTTATAAACTATCAAAGTTGAGGGAAAAATATCGAGTATATTTGAAAATCGCTCAAATTTGACAACTTGTAACTTTAAAGCCAATACAGATAATTTGAATCGGATTTAAAATTTGGATTCCTCATACTTTATTGATGTGCGTGGAACAGTTTTATTATATTACTCAATAAACTATTACAATTTTGAAGCCATTTTATATTTGATGTATTTCTATTATGGATATTATGTCTGGAGCAGCTCTTGACTAAATAAAGACATTAAATTTACTGTTTAAACTTCTATATTTATTAATTTTATATTCTTTTCGTATAAAGCTAGACCGTAACAAGCTCGTCAATTACTATTATATTATTTAAATTACTACAGGTTATCGTATTCACTTAAACAAATTAGTGATGCGATGTTGATTGAATGGAATAATAATAAAGTATGGTATAAATTAAATCTATTGATAAAATATCAATGAAAGTCTCGACGAAGACAAATACTTTTGCTCTACGATAAAATATGGGACAAATTTAGTTAGTGAATTAATACAGGTAGTTAACATCACCAAAATAGAAATATTAATATAACGAACGTCAAAGAGTAATAAATTATGGTTGCTTTTCATTTGTGTCGCAAGCATTGCCTGGAAAATTTAGCGCTGTAATCTAACAAATCTTTTCTTTAGAAAACGGAGTATTACACGGAGCCGTAACAATAATCAAGGGCAAAAAATTCGTTTAAGAGCCGTCGTAAATATTGCAAAACGGAAGCATTAAATGAGAACAGAAATACGGTATTAATAAAATTCTCCGGCAAAATTTAACACTTCAAAGTAATACCTACGGGTAGTAAAAAAGAAAAAGTTGCACAAGAATTATACACGTTCACTGGAAAAGAGCTGCTCAACCTTTTCCGTGAGGGGGCACCTGAATATAGTCACTGAATATCAATAAATGTAAAAGGTTGGTGTTTGAGAAGAATGATTTGGTGACTGATTGTAATGTTTCATTGAATGGTGTGAATGAATTTGTATATTTGGGTAGTGCATTTTCCAGGGAGATTGAAAGGCGGGTGTCTGCAGGGTGCGAGGGTGCTGGGTACATTTGTTCGAAACGTGAATGTATCTAGAGATGCTCGATTGATTGTTTATAATGGTGTGTTAGTGTCTACATTGATGTATGGTTCTGAATGTTGGGTGTGGATGACGAACTGCTGTGGAAATGAGGAGAGTGATCGTGTCAGGAATCCATTGGGGTATTGTGAGCGTGATATTGAGAAGAATGTTGTTAAGAAAGTTGGAGTGAGTCAGAATATCGAATGAAAGGTTGGTGAAGTTAATATTTGGTGAACGATTGTGTGGGCGTCCGAGGAATAAGTGGTTGGGTATGATTGATGGCTTGTTGCATGAACGAATGATTCCGAGTGTGAATAAATTTGGACGAGGATATACAATAAGAATGATTGCAAGAAATTGATTGTTGGTTGACTGTGTTTCTGGATTCGTGCTATACTACTAAGTGGAATATTGCGCGATGTTATGTGTATATGTATATGCGCTATTCAGTTGGTAGCACTTATAATAATAGCTTTTTGTAGCATGTGAAAAGTGTTATATTCCATAGCGATTGTATTTATACATAATATTTTTTAATGAAGATAGGAAGCTGATTAACTGATTTTGGTAATATGCTGTCTCATAAGAGGATGATTGTAAATTTTATGAACATCACAAACGACCATGCTCTTCAATGGGATTCGAACCCTCAACCTCTGGTGTGCTTTGCTAGTGAAATAGCCACTACGTCATTGAGATCGGCAGAATATTTTTATTTTTTATGTACGAAGAAAAAGTTTAACATGTTTTGGTTTACCGATATTATCTATTGTAAATTATTTTAATATTAAATATGTATGGAATTCATTTTAATTATAAATAATAATTTTGGAATTTTATTAAATTTGAGATCATGAAATCAATTTGAAATATGTTATATATAAAATAAATTAATTAAAACAGAACCACACTTTTACCTCTCGCACATTTATGTAAGGAATTTTTAATAGTGAGTTTTCAACAGATAAACACACAAGATTACTATTTCACTATTTCACGATGGTGTTGGTCTGTATGTGAGACGATATATCATTTTGAAAACACATTTAAAATGTTTAAAAAGTGGAAGTTTACTTGAATTGAGTTACAATAAATTTTGTTATCTTCAAAAAGATGTTGAATATTATTGGCTATAACCTGACAACTTGGACAATGAAAAAAATGGAAGAAGAATATTTTAAACAAGGGGAAAGGAAAATATAAATTAATGAAAATACACAGCACATATAGTGGCTTTCGAAAGAAAGGAGAAAGGACAACAAAAATTATGCTACCAGCAGGACTTAGGTCACCAAGAGGAAAGGAAGACCATGAAGAAGATAGTATGAGACATGAAGATATGAAATTATTAGGAGTTTAAAAGTTAACAAGGATAGCAAAAGCACTACTAAATATATACAATTTTTATTTGAACCTTTTCTCTATATTTTGTATCGTTTATAAATAAATTTTTGCGGGAAGTTATGTGTATCAGATTATTTCAGATTGTTAAGGTTTAACTTACCGTAAACAGCAAAGCGCAGCAGTTTCATGTTTTTGATTAAAAGTGTAAACTTAATTTGAAGTTGATTAAGATTTTGGCCATTACGATTGAGCGTGCCACTGGTTGAGGACCGCAGCGGGCTCGGACGAAAAGTAATATTAAAAAGCAGAGGGAGAGACGGTAAATTATAAATTCTGCACTAAATAACACGCTTTAATGTGTATTAAAAGAAGTTATCGTGCAGCGAAGGAGTTTTGTTTCTCTCGCCGTAATGTGAAAAACTCGTTCCGTTAAATTAGATTAGCGGCATCGCGGGAGGCGACGCCTGCGGCGGCGGAGGCTAACGGATTGTGACGTCGCCGACGCCGACGCCGACGTCGTCCCTCCACGCGCCACAATTTCGAATTCTCGAATTTTGACGGAATTGCCAGGAAATCGAATTCCTGCTAACGGCGCAGGAAGTGGATGTTTTTGTGATGTGATAGGCGCTCTTAAACCGGATATGGCTTAATTTTACGCTCTGAATTGAAATTGAATGCCAAGCGTTTCGTCCTGGACGACAGATTCTCTTCTTATATTGACAATTTGTTCCACCAACAATCACATGCAGCACTATTGCGCTATATTTATACAGGGTTTATAAATATTGTTGTTTTCTGACACTGTATTGTTCTATAAGGTGGTGAATCGAAACATAAAAAAATTTTTGAAACGCGATCACTCACTCAATTCTTCACCGATGAGGACGAAATTTTCAGCTCTGAAAAGGAAATTGACAGGGCTTTGTGACAATCGAGTTGAACAACCCCATTAAGACAGGATTTTTTGGAGCTGCAAGCCTTCAAACTTTGAGATTTTTCATTGCTCAGGCATGACATCACATAAAACGATTTTTCAGGGGGTCGGGGGGAGCGAATCTCTTCGGGATTTTGGAGAAAGTAGAGGAGGAATGTATCTCCAGAGGGAATTTTCAGATTTTGGTCCCTGAAAGAAATGCCCCACATTTTAAAAACAGTCATTTTCTTGGTTCGGCCAAGTGGCTCGATTTTATTTTTGAGCATTGTATAAAATAATTATAGAAAATTATACAAAGCTAAAATCTTGGCTAAAACATTTCTCGTAAAACACCCAAAAGCAAATCTTGTGGTATTAACTATAAGTTTTATAAATTCTAATCTGCGCGCGTCTCTGAATCAGAACTGAATATAACAACGAACAGCTAGCGAGATTAGAATGCGATGACAGACACGTTTATTGCAGATTAATTAGTGTTCAAACAGTTCGCGTCTAAAAGTCGTCAGTGTTGAACGTTTCGGTACGTATTGCAGTGGTTTACTAGTGCAGTTCGCGAGTGTTTTTCTATTTGTTTGGTTGCAGAACATTGTATTTATTGTGTGTAAACATTGTGTGATTGCGTGTTATGTGAAAGTGATAGTGTGTGAAGTGTTAACCATATTTTGAATGCCTACACCTTGGATGATGCCTAGAAGTCCATCGAGAGGAGATAAGGTCAGTGCTGTCAAAACAATACATCTCAGTCGTTTAATAATTTCATATTGCAATTACCTAACAATAGTTTTTAGTTGTAGTATCATATTATTACAATAATATTTTATATTTCATTATTATATTCAGCACAACAAACAGTGGTGTAATTATCGTCGGGAAAGCTGGTGCAATTGCGTGGGCCCCCAACTGTAACCGATCAATTGTTTAAGCAGTTATTGTCCATACGTAAATATCTGTAAGATTAGATTTATAAAATCCATTCTTTCGACGAGCTTCCCGGACGTTTGCTCAGTAATTTTACTGTTTTTAATTAATCCCGTGATGGTAACAACTACAGACCAATCCTTTTCAAAATTAGCAAAAATTATCTGCGAAATTCGATAGGGCAAATTGTCCGTAGCGAGTAAGATAGCGTATATTAAACACTGCGTTCTAGATTAACCAACAATCAATCTCCTCCAAACATTACCACTATAGCTTTGTCCACATTTATACATGCTCGTCTATTCTTCACACTCTGAATCATTCGTTCACGCAGTAACCATTTATAAATAAGAGTTATTTTTTACAAGTGAGCAAAGTAAGGAATTACCCACGAGAAAAATTTTATCGACTGGGTAATTCCATTTTGTCCACGTGTGAAGTATAATGTTTTATCCAACAACTCTTAATAAATGAAATATTTATTAAAGAAATATTATTTGACAGTGACATATGCTTTAAATTTTTAAATTTAATTGTCAATCGAAGTAGTTACCAAAGTGGTGTGTGTTATTATTATTGCTATAAACAAAAAAATACTCACTAGTGGCTTCCCTCTAAATTATACCCACTGGTGGGTAATCTGTTACTTTGCTTGTTTAAAATCGCCATAGTTATAGAGCATTTATTGAGAGATGTTGGATAAAATAAATAAATATATCATTACGCCATTTACCCATTTACAGATGTGGCACTCTGCACAAAGCAGATCTCGGTAATATGATATATATTTGCGCGTAAAGCGCGGTTACCATCCGTCAAATCACGGCCTCTAAGGATGGTAGTAGTGGAGGAGCCACAGGGGTAGTTTTATGAGGTGTAAAATTTTCGAAAATTTGTCGGCTGTGAGACTTGAACCAAGGATCTTAAGATCCACAGTTCGATGCGTTACCATGGAGCTATTTACCCAACAACAACCATTTATTCTTCTGCGAAATGTTGAAATACTCGAGCTGTAAGAATAAATATTTCTTGAAGTATGCGGAAGAGATGTGTGATTCAGGTTTTCTTAGGATATAAATATTTCTAAAGTGAAGCCACTATTGTCATTGTAATGCATTGTAGACGAGAGGCCAGACATCGTTGAATGGAGGCTTAAAGGTTAATCAAACGGCAAAACTCGCGAGGGCGAGTTTCAGTGGGAATTCACCCCCGTGACACGAAGGGTTACATAGGGCTGAAGTCGAACCAATCCTGTGACCAGCCCAACCAGCCCAACCATCCCAGCCATCCCAGCCCAGTCGACAGAACTTTAACACTCCGGGGACTTTGAGTTTTACGTTGTAAAATCTCTATTAATACACTGCGCGCTGTATTTCTCTTTTCCGTTCTCCTGCTGCATTTCTTCCTTTTTCCTCTCGTCGATGTTGTGTTGCGTTGTCTTTATTGTGGGTTTCATCGCCATCTTGTAGAATAAATTTCTATTCCTGGATGGAACAAAAACTTTAATAAACACGTTCACTTTGTGCAATTAATTGGCCTGGCGAACGTTCCTCGAATAATTACCGACAGGGGTGGGATTTTGCTGGGAGGCTGGTTATTTAATTTGATTAAAGTGGAGACAATTTCTTGTAGGAATTTTGCATTCTGCATCTTGCGGTTTTCGTATCACTGGCTCCACCAATTTATTGACTGCTATATGTACAAGCAATAGAACGAGCTAGCAGTTGTGATGTCATAGTTTACTATATTGTATTGCATGATTAGCTCGTGTCTTAAACAATTTTAACTTTGTAATGAGAATCATTAATATTGTTTCACGATATATTAAAAATCAGTTTGTTTCTCAGTCGTTTTTATAACCTAGAACTATCAGAAATCTTTGTTATTCTATTTAATAATGTTTTCCTTCTTTTCTCAGACATTGACGCACTTTATGTTTTGCAAGAGAATCTGTATACTTATTAATAAAAACTTAAAAACAATATTGAACATTGAAAGTACAAAAAGATTGCAACAACTGCATAAAATTTATTTTAATTATAGTGGATTCGTTTTAATTCACCTTCATATAATAATTAAATTAGAACTAAGAAAACGACAAAGCAAATATATTTAGAAAAAAAAAGTTATTTATCTGTTAAAGACTCACTACCGAATATACTACCCTTAGATATATGTGAAAGAGGTAAAAAGCTTCATTTTTACATCCCGCCACATCCTGTAAGGAAGGTATAGGAATCATGATAAAAATCCAGTAGTAAGTTTTCAGTGGATGATTACGTTACAGGGTTCCTAGAATACGATTTTAATAGTTTCGCGATGATATCTGTGTGTGTGTCTGTCTGTCTGTCAGTCTGTGGATTTCTAGAGTTACGGTTTCTCAAAAATTACTAAAATTTTGTATATATTAATTGTATCCTCTATGTAACAGCAGATTAGTTTTTGTTGATAATCCAATAACCGGAATTGGTAGTTTACTTGAAGCCCTTTCAAGTTATTTTAAAATATCTGAGTAAATTATGTTTTAATGACAAGTTTTGTTATGAGAATAATGTTTCAAATATTATTATCTACAATTATTGTTTGAAATATTTTTATCTTACTGTTACCATTTACGAATTACAACACGTCGAAGAAAAATTATATTTTGACATTTTCGTTTAAATCTGCAAACCTATGCTTTTTGATAAAAACAAAACAATGGTTGAAAAATGGAAAAAATGTTATTTTTTGCCATGTGTCATAATTGAAAACTCAATTTTTTGGAGGGATGGGCGTTCCTTGATAGTGGTAGTCAGTGTTTCTGCACTGTTCGATAAGAAATCTATGGCGGGAGGTATTGTGCTACTCACAACAGATTTTTTCTTTACTAATACTGAAACCGAGATTAATGATTTTAAATATAAATATATCAACAAAAATAAATACTGCATTGCGCCATTTTTTAATTGTTAATTTTGATACATTTTTTGGTGTTATTGAGGGTTCCAAAATGTATAATAACTTATGTATCTTTTGTTTTGTAATATGTTGATTTTAAAACGTTAGTTAATAATTTAGTAGGGTAATGTTGCTTCAGGAACAATCAATATTATAAATAATTAATAATAAAGTTTGGTAAATATTTTCATATTACTTACTTACACCAATAAATAATTTGTTGTAAACAGAGCAATAGCATGATTCATCCCCCAAGGGATTGTCTTTTTACCGTGCGCCCTTTTCATTCAATTATCTAATAATTATGAGCACCCTTTACAAGAGTCATCCATAAAAACTTATTAAAGCTTAATAATATCGCGAGTGTAGCGCGGCGTCTGTCGCAGGGGGCTGAGCGACGTCAGGCGTCACCTGTTCGTTCCCCGGCCTTCGTGAATACTTGATGCGAGCCAAGCGCCCTCTAATAGCGCGCGGGGCGGCGCCGCCGGTATTACGCAGGGCTGACGCTCGCGGATCCTTCAAGGGTTGATCGACGCGAGCAAGGATTGCCGCCTGATAGCAAATGCGGGGAATTTAGAATTTTCGGGTGGTTCATGTTCGTTTAAGTTACCATTAATTTAACCATTGTGACATTTAAAAATTAATAATAACAATAGTAGTTTGTTTATTGTATTTGTTACCAAAATTATTGATGTACATTTTTTATTTTTATATATCTTAGTTACAATTTATTACATACGAATTTATTATTTATTTTAGATCATTTCCCTCATTACAAATTTCACCAATCAGAATGTCTCATTTTCCATTGTTGTGCATTTTAGATAAGTGATTAAACAGCACCATACTGTTTATTCGCGATTAAATTGAAGCTAGCTAGCTATCTGAAGAATTGAATCGATTAAATTTGATGTCTAGCTTATTTATTATGTACTCAAACACTTTTTAAGCAAAATTTTATACATAAGCTAGACATGTCAAATTTAATCAATTAAATTCTTAGTACTCGTGATATAACTATTGATTAATGAGTTACCGTATTAGATACGATATAGTTTTAACACTTTTCCAATTGCAATAATTATAAAAAAGAAAATAAATACAATATTATATCTGCCTCATGTCAATTGGACCATAACTTGAACGCAGAAATAAAATATTAATTTTTTTTGTGCTAATATCTTATTGAGTGTGTTTTTAAGAAGAATGAAAATTTTTTATATATATCAAAGTAATACGATTGTCAATATGGTACACGGGAAATCTATATCCACTAATATACGAAATTATCACGAATCCTACTGTTTGCCTACGACATTTAACATTCAATGCAAATGAAGATTTATAAAAGTAAATATTTAATTAGGGACCGTGTTCATTAAAATATTAGTATAAAATGTACGATGCAGAAATCGGTATGCGGAGTAAACAAATAGGTGAATAAAAGCTAACGTTGTGGAACAAAAGGGCAAAAAGTAATCCCCATTTACTTAACCAATAAATTCCGAAAAAACCGCAACAGCGCTTAAATCTCTTCGCACGAATCACTGGCGTATATCCCGTCTTTTTTATTTTTCACATCGAGTATAATTTTTGTATTTTCACGGGGGCCCCCGGTGGCTCGGACACCGGCGCCGCTACGTGCACAGAATCGGTTTGTTCGATTCCTTTTATGGATTACGTCTCATATTTGTAGATTGTGGAGCGAATTCGGTTTTTATTCGGCGATGTGGTGGCTGCGAAGGTTAATATTTACTGAGTACACGTACGGTGCCGGGTTTAAAAACGACCGCGATTCACTGTTCTTCGATTATCGATTGGGTTTTTAGCTGGGCTGGTTGGGGGTGGTTGGGGGCGGCGTGAACTGCGAAGTGAATGCAGAGATGTGTGATTGTGATTGAATTGTACTACGGGCATCTGTGTTGTGGTTACAGTTGCTCTACGGAATGGGAGTTTGTTTAATCTGTTTCGGTTTGATTAAAAGGAATATTTGTTCTTGGTTAAATTTATTGTACACGTACATCCATCACAATATCTGTTTTTTTAAATCTTTATTGAAAAATGGGACAATCTGTGAAACTAGAATAGCTCAGTGGTAACATTTTAGATTGTAGGACATTTCTAGTAACTGCTTGTAAAGTTGTAACTTGACGGCAGGTAACCGCTCTTGCAAAATGCATAAATGGCGTGATGATATATTTAGTTTTACCTACCGCATATATAATTGAAATATGTTGTATAAGGGTTTCAATCCAATTTTATAATATTGATATATCTTTTTACATATTCACTTTATAACAAAACGGTAAATACAAAAGTTGTTGATAATTAAAAGATGCATGCAATAAGGCTCATTTGGTTACCTAAATATTAATATTTTATTATACTTATATCAAATTAAATTTAATATTTAGAATAAGTGTAACATGGTCATGGAGATTTAAATAAAAACGAAAACTATTTGACTTTTTGTTAAACAGTTTTAATAGTTATTTACTTTACAAGTATGCAAAGTAAGGAATTACCCACGAGAGAAATATTAGCACACGCAGCTGAAGGCTGAATATAATAATTTTATCGAATGGGTAATTCCACTGTACCCACGTGTGAAATATAATGTTTTATCCAACACCTCTTAATAAATAAAAAATTTATTACAGAAATATTATTTGACAGTGACATATGCTTTAAATTTTTTAAATTAAAATGTCAATCGAAGTGGTTACCAAGGTGATGTTTATTATTATTATTATTATTGTTATAAATAAAAAATTACTCACTAGTGACTTTTCTCAAAATTGTACATATTAATTTTTTTATTTAAAATTTCATATTTGCATTACTAGTGATCCAAAGTAATGGGAAAAAAATTAAACAAAATACATTGGATTCCCCCATTAGTACAAAATAAGCATAAGTTTATGTTTGGCAGTAAAAATGCATTTTATCCGACAAATAATATAATAAATGTAGTGTGAGTTCAGCAAAATTTAAAGATATTTCACCAAATCGTTTCTTTGTCCAACATCTGAAATCGCATTAGCAACCCCCTCAAGTCGGCGAACAAACATACGACATACGTTCGAGGAAATAAGACCCCCAATAAACCATCTTGATTGTGGCACATTACTCTCAAATACACCATTAGACCCGGAGAAATTTTCAACACAATCCCGCGTCATCATCGATAGAGTCTCCTCGGCCAATTACGCGCCAGTGTCGCCGATCGCGATCCGCAGATGTTTTATTCATAGGATGGCGGATGTCGATGGCTGCACGATATCCGGTAAATCTTGTTAATTGACGCGATACATCAAACGCTGGCTCGTTTGTGGCTCTCGCCGGGGGGGAGGGACTGTGTTTACTCGCTGGACGATGTGAGTGGAGAACCTCGAAGGCGAAGAAGCAGTTACAATCGAATTAAACTGAAAGTGGAGGATCTCAATCTGAGATACGACTGGAGACATGTAGCTGATTCCCGGAACCACCACACTGCTGAGAAAATTTCCTGGAAGATCTTAACTATATTGGGTTCTACTAGGTTTGCAGTTTTCCTAATATATTCATTCGATTATTTTTTGACGTTTCTTAAAACCAATGAAATGTTTCGTTGTATGTCACGTGTCTGCGATTGAACCAATCCTGTAATTCTTTTCGGGAATAATCTCTGTAGCTTTTCTGTTTGTGTTGACATGGTTTTGTTGCTGTGGCAGACAGTTATCATCAACACAAGTAAAAAATGAGCAAAAAACATAGATTTAGTGGCGTGTCTGATGATTAAATAAAAAAATAATCTAATTAAATATAAGTCGGGAGTTCGATAAATTAGAAAATAATTCTCCAGTATCTTTCTCAAACTTATTGCCATTTGGCAATAGCCTCTCAAGCCCTACGGGCTTTCGTGGCTATTGCTTGGCAACAAGTTTTCGAAAGATCTGTCAAATTATTTTTAATTTATTCTCACTCTCTTGTTATATTATTACTAGAAATAATATTACACTGTAATAAATCATTTTACCCAACACCTCTCAATAAATGCTCTATAAATATGGCGATTTTAAACAAGGAAAGTAACAGATTACCCACTAGTGAGTATAATTTTGAGAAAAGGCACTAGCGAGTACTTTTCTATTTATAACAATAATAATAGCTCACAACACCTTGGTAACTACTTCGATTGACATTTTAATTTAGAAAATTTAAAGCTATCTCAGTGTCAAATAATATTTTTTTAAGAAATTTTGCATTTATTAAGAGCTGTTGGATAAAACGTTATACTTCACAAGTGGGCAAAGTGGAATTACCCACTCGATGAAATTATTACACTCAGCCTTCAGCTTCGTGTGCTAAAATTTCTCTCGTGGGTAATTCCTTACTTTGCCCATTTGTAAAGTAAATAACTATTTTTTCAAAATTATTAAATATTAATTACTTTATATTTTCTACTTTCTATGCGGACTGTACAACAAAGACAGGTAGCCAAAGAACTGGCTGTCTCTCTCGACTTGCATTTTAGTGCCAGTTATCGTTCGAGTATTGTTATATTTCAGTGTTACGTGCGTTAACAAATTTTGTTTTGAATTTATAAAAAAAAATTATCAAGTTAAATGTAATTCGAGAGATCGATAAATCTTGTTACCAGACAATAAAAAAAAATGTGTGAAATTATTTTCATTTTATTCTCACTGTTATATTATTACTGAATATATATGTTGACGCCTCCGCCAAATTTCGCACAAATATATTGGCTACAAACAAAATTGAATAATAAATTAACATTATGTCTACAATAATTTTAGGCCTCTGCCAGCATAGTAAAATTGACAAAGTATAAAATGTCTAGTTGCACAATGACGGATACAGGATATTTACATGAAATTCCGTGCCCAACTAAATTAAAAACGTTCCTTTAATCTTTGAGCAACAAAACCATGCAAACAAACACTTATAGCACATAAGCAGCGGCTGCAAACATCAAACAACAGTGGAAAACATAGAAATATTTTAATTAATTCGCGTCCAGCGCTCCGCGAAATTAAACGAGTGTTCGCAAGGCGTCAGATTTGCTTTAATTTGAATTTATTTCAGAGATATTAAACGCCGCGACGAAACATTTCAGCGCACTGATCTGCTGTGTAGTTAATCCAGCACTTTTTGCCATAATTTATTATTACAATAACCTATTTCTAAGTCCATTAAGATATTTGCTCATTGTGTACACATTTGAAATGAATATCATTTCGAACAATTTTTTTCAATATATTGTTATTTGTGTTGCGTTTGTACAGCTTCGCTCCTTAACTAATATATTTTATAAAAATATTTTCGGTATTCGATTTAATCTTACCCTACTTCATTTAATGTCTTGAAATGAAATATAAACAAAATCTTGAAACTGCTACACTTAGGTTCATGAAAAAAAATTTAAAAATGTTTAATTGAAATTCTGTGAAAAATCGGTACCACTTCATGTTTGTTTGATTTTGACCGATAGAAATTCAATTAATGTAATACTCCATTTCAATATAAACCAGCAACAAAATTAATTAATAAAAGAGTAGCTTCTGTGGAAATTGAACGATAAAAATAACTTTTATGTGCAGACATTCACAGATGAAATATTGTCGCGAGCGATAAGTATTTTACACAAGAAATATATTTAAGATCGTGTCCAAAATGTCACGTTCTGGAATAGAACATTTTATCCCAAATACACACGTGGCGTTTGACATTTACTACGAAGCATGACAATGCGTAATCACAATTTACAAATGTCGTACGTTTCAGCTATTTTTGATAGCGGGATAATGCACTGCGCCATCTAGCTTTACATCACAATAGGGGGATTTTACATTTGTCAATTTTTCGATGAGTGGATAGTTACAGTATATTGAGTCTTAAGATAAGCTATGGGCATATTACTAATTCCTAAAGCAATGACTGAGGGATATCATATACCATATATACCATTAGATACTTCTAGGGCACAAGATAGTCTTTAGCACGATTGATCCTTTTTACTTCCCGTCACATACCTATAAGGGAGGTATAGGAATCATACTACAAATTGTGTAGTGAGTTTTCAGTGGATGAGCACGTTTTAGGATCCCTAGAATACGATTTTAATAGTTGCACGATGATGTGTGTGTCTGTCTATCTATCTGTCTGTCGGTCTGTCTGTGTAGATCTCTGGAGTTACGGTTTCTCAAAAACTACTAAACTGAAATTTTTATATATTTTGTATACATCAAAAGTAAATGAGAAAACGAAATTTGACAAGTAATCTATGGTGAGAGATATTTTAGGGCCCAGAACAGTTTATTTATGCAGGTTTTTGAAATGGATAATTTAAAAATTCATAAATATATTTGTCCAAAATATAAAGGGCCGAACATGGTACAATTCCCATATTTAAAAAGGATATTTTTGATTTGAACAACTTAAATTTAACCTATAAAATGATAATCGAGAAAAAAATTTTAGGTTATACATAGCAAAGTTTTTTCATTCCTGCTGAAATCTTTGTTGAGTCACATCTTCAAAACTATAAAAGATATTTAAATTTCTCGAACAGCGTTATACGCGCCTTGACTTAGAGTAACTTTCAAAATATAAAAGTATTCAAAATATTTGGTGGTGCAGGGTTGAAAAATAATAGAAAAACTCCTGCTGAAAATATTTGATTAGCCATATCTCCACTATAGCAAATATTTTAATCTTGTTGACAGTTTTGGATTCAGGATTAAAAGCTTAATGTTTTAGTAGAGTATCGTTAAATTTTATTGAGTAATAATTTTACCTTACATTTTGATGAAATTACATTTAAAAAAAATAGTAACAGCGGATTTTCCGAAACTCTCCGAAAGTTAATAGAAGGAGCATTTTCCTCATGTAGCAATTTATTGCCCTCTGAATCTAAGTTAACGTATAAATAATACTACATATTCAATCGAATAGATGTCGCGTCGTATACACGAACGGTAAAAACCCGCAAATTGTCATAGCATCCCACGTTTATATTTACCCTCCATTGTTAACCGTAAATAAGGTAAACAATCTATCAATAACATAGCATAGATGTAAAAATAATTTTGTACTTACGTGCATGAAGCAAACGGTCATGGATAATCCAACAACCCATCCAGTCTTTTCTTCGAAGAACCAAGTCAACTCATCAACACACCCATAGAAATAAGCATTCCCAGTAACCGAATCTCTGCATGTTGGTGGTAAGGGTTGTCTCCAGACCAAGTAGTCATTGGGGCCATCGGCTCCGCAGCACCCAATCTGCAACAACCAAAACATTCAACAAATTTTCTTCATGATTTTTGCAAAAATTCTTTCTCTATTTTGTCAGTGACAGATGGAATTAGTAATTTCTCCAAAACTCTTTAGTCACTTTCTATTATAAATTGAAAATTAGTGCAACAACAAAAATATTCATCAAATTCTCGTAATGATTCTTCTCTTCATCGAAGGTGGAAAATGGAGTAGTTAACGTCACCGGAAATGACGATTCCGCGCGGGAATAGGAATGTAATTCAATTGCATTTTGATGTTCCGTTCATATACTCGTAGCGTTTATATATGAAGTTTTCGCGATTGCAGTTCATTAGGAAATCGCGAATTAACTGCAGATATAGGGGATTGTGTACGTATGAATGTATGAGGAAGGAACTGACTTTAATAGAGTTGGAGTTTGAAAAGTTTTCGACGGGGATTTTGACGGAAATGTGACTCACTCCATGCAATCTGAGTTGATCATATTATTTTTTTTTCTGTCATTAATGGATACTAGTTATATACAGTACTGTTCAAGATAAATAAAACGCAACATAGGTTGTCAATGTTAAATGAATTTGTCGTCATACTTTATTGGTACATTATTATATGAGGGATAATAACTATAATCCTGAATATAATACTGTACTTTTTCTACTCCTGTAAATCCGGAATTAATTTGTGAAATTTATCGAAAACGGTTAAAAATACACGTTAAAAAACTACAAATTCAAAATACACAATGACAAGTGACAACACTGTCAACTGTCAGACGGTCGTTGCTTGGTCATCTACATCACAGCTTTAAAATAAACAGGAATAAATGATATCTGGTTCTGTGATTTGCTGAGAAGAGTGAACTACTATAATAAATCGAAAAAAATGAAAAAATATATCCATTTACAAAGTAGTAGAAAAATATGTTTATTGACAGTTAGTTAATATACAGGGTGTCCCAGATTTAAACGGCCTAACTTAATCCATAGATTAAACACCTAAAAATAAGGTGACAAGTTCATTTGGGCAAATGTCCGTAAATGCTTCATTCCAGAGATATTCATGTTTTTCTTATTGAGTAGCGCTACTTTAAAAAATCAACATTATAATGAAATATTTAATATTATCGTATTGAGATGTTACATATTAAATTAAAAATAATTTGTTTATTACCTAATTTCAATGCAAAATTTAGTTTGCTTGGGAAAAAATGAGAAACTATCAATGAATTTAAAGAAATTTATTGTTTAAAGTAATAACATAACTTCATAAACTATTTATTTAAATAATATTTGTTCAAAATGTTCACCTGCAACACGTAAGCAAGCATTGTTTTGGTTGCTGCGTGACTTTGCTCGGGAGATATGGTTTCGCAAAGTTGAATAATTTTTCTACGTAGTGAGTCTAAATTATTTATCGGTTCTTCATAGACTTTTCCTTTTATGGCACCTTACAAAAATTTCTTATATTCATTGATAGTTTCTCATTTTTTCCTTGACATCAGTGCAAGCAAACTAAATTTTGTATTAAAATTAGGTAATAACCAATGTATTATTAATTTAATTTAATTATTCTGTCTCACATCAATAAGATAATAGTGGATATTTCGTTATGAAGTTGATTTTTTAAAGTAGTGCTACTCAATAAGAAAAACATGAATATCTCTGGAATAAAGCATTTACGGACATTTGCTCAAATGAACTTGTCCCCCTGTTTTTAGGTGTTTAATCTCAATTTTAAGTTAGGCCGTTTAAATCTGGGACAGCCTGTATGTCAATTTCTGACTTTTGAAAAGTTGAAGTCAATTATTCCTATCTTTCACTTTCCAACCGGTCGAAAAATTGTCACTTTCCAACCTATGAATTCAGTGCATGTTAGATTATCAACCGATTGGGAATAAAATAAGTTTTTCTGTGGAAAATGTAGAAATTCTTCCTCTACAATAATCTATTTAACTTTTTTGATGTAAAACAATTAAATGTTTAAAAAAATAGCAACGAAAACGCTTTAGTGCTTCTTTCGATTTACTACCCGGTATATGAGGTGGTGCAAAAATCACCATTCAATTTTTTTAATACTGTTTATCAAAAACATTGACATAATTATTGTACGCTCTTGAGAAATACAGCGATTCATGGTTCGTCTGCAAAACTGAGAGCATTATCAGATAGGTTAGGTATAACTGGTATTCACAGATTGGTAAATATTCCATTTTAGCTGATACTCGCGGTATTTATTATTATTGTAAACATCCCGTGAGTGTCGAATCCGAATAATTTGTGTAGAATGTAGACCCCAATTCCGCAAATATTTTGCCGGCATCAGGATTACGCAGAAAATCTCGTTTGCGTTGGAATCCCCAAAAATAGATCAATATCTGTGTGAACAAGGACAATGTGCAAAAATCCGTCACAATCAAGTGACATACGACACAAAATCCCTTTCATTTGTTTCGCGTATAAAAACCAAACAAAATGGCATCATCCGCATTCGCATCGAAACTGAAATCTCTTCTGTTCTCTATTCTTGTCGTCTGCTCGGTGTCTAATGACAAGCGCGCTATTTTTGTCCCTGACAATTTATCTTTAAGAAAGGGCTGATGTGTGCCCATAAAGGTTAAACTTGAGCACTAAAAGCTCCTTTCACGGCCGTAATAAGCAGGTCAATGTAATTAAACGACGGCAGATAATCGATCATAGAGTGTCAAACCGACCGCGCACCTCGACGAAGAAGATGACGCTGCTTGGAAGTTGGTTCGTCGTGATGTGTTGCACCGCTGCTTCTGATACAAGAAAATGCTTTTATTATTATTACTTTACTGAGTTATTGCTGTAAATTTAACTTAAGGTGATGCTGGCTCAGTTTAAAGATATCAAAAAGAAAACATTGATTTCACATTTTTGCTCCGGAAAGAGTTTTAACTACCTGCAACAATTTATTCGGAGTAGTTTTATTTCGCTGTCTTTAATTGTATTGTTATTTAAATTACAACCCAAGAGAATATCCAGTATTTAATTTTTTAATATACAATCGTAATTAACAACGTTGATTAATAATTTAAATGATTTTTTAATAAAATTACATTTCGACACCTAGGTATGTCATCAGCTTTTGTAAACAGTAATGTTTAAAATATGCATCACTAAAGGATTTAACCTCAAATTTAATATCCTGTATTTATATAAGTTTATAGTATATCTAGATAGGTACAAAAAAAAATGGATTGTTAAAATAGCAAAAAATTATCTTACGTATAGTGACAGCAATTTAGATATTTACAATAACAATACTTATATTCATATTAGTAATATGGTTTTATTTTCGATTGCTGCTATAACAATCTAAATAATATCATATTAATAATATAAATATAAATTATATAATATTCTAAATATGTACATGGCTGTTACTATATGTAAGATACATTTCTGCTATTGTAACAATCCATTTTACCCGTGCAATTAAAAAACTTTTCAGAATTTAAAGTAATTAATTTTTTATTAATAATCAGCGTTTAAAATTACTTTTTCAGGAAAACAAGTAAGTAGATACATTAATTAAGATATATGAATCGTAGTTTGTTATTACTTAGTTACATACATAAATAACGTCACGCTATATCCCACTGAGTGGGATAACACGAACCCTGAAATAAAATCAAACAACAATCCATCCTATCCTGACACACCATTTCGCCTCCTACACATTTATATACATGTTTGTTTATTCATCGCACTCGGAAATATTCGTTCACTCAACAAACCATCAATCATTCCCAACCACTTATTCCTCGGATGCAATCGTTTACCCTTAATCGCATGCACATATATTCCAAAAACCTTTCGATTCTTCTCAAATTTACATTCATCACACACCAATTTATTCCGGTCACGATCACTCACCTCTAAAAACCTCATTTCCACAAAAGTTACACGTCGTTCATACTTCTTCATCCACATCCAACATTCAGAACCATACATCAATGTAGACACTAACACACCATTATAAACACTCAATGGAGCATCTATAGATACATTTATGTTTCGAGCAAATGTACCCAGATCACCCAATACCTTGCACCCTGCAGACACCCATCTTACATCAATACGTTCACTCCTCGAAAATATACTACCCAAATATACAAATTCATTCGTTTGTTCCAATCTTACACCACTCACTGAAACTTTACAATCAGTCATCAAATCATTCTTTTCAAACAGCAACAGTTTACATTTATCGATATTCAATAACAGAGTTAAATTTTCCCAACTTTATGTATGCTCACAATCATTCTTTTCAATTGCTCTTCAGTTTCACCCAACACAACAACATCATCCACCTAAGCTAACGTAGGCATCTGAACTTATGGAATAAATAATTTTTACCTATTTTGTTTTTTTACTTTATCATTATGTACTAGTCCATGAAAATCAGCTTTATAGCCGCTAAACAATATCATAAACAAGCAATTATAATGCAGTGGAACATACATTTTTTATTTAAACATAATTAGTTTCTTTTCATATTTTTATGTACGATGACGTCAAGTAAGGTCGTTGACAAAAAATATAAAAATAATTAAGAGAATATAGACTCATAATAACAATGAAACCAACTATAAAATATTGTATCATTATTACCGAAAATACGAAAAAGTATAAAAAAGGCAGTTAAAATTTAAAAACAATAACGCTGAACGCGTTAATCAGCAATAAATAGCAGTTTACAAGCCACTGTCAGGGGTTTGTGATTACAAGTGGTGCCCACCTCCCCCTCCCCAACCCCCGTAGCAAACGCCAAGCGGTGGTAGAACGGCGCGCGCGCAGAAATGAAAAGTTTGAAAATAAAACACGGCCATATATCAAGCGTACCGCCCGTTATGGATGGCTTTGAAATCAAAGTTATCCGATAGCCTGTCATCGACGTTTTTTTGTGCCATTTATAATTAAAACCACGAGGACATTTTTCATCGCAGCAAATAATTTTTGGAGTTTTCTGTTCAACTGTGTCACTGTTCGACTGTTTGTCGGAACGGTTTCAACTTTCTGTGCAGCGCTGTCAAAAATCACACCGACATTATTTTTACTTCCTCTCGCAAAAATATTTCAGAAGTTTATCAGTGAATCTGCGCGGACTAATCCCCGTTTAACAATAATTTTATGCACAACAAATAAAATCAATTAAATATTGAAATAATCTTTTAGAAATCATAACATAAATATAACAATATCTGGGTATAGTTCTGTATAATTTTGTATTCAATCTAAAGATGCCAGCACCTATTAAATTAATCCGCTGTACTGTGATTTTGGGGGTAACGACTCAACGGCTGGTAATGGGGTGTTTCACCATTTTTACCTCCCGCCTACCTCTAGGTAAGGGAGGTATTGTTTTTGGTCAAAAAATTGGGTAGTGAGTGTTCAATGAATAAGCACGTTTTAGGGTCCCTACAATACGATTTTACTATTTTCGCGATGATGTCTGTATGTATGTATGTATGTATGTATGTATGTATGTATGTATGTATATATGTATGTATGTATGTATGTATGTATGTATGTATGTATGTATGTATGTATGTGTGTGTGTGTGTGTGTGTGTGTGTGTGTGTGTGTGTGTGTGTGTGTGTGTGTGTGTGTGTGTGTGTGTGTGTGTGTGTGTGTGTGTGTGTGTGTGTGTGTGTGTGTGTGTGTGTGTGTGTGTGTGTGGCAATTTTTTCGTTTTGCATAACTCATATACTCTTATAATACCAAAAATACACTTTTGTGTATTTTAGCTACTTATGTTTATAAGAAGAGCTGATTAGATTTTGGATAAAATTGGTCAACCGGAAGTAGCAGTTTACTTGAAGCCCTTAACAGTTTTTCGTGAAACACACGGTTACATTTTCTTTTTTAACAAATAATGTTATATTGAAAGTTGTAGAATATTTAATTTTAGATGTGTTTTAATTACACTAATTTTATAAATTTTCATTAGATTTAGAGATAATAATATATAAAGAAATTAGATTTCACAAATCTTGCATTCCTAGTACACCATGGAAACATTTAAAATTTTTCAACTTTTTAAGAAATGTGACACATGTCATTGTGATTGTGAAGCTATTTTCTTAGTGAAATATGTCAGAAAATTAAATAAATATACGAAAGAAAATTCAAATTCTATTCTATTCCTATCATCAAATACTATTTTGTAGCGTTTAAGAGTAGTATTGGGCGGGAGGTTATGTGCTGGCCACATCAGATTTAAAAAAAAAAATTTTATGAAACTTTATCTAACTTGAAGACTATCTACACTTTTAAAAAGTCTTAATTGTTATTTATTAAGCCAAAATGATTTTATTAAAAATGTTGTGACATCATTGTAGATGTGTTGCTGGATCCTCAACAGTACAGATTGTAAATAATTGTAGTCATATATTTTTTTCTTATTTTATTATTATTATTACAACAAAATAGAACATTTATGTGACAAAAATTATTTAAATCTCTACTGTTTGAGATTCACCAACCCTCTACTATGACGTCACAACATAAAAAAAAATCATTGTGGTTTAATGAATAACAATTAAGACTTTTTAAAAGTGTAGACAGTCTTCAAGTTAGATAAACTTTCATAAAAAAAAATGGTGAACACCCCATTACATTTCACGAGCAAAAATATTTCACTGACCAAAATATGCGAAAGTAGAGAATGAATAGCATGATTAAATATTTATTTATTTTACTCGTAAAATTACAACTCAATTTATTTTGTAAATAGTAAAATTAATTTACAGAAAAAGTTTATAAAAATGTTGTGGTTTACCACAAAAAGAAAATAATGAAAAATGATGCGAGTAAATAGATTGAAAACCACAAACCGAAACTAGACTCTAAATTAAATATTAAACATAAAATTAATGTAGTTATTGTAAAAACAAATAAATGATATTTGGTTTAAATTCTGTATAATTTATATTAAAATGTTTGAACAATTATTTCAAAATGTAACATTATTAACATAATGTATTCCAAAATTCAACATTCTAAACAATAAAATTATTGCAGTAAATGTTTTTGAGATATACAGTAGTTTTGTCATAGATAATATAAAAGACAGATTTGTTAAAACGAGTAGTAGCAAAATATTTCAAATAATATTTCAATGTTTTATTTCATGTATATTGTGTAGAATACATGCAAAATCGCGGATCTAGTTTCAGCGGTCACAAGCTAAAAATAGAAACATCATTCCTCAGGATTTTTCAGGTTTAGCCGCACTTTCAATTGTCTAATAGTTCGCCGGCTGCTTGATTTTATATTCGACTTTGATTGTAAATTAACTGCATCCACTGCGCAAGTCACTCATTTAAATTTGGGGGGAAAATGTTTGTTCGTTTAAAAATATGCTTTTTCAGTTATTCATGCATTGAAATCAATGAAAAAAAAAATTGGATGTGGCCAGCATATAACCTCTCGCCCAATACAACCCTTAAACGGTACAAAATAGTATTTGATAATATTGGAAAATATCTTCTTATTTGTTTATTTTCTATTTATATTTAAGAAATTAAATTTTCTTTCGTATATTTATTTACTTTTAATTAAATTAACTAGAGAATAAATTTATAAAAAGAATAAACAAAAAATATCGCATCAAAACCATAGCTTAAATGATGCTTATTACTCTAGCTGTCATCTTTTGATGCGATACTTTTTGTTTATTCCATTGCTAAATTTATTCTATAGTTTATCAGAGGTTGGAAATACCTGCCCTAGGAAAACAGCTTCTTGATCATATTAAATAAAAAATTTATAATTTTTAGGTGTTTCCATGGTGTACAAGAAATGCAAGATTTATGATATTTAATTTCTTTATATTTTATTATCTCTAAATTTAATAAAAATTAATAAAATTAGTGTAATCAAAAGAGATGTAAAATAACATAAATTGTTGAAATATTTACTTTAACAGTGTTAAGGGCTTCTAGTGAATTGCTACTTTCGGTTGACCAATTTTATCCAAAATATAATCAGCTCTTCATATAAATATAAGAAGCAAACATATACAAAATTGTATTTTTTGGTATTATAGTATTTGAGTTCTGCGAGACGAAAAAATTGGCGTGCTTATATTGAAAACTCACTATCCAATTTTTTTTATCAAAAACAATATCTCCCTCACAGAGGTAGGCGGGAGGTAATAGCATTGAAATCCCTATATTCCATATTTCATTTCTACACCTTGTATTTCAAATTGATAAATAATTTTAAAATCAGTTTGTTGTGTTGTTTAGTAGTACCGCGTTTAATTTATACGAAAAGAAATTGAAAAATAATAGTTAGCAACATTAATACGTGCGAAATAAAATACTGGATTTACCGTAGTCCAATTTCTACCGATTTCATTCGTCGTTTCATTTAAAATTTCAAACAAATAAGAGCAAATACACGAGTAGAGAAAATTAAAAGCTCTTTTTATCCGACGGTAGTGTTCGTCTCTCTCTATATTTACATCGTCGGCAGTGTTTAATCTCCAATTCTCCATCGGCTGTTATCGAGGGATTTTTCTCAGGTAGGCCGGGCGCCGTTGCGTCGGTCGCGCAGATATCGATTCGGGAATTCGCGGACGGGGGACGGCGACGCGACGCCAGCCGTTTGCGCTTGCAAACAAACTAATTTCCGTTCGTTAATTCAATTTGATTAAACATCTGAGAATTTCAACTCAACCGAACGTCCACAACGGACGGAAAACTAAATTAAAAAAGCCTATCGAGAGATGCACCCGCCCCGTCTACTACAATTGGAGCTGCTGGACAAACTCGCGGGAATTCTACATGGAATTATTTATCAGTTCTGTGAAGAGATTATTAATCTTTTATTTTTGTAACATATAAACTATTCATCGCTGCAATAAATGCTATAATTTATTCTGAATTTAGTCAATAGTTATTTGTTTAACTAGGCACAAAATACCAGATTTACAGCAGAGGCTGCCGAGGCAACGAATGCTGCCGAATCTATAAATCTGTGTTTGATGGAATTAATATTAATTTAGAGATTAGTTTATATAGATATTTTGAAGGTTATCGCTGTCAAATTACATTGCCATGCGTGTGTTGAACGGTTGCTATGTATTTATTGATTGTTGCTATGCGTTTGGGGAGAAGATATTATGTAATAGTATATTACATAACGAGAGAAGTAAGAAGCAATTTACGCACGAGTGAAAAAATTGACACACGAGCCGCGTAGCGGCGAGTTTGTAATTTCACGAGGGCGTAATTGCTTTACATCTCGAGTTTTGTACTATACTTTTTCTACGACCACTCAATACTATTTCTAAATTAAAACAATATTCAAATAGAAATTTATTATGCTTTTTTGTTTTCTCTAATCCATGAATTTTTGATATATAAATTCGTATCGTTCTCGAGATTTTGTCACCAAAAGATTATTTGTTGCACTTTTAGCTTTAGCTTGTATCTCCAGTGGTGTTCCAATTGAAATATCACTGTCGCTTGACATTTCTTACTTAAAATATTAATAAATATAAGAAAAGGATAATAATATTTAGTAGCATATATTTACCTCACAATAAAACACAGATTATAAACTATAGATGCAGATGGGAGACTATAAAATATTACCAGTTTACATGTAATAATCACACACATAACCTAAATGTCAAACAAGCTTTGTTTGTGTTTATAAAAATTAACGACAATTATTGAGCGTAGGGATACATGACGAAACATAGTCCCATCTACATATATTATTGAAATATTTATTGGTGTCATAATTTATAATAAACCCAGCAAAATATAAATTTAGTTATAAAATTTTATCAGTTAGCCTTTGAATCCATAACATTTAAATATAAGATTTGATGCATCAAATTTTAATTATATTGGTAATGTGACAGTCAGTAATGCCAACTTAAATTTCATTTTCAAGTGTTACGTAATGAACATTACGTAACACTATTCGTAACAACGCACTTACATTGATTGTAGTTGGTTCAGTAATGACATACTTTCAGTAGTGGTCGTAGAAAAAATATTTTTTTGCAATACCTGTACTGTAAGTTACCCATTAATAACAAAATTTAAACACAGTAAGTGGAACTTTTATTAAACAATTAGTTTTCATGGTTACATCGTTTACTTACCGTCCACGGTGAATGGTAAGTGAAACTTACCGTTCATGGTGGATGGTAAGTAAATATATATCATTCAAATTTTATTTTTAACCTCAATCTGACAGCTGTTAGTTTTGATACCTATTTTCCTTTTTCTTATATTTAAGCAGGTATTGCAAAAAATAACTCAGTAACCTCGGACTGTAAGTGATTACAGTTCACGGTACGTAATATACTATTTACAACCTGAGCATAAAAGTGACACTTTACAGATTATTAGCAGTCCGTGAAATATCATCTTTAATGTCAATCGGCAAAAAATATTATTGTATTGTTTAGCCTAATCGCACATGAATTGGGCCAAAGGTACAATCAATTAATTTTAATTTTTAACGGACGAAAAAAATAAGGAGGCACTCAAGTCCACGCGTATATTTTTTTATGTATTCCGTAAGGGAGGTATAGAGTTTTCAGTGGATGAGCACGTTTTAGGGTCTCTAGAATACGATTTAAATAATTTCGCGATGATGTCTGTGTGTGTCTGTCTGTCTGTCTGTCGGTCTGTGTGAATCTCTGGAGTTACTGTTTCTCAATAACTACTATACAAAACATTTTGATGTTTTACATATATCAATTGTATCCCGATGGAAGAGCTGATTAGTTTTTGGTGATAATCCAATAACCGAAAGTGGTATATTACCCTATTAAGTTATTTTTTAATATCTCAGTAAATTATTCTTAAATGACAATTTTTGTTATTACAATAATGTTTCAAATATTATTATCTACAATTATTGTTCAAAACATTTTTCTCTTACTGTCTCCATTTACGAATTACAAAACGTTGAAGAAAATTATATTTTGATGTTTTCGTTGAAATAAATTAACCTGTACTTTTTGAAATAACAAAACAACACTTTTAAAATTTCTATTTTTGATATGTGTCATAACTGAAAACTAAATATTTGAAGGGATGAACGTTTCTCTATAGTTGTGTTCCGTGTTCCTGCATCATTTGATAAGAAATCTATGGCGGGAAGTACTGTGGTGTCCACAACAGATTTTTTTAATGGATAAGATGTAAATCGAAGTTCGTCCCTAAGTGTAAAAAAAATGGGAGTGATGATTGTGTACCTATTAAATTTTTACCTGTTATCCGATTCTACCACGCATAACTTTGTACTGTTTTATCCGATTTCGATGATTCTATTTTTATTGAATAGGGTATATTTCGTAATTGGTTCAGTTTAAATTTGAAATAAAAATTCTTCCCCTAAGGGAAGAAAATTAGGTAACAACTAAAAATTAAACCGGTGAAAAAAGAAACTGAACAGCGAAAAATAAAATACTTCTTTTTAATCTTAATAACTAAGCTCCTAAACTAATATAAGTAACTAATTTTGAGTCGGTGTCAAACAAACAATCAACGAACGCCGATTCAAAGTTAGTTACATTAATAATAATTAAATTGTAAAAAAAAACACGGTAACGTTTCAAAATATTGTTTTACAGTCTGAAAGAAATAACAAATAAAAAAAATTGTTTAGGGGCTTAGTTATTGCAATATGAGTTCTGAAAGTTTATTCAACTTAATAACAGTCAATTGTTTTTGGAATAGCTGGCTTATTATTACTATAAGTATATAAGCATTATTACTATAAGTAAAAACGGACTACAATTCTCTTAGGATGCCGTGGGAGATAAAGCCTTTGGTTTAACTGTAGAGATATTCGAGTTTTATAAATGTAAATAGTAAAAGTAATTGAAATAGTGGCCCGAGCTCCGATTGAAATTTACTGATGGAAATTGTGAAAACAGAATCCTTCTCTCCACATGAAAATTAATATCTGGTATGAAGCAGTAATTATGAAATGAAATATTTCAAACTTTTATGCAACACAAATATTATTAATTCTCTTTTCGCAAATACCTATATCAATTGAAAATAATAATTAATACAAGAGAGGGATTATATGCAGTTGTTTTATTATGATTTGCTGTTTCTATATGATCTGTGTAAAATCAGACATGAAGGTAAATTTTATTGTGCGAATATTTGAAATACAATTGAAAATATTTAGTTTTTTATTCAATTTTAAAATTAATAATACATATTTTAGCGAAATCAATAACTATTTGGTGGCAAAGAGAACAAATTCAATTATGTTTCTGTTCGAAAACTATTTGGAAATCCACAAATCAAATCAGTAGTAGGTTAACGATACAAATTCATACATTTCTGTGTCAAACTAAGTTTATTATGGAACTGTCAAACTTTGCGAGGAATTATGGTTACTGCAAGTTGAAAATTAGTTCAAAGTATTTTCTATATATATTATCAATAATTTATACCGGGTGCCTACTTTTTATAGGACATAGGAAATGTAATGTTAAAATTTTTATTACGCAATTGTTTATTCCTTATGGATTTTAGAGCAAAAGTATACATACAAAAAATGCATGAAATGGGCCTAAATTTATTGGACATATTAACAGTTTCATATATTTCTTGATGTTTGGAATAAGAAAAATATATTTCTTTTTGTAATATTTTATATACAGTGGCCAAATATACATTTATTTCTGAGGTTGTTCAGAAATATAGAAATACTGAAATGCTAACTTGTAGACTTGTATGAAAGCCAAAACGAGCTTGAGACAGATAGATGTTGTAAGGACACACTTCTTTGTCTAACATTTACTTATAGTTAATTGAACTCTTTTCTAATAATGTATTAATTACATTCCACCTCCCATCACATGTTGTAAGGGAGGTATAGGAATCATGCTAAAAATTCGGTAGTGAGTTTTTAGTGGATACGCACGTTTTAAAGTCCCTAAAATACGATTTTATTAGTTTCGCGATGATGTCTGTGCGTGTGTCTGTCTGTCTGTTTGTCTGTCTTTCAGTCTGTCAGTCTATCAGTCTGTCAGTCTGTCAGTCTGTCAGTCTGTTAGTCTGTCAGTCTGTCAGTCTGTGTGGTTCTTTGGAGTTACGGTTTTTCAAAAACTACTAAACTGAAATTTTTGATATTTTGTATATATCAATCGTATTACCTTTGGAAGAGCTGATTAGTTTTTGGTGATAATCCAATAACCGGAAATGGTAGTTTACTTGAAACCATATCAAGTTATTTTGAAATACCTCAGTAGGAAAATTATGGTTAAATGACAATTTTTGTTATTAGAATAATATTTGAAATATTGTTATCTGCAATTACTGTTTGAAACATTTTTCTCTTGTCCATTTACAAATTACAACACCTTAAATAAAAATTATGTTTTCACATTTTCTTGGGCCGATATTTTCATCTAGGAATAAATTTACGAATAAGTTATTCATCAAATAAATAAAAAAAGACGCGTTTAAAAATAAAAGCTAGAAGGTTAGAACAATAAGTATCATTTGAGCTATGATTTCGATTTTTCATTTATTCGGCGAAAATTTATTTGGTATTTTATTCGAAGATGGAAATATTAGCCCTGTGCTTTTAGAAAAAAAAAAAAAAAAACAGAACAACGGTTGGAGTATGTCATTTTTTGACAAGTGTCATAATTGAAGAATAATTTGTTTAGAGGGATGAGCGTGTCTTGATAGTGGTGGTCCGATTGTTTCATATGAAATCCACACCAGATTTTTATTTTTACATTTAAGAAACCTTTGCAATTCTGCTAGTATTGCCGAGTGATTAGTCCATCGGCGTAATCCAGTGTTGACATTATGAATTATAACTATTTGCTTGAACCATCTCCACCAATAAGCTAATTCACTTTAGAGATAGAACATCACACACGGGCACGAGGGGTAAGACACACACACACACACACGCAGGGTGCTTCTCTAGCTCAGCCGGCGTTAATGTACACACGAGTACACCGCCGCGGCCGCCACCACCGCCGCCAGCGTCGTATTGACTTTGCGACCGGAATATTCCGGGCCAGTAATTCCCGCGTAATCCCGCCAGACGTGAACGAGGCCCCCCTCGCGGCGCCCCCGGCTTGTCTGGAGTCCTGGACACCGCCGCGGCTTAATTGATACAGATGGCGAGCGCCGAGGCTTCAGACTAAACATGCCGCAGATCACAACATGGCAGGTCGCTGGCGTCGGGACGCTGACCTTTGCTTGTGAGGAACGCGCCTCCGCCAAAGAAGCGTTTATAAACACAACTGCTACCGGTCCAATCCATCAGGAACATAGCGGGTCTCTACTTTTTTGTAGGAAGTAAAAAGTACAAGATTAAAATTTTCATTGGGCGATAGTTCGTTTGCTCTGAACTGCATTAAATGAACCTATATTTATTGATATAGCAATTCTCTGTCATAAGATAGCCGTAAAATAAATCTATAATTTTTAGCTATTTACAAAGTGTCGTGGAAAACAAAACATATAATTCAAACTGTCGTACTGTTTGAATTTGACATCTGATATTTGTCTTTATCAACAAACTTCGGCACCTGGCGGTTACCAAGCAACGTTCCTTCCGTAACTGTGATAAAATTATTTCGTAATTATCAATGTCTTATGCCTGGTCTACACAATGCAATTTATTGGTCAATAAATTGGCGAAGTTTTCTTGTCAATTTATTGTTGTGTGTAATACTACACTTTCGACAATTTTTTCTTGACCAATAAATTAGTTAATTTATGACGTATTAGAATATGTTCTATTTTTGGGAGGAAATATCGTTTTGCACGAATTTTTTTGCTTAGTAACAAACACAAAAGTAAACTGCTTGGTAAAGTCCGACTCCAAAGGAGGAGGGGTTTTACCTGATGTCAGTTTGCTTGAGTGATTTTGCTTAAAAGCAAAAAAAAAAAATAGTACTTAAACATTTATTTGATAAAATCAGAGAGGTCGTGTTGTATTTGATGAGATAAATTCCAGAGACAATGCAAAATGAAACTTGGAATATAATAACAACTAATGTTTGTTTATTTGGTAGCGATATTTTATCGGGATAATGAGATATTATCGGGGTAACGGGATTTTATGGCAGTAATGGGGTTTTATCGGGGTAACAGTTTATCATTATAATATTGTTCCCATTGGTTGAATTTTCAAGTGTTTTGCATCATGATTGTTTAAAAACTAGTCATAGGAATTTATCGACAATATTTTAGAGAATACTAAAAAATTTTAGTCATTGTCAATCAAACTTTTTATTACTTCAGTTAGTTCTCATTTTTGTGCTTTCAACATGAACCAAAAATATTAGTAACATAGATGACAGCTGTTAGTACTATTGAAACTGTCACAATAAATAGACGATTAGTTTGACGTATGTAAAAAGAACAATTTATTGGCAAGAAAACTTGACTAATAAATTATCTTGTGCAAAATAACCATTAAATAAATTTATTAAGTAGAAATAATTAATAAATATATAGAATGATGAATAAGTGTATGTTCTTCCTGTTCCTTAAGGAATACTTAAACTTAAATTCTTTGTAAATTAATGCCCACAAAACCTATTTTGATGAGCAGAAACAGTAGATTTTCGATAACTTGTCCAATTTATTGACCAATAAATTGCGTCATGTAAAACAGGCTTTAAAGGATATGGCGGGAGATACAAATGTCCTGCACAGCTACTTATTTTGCAAACAAGTATCAAAAACTGTGTTGTATTTATGAATTTATACTTGTGAAAAGTAAAAAATATAGTAAGAATTAGGAGCATAAATGAATATTAAAGAGAATGATAACATTTCTCTTGAAGACACAGAACGGTGGATTCTCGCAGCTCGTAATTCATTCGTAAATCGCTCAGAGTCTGCCGCTGTACCCAGAGCCAAGCTGATCCATTTATTTCTACTAATCCAGCAGGCGAGATGCGAGCTGCGAGCTGCGAGCTGCCGCCATGGCGCGCCTTGTCAAAATGTTTACTCAACAAAAGTAGCGACATTATTCGCATTAAGTTGCCCGCCCCTTCCACCCGCACTCGGCACTCCACGTGAGCGAACAAATAATTCTTAATGTACTTTTACAACTAACCGCGGCTTTTAACTGTATTAAAAATTTTCGCTTTACATAAATACCGCTAGGGCTCAAGAGCTTTTATTAAGTTTTCGAGCCATATACCAGAACTTTACACTACTTTCTGCATTTCTTTATTTTGCTAACGGGAATTACATTGTACCTGACTGCATCTGCAAATATCACAAAAAAAAAAAACAAGTTAGGTATTAGATGCTCGGGGTACATTTGCTCTAAACTTGAATGTATCTAGAGATGCTCGATTGAGTGTTTATAATAGTGTGTTAATGCCGAGTGAATGTTAGGTGTGTATGAAGAAGCATGAACGACGTATAACTGCTGTGTAAATGAGGTATTTGAAAAAACAGTGATTGTGTCTAGAATACATTGGTGTATGGTGAGTGTGAGATTAAGAAGAATGTTGTTAAGAATGTGGGAATGAGTCAGTTGAGGTGGTTTGCCCAACTCAAGCGGATGTCGAATGAAAGGTTGCAAGGAATTGGGTCCTCTGAGTACGTGAATGTATCTAAATGAAGTGAAGTGCCTACATTGATGTATGGTTTTGAATGTTAGGTGTGGATGAAGAAGCATGAACGACGTATGACTGCTGTAGAATTGAAGAATTTGAGAGGAGAGTGATCGTATCCGGAATACATTGGTGTACGTTGAGTATGAGATTGAGAAGAATGTTGTTAAGGAAGTGGGAGTGGTTTGGTCATCTCGAAAGGTTGATGTAACTAATATATGCGAGTGAGGGTGAACGATTGCGTGGACATCCGAATAATAAGTGACTAGATATGATTGATGGTTTGTTGCGTGAACGAATGATTCCCAGTGTAAAGAATAGACGAGCATGTATGAAATGTGGACGAAGCAAAAGTGGTGTGTTAGGATAGAAATGTTTGGATGAGATTGATTTTTGGTTGACTGCATTTCTGAGTTTGTCAATTATTTACTGAGATATAGTCAAAATTCCTTCAAATAAACTACCACTTTAAATTGATGAATTGCTACCAAAATTAGCTTGTAATTTGAACATTCTAGTGCTAAATATGAAATTTGTAAATGATGAATCTGATCATTGTAATATGTTACTTTCTGAATTGTGTTGTTACAGTAACCTTGAAAGAAATTGTTTAGAAGTTAGTAATTACTTTAGAGCGCAGACATGAAAGCTTTGTATTTGAACGGAAAATTAAATTATTGAATTCACTTACAAGCAAAGGGATACGTATTCTAAAATCTGGAACTACTAACAACTAACTAACTAACACAGTGTTCATCTGAAAACTACTAGCCTATATTTTCATATTACATTTTTGCAACATTGGCGACTCCACCAATGTAGGAACTACAATATAAATTATAATTTAGTAATTGAAACACTGATATTTTATAGTCCATGATCGTTTGACAGTTATTGTTTATTTATAAAATTTATATTACTATGACAAGGACAGTAAGTTGACGTCATCTTGGTATAGATATGGTTTACATAAAATTTTAATAGTATATTACTGTATGAGAAATTATGATAGTCATTATTCACGAAGATGAAGCTTGCGTCACAAGCCGTAGGCGAGTAATGCGAATCATCCTAGTGATTAGTAATTATAATCCCGAATACTTTACTTTTTCTACTCCTGTAAATACGGAAATCACTTTTAAAAATGATCGAAATTCGTTGAAAACACACATTAAAAAACGTCAACATAAAAATACACTATGATAACTGATTACATGTCAATTGTCAGACGGCCGTTGCTTGGTGATCCACATCACGTCTTTAAAATAACCGTGAATTATGGATTTCTGGCTCTGTGATTGGCCGAGAATTATGGGTACTATAATTCAATGAAAATATTGAAATAATGGGGATATATTTATATAAGAGTAGAAAAATTTATTTGTAAGTATTACTCTAGTATTAATTAAAATGAATTGAACGGGATGACATGTGTTGGACATATCAATTTATTTTCTAAAACAATTTTAGAACACTTTATGTTTGACTATTAAACAAATAACTATTTATTTATTTATATAGGAAACGCTATAGTACTTTTCTTACAATTTCCATGAACAGAGCTTGCAGTTTCAGCTATAGTATCTAGATGAGATGAGAATAATGTTTGCGAGGAATTAGACGTCGCAACTAACTAAGCAAATATCTGTATCAATTCCGAAATGTAGTTGCGAGCAATGGTCTCGCGGTTCGGTTAAATAAATAAATTTGCAGTGTCTGAAGCTGCGTGTGTAAACGCGTGCCTGTAATTTCGGTTGACATTTGCAAATCAGCGCAGTGTTGTTGTAGAATCGCTCGGCTTTCATCGCATATATTAGTAATAAAGTCCCGGGGGTGTCAGCGAGGGTGGAAGCATGTACAAGTATCTAAACGTTCCATTTGATCTTTATGACACGGCGAGTGTCTTACGCAGGCGTCGCCAAGACAAAAGACGCGTAACAAATGAACGCCGTTTCGTCTTTGACATTCGATAAAAACAGTCGTGCGGCGTTCGCTTTGAATTCATAAAATCCTTATTGCATGTGTGATTTGACCCAGTTAAAGTGAAACGGAATAAATTTGCAATATACAATCGTTTCCAATCTTGAATTTGACAGTCGGATTTCGAAGTCTTTTCTCTCAATCTCTTTTCCGTTTTTGCTGGGAAGGTCACCGTGCCCTTGATACCCTCACCCTTTCTCCTTAAGCCGGGCCTGTAACAGGATATTCCTGCTGCTATTGTAGTGTCACACTCTACATATCAAAATGTAATGTAGTTTCCATCCCGCAATATATTTCTTCAAATTCCATATCGTATTTCTTCGGGCCTAAGAATATATTTTATGCTCGACTGTATCATAATCACTTGTTTATGATATTGTTTACAGGTCATAAAGTGGCTCCATATGGACTAATCCGATAAAGTAAAAACAATTAATAATTTATTAACCAAACAACAGAAAAAAAAACACTTCGAATTTACCAATTTTTGTTATATCAGCGTCATGTGTCAAATATAATTGTCATAATATAATTGAACTCGCTTGACCCCTAAATTGTCTCGTCCATAAAACTCTAAATTATCTACTTGTTACATAAATATCTATTATGTTCTATTGTATCATAATCACTTCTTTATCGTATTGTTTAGTGGTCATAAAGTGATTCTTTATGAACTAGTTCAATAAAATAAAAAAGTGTGTGATCATAATGAAATACAAAATGAATTTCATTAAATTATTAGGTGGTTAATTAAACAGGAACATCATTTTTATTAATGATAATATTAATTACACAATTAAAAATATTATTTTTATGCTATTAGAATGATTTCTTCCAAAATAACAGGTCAGAATGAATAAGATGTCAAGTGACAGTTTACAATTTTTTTTTCAAAACAAATAATAATTGACAAGTCCATAAGGCCATTGAAATTTAGTAATTTTGGAACACTAACGTGTAGGCTCTCATTTTCAACGTCAATTAGCGTGCCAGTATTATTATATTTTAGTGCACATAATACTAAATTATGTACTTGTAAAATAAATATTTATTATTTCATACCGTGTCACATTTGCATGTTTACTTAAATGATATCAGTCCAATAAATGGGACTTTACTGTATTGTTATTTTTTACGGTACTCTATCGTTGCTAAGTAATATCGTTTTCCTAATTCATTTCTGAAAATTGTTTTTAATAACACTTAAATATAATAATACTGAAACGTCAGTTGACGTTGAAAATGTGAACCGAGAGAGACAGCCAATCGTTGGACTGCCTGTCTTTGTTGCACAGTCCGCTTAGAAATTAATAAAAAAAATACACATAAATTAACATTCAATAATTTTAAAATAAAATGTTTAATATAAAAGTTATTTTATATATTAATAGAAATGAGGTTTTCAAATAGTTACATTTTTTTTACATAGCAACGACTTAACAACCGCATAGCAACCCTTCTACAAACAAGTGTTGGACAAAGAAGAGTGACCTTACGATATTCATCTGTTTCTGGCTCGTTTTTCGCTTTTATTTAATCCTACGAGTTAGTGATCCAGTATTATTATATTTCAGTGGTTAAAAATGTTTACAAAACGAAATTGATTGCTATCATTATTTATTTATTTAGTTTTATTAAAACCAAGACGAACTGAATATTTTTCAAGAAAACTTTCGTCCAAAAATGCGACACAGGTATGAAATAATCCATTTTACGTCATACGTTCGTTAATGATATTCACGGTACTCATTCATTACACATCTTATTCGTACCGTAAAAACTAATTTATTAGACTTACAACATATATAACTATTATTTCTACACTATACATGGGAAAGTACATGTTACGGTGATATAATAAATATAATAAAATGGTGGCGGCGCGATCACAATTTCCATCCCAATAAAATGTATAATAAGAATTCAAATCCCGCTAAAGTTTTCCTCAGTGAAAAATGTAATAACACACTCAGAATTTTATTTTTATATGTTGATGCACGCTCCGTGTTTGTGTAATATGTGCAGAAATATGAACGCAGCCAGTGAACCATTTCATTAGTTGCAAAACATCTGCCCGGGAGAAAATTTATTCAATATTGTCAAACAGCTGTTTGATCATCCACGTATGTAACACTCGCAGTTCAGCTGCAATATTCAGCTGCATCGTTCGACGTTTAGCTGAACATGTGTACGGCAAATATTAACAGTGTATTACTATTTAGTATTTACCATTTACTAGGCGAGGTAAACGAAAGCATGTTTCATATTTTGTCAACGCATGAGCGAAAACAGCGCTTAACTATTTTTCATTGTGATTGTATATTTGCTACAGTCAGTCATTGTATACATTGACTAATTAGGTTTGTTAAACCATAAGTAAATTATTATTCACACTTGTGTTGTAAACATTGCATCCGAGGAATAAGTGGTTGGGTTTGATTGATGGTTTGTTGCGTGAAGGAATGATTCCGAGTGTGAAGAATAGACGAGTATGTATGAATGGAGACGAGGCGAAAGTGGTGTGTCAGGATTGGAATGGTTGAAAGAGATTGATTGTTGGTTCACTGTGTTTCTGGGTTCGTGCTGCTTTACTTATTGGAGAATGCCTAAATATTAAGCTAAATTTTATTTCCATTGGCTGGTACCACGAGCTCTGTTTTTGGATGTTTTAAAAGAAGTGTTTCAATGTTGTATATTGTTCTAAAATCATTTTACAAAAAAAAAAGCTGCGAATAGAAGTAACAGGGAAACATATTTTTTAATTATTAAGCGGTCTCAACTGCTGAGGTTATATGCCGCCTTGGAACCTCGTTTTAGGTGGTGTGACAACGGTACGCAGTATTCGCTTATATGAGTTTGGGAAACATATTATCTACCAATTTTATTTGAAATATAATTTTACAAGAATGTAGAGCGTTAAAACCACTGAAATATAATAATACTGGAACGCGCATTTGTAGTCTTTTACGAACCCGAGACCAAATAGATGTCGTGGGCCAATGCTCTTTCCCTAAATTTTTAGTAGAACGGTTGCTATATATGTGTTGAGCGGTTGCTATGTATAAGCAACGGTTGATTTGTTTTTGTTGAGCGGTTGCTATAAAAAACATTGTAAACAAACAGATAGCCCTCAACTAGATGTTTCTTTCGGCTCGAATTTTCAACGCCAGTGAGCGTTCCAATATTATTACATTTCAGTGGTTAAAACACACAAAAATAGAGCTCGTGGTACTACCCGTTGTTTCACGAACAGAAATTGAAAAAATCGAAAAAATGACATGTACGAAATTTGAACTTTGTAGGACTGTAACTGTAAAACTAAGCGAGATATCGAAAAACAGTCAACAGTTTTGAAAACTGCACCCTTTAATTACCTTATAAACAAATTTTCGGCGATTTTAATTTTTTCAAAATTTTGCCCAAAATCATCTCCACCAAAATTTTTAGATCCGATATCTCAACAACCAAAAGCGATACGAATCTGAAACCTACACCATTCGATTCAGCTCGTCGAATTACATAAGTACAGAACTTTTTATTTAAATCATTCGACGCGACGAAATGTTAGAGCAAAAAGTCTGAAAATGGCCCAAAATCCGAAAAAACTCAAGGGGTTAGTATTGAAATTTTACCAAAAATTTTCATCTCTCAGAATTTTAATTTATATACCCTATCGCTTTATATCCAACCCGGAACTTACAAAAAATATGTTTTTAGAGATATCTGAACCTTAGTTTCAAGTATATTTGTGATTTCATGAATTTGAAGTTGAGGTTGAAAGTGACCATAAATTCGATATCTGTATATAATTTAAAAACTAAAGCAGATATTTAAAATCTGAAGAGATGTGCTTATTCAGCACTCTTTAATTGATAAATGAGTTTAATTTCATATTGATATTTTAAGTAATACTCATTTTAGAAACGATGAAAGTTGAGATAAAATATTTTGAAGAAACTGCAACTTTCAGGACCTCGTATTTTTTTACTTATAAATATAATTTGAATTGTTATATTAGCACAATATAGCTTAAAGGATACTTAATGATTAGCAAAAAGTTTCGTCAAAAACGTTTTGGTTGTTCTTGAAATAATGGCGGATAAACAAATAACGAAACATACAAGTAAAACTCCCTGCTTTAAGTGAGTTAAAAAGACACAAAAGCAAAAATTGAACCCTTCTTTATTTAAAGCAGAAGCTCCCGAAGCTCCTTGCAGGAATTAAATCTGCTCGGAGTGCACCGAATGCTCCACATCGAGTATGCATGGCACGCCGTTCACTTTTGCACCGTTGAAATTTAATATAAAGTAACGTTATGAGAAAGGCAATTGCTTTAACAAAGTGTACAGGTCGGGTACAGAGAGCAATCTCAATTCGTTGTAGTCGCGCGGCGCTGTTTGTTCTCTGGAAGTTACCACCGAACCGGAGCCCGGAGTTTCCACGACCTACTGTTCTGGTTCACTCTTTGTCGACCGGATTTATACATGCCAGTACATGCCGCACTAAGAAGTGGGACATTTGCGCTTAGAGAACAACGGTCACTTGACGATTTGCATTATTGTATTTTCCTTCTTTTAAATATGTACATTCCATTTGGAATTGATGGAGAGTAATAAATCAGTCTGTCAAAATTACATAAATAATTGTTTGCTCAAAGATAGTCGATGTATTGCATTCATAAATTTATTCATTACATTCTCTGATTAAATATAAGCTCGTGGTATGATTATCATCGTGGATAATGATATCACTTGTTATATTACCTCCGAAAATATATATGAAAGTTGTGTAGTGCTTTCAGCAGATAAAATGAAATGATTTTCCCATTGACGCACTTTAAAAATCTCGATTAAGTTAGAGAATGAAAAAAGTGTGTTCATTTGATTTTGACAGTAACGTGGCGAATTTTTAAACGACTTTTCGATATCCGCTCGTTGGCAGTTGAGCATTAATGCATCACAGTTTGTAGATAACATCTTTAATTATAATGCTAGGTTTCACACGTACCTACTGCCGTTGGCTCTGCAGAGATTCAAACCAAAATTAAGTGATAAAAACTGGTCATTAACGGCCATGCAACTTGCACTATTACTCGTATCAATATTATTTGAAGAGATTTGAAAGTGGAAGAGAAAATAGTTACCTATGCATCTAGTGTTCAATATTCAGTACTGATACTGGAAATATTTAATTCTTCATTTATACCTACGATTTTGTTCATCTTGAATAGTGCTGTCTCTCTTTCTATAGTTAAACGTGCACTGGAAAGTGAATTGCTGATATTTTTCTTCCATTACCGTATCATTATTATTATTATTATTAGTATAATTTTCAAATGTTTATATATTTTTTGTTAAAGTAGGTACATTTTATATCCATTTATTATTTGATAGATCGTGGTAACCTATTATTGATACTCGTATGTTTTCTTCAAATAAATCAATAAATAATCAAACTAATAGATTAACTGTTTATGTGAATTTCATGACTAGTAGATATGAAATGGAAATATGGATCATGGCGTCCAATGTAAGGACTATTATATTATATTATTATACATATTATTATTGATAATGAATCATTTTCCATATGATTGTATATAGAAGTGTTTTATTTCTAAATTATAATTGTATTTATTTACAGATATTAAATTGAAATTGATTTTGTTAATGTTTATATTTTGTTGCAGGTGTTTGATTCTACTTCGTACTGGCTGGTGAGTACAATAACAGTTTAACTTATATGAGTAAAAAAAATTATTGGATTTAAGTTTTGTAATAGTTATTTACGCAACTAGTGGGGTACAGACAAGATTATCTCACGCAACTGAAAGAATTTTATAAAATAGTTTATATAGAAATAAAAATTTATTTAATTTTAAATCAAAGTACTAACAGGCCGGGATTGTTTTAAGAATGATACCAACGCGCTAAAAATCTACTAAAAGAATAAATAGTGCGATTTATTAAAAAAAAAATCTGATGTCACAGCACATAACTTCCCGCCGAATACAACTGTTAAACGGTACAAAATAGTATTTGACGATACAGAAAAATATCTGCTTATTTGTTTATTTTCTATTTATATTTGAGAAATTTAATTTTCTTTCGTATATTTATTCACTAATAAAACAGCTCCACAATCACAATTGGAAATTTGTAAATGTACATGGAACACAAGATTTATGAAATTTAATTTCTTTAAAATTAATGAAAATTAATAAAATTTGTGTAATCAAAACAGATGTAAAATTAAATATTCTACAATTTTAAAAATAACTTAAGTGTTGAAAAATTAAATTTAAGCATGTTTTTTCACGGAAAACTGTTAAGGGCTTTGAGTGAACTGCTACTTCCGGTTGACCAATTTTATCCAAAATCTAATCAGCTCTTCTTAAGAAGCAAAAATACACAACATTGTATTTTTTGGTATTTAGTATTTGAGTTATGCGTGACAAAAAAATTGACACAGACCACATACGTACATACATACAGACATCATGGCGAAAATAGTAAAATTGTACTGTAGGACGCCCTAAAGCTTAATTATTAATTGAAAACACACTACCCACTTTTTTGACCAAAAACAATAGTGTGGAGTCCTTACTACAGCACTATTGTAAATAAACTTGAGAAGGTACAGAAAAGATTTTGTAACATTTTATATTATCGCTTTTTTCACATTTGGCCGAACATGGAATATAATGCTTTACTTACAAATTTTAATATGGATAGTTTATCCGATAGACGTGTGAAACTTCAGCTTTTGTTTTTGTATAAACTGGTCAACAATGTCATATATAGCCCCCCACTTTTAGGTGAATTAAATTTCCATGCTAGGCCATGTAATACTCGCTCCACACAGACATTTCACTGTGATTTCTCACGCACCACTGCTAACTTCTTCAATCCAATCAACGCCATGTGCCGTACTTTTAATAATTATAATAACACATTAGATTTTTGCGATACTTTTTCAAAATTCAAAAATAATATAGCTATGTGCCTGAAAGATCACTGAATTATCAATTTATTTTATATGTAATTTCTACTAGCTGTTTTCCTTTTTCGTTTTTTGTTTGTTTTCATGTTATTTGAGATGTTATATTCTATAATTTTACTCTGTAATTAGAATTTTATTTCTGTTGGGTAAATAAATAAAATAAATAAATAAATAAATAAATAAAATAAAATACCTCTTTTACCTAAAGGTAAGCGGGAGGTAAAAGTCAGGAATATGAACAATAAATGATTTGCAAATCCATTAGGAAAATGAGCCGTGAATAACAACTTAATAATAGCACGTATATCAAATACGTTTTAGTGAAAATAACTTTGTTAAAACATGACGTCAGGTAAATAGAATTGCATGCAACGAGGCAACAGCGATCAAATGCAGAAGGGGTTGATTGACGCGAAAGCGGCGCTTTGCTTTGCTCTTTTTGCGCGGCGCTGCTAATAAATGTTTCATGCATTGCCGGACGACGACCAACTCTAAGCGAGCGCATGATTGTGAGACGGTTAATTAAAACTTATACTGGTTTTATTCCTCCGTTTGATAATTGTTTTTACGAATGGGTTTAGCTGGAACTAGTTTAATTATTTTACTTACGTTTTCCTGGACCATTTGCAGAACCATTCTGCTGGGCTCGTGATGGCCAGAGTTGATGATTAACTTCTTTACGCTTTCGCGAACCAGTGGTTGAATGCTGCTGTCGTAAGTGCTGTACTGCAGGAGGGTTGCAGAGCCTGCTACGCCGATTACAAAGCCGATGACTTGTGTCAGGATGAACTGAAACAATTAATACATAATTCAATCAAAATATAGTCGAACTTCATAAACTCAAAACAAAACAAAAATCAGCAAATTAAGTGGCAAACATTTGTAACTTCGACAATCTGAGTAGTACAAAGAATTTAATAATTTTTTTTTTCACGACATGGTAGGAAACCCCACCGTTCTTCTCCCGAAATAGTGAAGAAAATGTGTTGTTCCTCTCTAGAGAGGAAAATATAGAAGTGTTACCAATATGAATGTTATTTAAAAAAAATTATTATAAAAATTATAAATAAATTCCTAATTTTATTGAAAATCCTTATTTTAGTGATAAACATACTTTAAATTATCTTAAAATTATGTCTCATATTTTTCTTTTTCTTATTAAATCGCAATTTGACAACTTATTAAAGATATTTAAGATTGGTTCATTGGCAACACTGCTACACCGCCTTGTGTCTGATAACCTAACTTTTAACTTGTCAGTCTGTCAATTGTGTTCTCAAAGTTTATTTTAGGTCCGAGAAAATCGTTTTTAGAAACATGTAGTGAAAAAAATGTTGTGTCTAACACGAGAGAAAAGCTCTTATTCCACTCTCGTTCGAAATGCCTCACTCGCTGCGCTCATGAGGCAAACTTCGAACTCGAGGGGGAAAAAGAAGCGCTTTCCTCTATAGTTTGACAAATAACTATTAAACTTCTATTACATTTAGTACGATGTTATTGGGTTTAATAATATCATAAATGACTTATATGCCTTTTGTGGCCCTACTGAAGAATCCTATTCGAACACTGAATACTCGAATTTTTTATTACTCGAACAAAACTAGTTAGCAATAGCATTAAGAGTAAAAAACACATGTAAATTTTTCCTGATAAGTCAAAGTCATATTACTCGAATTTCTCGATAACTAAGAGTTTAAAAGATATCGCAGTCTATAAAGTAATACATCAACACGAGCATAAGATTCCTCTCCATTCGCAGTTTCCCTCCCGATGCATTTGTTGTTTATTTAAGCCGGTCGAGCTTTCAGGATTAGCCTCGAACGTTCGCTTTGTTTCTCGGTGGTTGCTGCAGTGCGGCAGGCGGACGTTTCCGCGGTCTATCGGCACAAGAACGCGCCTCCGGACGCTTGTGAAGCCGGGACGTCGGACGCGATACGATTGTTGAAACTTTCCCTCGAGGATAAATGTCAAAATGAATCGGGTATCGGTGTGTGGGCTATTGATTGGAATTTTAAACTTCTTGTGAACTATGAGCCTGGGAAATGAATACCTCTTCTACGTTAGATGAATAATAATAATAATGATAATGACTGGTAGCATGAGCTCTGTTTTTGGGTGTTGAAAGGGAAGTGTTGTAGTCTAGTTTTTTGATCTGTACAATGTTCTAAAATTATTTTGCAATAAAATGCTTCAAATTGAAGTTACAGAGAAATATATCATCTACCACTTTTATTTGAAGTATTTTTTTTATAAAATTATATTAGAACCAATATTAAAACACTTCTCTTAAAACATCCAAAAACAGAGCTCGTAGTAGCTGCTATTATCTATATTAATCTACAACCCTTTTCAAAATATATCTGTATAATGTTCGCACTGAAAAAGTTCCGAATACTAAAATTAAAGAAATTATCAAAATATCATCCGCGGAATAGAGACAAGAAGAATAAAATGGTTCGTCCTTGTAAAAAGGATGGACGATTCAAGATGGAAGTAAAAATGAAAAAAAGAGAAGGAAAATGGAATAACCTAGAAGAACATGGAAAAGTGGAGAACAAAATGAGAGACAAAGAAGATGTCCACAAGAATAGAATAGCTATCTGTAATAAATTCCTACGACTAGTTATTAACCAATCATGATGCAAAACACTTGAAAATTCAACAAAATCCGGCTACCAAGTAAACAAATATAAGTTGATACTGTTTATAACAAATTGTCAGTGTGACAGTTTCCCCGTAACCCCGATAAAATCCCGTTATTTTGATAAAATTCCCGCTACCAAGTAAACAAACAGTTGTTATTGTATGTAACTGTCAGTGTGACAGTTAATTAATACTCATTTTTTTTTTTTTGCTTTCAAGCAAAATTACCCAAGAAAACTTATATTAGGTTTAACCCCATACTCTTTTGTGAGTCGGGATTTACCATGCAATTTTCTTTAGAGTTTGTTTCTAAGCCAAAAAAAATTTTACAAATGATAAATTTATCGATAAAATCAGAAGGTTTTGTGATAAATTGAAAATAATTAAATAGATTTTTAGAAAATTTATTGCCACGAAAGTCCTTAGGATTTGAGTGGCTATTGTCAAATGGCAACAAGTTTGAGAAAGAATCTTCATAATTCATAGAACTCACCAATTATATTTAATTAACATCTCTGTCTTGTTAAACTTGTAGCCTTCATTCTGATGCTTATTGATATCTATAGCTGCTCTGCTGAGTCTACTATTGGCATATTTCGTTCTTGCTATAACGCAGATAAGATATGTTTCTATCAAATTTTAGTGAAGTTACTCTCTTAAATGCCATTGTAAATAAAAATATTATTTATTGTTATATTGATGTAACTAACATGAAGCTAAATAAATAAATGTATTATTATTATTAAAATGTATCTGATATTAAAGTTTATACAAACGTAGGATTCTATGGATTTCGTATCATTAAAAATATTCGAGTCATTTGATACAGAGCTCAAGGTTTCGTTTACCGTAGCTGGGAAAGAGAGTAGGATTACTATCTATGACAATAGCTAGTTCTAGGGAAATAAAATATTTATGCGGAATAAATTGCTAGATTTCAGTGTATTTTTTGTGATAGAAATGTGATGCTCATTAATCTTAAACAGGTGACTGAACGCGGAGGAAAAAAATCCGTTGTGTCAGAGGAAGAATTTATTAAACCTCCAAATGAAACTAATAAAACAATCACAAAAAATAAATCTTCGACAGAGGGAAAAACCCGCGCGTGATATGTAGCGCAAGGATACAATCAAAACAGAACAGAGCAGAACAGAAACGTGCAAACGCGGTCCGGGTGTGTAAAGCCCCGCTCCGGGCTGCGGCCCGAGTCCGGAGGAAAGAAGAAAGTTTTTGCCGCGCGCGCAGCCGCCAAAAGACAACCGGAGTCGACTTAAAAGAATACATTTATCTCAGCGGACAATACATTATCCTGTCTGTCTGCGCAAAGTCGAATATTTTTTCCGAGGTTGAAAATTACGTTTAACGCAGCGACAGATGTTTTCCAGCGGAAACAGACGCCGTTTGTTTTATTTTGTATCTGTAAACTCGGGTGTAAACAGCTTCTAATAGGTGCACTCGCATTCAATGTGCTCCGAATGTACTTGGAACGCGCGCCGAATTGCCCCGTTGGCAATTTCTGCACACGATACTCGCTACAATTTCTAACCTCGCACTTTACAAATGTATTGTTGTTGTTGTGTTATCCGTTTTCACTGCGTAAATATACCATTACTACACAACTACCATATTGATGCACTTTACTCGGAATATATTTAAACGCAAACTGAGGAGCTATTTAGAAGAATGCTTGTGTTCGAAAAGAATGATTTAATGATTGACTGTAAAAGGAATGAATTAATATATTTGGGTTGTGTGTTTTCGAGGGATTTACGTATTGACTGGGAAATTGAAAGGCGGGTAACTGCAGGGTGCAAGGTATTGGGTGCTCTGGGTAGAAATAATTGCTCGAAACCTGAGTGTATCTAAAGATGCTCGATTTTTTTCGTAAGATTAATTTCTAAAATAAAGTTAATATTGAAATATCTTTATGAATATTAAATTAAATCCTGATATATGCTTATTAATAATTTTTCATGCTCTATTATTCGATTCTTTGTCGGGAACTCCTTATCGTATTAATGGTATTAGAGAAAGAAGGAAAGAGGGTAAAAAAAATTAATCGGACAATAGAAATTTGTTTTAAATGCACTAGGTTTCTATATCTGCGTTTCTCTTTCCAATTATTTAAAAAATATCTGATGTTTTGTAAATTAAATTTGGAGAATTTGTAAATGGAGAGGGTGGCTGGTAATATCTAAGGGCGGAATCTAGAGTATGTATAATGGTTTGTTAGTGCCTACGTTGATGAATGGTTCTGAATGTTGGATGTAGATGAAGAAACATGAATGACGTATAACTGCTGTGAAAATGTTGCATTTGAAAGGAATGTGTGGGTATTACTGAAATATAATTATACTGGAACGCTCACTGATGTTAAAAATGCTAGCCAAAAGAGACAGCTAGTTGAGGACTATCTATATTTGTTATACAATGTTTTTACGTAGCATCCACTCAACAAACGCATAGCAACCGTTGTTTTTATATAGCAATCGCTCAATAAACCTGTAGCAATCGTTATAGAACCAAGATTTGGACAAAGAAGAGTAGCCCACGATATCTTTCTGTTTCAGTTTAATTTTTTGCTTTCGTAAAAGAATACAAGTGTGCGTTCCAGTATTACTATATATCAGTGGTGGGTGTACAAGGATACTTTGGTGTACGGTGAGTGTGAGATTGAGAAGAATGTTGTTAAAAAGTGGGAGTGAGTCAGTTGATGTGGTTTGGCTAAGGTTGATGAAACTAATATACACTGATAAAATAGTTTTCTTGGAACAAACAGATTCCTCTTAAATGAAGGGAAAATTGATTAGAATAGTCCCAATCCGATTTCGTTTTCACTGAAAACTTTTGTAGGTTTCATAAATATTCTTGTATGAAAATTAATTTAGTTTTGAAGGAACATATCAAAGCATTCAACTGAGACTCATTATGGGGACGAAGTAGTTTTAATTCAAAATAATATCGTTTTAAATAAAAACGTTTTGTTTAAATGCTTTTTCATTATTTTTATAAACAAGATTTAAAATATATTTATTTACTTTCAAAGCAGAAAAGAGAAAATAAATAAAATTATATATTTACAATTTAATAGTATATTACGTACCGTGAACTGTAAGTGATAGTTTTTAGGTCGAGAATGTAGTTTGGGATGTCGCGACCCGTAGGGTCGAGATTTCCTAAACTTTCGAGACCTACAAAATCACTTACAGTTCGAGGTTAGTAAGATATTTTTTGCAATAGGTATCAAAATTAACAGCTGTCAGATTGAAGTTAGAAATAAAATTTAAATGATATATATTTACTTTCCGTCCACCATGAACGGTAAGTTTCACTTACCATCCACCGTGGACGGTAAGTAAATGATGTGACCATGGAAACCAATTGTGCAATAAAAGTTCCACTTACTGTGTTTAAATTTTGTTATTAATGGGTAACTTACAATACAGGTATTGCAAAAAATATTTTTTTGAATTGATCCTAATCATTTTGTAAGAAATAAAATTTTCTTCGACGAATGCATACCAAAAGGAAACAGAAAATTTTCTGGAAACAAGAAGTTATTTTTATGAGTGTTGAGTATAAACGATTGCAAGACGTCCGAGGAATAAGTGGTTAGGTATATTTGATGGTAAATAATAGACGAGCATGTATGGATGTGGATTAGGCGAAAGTGATAATGTTTGTAGGAGATTGATTGTTGGTTGATTATGTTTCAGGATTCGTACTACCACACTGTGCGGATAAAAGCGTGATGTTATATATGTATATTTAATTCATTATCTGTAATGTTTTTAAATCGTTTATTCATCGTGCTAATTTGATGTCAGACTGTAGAGTATCTAATCTACATGTAAGGTTATGCAAGGCCCTTAAAATAAATCAGCAACACAAAAGTATCCCTAGCCTTACGAATTCCGCATAGCTGGGTTCTTGAGTTCCAGGAACATTCAGAAGTTGTAACACAGTCCTGGCGTCGGCGGTGTAGGCGGTGATAATTGATTTTTATTTAACGCGTGGCGGGAATGGGTTATGAGGCGAGAGCCCAGCCGCTGCCGCCGCTCGGCGAACGAGGAAACGGAAAATGCACGGATAAGTATGACTGGAAATGAACTGGAAACAGCGAGTGATTCCCGTCCGGGAGATTTATGGCTTTCCAAGTGTAAAGCGAGACATTTCGGAACACGGAGCAAAAGTATTATTGCACTCCGAGACGTAAGCGGAGAATTACTGAACAGTGAACGCTGCGGTAATTTCTTGCGAACCGGGAATTTTGCACGTCTTTACTACGTTTAATTACGTGGGGAACACGAACACCCGCCATTTTGAAATGGAACCCACTACGCGCCTGCTATTTCATTATATCTCTACCTATATTCACTTCATATACCTATAGCAGATTTATAATACATAGTTCATGAACTACAACAACAGTACAACAATCCAAAACAAAGGGATTAGCTGTCAAAATTATAGTTTACACTTAATGATATAAATAACTATTTTGTTCACAACCATATTAAGTAATTGACAGATTGTTTATCTTATTTAAAGTTAACTATTGCAGGTTAAAATTTGCGAGTGCAATAAATTGTTATATGTATAGAACATTGTTCTTCTTTTTACACCGGGGAAGTATTGGATTTTTTCCATAACGTGGTTAAAAAAAAGTCAAAATTATGCAAATATTTTTATTTTACGATCGAAAGAGAACCTCGGTTCTTTAATACCAAAATCATGAAAGAAATAGCTAATTTCACATCTACGGGAGATTTGTGCATTTTTCTCTCCCATTGTGAGGGAAAGTGCTCTAGTAAAGTGAGAAATAAAAAAAATTAAACAAAGCGAAGGTAACTGTCATAAATTATATTACATTTCAAATAATTTTTCAATATATTTTAATAAATAATAATCATTATAAATATTGGAGTTTTAAAAGAATAGTATGTACACCGCAGGGGAGAAGTGTTATTTTTCTTTTGTCTTATTCTAGCCCTCGCCTGCGACTCGTGCTTCAATTATTTACTCCGCGGGAAAATTAGACACTTCTCTCCCTTAATATATAATATACTAGTATTTATCAGGTATTTTGTTTCTTGTTGCCATGATTTTAAGATCATTGTTCTAGAAGGGTTGTATTCTACATTAAAATTAGAAATTTTTTACAGGTATTGAGTGGTGGACCTTTTTATATTACATAGGAAATACATACATAACGTCACGGTATGTCCCACTTAGTGGGGTAGCACGAACCCAGAAACACAGTCAACCAACAATCAATTTCCTCCAAACATTCCTATCCTGACACACCACTTTCGCCTCGTCCACATTCAATTTAATGCTATTTTCGTGCGGTAACGACAGTTTGGTCCCTATAGATTTTAGAGAAAAAGTATAAATACAAAAAATATTTAGAATGAAAAACTGCATTTAAAAAACCTAAATTATGGTAAAGGAGCAACAGAAAATTCTCAATTTGAGCCTAATACATATTGCCAAAAGAAACGAAACAAATATCTTGATCATTTTTGTTGATAGATGTCAAAATATTTTTAATACCATTTAACGCGTTGTATTTCTATGTTTTTCTCATTTTAATACAAAGTATCAAAAATCATACAGTTTGGAAATATGAATAGTTATTTGTCTGATATCTCAACAAAAACGTTCAAGCTCAAGCAGAATTATAAAATAAAAGTTGTACGTCAAAATGCTCAGTTTCTAATAGTCCCAGGTGTGAAGTGGAACCATCTTGACGTCCTGTGTTTCAATACCGTAGAACGTAATGTCAGTGGCGTAGCCAGCATAGCTACTTCTGCATCTGACGATACAATTACTCTTTGAACAACCTGAATGTGTCTGGCAAAGCGCATATTGTAACTATGACACTGTTCTGGAAACTCGAACCGTTGTTTAAATTATATGTTCGTCTTTGTAATTATTTGCTTCGGTGCGAAACCTGCAAACTGCACTTACTTAATACTAAAGTCTATCTACCTTTCGGTGTCAGGCTGTGGTTTTGAATTTTCCTTTAATCTCTTCATTCTTGTTCCGTGGGTTTCCTTTCAAGTAGTTTTTTCAAGCTTTTCTGTATTCAGTAATCATCTTAGCTTTCTAGGTTTGCTCTTTGTTTTCTATTTTCATTTTGAAATCATGTTGTCCTTCTTTGGACCTTTTACAGGTCTTATTTTCTTGTTCCTTCGATGCTTCTAACTTTTATAAGGAATCTCATTTCCATATTTCTTATACTGTTGCGTATTATTTCTGATTTTCTCTCACTCAGTAGGATAGCACGAACCCAAAAACACAGTCAACCAAAAATCAATCTCCTCCAAACTTTGTTACCCTGACACACCACTTTCGCCTCGTCCACATTTATACATGCTCGTCTATTCTTCACATTCGGAATAATTCGTTCATGCAACAAACCATCAATAATACCTAATCACTTATTCCTCGGACACCCAAGCAATCATTCACCTTCAATCTCGCCCGCTTATATTTATTTCACCAACCTTTCAAGATGGCCAAACCACCTCAACTGATTTACTTTCACTTTCTTAATAACATTCTTCTCAATCTCACCCTCACCATACATCAATGTATTCTGGATACGATCACGGCTCGTATACCCACACACTCCTCCCAAATATTTCATTTCTACAGCAGTTATACTTCGTTCATTCTTCTTCATTCACACCCAACGTTCAGAATCATAAATCAATGTAGGCAGTAACACACTATTATAAACATTCAATCGAGCATCTCTAGATACATTCAAGTTTCAAGCAAATGTACCCATAGCACCCAATCCCTTGCATCCTGCAGAAATTCGTCATTCAATCTCCCTGTCAATACGTTCATCCCTCGAAAACATACTACCCAAATATACAAATTCATTCACTGAAATCTTACAATCAGTCACCAAACCATTCTTTTAAATAAGTATTTATAAAAATTTTAGAACATTATAAATTCTAAAATACGACATTCTCCTTTCGAGTAGTTCTATGGTAGATGGATGCTCATTGGTGAGTAATTTATTAAAAAAGTTTATGGCGGGAGGTAAAGTGTATTACAGTACAATTTTAAATGGTAGTTACAGTTGAATTTATTATTGCTTTTAGTAAACGCCTATACCAAAGTTTTACAAAAAACGACATCATATTATGTTTACGTTACTTTGTATTGTTACGGCTGTAATGGATGAAAACATTATATTTAAATGCGTATGAAAATATAAATAAACTTTGCTGATAAAATCTCGATTGTGTAGCGGTATTAGGCCAACAAGTATTTAATTTCTCATTCACCTGCTGACCCTCTCCGCGTAATCTGTAGGTATAATTACACCAGTTATTTAACCCTGGCATCTGATCCAGTATTTTAGGGCAACATGTCGTTGGGTTATTGAATAGTACTCCCCGCTAATGCGATATTAATTCTCTGGCGACGTTCATTTGTGCACTTAGGAACAGGTGAACGTCGCCACAGCGCCCGTAATCTCGAAAGTGAAATTATTTAAAAGTGTTTCTCGCTTGGAGCGACCCCATTTTTTCAGCGGAGATTTACGACGCTAGTTTGGCTGAAAGTGCCGAGTTGTGGTCTGTTTGCGGGGTTTAAAACCCGATTGCGAACTTACTTGCACGTGGTTTTAAGAGAGATTGCGAGGAATCACACTTTATTCTCTTTTTGTGATATGTCCAATGTAGCTAAATTGTTGCGCGAGGATCCAACGAATTTAAAAGCTCTTTTCGACCGGAACGTAGATTACCTTCCACTCTTACATTTTGTTCCTGCACATATATGTAGCGGGAGGTATTTTGATTGTTTTAAATTTTCGGTGAGCACATTTTGGGGCCAATAGATTTTTAGGACAACTCAGAATTTGATGATGTTTATTTTACAAGCTGATTAGATTTTGGAAGGAATCTTTCAACCGGTAGTGAAAAATTGTGTTATATTAAAATTTTGTTTATGTTTTGTATCGTTTAGAAATTTTCGGAAGTTATGTGGTGTCCACACGAAATTCTAATAGCAATATCATATTTAGAACTTAGATGTTAAAATTACAGTCTGATTTAATTTTGGTAGCAATCCATTCACCGGAAGTGGTAGTTTACTTGAAGTAAATGTTGTTATAATAAAAAAGGTACATACATACATAACGTCACTCTATATCCCACGCAGTGTGGTAGCACGATCCCAGAAACACGGTCAACCAATAATCAACCTCATCCAAATATTCCTATCCTGGCACACCACTCTTGCCTCGTCAACATTCATACATGCTCGCGTATTTTTCGCACTCGGAATCATTCGTTCACGCAACAAACCATCAATCATACCTAACCAATTATTCCTCGGACGCCCACACCAACCTGTCATTCGACATTAGCTCAAGATGATCGAACCACCTCAACTGACTCACTCCCAGTTTCTTCACAATTCTTCTAAATCTCACATTCACCATACACCAACACATGTCAGGCATGCTTCTTCATCCACACCCAACATTCAGAACCATACATAAAAGTAGGCACTAACACACCAATAAAAACAGTCAATGGAGCATCTCTAGATACATTCACGTTTCGAGTAAATATACTCAGGTCACCCAATACCTTGCACTTTGCAGACTCCCATCTTGCAATCTTCCTGTCAATACGTTCACTCCTCGAAAACATACTACCCAAATATACAAATTCATTCACTTGTTACAATATTATTTTTATTTGTAACTGAAACGGCCGGATATATGTCTACAAGAAATTTAAAAAAATAAAACTATTAAAAACAAAAACTGTATTGTTTGAAGTATTTTTGAGCCTGCAGAACTCATAGGAAAATAGACCAATCACATACCTCAATTTTTCTTAGTTACGCTGTTATATTTTGGTTTTTTTTTTGCGTTGCCATGTTGTGTTTAGGTCGCAAACAAATTAATCACATGTAATCATATAATCCATGAAAATAAACAAACAATGCATATTTTTGAAATAAATATTTAATTTGTATAATATAATTGCTTGATTCGTTTTAAAGTATCAACAACTCAAGCTTCGAAAATCATCTGAATATATAGTTGCGAACTGGATTTGTTGATTAGGAAACACATTTGTATATTCGATTATTTTCGAACCTCTTGTTGTACAACTGATTATTATAAATAAAACCAGATAATTCCGAGAATACAGGCCATTGCTTAATGTTTCATGAATTTTAAATCAATACATTTCAGACGGTGCCTGCTTTTAGTATCTATAAATGATCTTAAGATGTATTAAGTTTAGACTCAGGAACCCAGTATCTATAAAAGTGACCAGGGGTGCGAGAAATCTTAACGGCAGATGGCACGCATCGAAAACATGACCCTTGCGATTAATGGAGCGACAATGCGACCGTAATATATTCGAATGGGAATGGGTTTAATTTATCAGCGCGAGAGGACGCGACACGACTCTATCTGCGGAAGCGAGTGATAATTTCGGCGCCTTGTGCGTCGTTCTACTCCTGCTACACGCCGCGGGAGTAATGGATTGCAGAACGCGCAACGCGACGTTTCCAACACCTGATTCTGTGTTGATGAATCACTAATTTTTTTGTGATTTACTATCTGTTTTATAGAGATATTCAGTATATTTTAGTGATTAAAGGTTAGGTGACATGAGATAGTAACTGTTCACTATAATTAATTAGAAAACTTATTTATATCGATCCGGTAAGTCTTAAACAGTTGTATTTCATGGCTAATTTATTTTTGTGATACTTTAGTACTAGAATGTATTTTTTCTACGACCACTGCGAAATCTGCTCATTGTATGTTTGTTGTTGCTAGGGATATGAGGTACATTGCAAGCATCGTGCGAAATGAATTTGTTTTGTGAGTATTTCAATACAGGTCAGCTCATTTAAGTACAGATGTCATTGCTAGGATATTTATTTAGAATTGTCAAATATTGGAATGATGAAAGCGAGACAATTTTTTGTATTAATATAAATGAATTAGGAAATAATATCGTGGTCGTAGAAAAAGTATAGTGTACATAAAACTGTTCTCGAAACTACACATTCTATAGCTAAAACTTGATTTGATGTCCTAAGCTTGGAGTAGCTAATAGTTATTTATATATATAATGGGGTCTCTTCTGGTGGTAAAGGTGATGACCCAACAATGGGTTAAATCCAGATTCTTTTGTAATAATTTCGAAGCATATTTTAGGCCCGAATGTGATGCCAATATTGCTGTATCGTTTGTGCATCAGAAATGAAATAAAATAGATATATCATCACGCCTTTTACCCATTATGGGTGTGACACTTTGCTTACGCAGATCTCGGTAAGTGATATGTTTTTCGTATGAAGTTCGGATACCAGCAATCAAATCATAGCCCCCAAAGGTGTTTGTTGTTGGGGGACCACAGGGGTAAAATTAAATCGGTAACTGCCTATCTCACTTGCCTAGCACGCCAGAGGTCGTGGGTTCGAATCTCACTGAAAAGCATGGACGTTTGTAATGTTCACATAAATTCATCTCCATCCACACATGAGGCAGCATATGACCATAGTAGTTAGTTCGCCTCCCATCGTAGAAAAAAAAAAATTGGTAACTGTCGACAGTGGGTTTCGAACTGAGGATCTTACGTTACACAGTTCGATGCTGTATATATAAAATATTGAATCGGCCCATTAACATTTCCATGAAGTACACCCGATATCACTGGGTGGAGACTAGTGCCAGCGTTTTGATATTCGATCTGGAATAACCAGTTACAAAGGTATGATTTGATGAGTGCTTGAAAAGTAACCCAATGTTACAAACTTTTTCAAAACCTTGACTGCTGTCAAGGAATGCAGTTGAGCAATACATCTCATTTTGAAGGCTGTTATTTCTAGCTTTTACTACTCTGTGAATTTGTTCAACAGTGACGTGTTCATGTTTGAACCCAATAATTCGATAGTTTTGTGAGTAGTGCTTATTCAAAAAGCTTGTAAAAATTACATTAATAAATTTAAGTATGTTTAAAGTTGTTAGAAACGTGTGTTTATTGAAGAGGAATAATGGAGAAGGATTTTTGTGTAGTGTTGAGTGGTTGTTTAAAGTGAAATATTAATGGCAGCGGTGTTGTTGTATTTCACATGTCCACGCTCATTTTTTATTCATTCCATGCAGTGCGCCCGTATCTCAGGCCGGTTCCTAAATGTGACACAAAAACGCATTGTTTACGCGCGGTGCTTTGTAAATCACACCTTCTTTGTTGCGTCTCATCCCTTGCTTCTATCTTCATCGCCTTGGCGTTTGTTTCGTTGCGACGTAAAAAATAATGGATTCAAAATGGCACGACCCGCTATCGAACTGCCTCTTGGGAGCCGATTCCGGAAAAGAACTTTTTTGCTTCCATTTTCAATGTAAATAAGCACCGGGAAATTTGCTCGGCTGTTCGCTCCATTCGCCCTTTTAATTATTATCAATATTAGATGTGATAATGTTATTCTCCTGCTTTGATATTAATTAAATTGTTAGACTCGGTTCGTAATTAATTTGCTAATTAGATCTCCTGAACGTTTATATTAGTTTACCTATCACTTTATTAGTTTGTCTTTCATGAAATTGCTTCTAAATCACATTTGCTTCGGAAAATTCTCCACCGTACCGCAGCTTTCTTACCCACACAACAACGACATTTTCAATCTTCCGCTTTCTTTCATTAACAATAAAAAAAATTTGGTGTGGCCGCCACACTACTTTCTTATACTTATAAATATAATAAATATAGAATACATATATGGGGTAAATAGCTCCGTGGTAACGTGTTGGACTGTGGATCGTGAGATCCTCAGTTCAAATCCCCCTGCCGACAGTTACAAATTTAAATTTACCCCTGTGGTTCCCCCTCCACTAACATCCTTGGGGGCTATGATTTGACGGCTGGTAACCGCACTTCATACGAAAAAAATATATCACCTACCGAGATCTGCGTAAGCAGAGTGCCACACCCATAATGGGTAAAAGGCGTGATGATCATTTATTTATTTATTTATATATAGAATACATATTTCAGTTAAGATTGATAGAAATGTGTGTTGACTCTTAATGAAACATCTTTGTAAAAATCAAAATAAGAAAAAACACTCAGTTCACGTTTTAAAAACTTTTATTAACAATAATTAATGTCCATTTCGTTTACACCATCTTAAGAATGACAATACAATTGTGTCAAGCATGTATTTATGTACACCGAAATGGACATTAATTATTGTTAATAAAAGTTTTTGAAACATGTACCGAGTATTTTTTCTTATTTAATTTTCATTTTCCAGTTATTTGTGTATTTTTATAGCAACTATAATTATTGAAATATATACATTTAGGATACCTCCAAAAATATATTGAAAAATAACATAATTATATCAAATTCCCTCTGCAGAAAGCTTCAATTAATAACTATTATAAAAACAATTGACGATCGCTCAAAAGTAATTTTTGATACTTAATTGCAGCATTCTTCTAATAGTCTGTTAATTTGACACTAAACACGATGAGGTTCACTTAACTATTGTAAAAACAATTGACAATCGTTCAAAATACATTTTTGATAATTTTTAATTAATTCTCCTCCCTGAGACTTTTAATTTGATACCACCAATCTCGGTAGGACTTAAATAACATGTATAAGAATAATTGACAATCGTAAAAAATATTTTTTTTTGCATTTGAGGTTGTCATCTTGAGATCTTTGATATCAAAAATTTTTCAATATGTTTTAAGTTATTTCAAATAACATTTTATATCCAAATAATATTGCTAACAATTTTTGCAACTAATTTCATATTCCGAATAAATTGAATTTATTGTTTTGTCTGTCAAGTTTACTTCCGCTTCCGGTATATAAATTTTTATTAAGATCAACTCAGTTCTTCATCTTATCACAAAACTTATAATTATTAAGTTTAGTTACTCTATCTTATCTCGTTCGTGAATTACATTGGAACATGCGAACATACACTCTTCCATCCATCCATCCATCCACACAGACTTCATTGAAATTACGGTCAAAATAGTGCTCAAAATATGTTTAAGTAATATGTAGAAAGATCTGAACTATTCTTAAGTAACACAGTAATAATAAACTAACTTGCGGTATCATATTAAGGCATATTGTGCGTTTTGGTGGAGTCGGCGAGCAGGGGTAACGAGTGAAGACGTTCCGTCTGCATGCATTATTGAAACGAACTCTTTCGTATATTGATTCGTCGCAGGGGGTGAGGTTGGCGGCGTCGACTGGGGACGAATAAAGACGATGAATGTTCACGGGTTCGCGACGCGACTCGCGACTGTTTTTCTCCCGCCTCCTTCGATTGTTGTTGCCTGGTTTTGTATTTTTATTAATGGATTTAAACATTTCGTTCTTTTCGTTTCTGGAATCGCAGATATATTTATTATTTCTTCTCCTAACAGAGCTAAAATACATTGTTCTGAATATTGTATTTTACATTTTTCACCGTGCATAATTTTTGAAAAACACTTTGATAAGATGTAGGGAACGTGACAGATTGTTATAGAATTCTAATCTGAAATTCTCGGAATTGTTTCCACATACAATAGGATATTCCAGTATAATTAAATTTATCCAATATAATCACTTTTTGTATAGTTTATCACAATATAAAGGGATAATACAATAAAACATGCTTAAAAACAAGTTTTCATTCATAATTCTATGTTAGAAAATAATATATTATACAACGAGCATGGAATGGTACTCATTTCCTACGAGTATGAAAGTTTGTAGCTTGAGCCGAAGGCGAGTATGAAATGGACATTCCATGCGAGTTGTACACTATACTTTTTCTACGACCACGATATTATTTCCTAATTAATTTAAATTTAATAATAAATTTGTCCCGAATACACCATTCCAATATTTGACAATTCTAAATAAGTATCCTAGCAATGGCACCTGTACTGAAATGAATTAACCTGTATTGAAATTCTAAAAAAACAAATTTATTTCGCACGATGCTTGCAATGTACCTCATACCCCTAACAACAACAAACGTACAATGAGCAGATTTCTAAATGATCGTAGAAAATAGTATATTGTACAACGATCATGGAATGGTACTCATTTCCTACTAGTATGAAAGTTTGTAGCATGAGCCAAAGGCGAGTATGAAATGAACATTCCATGCGAGTTGTACACTATACTTTTTCTACGACCACGATATTATTTCCTAATTAATTTAATTTTAATAATAAATTTGTCCCGAATACACCATTCCAATATTTGACAATTCTAAATAAGTATCCCAGCAATGTCTGTACTGAAATGAACTAATCTGTATTGAAATACTTATAAAACAAATTCATTTCGCACGATGCTTACAATGTACCCCATATCCCTAGCAACAACAAACATACAATGAGCAGATTTTTAAGTTGTCGTAGAAAATATTTTAAGCTATTGAAAATTATGACGTCACAACGCCTAACGCTCACTTCTTGCCTATATGTTTGGTTTTGCGCATATTTTTGTTAATTCAAATATTATTTTTGAACATTTTGATACTCTAATACCAGGTATATATTGTTATGACCAATTATCTTCAAATACTTGATAATTATTAGACAAAATCTGTAAACACTCTTGTGAGACACTGACAAGCTGACATTCTTGATAACCATGAGCACAGGCTTGTTTATTCTCAATTTAGCTGTAGGCGTTATGACGTCACAGTCTGATTCTTTAAAATTTGACGAAATCTTTTAAAAGACCATATCTCAACTTAATAAGAATTTTTTTTTCATTTAACCCATTAATGCCCAGAACTATTTTTCTTTAAATATTGAATTCGTATTTTTGTATGTTGGTAACTTGTAAGTATAATTATGTATACAAATTTTACATTTAAATATATAGAGCAATATGAAACAAATAACCTGACATAATTGATCCAGTTTGAAATGCCATAGCCTGGCGGAAACATAATCTTATCATACGTTGGGCATTAATGTGTAAAAATTTCATATTTACTCTACTAGTGACCCAAACTAATGGAACAAAAATTAAATAGAAAACGCTGGAATACCTCATTGATCAGGCGGTCAATTTTCGGAAATCAAAACTAGCACTTAATAGATTATGTATGAAAATAAATATATCATCATATTGTATTAGCCAAGAACCTATTGCTTTTAAAAAGTACCACTAAGTTCTTAACATGAAAATATCATTTGCATTAAAGTTGTTCTGTCTCTATATGTGGAGTAAATTTCACTTGTCGGAATTCTTGACACCCCGATGCATTACCATGGACATGGATATTTCATGGTAATAACTCTAAGAGCGAGACACCGTTGAAGCCATTCCGTATAATTTATGAATAAACTAGCTGGCATTTAATTATCTTAATAAATTTGAAGTAGTCAAATGTGTCTATCACATGCAAGAAATCATTATGTTTATGTTAGTTCCACTTTTGTGTATTCTGCATGAATATAAATATAAGCAATTAAATTAATAACGTTAATAAGAGCAGCTCCATTCCTTTATTATAAATATGTTCCATATCTCTCAGTAACAGCTGCCACCGTTCCCAGGCTAAGCAAATATATAACAGAAACTAATGGTTCTGTTTTAATTCCTTGTAATAACTCTGCTACTTTAATGAGGAAAATTTACTAAAAAATAATTCTGACAGAACTACAAGATTCATTGAATACTTTTTTTTACTTCCCGGCTTAAATCATAAATGGAATTTTATATGTAAAGATTTGTATTCCCATGAAAAGAGCTTAAAAAGGCCAAACTTCAATATGAATATTATTTACTAATGAACAATATTTTAGTGTTTCTTTTGGTGTGAGAAAATAACTGTATACATTTCATGAAATATACATGTTGCGTTTAACATAATAATCAGAAAAACCTTAATCATTTCCTTGTACACAGAAAGGTTCTAATGGAAAATGAAAATGAAATATATCATGCTTTTTCATAGATTATAATCTGTTACAAATTACATACTTCTACCATTACATGGAATAGGTATGTAAAGGTAGACAACTGTATTTATGGACATGGCATCTCGTAAATTAAAATATTTACAGTAAAAACATATAGGTGCTGCCAACAATGAGTGAATAAAGTCACAATCAAAGAATTCATACAGTAACGACACTCGCTGTCGGCACTTTTGATCTTTATGTCGCATTTACCGATGCATTTTGAGCCGAGCTGCCATATTGGCAGTAGCTTTATACGGCGGTAAAATTGAGTAGCTGTTGCAAATAAGATAAAACTTATTCCATCTGCACTAAAAAAGTTCTTTCATTTTTTACTTTCTTATACAAAATATAAGAAAGAAAAAGTTCTTTCATTTTTTACTTTCTTATACAAAATATAAGAAAGTATTGGGAATCATGAAAAAAATCGCTGAGGAGGTTTTTGCGGAAATACATACTTTGACGTTCACTAAATAAGTTAAGGCCAATTTGGATGGATGGATGGATGAATGGATGAGTGCATGCATGGATGGATGAATGGATGAATGTCTGTGTGCGCAATATCTAAAGAACAAGACAAGATATGTAAACAAAACTTGTAATTTATAAGTTTCATGGAATATAAAGAGCTGAGTTGATTTTGAATGAAAAGAAAGTGGAAGTTTACTGGACAAAACAATAAATTCAATCAACTGTGAAAAAGTTCCAAATGAAAAATGTTAGCAAAAATATTTAGAACATAAAATATTATTTGTACTTTTCTTGTACATGTTTTTAATTTTGAGAAAATAGTATATTGTACAACGAGCATGGAATGTACTCATTTCCTACGAGTATGAAAGTTTGTAGCATGAGCCGAAGGCGAATGCTGCAAATCATACGAGTATGAAATCAACATTCCATACGAGTTGTACACTATACTTTTTCTACGACCACGATATTATTTCAAAATTAATTAAATTTTAATAATAAACTTGTCCCGCTTTCACCGTTCCAATATTTGACAATTCTAAATAAGTATACTAGCAATGGCACCTGTACTTAAATGAACTGATCTGTATTGAAATACAAAACAAATTCATTTCGCACGATGCTTGCAATGTACCTCATATCCCTAGCAACAACAAACATACAATGAGCAGATTTCTCAGTGGTCGTAGAAAAACTAAATTATATAATAATACATTTCAATAACCCTAGTTACAATGGGAATAAAACATTTTTAACAACTATATGTCAAATAATTGTGAAGTGTCAAAAATCGTTTGAAATATTATAAAAGCAATATTTGTATTATTTGTTAGAAAGTTTTAAATACTAGATATTAAATAATAAATACCTATTTTAAAATAAAAACATAGTTACAATGAGAAACACGTTTTACATCTGTATGTCAAATAATTGTGAAAATAAAGTCATACGCAAGGAATAAGTCATACGTGTTCAGTTGGTTTCATATGTATAAGAAAGTAGTGTGGTACCCACACCAGATTTTTTCATTGTAAAATTAAGTTTACCTGTACAGTTTACATTCATTTTATGAACTTAATATGAAAGAAATATTGTACTGCTATACTCTGTTTTCTACGGTTACTAAGATATCAGCCTATTAGCGGGCACTAAGCGGCAATTTTCCGGTTGTGTACCATTGAAATATTGGGATCATGAAGTTACTGTATGAATTCTTATACTGTGATAAACTATAATAGATAAAATATTCTTCTCAAATGTCGGTATGTCACGAATTGAGCTATTTACGGGTCCACAACGAAATTAGCCACAGTGCAATCAAGAGTGGTTTGAGTAATGGCAACTAAAACGTGATATGTCCCTGAATTTATCAATTACCCCCGGATTCAGAGTCTCCGGAATATTATTCAGAAGGCATCAGCACTCAATTATCGCGTGTCTGGGTTCGATCGTTCGCCGTCCAGTAATTTGCGGGTTGACCACGAAGTCCAGTGGCGCAACTAGCGCCAAACTAGAAACTAGTTGCCGCATTCTTGACGCAGCCGTCACAACTTTATCCCGACCCGCGACCGACAGATCGGAAACGTCACTTCCTACCATAACGGAAACTAAGAACCGGCTAGATTCTAAGGGCCATTAAAACGTGGCCAGACTATTAACACTCGGCTAGTTCATCGCTAATCTAGCGCATCCACCATATTTTTCTATCGTCTTGGATTGTCAATGTTGTAAGCTACAACTTGGTTTCTACTTATATCTGTTTTATACGATGCAATTGGTCAATAAATTAGCCAAGTTTTTTTGTCAATTGACAAAAAATTTTAGTCCCAGACGATCCACCGTTAATTTTTGTTAATTTAACAAGTTTCAAATTTAGCAAGTAACAATAGTATATTGAACAACTAGTGTTACAAATAGGCATTGTAACACGAGTTGCTCATACTACTTTTCCTATTTCACGTTCATAAATTCAATAAAAATAAAAATGAAATAAAATTGTACGGCATGTTTAATATACCACTGGTCACCAAGGGGCTTTGCCCGCGGGACCTATCGGGTCCCAGGCCGCATCCCCGACGCAGGGGCTCCGATTCAATAATTTTACGTGAGCAATGATAGCCCCAAGTTTGACAGACTGTTAATTTTACAAATAATAAATTCCCCAAAACAGTTGCACAAAATTCAATTTTGTAGCATTGTTTTTGAGAAAAATAGTGTCACAAAATTGACTTAGTCTACGTGAAATAGGAAAATATATTTGTGAATATAGTAATTATTAACATTTATATGTATGTGCTCTTGACTAAATATTTTAGTAATTATGTATATTGAAGCAGAACAATAAATCATAGTTAAAGTTGTTATAAAGGATACAAACTTTCAATCAATTTCAAATTGATAAGTTAGCTAAATTTATTTGTTATTATTGACGAGTCAATTTGTTAAATTTTATAAATGTAGCAAACAAATAAAAACATCTATTTTTCTTGTTAAAAATTCAGAATTGACAAAATATTAATTTAACAAATTGTCATGTTGGTTTAAATTGTTAATTTAACGCAATATATTTGTCAATATTAACTAAAAATACTTAACAACAGCAAAGTTAATAAATCGCAAATCATTTTTTTTTACTGTGTAATACAACATTTTTTTATTGATCAATAAATTAAATATCTATTTTTCAACAATTTTTTAGAGACTTCTAAAGGAGTTTAGTCATAGCCAATCAGTCAAATTCTCTTATGGTTACGTTAGTTTTCATTTTTGTACCTATGGCTTGAACCAAAAATATTAGTAGCATAGGTGACAACTAATATCGTGTTGGTACTACTGAAATTGACGGTAAACATGACGTGTTCTTGGCAATTTATTGACGAATAAACTGCGTTGTGTAAAACGGGCATTATCTTCATACATATTCAAGAAAGGCACACGAAACTTCGTATTTATATTATAAAAAATATGCTCAAAATACTTCAATCAAAATTTAATCAGTTCGTAATTTAAACATCCAAGTTGATTTTGCCATTAGAGTATGATGTGGCCATCATATAACTTTTTGAAAGTTTTAGGTTCTAAACGCTACAAAATATTGAAAAATATTAAATAAGAGTTTTATCAAAAATTATTTTACATCTTTCCTATTATAACAATATTTATAATAACTCATTTATTTACTGAGATATTATAAAAATCCTAATAGGCCTTCAAATAAACTACCAGTTTACTTTTGGTCAATGGATTATTCCCAAAATCTATTCAGCTCGTAACCTCTATAATTTAACATTTATATTTGATGTTGATACATACATATATTAATAACATCGCGCTCTATCCCACTCATTGAAGTACTACAAATCTAGAATCAATTTCTTAACAACATTCTTCTCAATCTTATACTCACCATTCACTAATGTATTCCGAACACGATCACGTATACCCAAACATTCGTCTTAAATGTCTCATTTCTCGAGCAGTTATACGTCGTTCATTCTTCTTCATCCACACAAAACATTCACAACCATAATAATAGCTTTATAGTCACATACAAATCGTATTCAAAAGTCCCTAATACGTGTTTATCTATTAAGAAATTCACCTCTAAATATAGAAATTCACTATCAAAAATTTTGACCCGTCACAATACCATCCTTTCAAATACGTGCGGAAAGTAAAAAGTGAAAGATATTTTCTATATTGCTGATCTTCCAGTTTTGAAGAGTTCTTTTATGCGTGGTACACCCGAAAACATTTATCTCTTCCCGGTGTTCAAGGACCTCTTCAGCGCGGCCCTTGAATAGGTCGAAAACGCTATTCAAGATTCAATCATATTTCGCCTCATTCCCATTTCAATATCAATATTTGCTATGTTATAAATACACAAAAAGAATGTGTGAATCGATAATAATTCAGTTGAAAGTGGAAACCAAAGAACTATAATTCAATTAGCAAGAGTGTCGTTATTAATTATTGTGATTAGCAATTACTGAATTGAATCGTTATTTCCAACTGCCACGACAACGCGAGTGACGTAGTTTTATTGCAAGTCGATTCGATTCACTTACGTCGGTAATAATTTAATGAGAAATATGAATAACTTATGACAATTGACAAAGATTTATGTGCTATACCTCCAAGCACCTTAACTACGATTATACTCAACGAAAAGCACTATAGAATATTGTTTTTTCACATACAAACATTATTAAGAAAATGGTCAAATTTCTATACTTTTTATACCAAAATATTATATGCTTTTAGTCAAGCCCGACCCTATATTTTTAATTATTGTAGTCCCTCGTAAAAGGATATAAGTAATTGTTATCTTATGGTGTAAAATATTCGTTTGACTTCTTTGTATCATCCACAATATTACATATTTTATTATTGCTAATTGTTTATTATATCACAACTAACAAAATCTTTCCTACACTTTCACTTTTTACCTCCCGCCTACCCCTAGGTAAGGGAGGTATTGTTTTTGGTCAAAAAATTGGGTAGTGAGTTTTCAATGAATAAGTACGTTTTAGGATCCCTACAATACGATTTTACTGTTTTTGCCATGATGTCTGTATGTATGTATGTATGTATGTATGTGTGTGTGTAGTCTGTGGCAATTTTGTCGTCTTGCATAACTCAAATACTATAATACCAAAAAATACAATTTTGTGAATTTTTGCATCTTATATGTAAATGAAGAGCTGATTAGATTTTGGATAAAATTGGTCAACAGGAAGTAGCAGTTTACTTGAAGCCCTTAACATTTTTTCGTATAAACAGGGCTAAATTTCCTTTTCCAACAATTTATGTTATTTTGAAAGTTGTAGAATATTCAATTTTACATGCGTTTTTATTACACTAATTTTCTTAATTTTCAATAGATTTAGAGATTATAGAATATAAAGAAATTAGATTTCATAAATCTTACACTCCTAGTACACCATGGAAACACTTAAATATTTTCTATTTTTCACGAAATGTGACACATGTCATTTTGATTGTGAAGCTGTTTTCTTAGTGAAATATATGTAAAAAAATTAAATAAAAATACGAAATTAAATAATATTTCTCAAATATAAATAGAAAATACATAAATAAGAAGGTATGTTTCAGTATCATCAAATACTATTATGTATCGTTTAAGAATAGTATTGGGCGGGCGGTTATGTGCTGCCCACATCAGTTTTTTTACACAGAATGTTCTGTCAGAACACAACCACTACTACTGCAGATATTTAATATTATTAGTAATACTGGAAATAATAACAGGGGGCGGCATTTTTATGAAGGTTTAATACCATAAAAATAAATTCAATGATATATAGTCTTCCGAAAAATGGAGGATTCATTAAGGTAATTGAAGTGTTGTGTTTTCTCCATGCCGTCCCAAAGTTCTGATTCCATGTCTCTTTTTCAAATTTTCCTGAGTATATTCCTTCTTTGTCCGGTGGCTGGACAATGGTCACGCCTATTGTTTCCAGCAGCGCTAACTGCCTGCTAAAAGCAGTTGAGTATTACAGTCGTTTACAAAAATTCCTACTTATGCTTAACAAGCAAAGTACTGTTTGATATTTTCTTTTTCGCGGTGGAACTACAATACAAAGTGTAGACTTGGATTATGAGCCATACAAAAATTTCACCTCATGTTTAACAAGTTGAATAAAACCTTTTGAAGTTCGTCGACTTCAAACGAAAATCGAAAATCGGAGATTCAATTTGGAATTATTTTGTAAGGCGATTTCTTTTATGAATATGTCTACTTATTTCGCATTGTGTGTGCTTTCGAACCGACAAACGATGCTTCGAGCGCGCGGAATCGTTTTGTTTGGCATAAACATATTGATTGTTGACGTGGTCGACTCGTGCCTATTCAAGATGCCACGTGACGTCATTCGGGCCTTCTCTGTTTGCTCGGCGAATCCGCCAAAGAATTGCGGAAGCTCACACTATAATACGTATCATTGGAATCTTCATTACCAATCAAATCTAATTTTATATGAAATTTTGTCTAGTTCTCATCATAGAGCATAATACGATGAATTTTAGCTAAGATGCTACATTTATTTTTCTGTTATTAGTTTATTACTATGAATACCAGTGTATACATACAGCATGTCCCAGAATTAAACGGCCTAACTTAATCTATACATCAAACACCTAAAAATAAGGTGACAAGTTCATTTGAGCAAATGTCCGTAAATGCTTTATTCCAGAGATATTCATGTTTCTCTTATTGAGTACGGTACTTTAAAAAATCTGATGTGGCCAGCACATAACCTCCCGCCTAATACTACTATTAAACGATACAATAGTATTTGATGATACAGAAACATACCTTCTTATTTGTTTATTTTCTATTTATATTTGAGAATTTTAATTTTCTTTCGTATATTTATTTATTTTCTGACATATATTTCACTAAGAAAATAGCTTCACAATCACAATGACGTGTCACATTTCATAAAAAATTGAAAAATTTTAAATGTTTTCATGGTGTACTAGGAAAGCAAGATTTGTGAAATCTAATTTCTTTATATTTCATTATCCAATATTATCGTATACAATATTATTTGACAGTGACATAGCTTTAAATTTTTAAATTAAAATATCAATCGAAGTAGTTACCAAGGTGTTGTGTGTTATTATTATTGTTATAAATTAAAAAAATACAAACTAGTGACTTTCCTCAAAATTATACCCACTAGTTGGTAATCTGTTACTTTCCTTGTTTAAAATCGCCATAGTTATAGAGCATTTATTGAGAGGTGTTGGATAATAATTATTTAATAGACGCAGGTGAATTATTTCTAAACAACGCATAAAATATTGTTATAATGAGAAATTTCTTAATAAATTTAGATTCGGTACTTACTGATAATAACTTATATAATTATTTAGACGAATATATTAGTGTAAAAATTATTTATTATATTTAGTTATAGCAATTTTTTCTGGGGTAGTAAATTTTCAATTTTGTATGTTATTATGTTGGGAATTCTTATAGAAATTATGGTACCCCCATTAAATGATTTTCTTAGAACTGGCAATATATGAATTTAATATTGTCCCCATATTATCTATATTAAATGTATATTATTTATATCTTTAACGGAAATGCTCTTATTTTTGTGAAATCAATTGAAATTTACAATTTCCATGGTCCGCATGTGTAGCTGCAAAAGAACGGGAAGAAAGTTGTCTTATTTACAGCTCCCATAGGGGAGATTATTGCGTGCCGACTTCCCTTTTCAATTCAAGTACCCCTGGAAACTGGAAAATATCCATACCGGCATTAGAGCGCCAAGAATGAAAATTCTATATCAATATTCATATCGGGATGGTGCCTGAGGGAGAGGCGAGATATTATTTTTACATTTCTGGTTTGTTTTCTGCGGTGATATAGACCGGATACGACGTGGAAATCTCGGGAGGAGTCGTGAGTATTCGAGTCGCGTCGGCACGCACCCACACACGCACAATGCGCGCAATTGGGTGCGTGGCGGATATTTACGTCGCAGATAATGCGGCCAGATACTTGAAAAGAGGAAAATTGGTACTTGGTATTCAGGGCTGATGTTTTCCACGTAGGTTTATGATGAACAAATATTAACCTACAGTTTTACGATTTTAGAAGTGATTCCAACTTTTGGGGCGCTTTTAACTTAGCGCATTATATTTACACAGAACATACTAGAAAATAATAACCATTACTGTGCAACATTTACATTTCTGCCGTTAATGTATTACAAAAAAATAAAAATTCTTACAGTAATGACCATAGAAATAATTAAATGTATGGAAGGAGTATAAACAAAGATAGTCTGTAACAAACACAGCGTGATAGAGAGATGAAAGTCACGTGACGGGTGGTAAGATGGCAAGAACTTGGTTTGACGTTTAACGTGTGAGTAGAATACTGTTTTGATAGATTTTTGTGCGAGCTTTTGTCTCTAATTTATAATTTTGTCAATTATTTATGTAATATTTAAGTATATTAAATATGGAAAATACCTGTTGTGCATATAATGGTACAAATCGGGCTACATAAGACGGTGTTTCATTTGATAAATATGTCACATTTAGGTTAGAACGCTGTATATATATTTATTACGGTTTTCCGAAAAATGTGGAATTGAGCAAGAAATGCATATTAACTACAAAACGAGAAAATTTTCAGTAATAATATAACAAGAGAGTGAGAATAAATTGAAAATAATTTGACAGATCTTTCGAAAACTTGTTGCCAGGCAATAGCCACGAAAGCCCGTAGGGCTTGAGTGGCTATTGCCAAATGGCGACAAGTTTGAGAAAGATACTGGAGAATTATTTTCTAATTTATCGAACTCTCGAGTTATATTTAATTAGATTATTTTTTGCCTTCATCATCAGGCACGCCACTAAATCTATCTTTTTTGCTCATTTGTACTTGTGTTGATGATAACTAACTGACATTTGACATCTGTCAACAAAAACAAAAAAGCTACAGAGAAAATTGCCGGGAATAATCACAAGAGCATTATTCTCAGTATAATAATGACAGGATTGGTTAAAACGCAGACACGTGACATACAATAAAGCATTTCATTGGTTTTAAGAAACGTCAAAAAATAATCAACCTAATAAAACTACATGAATTATAAAAAATCTGTTGTGGGTACCACAATACCTCCCGCCATAGATTTATTATCGAACAATGCAGAAACACGGACTACCTCTATCAAGAAACGTCCACCCTTTGTGTTTTCAATTATGACACATGTCAAAAAATGACATTTCTTCCATTTTTCAACCGTTGTTGACTGACAAAAAGTATATTTAAACGAAAATTTCAAAATAAAAATGTTTCAAACAATAATTGTAGATAATAATATATGAAACATTATCTTAACAAAAATTGTTATTAAATCATAATTTACTCAGATATTTCAAAATAACTTGATAGGGCTTCAAGTAAACTACCACTTCCGGTTATTGGATTATCACCAAAAACTAATCAGCTCTTCCAAAGAGGATACAATTCATATAAACAAAATATAAAAATTTTCAGTTTATTAGACACATTTATAAACTATTAAAATCGTTTTTCAGGGACCTAAAACGTACTCATCTACTGAAAACTCACTACTGATTTTTTAACATGACTCCTATACCTCCCTCACAGGTCGTGGCGGGAGGTAAAAATTGTACGAATTTTTATAGTGCAGGTGAAATAATGTTTTTAGATTTTATCTCATTTGCAACTGACTGCTACTGCCAATATGGCCGCTTGGCTCAAGTTGTGAATTCTTATCTGTGATAATATAATTATTAATAAATAAACTCACGGTAAGGATTAGTTAATGATGTATATTTTATTTTTGTATAACTCTTGTAAATAACCTAAAAAGATTATTAATCAACTTTGAAGTGAGCCATCGTGATGAACATGATAAAATTTCAATTATCATTTAGAAGGCTTAGTGAAAATCCATCGAGAAATCCCAGTGGGTATCGTAAAAAAGAAAAATTAAATTTTCCAGCCTCTAATGTATAATTAAGCCCGCAGATTAATCCCACATTAAAAGGCATTAATTCTTCGGTAATATTTCCACGTAAAACTTGAAAAGAAATTATCAATAGAGTATTAAAACCTCATCACGCCCCGATCCGAGCTGTTATCAGTGAAAAACAAACGAGGATCTTTTTTGTGATGTGCGACTTGACACGCACTAATGCGTAATGCGAATCCACGTGCTAGCCGTGTGATTAATGTGCGTATCATTAATGAAATATTGAATGTAGCGGAGAAAAAAATACATCAGATAAACGACAAATATATATTATAAAAGGATGTTGTCTATTTTACAAGTACATTAAGGTTTTAAAACAAATAAAACAAAACGATGTCGCTAGTGATATGAACTCTCAAATAAGAAATTCATCGTTTTCTAGTTTGTTTTTCATGGAATTTTTATCTTATGTATAGTCAATAAGATAAACTAGCAATAAGTTGAAAAACTTTCAGAACTCATACTAAGTTATGAAGACTTTTGGATTAAGTTCTGCGAAATATTTTATTTAAATACGTTTCGAATTTATCTAAATACTTGTTCATTGGTTGGTATGTTCTGGTTTTCTATAAACTGAGAAAATTTGTCTCAAAATTGGCCACAAGTGGCCTCGGCGACAATTTTTCTCTCGGAACGCTAAAGAGAGATTTTGCGGTCTCGGTATACAATAGTTATTTGTATATCAAGGCACTAAAGTATAATTTTTTATAATGAATATGGAATAAATCATATGAGTAATAAAATATACTTTTTCTACGGCCACTTAGAATCTGCTCATTGTATGTTTTTTGTTGCTAAGGGATATGAGGCACATTGCAAGCATCGTGCGAAATGAATTTGTTTTGTGAGTATTTCAATACAGGTCAGTTCATTTCAGTACAGGTGTCATTGCTAGGATACTTTTTAGAATTGTCAAATATTGTAATCGTGAAAGCGGGACAAATTATTATTAAAATTAAATTAATTAGGATATAATATCGTGGCCACAGAAAAAGTATCGTGTACAACTCGCATGGAATGTCCATTTCATACTTGTATGATTTGCAGCATTCGCCTTCAGTTATAAACTTTCATACTTGTAGGAAAAGAGTGCCATTCCATGCTCATTGTACAATACACTATTGTATATCAGGGTACTAAAGTATAATTTTTTATTACGAATAAATCATATGAGTAATAAAAAATACTTCAGTGCCGAGGTATACATTATATTCTTTCCGAAATCGTAAAATTATTAATTAAGAACATAAATAAATAGCATTATGATGCTATTTGTAAAACGTCAGCTCGCTTTTGCAACGAAGATGGCTGTGATAACAAATGTATTATCAAACTGTCAAATTTGGTTATAATTTTCATTATTTTTTATACAATCTTAGACGTGTTCTGCATATGATCATTAAATCCGATAAATTATTATCTAAGGTAAATAATAAATAAATTCACCAATAGAATAATTTGTTTGTTATTTTAGGTTTATAATTCAAGTTTAACATACGAGTCTGTAAAGTTTAACTTAAGCTACTATTTTGGCTAACTTCGCGTAGTAATATCATATACTTTAGTATCGATTTCGGAAAAATAAATATTACAGAACTAATCCAAAAGTCGTTATAAAAATCAATCAAGTTTTAAGCGTTTAAATTTTCTCTTCTGAATGTTGTATTTGGTGGAGGCGCCGAGTATTCTTCTCAAAACAAAGATTCCTGGACAAAACGTACAAATGTACCATAAGAATGTAATTTCTGTGGCGCAAGGAACGCTCCTAAATCTTGTTCACCCACAAGAGCAGAGAATTTCTCGCTAAGACCGTCTTCAAGTGTGCAGAAGACAACTGCATAACGTTGTTCATGTCTCCCCGCCTTGCGGCAGTTCCGGGCGGCTGACCACGGCTGGGGCAGTGTCGCCAACAGATGAGACTGCCGCCATAACATCCAACCCCTGCCACCACCCTCCGTTCCACCCCCCGGGAGTAATGGCTGCGGGATGTGCCAACTTGTATTCTAATTCGTTTCTTCTTTTCCTGAACGAGTTATTTTTAAATAGTACTTGTTCATTAAAGTGATTAGACAATGACATATTAATTTTATTTTTTATAGTATGTTCCGCAAATAAATATGCATGGAACTAAAACAGTTTCTGTATCCTTAGGGGTGGAGTTTCCAAACTCAAATGGAACTAACTCCAATGTATACCGTATTAATAAAAAACGGATCATCGAATTTAGATAACCCAGTACAAAGCTGATGAAACGACGCGTCGTTTTGTTAAAAAAACTGCAGAACTATACCCAAATATTGTTTTTGCAATACCTGTACTGTAAGTTACCCATTAATAACAAAATATAAACACAGTAAGTGGAACTTTTATTGCACAATTGGTTTTCATGGTTACATCATTTACTTACCGTCCACGGTGGATGGTAAGTGAAACTTACCGTTCATGGTGGATGGTAAGTAAATGTATATCATACAAATTTTATTTTTAACCTCAATCTGACAGCTGTTAATTTTGATACCTATTTTTCCTTTTCTTATATTTACGCAGGTATTGCAAAAAATAACTTACTAACCTCGAACTGTAAGTGATTTTTTAGGTCTCGAATGTTTAGGAAATCTCGACCCTACGGGTCTCGACATCCCAAACTATATTCTCGACCTAAAAACTATCACTTACAGTTCACGGTACGTAATATACTATTTATTTATATTACGAGTTCTGAAAGCTTCTTTGAATGTTTTAATCTTGTATATTAATTTTTGTACGATTGCCATTGTAATAATGATTAATTGCAGTAAGTGAGGATCTTCATTAAAATGATTCTGTCTCGTGTGGCATCTTATTTACGCGAGCGTCGCAAATATAAATGAATGTTTTCTCGAGACGTCAAGAGCGATGCTCGGCAAGGTAGAGCAGCTATCTCGCGGCGTCCCGACGGACGGCGCCGTATGCACAATCCCACGTTATGCATTTATATTGTTCTAGTTTCTGATTTGATTAGGGAAGCTGCTGTGCGACTTGTCTGTAGAATTTCAGACGTCCTATTTTAAATTAGTGATATACGCTGTCATGATTATGACTGTTTTCTCGCATGATGCCTCACAACAATACCAAGGATTTTATCATTTTAAATATTAATAGTATATACCAAAATTGTGACCGATGTAACCGCAACAACCTATTTTTAACAGACGAAAAGACGGAGGATTTCTCAAGTCGACTCCTATATTTTTTTACTTTCTTATACAAAGTAGAAGGAAGTATTGAAATCATAAAAAAAATTGTTGATTAGATTAGTGCCTACATTGATGTATGCTTCTGAATGTTGGGTGTGGATGAAGAAGCATGAAAGACGTATAACTGCTGTAAAAATGAGATATTTGAGTGGAGTGTGTGGGTAATACAAGACGTGATTGCATCCGGAATACATTGGGGTATGATGAATGTGAGATTGAGAAGAATGTTAAGAAAGTGGGAATGAGTCAGTTGAAGTGGTTTGGCAATGTCGAAAGGTTGGTGAAACTAATGTATGCGGGTAAGATTGAGGGTGAACGATTGCGCGGGCGTCCGAGGAATAAGTGGTTAGGTATGATTGATGGTTTGTTGCGTGAACGAATGATTTCGAGTGTGAAGAATAGATGAGCATGTATGAATATAGATACGGCGAAAGTGGTGGAATGTTTGGAGTAGAATGATTGTTGGTTAATTGTGTTTCTGGGTCCTTGCTACCCACTAAGTGGGATATAGCGTAACGTTATGTACATATGTATGCTGATTGAATAGATTCAACAAATAAAATTTGTCGAAGATGCTAATGGAAGCTGTTGAGGCGTAAATATTCTGACATATTCAATACAACCTTTCTTCCTCTATAATTTATTTTATGAAGAGTGACTTGATTTAATATCGCGTTTCACGTCAAAAATTTCAAATCATTTACGACTACCTGCTTTTAAGAACCTAATATGACATTTCTATGATTGTGAAAGACTTTTTTATTCGACCCATGTCAAAAAAATTGCTAACTATATAACTTGTCGCAATATATAACATCAAATGTTGGGTTAAAAAGAATAAATGATATTAAGAATTACTTTAAATTTTGTAGCGTCTGAGAAGTTGATTAAAACAATTATTGGTGGAAGAGTCCAATGCGATAATTACTGTCTTATTAATAAGAAAAGCTTTAAAAGTTTCATGTAAAAGTTTTTAAAAAGTTCTGTGAGAAGTTTGTGCAGTCACCGCCATCGATTGCACTATTGGAACTACGGAAAATTCATTCAATTTTAACTTTAAATCGTTATCTAATTTTCAACATCAAAAATACGGGAACTTGTAAATTTCCAATTTCGCAAATCTGCTTTGAATATATCGCCATGTTGAAAGACAAAGTTGCGTAATTAAAATTATTTAATTTATTGAATTCGCGTATATGAAACATTTCAGCGAATGGCATTCAATTATTTATAATTAGAAATCAATCTAAATAATTCACATCCATTGAAAAGGAAACAGAATCGACAGAAGTTATTTCCTATTTGATATTAATTTAAATTCAACTTGAAATTAATTAAAAGCACTTGAATTAATCAATTACCAATGAAAGAATATTTCCTGTGACAAAAATTCCATCTCATTACAAATGTAGCAGCCCTGTGGTGCATTTAGGATCAGTCGGGGTGATCCCGAACTGAGGGGATCAGCATCAATCGATCATGTCAGACGGACAGGATCCGGTTCAATTGTATTCCTTAATTTCGCTGTAATAATGATGGATCACTGTGGCTTGTCTCCGACTGTCACTTGTTCTGGTTGGCCTACCCTGATGCTCTGCTGTGAATTTAATATTACGGATCAGAGCTTTTACAGGGGCGGACCGATCACGTTTCCTCAACACAACAAAACGCACATTTTGTATGAGAATATGGGGTCGTTCATTAGAGTCACAAAATAGAAAATAAGTCATTTATATTATGATTAGACCCAAAAACATCGTGCACCATATAACAAAAGTTTAAAAAATATTACTAATTATTAAGATATTTGAGTTTAAAAGCCCTCTAGAATGACGTCAAAGTATTATGGCGATAATGAAGCTCCTCACTCAAGAAAAATAAGTGGGATAAGTTACATTTAACTCACGGACGTAGATAAAAAATATATTACACATAATTACATTTTCTGGGCATTATTGGGTTACGCAGATTTAATTATTTAAATTAAGAAAGAAACGTATAATAAGTATCAAAAAGTTAGTACTAGTAAATTGTTTACTAGAAAATAAATTGAATACTCCTCCAAACTTAACTTGAAATTTATTACTTATATATAATTTAAACATAATATAAATATGTCTTATATTTATCGAAATATGGCGATTTGTAATATTTTTCAAAATACGGAAATTTCCCCAAATATGACTTAAAATTGTAAATTTTTTTTATTACATTTCTTTATAATATTCGCGCCAGGAAACCCATTGCAGCAGAGCGCATCGTCATATCTATAATATTTTTCGAAATATGACGATTTTTTATATTTTCCGAAGAGCAACTTTCAGGGGCTGTAACTCGAAAACTATACAAGATATGGAAAAATATCTCCAGTTTTGTGTTTTTCGTGCCATTTATAATAAATAAGTAAATTTTGAAAATTTTGAAATTTTTTCGAATTTTTTCCAAATTTCGATTGGAGATATCTCGACAAATATGAAAGATACAGACTTGCATTGTTCACCAATCGATTCAGCTCGACGAAATACATAAATCCTGAAAATTTCAGAAAATTCGGACAACCGGTTGAAATGTTAGAGCAAAAAGTCTGAAAATGGCCAAATTCAGGCCAAACGTCAAGGGGTAACACTTGACTTTTTGGACAAAAAACGCCATTTTAAGGCTTTTTGCTCTAACTTTCCATCCCGTAAAGCGATTTTTATAAAACTTTGCATACTTATGTATTTCGACGAGCTGAATCGATTGGTGAACACTACAAATCTGTATCTTTAATATTTGTCGACTTATCGCCGATCGAAATTTTGAACAAAAATACAAAAAAAATTCAAAATTTTAAAAATTTGCTAAATTGTTATATAAGGCACCAGAAACGCTAAACTGAAGATAATTTTTAGATTTCTCGTGTAGTTTTTGAATTACAGGCCTTAAAGTTGCACTTCGAAAAATACCAAAAATCGACGTATCTCGAAAAATATTAGAGATCTGACGATGCGCTCTGCTACAATGGGTTTCTTAGAGCTTATATTATAAAGAAATGTAATAAAAAAATATTACAATTTTAAATGATATTCCGTGAGTTTTAAATTTTTCTATCGGTATGTGAATCAATATAAAATGATTAATAATTACAGTTTCTGTTATTTGTTTGTTCCCATAGCAACTAAAATTAGTTTATTAAACATATAATTCAGTTTTGTCAAAAGAAGCAAACAAAATCTGGTGTGGGCACCACTTTCTTATACAAACAAAACCAACTGAACACGAATGACTTGTTCCTTGCGTATGATTTTATTTTAAAATACAAATCTATTAATATCTAGTCAGCAAAACTTTCTAACTAATACAAATACAAATACAAATATTACATACATTTATAATATTTCACAAGACACATATTTTTGACACTTCACAATTATTTGACACGTTTGACACATAAGTATTAAAAATGTTTTTTTTTTGTCTTTGTCATAGTTCAGCAGCGTACATCATTATTGTTCTATAAATTCTCATTTTGTTTGCTTGGAAAATTTCATTACATTTTCTTTTATTTCTTCTTCTCTTTCTTCTTTGCTTATCAGCATAATGCCTAACAAATATGTGTCAAGAGAAATAATTAAAATTTATATTTAGATGGCGTAATGATTGATTTATTTGTTTGTCTCTTCCTGAATTTCTGATTGTATTCAAACTCCTAATTTTCCAATCATCTGATTCGTCTCCTGCAAATTCTTTCGTGTGAAGCAATTAAGGTCCTCGGACATATTTCAGCCTTAAATACGCCTATCAACCCTACCCCGCGGCGGTGTTCCACCCCAATAACTCACAATTTAGTCGGGGTGCACTCTACAACGTTCGTTGGTGTAATGTGGCCACTGTGTTATATTTGCTATCCAATTACGTTAAGAGATGTGGGAATTTCTCCTGGGGCATCTCTCGGCGACATCGCGATATGAGTGCATCGCGACGCGTGACGTCACCGTCCCAGGGGCGTCCGTGAAGTGGGGCGCCGAGAGATCGTGTTACGCCTCGATCACAACGAAGTGCATGTAGCTGTTACTGCTCAAGTTGTTGCTGACTTTCGCGGGATAGATCACTTACTGGAGATACACGGAGTTCTGAATATACTTTGACACTTTTATTTTATATTTTTGAATGCCAGAGACAAATAAGGACTCGGATAAGAGAGATGTATATCCAAAACTGCATTTTTTACTAAAGACAGGTTATCTTAACTTATTTTAATTGGAGTCCGGAAAATTCACGAAAAGAAAAACTACTTTCCCATAACGGGATGTAAATTTTCTAGCGATTTACCTGTGGAATATTTACTTAGGTTTATAGAAAGACATTAAACAATTAATAACTTTTCTGAGCTAGGGTATTGTTTTTTGGTCAAAAAATTGGGTAGTGAGTTTTCAATGAATAAGCACGTTTTAGGGTCCTTACAATATGATTTTATTATTTTTGCAATAATGTCTGTATGTAAGTATGCATGTGTGTATGTGTATGTGGTCTGCGGCGATTTTTTCGTCTCGCATACCTCGAATACTATAATACCAAAAAATACAAGTTTGTGTGTATTTTTGCTTCTTATATTTATAAAAAGAGCTGATTAGATCTTGCATAAAATTGGTAAACTGAAAGTAGCATTTCACTAGAAGGCATTAACAGTTTTCCGTGGAAAAACACAGTTAAATTTAATTTTTCAATAATTTATGTTATTTTGAAAATTGTAGAATTTTTAATTTTATCCAACACCTATCAATAAAAGCTCTATAATAACTATGGCTATTTTAAACAAGGAAAGTAACAGATTACCTGCTAGTGAGTATAATTTTGAGAAAAGTCTCTAGTGAGTAATTTTTTATTTATAACAATAATAATAATACACAACACCTTGGTAACTACTTCGATTGACATTTTAATTAAAAAAATTTAAAACATATGTCACTGTCAAATAATATTTCTTTAATAAATTTTGTATTTATTAAGATGTGTTGAATAAAATGTTATACTTCACACGTGGGCAAAGTAAGGAATTAGCCAAGAGAGAAATTTTAACACGAAGCCGTAGGCTGAGTGTGATAATTTTAACGAGTGGGTAATTCCACTTGTAAAGTAAATAACTATTGCATCTGTTGGATTACACTAATTTTATTAAATTTTATAAATCTTACATTCCAAGTAAACCATACAAACAATTAAAATTTTTTTATTTTTTTCGAAATGTGACACATGTCATTGTGATTGAAAAACTGTTTTCTTAGTGAAATATATGTCAAAAAAATAAATATACGAAAGAAAATTAAATTACTCAAATATTAATAGAAAATAAACATGTAAGAAAGTATATTTCTGTATCATCAAATACTATTTGGTATAAAGGAGACAAATAACGGAGAAGCAGTCAATTTATTAAAAAATTTTATAACACCAACGTTTCAACTCCAATTGAGTCTTCTTCAGGGTGCTAGTTACAAACATATAAAAAACACAATAAATACAAGAAAGTAACAAATCAGGTACACGACTTACATAAAATTGTATTTATTGTGTTTTTTATATGTTTGTAACTAGCACCCTGAAGAAGACTCAATTGGAGTTGAAACGTTGGTGTTATAAAATTTTTTAATAAATTGACTGCTTCTCCGTTATTTGTCTCCTTTATACATCTTCCAGTCAAGAAATCGTCTCACTATTTGGTATAGTTTAAGAGTTATATTGGGCGAGAGATTATGTGCTGGACACATCAGATATTTTTTTATATTTATATTAGTGTAAATAGTGCAGAAGCCACTAGTAAATCAAATGTGAATAATTCAACAGATTGGTTTAGAGTTAGACAGACACAAAACAGAACTTAGGGACTTTAAATATTTAGAGCAGCATCAGAGCTCATCATTTAATTAAATGAAATGTGTTTGGATTTGACGCAATCATTTACGCCAATACACAGTTAATATTAAATAGAAATACAGTCTGCATTACCGAGGCAAAACGTAACCCTGGCAAAAGCAAAGAAAATACAATTCTGTTCATGCTGCAGTGGATTCAATTTTCGTTTAAAAATTTTAAACCATGCTCGAGTGTTCTGAATGTAAAGATAATTTCGCCCATTTCATCCTTGATGCGATTTGGGATCTTTACTTTTCGAATGGATTTCTGTTTTATTTTTCAATTTTGTCTTGTAATTGAAGACCTAAATACATGCAGATACAAAGGAACTTCTTTCGATTTGCCCGCAATCCGAGAAGGAAAACTAAGCACGTACTACAATTTGTAAGTACGGTAGAGCATTGCTCGGTGAACTAAGAGATGCTAAAATTTATTCACAACACAGATTAGGAAAATGTATGGTAATAGTAGAATTTTTCTTGGCTCCTCCACTAAAATATACCATATATAAAGATCTGCTCTAACAGAGTGCCACATATTTTTATCTCCCGCTACATATTTGTAAGGAAGATATAGGAATCATGCTAAAAATTAGGTACTGAGTTTTCAGTGGATGATCATGTTTTGGGGTCCATAGAAAACGATTTTTTTTGAAGGGATAAGCGTTTCTTAATTGTGGTGGTCAGTGTTCCTGCATTGTTTGACAAAAAGCTATGGCGAGTGGTATCGTAGGGCCCACAACAGTTTATTTATAGAGGTTTTTACAATTGAAAGGGATAATAATTTCAATATTTATTAAAATACTCGTACTTAAATTTGTCTAGAATTTAATGGGCCTACCATGATACAAATTACCTATTTAAAAATTATATTTTTGTTTTGAATAGCTTAAATTTAACCTATAAAATGCTGATCGAGAAAAAAAATTTTAGGTTATGTATACTATTCTTTTTCCATTCCTGCTGAAATCTTTATTGAGCCATATCTCCAAAACTATAAAAGATATTTAAATTTTATGAACAGCGTTATACGCGCCTTGACTTAGAGTAACTTTCAAAATATAAAAGAGTTCAAAATGTTTTGTGGTTGCTGAAAAATAATAGAAAAACTCCTGCTGAAAATATTTGATTAGCCATATCTCAAAAATTATACCAAATATTTTAATCTTGTTGACAGTTTTGAATTCAGGATTAAAAGCTTAATGCTTTAGTAGAGTATCGTTAAATTTTATTGAGTAATAATTTTTATCTCCCGCCACATCCTGCTAAAAATTCGGTAGTGAGTTTTCAGTGGATGAGCACGTTTTAGGGTACCTATTATATAATATATAATTATTTGATATATACATGTTAAACCTGTTTAATTTTTGTTCTCATAGTAACTATGAATTTATTTTAAAATAAAAATTAATTAATATCTAGTCTTCAAAACTTTCTAACTAATAATACAAATATTACTTTTAAAATATTTCACACGACACTTATTTTTGACACTTCACAATTATTAGACACGTTTGAAACATAGATATTAAAAAACAAAACAATGCTTTAAAAATGTCATTTTTGACATGTGTCATAATGTCATTATTGAAAATAAATTTTTTGAAGGGATGAGTGTTTCTTGATAGTGCTGGTCCATGTTCCTGCATTGTTTGATAAGAAATTTATGGCGGGAGGTATTGTGGTGCCCAAAACAGTTTATTTTCTTTTTTGCTATACTTCCTGGTATACTATGTATAAAAAATTAATAATAAAATATGAAACAAGTCCAGTAAAGTCCCTCTCTTTCTAATATCTGACTGTCGCCACTTTTAGCATCTGTGACTTGCGCCCCATTTTCCACACACGCCCCTAGTGTTATTTACGAGTTTTCGATTAAAAACACAAGTGCCAGTCTGAATAATTAAACTGAATTTAAATGAACTAACTTCGCGCTCTGTACTTGGAATACTAATGAATTTTTCTGGGGCGATACCCACGCTGCAGACTCTTGGTAAATACATCACATTTCATTTATACGCGCACGTTGCAGCGTAATGCTACTTGTTAATTATTTAATTAAAAACAAAACAAAAAACTAGAGCGACCAACGGGGCAACTGCTAAATGATTTAGCTGCACTGCAATGGATGCAACTAAATGTCACACTTGCAATTGTTGATAAAATAAACAAATTCATAAACGTATCATGACGTTCATTTTCTGCTGCTTACAAATTTTAATAAATGATAGCTTCCATAAGTTGAAAAATCATTCAAAATTCTTATTAATAAATAATAATAGTTTATATACCAAGGGGCTGAAGTGCATGATTTAATTCCGAGAATGAAGTTTATTTCACGAGCCGTAGGTGAGGGAAATAATCACCTGAGGGATTAAAAGGCACTTCATACACTATTTTTTGCTCTTCCAAAACTCGTCTCAGTAAGGCATTATAAATAATGATTAATTTTAAATGATGTAAAATACAAACTCGTATGTTGAAAATGGATGGCTTTGATAACAACGATAGCACTATTCAAATTTTGTAGGTTGCCTAGATACCATAAAGTGAAAATTTGTGTTTATTTTGAGTATTGGCAACTGTAAAATAATTATTGTAAAAGTAGCATAACTTTGACAGATGTATGACGTATCGCAGTAATTTATACGTAAACTGAAACAATATGTGCAAAAAGAATTAACTTATTAATTCCGACGATGAAATTGAGGACAAAACACATAATTTTGAGTGTTATTTACAATAACTTCTATGTTCGTGGTTGGCAACAGTGAGTGTCAGTTACAATTGACAACTGACAGATGCATAAACAATATAATAATTTTTTTACAGTTTTTTCTAATCTTAGATTTCAAATAAAGTTTAATATGTACCGCGGCACTGAAATTCCTTTTTATCGTGATAAATAGTTGAACATTTTGCCTTGATACATAACTATTATAAGCCTTTTCTTTTCTTCTACAAATTTTCAATGTGTCAAATGTTAAAACAAAAAATCTCGTAGGTATTTAAAAAGAGTTTCATTTGTTTGGATGAGTTGCACTATTGCAATGATTTTGCTAATGTAAACATTTTTGTTACAGGTGTAGGATGGCTGCCTGTAAGCGGTGAGTACACTTTTAATTAATTTATTTTATCGGTATGTAGCTCCAATTTAATTAGTAGTAAAAACAGTTATCGGCACAAAACGAGAAAAATGCAATTAATTACGTAAATGAATGGGTGTGCTCCGCTGTAAAAATGAAGACACAATTAATTTGCGCGTACAAAGTAAAAACGAATATTCATACAGAGGGTAAAGCACTATACTTAAATTTAATTAATGTGCTTTTCGGGGTGTGATTAAAAGCAGTGATTGAGTCCGTGATAATGTCAGGGGTGGAAGCGTATAACAATCCCCTAAAATGACATTTAATTTTTTGTGGCGTGACAGTGAAATGAATACGGAATTTCTTCCCGGCTCACGCGACAGTTGCGCGCTAATTTACCCGGCTCATATAAATTAATATCCTTTGTCTGTTTGCTTAAGGAAATTCGCGCTAAAAATGTTTTAGTTCGTCAAGTTTTATCTCCGTTCCGCCGTGCCCTCGTCGACTTGATTCCTGACAACTTTTCGCACTTTTGTTCACTTGTTAATTAAACCAGCGGCGTCGCACACTCGACGAATTTACATTTTGGAGATTTTAAAGCACGTTTCATTCGGGAAGTTTGTATTTTGTAAACTTATATTAATACCTACTCTACATATACCAACTAAGCTATTATCGAAAATCATTTTCATTTTGTGCACATATCCATTGCTAAAAAAATAAATACAAACATAACTAAAATAGCTAGAGAATTAAACATTCATACAATATCGCCTGCTAATATTATAATATTATCTTTAGAATCTAAATAAACTGCAAAATGTATAACAATTATTAGTAATAGTAATGTATATTGCAAAACTGTTACTCATGCTTAGATATCGTGCTTTTCAGTAAAATTAGAGTTACGACCGAGCATTGTATAATGTTTTATTATATATTGAACCGTAAATCATTTAAAAAATCTTCGGTATATTTATTGGAGCATGTGCACCATACAATATGTTAAAATATTCAATCGAAATAGTTTTTGAAAACGTTCACAATAAATATGTATGTTGCTATGATTGTAAAATAACAGCTCATAATAGATATTTATGTAACAAGTACATAATTTAGGATTTCATGGACGAGACAGTTTAGGGGTCGAGTGAGCGCAGTCTAACGAGGTACATAAAAAAGCTATTATGTATGTGTTACATAGGTACAATATTTTTTGTTCGACTGCATGGCAGATTATTTTGCTTAACTTAGAATGACAATTATATTTGACACGTGACGTTATATAAACTATTTTTATAATTTCGAATTATGATTTCTTCTTTTGTTTGGCTAGCAAATTGCTTATTGTTTCTACTTTAACGCACTATATCATAAAGGTCCACTTTATGCACGATAAACAATATCATTATCAAGTGATTATAATACAGTGGATCGTAAGTTATTTATATTATGAGTCCGATAAATGAGAATTTACGGTACGATTAAGATGTTTACGTGTAAATTGCATCAATATATACTTTTCTACTAGAATTTTTTATTCTTTTCTTTTAAGCAAGCATATCTGAATCAATTATACTAGTTATTTTTTCATTTTATTCAGTTGTATTTCAGGTTTATGACGTACGTCTTCTTATATACAACTATAGAGACAGGGCTCAACAATAGTAGATTTACGGTTATGTCGTATACAGTAAATATTATACTTATAGCAATTGTTACAATTAAATTTATTCGTTGTAATTTAAAAAGAAACCCCCCGGGGAAAATTCTGTGCACGGCACTGTAAAATCGCGCGCAATGCGCAAACAAAAGAAGGACTAAAATTATCAACATAGCACAATCAGGGACTCAGGGTTAAATAAATGAGTTTTATAAAGAATTCAACAGTGTAAAAATCATCTCGTTTAATTCGCGTGACGGTTTTTTTCGGTTACCGCTTCATTCAGTAATTACCGCCGATAAAATGAGGCTGTTTAATTAAAATTGTGCGTGATACTCGACCTTACAACGCACATTCACCCGCAAGGCGCGCCTTTCTGACGTCACTGCTTACATTTATTATTTGTTCGATAATTCAATTTTTTCAGATGCCTCTTCGATTTTACATTAGTGCTTGTGTCTATTTTTATCGGTTGTTTCTCGTATTATGTTTGATTGGAAAGATTTGAAAGTGCGGCAGCCAGGTGGAAATAGATATTTTTAATTTTAAGATGCAATAACGATAAAAATGTTCCAGCACGCATTTTACCAATTAAGGGGTGCTGTTCGGTAAAGTGGCATATTTATGACGCATAATATGGGGGTTGTACACTGCTGGGGCTGCAACTTAAGGGTGGAATTACACGAATATCACTCATACCACTTTTAAACGCTGCTTTTGTGTCGTTAAAATTTGGTCCGCCTTCTTTCTGATGCATTATCGACACAATATTGCTTTGTAATTATAACTATTATTTTTTGTTCTTTATATATTTGCCTGTAGGGCACCTCCACCAATTATCATATGTCAGAATTGAGTATTAAGTTCCGCATTTAGAAATATATTAACCCTGGACAGTCACAATTGATTAACAGTTACACAAACGTCACACTGGGACCTGAGAAACCCCGAGAAAATAGAAACTACTTTCCCTTAATTGGATGTAATTTTTCTAGGGATTTTACCTATTGAATATTTGTTTAGGTTTATAGAAAAACATAAAACAGTTAATAACCTTTATGAAACGTATACTTTAATCAAAACACAGCATTTTGCCAAAACTTAATTTTTTACCTCGCGCCTACCTCTATATATTTATATTATCAAATATTTAATAATTATTTCAGAGTTTTTATAAATCTTCGTTTTCAATATTAAAATAACAAAAAAAAAAGCGAAATAATTTATTTAGTCATATATGTCCTTAGTTTTTATATTACAATCTATAGATTTATAGTTGGTATCACTGCGCACATCTGCGCTTGCGCCACCTTCATGCTGTAATTATAAACATCAAATAGTTTGAATTCGATATGTCATTTCTTGTTTCTGAATTATTATTATTACTATATCTTGACAGAAGTGTGATCGTAGAAAAAGTATAGTGTAACTCGTGCAGAATTACCTATTTCACGCTCGTGTGATTTCAGCACTCGACTTTGCCTCGTGATAAAACTCTCATAACTCGTGTGAAATAGACAACGTTTTGCACTTGTTACACAATGTACTATTTTCATACTACTTTGCTTCTTTCCCGTTCACAAAATCAATAAAAATAAACAAGTCCCTTTCCCTGTAATATTCATAAAACAAAGTCTTCTACAGTTTGACTAATTGTGTTATTACTTCAATAAAAAACTAATTGGAATTATTTTACTTGAGCAATGAGAGCTCCAAGTTTGACAATTTTATAAATTATAAATTCCCAAAAACAGTTGTACAAAATTCAGTTTTATAGCATTGTTTTTGAGAAAAACAGTGTCCCAAAATCAATGAACGTGAAATAGGTAATAGTATATTGCAGCATGGAATGGCACTCATTTACTACGAGTAGGAATTCTATGCGAGTTGTACACTATACTATTTCTACGACCAGGATATTATTTCCTATTTAATTTAATTTTAATATTAAATTTGTCGCGCTTGCACCATTACAATATTTGACAATTCCAAATAAGTATCCTAGCAATGGCACCTGTACTTAAATGAACTGACCTGTATTGAAATACTCACAAAACAAATTCATTTCACACGATGCTTGCAATGTACCTCAAATCCCTAGCAACAACAAACATACAATGATCAGATTTCTAAGTGTCGTAGAAAAAATATTTCCGTTATTCTTCAAGAATCTCTGGGCAAACTAAACGAAAATGAAAACACTTTTCTTTTATTTGGGTTATGTTTGAGCAGCGATTTATCATTCCAGGTTAAACATTGTGACACAGGGCGTTGTTTGCATACTTGTTTATCAAAAATATCTTATCGCAGTTGAGATGGTCGAACTAGCCATGCGCCGTGGTATCGTACACGTTATGTTCAAACATTCGCTAACCTCACTTCTTTATGGGACATTATCGTTATCAGATGCTTCATTGCTGTGTGCTTACACACCTGGCGACAGGGTTGAACTGTAGAATTTTATTTTGAATTGTTATTGTTCAATTTTTCTTAATTTGATAAAATATTAATAGAATAATTACGACCAGGACTGTGTAGGAACTATAACAAATCTATGGCAAGATTTTTGTTGAAATACATGTTTTTAGTTTTTCTAGAAATTTTGGTGGAAGTTCTGCACACACAAAACAATAAATTCAATTCATTTAAAATGTAAACACAGTTGCGAATCAAAGTTTAAAATAAAAGATGATAGCAACAATATCTGCAAATATAAAAATATTATTTGAAATTTTCTTGTATTCTAATTTCCAGTAGTAGCTATAATAAATGAAACATCAGATTGTTGCCTTTTTTATTTTACCCCTATGGTTCCCACTCGACTTTTAGGGGGCGTGCCTTGACGGCTGGTAACCGAAATTTATCATTTATTGACATTTGCGAAAGTGGAGTACCACACCCAAAATGGGTAATGTATTATATAGTAGCTTAACACCCCTATGGGGTAACGCCACTTTTGTGAAGTGAATCAATCTGTTTTTTTTTACTTTAAATTCTTGTAGTTAGGTTTCTTCACACCTTCCTAATTTTTGTTTTAGTTTACCAGTTTTAAATTACTGCTGCTTTTCAGTTTTCTTCTACTTCCTTTAGCCATGTTAATCTGTGTCTGCCTTGTCTTTTGTTTCCTCCTGGTCTCCATTCTACTACTGATCCTTTTCTTCTGCTCTCCTTATATGTCTAAGCCATCTGACTCTCTATTGTTTGATCCTTTTCATTACATCTTCTCCTTTCAACTCTTGTTCTATTTCACAGTTCATTCTTATTCTCTATTCGTTTTTGATATCTTCATTGGTCCTAATATTGCTCTTATTATTTATCGTTCCATTAATTTTAAATCTTCTTGATCTTTTCTTGTCACTGTCATAGCCTTATTAACAGCGTAAATTTTTGTTGGTCTTATTATCGTAAATCCTCATATTTGTATCTTTAGTTCAGTTAAAATTGTTTGTATTGAAAGCTTGTTATCATAACTCCAGTCGACAATTGCAGTTATAATTTTACCCCTGTGATTCCCCTACCACTATTGGGAAGCATGAATTGACGGATGTTCACGTGTTTCATTACTTACAAAGATCTGTAAAACTTATTGTTATAAACTTTTTTTATTTTTATATTTGTTCAGTATGTCATATTCACTGAAATATGATAATACTGTCACGCTCATTGATGTTAAAAATGCAAGCCGAAAGAGACAGTTAGTTGAGGGCTGTCTGTCTTTGTTCTACAATATTTTTACATAGCAACCGCTCAATAAATGCATAACAACTGCTGTTTTTACATAGCAAGCGCTCAGGAAGCGTATAGCAACCATTCTATAAATCAAAAGTGTTAGACAAAAAAAAAAACAGAAGCCCAGGACATCAATCTGTCTTAGGCTCGTTTCCGTAAAAGACTACAAGTGCGCGTTCCAGTATTACTATATTTCAGTGATCATATTCCTTTCTTGTCACAGTCAGGTTGAGTTTATTTATTATCGTATTTGGTTGTTAAATTTTGAAAGATTAAAATATGATGTTGTACAGTGCAGCAGTAGTAGGTTTGTGAAGTCTAGAGCATGTAGTTGTTTTATTTTTCCGCGTATTTGCTAGAAAAGTATAAAACTGTATTAGCGTAGTAAAACCAGGGTCCCAGATAAGTGATTTTATAGTCCATAAAGTAAATCTCTACGATAGCGATCACATAAAAATGTCAGCTGATATACCAGTACCTATGAATTTTTAACCATTCCTCTCAGAGTTGAAACTCAAAATTCAAACTACAAAATAGATCGATACTCTGTGCTGCTTACATATTTAAATTACTTACGAATAATTAAATTCGTAATATAGCAGTTTAATAAATTCACAACACGAACAACAATTTGATTGAAACAAGCAAAGCAGTATTGCATATCTCAAGAGTCACTTACACACCATCAGGGCCTCAGCAAGGCTTTCATTTAACAATAATCGAGCATGTGAAACGACAATTATTTAATTATAGTGAGGCAAATGCCCGTTGGCAGGCAAGCCAAACATTACCTGACCGCCGTTGCATGCAATCCCCATGCAGGAGTCGAGGATGTAATGTTAGTGGAGTAGACGCCGACGCCAACGCCGACGCTCGACTGTAATTCTTTGCATTCAGTAAATAAACTCGGAAAAGTGAAAAAATAAACATTTCACCTTAGGGGAATTAAACGACATTTCACATTAATAAAAGCCGCGCTGCATAAAGCCAAGATGGCGGTTGGGTTTAACAGGAGTGGAGTACAAATATTTAATGAGTAATTTTCAATTATTATGGGTTGGAGAAGCTTTCAGAACTCATAAATTTTCTGGTTTGAATTCTGCAAATTTTATTGAAATTTAACGTTTTTAAAAACTTGCACAACTTGAACAAATAACAAATTATTATAATTTGTTACTTTTTCTAAATGCTTGAACCAAAAACTTTTTATTTATACACTGAAATATAGTAATACTGGAACGCTAACTTATAGATTTTTATGAAAACGAACAACGAGTCTGAGACAGATAGATGCTGTAAGGTCATCCTTCTTTGTGTAACACTTAATTGTTGAGCAGTTCTTATGGAAAAACTTACTGACCAAAAGTGATAATAGTATATTATATATTAAGGGAGAGAAGTGTATGATTTTTGCCCGTGGAGTACATTGAAACACGAAGCGTAGGCGAGGGCTACAGTACAACAAGGCAAAAAATACGCTTCACTTCTGCGGTGTATATACTATTTTTTCACGACCACAATATTTATGATGGTTTTAAGTAATTCTAAATTATTTGAATTGTAATATAATTTATGATTATTACCTTATTACATTATTTGAGCACACTTCCTCAGGACGGGTGAGAAAGTGCACAAATATCCTGTAGATATGAAAACTTCTCTCCCGGTCGTGAAAAAATAATATTTAATAGTGTATTATTAAATTTTTTGGATATTCCCTTATATTCACATAAATTATAATTACTTAAACTCATTTCTATTAATATATTGTCTAATTTTTATAATAAACACTTTATTTCAAAGTCACTTAATGTTAATTTCTTTATATTTGTTTTTCAACTTTCTAAGCGAACTGTACAACAAAGACAGATGTCCCAACAACTAGCTGTCTTTCTCGTCTTGCATTTTCAATGTCATTTAGCGTTCCAGTATTTTTATAATTCAGTGCACTCAGTGAGGTAGCACAAATCCTGAAACATAGTTTACCAACAACCATTCTCCTCTAAACATTCCTATCCTATTACACAACTTTCTCCTCGTCTACATTCATCATACTTAACCATTCATTCCTCGGACACCCACGCAATCATCCACCACTAATCTCACCCGCATATATTATTTTTATCAATCTTTTATTTTATATTCCCTCAAGATAGTTAAACCATCTCAAATACCTTACTACCTAACTCACTCCCACTTTCTTAACAATATTATTCTCAATCTCACACTCACTGTACACCAATCTTACACTCATCTTACACCAATGTTACATTCACCTTATACAATAACACTCCTCTCAAACCCCACATGTATTAGTTCTACTAGCTTTTCATTCGATAATCCTTCAAGACGACCAATCTACTTAAATTAACTCACTCCCACTTTCTGAACAACATTCTTCTCAATATCATATTTACTGTACATCAACGTATTCCAGACACTTTACCCACACACTCCTCTCAAATACCTGGTTTCCCAAGCAGTTATTCGTCGTTCATGCTTCTTCATCCACACCCAACATTCAGAACCATACATCTATGTACATCATTATAAACACTCAATCGAGCATCTCTAGATACATTCACATTTTGAATTAATTGCAATTATAATTGTATAAGAAAGTACAGACTTATTTCCAAGTAACTCATAAGATATTCGACGTGTTGTGGATGTATCATTGAAGCAATAATATCTTTGCAAGCAAGGGGATAAAATCTCCGAGCAAAGAAAATATGCCCCGTGCGCCACTGGGCGGCCGTTACATACTGTTTATAGGTTAGAAACCTGCACGGAATGGTCCACTCTATTAGATCGGATCAGGCTATACCGCGCCGATATATAATCGAACCGATCGGGTAATGGTCCCCCCATCCAGTTCCGTTGCTGTCGCCCGGTCGCCTTCCGGTGGATGTGACGTTACTTCTCCTGCTTAACCCCCGCTATAATTTTCCCGGAGTTAGGGATAATTCCACGGTTTACTCACAGATGAAGGAGTGAATGTGATGTTTGTTTTGTGCCGTCTGGCCTTGCAATTTATGGACAGATAATTTGTCCGCGATTCGAAAACGATTCGGTTATAGTTCGCAGACCGTAACGAGAGGAGTTGTGGAGTGATATTGCCATGGACGGTTTCAGTCGCGCAGAAATAACGCCTGAATTACGCTGATGGAGAAAATGGAACTGCTGGATACAGGAAGCTGAAATGCGCAGGACAAATCCGTAAACACAGCGTGATTTCAAAATGCTGCCAGGGAATATTGAAACGTGAAACTGTTACTGGTTTCCAAGAAAACAAGGTAGATGGGTTCGAAAAATAGCGCAGTAACTACAGAAAGACACTAGAGCCAAATAAGAATCATTGCATTAGATTCCTTAGTAAAATTGAAGGAAAAACAAAGTTGGACAAAATCAGAAATGATGTGTATAGGAAGAATTAAATACAAAACCATTCAAAACACAATCAAATAGTGGTTCTTAATCGGGGTGGAATTCTCCACCGGGGGGAATTTTAGGATTTTAAGGGAGAAATTAATCTGGGTATAAATCGAATAATGTATGTATGATATGAATTTATTTTATTTTGTACAATTTTTGTGCGCCTTTTTTCATACCAATATATTATTGTTCCCACAAGAAAAAAAAAAAAGGTTGAAAAACGATGCATTAGTAGAAGGGCAGATAAGAGGAGGAGAGGATATATCAATCGAACAAAGAAGAAGAGGAGAGATCAATAAAGATATGGACCACTTAAGTAATAACAGCAATGAGGAGAAGAAGTTTACAAGGACACGAGCGTAAATCTATGATGAAGGACAGGACAATCTGGTTAGAAGAATAGAAGAGAACGAGAAAGAAATAACGACTCTTTTTATGAAACTCTCTAGATTTTTTTTGTGGAGTAAATCTCTGTTTCTTTTCCTTTAAATCAACATCTTTCCAACTTTTATTAACTTTAGCTGTTTTTAATTCCTACTGTTTTAAATCTTTCTTCTGCTTACTTTAGCCATGTTGATCTGGGTTTTACTCGTCTTCTACTTCCTCTCGGTCTGTATTCCTGTTCTGAAATCTTTATTGTTTCTAATATTGTTCTTATTGTTTTTCGTTCCAATATTCATAAATATTTTTTCATCTTTTTTGTGTCATAGTGTACATTGTTATTGGTCTTATTATCTTTTGGCAAATTCTAATTTTAGTATCTTTAAGGAAAACTTGTTTTTTTAGTAAATTTTGTATACCTATCCATAGCCAAATATCTTCTATATCTGTTTCACCAATTTTTCATTTGATATTCAATCGAAATCTTTTAACAACACCAAGTCTCATGCACCCACCTCCATTTGGAAAATTATTCCTTTCTCCTTTTATGTGTAATGTACTCTTTGATTAGTAATATTAATACTATTACCTTATAATGTATCCAGATGATACAATAACTCAAAACGACAATGTGTCCCGATAAAAGCTTTCTTTTAAGTTGGAATTGTGTTACGGAATAAATAATGTCACCGATATGCATTGCTCAATAAGAGAAGGAAAGATTAATAATATAGAAAACTACCGTAATGGGGTTCTATCAAAGATAAATAGTAGGCCATGAATGAATATGGAAAAGCGAGAAAAATGGTCGGTGCGATAAGGCACATAGCGTATATGTTAACATAATCCACGGGAATATTTCAACCAGCGCCCACTAAATTATATTTGACGTTTCTCCTTATCCATTTCAATTTATACGCTACTATATTTTCATAAGCTAATGTTAGTTAGTAGCTCTGCCCTGGATAAGGAATGTGGTAGAAAAATTACGCGTAATGTTGTTTTACTGGGTTATTTTGGAATCTAATCATCATAAATTATTAATTGTATCTACGGGATCTTAAAAGGAAATTATTATGAATAAATAATGCTCGTTATGTCATTTCCGGAATGGATATTACAATTCTATTAGAAGAACAGTAGGCTGAGTAAGTTTTTCATGTGATTTGTATTTATAATTTTTTGTTTCATGTTGTATTTGTTTACTTTGTAGAAATACAAATGTACACCTCTAATATTTTGGTTTGCTATTAGTTTGAATAAACAGCACAAATTTACTAAATATTCTCTCTTCCATATCACGGGCAAAGTAAATATTTGGATGCATGCAAATTTTTTACTGATTGAACGGTGTAAAAATAGGCGCTTTATTTACCTTCATTGAGTATGTTATGATTTTTGCAATTTCACTGTGTAAAACTCACCCTAACATCATTGAGGGTTGTATTTTAAATCAATCAGTCAACTTCATAATGTACTACTTCACTTCGATTTAGATAAAATTGTGATTTTTTTTGCTTTAACGATAATGTAGGGTTTTATTCTTTATTTATGTACGAACTTAGTCCACTGTTCTAGTGTCTTCTCAAATCGTATTAATTATTTTGCCAGTCCAAATTTTCTACGTACTTTTCTCTTGTGCTCTTTTATCGTTTCGGTCCCAGGTCTTTCTTTATGCCTTTGTTTTTTTTTTATATATATAGCATCGATATCGTTTTGCAATGATGTGCAAGCTATTTTTATGTGGAATGTACCTGTAGGTAATCTTGCTTCGCTTGCAATTGTCACAAACAAACCTTAAGCCTACACAAGTCAAGCTCGACAAATTAGAATCACAGTACTCATTTGTAAAGGAACTTATCTCAAAATATACTCGCTTTCACGTTCTAGGTTGATCCATTACATTGTTTCATATTATAATACCATTAGTGTTGCAAGTTATGTCGATAATTTTTATTGCTGTATCACGAAAGGGTATAACGCTTGATTTTCAAGCGTAATAACCATGAGTGATGCAGCCCCAAAAATAATCTACATAACTTGTAACACGAATGGTATTCGAAGGACAATTCAACGAGTCAAAATGTATTCTTTCTTTAAATTAACTTGCAAATAGATTCACTTCCACAGCAATAGTGTAACGATTCAATTGTTTAAAATTGTCGATGGGATCACTAGTGAAAATTGTTGTAAAACTTTAAACCATTTTGTTGAATTGTCAAGGTGGATTACACCGCCACTTGTTATTATTGTTTCCTTTGATTTTACGCAAAATGTAATAAATTGACGAAGTTTCATCCAAATCAGAGGTTGACCCATCATTCTTTACAATTCCTCTCGGAATATATTTTGGAAATTTCGAATCAAAATAAATTCATTTGATCCTAAAGCGCGTTGATTTTCAACTGAAGCTTTTGCCTCGCCAGAAATGAAACAGGCTCGTATATTATTCAAAACACCTACCACACAGCTACACCAACAAATTTAAATATTCATATTTCACTGAAAACGAAAATAAAATTCACAAGAGACTGATAAACGAGCTTGTATAAACTTGGCCATAACAGAAATTGCGAGTACCGTTCTAATAAAGTTTCATAATTATAACTTCATAGTGGGAAGTTGTTCTCCGCGAACAATATATAATGAAATATGGACTTTATAATACACCTAGGAGAGATTTCAAAATTAAAAAAGTTAATCCATCAGAAAAATGGACGACACTGGCAGCGGGCAACACTCCAGGACCATCTGGCACAGGTACCGCGAAATTATAAAATGCAAACCAATATATTACACAAATACTTTTATGGCCAACACATACACTTCCGCATAAACAATTTCTAAACGATACAAAATTTTTAACAATATTTGTATTCGTCTTTTTCATTATAACAATAGTTATTTATGATATAAGTGTTAAAAGTGGAGTAGTTTGCGAAAAGAGACGAAGCCGAGTGAAACTACTCCGCGAGCGAAGTAAATCATTTTTAACACGTACATCATACAAAATTTTATCTACGATCTATTTAGTGTATTAGTAAATACTAAAAAAATGTAGAATGATATTTTAACTGGTAAGGTTATATTTTTAACACTAGTGTTAGAAAGTGACACTTTCAGCTTGCTAAGCAACCGTTGAAAGGGCTAGTTTTAACAAAGATTGCAGATAATAGATATTTTTTAACAATTACATGATTTAGGGTTTTATGGACGAGGCAATTTATATTTATATTACATATATAAAATTACAGATTTATAAGACATTTTCTACGGTGGCTTGTTAGAGTAACCTGAAAGGAAATTTGCGAAAAGATAGCAACTACTTTAGAGAGAACTGTATCATATTTTAACAGACATGAAAGCTTTGTATTTCAGCGGAAAATTAAATTATTGAATTCACTTACAGACAAAGAGATTCGAATTGTAGAATCTGGAACTACTAACTACTACGTAATATTGATCTAGAAACTACTGCCCTACAGTTTTATATTAAATAATTGAAACATTGGCAACTCCATCATTTTTTCAAGTTCAACTCAATAAACTTCGTTGTTATTAAAATTTAATAAATTAAACAATGTTGGTTTCTCTACATCTTCCTATCTTTTGTTTTACAAACCCAGTTTTTCATTTCTATGTAAAATAATATATAATATATTTTTATTTATTTTAGGGCCGATATTTCCATTTACGAATAAAGTACCGAATAAATTATTCGATGAATAAATTAAAAATATCGCATCTAAATCATAGCTTAAAAGCTTAAATGATACTTATTGTTCTAGCTTTAAACTTATTCGGAAGTTTATTCATAGATGGAAATATCGGCCCTTAGAAAATAGAAATATATTATATATTATTTTATATAGGAACTAAAAACTGGAAAAGTAAAACAATAAATGAGAAGATGTTGCTTTTAAATCTTCTTCTACTTTCTTTAACCATGTTGATTACGTCTGCCTCGTCTTCTTCTTTCTCCTGGTCTCTATTCTATTTCCGATTTAATTTCATCCTATTCCATATATGTCCAAGGTATTTGATACTCTGTTACTTGATATTTTCATTATGTCTTCTCCATCCAATTATTTTTGTATTTCATAGTTCATTTTTATTCTGTATTCGTTTTTTGATATCTTGATTGGTCCAAATGTTGTTCATATTATTTTTCGTTGCATTATTCTTAAATCTTCTTCCTTTTATTAGTTATTGTTATTGGTCTTATTATCGTTTGGTAAATCCATGTTTTTGAATCTTTTGTTAAAATCATACTAACTTTTTGTTTGCGCAAACAGCTCTATTTGTTGCCATTATATTTTCTTTGATTTTTTCTTCTATTTCTCTTTTGCTTATTAACTAATAAGTTATACTTCCACCATGACTTTGTTTAAATTTATATATTTTCTGATTCCTTTTGCATTTTTTTCCCTTGTAACATGTACCAATCATTTGTATAAGATTAATATCTTTAGCAAATATATTTATTTATTATTATTTTACTTCAACCATTTGGGTAAAATCCCCGTGATTATCGTTCCGTAAATATTAATTTTTGTTTAGCTTATTGAACAATTCGTGTCCAAATGACATGAAATACCGCGGAACGAATTTAAAAGACTAAAAAAGAAATTTGGAAGCCGCGAAGTGAATTAGGATCCCATCTGTGTAGGAAGCGCAAATATTAGCAAGTAAAAAGTCGCAACGCATGTTATACGTCTTGGCGAAAACTCTCATGCTGGTGCGTCTCATAAACAGGTGCTCGGGTGATGTATGGCGCATTTCAAGTAGAGGAATAGAGAGAGAAACAAGCGATAAGAGAACATGACAACCGCATGTATCACTCGAAATTACCCGGCGAACACATCGCCGCTCTTGTCTCTTTGATGACATATTCATCAAAAGCTCACAATACCCGCGCATATTTTCTCCACGTTAACTAGCACGAATAAAAGAATCTCTTCCAGATCTTTGTGGATCTGTTGGTGAATTTGATAAATTGATTTAAATATTCCTACTCATTTCTCATCCATGGAATGCGCGGGGAATTTCAATATCATTTTCTTGCTGAAATTAAAAAGTTACAGTTGACAGAACTCGAGAAGGGTAAAGACATATAATGAAATTCTTTTGGATTTACTTCTATGCCAAGTTGTATGACGATCCAATGCACCTCGTGATTAAACCAGGGCTGCCCAAACTGCATCATACTCCAAAACTATTTCACAATTAATAACGTAAGATAATGTATGTAATTATTATTAAATTATTCTCCATAAATATTTGAAGTGACCTTGCAAGGTTTCAGCCGTTTCTAATAGACAACTTTTAATATTTAACAATAAGTTCTGTTTCATATCTTTACTGTAGTGAATAACAGCTCTCGCCACGTGGAGCCTAATTCCTCCACAGTCAATAGTGAAAGGTTCTTATTTGTATTTGTTTATAAAACAGCCTACTTCACTTCAATATTGTAAAATTATTTCTAATTTTTAATATCATTTTTCTCGAAATAATTGCTACACAATCCTATATCATATTTATATTGTTGATATAAAAGGAAACATCATAATGCATCTTATCAATTTTTAGTATGGCACTCTACTCTTGCAGGTCTTGGAATGTGATATACAATGGGGAGCAAAAAAATCGACTTAAACTATTTGGCATAATTTAATACAGATTTTAGAATCTAGTATTTATATATTGTTACAGATTTTGGTATCAATTGAAAGCCCATTTATTTCTCTTTTTAACGACACCAAATTGCATAGTATACTTATGCTTTTTATTGATAAAAATATTTGAAAGGGAAAACAAGGATTTAATTTAGTGTTAAGAGAAAAGATATATTTAAAAAAACCGTTTTCATCAATAAAACAAGTTTGTAAATTTCAATATTGTTTGTATTATTGGAAAGAGCAGAAAATTAACAAACTACTGTTTGAAACAAAACTCGAAAATCAGTGTGTTAAATAAAGCAAAATAGTTTGAGTCGATTTTTTTGCTTGCCAATGTATTATTGTTTGTGAAGTTAAATGTTAGTAGAAAAAGAATCACAGGAATAAAATTAAAATGGCAACTGTCGGCTCTGGGATTCGAACTGAGGATCTCTCGATCCCCAATCCGATTTTTTTAAATACATAGATACATAACGTCACGCTATATCCCACTCAGTGGGGTAGCACGATCCCAGAAATACTGTCAACCAACAATCAATCTGTTCCAAACATTCCTATCCTGACACACCAATTTAGCATTTTCGACACGCTCGTCTATTCTTCACGCTCGGAATCATTCGTTTACGCAACAAACCTCCAATCATACCCAACATTTTTTCCTAGGACGCCCACGTAATCATTCACCTACAATCTCGCTCGCATAAATTATTTCCTCAACCTTTCATTCGACAATCGCTTAAGATGTTCAAACAACCTCAACTGACTCACTCCCACTTTTCAAAATTCTTTTCAATCTCATACTCATCATACAACGGCAATGTATTCCGGATACGATTACATCTCCTATACAGACACACTCCTCTCAAATATCTCATTTCTACAGCAGTTATACGTCGTTCATGCTTCTTCATCCACTCCCAACATTCAGAACCATACATTAATGTAGGCACTAACACACCATTATGAACATTCAATTGAGCATCTCTAGATACATTCACATTTCAAGTAAATGTACCCAGAGCACCCAATCCCTATCAAATAATATTACCTTGATTACGTGATTGTTTTGAACAGCAATAGATATTTTAAGACAAAAAACATGTTGGTGAATATTGTAAAATTATTCATTCATTTGTTGTAAAAAAATTGACGATTAAATATAAACTAATTTCGCGTTAGTTTGTAATGTTTCTATGTTCTTGAACGAAGTGTATATCCCTGAAATAATTGAACGTTCCTTAATAAAATTTGCAGCATTCATATTTCACGAACAACAATGTGTTCCTGCAGTATTGTGCAGCTTGCTCGGTTGATTTGTCTATAAGTGCAAGTAATAGGTGATATTGATCACCTCGCCGGCCAAGAAAAAGCATAATGGCTCCTAATCGAAAATCGAAACATTAATTTCACCCCAGTTAAAAATATGTTCCGTGACAGATTCTATTGTTGTGTTCATCAGTTTAAACATGCGAATAACTTAAACCGTTTCCATTTTAACGTCGCATATTCTTCGCGATTTTCCTGAAAGGTAGACGTCGTGAAAATCTGATTTCCATTTTTCACTGTCCAAAAAAGTCATCGCCATTAATTTTTTTAAACGCAACACAATCCATAAATTTCGATCAGCGGTAAAAAACTGTTTGCCTATCGTTCGACAGAAAAAGTAGTGCGGAGAAAAAGTGAAAAATGAGAACAGGGACAACGCGTAGAGTGATTTTAAAGGGCGGCGTGTACCCTACCCTCTCCCCGGAACGCTTCCGGGCTCTTCCGGAGTAATTAACTAACTGGTGTCGGCGGCTCTTACGTCTAAGTCACGTAATGAAATAACCATCTCGGCTTCAGTCAAAAAGTGTGTTGTCGTTGATTTTCTCTTCTCCTCTTTGCCCGACTCTGCCACGTAAAGCAGGCAGTTGTTTTTAAGGAAGAGACATTTTTTATTTTAAATTCTATCTTTTATTGAACTCAAACACTCTGCCATTAAAAACATTTGATATCTTTCAAAGTTCTACATTTTAAATAGTTTATTCGTACTATGTAATAGTTATTTACATTACAAGCAAGGTAAAATAGTTTTTACTGTTGAATGGAGGAACCTGTCACCTCCTTGAAGCAGTAAAAACTGTTACCTTGCTTGTATTGTACAACATTTTACTTCTTACTTATTTGTAAATCAAAGTCCTGTCAGTTACACACAACTGTTCTGTCAAAAATTATTTGAAATGATTTCGCATAAACCTTGTAAGCATTACTGTGGCAACGTGCATTGTTTACCTCGTTTCCTAACATGGAAAATTTTTACAATGCAGCTGTCAATTATTAACTTGTATAGATTCGTAAGTCCGGTAAAAGAGTTTTTATGGTACAAATAAATTGTTTAAGGAATATAGAAATAAGTATTGTGGAAATCATTAACGGACGTTCAGCGTACAACCACTGAAATATAGTAATACTGGAACGCACATTTTTACTATTTTACGAAAGCGAAAATCGAGCTTGAAACAGATAGATGTCGTAGGCCACTGTTCCTTGTCTAACACTTGTGTGCTGTAAGGGTATTTAACACTCCAACTTTCCGCACTAGTTATACAATATACAATTGATCATTTCGAAGCGTACTTTTTTCTGTTTTTGGTTATCAAGTTGTATATTATATCAATATCATTACACCATCGTTAGATAGAAAGATAGATACACCTTGTTGATCGAGTTTTCTAGTGCGATGTTCAGTATAATGTCGGCAGAATTCCCAGTGGTAGAACGTTGAAATAACAATTCCGCACTCGGAACTATTTTTCAGTTTTTGAGCCATCACGCAACAAGAGCTCGAGAGCGCAGTGGCAGCAACTGTATCTCATAAATATGCATTCGTGCGCTGAGCGCTGCCACCACACCGTGTCAGTGTCAAACTGAATAACGTGCTTGCTTCTTGCATTGTCCGAGCAAATGTATTCCTACGCCGCATTGTATAATCTTCCCGAAAAACTACCGCACATAAAGTACAGTTTTTGTGGAATACATTTACTAATGAGCCGTGGGGATTTTTGTTTAGTTTTAATAATAATTACGGCATGGTTTCCTACTGCAATAGGGTCATTCACTACTAGAGTTACAAAATGGCTATAACTAATTTATATTATAACTAAACTCGAAAACATCGTACTACGTATAATAGTTTAAAAGATGTTATTAATTGTTAGGATATTTGAGTTTTAAAGATGGCAATTCTAGCGTCATTATGTTTCCCTGTGCTTCTCTCTCACACATCTATTCTATTTCCAATTCTTTGTACTTCTCTCATTATTGAGCTGTTAGATTGTCGAAATGTCAAATGGCTGACACCTAATTTGATTTTTGATTTGTTTTGAATTTGTAACCAAATAACACAAATCACACTTGTTTGAGAATTTGATAATGAAACCACGTGGTTAGGTAGACACAACGAAATTAATAATAATAATAATTGCCGATCTCGGTGGCGTAGCCTAGCACGCCAGAGGTCGTGGGTTCGAATCCCACTGAAGAGCATGGTCGTTTGTGATGTTTACATAAATTCACAATCATCCAATCATGAGGTGGCATATGACCATAGTAGTTAGTCCGCCTCTCATCTTCGTAATAAAATAATAATAATAATAATAATAATAATTTTTATTTGGCAAAATTCAGCGAGCGCTATTCTTCCATTTAACCTAAATTGACAACATGTTCAATGACATAGGTTAGGAAAAGTTAGCAGTGGTAATTAAACATTTCTAAAATAATCTTACAGTTTATTTATGTTTCTTCCTAGAATAAATTGTATTCATGTATATTTTAATTATTTATCAGGAAATAAAATAGAACATTTGACTACAGTATGACTTGTTCCTTGCGTATGACTTTATTTTGGCAATTATTTGATATATAGATGTTAAACTCATTGTAACTATAATTTTATTTTAAAATAGGTATTAATTAATATCTAGTCTTTAAAATTTTCTAGCTAATAATACAAATATTACTTTTATAATATTTCAAACGACACATATTTTTGACACTTCACAATTATTTGACATACATATGTTGAAATTGTTTTGGGTTTTGTTCTCATTGTAACTATGATTATTCAAGTATATTATTAAATATATAATTTAGTTTTTCTCAAAATTAGAAACATGTACAAGAAAAGTGCAAATAACATTTTATATTCCACATATTATTGCTAACATTTTTCACTTGATACTTGAATCTATTTTTGAAAAAAATGGAATTTATTGTTTTGTGTCCAATAAATTTTCTCTTCCGGTTTTCCAATTTCATTCATAATCAACTCAGCTCGTCATATTTTTATGGAACTTTCGTTTCCATATTTTGTCCATGAGGTATTGCGCACACGGACATCCATCCATCCATCCATCCTCACACAGACATCATTGAGGAATTGGTTTTAACGGATTCAGTGGACATCAAAAAATGTATTTTCGCAAAAATTTCGTCAGCTATTTTTTTCATAATTCCAGTAATTCCTTATACTTTGTATATGTAAAAAAAATATTGCAACTTAATCAATAACAATTAATATTTTTTAAACTGCAGATAGTCTTCAATTTAGTTAAAATTTCTTAAAGAGAATTAAAATAAAATAGTGAAGAACCTCATTGAGTAAATTCTATCCGCGTAGCCTTGCGCTTTGCTGTATTAATTCGGCGGAAGTGGTAACGATGTTCCGCCGCGGGGCAGAGGGGAGGTAACCATTCACTGCAAACAAGACCACGGGCCGGATGGACGGGCTCTTTCGACGCCCTCTCTGATCAAACAAAGAGTACACGGATTCGGACATGTGTTTGCGCTGCCAATAAATTCAGCTGTCCTCACGACCCGCGACGTGGGGGTCGCGGTCACTCCATGTTGGAGATGAATCCTAATTTCTCTATTTTGTAAGTTATTACTAGACAAAACAACAAATACTCTCATGGCTTGCTTGGTACATAGGGCTGGTGAACTCAAAAAAATATGGAAATCAGTTTATATGTAATGGTTCTAAAACTTAACAAATTTTTCGACTAATGTAATGAAACTATGCTTTATAATTCAGAAAAGTATGATGAGTTCAGACGTTTCATCAGATTTGAATTATCTTTATAGGTTTAAATAATACAGGTTTCGAAAGTTGCACAATTTTTGTGTTTTTTCGATATTTCAACTATCAATTTTGATTGAAAATAATATATGAATTACAAAAGATACAGTCATCAAAAATATAAGTAATGTATGCTGAATACGCTCGTTGAAACAGATTTAAATTATCTCTCTCCGTTTTAGAGTTATAGCCGATTATACAATTTATGGTCAATTTTACCCTGAACTTCAAGTTCATAAATTCTCATATATTTATGAAACTATGGCTTAGATATCGTTCTAATTATATTTCTTGTAAGTTTCAAGTCGGAAATAGGGGGATAGGGTATATAAACTAAAATTCTGAGAGATGAAAATTTTTGGTAAAATTTCAATACTAACTCCTTGAGTTTTTTGGGATTTTGGGCCATTTTAAGACTATTTGCTGTAACTATTCTCTCTGTGAAGCGATTTTAATGAAATTTTCCATACCTATGGAATTAAACGAGCTGAATCTAATGGTGTAGTTTTCAGATCTATATCTTTTTTCATTGTCGAGATATTGACCCTAAAAAAAATTTTGCGCGGCGAATTTTGGGTAAAACTTCAAAAAATAAAAATCGCTGAAAATTTGTTTATAAGGTAACTGAAGCATGCGAATTTCAAATCTGGTGGCCGTTTTTTGATATCTCGCTTAGTTTTTTAGTTATTGCTATGGAAAGTTGAGATTTTCGAAAATTTTCATTGATTCTGTAATGTTGTTAAAGTTTGCACTGAAATATAATAATACTGGAACGTTTACTGACATTGAAAATGCAAGCCGAGGTAGAGGGCTATCTGCATTTGTTGTATAGTGTCTTTACGTAGCAACCGCTCAACAAACGCATAGCAACCGTTCTACAAACAAAAGAGTGGTCCTGAATAACCATCTGTCTCAGACTTGTTTTTCTCCTTCGCAAAAGTAAGTGCACGTTCCAGTATTACTATATTTCAGTGGATATTTGTAAATAAATTGGTGCACCAAATTGATATATTAAATGATTTTATGAAATAATCTTCTTTGTAGTACATAAATATAATAATTGCATTGTTCTTTAAATTGTATTCGACTTGAAAATTGTAGAAACCTAGTACTTAGAAGAAAATGAATAAAATAAGAGAAGTCCTGAGAAAATGGTTGTATTGCGTGCACGTGCGATGGCAATTGCTTCTTGATCCGAAATTATAATCAAGAGTATTAGAGTAATTAAATTGACAGAGATGATTACAGTAATCCGTTGCTGGGTTCCAATTCCGTCCTTTAATTGCGATCTCCTCGGCTGCTCGCTCCACGGCGACGTCGAGTGTTAAGTCTCCAACTTCAAAGCGAAAAACATTTCAGTTTAATCGATTCCCATGACGCCCGCCACTTAACCGCATTCGAACAAACAAATCCGGAGAGTAGAGACTGCTGCTGCTGCACAATCAATACCACGCTTTGTTCCTCGGACGCCGGAGAAGTTAGTGGAGTGTGCGGACGAGCCACATAACTTAACCTTAATGTGTTAGTTACATTGTTACACTAACTGGTGGAGGTGCCACAAGATTACTGCACGTTTCACACGACAACTCATTTTAGATTTAGACCCAGCACATTACCAAACCGTAGATTGTACACCAATATTATCAAACGATAGAATTTAATGATATTATTATCGACTACCTGTTTTTCTTTCAAGTCAAGCATAACATAAGTCAGACTTGACACATATAATAACTTTAATTTGTCATTAGTGACATTAAAACACCTAATTTTAAATGATGTATAACGGCTGTAGAATTGAGATATTTGAGAGCATACAAGAAGTGATCGTATCCGTAATACATTGGTGTATGATTAGTGTGAGATTGAGAAGAATATTGTTAATAAAATAGGAGTGAGTGAGTGAGTCTATAACCTAACCTAAAGTAGATTTGTTCTTAATGTGTAAACATATTAATAATTTCACTCTTCAAATGTCAAATCAAAGTTTATTCTCGTACACGTAAACATATTAATAGTTATTTCTTTTCAACACGCGCCACTGTTTGCGAAACCTAACTCTGATGTCTCAAAAAAAGTGAATTTCCACGACAGCCATCATTTCAATGAAAGTAAATAAAGACTGGGGTGTCAGTGACTAATATTTTAATTACATCTTTTCTCTGTGAGCGCGCTTGTTTCTCTGGGACGTGCTTCGCTGTGAATTTGGCCACTTTGCGTTTGGAGTGACGTAGAAGGCAGGCTCGCTGCCAAATCGTTGCCTTGTCGCAAGTAGCGTGCATGAAAACACGCAACGCTTACGTGCGCACCCCGTTATTTGCATCTGTCACTTGATATGGAATTATTTCCTTCGTTATCTAAATATGTTTATTAGAAAGAATGTTCTTACACCTTTCGGTCCCTCATAAAAGCATGATGTATCGTAGGAGCAACAGGGACAGGAGCAAATTCTGTTCTTTACCTCCAGCCACATCCTGTAATGAAGGTATTGGAATCATGCTAAAATATGGATAAGTACGTTTTAGGATCCTTAGAATACGATTTAAAAATTTTCTCGATAAAGTCCATATGGATGGGTATGTGGGGATTTTTAATTGACGAAAAATATGAGGAGGTTGATCCCTTTTAAATTTAATAAAAATCCACACGTAAGGGTAGGGAAATATGGGATGATTATTTGTTCAACTAGTGAAATTTAAACTGTTAACAAATTCTATAATAAATAACTTTGTACCGGGTTATTCGATTTCGATGATTCTTCATTGATTAGTTAGGTGTTAGGGTATATCTAGAAGTTGATTTTATTTGAATTTGAAGAAAAATCAACCTAGTCTTAATAACTTAACCCTCTATTGCATGAATTATTTTTTTTTTTTAATAATTAATAATTATTTTTTATAAAAGAAATATTCATATATTTAAAATAAGTGTGTTACATAAATTTTTTTCTTAAAATAAAAATAATTATTTTTTAAGTTTTTGTTTACTATTGGGAACGTTATGAACATATTCAACTTACAATAGAACTGTGGTCTATTGGGTCGTCTTTGCGTACTATAAAAAATTGTTTGATAAACCTCTTCTAGGAAAACGTCAGATATAAAATAATTTTGGAAATTTTGTAAAGGTGTATTTAGCTGTAATATATCAGCAGGTAATAAGCTGCTTCCTTCATATTTTACATTTTCTATCTCAGTTTCTGTAATCATCCTTTTTTTTACTTCAACTTTTTTTATGTTGGTCTAATTGGTAATAGACAAAGTATATATAATGTCCCCAAATGGTTACAGCATGATTGCCATGAATGTAAACTGCATAAGAAAAGAAAAGAAGAATTTTAAATTTATGTTCCCAATCGGGAACAGTATGCAATGGAGGGTTAATGTAAATAACTAAATTAGAGTCGACGCCAAACAACGAACGTCGACTAATCCATAAAGAGGCAGTTTATGACCGTTAAACAATATCATGAACACGTGGTTATGATATACAGTGAAATATAAAGTAATTTTTGACTTCAAGGTTGATGTTTGATTGGCTCTGTCTGATCATCATCTGCAAAGGTGCGTGGGGTCAGCATCTTAAGCCAGGCTTAGCGCACTAGCGCCTCTAGTGGCCCGCGAGCTAGCCTACGTATATCACGGTGCTGGACGCTATGCAGATTACATTCGGACGTTATTTGGCCAGCTTTGATTAATATCACCGGGAATTACATTAAATTTACAACCGTGGTAATTTGTTAAGAGCAATTAACACCGAGACCCTGAATGTAAATCATCGCCCAATATCATAATACGGATGTAATGGGCGTTGTAACGCTCCACTAAAATGTAGAGACCGCAAGGAGGCGCTCGCGGAGGGGTGCAACCAGCGCTGAGTGTATTGTCCTGTCGGCGCGCCGGCGACAACGTTCCTCACTCACTGCGAGAAGTCGCCCCCCGCACCCCGCCCACGACGAAAATAGAACACACCTAAACATCCGCCATAACCCTTCGAGCACACGATCGAGTTTTAAACGCTTACAACGGTTCTAGTTTACATCCTGCGAAAACCATCTAATGTTTTTAATGAAACACAAAGTTTCACAGCTCTAGAAGTTGGGACTACAATTCACTCCAACTGTACTCTAGTTAAACTCAAACTAAATTCGGGCTTCGTTTATTTGACAGCTGCAAGGTAGACATTTGGTGGAGGTTCCACACGATACACTCTGCAACATTGTCTTTGGTCAGTTCATTGAAATACTTGTTCTAGCGGATGTTGCAGCTAAAATGCATTCAATAACCTGTCATTCTATACTATACATATCACCGTAATTTTCTAGACACTGAAATATAAATAAACTGGAACGTCAACTGATGTTGAAAATGCGAGTCTTTGTTGAATAGTTCGCTTAGAAAGTTGATAAGAAATTGTATAGAAATGAACATTCAATGATTCTGAAATAAAATGTTTCATATAACAGTTATAGAAATGAATTCAATTTATTATTATGTATGTGAATTTAAAGAAAATTTCAAAGAATTGAACAATATACTGTTAATCATTATTTATCACTTTTGCACAAGATTGTATAACATGTTTTTCATAGCAACCGCTCAACAAACGCATGTAGCAACCGTTCTACAAACAAGTATTAGATTTTAAAAAAGGATGGCCTTATAAAATCTATCTATCTCAGGCTCACTTTTCGCTTTCATAAAAGCTTACCAGTTAGCGTTCCAGTATTACTATATTTCAGTGATTCCATATAAAATTAAATAAGGGTTTAACTTATAACAATAATTGGGTATATGTTCTTTAAATATTTATTAAAATCACGACGTTTCGACAGCAAAGTGCTGCCTTCTTCAGGTGAAATATAAATATAAAACAATAAATAAATAAATATGTAGTCAAGGATACAAGTTGACAAACAGGTAACTGTTATAAACTGTTTATTATTTGTTTACTTTGTTCCATGTTATCCTTAATTTGTCAACTTGTATCCTTGACTACATATTTATTTATTTATTGAACTTATACCCTGTTTTTTGTTATTTGTTATACTATGAGTTCTGAAAGCTTTTTTCAATATTCAATAAGGGTTGTCAATATTAAATGAACTTCATCATACTTTGAAGATGTTTAATAATGAAGACAAAATAATATTGTTCTTTGGTACAATTCTGGTTATAAGTTGAAAAAAGTGTTAGAACTCTTCGCGAAATTTTATTTCCTTATGAAAAATAATGTGTAATAATTCGAAACGTTGTATTTGAAAAGTATATTATTACAAAATTTAAATATGGTTAATGATTGAGAAACGTTTATTGTTCCTTAACATTGATAATCTATGTTGTATTTTGTCCGAAACAATACGGTAATATATTTAAAGCTAATATCCAATACATTGGTGCAAGTAAAGTAAATGTTGAAAATCACGATATATTATCATACAGTTCCAGATAAAATGCATCATAGGATATGGAAAGATTTGATCTACAATGTTTATGAAATAAATTAACAAACAAATCATCAAAATTGTACCAAGTACTAATTTAATTTTTCTTTACTAATAAACATCTTTAAAGTATGATGATATGTTCATTTGATATTGATATCCTATTGGTGTATTTTACCTGGAATAGTACTAACTTGTAACTGGTTGGCTGAAACTTACGGTATATGTCCAAACACTAGCCTAGAGTGATTATAAAATATTCAAATTCAGATAATAAGAAAGTATTGTTGTAAGAGTTCGTAATGATATCGGTAATGACTGTAAGGTGTGGGAACGGTATGAGAAACATATTATTACATATATTGAAGAAAACCGTAGTTCCGTTTCAAGACAAATGCAACAATAACAAATATCTGTTTCTTAGAAGTTGGTATCATTTGTTAAATCGGACAGGAGTTTGAAATAACCGATGCACGATATTACAGTAAGAGTAATTTAGAACGCCACTATTTATTTCGTGTTATTAATCGTTGTAGATTTTTTACGAGTTGATAAAATATCAGGCGATTTGTAACCCGAGCTATAAATTTGAAACTTCTGTTCAACTGTTTACGAACACATTACGTATAGTGCATTTGTATGTAACTATGCCGTAGGGAAAATGCATTCCTTATCGTATTTGTCTGCAATATATCAGCTAAAAGATTCATATGTACACATTGTTCCACTCCCAAACTATTGAACTATTGAGCGCGCTCAAAAGGCACAAATAATCATGCACACGTATTTCACTAGCTAACCATTCACCGCCCGGAACAAATCTTATCACTGCCCAGACAAAAAAATTCATAATAATGTAATTTATTCCTGTTTCTCCTATCGTGAATTATAGGGACGGAATTCCATTGGGTATATTGACCGAATGTTGCTGATGATCAGTCAACACTAACTGCAAAGAACCGAATCACTCAGATCCATCTGTGACCAATTATCACAGCTACGAATTATAATTATTTTTATTCAACACCTCTCAATAAATGCTCTATTACTATGGTGATTTTAAACAAGGAAAGTAACAGATTACCCACTAGTGGGTATAATTTTCAGAAAGTCACTAGTGAGTAATTTTTTATTTAGAACAATAATAACACACAACACCTTGGTAACTACTTCGATTGACATTTTAATTTAGAAAATTTAAAGCATATGTCACTGTCAAATAATATTTCTTTAATAAATTTTGCATTTATTAAGAGCTGTTGGATAAAACGTTATAATTCACACGTGGGCAAAGTGAAATTACCCACTCGATAAAATTATCACACTCAGCCTTTGGCTTTGTGTAATTCCTTACTTTGCCCACTTGTAAATTAAATAACTATTCTCATGACATGGTAGGAAACTCCACCGTTCTTCTCCCGAAATAGTGAGGAAAATGTGTTGTTCTTCTCTAGAGAGAAAAATATAGAAGTGTTACCAATATGTATGTTATTTACAAAAAGTACATTATTTTAGTGATATACATACTTTAAATTATCTTACAATTATGTCTTATATTTTTCTTTTTCTTATTAAATCACAATTTGACAACTTATTACGGATATTTGAGATTGGTTCATTGGTAACACTGCTACACCACTTTGTGTCTGATAACCTAATTTTTAACATGTCAGTCTGTCAGTTGTGTTCTCAAAGTGTATTTTAGGTCCGAGCAAATCATTTTTAGAAATATGTTGAGAAAAAAATGTTGTGTCTAACACGAGAGGAAAGCTCTTCTTCCACTCTCGTTCGAAATGCCAACTCGAGGGGGAAAAAGAAGTGCTTTCCACTCTATTTTGATAAATAACTATTTCTGACTTTCAAAATAAATACAATTTGTGAAATAAACAAATTAATAAGGCATTATTCTTTCAAATACCTAATAGGTGCTGCTAATTGTTTATTATATCTCTATCAATAATTACTATAATTATTTAGTAGTTATAAAACGAGTATTATAGTCCAGATTTTCCAACTTGTGCAGCAATTTTTTCCACCTGCAATTTCAGGATGTTGCAGAGAAACCACTTCAGAAATAAATTTAAAACATGATTCTTACAACATTGAGCTCCAAGTCTTGTACCTTTTGAACAAAGTGTAATAGCAATTAGTGTCAATATTAATTTGTTTAAATGTTGCAATCAAGTCAGTATCGCTTCAGGTGGGGTGAATATTTGTGTTGAGGGGCAATAGCAGCATCGTGCCAGAAGCTACTTAACGCCGGAAATGCGGTGGGATTATTCGGAGGCGCCTTTCCGGTTACATCCAATCTCCCTTCTTTATGGGTTTACACAAACAAAATAAGGTCAGTTTTTCTCCCGAGGAGATGGAACGGCTCGCACGCGCCGTTTGTTGTTTGTGTGTTGTTGTGTTGTTGGACCCGCTCTGATGGCAATTTACAATATTTCTTTCTTTCTCTTTTCTATCCGCCAGCACGCCAGGACCGTACCTCGTTCATTCTCTCTCACAGGAAACACAATACTTTCAATTTATATACAGAATACTTCTTGTAAAAGTAAAATAGTTTTAATAAGTACTTACAATCATGAGAGCGACTTCGCTTTCCATGAGACTGGCACCACAACCGACGAAAGAAACGGCCATAACCACAACGGAGGTCAGAATTAGAATGTAGACACCAATGTAAAATTGAGACAGCTCCAGATTGTTAACCCATTCAAGAATTGTAGAGTCGAAACGTAACCACAATGTTAGACCAAACACAGCTGCTCCGATCATCTGCAACATACAAAAAAGTTATTTGTATATCAAAGCACTAAAGTATAATTTTTATTTCGAATAATCCATTTGAGTAATAAAAAACACTTTAGTGTCGAGGTATACATTATATTTTTTTTTCTGAAATCGTTAAATTATTAATTAAAACTATAAATAAATAGCAGTATATAATTGTAAAACATCAGCTAGCTGTTGCAACGGGAATGGCTGTGATACTGTCAAATTTTATTATAATTTTCATTATTTTTTATATGTTCTTAGACGTGGTCTGCATGTGATCTGCATTAAATCCGATAAATTATTGTCAAAAGTAAATAATAAACAAATTAACCAATAGTATTAAGAATAATTGGTTTGTTATTTTAGGTTTGTAATTCAAGTTTGACATAAGAGTCTGCAAAGTTTAACTGTAGCTACTATTTTGTCTAACTTCTCGTAGTAATATCGTGTACTTTAATACTGATTTCGGAAAAAATAATTTATTTGCTACTTGCGAGGAAAAGAACACAAGAAACTATTACTACCATTTATTAAATAAAGTATTAGAAACCTGAATTATAAAACTGATTCAAATTATCTTCAAAGATACACGCTGCGTAATTTGAACGATTTTTACATCTTTACTATATGATGTGTATCTTGTTTGATGAGTTATAAAATTTGCAATTTATAAGATAATATTATTTTTAAAATACTTAAAAGATAACCAATGTTTGCCAAATACACACAATAAAGCAGATTTTAATTATCTCATTTAGTTTAAGAGATATAAAAGCACAAACATTTTTTTCAGAAATTTTTCGTAATTCCATACCTTATAAAATCGCCTATTTCTCGGAAACTAAATCTCATATATCGTGAAAACTATTTTTTTTGTAAGTTTCACGATGAATATAAGAGGATAGGCTATATAAATAAAAAATTTGAGACATCACAATTTTTGTGTTTTTTGATATTTTAACTATCAATTTTTTTTTATTGTAACATTTGCATTATTAAAGACAACGTCATCAAAATTCACTAAAAATATAAGTAAAGAGTGCTGAATACGCTCGTTAAAACAGATTTAATTTATCTGTCTCCCTTTTGGAGTTATAGTTGATTATACAATTTATGATCACTTTTACCCTCAATTTCAACTTTATAAAATCTCAAATATTTTTGAAACTATGTGTCAGATATCGTTCTAACAACATTTTTTGTAAGTTTCATGTCCGAAATAGGGCGATAGGGCATATAAATCAAAATTCTGAGAGATGAAAATTTTGGGTAAAATTTCAATACTAACCCCTTGAGTTTTTTCGAATTTTGGGCCATTTTTAGACTTTCTGCTCTAACTATTCTTTTTGTTAACCAATTTTACTGAAACTTTCCACACTTATGTATTTCAACGAGCTGAATCCAATGGTGTAGTTTTCAGCTCCGTATCTTATTTTTTAATCGAGATATCGGATCTGAAAAGTTTTGTTTGGAACAATTTCGGACAAAATTTCAAAAAATAAAAATTGCTGAAAATTTGTTTGTATAGTAAATAAAGTGTTCCAATTTCAAATCTGTTATTAGTTTTTTGATATCTTGCTTATTTTTTAAGTTACGGCCCTAGGAAAATGAGATTTGTGATATTTTTCATGTTTTTCCGATATTAAAATTTAATTAAGTACTATTAAAACAATAGTATGAGGAAATAAATTAAATATATTAGTAAATTCGAAGGAGTAAAACAATATAAGTTTAATGAAACTTTTGAAACGGTGTCAACTTTCGATATAAGTTGCTTAGTTTGTAGTATGACATAAAATAAATATTTCAGAGTAGGACTTAAAGAAAACTGTAAGTAATATCTAACAGAATTATTTATGAACATCCTTGGGTTTAGTAATAAAACAACAAACAACATTTTGTGAAGTTCCAAAGGAACATAATTTAAAAACCCAGAACAAGCAAAAAGGACATGGACTTAACGAGAAAAGATAGAACAGAAATGTCAGGACAGAAAGAAATTAAGATATAGTAGACCACACATAGCATCCAGCGCCTCCTACGCAGTAGCGGGACTAAATCTACCTTACGCACAACACACACCTACACACGCACAACGCATAATATCCGGGGAAACTTTTAACCATTCGTAATGTTACACATACTTTGTCACACATAAGTAAAAAATCTCTACGCGACTGCCTTCTGTTTTTTACACAAATCTCCTTATAATATATGTCATTACTATCTTACTACAGATTCCAGTTATTATACGTAGTACTGTTCCAGATAAGATACTATGAAACATAGGATATCAATGTCACAAATGAACTTAACAGACTACTTTAAAGATTTCACTAATAAAAAGCTAATTTAAATAATGTTAAAATTACACAATGTGGTCGTTCACCATTTTTAAATTTGTTTTTATGAAACTTTATCTAAATTTAAGACTATCTACACTTTTAAAAAGTTTTAATTGTTATTCATTAAGCCACAGTGATTTTTCAAAAATGTTGTGACGTCATTATAGAGGTGTTGCTGGATCTCAAACAGTAGAGATTTAAATAATTTTTGTCACATAAATGTTCTATTTTATTATAATAATAACAATAAAATAAGTAAAAAAATATATGACCACAATTATTTACAATCTTTACTGTTTTAGATCCAGCAACACCTCTACAATGACGTCACAACATTTTTAAAAAATCACTGTGGCTTAATGAATAACAATTAAGAATTTTTTAAAGTGTAGATAGTCTTCAATTTAAATAAAGATTCATAAAAAAAAAATAAAAAAATATGGTGACCCCATTGTTTAATGTCAAATTGTGGTCGTCATGGATTAAAAACATTTTTACGGCAACTACTAGGATTAATTTTCTACTTGTCAAAAAAAAATTAAGTCAAATTATTTAAATTTTTTAACTTTGAGCTGACGTAGATAAAATATACAATACACGTGTGATAATACATTATTAATATACTTATGTGATTATACAACTCAGTTATCGCCTCGTTATGCAAATTTCACTAGCGTATCTTTATAATGCTCTTATTCCAGTTATATCGTAAATATCTATTTCAAAACTTAATCCAGAAGTCTTCATAATTTACTATATGTTATTAATATTAATATTAATATAGTTTATTAACGGCACTACGGCCAAACAAGTACAATAAAATAAGAAGAACAAAAATATGTAATATAACAACATAAAAATTTAAAATAAATTAAATTTTAACAAATACATTTTAACATTTTTCTTAAAACTAACAAGATTATTAATAATTTTTATACTTTCTGGCAGCTTATTATATAATTTCAGTCCTTTATCAAATATACTATTTTTTGTAATGCTTTTATTATAAAGTGGCATACTGAAATTTTCTTTGTTTCTTGTGTTATAAACATGAAATTCTTTATTTTTTTTAAGTTTTGATCTTAAATAAGCAGGACTTTTATTATTAATTATTTTGTTTATAAATACTATAACATTTAAATTTAACATATTTTTCACATCCAACCAGTTTAATGTGTGTAACATAATACGTATGCTTGTATATTTTTTACATTGTAATATAATTCTCATACCTTTATTCTGGTTATAGTTTTAGAAATGTATGTGCTATGTTTACTATTATTTCCTGGTCGTCCTAGAACAAATTCTTCCAAAGTTTATAGAATTTATATAAAATTTGATAGTGACGAATGTTTAGATATTAATCATAAGACAGGGTAAGATTATAAACTGAGCGAAATGTAAAAACACATGTTGCATTTTATCTATAACAGTATCTGGAATATTATAGTTACATATTTAACTGGTATATATTTCGTTTAATAATTACAGAGTAGTAGTTCTGGTAAGGATAAATAATAATGTTGTTTGAAGGAAGAGCTGAAATATGTAAAGAGAAAAGCGTTAGAAAGTGGCGCAGGCGAATAGGAATGTAAAATCCCAATACATTTGTTGACGGTCCGGGGTCAGGTCGCCGGACAATATCCCGGGGTCCGGGGCCATATTCTTCACAATTGCGAGATCGAATCCTGCGAGAGCGGCCGCGGGTCCCACGGCTCAACCCGCGCAACCTAATTCAGCAGTCAAGCCGGCGAATTGCGTGAGATGAAAACCATAACGGAATTGAATTAGGAAAGTTTCCGCGCCGTTAGGGAATTCCGCATAGCGCTAGCTCTAGTTCGTCTCATATCGCTTTCATAGCGCCCGTTCGATATTCAAATCGTGTCAGGATTTTGTGGCTGCCGCCGCCGCCGCCGCCGCCGCCAGCTGCTAATCCCGACGACGGCGCAAGACAACCGGGCACAAATTACATACGGATTACAGTTTAATCCAAAGCCAACTAACGATTTTAGATTGCGGAACCAATTACGCACCGTAATTGCTGTTATTTGGAATTAACTGCGCGACCACATACTACCGACATTCGACAAAATGCACAAAACTCTTCATCGACTACGCACTAAAATCACGACACCCACGATTATTCCCAAGCATGGAGAGAGCTATTAAAATAAATACAAAAATATATGACAACTACGATTATAAAAATATAAATAGATGCACAATCGACATTGAAAAAATTCAGTGGACCTCAAAGAAACTATGTACATACATTAAAAAATATATCATATACCATTACTTTCAAAATGGATGAATGAAATAATAAAATAAATCTCACTGTTAAAAAATATCAGTTTGATACTAAACTTAAACAAAGAAATAATTGATGATCTCTAAAAATAATTTTTGATATTTTAATTTAACTCTCTCACCCTAGCCCTTTAATTTGATACTAAACTAGGTAGGATACAATTAACTATTGTAAAAATCTATTGTGGTCACCAAAATATCTCCCGCTATCAATTTATTATCAACAATATGGATCACCACTATCAAGAAACACTAATTCCTTAAAAAAATAGTTTTCAATTATGAGATATGTCAAATAATGGAATTTTTCAAGTGTTGTAATTAAAAGATGGTGACAGTAAGAGAAAAATGTTTCGAACAATAATTGTAGATAATATTATTTGAAACAGTACTGAGATATTTCAAAGTAACTAGATATAGCTTCAAGTAAACTACCACTTCTGGTTATTGGATTATCACCAAAAACTAATTAGATGTTTTCAAAGGGACAAAGTTGATATATACAAAATATCAAAATTTTCAGTTTAGTTGTTTTTGAGAAACCGTAACTCCACAGATCCACACAGACTGACAGACACACAGACATACCCATAGACATCATCGCGAAACTCTTAAAATCGTATTCTAGGTACACAAAAACGTGCTCATCCACTGAAAACTCACTACCGAATTTTTAGTATGATTCCTATACCTCCCTCATAGTATGTGGCGAGAGGTAAAATTACTACTCATTAATTTTACGATACTTTACTAAAACATTAAACTTTTAATACGGAATCCAAAACTGTGAACAAAATTAAAATATTTGGTATAGTTTTGGAGATATGGCTAATAAAATATTTTCAGCAGGAGTTTTTCTATTATTTTTCAGCGCTGCACCACAAAACATTTTGAACTCTTATTATATTTTGAAAGTTACTCTAAGTGAAGGTGCGTATAACGCTGTTTGCGAAATTTAAATATCTTTTGTAGTTTTGTAGATATGGCTCAACAAAGATTTCAGCAGGAATGAGAAAAAAAAATTGCTATACATAACCTAAAAAAATTTTTCTCTGTTATCATTTTATAGGTTAAATTTAAGTTGTTCAAACCAAAAATATCGTTTTAAATATGTAATTTGTACCATGTTAGACACTTTAAATTTTAGACAAAGTTCTTTATTTCTATAACAATAATCTCTATAAATAAACTGTTGTGGGCCATACAATAACTCTCGCCATAGATTTCTTGTAAAATAATGCAGGAACACTGACCACCAGTATCAAGAAAATGCTCATCTCTTCAAAGAAAATTCGTTTTAAATTGATATTTGATAAAATTATATTTTTCAAACGTTGTTTTTTTATTCAGAGTAGCACAGATTAGCATATTTTAATAAAACTGCCAAAATACTATATTTTTTAATGTGTTGTAATTTCTAAATGGTGTTAAAAAACAACAATTGTAGATTGGCATTTGAAACATTATTCTTATAACAAAAATTGTTATTAAACCATAATTTACTTAGGTAGAAACAATTTACTATCATTGAAAATTAATTTTAATATTTTAATTTAACTCTTCTCCCTTTTAAGACCTTTAATTTGATACCAAACACGGTAGGATTCAATTGTCTATTATAAAAAGCAATTGACGATCATTCAAAATTATTAATTTTATATATTTTAGTTGAACTGCACTACATTTGACTTTTAAAAGAGAAGCGGTACAATCTATCATACTATTTTCTGATACTAGTGATTTTACAATTTTGCTAATAGATCAAAAAGTAGTAAGGATGCAGCAGCAAGGACCCAATGTAAACAAAGTAGATATCCTGAGAATTTAATAGTACGTGAGTGTGAGCTCGAAGGGCCAGAGCCCTTTTGTGAACGAGTCACGAGAGACCTTACGACATCGGCCGTCAATAGCGCCGAACCGAAAACACACGACACGATGAAAACGATACAGGGTGGACAGCAGGGGGGTGGCGGGCGCGGGAGCGGCGTAAGAGGCTGGTAAAGGAGCTGATAAAGTAGCAGACACGTCCGAAGGACAAAACAGAAGCTACGTCCGAACCCACGAATTTCCACGCGCAAATAACTCGTTTGCTCTCGGGTTTATGAACTCAGGACCCGAGGATCACCCGACGGTGTGACGGTCACGGTGAAGGCGACGGTGAGCCAATATGCGAGAGGGTTAAGTGCTGTTGTAAACTTTTAAATTTACGGCCCATCTGCCTGACGCGAATTTTACTTTGGGTTTATAAAAGGCTACACTAAAATAAAGGATTTATCGCACTCATATCATATTTACACGCCCGTCTATTACCATACATTCTTACTGTTCTTGGTACTGTTACTTTAAATTTGAAAAAAAAAAAAATTTCGGTAGTGAGTTTTCTGTGGATGAACTCATTTTAGGGTACTTTGAATATAACATTAATAGTTTCGCGATGATGTATGTCTGTGGATCTCTGGAGTTACAGTTTCCCAAAAACTACTAAACATAAACTTTTGATATTTTGTTTATATCAATTGTAGCTCTTTAGGAAGAGTTCTATCAAGCTATTTTTAAAAATCTCAGTATATTATTATATTATATTATTTATTGACAATTGTTGTTACAAGAATAATGTTTAAATATTATTATCTACAATTGTTGTTTGAAACGTTTTTCTCTTGCTGTCACCATTTACGAATTACAACACGTTTTAAATTTCGTTTTGACATATTCGTTTATAACTGCTATCCGTGCATTTTGAAAAAAAAACAACGTATGAAGAATGTCATTTTTTGACATGTGTCATAATTTAAATATAAAAATTTAACTATTAACATGTTGAAATAATTAATAAAATATTAATTTACGGCTGTAGCCTACCTCTCATAATATTATAAGTATTAATTAAAAAATATATTCCCTTTTTTGTTATCTTAATTAGTTTTTTATCAACTCGCTTCACTGGATCCTAAAAACCTAAAGTGATGTTTATAAGCCTTGTTACATAATGTAGTATTTTCCGACGCGTGACATGTCCGCCATTCCCTGCACTTGTCGTACGCCGCGAATCTCGACAACGGACGTCCGGTGATAAATAAATTACCTCGTGTGACGAGCGGTCCGGGTGGTCGACACCGGAGACTCCGGGGAGGCAGATTATAAGACTTGCTAATTAGGAAAAATCCAGAAACCACCGGAAAACATTATTTTATTCCAGAATGACACGACGTCCGGATTTTTACGTCACTAGTAATTCTTATTCAAATGAGCCGAGAGGCGAAAGTTAAAGATGCTGCCAGTTGTCGTAAAGATCTTCAAGAACTCTTCCAGTACTTTTTATTATTTATTTAGCAAGCCATAAGTCGAGAAGTTCATATAGATTGATTAGCAATAGTTTTTTATGATATAAGTGTTAAAAGTGACATTTTATTAGAAACAACCTCACGAACGAAATCACTTTTATCACGAATATCATACAAAATTTTATCTACGATCTTCCTAGTGTATTAGTAAATACTAAGAAATGTAATAGTATATTCTACAACAAGTAATGAAATGGCACATATTCCACGCAAGAAAAAAGTTTGTAGTCCGAGCCGAAGGCGAGGGCTATGGTTTGCGAGTGTGGGATATGCCATTCCGTTACATGTTGTAGACTATACTTTCTATAACAAGATTTTGGAAATTATACAAAAAATACAAATATAAAACTGTAGAAAACGTCAAACTCAAAAAATTAAATTAAAACAAACAGACGTAACCATAGTAACTGAATCAAGATACTTCATATATCGCGGCTCTGATTCGTCGAAAATATTCCATACGCGGCGTATGGAATGTTAGTGATTCCATAACAGTTTTTAGTTGTAGAAGCGTAGTTTCCAAAACAGTGTTATAGAAAATAATATTTTGACAGTAACAATGAAATCACTTATAACACGATGCTATGTTACTTTTAACACAAGTGCCAGAAAGTGACACTTTTAACTTGCTAAGGAACCGTTAAAAGGGCCACTTTTAACATCGATCTTAGATAAAATTATTTAAATTTGTAAATGAAAATAAATAAGTTTAAATAATTATGGTATCCCACGTATCCTGCAAAACTCCTGCAGAAGTCCTTCAAAAGCAAACTTGATTCCTTCAGTCTATAATTAGCTACAATTAAACCAATTTAATTAAATTTAGGGGTGCTTGAATGTTTAATTTGTTTAGAACCGTTTTGAATCAACTGCCTAGTAGATAATTATGTGCCAAGGATTTCGAACCTAGAATCATTGATAATATATTAGATGCTTAACCGGTTGTACGAGAGTGACATTTAAGTACTGATCAAGATTGAGAATATCTAATCAGATATAAATAATAACAGAGAATACAAGAACGTTCAAAATATTTCACATTCTATGTTAGGTACATAAACTATAGTTTGTTGCAGCTTGTACACTTTTATGTTTGGTTTTTGTATCCGTTGAGAACATTCTACTCAAATATATAAATTCATTCACTTGTTCCAGTTTCTCATCATTCACTGAAACATTGCATCCAGTACCAAATCATTCTTCTCTAACACCAACACTTTACATTTATCGACATACAATAACAAATTTAAACCTTTCCCTTACTGCATTTATGCTCACAATCATTTTTCTCAATTGCTCCTCAGTTTCACCCAACACAACAACATCATCCGCATAAGCTAACGCAGGCACTATACGTCCACCAATACGTACACCATCCGTTCCATTCAATTCGTAACAACACATCCATATATAAATTAAACAACCAAGAACACATTCCACAACCCTGTGCAACACCATCAACTCTCACCGCAGCCTCACTTCCTTCATACAACGCTCGAATCGCTCCCAACAAATTACCATCCACACCGTACTCTACAAGTTCATCCCAAATCTCAAAAAACACTGTCACACGCTTTCTTTAAATCGAGGAAGCCACAGAACAGTTTTTTGTTCTTATCAAATAACTTTTTAACAATCATTCGAAGAGAAAACAATTAATTCACACAACCTCTCTCAGACAAAAAACCTCCTAATTGTTTTACAAACTAAATAAATATTATTAAAATTAAGAATGGCAACACTGTAAAAACATCGCCTACGCGTTACGTCATCCCGCAGACGCGGTAGAGAGAAGCGACGGCGACACTCTATTACTCTGTAATAATACACATCACATCATGAATGGTAAAGTCGACGCTCGTCTCGCCGCGACGCTGATGTATACACGTACACAAGCCCGCTAGCCCGGCGCCTGGCGTCGCTCCTGTCGTCTACCGGCGTCTGCATAAACCGTACTTACTTAACGTAACACAACATACATGCACGTAGACGCGACGCCACCGCCAAATTTAATGCTTTATTGCAGACAATTGCCAGTGTAAATAATTTAATTATTAACCGAAGATGTTAATCTGGATAGAATGGTCCAGAGGGAGAAAAGAAGCTTTACAGGATTCGAATAAACGAAAACAAAATGGAGAATCCTTCTTGAAAATTGAACGCATCAGCTGGCTGTCACGAGAGGACGAACACGAGGACTGAAGGACTGTAAAGAGGACGCAGAGAACAATAAATTCTATCGACATTTCGACCACAACAACTTCGATTCGAAATCACACACTTCTTTCAAATATTTTGTTTTTACTTTCTAATACAAATAGGTTACTGAATCCGTTTTGACAATTTTCTCAATAATTATGGGTGTGGCACTCTGCTTACGCAGATCTCCCAAAGATGTTAGTGAAGGAGGAACCACAGGGGTAAATTTAAATTGGCAACTGGCAACAATATTTGAAATATAAAATGTTATTTGAACAAAGATTAAAATATTTTATGTCCAATTATTCTCATGTGTCAAAAAGTTGTTTTATTTGAAATATTTTATATAATATTTTTCTACTCATGTATAAATATATCACCATTATTTAAATTTTTTCGATGAAATATAATACCCATAATTCACGACAATGAATTATGATTCTTAATTCACTCTTCTCGTCCAATCACAGAGCCAGAAATCCATAATTCACAGTTATTTTAAAGACGTGATGTGGACTACCAAGCAACGGCCGTCTGACAGTTGACATGTAGTCAGTTGTTATTGTGTATTTTTATGTTGACATTTTTCAAGGAGTGTTTTCAATTAATCATTTTTAAAAGTGATTTCCGAATTTACAGTAGTAGAAAAAGTATAGTATTATATTCGGGATTATGGTCATTACTCACTTGGATGATTTGTATCACTCGCCTACGGTTCGTGACGTATAATAATATAGTATTGTATTATTAGTTGGAAAGTTTTAAATACTAGATATTAATAATTTTTTTTTTTTGTATACGAATATGGGAAGTGGACTAACTACTTACGTCATTGCCACCTCAGAAATGAATGATTTTGAATTTTATTAACATAAACGACCATGCTCTTCAGTGGGATTCAAACTCACGACCTCTAGCGTTGTAGACTAGCGGCATAACCACTATACCACCGAGATAAATATTAAATAAATAAATAAATAAATATATGATCACGCCTTTTACCCAATATGGGTGTGGCACTCTGCTTCTGTAGATCTCGGTAAATGATATATTTTTTGCGTACGAAGTGCGGTTACCAGCCGTCAAGTCATAGCCCTCAAAGATAATAGTGGAGGGGGAACCACAGGGGTAAATTTAAAATGGCGGTTGTGGGATTCTATATGTCAAATAATTGTCAAAATAAAGTCATACGCAAGGAACAAGTCATAAGTAGTTGGTTGTATATGTATAAGAAAGTAGTGTGGTGCCCACAACAGATTTTTGTAATTTGAAATGAAAGAAAAATTAATATTTTTAAATAATTTGAAAGACAAACATTATTGGAAAAATTTTCAGTGTGTTATCAATTTCCTTTTGTTTGTTTTTCCAAACAAATACAATGAAAATATACTTGTTAATTATTTCGAATGATTCACAAACAAATTTTTCCAAAAAAAAAGCACGTAAAATTAAATATTATCCACATATTTTTTAAAGGAAACATTAATGTTTATTTATATTGAAAAAAAGCAGGTTTATGTAAATAACAATAATGATTTCGCGAATATACAGGGTGTATGAATAGAAGGAAAGTGCATACATCAAATGCAGTTGTTTCCATTGAAGTCGCACCACACATTTCTATAGCAACAGCAGCAAACAAACGCGTAACTACTGCAGCAACAGCAGCGCCGGCTGCCAAGCCATTCTCTAATTAATGGCGTCAAAGAAAGAACCGGGTAAAGTGACAAACGGCAAAACAAACACGGTAAATAAATAAATTCAGGCGAGCTGCTCAATTAGTGCACGCGGCTGCAATGCGAAAATACACGACAACTATTACACCAAACATTGACACTTTACAAATTAATTTAGTAAAAAATAGAATGTGTTGCTTCTAGTATTATATTTATTCGGTGGTATGATTGAATTAGGCACTCAATATAATGTGGTTGTTTTGAATCTATACATCGATATGCATTTAATAATTGGCATTGCGGTTTTAATATATCTCTGATAATTAATTGTGGTTCGTTTTAAATATATATTGTGAATAAATTCATTGAAAGATTAACCATGTACAATTTATCCAAAAATTCGAATTGGTTTTGAACATTATATTCAAATTAGCTCCAGGACCACTTAATTTAATTTCATTTTTCACTATTTGAATACTCCGTTTTTATTTATAGTAAATTCCCTGACAGTTTAATAGGTAGATTGAAATTCTTCCCAGCAGGAGTCAAGCTTACTTTTGGGGAATTTCCGTAGGAGTTTTCCAGGATGTATAAGGATCAAGATTTTATTATTATATTTATATATTTGTAATAAAAACGCAATATAACTGCTACAAATTGTGATTGTAATTAGTTGTTACTTCAATTCGAAAGTAAATATTTTTTTTAATCAAGAATATTCTATAAATATTTATGTTTATTTATTTCATTGTAACTGTAGGAATATAAAATATTAATTGATTGCAGCGCAATGTATCGACTATAAATATAACTAATATAATTAATAGATCTGATTGAACGTGTTTCAGAGTAATCAATCTTAGGTTAAAGTGTCATGTGTATTAATTTATTTATTTCATATTAAAGTGTGTGATTATTGAGCATGTGTGTTATGTGGTTATCATCTTCAAATATAATTGCTGCTTCAGGTATAAAAATAATATCTTATTACACAAGACTTTTGGATTACTAATGAAGAATTACGTACAGTCATTCAAAACGTATTTAAACAAAATGGCTAGTATTACGAGCTCTGTTTTTGGGTGTTTTAAGAGAAATGTTGAGCTTTGGCTTTAGCCTTGTACAATGTTCTAAAATTATTTTATAGAAAAAGTGTAATAGAGATTACAGAGAAATGCAGGGTTGTCCAAAAAGATGTTACCACTTACATGGTTCTACATAATTTTTAAATTTTTCTTTTTACCTCTCGGCACATATGTGTAAGGGAGGTATAGGAATCATGCTAAAAATTCGATAATGAGTGGAGGACCACGTTTTAGGATCCCTATAGAATACGATTTTAATAGTTTCACGATGACGTCTGTCTGTCTGTCAGTCTGTGTGGATCTCTGGAGATATGATTTATCTAAAACTACTAAATTAAACATTTTAAGATTGTGTATATATCAAATGTATCCCCTTTGAAAGATATGATTAGTTTTTGGTGATAATCGAATAACCGGAAGTTATAAAATATCTCAGTAAATTATAGTTATAATGGTGGAAGGTCATCCAAGTGTGAATGTGAAATATGGAACGAGGAGAGAAAATGAAAATTCACATGTCTTAATCCACACTGTTCCAATACTTTATACTTTATTTCATATTTAAATGTCAGAATAAAGTATTGGGACAGTGTGAATTAAGACGTGAGAATTACCCTTTTCTCTACTCGTTCCAAATTATGGTTAAATGACAATTTTAGTTATTAGAATAATATTTCAAATATTATTATCTACAGTTTCTCTTACTGTCTCCATTTACGAACACTTTGAAGAAAATTATATTTTGATATTATTGTTTAAATCTATTAACCTGTGCTTTTTGAATTAACAAAAGGCTTGAAAAAATGCCTATTTTTGATATGTGTCATAAGTAAGAACTAAATTTTTTTAAGGAGTGAGCGTTTCTTGATATTTGTGGTTCGTGTTGCTGCATCATTTGATAAGAAATTTATGGCGGGAGGTATTGTGGTGTCCACAACTGATTCTTATTATTGCCACCCGACTTTGGAAGAGAGAAGGAAGTGTTTGGGTCACTCTTAATAATAAAGAAAAAAAAATTCAACAATAGTTTCGTAATCTGAATTTTTTTCTTAGTATTGAGGGCTACCTAAGCACTTCAATCCCAGGTGCTACCTTCCATCTCTCTTCTATTGTAGGTAAGTCAGGTGGCCATATCTAGTCTACAAAAAAAAAAAAGAAAAAAATTAAATATTATGTAACATCTTTTTTGCAATACCTGTACTGTAAGTTACCCATTAATAACAAAATTTATTGCACAATTGATTTCCATGGTTACATCATTTACTTACCGTCCACGGTGGATGGTAAGTGAAACTTACCGTTCAAGGTGGACGGTAAGTAAATATATATCATTCAAATTTTATTTCTAACCTCAATCTGTCAGCTGTTAATTTTGATACCTATTTTTCCTTTTCTTATATTTACGCAGGTATTGCAAAAAATAGCTTACTAACCTCTAACTGTAAGTGATTTTTTAGGCCTCGAATGTTTAGGATATCTCGACCCTACGGATCTTGATATCCCAAACTACATTCTCGACCTAAAAACTATCACTTACAGTTCACGGTACCTCATATTCTATTTCGACAAGCCTGTATATCACCTACAACTCTAATTTTAGAACATTGTACAGCGCTAAAACCGAGTCTAAAACATTTCTCTTAAAACTCCCAAAAACAGAGCTCGTGGTACAGAACTTAATCCAAAAGATTTTCACAAGTTCTGAAAGTCTTGTCGTCTTATTAATATCTTATTATTACGGATTTGAAAGTTTCGGTTCGTTCAGGATTTTAGTTTGCATTCTGTGAAGGGGTATAGAAAACCAACATAGGTCCTTGTGATTCGCAGTACTAGAAATACGTGAAAAAAATATGATATTTTCAATATGAAACCTCTGTAGCATGTAGAAAAAAATCAAAAAAACTAAAACGAAAAGTGTTGAAATTCAGAACGTGGCATGGAGGCGGCAGGCAGCCCATGACAGCACTGTATCACGTCCTCCGGAGCCGTTCGCGTTCAGTATTTTCAACACGAACAATGCGTATTTGCGTACCTCGACTTGGCTCGTTCCTGCAGAATCCCCCGGGGAATTTTGATTTCCTTTAACAAAATATTTGTGCGGAATCCGGCGAGCACGACCACGAGCAGCGAGCCACTGCTACTGGTTATTACGGCAGTAAATAACGGGCACTTGTACCGCGAGTGCATGTACGTGAAAGCCGAAAAGAAAGCACAAAACTGCCGAGCGAGATACGAAAATATACGGCGGTCCGGTGAAAAATCGGCTCGGGTTCAAGTCGGTTCAGCTCAACAAGTTGATAACGTCCGGCGCAGAGATTCGCATGAGCCTTCGCCCGCACGCCAAATCTAAACAACCTTCTACCTAGAATTCAACCTAATGCCTGTTGTGTGTAATACGACTCTGCGCCAATGTTTTACTCTATTTTTGACAGTTTTTAAGGGAATTCTAGAGGATTTTAGTTTTAGCTGATAACGTGTTGACACTACTGATATTGTAACAATAAATTGATGGAAAACTTGGTGTGAAAAAAAAATCATATTATTGTATTTTGGCAATTTATTGACAAGAAAATTTAACCAATTTGTTCTATAATTAATTTGTAAATGCAATTTTAAAATTCTGAGCATTAATTAACAATGTATTTTTTTTTTTGTTTCAGGCAAGGCTCCGGGCTTTGGATTTCTGCTGCGGGCATTGCGACCAGGGTAAGTGATAATATAAATATTCCAAAAACTGTTTCGTGTTATCGAACCATTTTATGTACCTGGAGATAGATATACCAATTTAACCATCCGAAAACACACCAATTTTTTTCGCTCTGGGTCATTCTGACCCAATCCAAGGAAGTTTACTGTACACAAAAATAAAATCAGCTGTGTTAAAATGTTTCAAATGAAAGATGTTAGCAAAAATATTTGGAATATAAAATATTATTTGCACATATTCAATAATATATTTCAATAATCTTAGCTAATACGAACAAAATCTAAAACATTTTTATCATTTATATGTCATATGTACTCCATTTGTCAAATAATTGTGAAGTGTCAAAAATATGTGTTGTTTACAATATTATAAAAGCCATAGAAAGTTTTAAAGGCTAGATATTAATTAATATCTATTTTAAAATATCAACATATCAAATAATTGTTAAAATAAAGTCATACGCAAGGAATAAGTCATACGTGTTCAGTTGGTTTTATTTGTATAAGAAAGTAGTGTGGTGACCACATTAGATTTTTATTTTTTAATATTTTAAGCTAAAAATATATGTGGAGACTCTCAAAGTATAAAAATATTTTTGTTGGTCAAATGTTGCATTAGAGTAGATATGTTAGCAGTCATTCAAACAACTTGGGAAAATTTAAACGATCCTCGGTATAGTATCTAATGTTCTTAACGTTGTACGTTCGCAATTTATAATTCGGCGGTGTAGACGCGGAAGAATCGCGCAGTTGGTTGTTGCCTCTTAACATCTCTGGTTTCCGTTGCGCAGCGAAGCGAGCACGTGACTTCCGGTGTAGTTTCGCCGGTGGATAAAGGGTAAATTTCGGCGGCAATCTGTCGCGGCCGATGTGCAAACAGCGGTGACAGGTGACGATGATATACACAGCACGCCGCCGCCGCCGCCGCCGCGACGCCTCCAGACATCTGAGGCTTGTTACGCCTAACCTGATCAGTGACGTCATCAGCGCGGCACATGCGCACGCCTTGTGCCACATGCGATTTATCTTCCTTGTATTTTACCCCTGGGGCTGCCCCGGAGTTTGAGTCCGGGCTCCGGGTCGTCGCGCTACTGACGATGTTCTGATGTAGAGGGGCCCGCGGGGACGACTTGTCGATGCTCTTCATTCCGCACAAGATGGATTTTGATTTCGTTTGCACTATTTTCATTAGAAGCCATTGCAAATGTTTTGCTTACTTCATTTATTTTTGCAATACCTATACTGTAAGTTACCCATTAATAACAAAATTTAAACACAGTAAGTGGAACTTTTATTGCACAATCGGTTTTCATGGTTACATCATTTACTTACCGTCCACGGTGGATGGTAAGTGAAACTTACCGTTCATGGTGGATGGTAAGTAAATATATATCATTCAAATTTTATTTTTAACCTCAATCTGACAGCTGTTAATTTTGATACCTATTTTTCCTTTTCTTATATTTACGCAGGTATTGCAAAAAATATCTTACTAACCTCGAACTGTAAGTGATTTTTTAGGTCTCGAATGTTTAGGAAATCTCGTCCCTACGGCTCTCGACATCCCAAACTACATTCTCGACCTAAAAACTATCACTTACAGTTCACGGTACGTAATATACTATTGATGCGAAACGTAAATTACCTTTATTACAATAATAGTAATAGTTGTAAATATTTTTTGTTGCCTTTCGGTGTTTTAACCCTCTATTGCATACTGTTCCCGATCGGGAACATAAAATTTTAAATTCTTCTTTTCTTTTCTTATGCAGTTTACATTCATGGCAATCATGTTGTAACCATTTGGGAACATTATATACACTTTGTCAATTGCCAATTAGGTTATTCCTCCCAATTTGATCAACATAAAAAAAATTGAAGTGGAAAAAGGATAATTACAGAAACTGAGATAGAAAATGTAAAATTTGAAGGAAGCAGCTTATTACCTGCTGATATATTACAGCTAAATATACCTTTACAATATTTCCAAAATTTTTTTTTATCTAATGTTTTCCTAGAAGATGTTGTTTATCAAACAATTTTGTATAGTACGCAAAGACGACCCAATAGACCAAAGTTCTATTGTAAGTTGAATTTGTTCATAATGTTCTCAATAGTGAACAAAACTTAAAAAAATTCATATAACACACTTATTTTAAATATATGAATATTAAAAAAAAATTCAAGCAATAGAGGGTTAATTCCTACATTATCTTTCTTAATAAATTTCGAATGAAAAGTTGTGGTCTTTCGTTAAATTTAGCTCGGGCGCGCTATCAAAAACCCATCGGCTTCTTACTTCTCTTATATCAAGTTGAGAAGAAAATAATATCCGAATTTTCTGGTGCAATATCTCACATCTCGAAGGATCTGTACAGAGCCTTGAAGTAAAAACAGCAAAAAATCATCGTTTCGAAAGAAACGTAATACGGTTCTGGTTGGTCGGACCGGCTGTGCTGGTTTTTTCCTCCAGCACGCGGTGGTTCTTCATAAGTGGCCACTCATAAGCTGCTGCGACGCTGGCGCCGCTGACGGCGGCTGCTAGCACTTGATAACTCGACGAGGACGCCAACCGGAGCCGGCCTGGAGCGGAGTTCCGGGCGGCAAAAACTGACCGCCTTTATACGAGCAAGGCAGCCTGCTGCGCGGAGAATTTTGAGTTTTGATGATGGAGAATTATTTTCAGCTAATGCTGAGATACCACAATATTGTTTAGCAATACTATAGATGATGGTTTTTATCCTTAAATGATTCTTCTGTAGTTTGAAACCAAATAGGCGGAAAAATACTCACCAAGTGCGCTTTTATAACTAATTTTTTTTTAAATATTTTCTGTTACTCGTAAAAACACTGAAATATAGCAATACTGAAACGCTCTCTTGTGTACGCTTTTATGAAAGCGAAAAACGAAACTGAGACAGATTAATGTCGTGGGCCATCCTTCTTTGTCTAACTCTTACTTGTAGAATATTTGCTCTGTGTGTGTTGAGCGCTTTTTAAGTAAAAACATTGTACTACAAAGACAGATTGGCTCAACAACTAACTGTCTCTCTCAGCTCACAATTTCAACATCAGTTAGCTTTCCAGTAATATTACATTTCACTGGTTTTCGCTATGAAATTATTGTTGTCAATTAAATAAAGTATGCGTTAATACTGGAACGGTAACTTGCAGGCTTTTATGGGAGGAAAAATGAGCCTGAAACAGGCAGATGTCGTGGGCTACCCTTCTTTGTCTAACATTTGTTTGTAGAGCGGTTGCTATGTGAAAATATTGTACAACAAAGGCAGATAGCCCAACAACTGGCTGTTTCTCTTAACTCGCATTTTTAACTTCAGTTACATTCCAGTATTATTATATTTTGTTGATTAGAAATGTTTACTGCTTTAGGTTTATCGAGAGTGAGTTGTGTAGGCTTAGGGTTTGTTTGTTAAAAATAATAGCAAAGCGAACTTACCAAACCGCTGAAAAAATATTTCTATTTTAATAATATACCACAGTGCTATCTGTTTCTGTACCACTGAATTCATACAAAAGATTTACCAAAGAAAACATTTTCTTGATGGATTTTTTTTTAGGTTACAAGCTGACTTAGGGAGTATTTTCCTTGTTTATTTGGTAATAATAATATAATAATAATATATTTGTACGTCATGTTGGCATGAAGAACATATCGTGAACAGTTTAACCAATTATTAGCTTTATTAACACTTTCAATACATACATACATAACATCACGCTATGTCCCACTTATTGGGGTAGCGCGAATTCAGAAACACAGTCAACCAACAATCAATCTCCTCCAAACATTCCTAATTCAATACAAAAAGAAATAAGTAGTAAGCAAAGCACATGTTGTAGTAATGTGTAATAGCTAAAGGAGTAGATTTCGGTGGAGTTTTCTCCGTTTTGTTTTGATTGATTTGATTTAATTTCATTTTGCGGTAGCGCCGACGGCGGCCGTAACTTACGGCGTCGCTTTCTCGGATTAGAGGATGCAATAACTTGGAAATGTTCTGTCTCTATTCCACCCACTCTCCGCCAGCAGTTATAAATTTGACTACGTGAAATACGTATCAAAAAGAGATAAAATATGGAACACTCCATCTACTGACCAGCGCAGTCTCCATCGTCAGCATGCGAGGCTCGTTTTTACTTTCCAAATGAAATCTTGTATGATTGATAGACGCCGCGGGGGTGCAGGGGCGGGGCGGGGCGGCTCGTTAGACGAACGTTCGGCCGTATCTCCCTGCGTGATGCTATTCTTCTTCACATAGTTGATAGCATCGCCCGAGTCTACGCGTATAAATTTGGATATATTTCATGGCATGCTGATACTTTTCTTTCTTCTTTGTGGTAATCCTGCGCGATTTATTTGTCCCACGAACTTGTCAGCGAAAACAAAATGAAAATGGAAAATGCACCACCGATGATTATCAGTAGGACAGAGTCCATCCTAACCTATCAATCGCTTTTGTTCTTATATAAAAATGCCATCTATTTTTTATTTTAAGTATTTTAAATAATACTAAATTAGTTTCACTAACCAATCATTCGACATTTTCTCAATATGTTCAAACTACCTCAACTGACTCACTCCAACTTTCTTAGGAACATTCTTCTCAATCTCACACTAACCATACAACATTGTTTTCCGGACACTGTAATCACACACTCCTCTCAAATACCTCAATTCCACAGCAGTTTTACGTCGTTCATGCTTTTCATCTCCACTCATAACATTCAGAACCATACATCAATATAGTTACTAATACATTATTATTAACACTCAATCGAGCATCTATAAATACATTGACATTTCGAGTAAATATACTCAGAGCAGACACCAATCTTTCAAGATAAAATAAAGATTATTTCTTATTAAAAGTAAGGCATAGCATATTCTACAACAAGTAATGGAATGGCACATATTCCACACGAGCAAAAAGTTTTTCGAGTGTGGGATAAGCCATTTCGTTACCTGTTGTAGACTATACTTTCTATAACAAGATTTTGGAGATTATACAAGAAATACAAATACAAAACTATTGAAAATGTCAACTCAAATAAATAAAATTAAAACAAAGAGACGTAACCATGGTAACCGAATCAAGATTCGTCGTATATCGCACTTATATGCCGCTCATAGTAAATTAATAAAAATTCCGATGTTAAATGGTTTTGTACACAAAATGAACACCCACTGTAACTAGGAATGACTTGTAGTGAAGAGGTTCTGTAAGACATATTTATTTATTCTCATTTTGCGGGAGATTTATTGCAGTGAAGTTGTGGCAGAATAGGGTCAGAGAGTCAAGTTTAGTGATAAACGAATTACATTTCGTTTTTGTCGGTTTGTGTAGCGTCCGAGTGAGTGAAAGGTCAAAATTAAGAATGAAATTAAAGCAGCAGCTTTTTCCTATCTCAGAACGAACATTTTAAAACCAAGTCGACTGCATTTAATCCATCAACGTCAGCATTCATCTGTGTTTGTTATTTTTGCTGGACGGCAGCGCATAGATCGCATTAATTAATCTTGCGCGCTAGTTTTTCCGCTTGTTAAGTGTTTACGTCTTTTAAACTAACTCGGCAACTTGACGTTGTTTGGTTGCTTAATAGAGGGATATAAAGTTGGCCGTGTCGTTCAATTTAATTTATTGTAGATGAGGCGCAATTTTTTCCACCTTGGCCGTCGTAAAAACGAGTGGCGAGTGTCCGCGACGTCGACGTCGGCGTCGGCGTTAACGTAATGTAACAGTGACGTGGATTTGGCCAAGTGCGATGGTTGTCCGTTTTATTAGCAAAGTTCCGGCGACCTAAATAATCCAGCTTATTTTCTTTAGTACGCAAACAATTGTTTAGGGCAGCTATCTGGCGAGATGACGCCGTTATCGCCCCCGGCTCCGGCTGCGGCCTCCGGCCGGACTAATGCTGCCCGGAAAAGAGATCAGCGTTGGTCTCGGACGCTGTGTTCCCGGGATTAAATTGATCGGCTGCTCGAGAACTCCGCTCGCTTCGGTTCACTTCGTCGCATTGCATCCAGCAAGCCTTGCGACCTTACCCCTACACCGTTGCAACATTCACTGCTTGAAGAGCAAAGCTCTGCTCAGACAACACATCATAGTTTTATTCAATACAAATATATTCTATGAAAAGGTTATATCAACACAAGTTTACCACATTTTAGCAGTGTAACCGGTACCTCGCACTTGGTACCAAGAGGTAATAGACATACGAAAGGATTTTACTTAATTAAATGAATAACCAAGTGCATCGAAGTCTGTGGTTACTACGAAATGTTTTAACTCGGTTTTGAAGAGTATCAAGATTGTTAGGATATATCATACTCCAGCATCTCTATTACTTTCAATAGGGAATTGCTATTCTTTTAAACAATTATTGCTATTTTTAAAATAAATATTACCAAGTACCATTTGTTTAATTTTGTTTGACCCAAAATGAATGTCAGAATCATGCTTGATTATTTAATTTACCAAATTTATAAATTCCTTTAGTTTAGGGTACGACATACCCCAGAACATTAATCGCTTGACATTTTACCACCACAGTAACAAAGCATTAATGCGAATAATAAACAAAATAAATTATATTAATAATTTAACACTTAAAAATATCGCTTACTCACTAATTTTGCATTAATTTTCAAAGCTTGAGACTGCTAACATTTGCTATTGACAATATTCATAAATTACTCATATAAACTCACAAAATAAACTTCTAAAAAATTATGTATACAATCGAGAAGAGTAATAGGAAACATATCACAAGAAAAGCCAAAATTCAATTGGTTGTTCACTGCCCAAAGTTTGTACAATTTATTATTTAAGGAATGTGACAGTGGCACTCAAAATAACTCTAACTGGACACTCCTCTCGCATAAGACACTGATTAAAAATTTCCGATCTCGTTGGCTATGTCATTAGAACTGCCAGAGAGAGAGAGAGAGAGGGAGACAGAGATTAACAATAATCCACTCATTGGTTCACCTAGCATCTTCATAATAGTATATTATAATACAAGTGTATAAGTAAGCTTTTAAAGCACGTACGACGAGTTTAAGAGCACGACGCGAAGCGGAGTGCTTTTAACATCGTTAGTGCTTTGAAAGCACTTATACACGTGTGTCATACGCTATTTTTATTATACCTGCATCATACTCTGGAAAAACTGAAAAGCATCATTTTGATTTTGATAATTTTACGCGTGTGACGTTTGACGCATATCGTTTACATGGAGTTTGGTCAGTATTTATTGTTTACGTTTACAGTTTTGACAGATATTAACAGTAATTATTTGTGTTGTTGCTTAGCAACATTTAAAGCACGGCGTGTTTTAATCTTGCGTTTGTGAACGCTGTAGCATGTTTTAAACGGATTTTGATGCAGGTATAATAAAAAAAAATTCCGACATGATAAAGAGTATAGTAGAATTTACCAAACTATTATCTAAACTGAGAATATAAGATGTATATTCTGAAAATTTACCAAACTTTTTGGAAAATATTTATAATAGCTTAGTAAATAATGGGGTAAATAGCTCCGTGGCACAGTTCGAATCCCACTTCCGACAGTTGCCAATTTAAATTTACCCCTGTGGTTCCCCCTCTACTAACAATTTTGGGGGCTATGACTTGACGGCTGGTAATCTCATTTCATACGCCATAATATAGCACTTACCGAGATCTGCGTAAGCAGAGTGCCACACCCGCAATGGGTAAAAGGCGTGATGATGATGATGATGATATTTGTTTCTAAATTGTTATGACATTTTCAGAAAATACATCTTATATCCTTAGCTTAGCGAAAAATTCTACGGTACACTTTTTTTCGTTCACTAAAATTCTAAAGGACTGGAATATTCCACGAACAACTACAAATGAACATTTATTAGATTGAAATCTATGAATATTGTTTGTAATCTTCAAACAAACACAAATATTGTTCAGAACAGCAGCAATATTGCACGAAGAAAAAGTAGCATGTCTGATGACAAGTATACTGTGTTCAGTGCCATCATTTTCTGTATACAAGCAATTCCGAGTAGTATGTTTTATGCTGGCGAGTTTGATTAAAACAATCTACAATTCAATAGCAGTGCTCAGCACAATCATCTCTGGCGCTGGGTGCATTCCCCGGAAGCCATCCAGTGACAGGAAGTTGCACAGAGACCGCTGCAGCAAATGAGCGCCGCGGCCAGCGACAATTTCCTAGATTGGCGAGGACTGACAAGCACCCCCAGAAGACCCGGAAGTCATTCGGTTCATGGCCGCCGCGATGGCCCGCGCCAGATTAAATAATCCCGGCCGAGACAACACGCTGGCGTTAGCGTTCGTTGCTGGCTTTTCAATTTGGGAAACACTGAGGCCGTTTTCGATATGATTCAGATGGAGTCAGATTGCTTTGGTTATGGACGCATTACCCTAAATTCCTCTGTATCATGTCAAACCTCATATAGGCTCTCTCAACTTAATCCACGAAAGTGCAAACAAACCTAAACTACATTTTATATTGAAATTAGATATTATTAACCAAATTTTTTAGTTACGAAAGGCATTGAATGGAACCGATGGTGTACGTATTAGTGGACGTATAGTGCCTGCGTTAGCGTATGCGGATGATGTTGTTGTGTTAGGTGAAACTGAAGATCAATTGAGAAGAATAATTGTGAGCAAAAATGAAGTAGGGAAAGGTTTAATTTTGTTATTGAATTTTGGAGAAGGTCATTAAGCCGAAAAATAGTAAATTATTCACTATGTGTTTATGGATATAATGGCTTTAAATAAATTTATTTCAACTTATATCGCCGATGACGACGTTTCGGCTATGATTACAGCCATCTTCAGGTCTAAATTAAAATTACAAAATATATTTATAATGCAGTCATAGTATATAATGAAGTTAAGTTTATAAAAAATTGAACACTAGATAATTACATTTTGTAATATAACTTAATTGGAAGTGTACACTTCCAAGAATCGATAACGATTTGTTATTGAATGTCGATAAATGTAAAGTGTTGTTGTTTGAGAAGAATGATGAGTAACTGATTGTAATGTGAGATTGGAGCAAGTGAATGAATTTGTATATTTGGGTAGTATGTTTTCGAGGAATGGACGTATTGACCGGAAGTATGAAAGGCGGGTTTTTGCAGTGTGCAAGGTATTGGGTGTTCTGGGTATATTTGCTCGAATCGTGAATGCATCTATAGATGTTCGATTGAGTGTTTATAGTGGTGTGGCAGTGCCTACATTGATGTATGGTTTTGAATGATGGGTGCAGATGAAAAAGCATGATTGAGGTATAACTTCTGTAGACAGTGGTGTATAGTGTGTGTGAGATTGAGATGAATGTTGTTAAGAAAGTGGGAGTGAGCCAGTTGAGGTGGTTTGCTCATATTTAAAGGATGGTGAAACTTATACCGTGTGTCTATTTTAAAGGTGTACGTAGGAGAACATGGAGAATCAGTTTTTTGCGTACTGTTGCTCGGTATTCTACTGGACAATAGAGATTGTGGTGTCAGTCAATCGATACAATTTAGTAGTAATTTGTTTCCGTAAATTAATTTTTAAACGTCAAATAAATAGCTAGAAAGAAATCAAATCAAAACAGTCACAGGTGACTACATTTATTTTCGATAAAAATACATCGGAGAATTTTCAAAATTTTAAAATTAATTTAGTGAGCAAAATTACTAAATTGCAATGTATGTTACATCGTTTGATTCAGAAAAATGATATCTTTCGACTGGTACTACAGTCATTGTTGTCCGGTAAAAGCACGCAAAAAACTGATTTCCCATGTTAATCCCCTATGTACACCTTTAAGACAGACACACGGTATATGTGAGTGAGATTAAGGGTGAACGATTGCATGGGATTTGTGGTTAGCTTTGATTGATGCTTGTTGCATGAACGAATGATTCCGAGTGTGAAGAATACACGAGCATGTATGAATGTGAACAAGGAGAAAGTGGTAGAGGTTAGGATAGGAATGTTTGGAGGAGATTGATTGTTGATTGATCATGTTTTTGGGTTCGTGCTACTCCACTGAGTAGGATAAAGCGTAACGTTATGTACCTAAATAAGATAACGTTATGAAGTGTATATCTCTGGAATAAAGTAAACTTGTCACTTTATTTTTAGATGTATAGTTCATGTATTAAGTTAGGACGTTTAAACTTTTAAGAGAGTGAATGTAGAGAAGATGCTTTTTGTAGCAATTTGAAAAATGATATAATTTTGTGCATATGATTTGTTGTAAAATGAATGCGAGGAAGAAAGCGCGAGATCAGTGGGAGTAGTGGTAAGTTAGAGGTAGCTAGTCGGTATTTTATTAGAATGATGTGGGGTTGGGGTTCTTGAAGTAAAACTGGAGTCCCCGGTGGTTTCTTCGTGTCAAATTAAGCAGCTGACACCGACATCGTCGCGGCGGGCGCGGGAGCGTGAAGACGCCATTACCTCGCGCTCCGGTCCAGCGCCCGGAGTCACCCAGAGCGGCGGCGGGGTAATTGCAAATCCGCGCTGAGTTATGACGGCCGCCGCGCAGAGATAACGTATTTTTGCCGCAATTGAGAGAAAACACTTTCCGGCGCCCAATCACGGCCCGACTGCAGAACTGCTTATCGCGGGAATTATCGTTAGACCGACGCAACTTCGCGATAATGGTCATAAGCCCCCGGCGTTTTTGCATTTCTGCGGGGAATTGGAGCGCGGCTTCAGCTCCGTCGACGAATTATCGACGCCCGCTCTCTTTCTCTCTGCCAAGGATACCTTACATTTCACAAAACTACTATCGGATACTTCACTTACATTTGCCCCATCCGACGACTCCAATTTCACCCGTTTATTCTGATCACTACCACACAACCAGGACGCTCTAAAATTACTTCAAATTTACTAGTATCTCTTGAAATCTCTGAACACATCCTTGCTAGGATTATCACAATATCTATTGTACTGTATCGTCCATTAAGTGTGGTCGACAAAGACCGGTACATATATTAGAGAAAGAAATAAAACGGTGCAAAAATAAAGACAGAAGGATACCGTAGAAAAGATTCGCATATGATTATTGGGAAAACATATCCAGAGAAAGAGAACGAAAATAGGAATACAACTAATGGGAAGTAAAGAGTACAGAATTTTATGAAACATTTGGACAACAAAGATAAAAGGAATAATTACTGGAGAAGAGACGATAAGAGACAATGCAAAATATGTGTAAGAGACTGATAGATAATAAATCACTTAAGAAGATAATGTACACGACGAAAACCCAGACACTGATTGGATGAAAATAATGGCATCGAAACAAATTGAATATTTGTATTTAACAAGACAACAAGAGTTTTATAGTATTTTATAATTATAATACCACACGATTAGTGCTACATTGATGTATGGTTCTAAATTTGGGATGTGAAAGAAGAAACATAAACGACGTATAACTGCTGAAAAATGTGATCGTGTCTGAAATACGGCAGTGTATAGTTATTGTGAGATTGAGAAGAATATTGTTAAGAAAGTGGGAGTGAGTCAGTTGAGGTGGTTTGGCGTTCTCGAGAGGTTGGTGATACTAATATATATGGGTAAGATTGAGGGTGAACGATTGTGTGGGCGTCTGAGGGATGTGTGATTAAGTATGATTGATAGTTTGTTGAGTGAACAAATGATTCCGAGTGTGAAGAATAGACGAGCATGTATGATTGTGGACGAGGCAAAATTGGTGTCAGGATAGGAATGTTTGGAAACAAATTGAATATTTGTATATTATGGGGTAAATAGCTCCGTGGTAACGTGTCGGACTGTGGATCGTGAGATCCTCAGTTCGAATCCCACTGCCGACAGTTACAAATTTAAATTTACCCCTGTGGTTCCCCCTCCACTAACATCTATGGGGGCTATGATTTGACGGCTGGTAACCGCACTTCATACGAAAAAATATATCACTTACCGAGATCTGCGTGAGCAGAGTGCCACACCCGTAATGGGTAAAAGGCGTGATGATATATTTATTTATTTTATTTTTTTATTTAATTACATTATAAATAAATATTTACTTCTACTACTACTCGTACTAAACAGTACTTATCTTTAGTGTATGATTTTATCCCTTTTTGCTTCTACTGATGATGATAATTTAGTTATCAAAATACATATATAGATTTTTTCTTTATTACTTTGAGGTTTAAGACTTAGGGGTTAGATTAAAATTTTTAGATTGTTCTTAGCCTTAGATTTTTACAATTTTAACTTTGATTTTGAAACTGTCTTCCGCTTAAATTTATATCGACTCTATAGTCAAGCTGTTGATGTACCAACTTGAAGTTTTGAAAGTTATTAAAATGAAATACATTATTCTTTTTAAAGTTAATTCACCATCTTGCAAAAAAATGTATTTGCTAAACAAAGTCATTCTCCCTAAAATTTTATGTAGGTAGGTACCAATAATAGGAATGAGTTCAATAAAAATTCTTCCAATTCCTACAAAGGGTAGACCGTTGCAGAAAGCCTGAGGTTGGAATGCAGTTCGCGAATCCATTAGAACCCCATTGGAAGTAACGGTCAAACGCAGGGACGTTAACCACCCAACTATTTACTTATTCCATCCCTAAACGGATCTCAAAGGCATCAATAGCTCCTTAGTTCGCCGCCGCAAGGACAAAACCACGGACCAAATTATTCCGACAAAAAAGACAAAAAACAGCGATCAGGCCATCGCAACGCCAACCACGATCAGAATTTCATCAGCTGCTCGGGGTGGAGGCAGTGTCCGCATGGAATCTCCATAAACCGATTTGCCTTTCCGATCAGCGAGGGCGCTGGCGAGTTGATACAATAAAGAAGCGAACGAGGAGAATCCGGCGCCGTGCGTGACTGGAATAGTTTAGATAGAAATGATATGACGTCGTAATGTAGGGCTATAAACCCGCGCGGGCTTCATGTTGGCTGCACTGGCCCGTCATGCGATACCGAGGTGTGATGTAGTCGAGCAGGCTTTGGACGTCGTCAATTTTCACAGATGGTTTTTTTGCCGTGACGACCGAAAGTTGTAAAGTATTATATCGAATATGGGGAATTTATAATAACGCGTTTTTAAATATTTATCAACTCTTTTATGGGCACTCAAACGCCTTAACACTTCTTTCTTAGCCTTCAGCTAAGCACTGAAAAATACGGGGTATTCAGTACGTACGGCAGTGGTTTTTGAGAGGCTACTTGGTACTTGTGGAGTAGAGAGTGGATGGTAATTTGTTGGGAGCGATTCAAGCGTTGTATGAAGGAAGTGAGGCTGCAGTGAGAGATATAGAGGCTTCCCTAATTATTTTACATGAAAAGTGTTAATAAATATATTTTTCCAACACCTCTCAATAAATGCTCTATAACTATAGCGATTTTAAACAAGCAAAGTAACAGATTAACCACTAGTGGGTATAATTTAAAAAAAAGTCACTAGTGAGTATTTTTTTATTTATAACAATAATAATAACACACACCTTGGTAACTACTTCAATTGACATTTTAATTAAAAAATTTAAAGCATATGTCAATGTCAAATAACATTTCTTTAATAAATTTTTCATTTATTAACAGGTGTTGGATAAAACGTTATACTTCACACGTGGGCAAAGTGGAATTACCCACTCGATAAAATTATCACACTCAGCCTTCGGCTTAGTGTGCTAAAATTTCTCTCGTGGGTAATTCTTTACTTGTAAAGTAAATAATTATTGTGAATATTTCCCTCTAAAAATTTCAACCTATCACGTTGCAGTATTTTCGGAATTTCAACCAATGACAATCGAATACAGTGAATATTTTGCATATCGAGTATTTGCACAAGTGCGATACCCGAATATTTATAATAATTGTATACGCAATGAGGAATAGTTTAATTTCTTCGTTTTAAGAGGACAAAAGGGGTAAATCTTCAATTTTTCAATCAATTTCTTCAAAAGAATTACTTTCAAAACGCTGATGACTCATTTTTAACGTAATTTGACAAATGACATGTATCAAAGTCTGGCGTTTTGTGACAGATTAAAATAAATATATATTCAATAATTTAAAATAATGACGGAAAATTGCATATTCGTACACTCGAAAAAATATTCAGGTATTTGCCATGCACTTGGGATATAACTACTGAATATTAGCAGAGTTTAGCGGGAAGTCATGTGCTGTCCACACCAGACTTTTTCCTCCCACCCATACCTGTAAAGGGAGTATAAGAATTATGCTGAAAATTCGGTAGTGAGTTTTTAGTGGATGATCACATTTTAGGGTCTCTAGAATATGATTTTAATAGTTTCGCAATGATGTTATATAGGTTTTTACAATGTAATGTTATTGAAATAGATAATTTAAAAATCTGGTGTGGGTACTACAGTACTTTCTTATAGAAATAAATTTTTTGCTAGAAAATAAATTTAATACTCCTCCAAACTAACTAGAAATTTATTACTTATGTATAATTTAAACATGAATAAACTCATTGCTGTAGTACGCATCGTAATAGGTCTTATATTTATCGAAATATGGCGATTTGTAATATTTTTCAAAATTCGGAAAATTTCCCCAAATGTGACTTAAAATTGTAAATTTTTTTTATTACATTTCTTTATAATATTCGCGCCAGGAAACCCATTGCAGCAGAGCGCATCGTCATATCTCTAATATTTTTCGTGATATGACGATTTTTTATATTTTCCGAAGAGCAAATTTGAGAGGCTGTAACTCGAAAACTATACAAGATATCAAAAAATATCTCCAGTTTTGTGTTTTTCGTGCCATTTATAATAAATTAGTAAATTTTGAAAATTTTGAAATTTTTTGAATTTTTTTTTTCAAAATTTCGACTGAAGATATCTCGACAAATATGAAAGATACAGACTTGCAGTGTTCACCAATCGATTCAGCTCGACGAAATACATAAACCCTGAAAATTTCAGAAAATTCGGACAACCGGTTGAAATGTTAGAGCAAAAAGTCTTAAAATGGCCAAATTCAGGCCAAACGTCAAGGGGTAACACTTGACTTTTTGGAAGAAAAACGCCATTTTCAGGGTTTTTGCTCTAACTTTTCATCCTGTAGAGCGATTTTTATGAAACTTTGCATACTTATGTATTTCGACGAGCTGAATTGATTGGTGAACACTGCAAATCTGTATCTTTAATTCTTGTCGAGTTATAGCCGATCGAAATTTTGAACAAAAATACAAAAAAATTTCAAAATTTTAAAAATTTGCTAATTTGTTATATAAGTCATCAGAAACGCTAAACTGAAGATAATTTTTCGATATCTCGTGTAGTTTTTGAATTACAGGACCTTAAAGTTGCACTTCGAAAAATACAGAAAATCGACGTATCTCGAAAAATATTAGAGATCTGACGATGCGCTCTGCTACAATGGGTTTCTTAGCGCTTATATTATAAAGAAATGTAATAAAAAAATTTTACAATTTTAAGTGAAGATATACCGTGAGTTTCAAATTTTTCTATCGGTATGTGAATCTGTATTGAATGATTAATAATTACAGTTTCTGTTATTTGTTTGTTCCCATAGCAACTTAAATTAGTTTATTAAACATACAATTCAGTTTTGTCAAAAGAAGCAAACAAAATCTGGTGTGGGCACCACACTACTTTCTTATACCAATAAAACCAACCGATTTTAATATCTTCGCAATAATGTCTGTGTGTGTGTGAAAATTTTGATATAGTATATACCAACTGTATCCCGTTGGGAAGAGCTGATTAGTTTTTAGTAATAATTCAATAACCGGAAGTTGTAATTTAATTTTATTTAATAAATATTGGTTTAATGACAATTTTTGTTATTAGAATAATATTTCAAATATTATTATCTACAATTGTTGTTTGATAGATTTTTCTGTTACTGTCCCCATTTACGAATTACAAGTTCAACACAAATAATTAAATTTTGATATTTTAGTTTAAGTCAGCTAACCTGTACTTTTTGAAAAAAAAAATCAAAACAACGGCTGAAGAATGTCATTTTTTGATGTGCCATAATTGAAAACAATTTTTTTTAAGGAATGACCGTTCCTTGTTCATTGTGGTCAATGTTCCTACAACATATATTTTTATATAGATTATCTCCCGCAATAACATTTGCCACTCTCGTTCATATTCATTAATCGAACAGTCAAGTCCATCGTTCATTCGTCAAAGTATTGATTCTTTCTGTAAGATATGGGAAATTATCAGGGCCAACATGATTGAATTACCATGTTATTACTTCGACTCCGAAACTCTCGCGATCGTATTTTAATTGCTGCGATGATTACGTTCGGTTTACAGCACCCAGGACGGCTGGAAAAATGCTGCCGAATTTGTAAACACACTGCGCGACGTACTGGGGGTCGGTTTCAATGCGTTCAAGGCTTTGAGACGGCCCAGGCATGCGCATCGAACCCTGCCATGATAAATTAGTTAAAAAGTGAATTTACGCGGTGTAGCTACAGTGAATTACCGGTTTATTGATGTGAAAATTCGTCAATGTAAATTTTAATCACTGAAAAAGATTTACGAAAATGTTGTTCGCTTGGAAATAGAATGTTTTACCGTACAAAAATAATGTTTTGTGTTTAACCCCCGATACAAATATTTTTTCAATTTAATTTGTACCTAATAATAAACAAACTGGAATTTCTGAATGTTTGTAAACAAACATTTATAAAATACAGTTTACAAATTCATGAAGATACAATAACATATAAAACAGCGGCTTTTTGCCCTAGGGTTGGTTAGTTTCACTTCAAAGCATCAACCAATCAGTATATTTAAATAAAAATATATTTTACAATTTATCAATATACCTCCAGCGTTTATTTTCTCAAATTTCTATATAGTATTGCTTAAACCTTAATATCCTAAGACGCTCTATGGGTATATTAACACCCCTAGAGGGTTACGCCGTTTTCTTTTAAGCTCTCTAGATTGTTTTGTTGGAGTGGAACTCCATTGCATTTCCTATAAATCCTTGTAGTTAGGTTTCTCCAAATTTTACTGTCTTTTATTTTACTTTACCGGTTTTTTGGAAGGATGAGCGTTACTTGATTGTGGTAGTCAGTGTTCCAACATTGTTTGACAAGAAATCTATGGCGAGAGATATTGTAGAACCCACAACAGTTTATTTATAAAAGATTTTACAATGTAATGTTATTGATATGGATAAAATTGAAAGGGTCTAACATGGTTCAAATTACATATTAAAAAACGATATTTTTGGATTGAACAACTTCAATTTAACCTATAAAATTATATACGAGAAAAAATTTAGGTTATGTATAGCAAATTTTTTTTCATTCCTGCTGAAATCTTTGTGGAGCCATATCTCCATAACTATAAAAGATATTTAAATTTCGCGAACAGCGTTATACGCCCCTTGACTTAGAGTAACTTTCAAAATATAAAAGAGTTCAAAATGTTTTCAGGTATAGCGCTGAAAAATAATAGAAAAACTCCTGCTGAAAATATTTGATTAGCCATATCTTCAAAATTATACCAAATATTTTAATCTTGTTGATAGCTTTGGATTCAGGATTAAAAGTTTAATATTTTAGTAGAGTATCGTTAAATTTTATTGAGTGACACGTTAAAAATATATATTTTGACATTTTCGTTTAAATATACTAACGTGTGCTTTTGAAAAAGAAAACAACGCCTGAAAAGTGTGTCTTATTTTTTTGAAGGAATGAGCGTTTCTTTATAGTGGTGGTACGTGTTCCTGCATTGTTTGAAAATTTATTAAACCACTTCAACTGACTCACTTCCATTTCTTCTCAATCTCACATTCATCCTATAACAGTGTATTCCGGACTCCATATCGACATACTCCTCTCAAATACCTCATTTCCGTAGCAGTTATACGTTGATCATGCTTCTTCATCCGCACCCAACATTCAGAACCATACATCGATGTAGTCAATAACACACCATTATAAACACTTAACCGAACATCTCTAGATACATTCACGTTTCTTGTAAATGTACCCAGAACATCCAATACCTTGCATCCTGCAAACACCCGCCTTTCAGGATAAAATAAAGATAATTCCTAACATAATTTCCTATTTAAAGTAAGGTAAAAGTTTTCTGAAATTTCGGGCGAAATTCACGTGCGAAAACAGCAGATGATCTCATAATAAATTAATAAAAATTCCAGTGTTAAATGGGCCAGTTTAATAATTCCAAGAAAAACGCCTTAAACGAGAAAATATGTCGTTTCATTAGAACAGCGGGCTAGCTACATGAATTGTGGGCCGGATTAAGGAGGAAAGTACCCATTTAGAATATCCCTATCATCGTGGGCTGAAAGTTTCATCCGGGCCGTGCTAGCAATTAGTGTAATAGATGGTAAAGGGAGTCTTCTATCAGCCGTTTTTAATTTCGCTGTTTTAGCGGAACCTTGCGAATGCAAATCGTAACGCAACGCAATGGAACGTAACGTAAAAGCTGCTTGGAGGACATGTCGTAAAAGGGGATTATATAATTATACAGTCTTGAAACTTATTACTATGTTATTGTTTCATTGCGACTGCAATAGTTCTCTTAAAATCTTTAGAGAATTTTATTTTCCTGCTGTTTTGGTCCACTCAGACTTTATTCTTCAGATAAATCCTGCTGTCTAAAGTTTTTCATAACTGGAATAAAGTTTATTGCGGAATTTGCTGTACTACTACGGGAACAGAAATTAAAAACGATTTCCTCCTTCTCTTTTCTGTAGGATGCTATTCATAATTAGATCTGCTGAATGAATGTGTATATTTGGGTTGATGAAACTAATATATGCGGGTAAGATAAAAGGTGTACGATTGCGTGGGCGTCCGAGGAATAAATGGTTAGGTATGATGTTGGTGTATTGCTTGAATGTATGATTACGAGTGCTAAGAATAGACGAGTATGTATGAATCGCACTATGAATATTTTATGATCCCAATATTTCAGAGGTGCGCAATTTGGAAATTGACCGCTTAATGTCCGCTGATATTTTAGTAACCGTAGAAATTAGAGTATATTATGTCAATGTCAAATCTGTTAACAGATCTTTTCTATTATTTAATGCCTTTCTTCAAATTTGGATAATGTAGTACGTTCTATTTGAAATATTTCAAAGTTGATATTAATTACTAGTAAACCGGAAATAATATCATAATGTAATAATGCTCTCAATTAGTTTATATGTTGTTGTATAAATCATGTTATAATATTCTGACTTTTCGTATAAAAGTCCAGCTTATTTTTGGAGCGTCTTTGAGCTTTAGTTTAAATAGAATTTAAAACAGCTTTGCAGGTATTTATGTTACAGTTTCCCAAAAGTTATAAAAGTGTAGTATTTAAATTACAAAAGCATGCACGGTGGTGCACATAAAAAAATTAAAAAGTAGTAACATAATCTCGTATATCAAAACATTTCGCAAAGTCTAAAATCTCTGCGATAAAATTTAGCTATCCACTTGAAGAACAAAGAACAGCAATTTGTTTCCCGTAATACGTAACAACGCTGCATAGCAAAGCTCTGTACCATTCTGTACTTCTGTATGGTCGCTTCGCTATACTCTTGCTCAGTTGCCGCATATCTCTGCGTCTGTTTTATCAGATGTGCTGCGAGACTCGTCTCCCATCCATTGTGTCACATATAATACTCTTTACAGCGAGGAATTCGTCATTATGCCACGTGGCAAAAACGACTATCACACAGAAGCTACCAACTAGACACGGAGCAAATTTCGTCCACTACCATTTTGACATTTTGCCTTCTGTTTTACATACATACATAACGTCACGTTATATCTCACTCAGTGGGGTAGCACGAACCCAGAAACACAGTCAACCCTCAACCAACAATCAATCTCCTCCAAACATTCATATCTGGCCTCGTCTACATTCATACATTTTACTTTCTTATACAATGTATAAGAGGAAGTATTGGAATCATGAAAAAATTGCTAAGAGATTTTTGAGGAAACTTTTACGTCCACTGAATCCGTTAAGAATAATTTCTCAGTGATATCTGTGTGTGGGGATGAATGGATGGATGTCCGTGTGCGCAATATCTCATGAACAAGACAAGATATGTAAACGAAACTTGGAATTTATAAGTTTTGTTAAAATTTGAAGAGCTGAGTTGATTTTGAATGAAATTAACAAACCGGAAGAGGAAGTTTACTAAACACACAAAACAATAACTTCTAATTTTTCAATAAAAGTTTCAAATTACAGATGTTAGCAAAAATATTTCGACCATAAAATATTGTTTACACTTTTCTTGCACATACTTCCAATTTTTAGAAAATTAAATTATATATTTAATAGTATATTTCAATAATCGTAGTTACAATGGAAAGAAAATCCAAAATATTTTTAACATCTATATGCATCTATATGTCAAATGTACTGCACGTGTCAAATAAATGTGAAGTGTCAAAAATATGTGTTGTTTGAAATCTTATAAAAGCCATAGAAAGTTTTAAAATTAATTAAAATATATTTTGAAATAAATTCATAGTTACAATAATAACAAAAAAATTAAACTATACTCGTATATCAAATAATTGACACAATAAAGTCATACACAAGGAACAAGTTAAATTGTTCAGTTCGTTTTATTTGTATAAGAAAGTAGTGTCATGAAAATATGAAGAGTAGAATTGATTTTGAATGAAATTGAAAAAACGGGAAGAGAAAGTTTACTGGACACACAAAACGCTAAACTCCATTTTTTTTCAAAAATAGAGTCTTCTGTGAGAAAAGTTTCAAATGAAAGATGTTAGCAAAAATATTTGGAATATAAAATGTTATTTGCACATTTCTTGTACATGCTTCTAATTTTGAGAAAAACTAAATTGTGAATGATTTTTGAATTCAATTCTATATAAAAAAATTATTTAAATACAGATTTGAATTATTCCACACGTTTATTTAATTTTGTTAAAATATTTTAAACAACAGCGACGATTAAATTAGAACATTTATATTTTTACTAACAGTTCGTCGATGGAGTGGGTCGACCCGCAGGACGCATTCCCGGAAACAGCCGATCCTGCCGAGTGTAGGCGAAGGCGCAGGATAAATGTCAGCGTCGTACGTGACGTAAATGTGGACGTCCGTTGGCGGGAAACGGTTATTATAACGTTAATTGCTTCACTTGTTTATTGGCGAACCGTGTTTTGTTTTTTGCTTGAGTTGTTTTTTACGAAGATCGAGGTTGAAGTGATAATTAAAAATATAATTGGTATTGGAATTCATAATTATTGGAAGGTCTTCCTAGAATTTTTATCAGAAATACGTCATCGTGATTGATAAATTAATTCCGCTATTTTATTCGATAACTTCTTGCCTGACAGCTTGGCACCAATTCAAATTTTCAGGTCGAAAACTAATTTATGAAATATTGTAGGTGACAAAAAACTATTAAATATATTTGTAACTTTTTCGAGGAACACTGAATTATTTGCTAAAGTATTTCACAATCTAGAAACTATTGCCAGTTATCATTTGGACAAACAAATGATAAAATATCTGATAAGGAACATACCTGTGCTATTAATAATGATTTATTATTGATTTCTACTACGACATACAGGTGGTGTACACAGTTTCATTGCTAGCGAATTTAACTTAGCAAAAAAATTGTCACCTTTAATAGTATATTATACTCCGAGGTAGAAAGTATCTATTTATATAGCATAATTATATTTGATTTGTTTTGTAAACAATTTTAAAGTGACATTTTTATTTGTCAATAAATTTTCGATTAATTCAAACTCAAAATAGGGATGACCGAAATGGCTGACTTTGATAATGAAATAATAGATTGTACTCTATCCGCAAAAAAAACATTCATTTTATTTATAAAGCATGGAAATAAATTCACTTATATAAACATCCAATTCTCAAAGTTTTTAAAGTAAAATACAAAAGCACCTAATGTCTATATCAATATGAAAAATTTTACATGACTTGCAAAGCACGTAATTATAGATTCAATATTGATTAAAAAATATATATTGTGTATAATGCAGAATCAATATAAAACATGAAAGTTTAAAACAACATTATTTAATGAAAAAATTAGCTTGGAAAAAGTTTTCTATCAGGAATAATTCCTACTCATTTACGATATGTTTCCCGATAAACAAAGTCAATATTGATTAGATATGGCAGCTTGTTTCTTTGTACTTTATGAGTCAATATCAATAAAATATGGCGGACAAATAAATTGCTGGTTTTTCAATAATGTGCAACCATTACTTTCTATATATATCTGTATTTTATAAAACATATGAATAATATATTCAATTACTGGAATTCAATAAATATTTTAAATAAAGTAAATAAATAGTGATTCATTTTTAATTAAAATATCAGTAATTAGCTAATTTGAAGTTTGTAGCATTATCGAAAATCGGATAATGCATTATTGGGTCCTGAAAATGAATTATACATTTTAACTTTATAAAATAATTAAAATATATAAATATATTTTAATTAAATTATATTTCTAGTTCGTATATTCGTTGCAATATATTTTAATACAGTGTTTATTGTTGAAATTGTTTATTGAAATTATTAATTCCATTAGGTTTTCTATTGGATTATATTTTATCATTATCTGCGAAGCTATGTTGATATAATAATCATTTTATTTCACAATGGCTATGACTAATTCACATTTCTATTTCATGGAAACTATTACGGAATATATTATGTCAAGTATATTAATTGAAAAATCTGATGTGGTCAGCACATGACCAGACAAACATTGAATTTTTTCATGATCCCTGTACTTCCCTTTTGGCGGAAACTGATAATTTATTCTGTAACTTAACCAAGGTTAAGCATTCCGTAATTGAATCAGAATATTATTTCAGGATTAGGGTTGCATTTTTAATCACGACGACCATAAAATTTTTGTGTTTATTGTGGTCATTTTTAATTTCTCATAATGTAAAATATAACATTGTGTTTATAACACGAATACAATATAATCAAAATATATTTAGACATGTCGAACAACAAACTAAAATTGCGAAATACCTGTTTTACCGACAATAATTTTCAGTGGTAGTGTTTAAGTTACGGAATAAACACATGAATATATTTACAGAACTTCGATTGAGTGTTTATAATGGTGTGTTAGCGCCTATATGAATGTTGGGTGTGGATGAAGAAGCATGAACGACGTAAAACTGCTGTGGTTTGAGGTATATGAGAGGAGAGTGATCGTGTCCAGAATACGTTGGTGAGATTGAAAAGAATGTTGTTAAGAAAGTGGGAATAAGATAGTTGAGGTGGTTTGAACGAATCTAAGATGAAAGGCAGGTGAACGATTGCGTGGGTATCCGAGGAATAAGTGGTTGGGTATGATTGATGGTTTGTTGCGTGAACGAATGTTTCCGAGTGTGAAGAATAGACGAGCATGTATGAATGTGAACGAGGCAAAAGTAGTGGAATATTTGGAAGAGATTGATTGTTGGTTGACTGTGTTTCTGGGTTCGTACTACCCTACTTAATAGGATGTAGCGTTGTGCCTAACGTATATACGTATACATGTATAAGTATATTATAAGTGCAATACCAATTATTTAATTTATTAACTTATTCCATTATTAAAATAATTATCCTCACCCAGGCGATTATATTCATGAAGAAGAGGACATATTTAATGCTGGTAATCTGCGAATCCAGAGTGGTGACTCCTTTGCCATCCCCATCTCCTTGACCGGCCATTTTGAATTTCTGCAATCGGATTCACTAACACTCAATACAACCGAATAACCGTAACGACAATTTACACGACAACTACGCACCTTGTACTGTGTTACAGGTTCTACGTGTTGTTTGTTGGACGCACCTAATTCTGTTATCTTCACGTTATCAGTTGTTATCATTGGATGGTATCTCACGTAGTGAACCTGTGTATTAATTGTTTGTTTGGGGAATTAGATCATCTCGGTGTTTTTAGAATTGTGTGAAACTGAGATGAGTAATAATAAAAGAGTTTTTATTTATGATATTTTTATGTTTAATAAAATTAGTCATTCATGGAGTACGCGTACTGTAATAAAATTCGTATTACGCATAAAAATAGGTAGAGCAAAATTTAATTGCCTTGTTTTAAATATTGTTCATTGCTGCTTTTATTCCTGGAATATTTTTATTTAAAAAATCTTTTGTAGAATTGGCACCTCCACCACTTTTACCTGTCACCACATACCTGTAAGGGAGGTATTGGAATCATGCTAAAAAAATTGTAGATGAGAACGTTTTAGGGTCAATAGAATATGATTTTTAGTTTCGCGATTTTATCTATGTGTGTGTTTGTCTGTCTGTCTGTCTGTGTGTATGGATCTCTGAAGGTACGGTTTCTCAAAAACTACTAAACTGAAAATTTTGATAATTTGTATATAACAGTTGTATCCCCTTAGGAAGAGCTGATTGGTTTTTGGCGATAATCCTATAACCAAAAGTGGTAGTTTATTTATAAACCCAATTTAATGACAATTTTTGTTATTAGAATAATGTATCAAATATTACTATCTACAATTGTTGTTTGAAACATTTTTCTCTTGCTGTCCCCATTTACGAATTACAACACGTAAAAGGAAAATTTAATTTGACATTATCGTTTAATTATGCTAACCTGTGCATTTTGACAAAAAAACACAAATCAAAACAAGTCTTGAAAATGTCATTTTTGGCATGCGTCATAATTGGAAAGTAATTTTTTTGAAGGGATGAGCGTTTCTTGATAGTGTCAATTCATGTTTCTTCATTGTTTGATAAGAAATCTATGGCGGAAGATATTGTGGTGACAACTAACTTAAGCATAAAAAAAGTTTGGGAAAATAGCAGTACAGCGCACCAGGCTTTTTTGACAAACAAATTGATAAATTAATAAACAATAACTAAGGTAACACTAGTTATTCAAAAAATGTGGTTGTATAATAATTTTCGCTATTAAAAAAAACTGAATTAATGTTTAATTTAACACATCCAGGCCAAATCTCCCTTTATTGATTGCATAATACAGTTTAATTCAGCAAATTAATAATAAGCTATAATCCTATAATATTTAAGTATCAAATGAAACAAACCAAAAATAGTTCTTTTACATTCACTAGTTTCCATGCCGACGTCAGTGGAGTGAATTTAGGCAAACGTTTGAATGATAGTTACAATCTTAGAGGAAAGAAGATAAAGCATAAGTTTATATTAGTGGCAGGGGGAATGTAACCTGGTGAGGGCAGACGCCTGCAAACTATGGTTCTGGTTGGAGTGGGGATTTGCGCAGTACATACGTTTAGAAAAAAATAGTAAGGCTGCCAAATACTGATGGTTGCTATAACAATGCGATAACAGCGGTTTTTATTGCAGTGGAAGAAGCGGCTGAAAGCTGAAATCCTTTGGAATTTCCTAAAAAATTGTAGAAAAATTTACGCGAAGAGTTATATTATACACACCAATAAATTGACACGAAAATTTTGACCAATAAATTGCGTCGTGTGAAACAGGTATTTCATGTATGTGTGGTGGAGGTAATAGTTCTACGAAGAAAATAGTTGAATGTATTTTTATAAATTCCACGAATTTCAATTTACAATTTCCGGTATTTGGTCCAATTTGTTGATCGGGTAATTGGATTTAATAAAAAATCTAAAATTGTAACAGTCGAAAGGTTTTTCTGGTTTAATGGAATCCAATTTGTAAAATGTAAAAAGGGCGGGATGATTTTAATTTCAGGATTAGAGTTATAAGTTTGGATCCCATCTAAATGGTTTTGTAATTAAGTAATTTAATTTAATAATTTGCTAGGAAAAGTAATTTTCCTGGGGCGGTGGAAATCCCAGGGCGAGCTTATATTGAGCTGAAGTGGAGTGGCGCATAAGTGTGTTTCCTCTTTTATGAAAGCTTAGGAGACAGCGCGGCAAGTCGGCGACTTCCGGCGTGCGGAATAGAAATAGTCCTGAAATTCCGAATAGGAGGAATATTCGCGGCGGCGCCCTCCACAATATAAAAGAATTCGCTGGAGGTATTTCCAAATGAAATGCAGCTCGCGATGCTAATTTCACGAAATTGAAGTCTCCGCGGCCGATCAATAGCTTTAATTTCAATGTGGCCGCGATAAAAGAAAAGAACTCAGAACAACTCGAAAGTAAAATTGGTGAATTCTTAAAGGAAACTTTGGCCTATTCGACAAATTGCTTAATTCCTCGGGTCGCCGACGCTGCTGCTATCTGCAGCCTCAGCCGCGAAGTCCACTCTACTACCCCCCAACCCTTCACCCCTTCGCCCTAAGCCACCCTTGCTGCAAAAATCCATTTAAAAGTTTCAAATGATTGGTAAACGGTTTCCCTCAGGCAACGGCTGCTTGACACATGGACGCTCTTGCCTACAGGCCCGTACTACACTTTTTCACAAATTTTGCAATTAATGACCGAAAAAATCCTCTCTGTTTTTTACCTCCTACTACATTCTATAAGGGAGGTACAGGAATCATGCTAAAAATCCGGTTGTGTGTTTTCAACACGTTTTATGGTTACGCGATTTAAATATTTTAGCGATGATGTCTGTGTGTGTGTGTGTGTGTGTGTGTGTGTGTGTGTGTGTGTGTGTGTGTGTGTGTGTGTGTATGTGTGTAGTATTTTGATTTAGTTGCTAGGAGAAAGCTAAGTAACGTATACTTATTACTCACTTGTAAACACCATTAACCCAAGCCCTCTATTGCCTTTGAAAATGAATCTTTACAAGTTACTAATTGACAGCTGTATTGTAAAAATTTTACAAGGTAATAAACAAGGTAAACAATGCATGTTGCTTACAAGGCTTATTCGAAATCACTCAAAATAATTTTTGAAAGAACAGTTGTTTCCAACTGACAGGACTTGATTATAATTTTATTTTGATTTACAAATGAGTAACAAGTAAAATGTTGTACAATACACGAAAGGAAACTGTTTTACTGTTTCAAGGTGACAGGCTCGCCTAATCGGCTCGTCCGTCATTTCCTCCATTTAGCAGTAAGAACTGTTTTACCTTGCTTGTAGTGTAAATAACTATTTTCTACGACCACTTAGAAATCTCCTCATTGTAAGTTTGTTGTTGCTAGGGATATGAGGTACATTGTAAACATCGTGCGAAATGAATTTGTTTTGTGAGTATTTCAATACAGGTCAGTTCATTTAAGTGCAGATGCCATTGCTAGGATACTTATTTTGAATTGAATATTGGAATGGTGAAAGCGGGACAAATTTATTATTAAAATTAAATTAATTTGGAAATAATACCGCGGCCGTAGAAAAAGTATAGTGTACAACTCGCATGGAATGTCCATTTCGTACTCGTATGATTTGCAGCATTCGCCTTCGGCCCATGCTACAAACTTTCACACTCGTAAGAAATGAGTACCATTCCATGCTCGTTGTACAATATACTATTTCTTAATGGCTTACTTACTTATATTGGAGTTAAATTATCTTCAATATTGGAGAAACTATTTGCCAAACAACATATTTCTAGTTATGGTAACCGTTTCTGGTTTTGTTTATGGGATAGTTGCAAAATTTACTATTTATCAATAGACCCTCGTATATATTAATTAGATGTTAAATGTAAATGATAGCGACGTTATATTCGGCAAAGCAAAGACCCGGGTTCGAGTCCCGGTGGTGGATCGTAGTTTTTCACAATTTATCTTTCAGATTTAAAAGACCCTCGAATATTTTCATTTGTGAATGTTCGGAAAGTGCGGTTCGGGAGTTCGTTTGAGGGAGCGATGTGGGTCAGGTGGTGATCCTTATGAAATAAAAGCAGTCCGGAAATGAATGAAATGCATCCCGGAGTTCCGGAGGTTTATTTTTTCGAGAAGTGCACGTTCGTCACAGCGGCGGGCGGCCTCGCAGAATTTCCCAGCGCTCGCGGATGTAAATGGCTAGAGAAAAGTTTGTCGTATCGCAAAAACAGAAGAGCGGCGAACAACGCGGAGAATATAAACAAGCGTGCGCAAGAAAGACGAATCGCCATCGGTCTTAGCGAAACAAATGCCGAATTCCGGTCACACTCCGACCTAACTTCCTTTCTTTTGTAATAAAGCCGGGGTTTTCACTCGTTAAACCATAATTAAAATAAATCTACAACTGGTTACGGCTGTGGACGTGAACCCTTGCGCGCGTTTCTCAAAGCGCCCCGACGCTTTTGTCTGCGATTGCGACACGTTTTGTTCACTCCCTCACGCGTTTTATCTCTCGTGGTTCTACTATAATTAGGACATTCTGAAGTCTGACTTCGCAGATATAATTACATGTTCGAATTTAAGTGACAAAAGCATCCAACTATCTCACTGCGCTCAAAACGTTTCATTTATACCGAAAGCACTTCTGTTCTCTCCCACAACAAAGTCGTGTGTTCACAGAAAACTATATAGTTAACAATTTACAAAGCAAGAAAGCTGCTTCTACTGCTTCTCCTTTCATTTCTTACTCGTTAATTGTTTCATGTTTTCAATTACATTCAGATACTTATAATTAGCTGTATGCTACAAAAAAATCTCATGTGCCCAGCACATTTCCTCACACCGTATCAACAAAACAGGATCTTTTTCATTAAGAGAGAGAAGTGTATGATTTTTTCCCGCGGAGTAAAAATACAATACGACAAGGAAATAAATACACTTCTCTCCTGTGGTGTATATGTATACTATTTTTTCACGACTCCAATATATATAATGGTTTTTATGTATTTCAAAATTATTTGAAATGTATTATAATTTATAACAGTTACCTTCGATTTGTGTAAATTTGTTCATTTCTCGCATTATTTGAGCACTTTCCCTCACACCGGGAGGGAAAGTGTACAAATCTACCATAAATATGAAATTGGATGTTTCTGGCATGTTTTTGGTATCATAGAAACCGAATTTTTCTCACGGTTGTGAAAAATAGTATATTATACAATAAGGGAGAAAACTTTATGATTTTTTCACGCGGAGTAAATTGAAGCACGAGCCTTAGACGAGCACTACAATACAAGGGAATAATACACTTCTATCCTGCGGTGTATATACTATTTTTGCACGACTCCAATATTTATAATGCTTTTTATGTATTTTATAATTATTTGAATTGTAATATAATTTATGACTGTTAGGTACCATCGATTTGTGTAATTTTGTTCATTTCTTGCATTACTTAAGCACTTTCCTTAACGACGGGAAAAAAGTGCAAAAATCTCCCGTAGATATGAAATTGGCTGTTTTTGACATGTTCTTGGTATCATGGAAATCTGGTTTCTCTCCCAGTGCGTGGAATATGTGGAGTGTGACCGGAATATTGTGACAAATATTATATTATACATTAAGGGAGAAAAGTGTATGATTTTTTCCCGCAGAGTAAATTAAAGCACGAGCCTTAGGCGAGGGCTGAAATATGACAAAGAAATAAATATATTTCTCTCCTGCAGTGTATTTACAATTTTCTTCACAACTTCAATATTATGTTGGTTTTTAGGTATTTGAAAATTATCATTTAGCATGATTTTAGTACTATAAAAACCGAGTTTCTCTTCCGGTCGTGAAAACAAAAATACATTGTACATTTTATAATCTTCTAGAAATGACATAAATATCTATTTAAAATATATATTATGACAATTTTTAAATGAAGATGGTCAGCGAAACTACTTCCCCTCACTAGTGGATGATTGTGAATTTATGTAAGCAACAAAAACGACTAAATTCTTCAGTGGGATTCGAACTCACTATCTCTAGTACGTAATGCTAGTGACATAGACACTACGCCACCGAGATCGGCATTAACAATTAATATATTTTTAATAAGATGGAAAGCGGACTGTTTTGGTCATAGACTGCCTTAGGAGTGGATGATTGTAAATATTTTGAACAACAAAAACGTTCATGCTCTTAAGAGGGATTCGAACTCACAACAAAACAATTATTACTAAAGTATTTGTATATCTGCAATAATAGTTGAGTTATTTTCATCGCTTCAGTAAATTACATTAACACCTCTGTTTCACATGGCATTTATTAAAGTATTATGTAGATATATGCGATTTTAATAAAGTCAGGAATACGAAATGAAAGAACAACCAGAAGAAAATGAACATGTGGCCGGCTTAAAGTTTAGTAGAGCGTAGAACAAGTCGCATACTTTCCATTCTGAATATCTAATTTCTTCCCTAGCCTTCATTTCCTGCTACGATAATATCTTATTACAAAACAAACGATATTTCTTTCCAGCTTTCCGTATGCCACAACAATTCTACTCATAAATTCAGAGCAAAAGCACTCACAACGTTTTCTTTTCTCCGCATTTCTTGCGGTGCAAAGTGAGTCACGTTCCAAAGTATTTAATTATACATTTTCCGTGCTTTGATTAATAAATACCATCACTCTACTGCTTGGGCTATTCGTCAGACTTATCTTGCACATTTCTTCATTTGAATTCGTACACATTTTGAATCCATACGAAATACAGGCTGGAACATTAATAAGTACATTAAATTGTACCAGTTACAAAACTCGAAGAGAACAACAATATTTCTTAACAATATTTTTTAAATCCCATTTTTTTAAGCATTTAAGTCGTTCAGCTATTTTTATAATTTGATCTAGTAGCAATACCAATAAACCAGTTAATACTTATGATTATAAAAGTAAAATTCATACGACGCAAGAACAGATGTGATACACAGTAACGCAGTCTGCACTATCGCCATCTATGTCAATTTTGTTATTTGGGTGCAGTCATATGTTCTTCATTGGCGGGTAACAAAATTTGTAACAAATCTTTAATAGTATATTATTATATGAGGGATTATGATAGTCATTATTCATGAAGATGAAGTCTAGGTCACGGGCCGTAGACGAGTGATGAAAATCATCTTAGTGAATAATGATCATAATCCCGAATATAATACTCTACTTTTTCTACTCCTGTAAATTCGGGATTAACATTTGAAAATGATCGAAATTCGTTGAAAATACACGTTGATAAACGTTAACATAAATATACACAATGACAACTGACTATATATCAATTGTCAGAGAATCGTTGATTGGTGATACATATCATGTCTTTAAAATAACCGTGAACTATGGATTTCTAGCTCTGTGATTGGTCGATAAGAGTGAATTATGAATCATAATTCAATGTCGTGAATATAGAATATAGAAAAAATATATTTTTCTACGACCACTGAGAAATCTGCTCATTGTATGTTTGTTGTTGCTAAGGATATGAGGTACATTGCAAGCATCGTGCGAAATGAATTTGTTTTGTGAGTATTTCAATATAGATTAGTTCATTTAAGTACAGGTGCCATTGCCAGGATACTTATTTAGAATTGTCAAATATTGGAATGATGGAAGTAGGACAAATTTATTATTAAAATTAAATTAATTTTGAAATAATATCGTGGTCGTAGAAAAAGAATAGTGTACAACTCGCATGGAAAGTCCATTTCATACTCGTATAATTTGCAGCATGAGCTTTCATACTCGTAGGAAATGAGTACCATTCCATTATCGTTGTACAATATACTATTTCTACACCTGTGTGAATATATTCCCATTACTTAATTTTTTTTGATTAATTATAGTAGTCATAATTCATGATAGTGTATTTTAGAAATATAACTTACACTTTTCGGCCAATCGCAGAATCAAAAATTAATTATTCCTGTTTTTTAAAGCCGTGATGTGCATCACCAAGCTACAGCCGTCTGACAGTTGACATGTAGTCAGTTGTCACTGTGTATTTTTATGTTGACGTGTGTTTTCAACGAATTTCGATCATTTTCAAAAGTTAGTTCCGAATTTGCATGAGTAAAAAAAGTAACGTATTATATTCGTGATTATGGTCATTATTTACTCGGATGATTTGCAAATTTAATCTTCGTGAATAATGACTATCATAATACATCATATAAAATATACTATTAATTCTAAAATTAGAAGATTTAGGTTGAATTTAATGTAGTTATTTCTGGTACACTCTGTATTTTGCTTGTAATTTAATTTTCCGCTCAAAGAAATTAATTCTTCTTAATAAAGGGCTTTGTTATTTTAATTGCCTTGACAACGAATGAAAGTAGAATTTCTGGTCCTCGGAATTTCATATTATATTATATTGGCTTTTCCTTAATTCAATCAGAACAAGAATAATTGCAAACATAACTCAAGCCAAGCTAGCAGTGCAGTCTGAAACGTCATCGTCCTCCAGGATCAAAAACCAATCATTCGTAATATCCAATTTCTATTCAAAAACGAAATATCAAAGCTCCTTGACCAATACTTACCATACCCGGCGAGATACGTGACAGTCTCTCAGGCGAGATGAAAGAAAGAACATCAAAAAGAGGGCGCGAAATGCACCCTCGGAAATAGCCAAGGGTGGAACGCAATGTCCACTTCACAGACAATGAAACGAATTAGTTTGTTATGATGCGAACGGCTCGGCGTGATACCCGGATATTAAATTCTTCCCGGTTCGCTCTTTGCGGGAGTTGCAGATGCATGAGGAGAAGTTGTGAACGCATATGGTACGCTGGGGACCGGTAAAATTTGAATAAACGTTTTATGTCTTGGAAAGTTTTATTATTCAATTATAAATATATCAAAATTTAACTGTCGCTGCAAGATGGCGGCTTTTTGTTGGTCTATGTTTGCCTTTTGCTTATTCAACTTGTTGCAGTTACCGCAACATTCTAAAAAAAAAAAATAAAACATTTTGTTTTAGTAAATACGATCACATCTGGATGTTGTTGGATGGCTTCAACCACAAATGTAATCTGATGTGGGCAACACATTATCTTCCACATAAATTACTTGTAAACGGTATTCTAGTAAAATTAACTCTGACTCATTTATTTTCTACGATATGCTCAAAATACACTATAGATCTTTTATACACTTTTAATTGATGGATTGCTATCAAAATATAATCAGTTCATACTTGGAACATCGAAATTCTAAATACGACATTTCAAAATTATATTTTTATTAGAATCTGATGATGTTAGTAATACATAACTTCCTGAAAATATTAATTCGAAAATAGTATAAAATCGAAAAACAAGTTTCTAATAAAAATGGTAACATCACACACCATTTTCGTTTCGTCTACATTCATAGTGCAATTTATACATGTTCGTCTATTCTTCTCACTCGGAATCAATTGCTCACGTAAAAAATCATCAATCCTACCCAACCACTTATTCCTTGGCTACCCACGCAATTAAAATATTAGTTTCGATCTATGTTCTTGATATCTAAACCACCTCAACTAACTCACTCTCACTTTCTTAACAACATTCTTCTCAATTTCACACTCACCATATATCATTCTATTCTAGATATGATCACGTTTCGTATACCCATCCACACATTCCTCTTAAATATTTCATTTCTATAGGACTTATACGTCGTTCATACATACCCAACATTCAGAACCATATGTCAATGTAGGCACTAATACACTATTATAAACACTTAATCGTGCATTTCTAGATACATTCACGTTTCGAGCAAATGTACCCAGAGCACCCAATACTTTGCACCCTACAGACACCCGTCTTCAATTTCCCGGACAATACGTCCATCCTTCGAAAACATTCTACCCAAATATACAAATTCATTTACTTGTTACTTCTCACAGCATTCACTGAAACATTACAATCAATCACTAAATCATTCTTCTCAAACACCAACACTTTACATTTATTGAAATTCAATATCACATTTAAACCATTCCCTACTTTATTTATGCTCACAATCATTCTTCTCAAGTACATCTATAATTTAAAATCGACATTTTTTATTAAATATTTTTTTAAAATTTTTAATAATCGTGGATGTTTTTTTCACTCATACACGTCATCGTGAAAGTATATACATGCTTAATTGTTTTATATGTCTAGCTAACTTGCATCAAAATACACAGAAATATCTTTGAGAATGTAATAAATTTTTTTTAATGATTCTTCATATTTTATATGATATACAAAATAGTAGAGAACCCTATTTATAACGTCAGTCAAGTCGGGAATTTTAAAACTATTTTTCTGTTTCAGATTTGCAGAGTTTATTTCATCATAACCAAATACAGAAATGGAACCATGTACAGAGAAGATTAAACGGTGAGTCAATATTTTATTATAACTATGAAATTAAATTAAAACAACTTCGACTTTAATTAAGTACATTCGCTGAAAAATAAAGCACCTCCATCTGAAAACTTATTGATTACCCCTCGTCTAAATTTCTTGCTTCAGTGTTGAACCCACAACTACCACAATACCAACACGATGATAGTTTAATCATACAGTCACCCATACACCCACACAGCCGCACGCAACAGTGCGATAAAGTTTATTACGTATGCATATGCAAATGAGGCTCGGAGTCACGGCACACTACGACCGAGGTTCCAACTGAGAATTCTCCAACGCAATTACTAAAACTAGATCCCAGATAGCTATGATACGCAATAAAAAATGAAAGCAATGCTTGATAAATACTGAATGTATTTCTGTGCTCATATCAATTGACGTTAATGTGGCAGTATACTTATGGGAATATTCTACGGTGTTATCAAGATGTCTGACTTTATTTAAATATTATACGCAGCTAATTCTCTTCGTTATTTATAAAGTTAGCTTTTTGAAATTGTAATTAATTCTCTGCTAGTTAATAATAATGGTAATCAACTGTAACTAAATACGAAAATATTTTAAGTTTATAGCGTCACAATTTAGTGAAATAATGCGCTACGTTTTAATAGATCAAATTAGATTTTTCAAAAATGGTGGAGGCGCCGTCACGTTATATCCCACTCAGTGGGATAGCACGAACCCAGAAATACAGTCCACCAACAATCAATCTCCTCCAAACATTAACACTTTCGCCTCGTCAACATTCATACATGCTCGTATATTCTTCACACTCGGAATCATTCTTTCACGCGACAAACTATCAATCATACCCAACCATTTATTCCTTGACACCCACGCAATCGTTCACCCTATTTCTTACCCGCATATATTACATAGTAAAAAATGTATAGTCAAAATTGACAAAATTATTAGTCCCAGTCTATTCACCGATAATATTTCTTAATTTAATAAGTTTAAAATTTGTTAGCAAGTAACAAATTATTTTTGTGTATTTCGTAACTAAATATATTTATGAATATAGTAATTATTAACAGTTATTTTTATTTGCTTTTGACTAAATATTTTAGTAATTATATTGAAACAGAACAATAAATCATAGATATTATAATAAATTAAGTTGTTACAAAGGATACAAACTTTCTTTAACAATTTCAAATTGATAAGTTATCTAAATTTATTTCTTATTATTGACGAGTCTATTTATTAAATTTTATAAATCCAGCAAATAAATAAAACAATTTTTCTTGTTGAAAAATTCGGAATTGACAAAATTTTAATTTAACAAATTCTCATATTTGTTCAGATTGTTAATTTAACACAATATATCTGTCAATATTAACTAAAAATAACAAATCGCCAATCATTTTTTTTTACTGTGTAGTTTTATTAATTTTTCGAGATGTTTACACCACCTCATCTGACTCACTCCTACTTTCTTAGCAACATTCTTCTCAATCACACACTCACCATACGCCAATATATTCTGGACACAATCACGTTTTGTATACCCACACACTCCTCTCAAATACCTCATTTCTATATTTCTGCTAGCTAACAATACAGCACGAATAAATTACTTAAATTTTATAATAATCTATAAAAAGTAAAGATGATTGATTGACGCGGGAAAGGTAATATTACGTTTTAATAATTCTGATTCATAGCCTGTAAATCTCCATCAATACTACAGGGGGGGGGGGGGTGATGTCTAGGCCTGGTCGATTATCAATGCTGTGATTTGTGATTGGCAGTGTAATATTCGCATCGGCGGCCGTGAATTGTGATTACGTTCGACAGCGTTTACAGATGATGGACGGGTAAAAACGTTCATTTATCAATCGTCAACCACGTGCTGCCAACTGCTCCCCTAAATACCCTTAAATATTCACACACACGCGTGGCACACACGACAAGCCAAACTAAAATAATGAGACCCACACTGAAAAGTCAAGAACACTGATGAACAAAAATAATTGACAATGAATTAATACTGTTGAAATAATAAAATGCTTTTGAACAATTCAACAGCGAAATGTTTTCAACAACGAAATTGATTTTTCAGTATTAATTTAAAAGTGACGCCACGGTGAATATTTTATAGTAATACATTAGATTTTAATTACATGAAAATTCCAAATGGTGCATAGGGAAAATTCTGCCGATAAAATGTCAGAAATTTATTGACTATGAAATAAATTTAAATTAAACGTATCATTAATACAGGATTGCTTGTCCTGTTTGTGCAATAAATATTTCACGCCCGGGTTTGAATCCCGGTTTACCAGAGCGAATGGAAGCCCTCTCGTGACAGACACATTTATTATTCAGCGCCACAGGATTTTGACGGAGTATTCTATCATTTATAAAGATATAATTGCGTCAAATTTCATTTGAATCCACTGGACCAACGTCAGCTTTACTTCATAATGATAGCGATTGTTTATTTTGTGCCCAGAATTAGTCTGACTGCCTGTTAAAATATCTGTTCTAATATATAGTTATTTTATTAAAAAAAACTTGCAAATTACATCGTTCATAAAATTTTAATTTCTTGGGATAACAATACTAAAATCTACATATGTATCAACTAAGGCATGCTGAATTCATAAAAAAATTTAGATTCGAATTATCTCGTTTGGTTTTTAAGTTATAAATGTTTATTTAATTATCAGCAACTTTTTCCTTAAACTCATAATTTATAAAATCGCAAATATTTTTAAAACTAAACCTTAGATAGTGTTCCAAACACATATCTTGTAAGTTTTGGGTCCAAAATAGGAGAATAGGATATATAAATAAAAGTTCTGAGAGATGAAATTTTTTTGAAAAATTTCAATACTAACCCCTTGACTTTTTTCGGATTTTGGGGCATTTTCAGACTTTTAGTCTTAACTTATCGTATAGTCGAGCGATTTTAATGAAACTTTCCACCCTTATGTATTTTGATGAGCTGAATCCAGAGGTGTAGATTACAGGTCCGTATCTATTTTATTTGTTGAGATATCAGTCCTGGAAATTTTTGGTGGAAGCGATTTTGGGCAAAAATTCAAAAAAATAAATATCGCTGGAAATTATTTTATAAATTAATTAAAGCATGCACATTTCAAAACTGGTAACCGTTTTTTAATATCTTGCTTAGTTTTTTAGTTAAAGCCCTGGAAAGTTGAAAGTTGAAAATTTTAAACATTTTTAATATTTATTTTAATAAAATCATTATTATCGGACCTTACATGCTGAAAATGTGTTAATTGTTTATTGATATAGTGGACTATTAATAAAATATTATAAAATACAAATTTTATACAAGATGCACAATTTTGTGGTTCAGAAAATATTTCTTTTTACTGAAAATTCTATGCTATACCTAAACGAGCTTAAATCGAATGAACGTAATCAATACAAATTTGATAGGACCTCTTGAGAAATCACGACAAGACTGTTTTTATACTGTGATTCTAGTTGATTGTTTTAGCAAATTCACCTTATGTTTTCCTCTTGGACTTGGTAATGCGAAAAGCGTCATTGAACATTTGGAAAATAATATATTTTTAATAATCGGTGTTTTGCATAGTCATATCGGATAATGATGTTCATCTGATGGTGTGAAATATTCCTTGTATCATCTACAGATACAGTGCACTTATTTTATTGCTGCTAATTGTTTATTATATCTCAACCAATAAAAACTTTCTTACACTTCAACTTTTTTACACAGAATATTCTGTAATCATAACAATGCCTGAAATTGCAAGATATTTTGATGCTCCTCACAGAAAACAACCACTACTAATTATTTAGTACTATTTACAATACTTGAAATAATAAAATTGAAGTGGCATTTTTATATAACAGCAAGGGTTGCTAACAGTAACAATAAGATAATTTCATGTTCTTGTGTAAGTATACTGTGAGCATAACCCCATGTTTGTGCTTATTGCGAGAGACTGGTTTTAATTGAGTTTGAGTAATTAAGTTGTAAGTAAGAAACTCAGAAGACGAATTTAATTTATAAAATGAGGAGTGTATCATGCAGTAACTCAATGCGCAATAAATCTTCGTCTGAAAAGACGAGCAAAACTACTCGCATTTCCTATTCAGCGTGGAGTTATTCCGAGACTCATCGAGTTACGAATTGATCTCCTCCGCGCTCGTCTGCCGTAGCCCAACATAATTCCTGACGCGAAAATAAAACGCATTAGACGCAGCGCTAAAAAGACAGAGCATTATAGTACTTGCGCTACCGTCTTTAAAAGCGATTACTTACTTAATAACACCGGAATGCATGGCGGAGAGAGCTCCTTTTCAATTTTTAATTCAATATCCGAAGCGTTCTTTTTTAAAAGCTTTTTTATCCGCGAATTTTCCTGCATTATCTCGGCGAGGGAGACGGCGATGTCTGAGAATTATGATCGCTTGATTTGCCGCTGCACAGCCATCGAAAACGGAAGCGGAAGATGAAGTTTCTGTCTTTAATCCAAGAAGTTGTTGCATTCGATAACTGCACAGTTCGCAACTTTACATAATTACTGATCCCTGGCAATGCATCCACGATTGCCCAAAGTTATCATGTTTTGATTAACGCACTCAATCATTCCATTTAGAATTATTTTCCGCCAAGAGGATATAAATTTCCAATGCCAAATTTTGAAGATCTTTTGTTTCTCTTTAAGAGTTCATCCAGACAAATTCATAATAATAAAACTGAACTAGCCCACAATATCCCACATACATCAATAAAATATAAGAAATCCATATTTTAAATCTAATTCAAATTATCTGATTTGGCTTTAAAGTTACCTATACCAATACTTTCTATTGACCGATTTGAATGAATCTTTACACACTTATGTATTCCACCGAGATGAGTTCAATGGTTTAGTGCCCAGCACTGTATCTCTTCTCATTGTTGAGATACTCGTCCAGGAAAAATTGGGATGGAGCCGATTTTGAATTAAATTTCGAAAAAATTAAAATAACTGAAAATTTGTTTGTGGAAAAATAAAGCATAACACTATGAAAATTGAAGACCATTTTATGATATCTTGAAAAGTGTTTTAGTTACGGACTTACAAAATTGAAATTTTAGACAAATTTCATAGATTATCACCGTTTTCAAATTTCTTAAAATATATATTTTTAATAGAGTGAATGTGTATAAAATTAGCACAAGAATTAGTTGAAGGATTGGTTTAACTGAAAAAATAATAAATTTCTAACCTGTAAATTAATTTCAATTTATATCTGTTGACAACAACGTATTTCTTTCTGATTTTTATTAGGTTTGGGGAATAAAATATTTTAGTTTTTTGACTGTTTTGTTCAAAATAGGATTGTTACAATCATAAATAATTATCCCTTAAAACACTGAGTGGGGAAGCTCAAACCCAAAAATACAGTCAACCAACAATCAATCTCCTCCACACAATCCTATCCTGACACATCACTTTTGCCTCGTCCACATTCATAGTGCAATTCACACATGTTCATTTATTTTACAAACTCGGAATCATTCGTTCACGTAAAAAACTCTATCCACTTATTTTTTGGACGCCCACGCAATCGTTCACCCTCAACCTCATCAACATATATTAGCTTCGCCAACATTTTATTCGACAACCGTTGACTCACTCCCACTTTCTTAACAACATTCTTCTCGATCTCACACTCAGCGTACACCAAAGTATTCCAGACACGATCACTCTCCTCTCAAATACCTCATTTTCACAGCAGTTACACGTAATTCATGCTTCTTCATCCACACCTAAAATTAAAAAGCATGCTTAAATGTAAACACTAACACACCATTACAAACACTTATTGAGCATCTCTAGATGCATTCACGTTTTGATCAATTACACTCACCTTTCATTCTCCTGGTTAATACGACCATCCTTCGAAAACATACATTATTTTCAAACACCAACACTTTACATTTATCGATATTCAAAAACAGATTATAAATACTCAATCGAGCACCTCTCCGGCAACTTTACAACTTTTGTAGCAGATCAGTGAACTTATTTATATCGTAGAAATAATATTATATATCTTCGTGCATTTCCCGTTCTGTGGCAGTTGATAGGTCCCACGGGGCAGGAGATGTAGAGATATAATCTCGGGACTATTTGTGTGGGTGGTTCAACATGTTGAGCGTAATAAATGTCCCCATCTGGAAACTAATTCAGTGAAAGAATCCAGCGAGTGTACAAGACAGGCCGCGATTATCCCCGGCTATCGGGAGCCTCCAGCCTACGATGTCGGCTGCAATCCTTCACCGCGGCCGACTTCGACCTGTGGAGAGACCTCTGACACCGATGATATGCCGGGAGTCACTCACGACGATTCCAGTATTCATAGCTCTTTATTGTGGAGAGTCGAGGCCCGCCAGACCCGGACCTTTGCTGCTTTCAAGGATTAGATTTGAGTTTGTGAACAGGAACTTGAAAAATGGGGACTTGGGATTGATTAATGTTCGCGGCGAATCGAACTCGGAATATTGCACAGATTTATCTACAGTTTTTACATATAGTCCACAAAAATAACACTTTCACCACTACTAATCGTCGAATGAAAAACAAGTGGCTGTCAACCTGAAGCTGCTCTTTCTTTTGATCTTCGTTTGATATCGAACTCGGGGATTCTAATAACAATTAACAATTTAAGCTTTTCTGCTAACTACTTTCTAGACATACGAGCCCAAATTCACATAAGTTCGTCGTTACAAATTTTCCGTCGAAACTGAAATACAAAGTAGTTTACCTTATTTATATTAGTATTCATAAGTCTTTAACAGTCTTCTCTGAAGAAGGAATACTAAATTATTTTGCAGTCTATGTATCAATTTTTCAATTGTTCCAGTGTAGGATGATTTTGCAATTTCTTTTTATTCGGTTCTATAAATTTTTAAATTGGGTTAAATCAGGTCTACTAGAAGGCCATTCCACCGTTTATAACATTACTATTAATATCATGCAGCTTTAAAAATATAAGAGGTAATTGATTATTTTCGTATATTGATTTATAATTTTTATTAAACACATAAAAAAATTTGGTTCTTGAAATTTCATTTTTAGAATGATTATTTAAGTTCGAAGCTGAATATTATATTGATAGCAATCTATAAACCGAAGGTACTATTTTTCTTGAAGACCTATAAAAATTTTTTTGCGCATATCAATATTTCAGTTAGTGTATATTTTATTATATTTAAGAAGATGTAGTATTGACTACTAATTTTATTTGAATTCTGTTTATCACCGTTAAAAGTTTCCTAAGCAATGGTACTTTAGTTTACTTGTTACTCACTTGTAAACACCATTTCCCCAAACTCTCTATAGCCTTTGAAAATGAATCTTTACAAGTTACTAATTGACAGCTGCATTGTAAATATTAAGTTAGTAAACAAAGTAAACAATGCATGTTGCCACAGTAATACTTACAAGGATTATGCGAAATCATTTAAAATAATTTTTGACAGAACAATTGTGTGAAACTGACAGGACTTGGTTATAATTTTAATTTGATTTACAAATGAGTAACAAGTAAAATGTTGTACAATACACGCAAGGAAACTGTTTTACTGCTTTAAGGAGGTGACAGGCTCCCCGGTCATTTCCTCCATTCAGCAGTAAAAACTGTTTTACCTTGCTTGTAATGTAAATAACTATTAGACTGCATTGCCTATCGCTCAAACATTTGATAAAAGACTCATCATTATGGTCCTGCCTTTCCTGTGAATTACAGTGACCATTAAATTTGGCATTTTTATTTTGAAAACTAATAAAAAGATACTGAAAGTAATGGGCTCAGTCCTGCATTCCAAAACTGGTTGACTGAACTAACGAAAGTCTATGATAAACCAATGAAAATTACTATAAAAACCTACCAAAATAGTTTCAAGAGATCGAGAGGAATTCGAATTGTACATACTACTCTTCTTGAACGACATATACCAAGTAGGATAGTGCCATGAAACTGTAACAGTTGATGCAGTTCCCTCTTTCTGTTCCTGTTAATAGTTCTGTAAATAAAGCATTTTCTCCCAAGCGAAGCCATACCTCCGATACGTAATTACTTCGCTGAATATACGTTCATTGCGTTAGGGAGAAAAACTGTCCCGACTTTAATTTCCGCTTGCGGGATGCGCTGTGCGGCAAATAACACAAAGACAATTATTTGTGTTGTTTTATTCCAATCCACCAAGGAAAATACGCTGCTGGTTTATGTATTTGGCTTCTGAGAAACTTTACAAAGTAGAGAATGGAGCCGGGATGTAATCTTGGTTATATCTTTCTTTTCATCGGAGTCATCTTAACTAGATTCTCTGTAATACCATCACAAATATATCTGCACGTTCTTCATTCAACTCTAAATATAGAAGAGTTGTTTCATATATAAATAACAATAACAATAATTTAAAGTAGGTTGTGTTTATTTCTGCAGGACTCCGGGACTGCATTTGCGTATCCATTAAACCGAATATAGAGTCAGACGTTCTGGTGGGTGGATTTGATCAGATACGGTTTTACGGCGTATTTATGGTTATTTACGAGGTTAACTCCACCCAACGCTAGAGACAAGAATTCTATTGTTTAAAGTAACTTCAATAATGGAGTCTTTTACTAGAGTCATAAAATGGCAAATAAGTCATTTATATTAAAACTAGACCTAAAAACATTGCACTAGATATAATAGAAGTTTTAAAAATATTATTAATTATTAAGATATTTGAGTTTTAAAATAAAAATTCTGCCGTCAAAGTGTTATGTTTTTCTGTGCTTCTCTCTCACACACTTATTCTATTCTAAATTCTTTATTCTTCTCTTATTATTGAAATTGTTGACGTGTCTAATAGTTGGCAGCTAATTTGAAGATTTTTTTTGTATTTTGAATTCGTGACCAAATAACACAACACTTGTTTGTGAATTCACCCGATAATGATACCACGTGGTAAGGCCGATACAGCGAAATTAAAGACATGTGGAATGACATAGGTTAGCAAAAATTATCAGTGGTAATCAAACATTTGACTAAAATAATCTTACAGTTTATATACATATATTTCTTTCTAGAATAAATGGTATTCATATTTTAATTATTTACCACGAAAAGTTATTTTATCCAACACCTCTCAATAAATGCTCTATAACTATGACTATTTTAAACAAGGAAATTAACAAATTACCCGTTAGTGGGTATAATTTTGAGAAAAGGCACTAGTGAGTAATTTTCAATTTATAACAATAATAATAACACACAATACCTTGGTAACTACTTCGATTGACATTTTATTTTAGAAAATTTAAAGAATATGTCACTGTCAAATAATATTTCTTTAATACATTTTGCATTTATTAAGAGATGTTGGATAAACCGTTATACTTCGCACGTAGGCAAAGTGGAATTACCCACTCAATAAAATTATCTCACTCCGTAAATAATTTTCTAAACAATAAAATTGAACATTTATGTGACTTGAATTATTTACAATCCCTACTGTTTGAGATTTATAACACACCACAATACTGACGTCACAACATTTTTAAATAATCAGAGCGAATAACAACTAAAACTTTTTTTACGATGGAAAGCGGACTAACTACTATGGTCATACGTCGCCTCATAAATAGATGAATATAAATTTATGTGAACACAAACCACCATGCACTTCTGTGGGATTCGAACCCACGACCTCTGGTTTGCTAGGCGAGTGACATAGCCACTACGCCATCGAGATCGGTATGAGACTTTTTAAAACTACAGACATAGTCTTCAATTTAGATAAAGTTTCATATTCCGAAGTCCCTCTCTCTGCGTACTAAAGTATAATGAGATGCATCGGCTAATTGCACGCGCTGCATTTTTCCACGAAGGCCAAACAGCGATCCGCGTGTATCTGAATAAATCCCATTTTGATGTAAATCAAGTCACCCCGTTGAGATTGGTTCGCTTTTAATTTATTTTTATCGAGTTTATTATCGGGCTCGCTGTTGCTGTTGCTGTTCTGTGCACCGGCCTCGCATTGCGTCGGTTTATTCTTTTTAAATTACAGACCGGCGCCGCCAGTGGCGTACGAGTGGGGTGATAATGTCCACCCCGCATCCACTGCACTTGCGATGTAGATTTACTGCTTCGATTTCAGTTGTTTTGTGCAGAAATTAATGGATATAGTCTTCTCTGATGCGGACTATGCAAAACTTTTTACTTGTTCAACTTACATAGACCGTTTTTCTCTGTGGTGAACTCTTTTTGGGGGGAGCTTCGCAGCCGAATATCAACAGAGATTTATCTCGAAATATACATCTCGTAACATCATGATATATCCCATACAGTAACAACAATTAATTTCTTCCAAACATTCTTATCCTGAAACACTAGTTTCTTTTTATTTACTTTCATCATACCCATTCACTTATTTCTTACATACCAATAATCAATCTCATCTCCATACATTAGTTTCACTATCGATCTTCTCCATAGAAGAATGATGGTTTTACCAACCTTTCTTTCGACATCCACTCGGCTGACTCACATTCCCTACAACATTCTATTCAATCTCCTACTCACCGTACACCAACGTATTCCGGACACAATCACTCTCCTCATCATTTAGAACCATACATCAATGTTGGCATTAACACACCATTATAAACAATCAATACTTTGCACCCTGCAGACACCCACCTTTCAATCTCCCACACTGAGAGAAATGGTCATAAAACTAGTTTTAGAGACAAAATTTCAATAACTATTAGTGAAAAAGTATTAACATTTATAAAGTAGATATTACATGGAATAATAGTTATTTACTTTACAAGTGGGCAAAGTAAGGAATTACCCACGAGAGAAATTTTAGCACACGAAGCCGAAGGCTGAGTGTGATAATTTTATCGAGTGGGTAATTCCACTTTGCCCACGTGTGAAGTATAACGTTTTATCCAACACCTCTTAATAAATGAAAAATTTGTTAAAGAAATATTATTTGACAGTGACATATGTTTTAAATTTTTAAATTAAAATGTCAATCAAAGTAGTTACCAAGGTGTTGTATGTTATTATTATTGTTATAAATAAAAAAATACCCACTAGTGGCTTTCCTCAAAATTATACCTACTAGTGGGTAATCTATTACTTTGCTTGTTTAAAATCGCCATAATTATAGAGCATTTATTAAGAGGTGTTGGATAAAATTGTTTTTATAGCGGTACTTTTATTAACTTGTACAAACTATTTTTAAAAATTAATATTTTATGTAGTAGCTTTTAATAAGAAATTTATATACAAGTAATTTTTATTTATAAATAACAATAATAACACATAAAAATGTAATATTATATATCATTGCCTTTATATTTATAATTACTAACCAAATTTATTACAAGGAAATATATATTTACTTAAAGGAAGTATAATTTTATTAATAGATTATCAAGTTTTTTGACTGGTAATGAAAGTATATTATACGTGAAAACGTATCTATTAATGGTTAATAAACTGTTTTATTTTGGGTTGAATTTTAAGAAACAAACTCTACTTTATAACAAATAAAAAAACAGTTATTAGAAATAACAAATACATATTTATCATTTACTAGAAAAGTTATTGATTACTATAATCTAGTTTCTTACGCATTATAATTTATCTATTTGCAACGAAACATGTGTTTTATTAGTAGTTAATATATACCTCTATAAAATGTAGTTATTAATATTTAAAAGAGTGTTTAACTGTCCTCATTTTTATTAGATATTCTACTAAGGTTAATAGATTTTCACTAACTGTTACATAAATTTTCTCTCAGTGCAGTCAATGTGTCCATCCATGGAAAACATACTACCTAAATATAGCAAATATGTTATCTTTAAATAACAAAAATTATATATTTAAGACAAAACATACAAAATTTTCCTATTAGAATCGATTCTTTGTACGTTTTAGTTACAGATAAATGTCCGTGAAAAATGAGTGGTTTTAAAAGATACGTTATTGATCTATGTTTAAGTTTTATCGTTTTGTATCTGGGAGAAGTTATATGTAATACAAAATCTAGACAAATTGGTTGCAGCGAAATGAATGCCAAGAGTAAGTCGGTCACTGCTGCATGAGCTGCGGCGGAAATTGAAAAGTTTCCTTCACGTATACGTATACTCATACTCTATAAATGCGCATTCACAATTGCTACCGAATGTAACATACATCATTCGATATCTTCCACGTTGACAGAAATACAACGCAATGCGACATTCTACATTGTAGAAAACTGGAAGCCTTTCCCTAGATAAAGAGGACAACCATCCAAGGCTAGGACACTCTAGTTATATTATTTTTTCAGAACCGTCCAGAAAATAAAGTATTCCTTATGTACTGTGCCTGTACTAGCTCTGAAATTGTCTATAAGGGGTCAGAAAGTATCTATTTAATCTTTGTGTTTAACGTTTCCATACTAAAGAGATCAACTTTGCGGATGGAAATCTTCCACAGTAGCAGAAGGCTTCATAATTGTACAATTAATATATGTCCATGTTCACAAATATTTTCTTATTTCTTCGCAATAAAATAATGAATATCCATAGATTATTATTTAGTGTAATTGTCAGGACAGCGGAAAAAATATTGTACGCAACATGATCTGCAAGTATCAAACTTTCAAAGCTCGTGTTTGCTCTCCCAGTAAAGTATCATTTTCAGATCTTGTTAAGTAAATTACTATTATTAGGTGATTGAAGTTATGCTAACAAAAAATTGACATTGAGAAACAAAAGTAAACAAATGATGATTTTCACACAAAAAAAATCTGAAGATATACAAAAATTAAAATTTATAATAACAATGACAAAAATAGATGAACAATAAAGATATCAGAAAACGAATACAGAATAAGAATGAACTATGAAATAAAACAAGAGTTGGAAGGATTGAAGAAGAAAACATAGTGAAAACGATCATGCAACAGAGATTCACATGGATTGAACGTATATGAAGAGCAAAAGAAAAGGATAAAATAGAATGGAGATCAGGAGAAAAAAGAATACGAGATAGACCTAGATCAACATGGCTAAAGGAAATTGAAGATTTAAAACTGACAATGTAAAACAAAATATAGGAAGATGTGGAGAAACCTAACTACAAGAATTTAAAGGAAAAGAAACAGAAATTGTTCAAAATGATCTAGAGCTCTTCATAAAAAGTGGTGTTACCCCATATGTGTGTTTGATTGCTGGTTGGCTGACTCATCAAATATCCCCGTCTTGTGCAGTCTGGAGTGTAGTATATGCCCTGTTGATATATTAGATTCTATGACAACGTTATTATCAAAAATGCGTTTTTAATTTAGCGAGTATAATTTAAGTTAATGGCGAGTAAATGAAAAGAAGAACATTTCTTTACAAACAAATTAAAATGTAAATCCCATGTTATGCACACGTTAGTGCCAAGTATATTGCAGCTGCAGTGCCGGCCCGGAGTATTTAAAACCGGATCTAGTTTAATTCATGACTAAAAACGAATAAAAAACCCTGGATAAAAATTACAGCGTTAATAAATTAGCCTCAGAACGTGCGCACTAAAGTATCCACCAGCGGTGAATAGTTACGGAGCCGCGAAAATTTTATAGCGGGAACTAACTCACGGCTTATCAGAATTTAACGGTTATCGGATAATCCGACACGGACCAGTACTAATCATTACTATTTTATTATTATTATTTCGAAATAAGAAATATAAAACTCTTTAAGTATTGCTTCCGCCTGTCAGGGTGTACAAAGCCGCGTCCTTATACATTTTAATTTCCATATCGAAATGATTAAATTTGCCGGATGAAAGAGAAAAACGTTGGCGGGCATTCGGGAAAGTTTCCGCCACCGCTGTTCACGGAATTTTATTGGCACAAAGCGAGAAGTTTTCAACATGAGTTTTTAATATCGATCTCGCAGCCCGAGGCTTTGCTTAATTCATTACAGCGTTTAACAAAACTTCTTATGACAGATTGTGCCGCCTTCGACTGCCGCTGCCCTCCGCGACGGAGGGAAATAAATAATCCAGCCTCTCGACAATGGAGACGCACAAAATGAATTCCGAACTGTTTTCTTGTAAACAACAACTTAATTACGTACCTACCGCCTTAAGAAGCTTGCATTTCATATATTTACACTGATTTATATTGGAACAAATAAATTCGGATGGGGCGGAAAATATACTGGGTGCATACTTTTAATAGAATTGCAATGTTACAACTTTCATTAGGCGATAGTTCGTTCCCTATGAAATTTAAAATGTTCAGACACAAAACCGTATTAAGATAATTATTATTGACGTTTCTTAAAACCATTGAAGTGCTTCATTGTATGTCACGTGTCTGCATTTTAACCAATCCTGTCATTATTATACTGAGAATAAAGCTCTAGTGATTAATCTCGGGAAAAATCTTTGTAGATTTTTTTTTTGTTGACAAATGTCAGCTGTCAGACAATTATCATCAACACAAGTAAAAATGACCAAAAAGAGAGATTTAGTGGCGTGCTTGATGAAGAAATTAAAAATAATCTAATTAAATGAAAATAAATTAGAAAATAATTCCCCAGTATCTTTCTCAAACTTGTGGTCATTTGGCAATAGCCACTCAAGCTGTTGCCTGGCTACAAGTTTTCGAAAGATCTTTCATATTATTTTCAATTTATTCTCACTCGTTTGTTATATTATTACTGAAAAAAAATGTATATATATATATATATATATATATATATAGGAAATTTTTTAGCAGGTATAGCAGTCGTTTGGGCAAAAAATTAAAACGCTCTTTTTAAATAGTCAAGCTTTCGGAAATATTTATTCCTTCTTCAGGACACTATAATACAATAAATACAAAATAGAAATTAAAAGACACACAAAGATAACAATAAGACTTACATTTAGTTGAGATTAAATATAATATAACATCAATGTAATATGAATACTTAATAGGTGGACTTAACAGCAGAATAATAAAAATATATAACTGTCTTGAAATAATAGTATAACATGAAATATAAATATGAAATAAAATATTGACAGTTCAAAAATATTTTTAAAAAATCAACTACGTACATAAAAAAATAAACTAAATGTCAAAAAATAATCTGTCAAAGTGATGTATGAAGTATAAATATTATGAAATGAATAATAACGGATAAAAAAGAAAAGCAGTTTCAAAATGTTTAAGTATGTGATCTGGATTTAGTTAGTAAATATGAATAAATAGAACTCAAACTATCGACATCTGTTTTCTTATTCATCGTGTTAGATTCATTATTAATATGGAAAATCTCTAAAAACAATCTTTTATGTAGGTTCTTTTCAGTTTCTAGAACTGTAACTTCTTCATAGAAACTTGTATATATATATATATATATATATATATATATATATATATATATATATATATATATATATATATATATAATTAAAAAAACAGTTATATTGTTTGAATTTGACAGGTGGTATTTGTCTGTACCAAAGTTTTAAATAGTTATCAATTTCATTAAATTATTTATCAATGATTATGGATACTTATACCATAGAATATAAAACATTTCACGATCCCAATATTTCTGTTACGCTACTTGAAAGATGGCCGCTCAGTGTGCGCTTATAGGCTGATATCTTAGTAACCAAAGAAAAGAGAGTGTAGTATGGCAGTGTCTGTGTCAGTTATATTTGTCAAATATAGAACTTTCAATGTAAGTTCATAAAATGAGTGCAAAACAGAGAGGTAAACATATTTAACCAACACCTCCCAATAAATGCTCTATAACTATGACGATTTTAAACAAGCAAAGTAACAGATTGTCCACTAGTGGGTATAATTTTGAGGAAAGCCACTAGTGAGTATTTTTTTATTTATAATAATAATAACACCCAACAACTTGATAACTACTTCGATTGACATTTTAATTTAAAAATTTAAAAAATATGTCACTGTCAAATAATATTTCTTTAATAAATTTTTCATTTATTAAGAAGTGTTGGATAAAACGTTATACTTCACACGTTGGTAAAGTGGAGTTACCCACTCGATAAAATTATCTCACTCAGTCTTCGGCTTCGTGAGCTAAAATATCTCTCGTGGGTATTTCCTTACTTTGCCCACTTGTAAAGTAAATAACTATTATACTATGAAAAATTGTAAGAACTTTTATAGTGCAGGTGAAATATTATTTTTAGGTTTTATTTATTTGCGAGTGTCGCTACTGTGTGAATTCTTATACTGTGGTTTGATCATGTATCATTATATATAGGTCATTATATACATTTTTTCATTTTCTTTATTTTTGCTTTTAAGTAGGAATGAGTCAGTTGAGGTGGTTTGTGAAACTAATACATGTGGGTGAGATTGAGGGCGAACGATTAATGGTTTATTGCGGAAGGATAGAATGTATAAATGTGGACGAGAAGAAAGTGGTGGAATATTTGAAGGAGATCGATTGGTGGTTGATTGTTTGTTTCAGGGTTCGTGCTACCCCACTGTGTGTGGTATAGCGTGATGTTTTCTATGTACGTATGTATAATTGAAAATAAAAGAAACAATGCTCGCTTCGGGGTTATCTCCAGTCAACGTTGACATTTAACTTTAAAGAAATAAAATTGTGATTTAAATAATCCTTGAACATTCAGCGCTTACCTAGTTACATTTTTAGCGCAGTAAGTTATTGCCTGGAGGTTGGTATTGGTGTTGGGGTAAGTGAAGTAAGTGTAGGTGCGTGCATTGACGGAGTATATCCCGAGTTTTTCCACTTATCTGTGCACGGGGGCGGAAGTCATACGTTGAAATAATTTACATTTTTGATTACGGCGCGGTGATAGGAAAATCGAGCAAAATGCGTGCACCAAGAGCTGTTGACTCGCTCCAAGATAAAATTATATGAAAACATACCGGGTAATTATTTACATATTGTTACGATAACGTTACCTTTTACTTTAAATATTTTTATTTCAACCCATAAAGTAAAGCAGTAATTATTTCTCCAGGTAAAACGTTTATTTAACAGAAACTAATTAACTTTATTTAATTTAAGACCTCCCACAAAATGTATAACTCATTTTATAAACTTGAAATATTCATTTTCAATTGTCTCACACATTTACACATTTCTGAGTGTGGTACTGTATAACTTTTAGCTATTTCCAGAGCGCCATGGTAAACAAAACATACAAACAGTATATTGTTTGAGTTTGATAGATGATATTTGGCATAGTTTTAATGATTATTGACTTGTTTAAATTATTTCTCAATAATCTAGGACACATTTACCATTTAGAAATAATTTAAACAAATCAATAATCATTAAAACTGTGCCAAATGTCATCTGTCACAATCAAACAATACGACTGTTAGTATGTTTTGTGACAATAATTAAACTATTGGATAGCAGTCAATAAATTTATTTATCCAACACTTCTCAATGAATGCTCTATAACTATGGCAATTTAAACCAAGGAAAGCAACTGATTACCCACTAGTGGGTATAATTTTGAGAAAAGGCACTAGTGAGTATTTTTTAATTTATAACAATAATAATTACATACATCACCTTTGTAACCACTTCGATTGACAATTTAATTTAGAAAATTTAAAGCATATGTCACTGGCAAAAAATATTTCTTTAATAAATTTTGCTTTTATTAAGAGATGTTGGATTCCTTACTTTGCCCACTTGTAAAGTAAATAACTATTATTCAATAGTTTAATAATTGTCACAAACAACTATCCAGTCAGGAAGCTGCAGATTCATTTGTATGTTTTGTTTACCATGGCACTCTGGAAATTACTAAAAATTATAAATTTTATACGTCCATCTCATGACAGAATTGTATTACATCAAAAAATTTAGGCTCATGTGGTGCAGTTTTGATTCTGAACATATTTTGTATTGTACTTTTTTAAATTTTAATAATAAATTTGTCCCACTTTCACCATTCCAATATTTGAAAATTCTAAATAAGTATCCTAGCAATGGTACCTGTACTTAAATGAACTGATCTCACAAAACAAATTCCTTTCGCACGATGCTTGCAATATCCCTAGCAACAACAAACAAACAATGAGCAGATTTCTCATTGGTCGTAGAAAAAAGTATTTTCTACCATTCATATATCTAAGCCAGTCGATAAACACTTCATATTCGTATTTTTCAACACCTACTTGTAAAGTTGTATTTTATATACTGATTTCTAGATACTAAAGTGACAGTTGAATAGTAAATATGGATAAAAATACATCAATGACTTCATGATATGTGTATGTCAATTAGTATGATGTGCATTTTGGTTGCAAACTAGTGAAGCGAGTGAGTAGATATTGGAGAAGTTAAATCCGTCCCCAAGTGAGAATTGGCGACGATATGAGCCCGTCGTCTTTAATAATTAAGCCGTTACCGTCGGTCCGGTGTCCAGTGACATCGGCCCGGCGCCCATTAAATATTCACAAGCAGCCACGCAACATTTAATTGCCGAAGTAGTTTCGAATTTCCAGCGACTAATTGGTAAAAATTAGATTTGGCGTGTGTAGCCGAATCTCGGCGAGATTCCATTAGCAGGGCCCGGGGACCAATTTAAATGTTTCTATAAAGAAATTAATTAGTCGTCCTCAGCCGAAGACTAAATCAAGGGAGGCAGAGCGCGCGGAGATAAAGAGAGGGGAAATTCACTCGGCGTGTTTCGGCTTCATTACGCAGCAGCGTACATGTGTCCTACACGGATTTATTTACCTGTGAAACGATTAACGTAGTTTTGTGAGCGAATTAGGCGAAGATGAGGGTTCTTTGTCTACACACAATGCGCTCAATCCATTCGATGTTTTAACACGATTTGCTTCACTGTATACACTCCAAATTAATTTCACTATCAAGGAAGCGACATTCACACAATTTGATTCGCTTCTTCACTCATTACTCCCACATACTTTCACACACACACAAAAATACTCTTTAATAATTCAATCTTATATCTCATATGTCCAAAGATATAATGAATTGATGTTAGGAGGAATATCGTCGCATGCTTTCATATTTCAGTTCTACATGAAAGAGAGTAACAAATTTAAACTCAACGTTTTTATAATAAAAATAATAATATATACCAATAATAATAATAACTGGTTGGGTATGATTGATGGTTTGTTGCGTGAACGAATGATTCCGAGTGTGAAGAATAAACGAGCATGTATGAATCGCACTATGAATGTGGACGAGGCAAAAATGGTGGAATGTTTGGAAGAGACTGATTGTTGGTTGACTGTGTTTCTGGGTTCGTGCTACCCCACTAAGTGGGACATAGCGTGATGTTATGTATGTATGTATGTATGTATTTATTAAAACCAAATGATCAACAGGTCATAGACCTAATTACAGATTAAGAAAAAAAAATTACAAACAAATACAATAATGAAAGTGTAGTACAAATTCAAGAAAAATTCCAAAATACAAATAAAAATTATAGAAAAAATTAAACAAGACACAAAAAATATGTGTATGTATATATACTAATAATTAGAAACGTAGAGTTTAAATAAACATTATTGAATGTTGATAAATGCATTGAGTTGGTGTGGTGAAAAATTACTGGTTGAATGATTAATATATTCGATAAGTAAATGGATGAACGTATTGACCTGGAGATTGAAAGTTGGGTGTCCGCAGGATGCTAAATACTGGGATCTTAGGATACTTTTGCTCGAAATATGAATGTATCTAGAGATGCTCGATTGAGTGTTTATAATGGTGTATTAGTGTCTAGTGAATGTCTGGTTCTGAATGTTGGGTGTGGATGAAGAACCATGAACGACGCATAACTGTTGTGGAAATGAGATATTTTAGAAGAGTGTATGGGCATTGACAATAATATTTATAAGTGCGAGATTGAAGGTGAATGATTGTGTGAGCGTTCGAGGAATAGGTGATTAGGTATTATTGATAGTTTTATACGTATACGAATGATTTCGATTGTGAAGAATAGACGAAAATGTATGTATGTAAAACATTATACAATAATATTCTTCAACTTGCTGTCTCTCTCGACTCGCATTTTTAACTTCAGTGAGCGTTCCAATAGTATTTTATTCATTGACTTAGAAACATTAGTTGAGGAGCCACAGGGTTAATTTTAAATGATGACAATTTTACATTGGTAAATGATATATGTCAGTAAGTTGAAAAAACTTATAGTATATAAATAAATAATTTCTGGTTTAAGTTCTATAACATTTTTATTAAAATTCAATATTTCTAATTACCATACGTAATTCTTCGTCAAAAAACAAGTGGGCAACATAAATTAATAACTACAAACAAAAACTAAGTAATAACAAACAATTATTTATAAAACCATATCTTGTTCAACGCGTAACCTTCATTCTGACTCACTGTAATCTTCTGCATATAAATAAACGACATATTTATTTATTTACCAAGCGTAATCTTCTAAAAGTTATCATCTTAAAGTATGATTTAGAGTAAATGAAGAAAAATCCGCAGGTTGAAATATCGAGGCTATCATTGAGGATGTATCGTATATTGTGAAATTCAAGCACATTATTCAAAACAGAGTCGAATACGTGCACACGAGTCGCAAAGCAAGACCTATTCGAAACTCGAAGTTTACACAGGGCGCAGATTAAGTTAAAACGGAAATATAAATTATATATCACGCCCATAATTCATAGATGCCTAGCATGGAGTTTTGACATCTTATGTATTCACTCTTTGACTATGAAATCATTATTAATCGATGTTTTCTCTCGCGCTGCTCACATTTGTATTTTGTATTCTGCAGAGAATTTCTGCGAGAAGAGTTTTGTTGCTGATTTTAATACAGAAAAATATTGTAGTTGTAGACATACAGAACTCGCGCTATATACTTTTATAAATTATATATTATATTATAGGAAACCATTGGGAACAGACAAATCCTAATCTGACAGCTACGTGTAACTTGTAAAGCGTTTAGGTTACAGTGTAGCAGTTGTAACGTCACAATTGAAACATAAAGCTAAACATGTAGTTATGCTTTAGGGAATTATCACGACAACTATTTATACTGCGCTATTTATTTCGTTGAAGTTACAACGAAAAATATCTATGAGAAAAATGGTGGAGGAGCTGCAAAAATGAAAAATTATAATATAAATAAATAATTATATCACTACGCCCTTTACTCAGTATGGGTGTGGCACTCTGCTTACGTAGATCTCTTTAAGTAACATGTTTTTACGTATGAAGTACAGTAACCAGCCGTTAAGTTATAGCCCCCAAAAATGTTAATTAAGAAGGAATCACGCGGGTAAAATAATTTCTAAAGTAATTCACAGTTTTAATTTATCTAGCAAATAATGTTTCTAGATATTGATACTCCATAAAATATAAAATGTTAATGATTGTCAGCAGTATTAAAAATGGTTATATTTTTGTTACAGGTGATGCTGAAGATTCCGGATTTCTGCTGCTGATGTTACGACCATTGTAAGTATAGTTGATGACTTATTGATACATGTTAGCTTAAATAATTTTTAACAATCTTATGTGCCCAACATATAACTCCCCACTTCCTTACACTTTGAATAAGAAAGTAAAAATAGATTTTTTGCACGACCGTGGGAGAAACTCTGTTTCTATGAAACCAGAAACAGCCATTTTCATATCTACAGGAGATTTGTACACTTTCTCTCCTGTCGTGAGGGAAAGTGCTCAAATAATGTGAAAAATGAACAAAATTAAGCAAATCAAACGTAACTATAATCAAAATAATTTTGGAAAAGATGCACGTTATGAACCTGAAAAAACTTTATAAAGTGAAAAATAACTTGTAAAGTTTATTGAGGTATGCTAATGTTTAAAAAAAAGGAAGTAAAAAATACTAGCATTAAGAAAAGTATATATTAATGCAATTTACAGTGATTTTATATTTAATTTTATTCATTTAATGGCATTTTAAATTATTAAAAATAATTCTAGTTCATTTTTTGTTCGCTATGTTGTTGCTATTGGTAAATGATCACGTTTACATACAAAATTCATATCGAACTGTCACTTTACTGTCAGATTTTACTGTGTTGTTAAAATTTGTGCTCCTCGAGATCCAGAGTTTTATAATATGTATTTATAAATATTTTGTGTTTATTGCAACAAATCACGTCTAAAAATGGCGGCACGTGTGATGCAACACATATTGCATTTTCATTCCAACAAAAATTAGTATCCCATATAAACGTTGTTGCATAGTGACGTCATTATCTAGTAATATTTTTGATGACGTGCGTCTTCTCCAAAATCATTTTGAGTATATCAGAAATTATATTACAATTAAAATAATTTTAAAATACGTATAATATTGGAATCGAAAAAAATAGAATATACACCGCAGGAGAGAAATGTACTTTTCCCTCGTCGTATTGTAGCCCTCGCCTACGGCTCGTGCTCAATTTTCTCCGCGGGAAAAAATCGTCACTTCTTTCCTTTAATATATAACATATTATTATGAACCAGCTTTGAATTGGCAAAATATTTAGTTCTTGATTGTTGTAATTTGACTACATTACGCTCTTTTCTGAGTGCGACACCCAGAAATAGTTAAACAGCATGAAGATACATTTATTTCAACGGTAAATGCAATAACTTGCTGATAACACAAACGGCATGTCGCATATTTTTTGCGGTAGAGCATCTCCGGTCCCCAGTGTCAGTTATTATTTGCGATGTGTGTTTTATGGCCTGGGAGACCCATGAAAGGTGCCATAAAATCGTCCATGCCGTCAGTATTAATGTTAAAATGTCATTTCAGTTTTGTGGTGGTAAGCTCTGCACGTGCTATGACATCAGATCGTTGCAATAAATTAATCAAAAACTACCAACGACACCCTTCCCACTGTTTTTATTTTTTGTTTACGATTCGCATTTTTTGGGTTTAGTTCATTTGTCTTTTCAGGGGTTCGCACAATTTTTTGTTAGCATCAAAATATTTTCGGAATTTTTGTAATAAATTATCAAGATCTGCAAAAGGAGAGAGTATAAATGGAATGATGATATATTTTTACATTCTTATACAAGTATTAGGAAGTATTGGAATCATGAAAAAACGAGATTTTTGCGAAATTACATATTTTGACGTCCATTGAATCCGTTAGGACCAATTTCTCAATGATGCCTGTGTGTGTGTGAGGATGGATGGATGTCCGTGTGCGCAATATCTCATGAACGAGACAAGATATGTAAACGAAACTTGGAATTTATAAGTTTCATGAAAATATTAAGAGCTGAGTTGATTTTGAATGAAATAGAAAAACCGGAAGAGGAAGTTTACTGGACACACATGTTGCAGTTAGTGGACTGTATTTCAATAAAAGACAGCAATATTCAAAAATGTATTATATTTTTGATTATACTCGTACAAAACGTTACGTCAATATTCTATTTTACAAAAACATTACAATAACTGATCAAAGCTTCTAGATCATTACATTTTTAATACATAATAAACAAGAAGCTTGTGACATTTTCAATACTTCCTCCCAAGCTATTTGTTTCTTAAATTATTTCCATATTTATGCCAATATCAGTTCTTAATTTGATGAATCTGACTCGATCAAGTGGTTTTGTAAATATGTCAGCTATTTGATTTTCACCGCTAATATGTTCTATATTGATTTCACCATTTAAGAACTTTTCACGTACAAAATACCATTTTACATTAATATGCTTTGACCTCTTGTGAAATTCTGGATTTTTACTCAGCTTTACGGCACTAGCATTATCAATGTACAAAGTTGGGGGAATTTTAACATTAGTTAAATCTTTCAGAAGACGTACCAACCATATTAATTCCTTTGCACCTTCCGAAGCTGCCACGAATTCCGCTTCGGTCGTTGATAGCGTTACCATTTTTTGGAGTTGACTTGTCCATACAACTGGTCCACTTGCAAATTTTACCACTACTCCTGTAGTAGAACGCCTAGTCGTTTGATCGCCGGCGAAGTCAGCATCACTAAATGCTTCTAACGATCTGTTGTCATGCCGATATACTAATCCGTATTTTGCAGTTCCCCGCAGGTACTTGAAAATTCTTTTTACCTTGCACCAATCTGCTTGTGTTGGATTTTCAACAGCTCGTGCAGCTTTGTTAACTGCATGTGCAATATCTGGCCGAGTTGCTATTGTCAAATACATAAGACAGCCAACTGCTTCCCTATATGGAACTGATGCTGACAGATGACTTGTTGTAGTCATATCTTCTGCGCCGTCACTGCGATCACTTGGAGTTGACACTGAGTTACTCTCTGTCATGCCGAATTTCTCCAATATTCTCTTTGTATATCTTTCTTGATGTACAAATATAGTACCATTTTCTTTGCAAACTATTTGCATTCCCAGGAAGTTATCCAATGAGCCTGTTGTAATTTTGAACTCTTTCTTCAGTGATTTTATGAATGCATTTATTTCAGTTTCATCACTGCCAGCTATCAAACCGTCATCTACATAAATTGCTATAATTAATTTCTGTTTGTTTTGGCTTCTTGTAAACAAACATGGATCTGCTGTGCTGACATGAAATCCTTCTTTCTTCATAAAAGCTACAAAACGGTGATTCCAGCAACGTGGCGATTGCTTTAAACCATATAGACTACGCTTGAGTCTACATACCCTACCGCTTCCATCTTCAAAGCCTTCAGGTTGTCGCATGAATACTTCCTCCTGAAGTGACCCGTACAAGAACGCTGTCTTCACATCAAACTGTCGTAGTTTGAGATGATCTAACGCTGCCACTGCCAAAACTGTACGCAACGTTTCGTACCGAGCAACTGGACTAAACGTTTCTTCATAATCTATACCAGCCTTTTGAGAAAAGCCCTTAGCGACAAGCCTTGCTCGATATCTTTCTGAACCATCTGAGTTCTCTTTAACTCTCAGCACCCAACGATTGTTAACAATTGTCTTTCCTTTTGGTAGTTTTACTAAGTCCCACGTCTTGTTTTCCGCTAATGCAGCCATCTCTTCTAACATGGCCGCTTGCCACTTGTCTCGCTGATTAGAAGTCATAGCTTCCGCATATGAAGCTGGATGGACATCCAATCTTGCTGCAGTTTTATGTGCAATGCCTGCAACACAAATATATTCTCCACTTACTTGCCAAGCTGGTTTTATTTTTAGTCGTTCGCTCGTTCGACGCGTTATTGTTTCTTGTTCTTCTTGAACTGTCTCGCCTTCTTCAGGATCTGTCATTACTTCTTTTGTTTCTTCAAATTCTTGTGGTACATATGTCTCTTCCGGTTCAACCTGCATCACCATCTGCTCATTTGATGAGTTACATACTTGTTCAGGCTTAAAGTCAACATCATGTGATCTGATAATTTTCTTTGTTGATGGTATATAAACTTGGTATCCATCCTTACTATTTACATACCCAACCATATGACCAAAGACGCTCTTATTGTCCCATTTTCGACGAAACTGCTTTGGAACATGTACATAGCAGCTTGTCCCGAAAATTCGTAGATGTGACAAATTTCTGACTTCTTCCCCTGTCCACAATTCTATTGGTGACTTGTTAATCACAGCTGTTTAAGACAGTTCTTGAATGAAGCAAAAACAGCAGGTCACGTTGTTAAAATATTTCTTTCAGATGGAGGGAAAGAATTTGACTGTGACGCAGTTAGGAAAGAACTTGCAGAGCGAGGAATTATACAAAGAGTTATTTCGCCGTATTCACCCCAGCAAAATGGGATGGTTGAACGAGAAAATAGAACGTTGGTTGAACTAGGACAGTCCATGCGTTCAGTCAGCAAGTTACCTAAGTTCCTGTGGCAACAAGTTTGTGAGACAGCAGTCTATGTTCTCAACCGAACAACTGATCAAAGCTTCTAGATCATTACATTTTTAATACATAATAAACAAGAAGCTTGTGACATTTTCAATAACACAAAACAATAAATTCCAATTTTTTTCAAAAATAGAGTCAGCTGTGAAAAAAAGTTTCAAACGAAAGATATTAGCAAGAATATTTGGAATATAAAATATTATTTGTACTTTTTTTGTACATGCTTCTATTGTTGAGAAAAACTAAATTATGTATTTAATAATATATTTCAGTAACCTTAGTTACTCTGGAAACAAAAACTAAAATATTTTTAACATCTATGTATCAAACGTGTCAAATTATTGTGAAGTGACAAAAATATGTGTCGTTTTAAATATTATAAGAGCAATATTTGTATTATTAGTTAGAATGTTTTAGGCACTAGTTATTAATATATATTTCAAATTAAAATCATAGCTGAAAATATAAAATTATACATGTATAATATGTATATGTCAAATAATGGTCGCAACAGTTATACGCAAAGAACAAGTCATACATGTACAGTTGGTTCTATTTGTATAAGAAAGTAGTGTGGTGCCCACACCAGATTTTTTTTTTTTTATATTATATTAGATACATATTCAACTGTAGGTAGCTACTATTATAAAAACTGTTTAAGAGGGGAACGAGAAATTCGAAGCAATAATAAACAATATAAACTGAAACTGCTAAACAGTTAATCAGCTATTCCAGCACAATACAACAATACTTCTTCGTGATGACTTGAAAAAGTTACTAGATGTATTTAATAACATGAATTATATATTATCAGTAATAATATAACAAGAGAGTGAGAATAAATTGAAAATAATTTGACAGATCTTTCGAAAACTTATTGCCAAATGGCGACAAGTTTGAGAAAGATACTGGAGAATTATTTTCTAAGTTATCGAACTCTCGAGTTATATTTAATTAGATTATTTTTTGATTTCATTATCAGGCACGGCATTAAATCTATCTTTTTTGCTCATTTTTACTTGTGTTGATGATAACTATCTGACATCTGTCAACAAAAACATAAAAAGCTACAGAGAATATTGCCGGGATTAATCACAAGAGCATTATTCTCAGTATAATAATGACAGGATTGGTTAAAACGCAGATACGTGACATACAATAAAGCATTTCATTGGTTTAAAGAAACGTCAAAAAATAATCAGTCAGAAAAAATTCAAATTATTCCTTCATTGTAATACACAAAACAACGAAACGACTCGAAATTTTGTTATAAAACTTAGAGGGCATATTCTTGAATAGTTTCACAAACGATATATGGAATAAAAAATCCTAAATAAAGTTATTTTAGTTCTTCCCGTGTTGTGTAGCCCACATATTTCCGTATTTATGTCTGCGGAATTAAGATTTATAATAATTACACCTGCGGTGATATTATTAACAGCGCATTTTTCGTAGCTGATCCTCCTCGCGCCGGGAAATCCGTCATGTAGAATGATGAACGGATTATTTTCCGAGGGAATTTTCGTTATTGCAATATGCGAGCGCGGGACCCAGCCATTAATACCTGCTATACACCAGTGCTGCCACCTTCCACACTCTCCGCGACAACGACAACTATGCCGAGAGGGATGAATTATGTACGTAAGAGCGAATCACATTTCGAATTAAGATATCGTGTCTTTGCACTGGAAATTAAAATTGGAATTAAGGAGAGTTTAGTTTAATTCGGAGAATTTTTATAGGTTTTGCTAGAGAGATACAAAACTCAAGTTAGTTTATTTTGTGCCCAGAAATAAAATAAGTTAATAAGGTATTATTCTTTTAAATACCTAATTGGTTTGTCTGTTAACTTATGATTTAATAACAATTTTTTGTTATTAGATAATGTTTCAAATATTATTATCTACAATTGTTGGGTGAAATATTTTTCTATTCCTATAACACCATTTTAGAATTACAACACATTAAAACTATATAGTATTTTGCATTTTTATTAAAATCTGCTGATCTATGCTGCTCAGAAAAAAACAAAACAACTTTTGAAAAATGTAATTTTTTGGCATGTGTCGAATTTTAAAACGGATGGGCGTTTTTTGATTGTGGTGGTTTTTACAATGTAATGTAATAATTTATTAATATATTAATATTTGTCTAAAATTTAGAGAGCCTGACATGGTATAAATTACATATTTAAAAGCGACATTTTTGGTTTGAACAACTTAAATATAACCCATAAAATGAAAATCCAGAAAAAAAGTTTTGGGTTATGTATATTAATTTTTTTTTTATTCCTGCTGAAATCTTTGTTGAGCCATGTTTCCAAAACTATAAAAGATATTTAAATTTCGCGAACAGCGTTGTACGCGCCTTGACTTAGAGTAACTTTCAAAATATGAAAGAGGTCAAAATGTTTTGTGGTGCAGCGCTGAAAAATAATAGAAAAACTCCTGCTGAAAATATTTGATTAACCACATTTCCAAAACTATACCAAATATTTTAATTTTGTTGACAGTTTTAGATTCAGGATTAAAAGCTTAATGTTTTAGTAGAGTATCGTTAAATTTTATTTAGTAATTTTTACCTCTCGCAGCTAAAAATTCTGTAGTGAATTTTCAGTACATGAGCACGTTTCTGTTGGCTATTCTGTTGGTTATCACCAGTAGTTTTTTAGTTCCTGACGGTTTGCTTAAAATGACCAGTAAGTGGTAGAAACCGGTCATACTTTTTAAATAAAGTATTGGAACAGTGAATTAAGACGTGATAATTTTCCTTTCCTCTCCTGTTTCCATACTATAGAAATAATATGTAAATTTTTTGAAGAGGCTAAGATTCGGATCGACCTTAAGCAATTAATATTTTGATATAAGCTACAATTGGGTTATTATTTTTGTCTGCACAATGTAAGATGATTACGACGGGTGATTCATCGCTCGGTAGTTCATTGCCATCATATAAAAACCCATGGTCTAATATCGCGGTGAAAAAGCGAAAGAAATAAAGCAAAACGTTAAAGTTAACAGCAACGCGTCGTAAAATACATATTCTCACGGGCGAGAGACGAGAATGAAGGCGACGGCGACGCGCGAGCTAGACGAGAAAGAAACACACAAGAGATGAACTGTTCCCTCAGTAGTCACTGCTGTTCTCTCTCTTCGCCGCCGTCTTGCTGAATTATTGATTCGCCAAACCCACAGTTTCATAATATTTTTGAGAGATAGCGCAGATGAAAATCACAGAGAAAAAGAAACAAAAATCATCTTGATATTCGGTTATTCACCTATCCCAAATAATTGACACACAACTCTAAAATCATTCGACAGATCATCTTTGCCTATTCTTATTAAAATACTGTTACTTTCTCGTGAGACGGTACGAGGGCGGCGACAGGGTTTTGTTTGGGAGAAATAGTTGAACATCAATAGAGGTGTGGAGGTGCGCTGGTGCGAAGAGGGTGTGTAAAGCATGCACCTGAACAAGAGATGTAATTATCGCGGCGGCTTGAGGAATATGGCACTCAGGAATGGATGGATCTTGGCTCCGGGTTTCAGGGGTGGGCCGGGAACGCGCGGGGGCGGGTATTGGCTCGTGGACATTCCGGAAGTGGCTCACGGTGTCGCCCGGAATCTGCGGAACGTGACGAAACACTGGAACGTAAACTATACAGCGATCCTCAACAGTTCATAAATTTTCTTTTCATATCTACTAGTAACTTTCTTATGTCCGGTATTACAATGCAATTTAACTGTCACTTCAATTTACTTATAGAGTAAATTTATTTATTTTTAACAACTGCACATCAATTATTTTATCCAACATGTCTCAATAAATGCTCTATAAATATGGCGATTTTAAACAAGGAAAGTAACAGATTACCCACTAGTGGGTATAATTTTGGGGAAAGTCACTAGTGAGTATTTTTTATTTATAACTATAATAATAACACACAACACATTGGTAACTACTGTGAAATTTTAATTTAAAAATTTAAAGCATATGTTACTGTTAAATAATATTTCTTTAATCATTTTTTCATTTATTATGATGTGTTGGATAAAACGTTATACTTTACACGTGGGCAAAGTGGAATTACCCACTTGTAAAGTAAATAACTATTATGACATTATTAACATTGCCATAAAAAATGTTATTGTCATTTGGATAACTTTAACATGGAAGTAAACTGTCAATTTGAAAAAAAAATAGTCTAAATATTTGTCACCATGATATTTTCAAAACAAGACCGAACTCGGTCTGATGCCATATCCCACACAGTGGGGTAGTTTACCCTCAATCTTACCCACATGTATTATTTTCAACAACCTTTCATTCGACCTCCTATGGAGATGACCAAACTTCACATCGACCAACGATCAATCTCCTGTAAAATTTCTTATTTTCACAGAAATTATACGTCGTTCATGCTGCTTCATCCATACCTAACATTTAGAACCATACAACAATGTAGACACTGACACCATTATACACATTCAATCGAGTATCTCTAGATTCATTCATATTTAGAACAAATGTTCCCAGAGCACCCAATACCTTGCAGACATCCACCTGTCAATCTCCCGGTGAATATGTCTATCCCTCGGAAACTTGCTACCCAAGATAGAAAAGAAAACAGACTCTCTATATTTTATATCATTCATTCTAGATTCAGATAATACCCCTAAAAAGTTTTACAATACTTAGAACTTATACAAACTGAATTTGTAATCAGTTGTAAATACACAGAATAATGTTGTTTGGAAAGTGAGGTTGGTCAACTCGAAAGGTTCAAGAAACGGGCACTAATATGTGGCTAGGTATGAATGATGGTTTGTTATGTGAACGAATGATGAGGTATTTGAGAGGAGAGTAATCGTGTGCGGAATACATTGGTGTACGCTGAGTGTGAGGTTGAGAAGAATGTTGTTAAGAAAGTGGGTGTGAGCCAGTTGAGGTGGTTTGGACATCTTGAGCGAATGTCGAGTAAAAGGTTGGTGAAACTAATATTTGCAGATAAAGGTGAACGATTGCGTGGGCATCCAAGGAATAAGTGGTTGGGTATGATTGATGATTTGTTGCGTGAAAGAATGATTCCGAGTGTGAAAAATAGATGAGCATGTATGAATGTGGACGAGGCGAAAATGGTGTGTCAGGAGAGAGAAATGTTTGGAGAAGATTGATTGTTGGTTGACAGTGTTTCTGATTAGAAACTTTGCTATAAATCCTCTAAATTTAATGCTATTGGCCTTACAAAATCATATTTTTAACAGCTAATGCCAAAATGTACAAATTCATTCACTTGTTCCAATATCACACGATGTTTATATAAAATGTAATAAAAATTGCGCTGAAAAGTAATTTGATTATTCAGCAAAATATGTGGGTTATTTTCGGCGTGGTTTTCAGCAGTGTATGCACGCGGTAGCAGTGTAAATGCACGGCAGGTTGTTGCACTATCGATTATAATTATAGTAATTAATCAAGCAGCGACATCATAAAAAATTAATTGAAAAATGCGCGGTGTAATTTTTTAATCGACGTGTTCCCTCACCTATCAATTATTCGCGCAGTGAATTAATGAATTCGTAATGAAATCCCGATGTAATTTTTCAGTTATGAATTCGTGCGCTGGTGGATGTGATAGCCCTCTTGCCGTTTGAAATCGTAGCAGAGAAGTGGAAATGCAATTTGGCGCGGTCCTAGTCGCCCCATTAACTTAATTAATTGAGGTGTAGACGGCGATGTTTTCATCCGCTCGCTGTCCGCTCGCCTGATAGTGTGGTTTGCGCCGCGTGGAACTACTAATTCCGACGCGGGTCATATGTGTTTTGTGATGTTTTGTAACCAGATAAAAGCGCCATGATTTATGCAGAATGTACTTCAGTCTGGCTAATATTTTCTGTATTATTCAAATTTAATCTCAACCCAATAAACCGTAATAGAAAATCAGAAATATTTGACGCTGTTCTCTTTACAATATTTATGGTTGAAATTATGCAAGAATGTGATTCATAGCTGAATAAGATATACAATGTATTCTAAAAGTTGGTGACATGAGGTTTTTGAAAAATATTAAACATGTGTATTTTTGTTTTTTGATTCGATGTGTATTTCTCGAATTTATCCCGGAACTTTTAAACACTCTGTATGTACGATAGAGAAACCTAAAACCTATGAAAATATCAGTATGTGCATTTGCTTACGACTTAGTGGTTCTAGCAGAGAATAAAGAAAAAATGCAACAGAATTTAAATATATGGACTGAAGCGATTGAAAAATGTGATGAAATATGAAAATTAATCATAAACAGGTAGATTCCATTTTTTTCAACATCTGTAACTTTGTTTCTAAATTAATTAAACTAAAAAAATGTGTCTAATGTTATGCTTACCAATCTTAACTACAACCTTAGTTAAAATAAATATGTTCAGAGAATAGAAAATAAAATTACGACTATTAATAAAAATGGAGTTAGCGCTAATTCATTTTGTGAATCTACTTGAAAAAGACTATTGTTATGGCAGTAAGAAACGAACAAATAATTGGAAACTTGACTATCCCTGGAGCGTCACACTGGGGTCTCAGAAACCTCATCTAACTTTCCACATGTGTAGCATTTGCATTACTTCGATGCTACCTCGTAAATTCAGTGTCTATGATCCTAAATTAAAATTTAATTTTTGGCTAAATACTGTGTTTTAAATAAAATATAAACCTAAACAAATGTTCTATGATAGGTTAGAATGTTATACTGCAGGATGCACGAAGGATGACAATGAATAAGAAATAATGAGCAAAATTTGAGCATGATTAATAGTTATCTACTTTACAAGTGGGTAAAGTAAGGAATTACTCACGGGAGAAATTTTAGCGCACGAAACCGAAGGATGAGTGTAATAGTTTTATAGAGTGGGTAATTCCACTTTGCCTACGTGTGAAGTATAACGTTTTATCCAACACCTCTTAATAAATGCAAAATTTATTAAAGAAACATTATTTCACAGAAACATGCTATAAATTTTCTAAATTAAAATGTCAATCGAAGTTGTTACCAAGGGGTTGTGTGTTATTATTATTGTTATAAATAAACAATTACTCACTAGTGACTTTTTTCAAAATTATACCCACTAGTGGGTAATCTGTTACTTTCCTTGTTTAAAATCGCCATAGTGATGAAACATTTATTGAAAGGTGTTGGATAAAACACTTTTTACAGTAAAAGCATATAATCCTAACTTATCTAAATTGACAGACTTTGATTCCAACATTTTATTTTTAGTGATTAGTTGTGTTCTAATTTGAGGGTTGCTGAGAAAAACTGTTGATGCGTAGTAAATGTTAATCGATATAAAATAGGTAATGATGTGTTTTATGTAAATAGCATTTTGTTAATGACGTGCGGCAAAGCGCGTAATCAGCAAAAATTGAAAGCTGACAAAACGAAATATATTGGAAAACATCAATCTCTTTCACTGCAAAATTTTAATTATTTTTTTGGGAGCAAAAAATTGCTGCTAAACAATGTTTGCATTTTAAATTCGGTGCGAGTAAAATGCCAGCTATTATCCCGAAGTGGAGTCACGTTTTTGTCTGGAACACTTTCAGCTATTAAACGAAAAACTAGTTGCATTTCAATTCCGATAGAGCGCGAAAGTTTTCTTTTTCCCGGGCGAATTTAAATTTTAAACTGACTGCGTATAAAAACCGCAAAGTTACTTCCCCTGAAAATTACAAAGGATTTCGGGACTCGCGAAGAGTTTTTCCGGAGAATAAAATTACATTAACATCCGCGTACTCTCGCCGGTTTGTCGGATAATTAGATTTTCAAATATTCAAAAAAATCCTGCGTTTCGCGACGAGCGACGCACGCTGAGATTCAGAATTTTTATACGCATAGTGCGCCAGAAAAACAAATGTTTTTACCCGGATGAATTTATTAAATTATACAGCCGACAGTTTGAATATAAATACACCTATTTCACCTTCGCCGCAGCCAAACTGCACTCTTTCAAACAGCTCCGTCCCTCTTCCCTCGTCTTTATTGCCAGAGGTAAAACATAAAAGATTTTCTGAAATTAAACGTAATAATCATAAAACTCCCATGCAGACCAGCCACGCACTTTTATTTTACTTCCTAAAGTTATTTCCAAAATGAATCTCCACCGAAATTTCAAATCCTCTTTACTTGGCCTTTTGCTCGGCCCAGAGGATGTTTGCAACTTTTTGTTAAATTTCATTCTGTTAAAATAATTACTTTAACGTATTGTTGTTTATAAGCAAACACTATAAAAGTATTAGAAGTAAATTTATCATCATACTTTTTATGTATTTGGGTGTGGCACGTTGCTTTCGCTGTTCTCTGTAAGTGTTACCAGCCGTCAGTGGACAGATTACTAAGAGAACTGTTCTAGTGTTGTCTAGCGATTTAAACTCATTTCACAAAAAATTTCTCCTTATAATTTTGTTTCAATACCTATGTGTTATATATGAATGTAGTAATTAAAAATATATTTTTATTATACCTGCATCATAATCCGTGTTTAAAACATGCTACAGCGTTCGTAAACGCAAGATTAAAACACGCCGTGCTTTAAAGCAACAACAAAAATATTTACTATTAATATCTGTCATAGTTATTTACGATACAAGTACGTAAAGCTAGTTTTCATTCACGAATGGGTCAACGCTTTACGTATGTGTATCGTACAAAATTTTATCTACGATATAATGAAAAACCCCAAAAAATATAAAAAAAATTTTATTTATGAAATTGGATCACAATATTAAATGAGAAGTTTGCCATGATAACAAAATTTTTGCAAATTAGGCGTGTTTAAAAATTTTAATCACTCGTTGCTTGGCAACCCGTGACTGCCCATGTCTAATGGAATCGTGTTACTAAACAACCGTTTTACAAACTTGAAACTAACAGTTAAACATCAATTTTACTCACTATCGTAGATAAAAACTGTAAACGTAAACAACAAATGCTAACCAGTCTCCATATAAATGATATACGTCAAACGTCACACGCGCAAAATTATGACATGAATCAAAATCAAAATGTTGCTTTCCAGTTTTTTCCAGAGTATGATGCAGGTATAATAAAAAAAAGCATATGACACACATCTATAAGTGCTTTTAAAGCACTAGCGACGTTAAATGCACTCCGCTTCGAGTCGTGCTCTTAAACTCGGCGTACGTGCATTAAAAGCTTACCTATACACTTGTATCATAATATTCTATAATGTATTGTTGCTTATAAGAAAACACTATAAAAGTATTATAAGTAAATGTATCACCATATTTTTTATGTATTTGGGTGTGGCACTTTGCTTTCGCAAGTCTTTGTAATTGTTACCAGTCGTCAGTGGACACAATACTAAGAGAGTTTTAATGCTGTCTAGCGATTTAAACTTATTTCACAGAAAATTGCTCCTTATAATTTTGTAGAAGATCGTTTTCAATACCTATGTGTTATATATAAATGTAGTCATTAAAAATATATTTTAGATCCTTTAGAATTATTAATAATGTATAATTTATTTTTTCTTCAAACATCGTACGTTGTTATATATTTGCTCGAAACGTGAATGTATCTAGAGCGTTTATAATGGTGTGTTAGTGCCTACATTGATGTATGTTCTGAATGTTAATGTGAATGAAGAATCATAAACGGCTGCTGTAGAAATAAGGTATTTGAGAGGAGAGTGATCAAATCAGGAATACGTTTGCGTACAGGGAGTGTGTGATTGAGAAGAATGTTTTTAATAAAATGGAAATGAGTCAATTGAGGTGGTTTGACCACCTTGAACGAATGTCGAATGAAAGATTGGTAAAACTAATATATGCAGGTGAGATTGAAGGTGAACGATTGCGTGGGCGTCCGAGGAATAAGTAGTTAGGTATGATTGATGGTTTGTTGCGTGAACGAATGATTCCGAGCGTGACGAATGGACAAACATGTATGAATGTAGACGAGGCGAGAGTGGTGTGCCAGGATAGGAATGTTTGGAGGCGATTGATTGTATTTCAGGGTTCATTATGTTATGTATGTATATGTGTTTAAATTCTTACAATAAAAAATCGAGGCTTCAAGAAGTACAAGTTGAAATGAGTTCCGTTCCTGATGTTTGCTGTATATAATTTATTTTATATTGAAAATATTCTGATTTTTAAATAATATTACATTCAAAATAAAACAAAATCAAATTTCCAAATGAGCTACATACATATATTATTATTTTATATTTAGACAGCGAATAAATTCCTCATGAACAAACTAAATTTTTATCTGACCGAGTCTGTCCAATTAGTATCAATTAAATTGACTGAGATATATTCAAGCGTGGTTATCACGGTCGTACGTTTACTGCTGTGCTTATGCATTGTAAGCATGGGCTTGATTTGTTGGTCGTACGTCGCAGCGGAGTTGAGACGTCGCAGTAGAACATTTCAACGCCATTTTGAATTGCCAGTTGGCTGCAAAAACTCCGCCATTGCGGGTGTGCTAGACACTCGCTCCGCGAATATTTTGTCTCTGTCCGCTCTAGGTGGGCCAACATATGTTAAATTCGGTGCAATCGTTTCGTCAAAGCGCTGTCCACCTGGACCAACGTAGTGCAGCCAATTGTTGAGCGCTTATTCGCGATGGATACCGGGTGCACTGGACCGGGTTCCAGTCGGGCCCCATTGGGGAAGCGACTCTGCGTTAGCGAGTAGGTCTTCACCTTTTGGGGGATCGGGGGGAGTCCCCACCAATTGTGGGCCCTGGAGTCCAGGGGAGGTCTGATCCCCTCGTCAACCTGACGGGTAGGCGTGAATCCTTCAGATGTCGCTCGCGTAACTAGGAGCTCCCGGAGTGGGTCGTCGACACGGCATATGTCGAACGTTTTTGCTAACGAGACAACAACAACACCGGTTGTTTGTCATTAGAGTCATTGCGCCTTAGTTTGTAAGTTAGCTACACTTAGACAACTACTTAGGTAGGGCAAAAGGCAAGAAAGAAGTCAAGAAAAGAAACCATCATTGAAACCAACATTGAAGCCAACGATGGGGGTGTGCTGTGGGATGAATGGTGTGCTGTGGAATGAATGATTACCATAACTTGTTTCATTGAACTATTTTACTGCCTTGTATTTTGAGTTTATGTTTCAGATTTCATTAGACATCAACAAATATTTCCTCCTAACCATGCAATGTATGTTTTTTTTTTCAGGTTCATAGTTATTCTTATATCTAATACATTGTTTTTATGTTCGTAGCGACTCGTCGATAACGTCACCGGATTCTTCATCATCTCACCCCCGACCATCTGGGCTTTCGTCCGCGCCTAGCTTTACACTACGTGAAGCAGGTCAAAGGTATCCAGCTTTTGCTGAGATAGTGTGTTATAAAGCGGAAATATTTTTTAACAACACATTTTTTTACAAATATGTCCAACAAATATTTTCTAACCATAAAATGTAAGTTTTTAATTTCAGGTTCACAATTATTCTTTTGTCTAAGACTTTGTTTTCATGTTTATAGCAACTCGTGGACAACGCCACCGGAGTCTTAATCACCATCAACAGTGTCTTCGGAGCGGATATCAGCTTTGAAGTACATTATTTGCAACGAAATCGTAAGTAAATTAATTTTACAGTAATACAATTATGTTGATACTTTATTTGTATGTTTATATGGGACCTCCAGGGATCTGGAACCATCTTTTGATACTGCAGCATCATCGTAGAGCTGCTGGTACTCGGACCAGGTTCGGCAGATCCTGTATTATCTTGGATAACTTCACCAGAACGCTCTGGACTTTTACAGAAACATCATCGAGACCGACGTCCGCTGTTAGCAACATAAATGTAAGAAAATTATTATTGTCACTTGACGACTTTATTTGTACTTGCAACAATTAAATTCTTAGTTCATAGAAAAACTAAATATTTTTGTAACGAAAATAATTTGTTCTTTTTCAAAATATTGTTCTAATTCGAATTACATTTTCGTATTGTGTTTGTATTTGTTATTAATTTATTTGTATTTGTTCCAGGTCACTATTGCTATGGCGACGAGGACACACCCCTGCTTAAGGATTTTCTGCAAGTTTCCCTGACACGGCAGAAGGAATTTCCAGGCGTGCAATCAGTTTTCTTGCTCTCAGAGTCAATCCAAGAGGCGGATCCCGGCTTTCTAATTCAAATATAAATAAACAATATTTTATTATTGCAAAATGTACTTCACTATTGAAATAAATTGAAAACAAATAAACATGTACTATACTATAATTAAATATAATAAATAAGCTTCCTTACTACATATTAACAATAGTTTTTAATTTACATATATGTTATTTTTAACTAGAAGGCTGTTATCTTATAAATAACTTATAAATTAATATCTTGTGATAATAAACGAAACGTAATAACATGTATTTATCTATAGATATAATAAAGAAATTATAACAGATACAATTTGTGTTTTATTTACTTTAAAATATGCAATAAAATTGTTTAAAATTAATATTGTCATTTAATAAAACGAAATTCATAATTTTAATTTATTCTTTTCAATTTTAATCTTAGTGCTGCCATCTATTATTTTATTTTAGAAGTATAGGTTCCTAAATTACAAAAAATCATTGCAGTTTGAAAATATTGTTGCCCTGTAATCACAACAATAGTTCACAAATTTTGTGAGAGATGGCAGCACAAACTGGATGCGGTTACTCCGCACCTACAATTTTTAGATTGGTAATCAAAACTTAATTGAAGATGCCCGTTTTTTGAAATTTTCTGCTAATTGATAAGGGTATGCCCTACGCCCTTCATACTCACATATGTTGTAGAAAAATAGTGGTTTTTCAGGGGTCAAATCACAGGGGACGGCGAAATTTCGTTATTTTTGCGATATCTCTTACCGTTTTCGAGATATGGGGCTTTAAAGTTTTCGAACATAGTTTACCCTAAAATCACCCTTAATATTAACTTTAAAGGACTAAAAGTGACTGTATATCCCTAATTTGAGTGTGCTGAATACGATTTTACAATCCATTTTGCGCTAGCATTCATAGTTTCAAAATTAGAGCAGAATTTAGATTGCTCTATTTAATTACGTAAGATTTAAGGGTGAGCGCCAATTTTCGAGACCGCCACGGGAGTTTTTAGGGCTGAATCTATAGGAATCCACCCCTAACTCGATTTTTTTGGGGTTTTACCAAGAAAAAGTTGGACTATAGTCTTGGTGTTTTTACTATTAAATTTTGGGGTAAAAAAAATTGAGATAAGGGCGCTACACCCTTCATTAGGGTCTGTAGATTCCGAATCTGTGATTTAAAATAGCCTAGGGTTAGTATTTCTTACGTAATGCGCATTTAACTTTTATATGTTATGACCGACTGCAGACTTTTGCTTCATAATATACATCACTTCTGACTTGCCGTTCATAATATATAAAATTGTTGGTACGCTGAGGAAATGTGACATGCAATAATGAACCTTATATACATGCGCCATAAAGCACATAAAATTGGAGAACTTCAAATATGAATTACCCCAAATTTAAGGGTGAGCGCCAATTTTCGAGACCGCCATTGGAGTTTTTAGAGGTGAATCTATAGGAATCAACCCTTAACTCGATTTTTTTGGGTTTTTGCCAACAAAAAGTTGGACTATAGTCTTGGTGTTTTTACGATTAAATTTAGGGGTAAAAAAAATTAAGATAAGGGCGCTACACCCTTCACTAAGGTCCATAGATTTCGAATCTGTGATTTAAAATAGCCTAGGGTTTGTATTTCTTGCGTAACTCGCATTTGAAATCTGAAGAAATCAGTGAAGTAAAAAATGCTGATATTTTCAAAGAGAGACGACAAATTAGCGATTTCGGGAACCCTTGGCCCTACGCCCTTCATACTCACATATGTTGTAGAAAAATAGCGGTTTTTCAGGGGTCAAATCACAGGGGACGGCGAAATTTCGTTATTTTTGCGATATCTCTTACCGTTTTCGAGATATGGCGTTTTAAAGTTTTCAAAATAGTTTCCCTTAAAAATCACCCTTAATATTAACTTTAAAGGGCTAGAAGTGACTGTATATCCCTTATTTGAGTGTGCTGAACACGATTTCACAAACCATTTTGCGATAGCATTCATAGTAACATAAATAGAGCAACATTTTCATCCCTTTAATGAATCCACCCCTAAGTTTGATGTCAAATTAAAAATATTATTCTATGAAAGGACTAGGAACATTGTTATAATTTAAAAAACATAAATAATTTTAAATCATTTATTTTTTATTTTAACTGTGTACACATATGTATATATATTTATATTTAAATATATTTTTTTCTGGGAGCTTTGTCCATTTTGGTCCATGTCACGTTGAATCCATCAGCTGCTAACCCAAAGGAAACCTATAAACATTTAGAAAACACATAAATAGCAATGAATAATTATAAAAAAATACATATTTGCTTACATTACCAGAAATTTGGGTTAATTGTATGTAGAAATACCTTTGTGTGTCATCTATATTGAATAGTTACCCTTTTCTGCTAACGTAGATCACATATGATGATAGATGATATATGTATGTACATTATATTTGTTGCTAGTTGGAACAAATTCTTCCAGACAGATTCATAAAAGGGATTAACGTTAACTCCATTTTTTCAATCATCTGTAACTTTGTTTCTGAATTAATTATATTCTCAAAATGTGTCAAATTTTATGCTAACCAATGTTGATTACAATCTTAGTTAAAATAATTATGTTCTGAGAATGGAAAATAAAGTTACGAGTAATAATAAAATTGTTAACGCTAATCCCTTTTATGGATCTGCCTGTTCAAGTATTATTTTGTGTTACATAGGAAATAAAATGATATTTTCGTATTGTAAATCAGTTTGTTCCCTATGGATTTTAAACTAAAAATGTATATATATAAAAAAATGTTTAGAATGAAAAACTTCATCTAATATACCTAAATTATGTTAGATAAATCGGTCTTCTTCACGAAATAGAAGCAAAAGAAAATTCACAAGTTGAACTTAATTACAGATTGCCATGAGAAATAGATCAAATAACTCACTGTTATTTTAGAGAAGTGATGTGGATCACCAAACAACGGCTGTCTGACAGTTGACATGTAGTCAGTTGTCATTGTGTATTTTATGTTGACGTCTCTCAATGTGTATTTGCAACGAATTTCGATCATTTTCTAAAGTGATTTCCAAATTTACAGGAGTAAAAGAAGTATAGTATTATATTCGGGATTATGGTCATTATTCATTTGGATGATTTCATCTTCAACTTCATCATAATCTCTCATATATTAATATACTATTAACGCATTGTATTATTATTTCCTGTTATATTTTTTACGTTTTTAATAATTAATTAGTTGATCAGTAACACATAGAACACTTGGAAATATTTGTTTCATTTCTCTTGGCAATCTGTAATTAGGTTCAAATTGTGAATTCGATTAACATAGTTGAACCTTATTAGGTGCAGTTTTTCATCGTAAACATTTTTTGTATTTACATTTTCAGTCTATGCAAATAAACTGTTGGTACCATACGAAAATAACATTGTAGGAACCCAGAATCATATCATTTGAAATAGTTAAAAATTTTAGAATAACTTAAAAAAATATTGTTCTAATCTTACAAAGGAAACATTGTTGTATTCAATTTATTAGTATTTTAAATTGTTATATTTTTGTGATAATTCAACTCATCTGTCAAAAATGTTTCTATAGTTTTTGAGGATTTAAAATTGTCCACCACATGAAAAGAATTATACAAACATTTTTTACTAGTGATCTCATCGACATTTTTCACTAGTAATCCTGTCGACAATTTTAAACAATTCAATTGTTACATTGTTGCTGTGGAAGTGAATGTATTTGCAAGTCAGTTTAAAAAAAAAAATACATTTTGACTCGTTGAATTGACCTCCGAATACCATTCGTGTTACAAGTTACGTAGACAATTTTTGGGGCTGCATCACTCATGGTTATTACTCTTGAAAATATCACTCGTGTTATTTAATATCAAGCGTAATACCCATTCGTGATACACTAAGAAAAATTGTCAACATAACTTTCAATACAAATGGTATTTCATGTGAATAGTTTAAAGAAAAATAACAATATTCATTAACAAAAATATTTCATTTGGCCCAAAGGTATTGGTTGGTACCACGAACACTGTTTTTAAATGACAACGAAATACCGAAAAATGTTTCAAATAAAGATTGTAGGTAATATTATTCTACATCTTTTTGATTCCAATGGAATTTACTCTATCTCATTTATTTACAAAGATATACCAAAAACATTGATAGGCCTTCAAATAATCTACCACTTACTGTTGATGAATTGTTTCCAAAATATAATCAATTTATAACATAAACATAATAGCTCCCTTACATATATGTATGTGTGGGAAGTATAATATGTAGTGAATTAAATATTTCTAACTGGGCCAAATGATATGATTCCGAGCTCGTAGTTCGTGAAAAATCTTAGCATGAATTACAGATATGTTCATCTTAATTTTATTAGCTTTACAAGTTCAGTTACAAAAATATTTACTTAAATAATAGGTACATGATAGTGAGTGAAATAGAGAGCTTATGACAGTATGTACACCATGGCGACCAACAGAGAAAACAGCACCCAAGAAATCGTTGGTCCTTGCGAGTACATGATGGATTTTTCTTAGCCTAACAGTACAGTGTTTGAGAAGATTTATCGTATGTGTGTATAGTATGTACAGTAAACATGACACTGTGCCTATTCTCGTAATTTACGTTCTGCATTTACATTTTACGTCCATTATTGCACATGCCACAGCGTCCTCTGTTCACGCGGCGCGCGGATAAATCATGGCCGAACAAATCACTTGAACAGATGCCATTCTGTTCTGCGCGGTGCGAAAGTTTATTGTGGGGTATTTATTGTTTCGCGCGGGCCATTAATCTTCCGTTCGTCAGCCCACGTAAGGGAACGGAGGGTAGGGCGCGGGGAAATAACCCGGGAACGCAGCACTAGGTGCCACTGGCACTGACGCCGTCACGAACGTCGTCAGAACTGTTGGAATTACTCTAGTCGACGTGATGGTCGTGTATGCTGTCTTCGCTCCGAACGTCAGCTTCAAGATTTTTGAATCCGTTTCCGTTACTGTCGTCTGAGTCACAACAGCTGTTGAAGTCACTGAGAACTGTTGCTGTTGAGGTGCTGCAAACGGATTCAGAGGGTTTATCGGAGGAAGACCTGGAGGAAGAGCTGGAGGAATTCCTGGTAATGCAAGAGTGCTTGTTCCATATTCAAACTCCGTTTTTGTGACAGTACCAACTGGTCTTGAAATCGTACTTAGCGTAGTGCTAACTCCATTGAATAACGAGACGATATGAGATTCGTAAACAGTGTCGACCTTAACAACAGGACGTGATGTTGTTATCACTTGGGCTTGTGCTGCTGCAGCAGGATTTAACAACCTCAATAGTGCGAGTTGTTGAAGTTGTTCATTGCTCAAAGCGGGTGTTTGTTGTTGTTGTTGTTGTGGTTCTGGGAAAGTGTTTTGTTTTGGACTGGGTGCATGAGCTTTTTTCAATCTTAAGTGTCCTTCGAGAAGTCTAGATTTGTCAACATCAGATAAATCAAACTCTGAGCCTACGTTGGCAAGATTCAAATCTGGAGGGAATGATCTACGAGGATGGCTCTCATTGTCTTGATCGTTTTCATCACCGAATTCCAGTTCCAAATGAAGCTCAGATCCTGCTTCGTCCAAGTGACTATTAAAGTCCTTCAATGTTTTGCTTGGAACGAAATGATAAACCTCCATCGGAGGTAAAGTTTTGGTAGCAGTAACAAGTCTGGTGATGTGGTAAGTCTGCACTAAAGTGTAACTGGCAGTTTCGTTTCCTCCGCGGACAACAGGAAGGACATGTGTCTTCAACATGTCTTGAGTGGTGCTGAAGGTCTCTGTGAGAGTTTCCAAAGGCGGTGTTACCATGTCTGATGCGAGGTAGACGGCAGGAAGTGTGGCAATACCACTTTCTAGGTTGTTGTCTTTGTCGTAGTGGGCGGATGTCAAGATGTTTTCGGAGAGGGGTTCAGTAGCAGTGGCTGCGATGGATGCGGGTTCGGTGGCCTCCAAGGTGCGCTCGAAGGTTGAGGTAACTGTGATGTAACGAGTGTTCTTCACGCTACCCACCTATAACACCACAAAAAATAAGTGGATGGGTATTAACATTAATGGTACAAAAATAGAACAAGTCAATAAGAAAAAAGGGATTGTGGAAGATCAAAAGACATCTGGGATACCATCATCAACAAGACTCTGAAGAAGAGGAACGGTACAAGATGCACGAAGGATGTCGATGAATAAGGAACAATGGGCGAAATTTGTGCACGATTACAGTTATTTACATTACAAGCAAAATAAAACAGTTTTTACTGTTGAATGGAGGAAATGACTGGCAAGCCTGTCACCTCCTTGAAGCAGTAAAAACAGTTACCTTGCATGTATTGTACAATATTTTACTTGCTACTCATTTGTAAATCAAATTAAAATTATAATTACACACAACTGTTCTGTCAAAAATTATTTGAAATGATTTTGTATAAGCCTTGTAAGCATTACTGAAGCAACGTGCATTGTTTACTAACTTGTAAAATTTTTACAATGCAGCTGTCAATTAGTAACTTGTAAATATTCATTTTCAAAGGCAATAGATCGCTTGGGTAAATGGTGTTTACAAGTGAGTAACAAGTAAAAGGATTTTTACATCCTACACCTTAAGGTAGAAGGATTAAATATATACGAGTAGTTCAACTAGAAAATGAAAGTTGAAATTGAAAGATGCTAAACGATATCATAAACAAGTGATTATAATACAGTCGAACATAAAATATTTTAAACGTCAACTATACTCTAGTCAAACAGGAAAGAATGAGACAATAAATGTTTCTTGATGTTGAAAGATTTGCGTACCTGGAATGTGTATGGAGACTTGATGGTAGCGAGTTCATAGTAGACGTTCTTGAAGTCAGCAGGAGTGGAGATCTCCACCTTGATGGTCTCGAGCGGGAAAGCCTCGTCGATCTTATTGGCGTCAGCTGCACCATCATCATTGATGTTGGCATTGGAAGTCTCTGAGCCAAGGGGATTGAGGTCGAGGTCATCGGACCGCGAAGCCGGCGTAGCAACGTCATTGAGGAAGGCGGCATCGAGCGGGGTGGTAGGCCCCTGGCCATCCTCCTCGTCGCCTGTCCGCCGAATGGTGACCCTGGGTTTCGGAGTAGTCTTGTACTGCCAGCGGCCGGGCGCGCGGTTCAGTTTGAACTTGTACAGGCTGGTGGAAGCGGGCGACTCCACGGCGCTGGAGGTGACGCGCGGCTTGTAGCCACGCCGCGGGGCGCCGGCGTCGCTCACGACCGACGCCGCGGGCCGCTTGCCGCCGTGGCGTCGCGACGACTGGTAGCGCCGCCCGCCCCCGGCCGCGGCCGTCGCCGTCGTCTGCTCGCTGAACACAGACACAGTCGCAAGTTCGGCCGAGGTTCGCCCGAATTTGTTGTGTCTGCGTGCATGCAAGGCGTCAGTCATGCAGCTCACTCGGGGGCCCAACACCACTCGACGTGTCTCTCAAACCGTCACGGGGTATTGCCAATTTTATTGGGGGAGCAATATTATATTTTTATTCCTAGTTAATCGGTAATAAGTGACTTCAAAAGAAGATCTGAATATTATGAAAATATTTCAAAAAACTTTAGTCCAATTAGAAACGGTAATAGCAGTACTGCAGAATCTATTTTGTGTCTATTTTACGCTACGTAATTTATTGGTCAATAAATTGGACAAATTTTCATATATAATACCACTTATGTTACATGTTATGTCGACAATTTTTGTTGCTGTATCACGAATGGGTATTGATTAAACGTAATAACCATGAATGATACAGCCCCAAAAATTGTCTACATAACTCATAACATGAATGATATTTGGAGGACAATTTAACGAGTAAAAATGTATTCTTTCTTTAAACTGAATTGCAAATAGATTCACTTCCTCAACAACAGTGGAACAATTCAATTATTTAAAATTGTTGATGGGATTACAATTCAGTTGTTTATAATTGTCGATGGGATCACTTGTGAAAATTGTCGAAAAAATGTCAGTATAATTCTTATCAATTGGTGGAAAATTTTAAATCCCCGAAATCTATTGGACCATTTTTGACAGATGACATATGAGTTGAATTGTCAATAATTATATAACAAGAGAGTGAGAATAAATTAAAAATAATTTGACAGATCTTTCGAAAACTTGTTGCCAGGTAATGACAATCTAACCAAAACATAAACAAGTTTGAATGGTTGGAATTTCCTAAAATATTCTCGAAAAATTCTAAATCTTCAATAAATTGACAAGAAAACTGGCTAATTTACTGACCACTAAATTGCGTCGTGTAAAACAGGCATTAGTGACATAAATATGTATGAAAAACGAAAATTTACCAGCATCAGAATTAATTCATAAACAAAATTGCCATTATTTTCAGAATATACGAGTATCTATCTTTGTCAAGGAGTAGTGCAGATGAAAAGACAACATTTTGAGTTCTCAAAAATAATATTTTTTTTTTAGAATTATTTTGGGATAACCAAAATTAAATAGTTTATCACGTTGCATATTTTTAACTCCTTTGAAGAAAAAAAAAAAATAGAGTAAAAGGGAAGGCTCAGCATAAAATTCGACACTGATTACACGACATTTTTAATTTTAAGAAAAATAAAGTTTTGAAATTACGCATGAAGAAATCATAGGTAAAAAGAGTGACTAAAATGTTTCAAGTTTGTTCAATCTTCCCCAATTATTTGCTCCTACTTTCTGTCGCGGATTAAAAAAAAAACAGTTTGAGAGACACTGATCCTGGATGGTGCGGACACCCCTGGCGGGTGCTTTTGTTTTGTAGTGCAACCACTCATGCAACCATGCAACATTCACACCCCAACACATCATGTCACTATCGCATCGTTCTACTAATATTTTAATTACCCAAAGCTGAAGCAAACTGAAAGCCGTAGTTTTATCGTAACTCGAGCGCGTCCCGACAAATAAAAAAGCACGTAGGGCAAGGGCCAAGTGTCACGTGACACGCCGTCAGCACGGCCTGTTAATTAAAGGGCTTGATTAACGTCCGTACACAGCATGAGAAATCTCCGCGTGATAAAACAATCCGCGAGCCACACAGAGACGACATAAATTAGGAAACGTACTTGCTATAATCTGCAACATTAGGGTGCGCACCCCCCAATTTAGTGCCGGAAGGCAGTGGCGCCCGCGGCGGCTGTCCATGTACTTATTAACGGGGTACTTTTACAAATTGCGACTATATTTTACTCGGTGATGAATCGCCGGGCGGTTAGGGCGTTGGCATTTGTATTAATGGTGGTTCAAAACCTAAATGCCGTCAAAATTGGAATACCCTTTTCACTGCTTAAAATTATCTCGCTGCGGTTTACCCTCTTTATCCTTTCATTATCGAAATTTATTTCTCTTAACACAACATTATTCTACGATACACATTCCTGCTTCTAAAATATTAAATCTAACTCCTAAGCCTGGAAATAATAAAGAAAATTCTAAAAAACTTAGTGATTATTTTATATTCATATTCCGAAGATGATAGCTGTTACATTAGTTTGTCATACGTTTGTTAAACGGTTGCTATGCATTTCATGACTGTTACTATGCGTTTGCTGAGCGGTTACTATGTAAAATAGTTTTACAGCCTCGGTATAAAAGTGACACTTTCCAGACTGTTAACAGTCCGTAAAGTGCTACCTTTAATGTCAATCGACAAAAAACTCATTTTATTATCTTAATTTCTTTATATATTTTTTCAGCTTTCTGAGTGGTTTGTACAACAGGCAGGTGGTTCAACTACTGGCTGTTTCGCTCGGTTCGCATTTTCAACTCCAGTTGACGTTCCAGTATTATTATATTTCAGTGCAATCGAATGATTTCGATTTTTCATTCACAAGTGTTGTAATCATTTTTTATATATTTAAAAATCATAAAAAAATTTGCATCAAACTAAAGAAAATAAATATAAATATAATACAATTTTTAAAGGGGTAAATAAATACATTGGACTGTGGATCACGAGATCCTTGGTTTGAGCATCACAATTGACTAATTTTCCAAATAAAATTTCGAAAATTTTCACCACATCCAAATTACTCCTGTATCTCCTCCACCACTAGCATCCTTGGAGGACGTGATTTGTCGGCTGGTAACCGCACAAAAATATATCATAATATCGAGATCTGCTGTGAGCAGAGTGCCACATCCAGAAAATGGGAAATGGTATGATGATATATATTTTATGACACAAATTTTTAGGTAGTTTTATCGCCTACGCCCATGACAAAAGTAAAGAAAGAAAAGATACATTTCACTATTACTTTTCGAGGGGTGAATTTAATTGAAGCGCCTTCAGAGGCAGTGGTAGAAAAGCTAGAGGGGAATCACCACAATCAGTCATGCTTAGCGAATCGGTGTTCCTGGGATTGTATATGCATTTGAAAGTAATCGCGCCAGTGAATAAGAGCGATGCGCGCGCCTCGATTCGTTCGTTAATCGTCTTATGAAAGTAAATTGCCACTTAAAAATAATTGCGTGCGGTTGAAGTAACTTTCTCCCGCTCAGTCTTAGTCTAATTGCGCCGGTACGACCATTTGTTGGAAGTCTCATAGATATATCGCTCTTCGCTTTTTCCGCCCTAAAACTTTGCCAACTTACAAACTTCCAACAAAAAACTACCTAATGATGCGATACTGACATGTCATGTGACGTATGATATTTTCAGACAGTGTTGTCGTTGTTTGAGCACCAATAACAACTTTTTCGAATCGAAACTTCTTAAGGTCATTCCGTAATTTTCATCGTCAAGCTGTAAGTATCATTCCCAAATACTGTTTTCATTTTTTGGTCTAGTTTTAATCGCGGAACAGTACTGCCGTTTCTTACTAAACAGTTTTTTTTGAGACTGTATACAATATGCATTCGTCTGGTTTTTGTCAGATATTGAATTTGTATATTTGGGTAGTATGTTTGAAAGGCGGGTGTCTGCAGGGTGCAAGGTATTGGGTGCTCTGGATATATTTGCTCGAAACGTCAATGTATCTAGAGATGCTTGACCCAGTGTTTATAATGGTGTGTTAGTACCTACATTGATGTATAGTTCTGAATGTTAGGTGTGGATGAAGATGCATGAACGATGTATATCTGCTGTGAAAATGAAGTATTTCAGAGGAGTGTGTGGGTATACGAAACGTGATCGTATCAGGAATTCTGTTAGTGTATGGTGAGTGTGTGATTGAGAAGAATGTTATAAAGGAAGTGGGAGTATCTAGTCAGTTGAGGTGATTTGAACATCTTGAGCGAATGTCGAATGAAAGGTTGGTGAAACTAATATATGCGGGAGAAATTGAGGGTGAACGATTGCGTGGGCATCCGAGGAATAAGTGGTTGGGTATGATTGATGGTTTGTTGCGTGAACAAATGATTTCAAGTGTGAAGAATAGACGAACATGTATGAATGACACTATGAATTTATTCGAGTCGAGAGTGGTGTGTCAGGATAGGAATGTTTATAGGAGAACGATTGTAGGTTTCTGGTTACCCAATTGAGTGGGATATACCGTGAAGTTATGTATGTATGTATGTAAAATCATGGAAATAAATTATATTTAATATATCATTGTTTACATACTTATCAAACAATTTATACCATACTTTTTGAAAGTATAATTTACTATAAAAATCAGTAAATATGTACAAGCAGATTCATAAAAGTGATTAGCGCTAACTCCATTTTTATTATTACGCGTAAATTAATTTTCCATCCTCAAAATGTAATTATTTTAAACTAAGGTTGTTATCTAGATTGTTTAGCATAAAATTTGACTTATTTTAATAATATAATTAATTTAGAAACAAAGTTACAGATGATGAAAAAAAATGGAGTTAATCTTTTTATGAAACTGCATATTATAGTGTTCCCTTAAAATATATAAAGTTGCATAATGTTGCTTTCAAATGGTGCACCTATATAGAAACGTTTATTGTAAGTTGATAAACAATGCTATATCAAATAGATTTTTATTAATTTTAATAAATTATTTAAAATAAAATTGTTTAAAAAAATTGACGGATGAATCACCCTATATTACTGCCGAATTTACCACAGATTGGCGTGTCAAGTTTTAATTTTTAGTTCTGGAAAGTTTGAACTTTTCAAGCAAGAGCAACTAAAACTTGGAACTAAAATTGAAAATGCACAGAGAATGATCATACTAAGCAACTTAGCTATTTATACAACTAAAACATAATTAATACAGTAGCTGGGAATGATACTCTAACCTCAACAATTATTTAAATCGTAACCCTATCAAAAGTCTGAAAATACCAAAAAAAACTAATTCACCCATTCTCATTCCTCATGCTCTCAAACATAATATCTAAGTTTTCCACTCACTTAAAAGGTCTGAGAGTTTGCGTGGGCCTAGGCCGAGGATTCTTCTTATACCCTCCATGTTGCTGATGCTGCTGAGGAACAATCTCTTGTTCAGCTTCATCTTCCTCGTCTTGCTCCTGTTTCCTGTTCCGGAACTGTGGTTTGAAGTTCGCGCTGCGTCCTCCAGGTCCTGTGGGCCTCCTAGTGGACTTGATGAGGTTGTTGCCTTCTACAGAGACGACGGTTTCGTCTTGGAGGCTTCCTGCTGGGGTTGGTTCCAGATGGTGGTGTTTGTGGCCCTGGCCTTTCAAGACCGGGGCAGCGGTTTTTAAGATGCGGAGGGATGGACTGGGGTTGATTTTGGGTTTGCCGTGGCTCTGGTTTATTATGTGGGAGGTACTTTGTAACACCTGAGAAACAAAACGATATTACAATAATAATAATAGCAATTCCGTTGTTTGTATTGAGAACTTGAAAGTGTATGTGTTATTTATTGAGCTTTTGTATGTACAAAGTTTTAATAAACTAAATGATTGTTTATGAATGTATTTGCTACCTGATAGTTTACTAACCTTGAAGAAGGTATTTACAAACTCAGTTAACTATAGTTAGTTATTTACCAATAGAATAAATAAATAATATCGCATCAAAAACATTGCTTAAATGATGCTTATTATTCCAGCTGTCATCTTTTGATACGATACTTTTTGTTTATTCCATTAATGCCCAGTTGCACCAACGTTAGTTAAATTTTAAACTTGGTTTAAATAAATAAAAGTAAATCGAAGTTATATGTCATATGGAGTAATTGACATTGATGTCAAAAATTAGATACGCTTTTATTAATTTAAACAAAGTTTAAAATTTAATTAACGTTGGTGCAACCGGGCATGATAATTGTATTTTATGGTTTTTCTGAGATTGAAAATACCGGCCCTAAAGAAGGATAAATGCTCTATAACTGAGATTTCGAATATTTTTTACACTTTACTTACTATGACAAAAAGTATATAAAGCAAGATTTAAAAAAATACTGTTCTTCTACCCAAACATAAACCTTGAAAACTAGTTGATATTGTTGTGTTGGGTGAAACTGAATAGCAATTCAGAAGAAAGATTGTAGCGTAAGAGAAGTAGGGAAAGGTTTAAATCTGTTATTGAATGTCGATAAATGTAAAATGTTGGTGTTTGAGAAGAATGATTTAGTGATTTATTACAATGTTTCAGCGGAAAGTATCAGATAGAAACAAATGAATGAATTTGTATATTTGGGTTGTATGTTTTCGAGGGATGAACGTATTGACTGGGAGATTGAAAGGCGGATGTCTGCAGAGGAAATATTTATAATGGTGTGTTAGTGCCTACATTAATGTATTGTTCTGAATGTTGGGTTTAAATGAGAAAACATGAACGACATATAACTGTTGTGAAAATAAGATATTTGAGAGGGCAGTCATCGTATCAGGAATACGTTGATGAAAAGTGTTTATTAGATTGAAAAGATTCAAAAAAATTGTCACACATACATACGATTTCTTTAGAGACAAATAGATGTCTTGGGCCACCTTTCTTTGCCTAATACTTGTTTGTAGATTGGTTGCTATGTAAATTCATATTGTAGTCTTTTCCCAAAGTGGTAGATATTATTTAGCAGTGTATTTCTTCAAATTGTCATACATAATAGTTAATTGCAAACATTTCTATTAAGTAATGTATTATTAAATTTTTATATTGTACATTTTATTTCAAAAACATTGAATATTAATTTCATTATATTTTTTTATCAGTATTCTAAGTGAACTGTAACTGTACAACAGAGACAGGTGGTCCAACAACTATTTGTCTCTCTCGGCTCACAATTTCAACGTCAGTTAGCGTTCCAGTATTATTATATTTATATGTATAATTAAAAAACAAATTAAAGAAAGCAACAGATTGGAGTTTGTTATTAGAATCCTCCGAGTTTGATAGATATCAAATGAAAAGTCTACGAAATGGAAGAGTAACTTCAAGTTGATCAAATGTCGAATGACAGGTTGGTGAAACTAATATATACGGGTGAGATTAAGGGTGAACGACTACGTGAGCGTCAGAGTAATGATTGATGGTTTTTAGCGTTAACGAATGAATGTGGACGAGGCGAAAGTTATAGAATATACCGCACTGAGTGGGATAAAACGTGACGTTCTTACCTGCGCATATTTTCCAGAGATGTAAGTTCCAATAACACTAGTTTCATGTACAGTCGTGGCACCATCCTTAACTACAGTTCCACCTAGTTTGGTTACAAGTCCTGTAGGATGCGCATCGGGTCTCTTCTGTCCCGTGGAAGGTCCGTGGTGCTGCTGTTGATGGTGTTGTTGATGTTGGTGCTGGTGATGTCCTGGTTGAGCCTTGTTCTGCCCTGGTAGAGGAGGACGCGGCTTCAGATGGAACTTGGCACTTGGTTTCAAGTTGATTACTTTGTAGGTTTCTTCTACCACTTCAGAGGGCTGGCGAGAGAGGAAGTCGTACTCTGGTTCTCCGATGTTATTACCTTCATTTTGAGGGAGAAAACGAAGTGATTTTATTAAGCGATCAATAGTAAACTGTCAAACATTAATTATAATTACTCTCCCCTGCACTTAACAACCCCAAGTTCTGTCACCAACATTCTCCCCTTAAGCAACCTCTCCTTGCGAAACAAATCGCAATCATCTATGCTTCAACTAGGGGATGCAAGTTGCCGTTTCAATTATTTTATGTTCTGTGGTTTCGTTTCATGAAAAAAAGTTGTTTCTTGTATTTTGCTATGAAGAACTACAATGGGGTCGTTCACCATTTTTGTTTTATCTTTTTTTATGAAACTTTATCTATATTGAAGACTATCTACACTTTTAAAAAGTCTTTTGTTATTCATTAAGCCACAATGATTTTTTTAAATTGTTGTGACGTCATTATAGAGATGTTGGTGGATCTCAAACAATAGAGATTTAAATTATTTTTGTCAAATAAATGTTCTATTTTATTGTAATAATAATAATAAAATAAGTAAAAAAATATACTAAAATTATTTACAATCTGTACTGTTTTAGATCCAGCAACACCTCTACAATGACGACACAATATTTTTAAAAAATCATTGTGGTTTAATGAATAACAATTAAGAATTTTTAAACGTGTAGATAGTCTTCAATTTAAATAAAGTTTCATAAAAAAAAAAATGGTGAAAGATCCCATTGTAAGAAATCCTATATAAAGTCTGTTCCTTCCTAGGTATATAATATACATACCCAGTCAAGCACTAGGACTTGAAAATTCCAAAAACACATTAACATGTTTCGTTCAAAACAGATTATAACTTTACTGCAGTAATCCATCTGTTTTAAACCAGACATACCAATGTTTTTCAGGAATTTTCAAACCCATTTCTTGACTGGGTATCTGGAAATAGACCCTCAGTTCTTATGAAAAGAAACCACATACATATATACGTCACACTAACAATCAGTCTCCTCTAAACATTCCTATCTTCACATACTATTTTTACCTCGTCCACATTCATACATGTTCGTTTAATTCTTCACACTCGGAATCATTCGTTCACGCAACAAGCCATTTATTCTTCGGATGTCCATGCAATTATTAACCCTCAATTTCGTCCGTAAATCACTAACTTTTCAATCGACATTTGCTCAAGACAGTCAAACCATCTTCAACTTTCTTAAAAACATTTTTCTCAATCTCGTACTTACCATAAACAGGTCTCGTATACCCATACACTCCTCTAATGCCTGTTTTACACGACCCAATTAATTGGTCAATAAATTGGCCAAGTATTCTTATCAATAAAGTGCCAAACACACAAACATTGTAGTTCGTTTTACATACGTCAAACTATCCGTCAATTTATTGTGACAATTTCAGTAGTACCAACATTATATCAGCTGCCACCTGCTACTAATATTTTTGGTTGGTTCTGGCACAGTCGTACAATTCCGCGCTGCGTTCGGCTTCATTCGACTTTGTAGTGAGACGAATCAAAATATAAAAATGTTTGAATGATTGGCAAAGATTAAAATCCTCCAGAAATCCCTAAACAAATTGTCGAAAATTAGAATAAAATTGGGAAGAAAGAATTGACGTCAAGTGTTGTATTACAAATAACAATAATTTGACAAAACAACACAACAAATTAAATTGAGTCTTGTAAAACCTTATTTATACAGCAGTTATAAGTCGTGCATGCTTCTTCATCCACACCCAACATTCAGAACCATACATCAATGTAGGATCACAAAAAAAAAACACACGACATTAAAGTAATTTAAACCAACCAATCACAGCGGGCTCTTCATCAGCTTTCACTTCCACCACGCTGGAGACGACAAACTGGGGTGCCTGGGGCGTGGGTTGTGCCACTGTGGGTCCATGAAACACTTCCACTTTGCTTGAGAGCAACTGAGAGGGCTGCTGAACAACCTCCACCTTCGAAACAATCTTAGGTTGCGCTTTAATCTCAACTTTACTGGAAAGAGGTGTGTTGGCGACGTGCACCACGCTGGAGATGCCTTCGATGACGTTGATCTTAGACTTGGGTTCAGCGACGACTTCCACTTTGCTGGAGAAGACGACAGGTGCTGGTTGGGATTGCACTTGAACTACGGTGGAGATTTTCTTCGGAGGTTCTGATTTGGGTTTTTGTTCTTGTGGTTTTTGAACTGTCTTGCTTGGCTGGATGACAATTGATTGCTGTTGAGACGAAGTTACTGGTTTGGTGTCGATCACTTGGTTGTTGGACACCACTGACACTTTTGGTTCAACTAGAACAAAAGCAAACGTGAACTTTATAGCCTTGCATTCCTAGATGTATTCGTAGTGCTTAAACAATGGAATAGTGCTATCAAATTATTGTAATAACAAAAATATTAACTGCGATCACATACAATTTATTTCTTTTGCCTTGCTTTGGAATGCTGTCGCCTTGCGTTACAAAAGTTTGTAAACTCCAAACTCAAGGAAGGCAACAGCAAAGCAGCAGAAACAACGGCCAATTAGAGAGCACTAGGAAAAAGGATAGATATATGTGACGACTTGACAGTTAACCTAAAATATTTTCTAATATTGTGACATTTGTATATGTACATGTATTAGCAGAAAATAATTTTGTAAGTACTTGTATTATAGTTATACGTAGCAATAATTACATTAATTATTGCAACTTTCTAGTAGACTGATAGCCAAACAGCGTCGGTAACTATCAAAATTGTATTATTGGTAACAACGAAGTTAAGGTCAAACATACGCTTTGAAAGAACGAACCCTTTTTTTTTCAAACAGCAAATTCTGTATTCTTAATTTATTTTCATGTTCTTTATGGTCCAACAACCTCCATCCGTCAAAATTTCATGGATTTTTTACAGTGACTTGTACATTGTAGTGTCAGATGAAGTACATTTCACAGGTTGGGTTCGTTCACTCCCATGAATTTTGTTTTGCAAATTCAAATTTGAATAAATTATTTCTTACAATTATATTTATCGAAAAACAAAACAATTATTACAGTAAGGTCTTTGAACATTCTAGTATTTATATATGTGGATGAAAAGGATAACTGAAACATTAAACTATAAAAAAATATTCGTTGAAGTCTAGTTGGTCAAAAATTCAGAAATTTGATACTATGTCTCTCATTCCCATGAACGACTACAGTAATGAAAATAATTCGTATATTTATAAATATGATCATCTATAACATACTAAGTTTATTTTCAATTTGAATTTACAGTTTTTGAGAAACAAATATAAATATACCAAATGAAAAATAATTTTAGACGATCTTATTTATAAATATACAAATTATTTGCATTACTGTAGTCTTTCATGGGAATGTGTGGCATATATTTTACTACTTTCAAAAGTATGTTCATGTATAGTTTGTAAACAAAATTAGCTATTTAAAATGTATTACAAAACGTTGGACTTTTATCTACAAATGTCGGTATAAAACATTACATGTTTCATTTATTATAATAATGATATATTGTTTCAAAAAAGTCATGTTCCTCTTGCGCTATCTTCAGCCCGTATGGTTGACCTTAAGTCCTATGTGAACGATGTGCATACAATACAAATGAACACAACAGCAAGTCAAGGCAACAGCAATAAGTAGTATGTGAACGCAACTTAGGATAGTACAAAGTTTTGCATTAGGTTATTACCGAATACATTAAGTATAAGAAAATAAAAATCAGTTGCATTTATGTGAGATGTGACAAACCGCTCGTAGTGGTTACAGAGTACCACGACTACCTCTTCCATTATCCTCGCGCTCAAATTACTAATTAAAATGTTAATTATTCTTTATTCATCGTGAAATTAAAAATCTCCCGCCAACAGTTTGTTCTGCGTGATTTAAATGTAAATTGCCAGCAGATGCACGAGCGCGCGCGCGAGGTGCCAAGCCATCCATCCACAACTGCTGCTTTTTATTTCGCGGAAGAAGTTTCATTGTTGTAAAATTAAAAAACACCTGCTTTAATTATAACCGCGCCCGTAAACGCAAAAACTTGGCATGCGCGAATTGTAAAATGAAAACTTGTCGCTGCAGCTGCCGCCGACGAGGTACTTTGCACGAATATTGGCGTGATTTTGAATTAAATTTTCATTGTTCCTCACTTAATTTTCACAACAAAACAAACTCTGCTAGTCGCGCTTTGTACTTGAATATATTTCACCCGTTAATTTTTCTTTAAATTTTAATTTGAGTGTCTGCAACGTACCACACGACTCACAATACTATCGCGAAATAATTGCTGCTGAATTTACACAACAAACAGTTTGAATAAAAAAGGTAAAAATTATTAGTTTCAAAGAGGATTCCGTTTACAAATAATCTTCTGAAACATTGAATGATATACTAAATTCTGTGTTCCAAAGGATCTCGGATATAATGAGTTTAACAGGTCCGGATTTATGTTAGTTCAGACAAATTGTAGCAACCATCGCTAGGCTACGTACTATTGTAATAAAAATTTGAAGTGATTTGACATTTAGCAGAAAATTTTAAAACAATTATTCAAGTCCAGTTAGCTTAAAAAGAAAATAAATGTATTAAAAATGAGAAAACTAGTATCTTTGGCTTATTATGTGGAAAAAATTACTTAAAAATCATTTTGATTTTACTTTTTTGTCAGGTAAGAACTGAATTTGACATAACGAATGAATAATATTACTTCCTCAAACTATCAATATTATTTCATTAGCGACTGTAACAAAGGTCATTAATTAATAAAAAAAAACTGTCGAATAATGGGTATATTTTTTGACAGCTGTGGATAAAGAAATTTAAATTCCAGTTAAATTTACTTCAATACTCAATTTACATCAAGTTATCCAAATGACTATCAATTTTTTAATAGTATATTATGATACAAGTGTATAAGTAAGCTTTTAAAGCACGTACGACGAGTTTAAGAGCACGATGCGAAGCGGAGTGCTTTTAACGTCGCTAGTGCTTTAAAAGCAATTATACTCGTGTGTCATACGCTATTTTTTATTATACCCGCACCATACTCTAGAAAAAACTGGAAAGCAACATTTTGATTTTGATTCATTTCATAATTTTGCGCGTGTGACGTTTGACGTATATTGTTTACATAGAGACTGGTTATCATTTATTGTTTACGTTTACAGTTTTGACAGATATTAATAGAAAATATTTTTGTTGTTGCTTAGTAACCTATAAAACACGGCGTGTTTTAATCTTGCGTTTATGAACGCTGTAGCGTGTTTTAAACACGGATTATGATGTAGGTATAATAAAAAATAATTTAATATGGTGTGCACTTATCAAAAACAAAAACAAAATTACTTTAAAAATAAATTTAAGTGACAGTTAAATTTCTTTATAATACTGGGCATTAATGTAATATTAGTAAAGATTGTTACACAATCCAAAAACAATAAAAATTTCCTAAATATTGATTCACGAATTTAACAAAACTTAGCCTCCAGTCTGTCCACCGTAAAATCCAGCCCTGAAATTTAATGGTCCGAAATTAGAATAACAAACAATCGCTCACCTGGTGCAACGCTCTGAGGGGAGAAAACCATAACCGTGTTGCCGATGGTGGTGGTAAAGTCCAGGAAGCCATAGACGGTCTGCGTGACGAAACTGTTGGCCTGGGATGGCGGCGGCGCTGCGGCCGCGGCCTGCGGATTCACGAACACGGGTCCGGACGCACTCGTCCACTGCAGCACTGCAAAAAACATGAAAAACCGCCGTTATTAACCTACGTTGGCCAAAAAACCACCGCCCAAATGACGCGCATTCTTTTTAAGCGCGCCTGCGTTTGATATATCACGTCCTGCTACTTATACAGGTTTTTTACAGGGAAATAAACAAAGGTTGCAATGTAAAAAAGGGTTATTGATAAATTATTACTTTTTCGCGATGTACAAGGACATGTTAATGCTTTTAATGTGCTATGTTCATGTACTGGATTCTTCTTCTACTGGTTAAGTTCAATTCGCAATCTTGGTACTTTTATTGCAGCAGATTTTATTGTACTTCGAGAGGAATATAAAATGCAGTACAAATAATGGATTTATTCTGTACAATTCTTCATCCGAAAAACAAATGAATAACATTAAAAGTCTTTAATAATTTTACTATGAGTCCAAAAGCTTTTCAACTTACTAGATTTATATTTATCTAATTATTTTATAGTTCTTTCATATTTTTTTCTAATCTTAGCTTTATAAAACTTTTCCAACTACATTTAATGTGTATATATGTTTGTGCAAGAAGGAGAAATATTAAGAAGACGAATCACTGTAATAATTTAATCGATAATACAATACGTTATCTTGAAGTAATTAGCTAGAATTAATTTAAAAAAATAATTTTCCGGAGATTATGTGGTGGAACCATCAGATTCTAATGATTATTTTATACGTTTCTTAAAACCAATGAAATGCTAATTGTATGTCACATGTCAGCGTTTAAATCAATCCTGACATTATTATACTATAAATTATTCGCGGGAATAATCTCTGCAGTTTTTTTGTTTTCGTTGAGAAATGTCAGCTGTTAGATAGTTATCATCAACACAAGTAAAAAATGAGCAAAAAAGATATATTTAGTGTCGAGTCCGATGATGAAATAAAAAATAATCTAATTAAATATAACTCGAGAGTTCGATAAATTAGAAAATAATTCTCCAGTATCTTTCTCAAACTTGTTGCCATTTGGCAATACGGGCTTTCGTGGCAATTGCCTAGCAACTAGTTTTCGAAAGATCTGTCAATTTATTTTCAATTCTCACTCTCTTGTTTTATTATTACTGAAAATCGGATTTTACATTTTTGAAGCAATCAGAAGTGAGAATTTTCGACGTATCTACCAATCAAATTTCCAGTATAATCGAAATTTGATTGGTCATGCACTGTGCATAATTTTCAGTAGGTATATCCAAAAATTAATTGGTAGATACGTCAAAAAATTTTACTACTAATTGGTTAAAATACTTTTTAAATCACTTTGACTAGATGTAGGTAATGGGAAAGATCAATGTCCAGAATTTAATTATTAATGGAATAACAATTAAATACACAATTCTGATCTCTGCAGTATTCTATTTTGTTGTCATAATTACAACTGAATAAATTTGATTTTTATAAATAGTTTTGTCAGTTAAATAAATAAATAAATATATCATCACGCGTCTTACCCATTGTGGGTGTGGCAATCTGTTAGTTAAAACATAAAATACTATTTATTTTTTAGCTAAATCACTTTCATGCTAAATTTGATTTCCTTTTGGAATATTTCGTTTTTATTGCTACTTGAAAATCACCACTCGTCTTCGACTCGTAGTCATTTTCGTAGCAATAATAACTCAATAGTCCTAGCGGTAAATTTTTGGAAATCAAACTTGTATTTAATAGATTATGTATGACAATATAATTTTCAGTATTTTAAGCGTGTAATAATTTAATATTCTTCTTGAACTATTCAACTAAATTCTAGTAATATATCAAAATATTTTAACAGCTCTATTTCCGAGCAAAAGTATGGCTAAAAGTAAACGATGACAACAATTGAAAGTGCAGTCTTGCCACGATGATTGTAAAAGAAGCAGCAAGTAGCAAATTTGATCATGTTGCTGTACTAGTAGTCCGGTAGCAGCTCCGGACTCCGGAGATAAATATCGATGTGCGCTTGCGGGGCGGGGGCGGGCGAAGAAGTCTTGGCGCAGCAGCAGCGAAAACGAGCAGAATTCTAAACGCAAAGGTTTGTTTTACTGTCATGAATACTAATTTAATTGGAACCCTTCGCTCCGACACTTTATCACTAAATTAATTTAGCGGCTCGGTATAAATAATAAGGCGAGTTTTAAGACTGATTGTGGCGCAGATAAAACGCTGGTTTATCGAATGTTTTCGCCTGAGAGAAAGCGCTTGCCTCCCTTTGATTATTTCCATTATTAGATTCCGCGGAAAAAATTCCGTTTGCCTTTTTTGTTCTCTAAATGTTTTCAAGTAAGAGACGGAATCGTGCGGAATATTCAAATGGAACGGAGGCGTGAAACGAATAATTTAACCGGGAATTTTTCCGAATTAATCACAGAATTTTGCCTCGGATATTTCAACCTATCTTATTATTATTTCCTCGATCTCTGCCCAAACCATACTTGCCACGGGAATTATTACTTACCTACTTTCTCATAAATTTCAAACTTTATAATTATACAACCTTGTCATTCTCCGTCGTAGAGAAAATCGTTAAGAATATAGGATATTTTAAGATTAACTCAACTATCTTTTATTTCTAGATTTTCTGGCATTCGGTGAGATTCTGTCTCAAATCTTGATACGCCTTAAAGGTTAATACAGCACATATAGTATGTGGTGGAAGGTATTGTGATGGATCACAATTTTCGATAGTTAGTAGTAGTAAGCTCATTTTGGAGTTCCTAGAATATGATTTTACTACTTTTTGAACGTTCTAGATCTTTTTGTTTTAACATTTGTTGTATTACAGATATAAAAGGGTCCTCCAGAAAGTAAAGAACTATTTGGCATAACTAAAGAAAAACAAAAGATATCTACACAAATCTGTATTTAGAAAGTTGTATTACTATACTCCATATTTGAATGTAATCGCAATAGTTGTCAAGATATTTATGGTAACGTAGTACCAGTTTTTCTACCACCAAAAATCTGAGCCAGGATGTCGCTGCTTCTTTGAGGTCTTCATCGTTTGCGAACTGTTTTCCACCAAAAAAATTATTTTATTTCATACTGGTTGCTAATGTTACATTTTTCGGACTAGGTATTTATCGTAGGAAAAGCGAAACTTTATAGTCCTAGGATTTGTCTTTTAGTTTTTTCATTATCTATAAACAAATACTAGTTCCTATACAAATTGTTATTTAGCATCAATGTTGTGACTGATCTAGATCCACTCATAAGAACTTTTATCTGATCTAGATTGTTTTACGTCTTGATTTTAATCTAATTCAAAAAGAATAAGATCTATTATCTTGAAAAAGATTAGATATTTGTCTGCATACTACAAGTTATCTGCCAGCGTTGCCAAAGTAAATTTGTAAAATACTTTGAAAATCCGTTAGTTGCCGCTACCTCTGGCAACACTGGTTATCACTTGTTCGTTACCTACCTTTTTTTATATATGTAACTTCTAATTTTTTGTTTTATTTTCATAAGAAGATTTAAAAATTTTATGAAAAAAAAATTACTAATCTTTTTATGATCTAAAGAAATAGATTTTTTATTCCTGATCTGATCTAAAAAAATAGATCCGATCATAAAAATTGATCTATGATCTGATCTAGAACATATTAAATGTAAAGATCTTGATCTTAACCTAGATCATTTTTAAAATGATCTGTCACAAAATTGTTTAACATACTTGCTATGAATTTTTGATAATTTCTGTTAATAAATACTATAAATTAACAATTTTAATAAACAGCATGAAATAAAATTTTATTTGTACCTTTAACGACTTTTAGGTCCTCGCAAATAAACAACTTGCTAGTACCTTGAAGTTTCATTTTTCGTTCTAGATACATAAATAACTATGGTTTTAGAAACAAGTGAAAATCGCTTGGTACCAGATCAGGGCTATAAGAAGAATGTCCAAAAATTTCTCAAGACAGTTTTTGTATTAAGCAATCTTCATTTGTTTCCAAAAGGATTTTCAGTGGAAAACAGTTCGTAAAGGATGAAGACCTCAAAGAAGCAGTGACATCCTGGCTCAGTTCTTGACAGTAGAAGAGTATAACATCGGCATTGAAAAACTGATACCACTTTACAATAAATACCTTGACAGCTAAGGCAATTGAAATATAGAGTAATGTACTGTAACTGTTTAAGATTGATATATTTTGCTTTTATTTAGTTTTACTTTCTGGACGATCTTCGTACATTAATAACAGATTAGTAGATATTGCATCCAATACTATTCACTTTCCCAGTCGATGCGTCCATCCCAACAAAATTATATTGTAACATTTACAACACAGTAAAATAAACAGTAAATATCTGTAGCTTTCTGATTCAAGTATCTGTCGAGTACGTCAATCCACTGACCGTGACAAAACTGCTGGAAAACATCAGCCATCCAAATCCTACAACGGCCCAATTTGGTCGCTGTGTATCTGCTGCGCGCACGCCATTATACACTACACAACACCGAAGCATGGTGCATGAAATCGCGTTAATTGACACCGAGAATTTATAATTATCAGCGCCGGTCCAGCGCTGGAGCTGATACGGGCGGAGCGAGCGTCGTTGTTGTGCATCGGCGTCGGTATTGTCCGCGGATTTGCCGATAAACGGACCGGCCTGGAATATATCGCCCGTGTGCACGATGTTTGTTATTTTGTCAGTTTAGCTTTTACGATAATTAGATGGATGTCTTCGCCGATATAAACTAGTAGGTTTTATTATAAATATACTGGTAGAAATCGCTTCTAGTGGATGCCTGTATATTTGTTTTCATGAAATGCGAGTGTTGGGAAATTCAGCGCATTTCCGTGGTTGCCTCTATAACTCCGGACAAAATACCATTACAATATTCCAATCCATGTTATCGAATACAGGAAAATGCAGCTTTAGCAGCAAAACACCAACATACTGTACAGGGACGGCTCCATTCAATTGTGTTAAATTTAAACGGGGAAGATTTTAGACATAGCCCACCTTTTTTGAAAGCTAGCCAATACTTACGAACCCAGAATCATACCATTTGGCCCAGTTAAAATCATACACAGTAAAAAATTTGATAAGCAATTTGTTAATTTTGCTGATTTGCTGGATTTACAAAATTTTACAAATATCCTCGTCAATGATAACAAATAAATTTAGCTAACTTATCAATTTGAAATTTTTAAAGAAAGTTTATATCCTTCGTAACAATTTAATGTATTATAATGAGACATAAAAATAAATGTAAATATTTAATATAATCACAAATATATTTAGTTTCGAAGTATATAAAAATAATTTGTTATTTGCTAACAAATTTGAAATTCGTTAAATTAAAAAAAATTGACGGTGAATCTTCTGGAAATAAAAATTTTATCAATTTTGACTACACAAAGTTTATATCCTCTGTAACCCTGAAAATAAATATTTATAATTAATGAATTCGCAAATATATTTAGTTACGAAATACACAAAAATAATTTGTTACTTGCTAACAAATTTGAAATTTGTTAAATTAACAAAAATTGGCGGTGGATCGTCTGGGACTAAAATTTTTGTAAATTTTGCCTACAAATTTTTTACTCTGTACAAAGGAAAATTATTTATATTTTTATACCTCCCGCACATACATTTATGTAAGGGAAGTATTATATTTATGTTACGAATTGATTAGATATTGGGAACAATTCATTGACAGTAAGTGATAGATTATTTAAATGCCTATTAGAGTTTTTGGGCAAGTCATTGGAATAAAATAGATGAAGAATAATATTACCTACAATTTTTATTTTTCTATAATTCGTTGCCATCAGATTTAAAAACAGTGTTCTTGGTATCAGCCAATACCTTTGGGCCCAAAAAAATTGTATGTTAGTGATTTTTGTAAATTTGATATTTATTTCAGTTGTCATTTTTGCTTAAAACATTATTAAAAATAACAAGAATTTAAGATATAAGTAAATTACGTATAAGATCAGAATATTTTTTAAAAAGTTATTGTAAAGTTTGAGACAAATAATATGATTCTGGGTTCGTACTACGAAATAGTAATTCGCAATCGTACATTAAGGGTAAAAGAAAAGCCTGATATATCGTTATTGGCGCCTCCACCATTTTTAACAATTCAATTTTAGACTACTTTTACTTCCCGTATCAATATGCAAAATAGGTATTGTGGCAGGTCTATATTTCCGATTAACAAAGCACTTTTGGGGGCTCAAAATACTCAATACTTAATGATGCTATCAATATCAGATATCAAATTTAAACTTTAGCAGGCAGATTTACAAAAGGTATTAGGTTTCAACACCTGTAACTTTGTTTCCAAATTAATTAAATTGACAAAATATACAAATGTTATGTTAACCAATCTTAACTATAATCTTAGTTTAATAAAAATGTATTCTGAGAATAGAAAATGAAATTACGACTAATAATAAAAATGGAATTAGCGCTAATCCTTTTTGTGAATCTGTTTGTAAATGTACGTGTTACGAGCTGATTAGATTTTAAGGAAAAATAACAACCTGACAATCATAACAATAGTTATTTTTCTACAATCGTTGCACAATATCGACATTGTTATTCCATTTTTAGTTAGGAAATGTTCAAAATTGTCGCTCTAGGGCGACAAAGTGACATATTGTCGCACTAGTGCGACAAAAATAAAACAAAAATAAATTAGATAAAAGTAAATGATGCATTGGATTTTTCTGGTAATAACCTTGCTATTGCAAATACAGTTGGCATATACGTACATACACTTCAACTTAATCACCATAAACGTATTCACTCTGTAGACTTTATGTCAAATGTACTCCATATGTCAAATGTACTCCATGTGTCAAATTATGATTTCTTTGAAAATGTTTATTTTGTTCATAAACGTTGTCATGATTACGGTGACATGGGTAACTACAATTTTACTGAATTGTTATAGGCGGGACCAAAGATAATTTAGAAAATTAATTTTTTTCTACAGCTTGACATTGGTCAACGATTGTACAAAAAATATTGTGTGTATCTCGTCGGATAGAGCTTGTTCGGTGCACTTGTCGTGTTGTTGATCTCGGCTTCGCCTCGATCAACAATTTCTCGCCGCGTGCAACAAACAATGCTCTATCCGCACTTGATACACAAATAACTATTGTGTATCAAGTGCGGATAGAGCATTGTTTGTTGCACGCGGCGAGAAATTGTTGATCGAGGCGAAGCCGAGATCAACAACTCGACAAGTGCACCGAACAAGCTCTATCCGACGAGATACACACAATAATTTTTCTACAATCGTTGACCAATGTCAAGCTGTAGAAAAAAATTAATTTTCAAAATTATCTTTGGTCACGCCTATAACAATTCAGTCAAATTGTAGTTACCCATGTCACCGTAATCATGACAACGTTTATAAACAAAATAAAAATTTTCAAAGAAATCATAATTTGACACATGGAGTACATTTGACATAAAGTCTACAGAGTGAATACGTTTATGGTGATTAAGTTGAAGTGTATGTACGTATATGCCTGTATTTGCAATAGCAAGGTTATTACCAGAAAAATCCAATGCATCATTTACTTCTTTTACCTAATTTATTTTTGTTTTGTTTTTGTCGCACTAGTGCGACAATATGTCACTTTGTCGCCCTAGAGCGACAATTTTGAACATTTCCTAACCAAAAATGGAATAACAATGTCGATATTGTGCAACGATTGTAGAAAAATACAATTATGATTCCATTGAATGTGCCTTGCCCTAAGAATATAGTTGTTAGCTAGCTAGTGTGAAGGTGCAATTTTGCAGATGCGGCCCTGCTCGGCGCCATTCCGCAGAATCGAAAACAACGCGCACTAGAATACCTAGTTTATGATATAAGAGTAAATCTTCCGGAGCCCTTGTTTGCGACGTGTGGGGCATTGTACCCACGCGGAGTTTAATGTCAACATTTTATCATCATAAATCCGAACGCTCGTTGTCGATAAACTGATCTAAATGCGTTTAAAACTGCGAACATAACAGCCACATAAATTTACGACGACAATGAGAGCTCTTACTTGCATCATTGCGAGGACTTACCCCGTGCCAACACACGCGATATACTTCGGTTTTATTGTACACTACACACAACTTTATTTGGACAATAATTTATAATCATTTCTCTTGTTTGCCGCAGTTTTTTACAAGACATTTTCGCTGCTCACCAGTGAACTAAACTCATCTTATGTATAATTAAAACTGATGGAGAATAGGAGGAATGATATGAAAAACACCAATGGAATTACACATCTCGGTAACCGACATGCTGGCCTAACTTAATTCATGGATTAAAGACTTCATTTGAGCAAATGTCCTTAAGACATATTCATGTTTATGTTTTTGGAGTAGAATTAAAAATCTGTTGTGGGCACTATAATACCTTCCGCAATAGATTTCTTATCAAGCAATCTAAGAACACGGACCAACACTATAAAGAATACTCATCTCTTCAAAAATATTTTTCTACGACCACTTAGAATATTTGATATTGCTAGGGATATGAGGTACATTGCAAACGTGCGAAATAAATTAGTTTTGTGAGTATTTCAATACATGTCACTTCATTTCAGTACAGGTACCACAGCTAGGAGAGTATTTAGAATTGTCAAATATTGAAATGGTAAAAGCGATTAAATTTATTAGGAAATAATATCGTGGTCGTAAAAAAAGTATAGTGTACAACTCGTATGGAATGTCCATCGTATGAATTCGGCGCATGCTACAAACTTTCATACTCGTAGGAGATGAGTACCATTCCATACCAAGTAGATACAACGAAAATATCAACATATAATATTTCTTTAACGTGTTGTAATTCGTAAATAGTAACAGTAAGAGAAAACATTTCAAACAATGTATGTAGATAATAACATTTGAAATATTATTCTAATAACAAAAATTGTTATTAACCCATAATTTACTGAGATATTTAAAAATAACTTGACAATATTTCAAGTAAACTACCACTTTCGATTATTGGACTATCATCAAAAACTAATCAGCTCTTCCAAAGGAGATACAATACAATTGGTATATACAAAATATCGAAATTTTCAGTTTAGTAGTTTTTGAGAAACCGTAACTCCAGAGATCTGCACAGACTAACAGACTGAGAGACAGACAGACAGACGTGCTCATCAACTGAAAACTCACTACAGAATTTTTAGTATGATTCCTATACCTGCCTTACAAGGATGTGTAAAAAATTTTGTACATACAAAAGCATAACACATACACATTTACATTCTCAAAACTGACAATTATCAACACGGACAATTGAGAATATGAATGTGTATGATTGTTCTCAAAATATAATCAGCTTTCAACATGAACATCTAAATTTTAAATATTACCTTAATAGCTTTATTAAATTTTGAGTTATCTACACACACACATACACACACATATACACACACACACAGAGACAAACGCCCAGACTTTGATCCAGAACATTTTCATGATCTTCAGAGTTAACCACAATAAGGTGTAACAATGATTCTTGTGCAGTAACCAAAGAAATATATAAATACATTACAGAAAAACCATATTTCATTTTCAACAGTACAAAGCTAAAAGCAGCATCAAAATATTCTTGAATCCAAGAATCCCATCTTGAGAACAATCCTGCGCATCTCCAGCAGACGCAGCCAAGTTGTTTGAAGTTGCCACAAAGCAAGCATCAAGCATTTCTGTTCTCGAACATCAATTGATTAGCTCTCCAACATTTGACGCTCGGGGTAACAATAATCACCCGTTCCCTCCCTTGCAGTGTGCCGATACACTTCGCTGACTCCACGTAACTTATTTGTCATTTAATTTAGAATTTAATAAGCGGTTTTCGGTAAGCGTGTGTCTGTCGTATAATGTTGATAACAGTTTAACAGAAACTTTACAGAAAGTTTGCTGCTTAACACTACAGTTGCTGGAATTGCGAAAATTGTTTCTCGCGTTCTCGTTCGCGTGTGAGCGCGGATATTTCACTGCGACGCCGACGGGTGAGATACCCCGACTGCGGAGTACGAAAACATTAATCCTATTTGCCTCCGATCAGGTATTTTATTCAATTAAATGAACACGGCAAGTAAATTATACCTGCACGCATTATTTCTCGAATCTGACTGTTTTGCAATAAGTCAATGTATGTACATAGCGCTGAAATGTTGGAGGAAGTTTATTAACGGATTGCATTAGATCATTATTGATAATGAACATACACCGTAGGACAACACTTTCAAATATCCCGGAGAATAAATAGAAAAGTATAGAAAAATAGATCAAGAAAATTAAAAACAAAATACTAAAAAAAGAAGTGTCTTTTTAAAAGAGTAGCAGTTTCCCGGTACAGATTTCTTTTCAAACAATGCAGGAACACGAACCACCATTATCAAGAAACGCTCATCCTTTCTAGAAATTTAGTTTTCTATTATGACACATGTCAAAAAATGATATATTTATGCATAGCAATTTGTTTTTCATTCCTGCTGAAATCTTTGTTGAGCCATGTCTCTAAAACTATAAAAGATATTTAAATTTCGCGAACAGCTTTATACGCGCCTTGACTTAAAGTAACTTTCAAAATATAAAAGAGTCCAAAGGTTTTGTGGTGCAGCGCTGAAAAATAATAGAAAAACTACTGCTGAAAAAATTTGATTAGTCATTTCTCCAAAACTATACCAAATATTTTAATCTGGTTGACAGTTTTGGATTCATGATTAAAAGCTTAATGTTTTACTAGAACATCGAAAATTTTTATTGAGTAGTAATTTTTACCTCCCGTCACATTCTTAAAAGAGGAATAGGAACAATGATACAAATTCGGTAGTTAGTTTTGCAGTAGATAAACACGTTTTAGGATACCTAGAATACGAATTTATTAGTTTAGTTATAATGTCTGGGTGTATGTGTCTGTCTGTCTATCGGTCTGTTTGTGAGGATCTCTGGAGTTACGGTTTCTCAAAACTATTAACTGAAAATTTTTATATTTTGTACCCTCTTGGAAAAGTAGACCTGATTATTTTTTAGTGAATATCCAATAACCGGAAATGGTAGTTTACTTGAAACCCTATCAAATTATTTTAAAATATCTCAGTAAATTATAGTTTAATGGAAATATTTGTTATCAAAATAATGCTATAAATATTTTTATCTACAATAGTTATTTGAAACATTTTCTCTTACTATCACCATTTATGTACACTGAAAAAAAAAAACAACGCTTGCAATTTTTTTAACATGTATCATATATGAAAACCAAATTTCTTGAAAGGATAAGAGTTTCTTGATAGTGGTGGTCCGTGTTCCTGCATTGTTTGATAAGAAATCTACTATTGCAGTATCTATAACAGTTTATTTTTGTTGAACTAACAAAAGATGAAATTCATTTGTCACAATAAAATTTAGGTCAAAAAATCATGGGCTTCTAGACAGGCTCAACATTAAAAATACAAGAATACTCGTAAGGACGTTTATGAAATAATACCAGTGAAGAAGAAAAGAAGAGACAGACCAATCAATGTCTGGAACGAAGTAGTAAAACGAATAGCACAAGAGCAAGAGGATTAGAGTGGCATGAAATAAAAATAAAAACGAGTGATAGGGAAATATGATAAAGAATGGCCCAAGTACTAACAGCAAGACCAAAAGGTAGATAGGCTTTACGATTAAGTATTGTATTAGATCCGTAGATAGACCCACGCGTCTAAGAAATGCGAATCCGCGTTAGTCCGTTATAATATCACAGTTGGCGGTGATTATGCGGGATATTTATGAGTACGCCATTACTTTTTTCTGGCTCATACTGCGGCATCTCCGTCTGATACATTGTCAGCGGCGTCTATTTGCCTCTGTCTGTCCATCTGTGTTTAAACCAACGCTCCGCAAACTGCCACCAATTAAGCAACGCGAACCTTCACTGTTAATAACGATGTCGTTAATTTCTGCTGAACTAACATCGTTACACTCATAAATTACGTTTCGCAGTTTAAAAATTAATTAGTGTTAGTAATTAATAAGCACTGTTTACATTATTGCTCGCAATTATCATTTTGCGAAGAATTACCCGGACGCACAGATGCCGTTGATGTTCTTTTGGTCGTAGGAAAGTAATCTTTGTTTTTTATTTTCTCTGGTTGCTTGATTCATTTTATTTGCTGTTTTTTGCCGAGAATTGTACTTATTGAAATACCAGCAGCTACTTCGAATTAATTAAAATTTCTTTGTGAGATTGTAATGCAGATAACAAAGGATTAGAGGCTATTAAAAGCTTTGTGCTCATAAAACTGCATTACTCTAATTAAATAAAAAAATAATAACACAAAAATTTTGCAAATATTTTAATTCTTTACATGATACGTTCCACTACAAATGAATCTTTTTAAAAGCAGATTTAATCTCGCTACATCTTATTCAAAATTTCATCGTAATTTTTATAATTAAAATTTTCTTTTAGATTCCGTGTATAACTTTTAACTTTAGACAAATGATTGACAATTTAAGCTTACAAGAAAACTTTTTCAAATCTTTAGCAAAAAATTTTCATAAAGAGGAAACTTTCTTCAAAAGATCTAACAGTTCATCCATCTTTAATAACAAAATGGCGACTAAATTACCAATGCAGTAATCACTTTTTTACCTCCCGCCACATACCTGTATGATAGGTATAGGAATCATGCTAAAATACGATTTTAATAGTTTTGCGATGATGTCTGTGTGAGTCTGTTTATCTGTCTGCCAATCTGTCAGTGTGTTAGTCTGTTTGGATCTCTGCAGATACAGTTTCTCAAAAACTACTAAACTGAAAATTTTTATATTTTGTATATATCAATTGTTATCCTCTTTGGAAGATCTGATTAATTTTTGGTGATAATCCAATAACCCAAAATTGTAGATAACTTGAAGCCCTATCAAGTTATTTTGAAACATCTCAGTAAATTATGATTAAATAACAATCTTTGTTATTAGAATACAAATATTATTATCTACAATTATTGTTTGAAATATTTTTTCTCTTGCTGTCTTCATTTACGACTTACAATACGTTAAAGAAAATTATATTTTGATATTTTAGTTTAAATCTATTAATCTGTGCTTTTTCATATAACAAAGTAACGTTTGAAAAATATCTATTTTTGACTTGTGTTATAAGTGAAAACTAAATTTTAGAAGCGGTGAGCGTTTCTTGATAGTGTGGTCCGTGTTCCTGCATCATTTGAAAAGAAATCTATGGCGACAGGTATTGTGATGTCCACATCAGATTTTTTATTAATATTTTTGACATTTTACATGTAATTTGAGATGTGAAGCAAAAGATACAAAGATATAATTTTTTTGCAGTATATTTTAATTTTGTCTGTAGCATTTTGGATGTATGACAGAAAAACAAACAAAAAATGTTTATTATTATCTTCTGATTTAAGGATTTCATACTTGCATTTCTAGTGACCTAAACTAATGAAAAAGAAATGAAATGGAATATGTCAGAGTACCCCATTAGTATTCCTCTCCCCTGAAAGTCCGCCATATTGAATGTCGGCGTCCATGTGAACCACAACTAGAAACATGACGCATCCGACCTACTTGATTAATAAATCCTGTGTTACGTGCATGGAACAGTTGAACATCGAAAAGGCGATTTCCATAACAACGAGGCATGGCGACCAGGACGACCAGGCACTCAGTGTTGCTGATAGCGGACAATAGAGGCGCTGATTGACAATCAGGCTGCGTTAGGATGCGTATTGCGCGGTCAGCAGTGCTACCAACCACGTGAAATGCTCCTGCAAATCTGTGTTTAATAATCCAGCAGGCGCGATGCTCGCGGCGCAAATTGTGGGATGCTACGGGATCGTGATGAAGAGATTTTTAGCTGATGTTTCAATTTCTGTTTTGGAATGACTGCAATCAAGAGGCATTTTGTAGTTTTGTACTGGCAGGATAGTCAAGCGAAAATGACAAAGATTATCGGTAAAACAATAATGCTGTAGCATAACAGGGGGTCGAACGTATATGGGTAAGGATAATAAAAGAAAAAATGCTACCTGTTCAAATGATGACACTCAACACAATGATTAAAAAAAGTCTGATGTTTCCAGGACATAACCTCCCGCCCAATGCTACTCTTAAACGTTACAAAATAATATTTGATGATACAGAAACATACCTTCTTATTTATTTATTTTCTTTTTATATTTGAGAAATTTAATTTTATTTCGTATATTTATTTAATTTTTTGACATATATTTCACTAAGAAAACAGCTTCACAATCACAATGACATGTGTCACATTTCGTAAAAAATTGAAAGTTTTTAAGTGTTTCCATGGAATACAAGGAGTATAAGATTTGTGAAATCTAATTTCTTTATATTTTATTATCTCTAAATCTAATGAAAATTAATAAAAATAGTGTAATTAAAACACATGTAAAATTAAATATTCTACAACTTTCAAATTAACATAAATTGTTGAAAAAGGAAATTTAACCGTGTTTTTCACGAAAAACTGTTAAGGGCTTCAAGTAAACTGCTACTTCCGGTTGACCAATTTTGTCCAAAATCTAATCAGCTCTTCATTTAAACATAAGAAGCAATTATTCACAAAATTGTATTTTTTGATATTATAGTATTTGAGGTATGCGAGACGAAAAAATTGCCACAGACTACACACACACAAACATACATTTTTGAAAAAATTCTTGGAAATGTTGAAAAATGTTTGGGAAATGAAAAATGAAATTGAAAATGTGGATAAAATAAGTCTAAAATGAATATGTAATAAATTCCAGTTGAATATAGAGATTATTTAAAAGAAAGATCTTAATCCAATTACAATAACTGTGGATATTTTCACCGTAGAAATTAGAAAATTTCAAAGACCCTTTTGATGTTCCTGGTGCTTTCATAATTCATACAACATCGCATCTGTGGGCGAAATATTTCATTTATACTATCCTCTTGCGTCTCATGGGAGCATGTAAAGAGAAAGAGTTTTAGAGGCACTGATTGCCGCCATTTAGAGTAAATACCGCATCACGCCCGTGTCCTAGATCGTTGGGATCCATTATTTACGCGTGCACGTGGTGAACCAGCGGCTTTCGTGCTATAGGGCACCGGTGTTCATCTATCAGCCATTGTAGTTACTACGTTCCACAAAACATTCATAGTTATTTATAAGCGTACAGCTGTTCGTGTTCTTTATTAAAATATCACCATTCTTACCTCCCGCCTACCTCTCGGTAAGGGAGATATTGTTTTTGGTCAGAAAATTGGGTAGTGAGTTTTCAATGAATAAGCACGTTTTAGGGTCCCTACAATACGATTTTACTATTTTCGCGATGATGTCTGTATGTATGTATGTATGTATGTATGTATGTATGTATGTATGTATGTGTGTGTGTGTGTGTGTGTGTGTGTAGTCTGTGGCAATTTTTTCGTCTCGCATAAGTCAAATACTATAATACCAAAAAATAAAATTTTTTGAATTATTGCTTCTTATATTTAAATGAAGAGCTGATTAGATTTTGGATAAAATTGGTCGACCGGAAGTAGCAGTTTACTTGAAGCCCTTAACAGTTTTTCATGAAAAACACGGTTAAATTTCCTTTTTCAACAATTTATGTTATTTTAAAAGTTGAAGAATATTTAATTCTACATTTGTTTTGATTACACTAATTTTAATAATTTTCATTAGATTTAGAGATAATAAAATATAAAGAAATTAGATTTCACAAATCTTGCATTCCTAGTACACCATGGAAAATTTTCAATTTTTTACGAAATGTGACACATGTCATTGTGTTTGTGAAGCTGTTTTCTTAGTGAAATATATGTCAAAAAATTAAATAAATATACGAAAGAAAATTAAAATTCTCAAATATAAATAGAAAATAAACAAATAAGAAGGTATGTTTCTGTATCATCAAGTACTATTTTGTACCGTTTAAGAGTAGTATTGGGCGGGAGGTTATGTGCTGGCCACATCAGATTTTTTCGATATCAGTTAAATTAACTTGCTTGTTTGACATTAAAGAGTTCATATATTCTTGCGGGAATGTTCTGCATAGCTTTCTGAAGTCGCAATGAAGAAATTTATTTAGGTATTGTAATAATTAAATATGATTGCGTGACTGGATTGAATATTGCAAATTTAAATGCATTATTCCATTATTTCTTGTAAGAAGTTACTGAACTATTATCTTTAATGAGAACAATATTTCACTGAACGAAATATATTCAAATTACGCCATATCAATTAATATATAGTGCACTTCTTCTTTTTCTTCTTCCTTTACTGATCTATCACTTGTGCTTTATTCATATTTTAAGGTGTGTTCGACTTATTTTTAATTATCCTCTTCTGCCCTGTCTACAGGAAGGTAACTGACTCAGCCGATCAAATGCGTTTTACATATTAAATAATATTGTTGCAATTTCCTGTTTCAAATAAAAGTTAACGCGATTTTATAACTGCATCTAAATTAGTTAATTTCATTTTACTTTTTAATAAAATGAAATTGTGTTCAGCAAATATTTAACGTTATTCACACAGTAAAAAATTTGATTTGCGATTTGTTAATTTTGCGGTTGTTTGTTGTTAATATTGATAATTATATTTCGTTAAATTAACAATTTGAACAAATATGACAATTTCTTGAATTAGTTATGTCAACTAAAATTTTTTAACAAGAAAAATTGTTGTTTTATTTATTTGCTGGATTTATAAAATTTAACAAATAGACTCGTCAATAATAACAAGTAACTTTTCAATTTGAAAGTTTGTATTTTTGTGAAAACTTCATTTATTATAATTACTATAATTTATTGTTTTGCTTCAATATAATTGGTCAAATATTTAGTTTTAAGCACATAAAAATAAATGGTAATAATTACTATAATCACAAATATATTTAGTTACGAAATACATAAAAATTATTTGTTACTTGCTACCAAATTTAAAAAAAAATAACAGAGGATCGTCTGGGACTAAAACTTTTATCAATTTTAACAATAATTTGTATAAAAGTGTATAAATATTTAATATTTCTGTATTTTTAGATCATCTACTTTTAATGTAACTTTTTTATGTATCTTTATGTACCTCTGGTGGATTTGAAAAATAGCTGTGCTGAAATCCACCTATTCACTTTATTGTTGAATAAATATTATTATTATTATAATTTTTTTACTGTGTACCCTGTATAAACGATGACAGTGACATCTTTTGGTAACTAAATTTTGACAGAGAAAGATGCACGGGTACGGTTTGCCAAACCGGTGAAAGTTAATTTGAATCTAAAAATACCTTTAGAACAGTTGGGATTATTCCTTCAGGTCTGCAGATTGCCTTTTACGGTGGCAGTTTTAGGTAAAAGGATATTAATTCAAATCTTAGTGGGCGTGCATTCGAAATCCGCGGTAATTTGAACAATTTTACAGCGTTCTGACATCAGACAAAAGTATAAAATTACAAATAAAATTTTCCTTTTAGCTGCGAGTTGTTTTTATCTGCGTGGCCTCCGAAATTACGCAGCTTCGTAGCCATCTTCATTTAAATACGCAGACGAAGCCTTTATTCATCTTTTCATTTTAAATCAACTTCGCTTGCCTCTTTCATTTATTTTCAGTTATACAAATTCCCCGTCTGTTTTATCAGTCATCATTTGAAACATTCAGTTTTAGAACCAGCCGTAAAACGCGCTAAATACAGAACGACTCAATTTTAGATAATATCATTACGAGCGCAGTTTTCGATAGCTCAAAGCCACGCTCGATTCACTATCACACACCATTCATGCTTTACAACTGTATCATTTACATAATACTTCGTCGAAATAGCACAACACAGATTTGTAAACAAATACATCTGGACACAATTACTACTACAAAATTTGATATCTGTTGAAATTACTTAAATCCGTACATTACATATGCACTGTTCATTATTATAGGTTTGTCGTTAAAATAAGAAATTCCTAACCTAACAATTTTAATCGATCAAAAAAGGAGGTCGTCTATATTTTTTTGTATGTATATGACCACGCATAACTTTTTACAGAGTAGTCTAATTTTGATGGTTTTGTTTTTATTGGATAAGGTATAACTCAAAGCAGGTCTCATTAAAATTTGAAAAAAAAATTCCATTCCTAAGGGTAGGAAAATATGGGATGATTAATTGTTCACTCATTGAATTGTTATTTTTAACCGATTCGACCACGCATAACTTTCTACTGGGTTATCTGATTTCGATGATTCTTTTTTTATCGAATAGCGTAAACATCGAAGTTGGTTCAATTTGAATTTCAAAAAAAATCCAACAATAAGGGTACAAAAAAATTAATTAAACCTAGGAAAAAATAACATTTTAAGTCTTAAAAACTATATTAATGTAATTAAATTTTGAGTTAGTTATTTACATTAGTTTAGGAGCATAGTTATTAAAACTAAAAAGGTTTATTTTATTTATCGTTTTTCAGTTTCTTTTTTCAACAAAATATCAAAATTGTTAGTTTAGTATTCTTTGAGAAACCGAACTTTAGAGATCCACGCAGACCGATAGACAGATACACACACAGACATCATCGCGAAACTATTAAAATCGTATTCTAGGGACATTAAAACGTGCTTATCCACTGAAAAAAACGAACGAATTTTTAACAAGATTCCTACACCTCCACTGCGAAATGTGGGAGGTAAAAATTACTACCCAATAAAATTTAATAGTAATCGACTAAAATATTAAGCTTTTAATCCTGAATCCAAAACTGTCAACAAAATTAAAATATTTGGTATAGTTTTGGAGATATGGCTAATTAATTATTTTTAGCAGGAGTTTTTCTATTATTTTTCAGCGCTGCACCACAAAACATTTTGAACTCTTTTATATTTTGAAAGTTACTCTAAGTCAAGGTGCGTATAACGCTTTTCGAGAAATTTAAATATATTTTATAGTTTTGGAGATATGACTCAACAAAAATTTCAGCAGGAATGAAAATATAATTTGCTATACATAACCTAATTTTTTTTATCAATTATCATTTTATAGATTAAATTCAAGTTGGTCAAACCAAAAATATCGTTTTTAAATATGTACAATGTTAACAGTCAGTCAAACCAATTTTTTTCTATAAAAAAAATACAAAATGAACATGCTTTAGGAACGGGCTTGTTCGTATGCATCAAAATATGATGAGTAAACTGTCCGCTTTATTTGTAGACAGGCAAGGGAACAAACAAGTAAAACATTCTAAAAAGAATCCTAACAAATAAAAATATCGAACGTGGTGTCGAACTGAATGATTTAAAAGTTTGAGGGTATCTGTTATGAATCATGAATGAAAACCTCAATCATGTGGTGGGTTGGGCACGATGTGAAAAGTTCAACGCTGGAAAACAAAGCCGTAATAGAAACCACTGAGCGATAAATCAACATGTTAGGGAAAAATGGACGAGTAAACTCCGTGCTTCAACGTTCCACCAACAGCGCTCTCTGCGCGAAAAACGTGCATTCCAACGTAGGATGCAATGTTTACGAAGCGCGATGCACCTGATGAGCAAATGTTTCCAAGCCTACGTCATGTTTATTGCAACAAATGAATTATGGTTTGCCATTCGCGTGGGTTGCAAATAGATTGTTGTAAAACAATTGTTGGGTGTAACACTCGTAGAGATTGTATCTTTTATAGGTATTTAGTATTAAAACCGGCATTTTTACAGCAGTAGAATTTCAGCATCCTCTTGTAATTTCCTCGTCAACATTAGCAGGAACATCGAAGAGGGCTCTGCAAATATTTCTACCAATAAAGCAAAACGAACACAACTCTAATGACTCTTGCAAATTCCGCTGCAGGAGTAAAGTCATGATTGACTTTTTGCTACATCCCACGAGAAATGAATCCTACTACTGATATCGTGGTATTAGTTGCTCGTTACACGAATTAATATCAGACATTTCAAACGCAATTAAGACTGATATATGCTTCAGGATTTCAGCGGATCAGAGGCGTAGTTATAGTTTTTCACGGGGGCTTTCTTAAATTATTGAGTAGTTCTCAGTTTCAGAGATGGCTTACTGTCAAAATAAATGGCTTATTATTTACCTAAAACCCAAAAAGGAAAAACAGAAGAATTAGAGATAAATAAAGGAGTATGATGAAGAATTTTATCCACAACTGTCAAATAATATACCCATAATTCAACCGTTGTTTATCAATTAATGACCTTTCTTACTGTTGCTAATGAAATAATATTATTAATTCGCTATGTCAAATTCAAATCTTACCTGTCAAAAGAGTAAAATAAAAATGGCGTTTAAGTCATTTTATCCACATAAAAGCCAAAGACACTAGAATAGCGTTTCAAGATATACTCTTGTCAAGAATCCTTGATATCTTTAAAATAAATTTTTGCTCTCCGCGTTTTTGATTAAAATATAAAAAAATTAATCTATGACAGTGATTTTCAAAACAAATATTTTACGGAGCTATGTATTCCATTAACGTGTAAATAAATAAATAAAATAAATAAATAAATATATCATCACGCCTTTTACCCATTACGGGTGTGGCACTCTGCTTACGCAGATCTCGGTAAGTGATATATTTTTGCGTATGAAGTGCGGTTACCAGCCGTCAAATCATAGCCCCCAAGGATGTTAGTGGAGGGGGAACCACAGGGGTAAATCTAAATTTGTAACTGTCGGCAGTGGGATTCGAACTGAGGATCTCACGATCCACAGTCCGACACGTAAATATTTTATTTAATTAAATTTTATTATATATTGTTCTCTTGCATTTGGGTATATTAGTTTTGTAATCTTTTCCACGCTAATTTCTCCGAGTAAATCTGATTTATATTTCTTTTAACACTCATTGTTTTAAATAAAAAGCATAGAAGTGCAACGCGACCCGACCAACATTTAAGAAACGCTACGTTCTTAAGTGTTCGGATTGGATAAAGTAATAGAAAAAGGAGATTCCCTTAAAATGTCAAGAATCAAAAAATATCAAGAATTCTTGAAACAAGACAAGAAATACGCAAGAAATGAGCAAGACAAGAAACTTTTAATTTCTTGTCTTGAAAATCAAGCCCAAGACAAGAAAAGTTCATCAAGACAAGAAATCTTGTTTTGATTAAACACTACAATTAAATCAGGAGTTGACTGGAGACTAGAAGAAAGAATAAGACGAGGAAGATCCAGATCAATATTGCTAAAGGAATTGAAAGAAGATTTAAAAGCAGCAGGAATTAAAAACTGGTGAAGTAAAACATAATGATTAAGATTGATCTACCCCAACAAAACGATCTAGAGAGCTTCATTATTACTATATATAAACAAAAAAGCAAATAAGTCTTCATGACAGTATTAACGAAAGTAAATGCTATCAGAAAATATGCCTTTGTGTTATTTTGCAGCGACTATAAAACAGCAAGGTTTGGATTTATGATTGGTCAAGTGTCTCGTGTTATATATTAATCTTCATGACTTAACCTTTAAATAAGTTAACATAATGATGTATCAACATAAATTTTACGAAGTTGTATTAAGAAAAGAAAATGTGTGTTTCATTTATGCTACAGCAACTATAAAACGTTAAGGATTAAATATATGATTGCACCAGAATTCCATGTTTGAAGAATTAGGGTCCTCCGTCACTGCTCCATCGGAATCTACCGCCATCGACATCAACTAGGAGATCTCCTGCAGCCAATAAAACTCAAAGCTCGCTGCAGCTACTGCGATGCATGTTTATAAAGGTATTCCGCTATTGTTCCCGCGAACATATCAAAGCCATTACTTCATCGCGACGTAGTGCGCCATGGAAATGTCATTTGTCAGCGTTGACAAACTAGGGGTGCGCAAAATTCCGCTGAAATTATTTGTATCTTTGTTGGTTTTCATAATTGAGGATGGGGATGGGAGGTGGTTGTTGTTTTCCGCATTGTTTCCACCCTCATTTGGATGGTGATTGACCCTGCATTATTATTCCTGAGGGGGATGATGTAATTGCCCTAACCGCATATTACCGTGTGCACAAAAACACATGCATCGATTCATATCGAGACCAATAACATATTTTGCCAGAATTCAATTTTATTTTTGTTATTGTGGGGTCTGTTCAGAAAATAATTATGTATATCGGGTGTCTACTAATGTAAAAATTTTCAATATGTGATATTTCGTTTTCTACGAATTTTAAAACAAAAGGGTAAATATAAAAACTTTTCAGCATAAAACACCCAATGAGTCTAAATTTATTGATGTGATATATTTCTGTCTTGAGATAGACGTAAAATAAAATTTATAAATTTAGCTATTTCCGGAGTGCCATGGTAAACAAAACATACAAACAGTCGTATTGTTTATTTGACAAATGACATTTGGCATAGTTTTGATGATTATGGACATGTTTAAATTATTTCTCAGTAATCATGCACACATTTACCATTTAAAAATAATTTAAACAAGTCAATAATCATTAAAACTATGCCAAATATCATCTGTCAAACTCAAACATTACGACTGTTTGTGTTTTGTTTACCTTGGCACACATAAAATTTAATTTTACGTCTACCTCATGACAGAAATATATCACATCAATAAATTTAGGCTCATTTGGTACAGTTTTTGATTTTTATGTTTACACTTTTGTTCTAAAATTCATAGGGATCAAACTATCGCCTAATTAAAATTTTAACATTGTATTTCCTGTGTCCCATAAAAAAAATAGACATCCGGTGTACATATCTATTTGGGTGATCGTTATTTTGGCAAAGTTCTAATTTCTTCATTCTCCACCCGAAATACCCATTAAAATACTCAAAAAATGACAGGGTTAATTTTACAGATAGAGCGTTGGATATGCTTTGAATACAGAAATCTGTAACCAACATAAGAGATAGTCATACCTAAAATTACGCAGAGGAAGAAGAACACGTTACTTTTATCTCCCTATCTCTATCGCGCTGTGTTGGTTACAGACTATCTTTTTCTATATTCCTTCCATACATTTTATTAGTTCTATGGTTAATTTTTTAAGCGAATTGTATAATTTTAACAGGTACCTGTAGAGGGTGAAGTTTTACATGCATTTTAAATGGTGTTTTTGGACTTCAGAGAACTTGGATCATATTTCTTTTCAATTTCCAAAAGATCGACTTGAAAATTAATATCTCAGGGTTACTGTAGTCGTTAAACACGAATATGATATAAAAAATGACAGTTGACAACTATCAACGTGTGTCAAATTTATGAAAACAGCAAAATTAATGTATTTGACAAACTTAATCTCCGTTGGCGCGTATTTTTACTGAGTAGATTTCGTATATTTCACACCCCTGCAATTCCACCTCAACTAATATCACATGACAGTCTTTCACACATGATCCAGCATCTGCATCTCCTCTCTGAGTGTCTCCTCTTTCTAGTTTGCATTCCTAAACCAACAACTAGGTGGAAACTCGACTGGAGCGCCCCCCTGGCTTGGATGTTCTGCAGGAGACTTTGCAGGATCTAGTGCGCTGTACTGTGGCGTGATCGCAGCAGGCGGCGGCGACCGCAGCAGCAGCGCCACGCGGCTGCAGCGGCTTTATGATAAATTACCGGGACGGACAAACTAGGACGGTGGGGTGGCAGCATGGCCAAATGGAATTTTGGTGGAGGTGCCGAGAGAACTGGCCGCATTTAAAACTATCCTTATAATTAGTGACTGTAATTGTAATTATGTAATCTAGTATTTCACAACTAGTACTGCAGGAATGGTATTACTTACATGAAGTAATAGGCGTACTATGTTCTATGATCGTGCTTCGTTCAACAACATACAGAACATAATTTTATCAAGTTTAATATTATTATTGTATTTATGTCTTTACAATATACTGAATCCTAAATCTAACTATATTATTCATCTGTCTCTAATGGTAAAGAATCCTTTTACAAGAAGAGCCTGCTACTATAATTTATATTATATACCAAGGAGGAAAGTATTTCATTGCAGTGGAAGGCTAAGATCTATACTAACGTACAAAGTAATGTTTGATTTTTTGATTATTTGAAGATCAAAACTAGGCAAGACTAAAATGATTGACATAGAAAGTAAATTAATCCGTTTTATTCCAAACAAAAAGAAACAGAAAATTTGCTTCCACAGAAAAGCCTATATTATTATTAAATTTGAGCTGATTTTACAGGTTGGAAAGTAGTATCTTTCTGACTGGTTAGAAAGTGAACGGTAGGAATAATTAACTTCCTAATTTTTATTTCCACTTTCTATGTAAAGACACTTTACAGGTTACTTTGGTAACTAAGTAAATGTGCAATTGCGACGAATAGACTGTAAAGTTTTACAGGCTTGTAAAAGAGACCTCTAAAGTTTTACAGGCTTGTTAAAAAGACCTGTAAAATTTTACGGGCTTATATTTAAATAAACATAATTAAAAAAATATGTTGTGGGCACCACAATACTTCCTAACATGTTATCGAACAATGAAGAAACACGGACTACCACTATCAAGAAACGCTCATCCCTTCAAAGAATTTAGTTTCCAATTATGACACATATCAAAAAATGACATTTTGTCCATTTCTCAACCGTTGTTTTGTTTTTATCAAAAAGCATAAGTTTGCAGATTTAAACGAAAATGTCAAAATATAATTTAAAACGTGTTGTAATTCATAAATGGTGACAGTAAGATAAAAATATTTCAAATAATAATTGTAGAAAATAATATTTGAAATTTTATTCTTACAACAAAAATTAAAACATAATTTACTCAGGTAAAAATCCTATGAAGGTGCAAATAAAACTCACTCCTTCGTCTTACACCACATACTTTTCAGCTAGCCCGTAAAGATTCATTTACTACGCTCGCCATGTAAATAACTATTAAAGGTTCGAAATTGTCATATAAAGATTGTGACAAAATATTTATTGTGTATGTTTTCAAAAACTATTTCGATCGTAAAGTTACTGTATAGTTCTCCTTTGGACTTCAAAAGGTGCTTAATTGTTGAAATCTCACTACAATAACAACTAAGATTCTGCGATGAAATGTAAAAATATAAAATAAATAAATCAAACACAGTCTCATTGGCCAGGGCTGGTGTTGATGGCAACAATGAGAGGAGGCCGTGCGGTGTTGTTGAAGCGAATCGCGACAATGGGTTGATTTGTTTTTCTTTTGTTTGCGACTGTCGAGCCTGCTCCGTTGTGTCGTTCCGCTTTTGTTTTGTGGTAGAGGTGAAATTAAAAGCCTCCCCTTGTCTTTATTTGCACTGCAGAAATTGGTTGTTATTATTATTTTTCCAACTTTATCTCTAGAGGTTCGTCCATGAATGGACTCCGGCTGTTGGGCCATTTTCCACAAACAAAGCCGAAAAATACAGAGAAACGATAATTGAAAATTCTAATCCTGGTGTTAATATAGACTCTACACTAATTACAGTACGTTTCCAGTGTAAATACTGCAAAATTTATAGTAAACATTTAACAACGCAAACGTCACTAAATATTTAATTTCAGTTTCATAAAATTTAAGTGGCGTTTGTATTTTCATCAGGGCAATACGAATGCGAAATATAATCATTAATGTCACCCATAACAGTTTCGTTAATTTAACGGCGCGCTATTTACGATTTGGTAAGTTTCACGTGAGCGTTAGCGACGCGACGTAACGTAAACGTGACGCCGTTATTGTGCGTCGTCCCACGGCGAATCGATACACAAGGGATGTGGACGTTACATTGGTGTTGTTCTAGAATTAGAGGAGTAAAGGTGCGTGCAAGGACGAATCAATAAGCGAAGGAATTACGCGAATGCGTAATTATTTCCTTCATACACTGCCAATGATGTATTTATTATAAATAAAAACTTTTTAACAAGAAATTAAACCGACGAAGAAAGAACTGAAATGCGAAAAATAAAATAAACCTTTTTAGTTAGCATCTTAGTTATTAAGTATTCAGTTTATTGAAGTTTTCGTCACGAGCCGTAAGCAAGTTGAATAAACCATAATCCCGAACATAATACTATGCTTTTTCTACTCTCGTAAATTAGAAAACCACTTTTGAATGTGATCGAAATTCGTTGAAAACACATTGAAAAACTTCAACAACAAAATAGACAATGACAACTGACTGCAAATCAGACGGCAGTTGCTTGGTGATCCACATCACGGCTTTAAAATAACAGTGTATCTTGGATTTCTGGCTCTGTGATTGGTCGAGAAAAGTGAATAATGGCCATAATCCCGAATATAATACCATACTTTTTCTACTCCTGTAATTCGGAAATCACTTTTGAATATGATCTAAATTCGTTGAAAACACTCGTTGAAAAACGACAACATAAAAATACACAATGACAACTGACTACATGTCAACTGTCAGATAGCCGTTGCTTAGTTATCCACATAACGTCTTTAAAATAACTGTGAATTATAGATTTTTGGCTCTGTGATTGGTAGAGAAGACTGAGTTATGAATCATAATTTTTTTTTCTACGACCACTGAGAAATCTGCTCATTGTATGTTTTTTGTTGCTAGGAATATGAGGTACATTGCAAGCATCGTGCGAAATGAATTTGTTTTGTGAGTATTTCAATACAGATCATTTCATTTCAGTACAGGTGCCATTGCTAGGATACTTATTTAGAATTGTCAAATATTGGAATGGTGAAAGCGGGACAAATTTATTATTAAAATTAAATTAATTTTGAAATAATATCGTGGTCGTAGAAAAAGTATAGTGCAAAACTCGCATGGAATGTCCATTTCATACTCGTAGGAAATTCCATGCTTGTTGTACAATATACTATATTTATGCAGGAATAGAAAAACATTTTACAGCAACTACTTGGATTAATTTTCTACTTGTCAAAAAAATAAAGTCATTATTATTTAAATTTTTTAACTTTGGGCGGGCGTAGTAAAATATTATACAATACATGTGTAATAATGCATTATTAATATACTTATGTAATTACACAATTTCACATGTTTATCTTAATAATGCTTTTATCTCACTTATACCGTGAATATTTATTATAATATCGGGCATTATTTAATTTTAAAACAAATATTGTTTTATTTTTATAAATATTGTAGATTGTTTCTTTACTTTTTGTAATAGACTAAATTTGTTAATGAAATGAAATAAAAATAATGAAATTATACCGAAATTATGCCTATTAGTAAAATAGTGATACACTAATTTTGTCGAGCAGTATAGAAATAACACTGAAGCTTGTGAAGAGAACAATTGACCCTTGATATTTGGCTTTGTTTGAAATTCAATAAACATAAGCAATAAACAAATTCTCAATAAAGAATTGAATAAATACTGAACAAATAACAATAAGCAAACAATGGAATATACAACAAAATTTCTATTAATTCTAAAACAAAACCAATCCCAAAAACAGCAATGAAACCTACCGGGATGTTTGTATGATATGATAGCTTTGTCATCACAATTCATCCCAGTGGTTTTACGTGGACACTGGAGCAGAGATTACAGTAAACGCGCAACTATGCGGCCGAGCCATTGTGACCTAAATGAAGCATCTATTGTAACTTGCTGGATTTTAATACAAATGGCAAATGGCGCCCGCACATTTGTCCGGGGTGGTGAGAGGAAGGTATTGTCATGTATTAGCCCTCTCGTTTGTCATCATCTCCTACCTGCGCACATGCAATTGCATTGAGGTGAACACCACTCATTGTTTTAATCATTCGATTAATTTATACGTGTAAACATTTCACCGAGTGCTCATCGAATGGAATTTGTAATAATTATTGATGGATCAAAACTATATTTATGTTATTATTTTGTTACAATATTGACACAGACATTTTTATTTTTAATTATATTAAAATTAGTCAGAAATTTAAATGGCCTAACATGGTATAAATTACATATTTTAAAACGATATTTTTTGTTTGAACAATTTAAATTTAATCTATAAAATGAAAATCAAGAAAAAAAATTTTAGGTTATGTATAGCAATTTTTTACTATTCCTGCTGAAATCTTTGTTGAGCCCTATCTCTAAAACTATAAAAGTTATTTAAATTTCGCGAACTGACTGCTAACACTGTACATATTTAAAAACGATATTTTTGGTTTGACCAATTTGAATTTAATCTATAAAATGATAATTGATAAAAAAAATAAAGGTTATGTATAGCAATTTTTTTTTATTCCTGCTGAAATTTTTGTTTAGCCATATCTCCAAAACTATAAAAGATATTTAAATTTCTCGTGCAGCGTTAGAACACCTTCACTTAAAATAACTTTCAAAATATAAAACAATTCAAAATGTTGTGTGGTGCAGCGCTGAAAAATAATGGAAAAACCCCTGCTGAAAATATTTAATTAGCCATATCTCCAAAACTATACCAAATATGTCAATCTTGTTGACAGTTTTGGATTCAGGATTAAAAGCTCAATGTTTTAGTGGAGTATCGTTAAATTTTATTGAGTAGTAATTTTTACCTCCCGCCACATCCTGTAAGGCTGGTGTAGGAATGATGCTAAAAATTCGGTAGTGAGTTTTCAGTGGATGAGCACGTTTCAAAGTCCCTACAATACGACTTTAATAATTTTGCGATGATGCCTGTGTGTGTGTGTCTATCTGTCTGACAGTCTGTGTGGATCTTTGGAGTTACGGTTTCTCAAAAAGTTCAGTAGGAACTGAAAAATTAACATTTTTTATATATCAATTGTATCCGCTTTGGAAGCGCTAATTATATTTGGTGATAATGCAATAACCGGAAGTGGTAGTTTACTTGAAGTCCTATTAAGTTACTTTGAAATATCTCAGTAAATTATGGATTATGAATTTTGGATATTAGAATAATATATCAAATATTATTATTTACAATTATTGTTTGAAACATTTTATTAGTTAGAAATCAATTCCATCGAATTGTGATAATAAAATCGTGACTCATATATAATTAAAACACAAGGTTTTTTTACAGAAGTGTGCTGTTTTGACTATAAAATTATGCGTAATTATAATTCGGTTAGGATCCAAATTAAATCGCGAATCCAGCAACATCTCTGAGTCACAGGTGAGCGCCTCCAGTTTACCTGCGTCACACTAACGTCGTTATAGTTGCCGGAATAATCTACAACTGTGAATCTGGTCCGGGTTCCGGGTTGCGGCAGCCGTGACTTCGCCGGAGCCGCGACGCTCGCTTGTTTCGCAGCGAGCACGCACCGCGGCCTACGTTGTTTTATTGACTATTTAATTACATCACGTGCGATACGAGTCGTGAGATGCGTTCACACCTTAAGTGTACATCCGCTAGACTTAATGTAATATTTATACGATGTAAGTTTCGTTTACACTGGAGGTGACGATGATACGATAATTAGCGCAACCTTTACATGTTGTTCAAGAAATATAAATAACTTCATTACTAAACTTGTTAGGTTGGATTAAATAAAACGGAAAATTGTATTGATCAATGGGGTTTTCTATTGTTTAACAAACTTCATATCAGTAAAAGAAACAAATCGGTAATTTAAGAATAGTAGTTTATATACCAAGGGGCTGAATTGCATGATTTAATCCCGAGGGTGAAAATTATTTCACGAGCCGTAGGTGAGGGAAATAATCACCTAAGGGATTTAAGGCACTTCAGTCCTGTGGTATATACACTATTTTTTGCACTTCCAACCCTAGTTTCAGCAATATATTTTAAATAATGAATAATTTTCAAGGATTTAAAATACATACTCCTATATTGATATTGGATGGCATGGATAATAACGATAGCACTATTCAAATTTTCTAGCTTACATAGATACCATGAACAAAATGAAAATTTGTATTTAATTTGAGTGCCTTTTCATTATGGATAGTTTTAAGAAGCCATATTGGAAATACTGCTGATAAAAATATGTATAAAACAATTCGAAGCTTTCAGCAAGTGGTGCGACAATAAAGAAGTTAAAAAATACACGGAAACAGTGCTGCTAGTATATTTTTATGAACGATCAAAAACTGTGCAAGATATCATTTGGGCGATAATGGATGTTGGAGGAAATATTAGTAGTTAGAAAGTATACTAATATAAGCAAGTTTCCGAAATTAATTACTTTCTTTAAAAGAAGAAATGGTGGTTATTAACTTAAAGAGTCAAAATTATCGAAGAACAAGTTGATCAATTCTTAAAAGAAACACTAGATAAGGTATTTTGAATGGTCAAAGTAATTAATTTTTTCAAAAACGTTTAAATATATTCTGTAGATATCAATTGTATAAACTATTATAATAATAGTTATTTATGTATCAAGGCACTGAAGTTCAATTTTTTATCACGAATATGGAATTTAGTTTCCGAGGCCCGTAGGGCCGAGAAAAATAAACCATGTGAGTGATAAAAAGGAACTTCAGTGCCGAGGTACATATTAAGTTTTATTTGAAATCTAAAATTCGAAAACCTGTAAAAAAAACAATATAGGTTAAGTTTATATATCTGTCAGTTGTCAATTGAAACTGACAGTCAGTGTTGCCAACCTCGAGAAGTGAAGTTATCGTAAATAACACTCAAAATTATGTGTTTTGTCCTCAATTTTGTCATCGGAATTAATTAGTTAATTCTTCTTGCAAATTTTGTTTCATGTTACGTCCAAATTTACTATAATACGTCAATATATCTACCAAAATTATCCTAATTGTACAATACTTATTTAACGGTTGCCCAAAATTGTGGTATAATGGGTTACTTTAGTGACGATTTCTGAGCTTTTAATGACGATTTTTGAGCACTTTAGTGCTGATTTCAAATAAATGTAATTTATATATAATAATTTTAGTAAATATTTTACATGTTGCAGTGGTTACTTGATTACTTGTCAATTTAATCCTCTGATATTAAAACTGGCACTCCAGTTCACGGGAAGGAAGAATAAATTTAAACCCGGAAGTGGAAAAAAAATTGTTATATTTACAGTATCATGGAATGTACAATGTACTGCTTTGTTACTGAATATATTGTATACTTTTTAATATCTAACCAAAATAAACATTACTATTATTATTATTATCATTAGTTCCTCAGTAGCGCATTTATAAAAGAATTTTGAGTGTTTAAAGTTAGTACATTGCAACAATGTTAGGCGCATAAATTAAGGAACATACAACTGGGTAAAACTTACGAGATTAAATACTTGGGCATATCGTATGTTTTCATCGCTGTTGCCAAGTTTCTCAAGAGCACATTACCGGGGAACGCGTGTCGCATTACATGCACAACCCGGTTATAATGGCGGTTATTCCGCGGTTACCACTTCACTACACTTTCAGGACACTGAGTCTACATGACATTTATGGCATTCTTGCTTGTTGCCAGTGCATGCTGCACTCAAACTGTTCTTCAGGAAGATGAAATGTAACATTATGAAAAAACTGTTGTACTCCGACCAACAGTGTCCTTAAAATTACTTAAACCAAAGGACAGAAGTTTCAAAGACTCTATGAATATAGTTTATTATTATTTGAAGGATAAAGACAGTCATTACTTACGAAGACGAAGTTTGCCAGTTTGCGACACGAACCGTAGGCAAATGATTCAAATCATCCGAGAGAATAATGACCATAATCCCGAATATAATACTATACTTTTTCTACTCCTGTAAATTCGGAAATCACTTTTAAAAATAATCTAATTTCGTTGAAAAACATCAACATAAAAATACACAATGGCAACTGACTACATGTCAACTGTCAGACGACCGTTGTTTGGTGATCCACATCACGTCTTTAAAATAACCGTGAATTATGGATTTATGGCCTCGTGATTCATCAAAAAGAGTGAATTATGAATCATGATTTACTTTCGTAAATTAAGGGTACTATAATTCATCGAAAAAATTGAAATAATGGGGATATATTTATACAGGAATAGAAAAAATATTTTCTTTTATGAATTACCAACAATATGTCAGTTCTAAGTAGAGTGCCATACTAAAAATGAGTAAAGACATGATGATATAGGAAAATTATATTTGGTGTGGATGAAGAAGCATGAACGTTGTATAACTGCTATAGAAATGAGATATTTGAGAGGTGTGTGTGAGTATACGAGACGTGATCGTATCTGGAATTCAATGATTTATGTGAGTGTGAGATTGAGAAGAATGTTGTTAAGAAAGTGGGAGTGAGTCAGTTGAGGTGGTTTGTGAAACTAATATATGCGGGTGAAATTGAAGGTGAATGGTATCCGAGGAATAAGTGGTTGGGTATGATTGATGGTTGATTGCGTGAACGAATGATTCCGAATGTGATGAATAGACGAGCATGTAGGAATCGCACTATGAATGTGGATGTGGCGAAAGTAGTGGAATGTTTGGAGGAGATTGATTGTTAGTTGACTGTGTGTCTGGGTTAATGCTACCCCACGGAGTGAGAAATAGAGTGACGATAATAAAAATAAAGTAAAATAATCAAGGAACAATAACATTTTAATTAATAAACATAAACTAAATTCAAAAATATTAACGTAGCAAATTTAAACAAAACAATAAAAGAGGTTCCATTTTTGTCTAACAGAATATTTATTTGTGTTTAACTAAAAAAATGAATTAAATAGTCAGTTTTATAAATTGAAGCAAGAGAAATGAAAACCGCCGTGTAAAAATGATAAACAAAGTATTTATTGTTCTATTATAATGAAACAGCAGAATAAATGTAAATTAAGTCTGTGAAATAGCAGTAAACAACATTAAATGACGACAGAGCAATAATTAAGATTTATTAGAGGTTGTAACAATAATTTTCAACGTGATTTTATTACAAACAACGCTCTTGTAACCTGAAAACACGTTGCGAAAAACGTGGTTGCATCGCTGTTTGGAAAACGTGTTCAATGCAGCGATTCGTCCGATTAAATATAATTGTACAACTTAATCAGGGGTCGACCGATCACGATACTGCCGATATTTACTCAACACGTGACCGATGGATTGGATAAACCCTTTCCAATTCGTCCAGTGTTGATGCGCAAGGAATCCGACAGGACGGATTGAGATAGGATCGAGTGGGATAGTGAGTTTATGAATATGCAGTGAGCATGGTTTGTCGACCGTGTTATGTTTTACATGGACATGCATTGTACGTTAATCGTCCGTTATAATTTTTGCAAATCACTGAATATGAATGTTATTGATAGTTGTAATTGGTTTTGTATGCTTCGGAAAATTCATTGCAGTGGTATTTGCATAAATAAACGTATTTCCCAGATAATATTTTATAATTATACACGTAAATTGTTTCGGCTAATTATGCTTGTGCTCACTGAAGTGTGTCTAGTAAAATTCACAATGAAATTTGATTTATTAGAGATAATATTTGCAATCTGTTTTCCGCTCTGTTACTACTGCCCATGTTGATGACTATCTGCTTTTTAGCTTTTTGTCAATGCATAAAAAATATGGACAATAGTTATTTGTCAAACTAGAGAGGAAAGCGCTTCTTTTTCCCCATCAAGTTCGAAGATTGCCTCATGAGCGTAGCGAGTGAGGCATTTAGAATGAGAGTGGAAGAAGAGCTTTCCTCTCGTGTTAGACACAACATTTTTTTCACGACATGTTTCTAAAAACGATTTGCTCACACCTAAAATATACTTTGAAAACACAACTGACAGCCTGACAAGTTAAAAGTTAGGTTATTAGACACAAGGCGGTGTAGCAGTGTTGTCAATGAACCAATGTTAAATATCTTTAATAAGTTGTCAAATTTTGATTTAATAAGAAAAATATAAGACACAAAGTATGTATATTACTAAAATAATGATTTTCAATAAAATTAGGAATTTATTTATAATTTGTATAATATATTTTTTTTTTTGGAAATAACATTCATATTGGTAACACTTCTATATTTTCCTCTCTAGAGAGGAACAACACATTTTCCTCACTATTTCGGGAGAAGAACGGTGGGGTTTCCTACCATGTCGTTAAATATACATTTTTACAATAAAGTACCTCCCAATAAATTATTCAATCTTCAAATAAACAAATTATCAATTATTAAAATGGTATGCAAACATCTCGAATCAAACAAGAATTTAGTCTTATATTATTACATACATTTTATCATATTATACTTTTTGTAAGGAATCTAATTTACTATCAAAGTCAATAAAAAATTTATAGGGTATTTCTTATAAAATATAAAGTCTTACATTTGTAACAAGACGAAAAGTAAAACATGATTTATTTCATTGATTTTAAAATATCGAGTTTCAAACTGCATTTGTACTTAAATGCATCGAAAATCGTCTTAGCAGGAGTTTTTGAGTTAATTTTATTGCCATACATATGTAAGGAACTTTGTTAGATTTTTATTTTTCATAAATAGTCATTTGAGATTATCGCGGCAAATATTATGAAATATAGGTTTGAGATGCCATCTGGGGTAGTTGGGTATATTTGGCCAACACACAAAAACATTTAAATATGAGATTTTGAAACTAGCAGATGTCTTCTCACGTCTGCAGTACTCTACAAATTATAGAATTTCATGTAATTATTGTTTGTAAAATGTTATGGTAACTACTACTATTTAACATATTCGTACGTTGTTGTCATGTGTAATATTTGTATTAATTTGTGTCATTCTGTTTAATTCATCCTTAATATTTTTAACCTTCTTGGGGCAATATTTCCATCTACGAATAAAGTACCAAATAAATTATTCGCCGATTAAATGAAAAATGTCGCATCGAAAACATAGCTCAAATGATACTTATAATTCTAGCTGTCATTTTTTGAGGCGTATTTTTTTATTTATTCGACGAATAATTTATTCGGAAGTTTATTCGTAGATGGAAATATTGGCTCTTATTAAATATCATTTCTTATCATTCTAAAAGTGTTTGTGTTTTGTGCGACCCTTGATTTTCAGTTTGGCCAGCCATGATACATATTGTTGCGTTCAAATAGGGCACTCTGTATAGAAATATTTATGGTAAATATATTTAATTTCAAGAGTTTTACTCTATAATTTAAAATGAAAGAGACCGATGAATCATCCAATATACAGATTTACATTTAGATACGGTTGTGAGTCTTGGGTATTGTCTCAAAGACTGAAAAGTAAAATTCATTCGCTAGAAACGAAATATCTAACAAAAGTACAATGAGTAACAATGTTGGACATAATAAGAAACGAAATAATAAGAAAATAATTGCAACTAGGCTTCATAGAAACAAGACAACTAGCATAATATAGCCAAATGATAAGAAAGATGTATCGAAAGTGGTTCACCAAATTTGGATGACAAATATGTGAAGGAAAACAGGGATCGTGGAAGACCGGAAGACACCAGGAATACCATCATTAACAAGACTCTAAAGAAGAGTAACATTAAGGAAGAATAAGAAACAATGGACGAATTTTGTGCAACTTTACGGTAGAAGAGTTCTTGACTATATGTAATATATATATTTAGGTACTTCATTGGGCGATTTAAGGTAAAAATAAATATGGAAATGTGCTTGTTGTTGAAGGGCGAGGAAGTAAAACTAAAACAAGAACAATGCTAAGAGAAAAACCGTCCGTGAATTTACATGCTAAACAGCAATGGGGCCCACCGTCGTGAGTTTCTGTTCCTGCTACGTGACACTTCGCAGGGGAGCAAACTTCGGAATGTTAGTTCTGTTAATCTGGCCGTGTTAAGAAAGTCAGGAAGGTGAGGGCGAGAGCCACCTTGCGTGACAGCAGCGGCACCGGCCGCCCCTCCGACAGAGTTTTTGAGCAAATCTGTACAAATGGCGCGTTGGGAAATTATTCCGACTTGCAGAACACTGAACTGCTTTCAGGGATATTAAAATTAGACTTCAGGAGGATCTGTAAATTATATACTTCTACTTTTGTTGACAATCATCCTCCCCCATAAAGAGGAAAGTTGAAATTCCGCCCAAAACTTTACACTAATATAAAATATTATTTTTCTACACACGCACTACCGAAAATCGCATTTCGAAGATATCATTGCTTATTTCGAAAATGTACTATTGCAAACAGTAGAAGAGAGCATGCATACTCCTCTTATAAAGTGAATGAAAGTTTATGTATGAATGCATGTAAAATATTTTATTGTTTGTTGGGAATTTGACTGCACAACTTCTTAAATTATGGACGCAGCAAACAAGGGCTTCAAAAATTTACTCCCAGAAAAGTCTAGCAAAAGATATGATCATATTTATCGATAGTTCACAAATTGGCAAATAAATGAAAAGACAAAATCGATTTCGGAGAATGTATTCTTAGCGTATTTTGACTATCGAAGAACATGAACGTATTTGATTACAACAAAGAAAATTTTTTAATAATGCAGAAAAAGAGATAGTAAATAGTTTCTGCAAATATATATATATATATATATATATATATATATATATATATATATATATATATATATATATATACATATATATATATATATATATATAATATATGTATATATATATATATATATATATATATATATATATATATATATATATATATATATATAAATTTCTCTCCATTTTTTTCTATCTTTTGTTTTGTCTTTCCATTTTTTAAATAAAATAAATAAAATATATCATCACGCCTTTTACCCATTACGGGTGTGGCACTCTGCTTACGCAGATCTCGGTAAGTGATATATTTTTACGTATGAAGTGCGGTTACCAACCGTCAAATCATAGCCCCCAAGGATGTTAGTGGAAGGGGAACCACAGGGGTAAATTTAAATTTGTAACTGTCGGCAGTGGGATTCGAACTGAGGATCTCACGATCCACAGTCCGACACGTTACCACGGAGCTATTTACCCCATTTTTTAATTCCTATATTTCTGAGGTCCTCTTCTACTTCGTCTATCCATTTCCTCCTTGGTCTTCCTTTTCTTCTTTTTCCGCCTGGTATCCATTGCATTATTGTTTTTATTGTGTCCTGATCTTTTTTCCGCCATATATGCCCTAACCATTTGACTCTTTGTTGTTTTATTTTTCTTACAATATTTTCCCCATCTATAGCTTGTTCAATTTCATGGTTCATCATTAATCTGTGTTCGTCTTCTGTAACTTTTACTTTTCCCAATATTGTTCTTAGTATTTTCCTTTCTGCTATTCTTAGGTCTTCTTCATATTTTTTCGTCATTGTCATCGTTTCTGCGGAGTATAATATTATTGGTCTTATTATAGTCCTGTAGATTTTCATTTTAGTTTCTTTTGACAGCGATTTATTTATTAATAGTTTCTTGTGTGCGTGTAGCGCTCTGTTTGTTGTAATTATTTTCTCCCGAATCTCTGTCTCCCGGTCTCCTTTATTAGACATCATTATCCCCAAATACTTAAATTTACCAACTTCTTCAAAAGAGTGTTCCCCAATTTGTATTTTGGTGTTCCCCACTCTTTGCAAAAAGTTTAAATAATATACTTATGTTAACAAAATAATATTAACAAGAGCGTAGGAAAAGTATAGTGTGCAATTCGTGCAAAAATGCTCTTTAAATTCGCATGTAAGTTGCAATTCTCGGAATTTGATACAAAATGAACTAATCACAGTATAAGAATTCATACATTAACGATACTCGCTGTGTCGCTATCGTCACTTTTGATTTTTATGTTCATCGATGACTTTAAGCCGAGCGGCCATATTGGCAGTGTAGTACATGGCGGGAAATTTGAATAACTGTCAGTTGCAAATGAGATAAAATCTAAAAATATTATTTCACCTCCACTATAAAAGGTCCTACAATTTTTCATGGTACAGTTTACCTCTCTGTTTTGCACTCATTTTATAAACTTAACACGAAATAAATACTTTAGCTTGATATTTGATAGAAATAACTGGCAATGAAACTGACATAAAATACTCGTATTTCTATGGTTACTAAGATATTAGTCTACTAGCGGACACTGAGCGCACCACTGAAATATTGGGATCATGAAATATTTGAAGTGTCATTATTGCGTGAATTCTTACACTGTAGTATATAGATTTTCTACAGTTCAGCAACAAAATTTCTGTCGATTAGGTTTATCTCCTGCTAATGTCACAATAATCGAGTGAGAATTGTTACAGTGTGTTGCATTATTATTATAGTCTATTTCATTATCATTTGATTAATCAGAATATTACTAAACGCTTATTTATTAAATATGTAATGCATTTTGAGATTATCAATATTAATATGCCTCTCAAATACAACAGGAAATATATCTGACTGTTATTGGATTTTGGGTAAATGGCTAGTTGTAATTATTCTAGAAATACAATAAATTATTCGTGGAATAATACAATATCTGATAATCAGTCAAACACGGGTTCCAATTGTAATAAGATTATGAACATTAGCGTGGTACTCTGACGCGTTTTATACTTAACTGAAATTATTATCAAATTGTAATCAGGGTATTTAAATATTTATTAATTACTCAAATCATTTCTGTTTGGTAATGTGACCTGTTGGTAATTATACTTCATGGGAAAAATATCGTAAATGTAAAACTTTGAACGTTGAGAACTGAACAAATATATCAAGTGCGGAAAGACACACTACAATTATAATTTTATTAATTAATTTGTAACATTTCATTTGAACGAGATCGATTTTAGTTAACGCGAATGTATTTCCAATTTTAAATTAACATTTTCGCGCAATATGCAACATATGATTCGTATTCCTGTACAAAAATAAACTAGTTGGATTTGTTATCAATGTCCGTGCACATAAAACACGAAAATCGGCAGCAGAACACAGAACTGTAATTAGAATTTGCATATTTAATCTGACCATTAGATGCATTATCTCACGGATCCTGTTTCTGGCCCGGTATTAGTTTATTGATCATAATTAAAAACATGGACCAATAACGATATCGCTGGTTCCAATGTGTTCAGGCTAATGAAATACTATTAGCGCAAATTGAAAGTGTTGGTCTTGTACTTATTATTAATTTATTCAATGCATGAATGATATCTCCTTGCAACCCTTAACTTATCATGATATGATGCAACACAATAATTAAACAGTAAACGTTTTATTATTTTTAGTTTGACACGGGTTTCTTAAGCCTATTTTACACAACGAAATTTATTGGTCAACTAATTGGCTAAATTTTTTTGGTAATAAATTGCCAAGAACAAAAGTTTTTTCGCTCGTTTTATACACAATTCATTGTAACAATTTCAGTAGTACCAACATGATATCAGCTGTCACCTATGCTACTAATATTTTCGGTTTAAGCTATTCGCACAAAAATAACAACTAATCGAAGCAAAAAAATGTTTGACGATTTACAAATTGATAAATCATTAAAAAGACAAAATCAATTTCGGAGAACGTATTCCTCGCGTATTTTGACGTACCTACTATCGAAGAATGGGGTCTTTCACCATTTTTTTTTAAATTTTTTTATAAAATAACAATTAAGACTTTTTAAAGTGTAGATAGTCTTCAATATAGATAGTTTCATAAAAAAATAAAAAAAATTGTGAAAGACCCCATTGAACGTATTTGATTACAACAATGAAAATTTGATTACAACAAAGAAAATTTGATGACAACAATGAATATTTGCTTACAATAAAGAAAACTTGATTACAACAAAGAAAAGATGATTACAACAATGAATATAAGAAAATTTTGGCAATGACTAAAATCCTTTAGATGTTCTAATTCTTCAATAAATTGACTCATTTATGGGAAAAGAAAAAATTGACGCAATGTGCTGTCGTATTAAACACAATAAATTGACAAAAAACTTAAGACAAATTATTGACTAATAAAACAGGCATAAGAATTTCCGGATACATGTTTATCTGAACTTATATTACTTATTATTGTTTTGATATGTACATCATCTTAAGATTGTTTAATTATTTTGTCAATTTTCTACCCGGTTATCTTTGGTGGTGTTTATAAGTCAGTAAGCATCTTCTTACTGCAATGTTCTCTAACATTTTTGAAGGCTGTGACTTCAGCTGCAGAGTTAGCAGAATTTATTTATTTTCTCTAAGAACTTCTATGGTTTCCGTGTTGAATTTCTCGACAAGAAAAGCAAAAGAGAGGTCAGAATCGAGTACGGCTTGATATTATTCAGCACAATAAATCAAATTCAAAAATGATTCATGGTGGTAATGTCGTCTTTTTGGCGACTCATTGAATATACGCCATGTCAAAACACAGTGGACATTCGATTACCATAGCACATAGCGTTCGGAAATTAAAATTTCAAATAATTTGTTCACGTCGTCGCTGATGCAACGTATGAATGTTCGTTGTGTTCTATTAACGTGCTAATCAAGAGAAAATTTATGAATTATGAATGAATATTTTATGACTGAGTATTATGGAAATAAAGAACAAATATTCGCAGCTACTCTGATGTATTGAATATTTATATGTGCGTGTGTGATCGACCGAAAGAATGTCCGTTTACCGCATTTGATTCGGCTTCAATATTCATGACGATTCCGATGGTTGCGAAGCACTTCAGGCCACGAATTTTTAATTCTTCTGATGTTCAACCAAAATTAATATTCATTCATTGCATATTTATTATTCATTATTTTTTTAGGTAATTTTATTTATTTGGAACAATCTACTGAAATCATTTCAATATAATATCACTTTCAACATTTAAACCAGGACCTGATTAACCTTATAGGCTACATAGGCATAGGGAGCTTGTCGTTCGAAAACATTGTTGAAAGGTTTGCCAAAACCAAAACCTGAAAACGAATATTCACATGATTCATTGCTAATTGTTTCAATTTCTTTTTATTATTGCCTTGTTTCGATTTTCATTAATTAAAAACTTGTATTTAAACATTTTTATTTTTACCTCCTACCACATCTTCTAAGGGAGGTATAGGAATCATGCTAAAAATTCGTAGTGAGTTTTCAGGGAATGGGCACGTTTTAAAGTCCCTACAATACGATTTTAATAGTTTCTCTGTCTATCGGTCTGTGTGGATCTCTGGAGCTACGGTTTCTCAAAAACTACTAAACAAAAAATTTGGATATTTTGTATATCAATGGAGGGTTATACAGAAGCAAATTTTCGTGCTGCCATCTATTGATGTTTTCATTGAACTACGATAAAATTCTCATGGGCGAAACACAAACAAAACGCTGTCAAGATGACAGTTCTTAAAATGATGCTAAATATAAAAAATAAAGTGTGTGTATGGTTTGTGCAATAGTGACTCCCTTCATTACTATAAAGAATATATCGCCATTGTTAAATTTATTAAGATTTCTAAATCACAAACTTCAAACTTCAAAAATAAAAACATGACCTTCCATCTCAACTTTTATCTCATCTTTCTCTTTCTTGCATGTGACGTCAAAATCATAACCCTCCATTGTATCCCCTTGAAAAGGAGTTGATTAGTTTTTGGTGATAATCCAATAACCGAAAGTGTTAGTTAACTTGAAGACCTATCAAGTTATTTTGAAGTATTTCAGTAAATTCCAACCCGATAAAGAAAACTTATATTTTGACATTTTCGTGTAAATTTGCTAACCTGCGCTTTTAGAAAAAACAACGTTTGAAAATTATCATTTTTTGATATGTCACTATTAAAAATTAAATTATTTGAAGAGATGAACGTTTTTGATAGTGGTAGTAGGTACAAAATTCCTTGTGAATTTGGAAAATGTTACAATGAACAGGCTAGCAGAACTATAGCAACAAGAATTACAGAACACAGTTGGGTAATTAATATTAACTAACCAGAGATACCAAAAAAATTATGGTAGTATTGAAATGTGCCAATGGGAAACTCACAAGAAAAGCTATAGAAATCTACCGTGAATCAGAATGAAGGCTACGAGTTGAACAAGACATGGCTTCCTCTATAAGTCATAATTTGTTGTTAGTTACTGTTTATATTTACTTGTTTTTCTGATGAAAAATTACGTACAGTAATTCGAAATGTTATTTATATTGTGTAGTTTCCCACGAACCCCGTTCGATATAATTTCCTCACACCAAGGCTTCATCCTGCAGCACTTGTTGGCAAAGATAGTACTCCGTCGTATATCATCACGCCGCACAATGCAAGTAATTAAACTGCATTACAAGGCTGTTGATAATATTAATTGTAATGGTAAACCGAGTGCATATTTTATTCGTTATGTTGGTAGCGCTTCGTAAATTAAACACAACATACATTCAACATGATCGTAAATATCGCAAAGATGATTCGTAACAAAGAACGACATTATTAACATTGGATTTTTCATTTGCATTTTGTTAATATTGTCTAACTTATTTTTTGTAACCAAATGCTCATTGAAATATTATAATACTGGAACGATAACTTGTAAGCTTTTATGAAAGAGAAAAACGAGCCTGAAAAGATAGATGGGATAGGGCCACCCTTCTTTGTCTAACACTTGCTTGTAGAATGGCTGCTATATAATAGTTTTTTGAATCACAAGGTTGGAAACTGCTTTTTTGAGAATGCGAGTTTATTTTGATAGGCATATAGCAAATACTCAATTGTACATATATTGCCATAATATTTTTAAGTCAATGTAATACTTTGACATTTCTAGCGTCAGAAGTTAGCTAAAATTAGTGAAGTGATGCCAACATATAACCTTAAAAAGTTAGCAATTTTTGTCGAACTACGCAAACTTCATCTTCGTGATTAATGACTATAATCCCAGATATAATAATATACAATTATTTCAAAATAGTTTAATATTATATTCCATTTTAAAATGAGAGAGAGAGAGAGTAATAATACATTCTAAATTCGATCGAGATCTACCGCTAAAAACTTAAATATAAATTGTAGACTCAAGTGAAAAGTGACTCAAATATAGTATAATTTTCTTATGAACTTGACGGGACTGTACAACAAAGACAGTTGGCCCAGCGACAGGCTGTCTCCCTCGGCCGTATTTGGAGTTCCAGTAACGTAAACGTAAATAACCATAGATCTAATAATGTGCGGCAAAACAAAATCAGTTTGTTTCATTTCGCGAGAATAGAGTTTGCCATGCATCGAATAAATCATGGTTCATCGACGCTTACAAGTCCCTAAGTGGATTTTGATCAGCGGCGTTCGTGTTAGGCGGGCTGATGCTAAGTACTGCACCGTTCCTCTTTAGTTTAACCCCCTCCCCTTCCCCCGCGCAGCACATGAACCATGAACGCTCTGAACGGTGTTTATACGTCAAATTTTAATACAGATTGGAAATTTCAATCCTGCTGTGAAACCAGTGTCTTGACATAAAGTATCTAATTTAAATTTCAAATTTTCGCAACTCGCTGTCGTGGACGCCTGGATTTGAAGAGTAACATAGTTGGAGGGGGGGGGGGTTCTTCTTTTAGAGTTATTTCATTTGAGAGTTTGGTGTTCGCTATCAAGCAATAATTATGACTTATAGTCGTGGGCTCTATTGTGAATAGCAACCAAGCCACAATCATATATTCATGCATGTAGTTTAAGTTGGAATGATAATGCAAATTCAGGAAGCGATTCGCTTTTGTTACGGGGTACGGCTACCTTTCCATTCAGCGCGCGGTGGTGAGCAGCCTAGCACCCGGGATATCTGAATGTGAAAGTTTGCAACTGCATTATAAATTTGAATTGTCTATTTATATTGAAATCTGAAACCTTGTTTGTTGGTCCGGGTCCCGCTCCGGAGTTGAATACACCCGGAGTTAGATACACCCGGACTCGAACTTAAAACCTGAGAGACCTTCTAGGTAGTTATTCAAAGTATTACGAAAAGGGTGGCAGAAGAATGTTTCAAAATTACTTAAAAGATTCCAAATATATAATATCTTTTGAAGCGGCCTGAATATTGTTAACCGATGATCAATTAGTGTGTATTATTACAATTAATTAAATATTGTTTCTTTGCAGTTGGACAAATAATACAAGTTCATTTACCATTGACAACAAATACATGGTAAGAAAGTACTGCACAATTTCAGATTTCACGAAATACCACTAAAAATTGGCATATACTTTTATTGTATTTCTATATAATATAAACCCTAAGAATCACAATGTTGTAGAGCGCATCGTAATATCTCTTAAATTTATAAAGATATGTCAATTTTCGATGTTTATCGAAATGCTACTTTGAGTGGCGGCAACTCAAAATCTATTAAAGATATTGAAAAAATAGACTCAGTTTTGTTCGTTTCATGCAATTTATTACAAATTAACAAATTTTGAAAATTTTGAAATTTTTCGATTTTTTTCCCCCAAATTTCGATAGGCGATAACTCGATAAATATAAAAGATACAGACTAGCAAACTGGACCATTCAATTCAGCTCATCAAAATACATAAGTATGTAAAATTTCAATAAATTTGCTTTACGCGTTATAGAGTTAGAGCAAAAAGTGTGAAAATGACGTTTTCCAGCCCAAACGTCAAGGGGTACGACGTTTTTCGTCAAAAACGTCATTTTGACACTTTTTGCTCTAACTCTATAACGCGTAAAGCAAATTTAATGAAATTTTACATACTTATGTATTTTGACGAGCTGAATCGATTGGTCCAGTCTACAAGTCTGTATCTTTTATATTTATCGAGTTATCGCCTATCGAAATTTGAAGGAAAAATTCGAAAAATTTCAAAATTTTCAAAATTTGCTAATTTGTAATAAAATGTATGAAACGAACAGAACTGAGTCTATTTTTCAATATCTTTAATAGATTTTGAGTTGTAGCCACTCAAAGTAGCATTTCGAAAAACATCGAAAATTGCCATATTTCTATAAATTTAAGAGATATGACGATGCGCTCTACAGCATTGAGTTTCTTAGGGTTTATATTATATAGAAATACAATAAAAGTATATGCCAATTTTTAGTGATATTTCGTGAAATCTGAAATTGTGCAGTACTTTCTTAACATGTATTTGTTGTCAATGGTAAATGAACTTGTATTACATTTTCTTACTTGTACAGATACTATAAACATTTTTCAAATTATAACCACAATCCTCGTTTAAATAATTGGGCCATATTGTGTAGTTCCAGATAATGTAACAATTTACTGATCTACAGATGTTATCCTCAGGAGTGAAGCATCAATATAAAATAAAAAGTAATCTATGAGTACAAAACCGGATTATTGTAGAGGCTTTGTCTATCCTTTCTGCGATTCTTGCAATGTGATATCAAATGGAAATATCTTCTAAACCTAATATTATTGTTGAATTTCAACAACAGTATCAGCTACAATGACTAAACAATATATTCTCTCAGCGGTACGGGTGCATTTCGCAGTGTGAACGTGTTTCAGACACAGTCTTGCTTATAAATTACCGTTATTAACCGAGCGTCGCAAACAGATGTTAATTGTAATCTCGTGCATGCGAGGGTGTGTGTTACACATGTTCCCTAATTAAAAACTGAAGAAAAATCACCCATTCGTAATAATTACGCTCAATTAACGCTAATTTAGATATTATGTTCGATAAACAGGGTTGTAATGAATGTTATCTCTCTTGCAATAAATCTGAATTTACTTGCGAGCCAACCACAGCGGCATACATGCACTACGCTGGGCTGTGGGGATTTCATTCGAGACTAAATGAACTAACATCTGTTGTGACTATTGTACGTCATGTTTGCTCATCGATTGGATGTTCGACACAACAGAAAGTAGATTCCTATAGTAGGTATATACTCTATACAATTATTGTATTTATATGTGTACTGCAAGACGATAATTTCTTACATCCTATTTTGGAGTGGGTAATATCTTTGTATTTCTAAAAGGAAATACAAATTTATTATTCGAATTCATTATCTTTTTAACCCTCTATTGCATACTGTTCCCGGTTGGGAACATTAAATTTAAAATTCTCTTTTCTTTTCTTATGCAGTTTACTTTCATGGCAATCATGTTGTAACCATTTGGGAACATTATATACACTTTGTCAATTGCCAATTAGGTCATTCCTCCTAATTTGACAAACATAAAAAAAAATAAGTGAAAAAGGAACATTACAGAAACTGAGATAGAAAATGTATAATTTAAAGGAAGCAGCTTATTACCTGCTTTACAATATTTCAAAAAAAATTTTTTTATCTGATGTTTTCCTTGAAGATGTTGTTTATTAAACAATTTTGTATAGTACTTAAACACGACCCAATATACCAAAGTTCTATTGTAAGTTGAGTTTGTTCATAATGTTTCCAATAGTGAACAAAACTTAAAAAAGTATTATTTTAAGAAAAAAAAATGCATGTGACACACTTATTTTAAATATATGAACATTTCTTATGTAAAAAATAATTTTTTGAGCATTTATTAAAAAATAATAATAATTCATGCAATAGAGGGTTAATTTCTTGTATATTTTCTGCTCTCTTCTTTCTGCTTTTCTTACTTTCTATTTGCTCTAAACATGGATGTATCTCGAGATGCTCGATTGAGTGTTTATAATAGTGTATTAATTCCTACATTGATGTATGGTTCTAAATGTTGGATGTGAATGAAGAAGCATGAATGACGTATAATTGTTGTGGAAATGAGGTATTTGACAGGAGAGTGATCGTGTCTGGAATACTTTGGTTTATGATTAATATTAAATTGAGAAGAATGTTGTAAAGAAAGTGAGCATATCGTTATGTCCCATTCAGTGGGGTAGCACGAACCCAGAAACACAATAAAACTTCTCCAAACATTCCTATCACCACACCACTTTTGTCTTGTCCACATTCATACATGTTCGTCTATTTTTCACACTCGGAATCATTCGTTCACGCAACAAACCATCAATCATACCTAACTACTTATTCCTCGGACGTCCATTCAATCGTTTACCTTCATATACTAGTTTCTAATTGTATTGTTACTCTTTCCTATTTTCTTAACAGTATTCTTCTCAATCTCACACTCACCACACACCAATGTATTCCGGACACGATCACTCTTCTCTCAAATACCTCATTTCCACAGCAGTTATACGTCGTTCATGCTTCTTCATCCACGCCCAACATTCAGAACCATACATCAATGTAGGCACTAACATATCATTACAAACATTTAATCGAGCATCTGTAGATAAATCCAATACTAATACTATATACAAGTATAGGTTGTCTTGAGTTCTCATTATGTGCCTGTACCATCCCTTTTACTTAGGGTATCTTACCTATATCTGTATTTATCAATGTTAGAAATGTAATCAGAAATTTCAAATACCTACATTATAGCTAGTTAAATAACTAATACAAATACTCAAAGTTCATGGAAACAACATCAGCCTCACCTCAGCAATCATGTTTATAAAATTGAAACAATTTAAAACTTTCTCCAATTTCATTCCACAAAAATGGTCAGGCATCCGCCCAACATTCTCCTTTGGTTTCTTTTGAAGTTCATCAACAAACTAACAGTGTAACCGATTCATCGAGTGAGTGTAACAGAAATAACTCAAAAATCTTGATTGAGAGTTCGTTGATATGAATAATTATTTAAACCCATTTAGAGACAATTTAATTAGCGTAATTCGGTGCTTGAAAATTAAAAGCGCGTTGGAATTGTGTGGATTTGCTGGTTGATGTTTTCGTATTAAAAATTGTTTGTTGTATTTTTATATCATCAAAGTTATTTTCAGTTCGCTGTTTAACAAAGGCCAGAGCATAAAATGTTTTTTAAAAAGTAAACAGCAGAGCAAAAATATTATTTAATAACATGATGACATGCTATTTCTCATATGAATCATAATTTGATTAAATGCTTTAACCAAATTTGTTTTGTTTTGTTGCCCAAACATATTAAATCATTCTTTAAATAAATATTTATTTTTAGGAAAGTGTTTTTTTACAACACAAGGTTAATTGTGGCCCACGCAATTTTGCTGGTCATTCATAATTTTCGTACCTACCACGTTGGTTTCCTAAAATATGAGTATATAATTATCATAAGATTTATAATAATCACAAGCAATATTTCCAAAAAGGTGTCATCACCAATTTGTTATACCACCTACATTCTGCATTAATACTGAAATATTGCAAAAGATCTGCTAGTCTACATCAGTAGTTCTCAAACTAGGAAAAATACTCTGGAAACTATCATATTTCCACTTCTAAAGTAAAATGGGAAAAGTAATTAATTAGGATCGAAAATTCGGTGCTCCAATAGTTGAAATATTTTATCTACGGCCGTTGTTAAAAGTGGCCCATTTAAGGCTTGCTTAGAAAGATAAAAGTGTCACTTTCTGACACTAGTGTTAAAAGTGACATAGCAACGTGTTGAAAGTGATTTTATTGTTACTTTTAACACGTTGATATCGATTTGTATCAATAAATCAACGAATATAAACCTACCTATCAAAATATTCTACATTTTTTAGTATTTACTAATACCCTAAGATCGTAGATACAATTTTATATGATATATCTGTTAAAAGTATTTTATTTCGGCCATGGGATTATTTGACTTCCCCATTTACTCATAAAATGTCACTTTTAACACTTAACTTTTTTTTGACTTGTTTAATTATACCGGGTGTTTCTGCTTTAAATTTTTACTTAATCACTTTACATCAAAAGTGTAAATACAGACGTTGTTCAGAACTTAAAAAATTCATGCAATTAAGTTATAATTAACCAAAAAGAGAAATGATTTTGAAGCTTCTTGCCTGGATGAATGTTTGTGAAAACAATAAACTATTGGATAGTAGTTACTACGCTATCCAATAGTTTAATTATTATCATAAAAGAAAAATATTTAACAAACCAAAAAACAATTTTAGATTTATTTATTTAAGAGAAATAAATCAATTCGCAAATTCGCTATTATAACAAATACAATGTGCTACAATACTGTAATAAATAAATCTAAATCTGTTTTATGAAATGTCAAATATTTTTCGTTTTTATTTAATTTTCCATGGGTGTTACAATTTTTGTAACAAACGTTACTAGAAACATCATTGATATATCTTGAAATACTAATGTTTAGATAACCAAATGGGCCATATTACATGTATTTTTTAATTCTGAACAACTTTTGTATTCACACTTTTGCTGTAAAGTGTATAGGCAAAAACATACATCAATCTTTCAACATTTAAATTTTAGATTCATCTGTAAACTCTTTACTAATTTCAGTGAAATTTTAGGATGCTAGGGAAAAGTTTGCAAACCACTGGCCTAAATCTTGAATCATATAAACTAAATGAAGGTAAGAGAAACAAAATAAATTATACTTATTAAGTCAGAACATATGTGCTATTTGAACTTATGAATATATTTGAGAAGGTAAATGAAACGCCTTAGGCGGTTATAAAGTCGATAATGGTTTCCATTTTCAAGGAAAATGACATAAAAACTAGTCCAGGATACATGTGGAATATATTGTTATGTAACTTTACTGTTACTGATATCAATTTGAAAGTAATATGTACTATTAAACACGAGTTAATTTCGGTAACTTCACATATGTGGGTGTACGAGTATAAATAGATTAGTGAGATTTGTATAATAATAATATTGGTATTATATAATTATTTAGTTGGTAAACACAATTAAAATAGAGATTTTTCAATAAGATTAAACGCATATGAATATTTAGTATAATTATGATAAAATCGTAATTGCTTTATATAGGCTATTATTCCCAACAAAATTACATTACCCGATATGACAATTTACATTTTAATTATCAATATTTAAACGAATTATTTCACGTAATTAATCATAACTCCCCTAAAACAACATTTATTTTTATTTACTGTTACTCTTGCATCTGTTTAAAATTCTGCATAGACCACACCCGAGTACTGTCATTTAACTCTGTATAGCGGAATGAGTAATATCCTTTAACAATTTCCTGCTCTGAAATCTTAATGTTATATCACTGAAATTATCATAAAAATTCGGCACCATTTTTTGCAGACATCAATAAGGAAACGAACATTATTTATAAAGTTGCTAACAAGTTCAACAGTAATCAGTTGGTAACAAGAAAAAGCGATTTGTTGAACTCAACGGCCTTGGTTCATTATGTGCAGGAACTCCAGCCGTGCGAAAGAGGGAAAGTGAACAAATGACATATATGAGAAACTTATATTTGTTTTGTTTTATTTCTATTATTTCCTTTTTTTCATGGGGTAAATAGTTCCATGGTAACGCATCGGACTGTGGATACTTACACCAATAATGGATACAATGCGTGATCATGTATTCATATTTTTCAAAATGCAAATTTTATTTAAATTGAAAACTATCTACACTTTTAAAAAGTCTTAATTGTTGTGACGTCATTGTAGAGGTGTTGGTAGATTTAAAACAGTAGAGATTTAAATAATTTTAGTTACATAAATGTTCCATTTTTTTTTGAATAACAATAATAAAATAGAAATAGAACATTAATGTGACTACAATTATTTACAATTTCTACTGTTTGAGATCCACTAACACCTCAACAATGAACTCACAATATTAAAAAAAAATATTGTGGCTTAATGAATAACAATTATCAAGACTTTAGAAGTATAGATAGTCTCCAATTTAGATAAAGTTTCATAAACAAAAAATTTTTTAAATGGACCAATTCTTTTGGTACACCTTACGATGTAGTACCTTCACCTTCGATTTTAATAATTCCTTTTAATTTTTGTCCTATTTGCTTCCAATTAAAAGGAAAAATAGTATTAAGTGGCCACATTGAAAATACAGTTTAATGAGAAACTTTATTTATCTTCAGATAAGCTCAATTAAAAATGGGTACTGTGATTAGAGTTTGCCGGAAGTGAATTGTGTTGGCTTAGGGTGTGTTTGTGAAAAATACAAGCTAAGCAATCTTACCTATAGGAAAATGCCACATAATATTTAGAAAAAAATAAACCATGTGAGTGATATAAAGGAACTTCAGTGCTAAGGTACATATTAAGTTTTATTTAAAATCTAAAATTCGAAAAAACTATAAAAAATTACAATATTGGTTAAGTTTATACATCTGTCAGTTATGAATTGAAACTGACAGTCAGTGTTGTCAACCTCGAGAAGTGAAGTTATCGTAAATAACACCCAACATGTGTTTTGCCCTCAATTTCGTAATAGGAATTAATTAGTTAATTCTTCTAGCAAATTTTGATTAATGTTACGTCCAAATTTACATAGTACGTCAATATATCTGCCAAAATTGTACAATAATTATTTAACGGTTGCCAACACTGGATTGCTCAAAATCGTCATATAGTGGGTTACTTTAGTAACGATTTCTGAGCATTTAATGACGATTTTTTAGCACTTTAGTGCCGATTTCAAATAAGCATAATTTGTGTATCCTTTTGAAAATAGAAATGTTTTTTCAGCTGTACTAAAATTCCAAACATTGGGCGCGTTCAGGCGAACCTAGCAGCTAGATTGCTAACCATAGCTGAACGTATTGCTAGGTAACCGCTAGATTTCAGCAGTTAGATAAAAAATAGCTAGATGTGCTAGCGAACCTTCTTAAACTGTCAACTTTCAAAAATTCATTTATAATATCATCAACATTTATCATGTCTACAAAAAATCTATACGAATAACTTAAGTATCATGAAGTATTTGATATCTATTAATTACCAATTTTAAGACTGTTTTAGTTTAGTCTTTGATCAGAATTTGAGGTTAAATCCACCAAACTTGACTGACATAAGATGACAGCATCAGCAAAATTCCGTTCATGTTCATAGTACTTTTCATCTGCTAGAATCTAGCACTAGCAAACGCTAGCTAGCCGCTAGGTTCGGCTGAACGCGCCCATTGTCTTCTATCAGTAAACTGACCTTACTGTTCTTGATACTTAATATACCTACTATATTTTTGTTACACACTGTATATATTAGAAATGGACTTTACAATAAATACAATACAAGTAGCCCTTTGCTAAGTTCCGAATTCATAAATCACCGATATTACATCGCGTACCTGTACCTGGTAAATTTAAACTCGCATCATGCATATCACTGTAAACGTGTATGGCATGCAAGTAATTAATAATTCCGCGAATAAACTGACTTATCGCGATGTATTTTTGTCGTTAATAAATGCATCCCTGATAACGTTCACCGCGATGAAAAATCACCGGGCTGAATGTAAAGCAAACAATCGCTGCGCCGTCGAATTTTGTCTCGTATTAATTGGTGTTCTGTCAAATATGATTGGAAATTGATGAGCCGCATTACCCCCGCCGCCCCTCCATTGCAGTATCCGCTTTTGAAATTTTTATCACTTCCTGCGGAGCGATAGCGATACCCGTGATAATTTTGTTTGACGTTGCCAATATGTCCGATGGAATTTAGGTTTACTCAGTTTAATTTATTGGATGTCTCTATTATTGCAACAGCGCTAATCTGATACGAAAAATACGTAGCTGTATAATTTTAACTTGGGTTTTAGATTCATTGTATTGATGTCTAGACTGGAGCTGCTAAAAATTTAATAAGCAAATATGGTGATACCGGCAAGCCAAACTTTGAAATTTTTACATCAAAACACTGAACACAATGACTTGTGGATGTGAATTCCAGTAGGAAATACTGAACTAGTGTCTTATGGGAGAGTAGTACCCTTTTAGAGATATTTTTAATTTAATTGTTCGACAAGTTAGAAAATAATTATCCAGTATTTTTCTCAAACTTGTTGCCATGTGGCAATAGCCAATCAAGCCCTACGGTCTTTCGTGGCTATTGCCTGGCAACAAGTTTTCGAAAGATCTGTAAAATTATTTTCAATTTATTCTCACTCTCTTGTTATGTTATTACTGATTCCTACACAGTTGAAGGGAGTCTCGATTGTATGTATAGTTTTTATGAGCTTTATTTTGTGAGTACATTTAAGTAGTTTTAAGTTCTGTGTATGAGTATTGTCAATAGCGAATGTTACATCAGCCTCTTTCTTTGAAAGTTGGACTGAGCATGAAATTCTAAGACCAAAGATTGTTAAAAAATGTTATTACTTTATTTTGAAACTAGAGATAATTAATTTTAAAATTCCAAGATTTTTTACGTGTTTGATCGAAATACTATATTTTATACTCTTCGGAATCGAGTTAATATATTCCGCAGTGGTCAATGACTATGCTACCCTTGGTTATTCATTGAATCAAGTAAAACCCTTTTGTATGTCAGTTACCTCTTGGTACCAATTGCAACGTACCTGTTACAATAATAAAATTCCCATTGTTCAGATAGAAAATGGATTAAAATAACCAAGTTTAATTCTCACAAATACATTTCCACACAGTCTATTTTATGTAGTACAAATGTTAAAATTGAAGTGTTGTAAAACCGCAAAATCAGTTTCCAGTTGCAAAGCTTGAAAGCAGCCTCCAATCCTCAATAATATAACAAGACAGCATCGAAACAACGCAAACACGGATTTAAATTCCATTTACCAGTCGCTCGCCGTAAAAACGCCGTCAGAAAATGCAGTTAGAAAATTGATCGCGTTGTAAGAAACGTATCATTAAATTTTTATTCAGTTGAAGAACGGCGGAGACACTCTTCTTCTCGTTTACATCTGTCGATGCCTTGCGAAGCCTCCTGGGGATGCGGGGGTGGACGCAAGACAGGATTGTCAGTGTCGGGCGCTGAACTTGTTTTTAACAAGTCAAGAGATTGATGTACTTTTTTATTGCTCGGCGCTGGCAATGGCCGACCGCGGTAACACGATTACTACTCGAGAACGTAGATTGGAAACATTTTACAAGGGATGCTCACGTTTGATGATTCCTAAATATATTATAATTTTGTATAGTTGCGACGATAATAAGATTAATAACTATGTTCGTTTCTGAGACTATGAAAATGACAAGAGAAGATGCAGAAGATTTAAGAATAGTGAAATAAAAAATAATAAAAACAATATTAGGATTAATAAAGATATCAGAAAACGAATATAGAATAAGAATGAACTATGAAATATGTCAAGAGTACCTATTGAAAAAGATCAAGTAACAGTCATTAGATGGCTTAGATACATAAGGAGAGCAAAATAAAAGGATGCAATTAATTCAATAGTAGAATGGAGACCAGGAGAAAAAAGAAGACGAGACAGACCAAGATCATCATGGCTAAAGGAAGTAGAAGATTTAAAAGCAGCAGGAATTAAAATTGACAAAATAATACAAAAGATAGGAAGATGTGGAGTAACCTAATAACAAAGATTTTAAAGAGATTCATCCACTTCAAGAAAAGTACCTAGAGAGCTACTTAATAAATGGTATTAAACCTAAGAAACAGGTTGAATGAATTATTTACATTAAAAGAATAATAGTTACATGGAATTTAAAAAGAATATTGGTCGAGTTATTCGAAATTGAATGTAGGTGCTTGTATCTATTAAAAATTTGAAGTTGACAAAATTCTTAAGGATTTGTACACTAGCATGGATTGGGCTAAATGATTACAATTTACCCAAAATGTATTACATTTTAGTCTGAATATAAATCAATAGTAAAATGGCTGAAAGAATGTCAATTTCCATGCAATATCATAACAGGAACAGTATCAAGTTGTATGCATGAATTTTTAAAGAACCTGAAAGTACTTATCGTGTTTCATAGTTCAACACAATTAGATCATATTATAATGTTACTCCACGTATAAATTAATAGTAAAAGTAATGTACATTAATTAATTACATTAGTCTGAGAGCAAAATGAAAATTGAATTGCTTCTGTTCATCGTACGAATCTACAGTTCATTAAAACGTCAAATATTACATGTCGCGGCCTATCAAAAGTATATATTTCTCTAATCCAGCGAAAGGAAACGATTAAATGTAAAGTTTTTGTAAAAACGGAAAAAATGTTGATATTAAATTAAGCACAATTCAAAGTGGTAAAAGTATACAAGGCTATCGAAACATACACGCTATATTTCAATTACATTAGTACACATAAGCGCTTTTAATCATAATTAAAATACTTTGAAAGAGAATCCAGTAAAAACAAATATTATTATCCGGTTTCAATCGCAACCATTATTAGATTAAAAGAATTTGTTTCACATTTCACATACCTTCGGCGGAATAGATTCGTATCGCAAAATTGTAAATGATGCTTACCTGTAACAAAAAAATACATATTTAGTATATTTGTTTAATAAGAGAGATTAAGTCAGTCAGAAAATGACACAGAAAAGGATATTAATATAACAATAATACAACAAACAGATAACTCAGTAGATGAAGTAAAATACTCGAAATAGTGAGGAAAATGTGTTGTTCCTCTCTAGAGAGGAAAATATAGAAGTGTTACCAATATGAATGTTATTTACAAAAAATATATTATAAAAACTACAAATAAATTCCTAATTTTATTGAAACCCCTTATTTTAGTGATATACATAATTTAAATTATCTTACAATTGTGTCTTATATTTTTCTTTTTCTTATTAAATCACAATTTGACAACTTATAAAAGATATTTAAGATTGGTCCATTTGCAACACTGCTACACCGCCTTGTATCTGATTACCAAACTTTTAAAGTGTCAGTTTATCCGTTGTATTCTCAAAGTGTATTTTAGGTCCAGGCAAATCGTTTTTAGAAACATGTCGTGAAAAAAATGTTGTGTCTAACACGAGAGGAAAGCTCTTCTTTAAATTTAAATTATCTTACAATTATGTCTTATATTTTTCTTTTTCTTATTAAATCACAATTTGACAACTTATTAAAGATATTTAAGATTGTTCCATTGGCAACACTGCTACACCGCCTTGTATCTGATTACCAAACTTTTAAAGTGTCAGTTTATCCGTTGTATTCTCAAAGTGTATTTTAGATCCGAGCAAATCGTTTTTAGAAACAAGTCGTGAAAAAAATGTGTCTAATACGAGAGGAAAGCTCTTCTTCCACTCTCGTTCGAAATGCCTCACTCGCTGCGCTCAAGAAGCGCTTACCTCTCTAGTTTGACAAATAACTATTGCCATTTCAATTTAAGAAAGTAATAATTAAATAATTAACGTAAAATCAATTTATGAACATAATTACTAGCTCTCTGTTTTAATAGCGTATTGTCAGCAAATCAAGAATTTTTTATGAGCTATTAAATTTAAAAATAGCAATATATTTTTAAATCATAATAGTCCTACACGTGATTTCATGCCGATATGATCTCATACGTTCATGACCATAACCATTTTTTCAATTTTCAATGATCTCAGTTCGATAACATTGACTCTTAACACGTTGACCTTCGAACGTGACCTCTGCGTTCTCCTTAACACATTCATGCACGTAACACTTCGAATAATCTTCAGATGATGCATCATCTAGTAAGTAGAGACACCTCTGCACGTTTTTACACTTTTTGCAGCATCACGAATTTCGCGGTAATTTATGCGAAAATTTGTTTATATTTTTTAGGACTACAAAGTTTCAAGGATTCTTTTTGTTGTGGATATTAGAAGTTTTTGTTGGCATTGAAAGATTTTTCTTCAATAGGTAGTTAATTCGTTGATGGATATAAACCAAAATGTGCTATTTATTAAATGTTCCTCTAATTGTTTTACATCAAAAAAGTTTCAATTTAATGAGATCAGTACATCTGTCTTATAGACATCCAATTTATTTATGTATATACTCCTACTAAAACCTACAACTAGCTAAACTATAAATATTAGTTAATTGATAGGAGCCCAAACATATTTCATAAATTGTGCTAGTTATAAATGAAGTGTCAACAATTCTGTACTAACATTGACATATAATTCACACCACCCACCTACCTTATATTTTTTGTTGCGCTATCGAAGGACACAATGTTTAAATATATCTAACCCATTGATTCTATTTCAGTTATTCTATTTTTATCTTGAATTACAATGAAACTTACTTCCTGATGATAAATTCAATTGTATTATTTATATTGCAAATCAAATTTGCACATTCTAATTGAAAATTTATCAAAGATCTATAATCTCTTCAGATTATCCAAATCAGGGCGGAATAATTTTAGGACTATGAATAATAAGTCAACGACCTTGCCAAGACCTTCTATTGTTTGACAAAAATCGATTTATTTTATTAGATATTTTATTAATACTAAAATTATTTGATTATTTTGAAGCTCCCTAGAACCATTTGTTGGAGTGTATCAATTTACATTTCTTTTCTTTTAAAACCTTGTAGTTAGGTTTATCCAAATCCCCTTAACTTTTGTTTTATTTTGCCGGTTTTAGTTTCTGCTACTTTTAAATCTTATTGTACTTCCTTTAGCCATATTGATCTTGATCTACTTCCTCTTCTTCTTCGTCTTGATCTCCATTCTACTACTGAATTAATTGCGTCCTTTTCTTCTGCTCTTCATAGATGTCCAAGCCATCTGACTCTCTTTTCTCTTTTCAACTCTTGTTCGTTCATATTCTGTATTCAGTTTCTGATTTCTGTATTGGTCCTAACATTAAATATACTCTCTAGATCCTTTTACTGGAATGGACCAATCTCTGTTTCTTTTTCTTTAAATCCTTATAACCTTGCACCCTTCAGACACCCGCCTTTCAATCTCCTGGTCAATACAAAATAAAATTTTAATTTGAATTGGTAAGAATTTTACTTATAATCCTTTACTTGAAATCGACACTAAAGTGTTCAAAAATCGTCATTAAAAGCTCGGAAATCGTTACTAAAGTAACCCATTATACGACGATTTTGAGCAACCCAGTGTTGGCAACCGTTAAATAATTATTGTACAATTAGGATCATTTTGACAGATATAGTCGTACTATAGTAAATTTGGACGTAACATGAAACAAAATTTGCAAGAAGAATTAACTAATTAATTCCGATGACGAAATTGAGGACAAAACACATAATTTTGAGTGTTATTTACGATAACTTCACTTCTCGAGGTTGGCAACACTGACTGTCTGTTTCAATTGACAACTGACAGATGTATATACTTAACCTATATTGTATTTTTTCACATCTTTTTATCGTTTATTTTACTTTGCCAGTTTTTAATACCCATAGCCCATAGCTTTAAAATCTTCTACTTCTTTTAGTCATGTTGATCTGGATCTACCTGATCATCTTTCTTCTGGTTTCTATTCTACTACTGAATTCATTGCATCTTTTCTTCTTCTCTCCATATGTATCCAAGCCACCTGACTTTCTGTTGCTTGATCTTTTTCACTATTTATTCTCCTTCCAACGCTTGTTCTATTTCAAAGTTTATTCGTTTTGCTTGTTCATCTTATAAATGTAGTTTTGAACGCACAAAAACCTTTCCAATGCCATTTTGGTATGTTTATATTTTGAAAAATTTATATGTTATTGATAATTTAAGTTTCACTAAATTCTATGAGATTCTGACGGCACCAGGACAAATTGGTTGCAAACCTGGTCCTCTTAGAAATGTCGTGTCATAAAAGATGATGATTTAAAAATACTGTAAATACCTGCGTATAATTTAAACATTGCCAAACCAAGTTAAGGTGTGCTAACTATTTTTTAATATGTTCACAACAAAACTCTGTACCTATTGAAATGTCTTTCTCTTCAGTATTTTACGTTCTCGCCGTTTATTTACGTAACAGAATATCGATATTTAGTAACTCATCTTATGTCAAGCCCTGAAATGGAGGTCACCTCTCGATTCTTACTTCTGACAACCACCCACACTTATACTTCGTCGAATCGGTATTGTTTGCTTTGTTTACTCTGCACTTTACAACTTAAAAAATAGGTCAAATATAATTAGAAATAAATATTTAGAAGCCAAGCACCTACTTGACTTCAAATCAAACTCATTACAATATTAAAGTTCAAATTTAACATTTGCAATTACTGCAGAGAAGTGTCGACGTCTTTTGTATAGAGATTAAATTAAATACTTGATTTAATAGCCAAGCTCGTCATTTAATTATTACAATTATATTCGAGTATTCGCCAAAAACTGTTTACGACATATATGAAAGCAATTTTTTATACAACTTATTCAATTTGCAAATATGATTGCATCAGCATATCTCGTCTACAAGACCAGAAACATATTTAGTCCAATTAAGATTTTTTAAATTACTTTAAAAAAATTATTCTAATCTTATTTCACTCAATTTATTTTTAGGAATATTAAAAAAAATAACAACTGAAATAATAACAAATACTAACTGATACTAATAATACTGCTTTTGTATCTGATCACAACAAAATATATTAAAATGTTTGAAATAAAGATTTCAATGAAATTTACTCTATCTCATTTAATTGCTAAGATAAGCCTAAAAACCCTAATATGCCATCAAATAATCTAATACTCACTGTTGATGAATTGTTCCCAATATCTAATCAATTCGTAACATAAACATAATACCTCCCTGACATAATGTGTGTCTACTTTTTTTTGAGCTATAGAAAAGTCTGGAACTAAAAAGTTTGTCAATTTTGACTATAAAATTATTACTGTGTACTTGTAAACGTAATCACAATTTTTAATACGTTTAACTAAAACAATTCAATTGATTTGGGATGTGAGGGATTTTCTAGGTTAATCATTAAGAAAATCAGCATTTTTAACCCCAAAAGGTATTTCCTACCGTTTGCTTATTGCCTTTTCATCAATCAGTATTTGTTGCGGTATGAATCACCGCGTTCAAAAATCCCACAAGCGTTCTCGCTGGCTCCGCTGGTTAAATACATTTGACTGCGGCAGATTTATGTCCGTGGCATAAAACACGTTGACTGCGATGTAAATAATTCAATATTTCGTTGTTAGCCGCGCCCGCTCGCAGCGCTAAGTGCTAAGAAAGGTGCTGGAAAAATTTAATTTAAAATTGCGCGACATGGCTGCAACAATGCCGCGGTGAGGGTGTGCAAGAGCGATTCTCACCCTTGTGGCGGGGGTGGAGAGGGCGCGCGTGTAGTGTGGGGTCATAAATCGTTTTATGAATTTCAATTATGACTGCACAATGTGAATATGACGAAAAAGAATTTTCATTTGCGTTTTTCTCGGGATTGTTGCGAGCTTTTTATTGCAGGTGCTTTATTCGACTGTTTCATACTTTAATTTCGTTGTAAAGTTAACCAACTGTATTCAATTGTTTTCTACTAGCCGTCATTTATGCCGGACATCGGAAAATAAATAAATCAACATCATTTAGAGCAGGCAAGAATAATAATAACTAATATTTAGAATACATCTTTGTTTACGATGTATTTTATCACATCAATAAATTTAGGCTCCTTTGGTGTGGTTCTTTTTTCTTTTTTTGTCAGTAAATAAAAAATTATTTTTGTGCATTTCTTAATTAAATATATTTGTGACTATAATAGTTATGGTATAAGTGTTAAAAGTAACATTTTATGAGTAAATGGGGAAGTTTGCAAAACGAGGTGAAGCCGAGTGAAACAACCGCATGAACGAAATAAATTACTTTTAACAAGTGAATCATACAAAATTTTATCTACGATCTTCCCAGTGTGTTAGTAAATACTATAAAATGTAGAATGATATTTTGATAGGTAGGGTTATATTTTGGTCGATTTGTTGATTAAAATCGTTAGTAACGTGTTAAAAATAACAATACAATCACTTTTAACATGTTGCTATGTTACTTTTAACACTAGTGTCAGATAGTGACACTTTTAACTTGCTAAGTAATCGTTAAAAGGACTAATTTTAATAACAGTCGTAGATAAAATTATTTACGTGCTTTTAACTAAATACTTTAGTAATTATACTTATACTGAAGCAGAACAATAAAGTATAGTTGTAACAAAGGATATAATATTTAACAATTTCAAATTGATAAGTTAATAAAATTTATTTGTTATATTTATGAATCCAGCAATTAAACAGAAACAACAATTTTTCATGTCTATATTAACAAAAAATATTTAATATTTAGTAACTGCATAATTAACAAATCGTAATTTTTTTACTGTGTATGCCAAAAATGTACCCTTTACCCTTAACTACCCTTTAAATTTATGATCGAAGTACCCCTAGAAGAAAAGATTTCAAGTCAATTGAATTCACTACAATTATCGCTACAACAGTGCTAATAAGGATTGACCTTGACCCGCTAGTTTTACGCAGTGGAATCCTCTGAATTTCGTGCATAATTCAATAGGTAGAAGATTGGCCGATTCCCTTGCCCTTTCGACCTGCCCCACATGGGCCGGCCCTGAGCGCTTTGTAACGCGAGAAGCCACAGCGTCGCGGTGGCGGTGGCGCGAGTCCCGCAGGACCACTCACTTTTACCCGGTTATCTCGTTAGAGGTTTCCCTTTAATACCCGCAACGATTCGCGGGATAGTTTCGAGTATTCCACGAAAATTCTCCTTTTGACTGGCAATAACACTTCGGGTTATATGGAAACCGTTCAGAAATATGTTATTACTGAATTGATTCAATTGTACTTTTAATTGAACAAAAACACGTTCTGTAGCAATTGATATTAATAAAGAACTATATCATTTTCTAAGCTGAGGGGTAGTAGATACGATTTTACAACCCAATATACCTATAGCATTTATAGTTTCTAGTCATAATTACCAATGCAGATTGTGTATGTTCTAAGAGTTGTAGAACTTTTTAAAAAGTCTTTTCGGAATCTACAATTCAGAATTATAAGGGGAAGTGACTTTGTTTTTGGGTTTGTTCCAAGTGGTTATTTCTGACAAGTTTGTGACATGTTTGTGACAAATTTCACTGCGCCTGCTATAAATGTAAACAAGTTAAGTTTGAAACATAAGCTTCATTTCCTTTTTTGTAGCGAAAAATGTATGAATTTCTTTATTTTTATGTATATTTAAGGTTAGCTGTCAAAACAAAGAATGAGTATGCACATGCGCTTCACTCCATTCGCCGTTCCAGTCTATGTTTCTAACTTAACTTGTTTACATTTATCACAGGCGCAGTGAAATTTGTCAGAAACCTGTCACAAACATGTCAGAAATGACCACTTGGAACAAACCTATTATTATCTTTTTGTTTATTAGCATTTTTAGGTACTATATTTTCGAGAGCCAGACATATTGACCGGAAGATTGAAAGGTGCAAGGTATTGGATGGTCTAGATCTAGAAACATTTGCTTGAAACGTGATTTAGACACTGTAGGATTATAAAGCAAACAATCAGATTTGCGGACTAACTAATAACTTTAAAGAAAAATTAATACACAGGCTTATACAACAAGGAGGGGGACATAATTGTATGATTGACAAAATAAAATAATTTGGGAGACTTGGTCTAGGGAATTTAAGTAATATTCTCTATCTGTATGCAGAATATCAATTTGTTCAATCCTACAAGTGAAACTTCTTGTTTCTTACTGGCATACAGAGCTCAAAAACTTTAGTTTTGTCTACTCAACTCATTCATATGACAACGGGATGGGTAATGACAAGTGAATGGGCGAAAGTTCTTTCGTTCACTACTTTCACCCACTCATCTGTCATTACCAAATTTAACCTAACCTAACAATGAGTATGTGGACTACAAGAATGGGGGCGTGTACTTACAATAGCAGTGAAGAAACGAATTCGCTCACTTATGTGTCTTTGCCCACTCGGTTGACTTCTCGTGTTCAAAACTGACACATGCGTGAGCAAAATTCTTGTTTCTTCACTCGTATTGTAATTCTTTCATAAGTTTTTCTTAATTGTCCCTATTTGGTCAATTACTTTTAATCTTCATCTTTTCTAATTATACTTCTCCTGCATTCTTGCATTAAAGAAATGTCTGATTCTCTTATTCTTTCTTCAAATTTCACAACTCTTCTTCCAGTTTCCACCAATAGTTTCCGAATTTTTATCTTTTCCATAACTCCATATCTCTTCTAGTTGGTGGTATTCCATTGATTACAAAAAATCATTCTAAATTATAATTAAACGGACGTTTTTATTTCTAAAGTATAAATATTTCACGTATCAATCTATTTATTTTGTTAGCGGGATTAGCCAGAGAAATGTTTTCTGATCGAACGAAATAAATCACGCGATGGCATCAATCACAAAAACAGATCTCAATATTTATTACATCATGAAACAAGCCGAACACGGCGCAAGACAAACATAAATTATCCTAATTTGCATTTACAGCTCACGGCGCTGTCTACAAATCATACACATGAATCTGGAGCGATTTATGTGCGTAGCGTTGGGGTGACATCACATACGCCGGCGGATCATCCCCTATTACCTGCCAGGGGTGAGGGGCACACTCGCAGCCTGTCGTCAAACGTCACTGATCATACCGTTTGCCGATAATCAACCTGTTTGCCTCATTGCGCTTCGTCAGAGAGCTGCAAGTGATCATCCGACCATTAGATAATTATCACACGATATGTTCTCTACTATAACTCAATTCTTATTTTGTGTGACAAGGATTATAATCCGTATATTAAGAAAACAATATAAAAACTACAAGTCTACAACTACAAAAACAGTAGCAATGTTGTAGCAGAAATAACGTAGGAGAAATAAAAGTTATTAACAAAAAATTAAACCGATGAAAAAGAAACTGAAAAGCGAAATATTGTAACCCCCTTAAACGAGGGTACATTATACTTCGATTCGTCGACTAACTTACATGATCTTTATTAAATAATAACCAATGATGAACGTACTCTACAACTTACTGTACTCTACTGTACTTACTTCCTTCCTACCATACATATTACCACTTATATATATTTGTACAAGTCCTAAGAAAGCAAAATAAGTGTGACAAGTAAACACTATCTGACCTACTTACTTAATCATAGTGAACTAAAATGTACTGACTTAAGACTTGTTACAATATAAAATAATCCTTTTTAGTTTAGGAGCTAAGGTTTACATTATATTTCGCTTTTCAGTTTTTTGTTTCCTCGGTTTAATTTTTTTGCTAAAAGTTTTTATTTTTCAAATTCATATGGACCAACTTCGAGGTATTCCCTATTTAATAAATAAAGAATCATCGAAATCGAATAATCCCAGTACAAATTTTAGAGGGTGAACAATAAATTACCCCCTATTTTCCTACTCGTAAAAGTGGAATTTTCTTTTTAAATTTAAATGGAAGAATCTTTAAGGTACACCCTATCCACTTAAAAAAGAATCATCAAAATCGGAATACTCTGTAAAAAGTTATGCATGGTCATACATAAAAAAATCTGGTGTGGGCACCACACTACTTTCTTATACATATAAAACCAACTAAACACATGTGACTTGTTCCTTGCTTTACTTTATTTTGGTAATTATTATAGAAGATAAACCTGTTTAATTTTTTCTTCCCGTAACTATAATTTTATTTGAATATAGGTATTAATTAATATCTAGTCTTTAAAACTTTTTGACTGATAATACAAATATTGCTTCTATAATATTTCATACGACACATATATTTGACACTTCACAATTATTTGTTCGACACATAGATGTTAATAGTTATTCACTTTACAAGTGGGCAAAGTAAGAAATTACCCACGAGAGAAATTTTAGCACACGAAGCCGAAGGCTGAGTGTGATAATTTTATCGAGTGGGTAATTCCACTTTGCCCACGTGTGAAGTATAACGTTTTATCCAACATCTCTTAATAAATTTAAAATTTATTAAAGAAATATTATTTAACAGTGACATATGCTTTAAATTTTTAAATTAAAATGTCAATCGACATGGTTACCAAGGTGTTGTGTGTTATTATTATTGTTATAAATAAAAAAATACTCACTAGTGGCTTTTCTCAAAATTATACCCACTAGTGGGTAATCTGTCACTTTCATTGTTTAAAATGGCCATAGTTATAGAGCATTTATTGAGAGGTGTTGGATAAAAATGTTTTATTATTTGTTCCCATTGTAACTAAGATTATTGAAATATATTATTAAATATATAATTTAGTTATTCTCAATATTAGAAGCATATACATGTATTCTTTTCGTATTAGCTCGCCCAAAAGAAAAACATGAGAAGATTTTAATAAAACAATCAATAATAATAATAATAATAATCAATAATAACTAAGATTTTAAGACACAGTCAAGAGACATTGAAGAATTGATATAAATAATAAAAGAGTATTTAATATCTTTGTCCCCCAAAGGGAATTCACTAGCAATAGGAACGGAGTACGTGTGATTGGTGGAAGAGATGGAAAAGGATGGTGGAAAGATAGTAACTATTTGATAAGGCAAAGGTAAACCGAAATCAAATTAGATTGCTTCAAATGAACCGCAATATATCTTTGTTTATATTTACTTTTGTTTCATTTGTTTAGTGTTTGCTTTTCAGACTAGATTTGTTTTGTTTAATGAAAATAAAGTAGTTCTTCCTTGTGCTATTTTTAGTTGTTATATTTTCTTTTCTTTTGTGCAACAAACAAGCTTTATACTGTAATCTAGATACTCATTTTTATTGATAGTTAAGCTACGATCGTTCGTCATTTTTATGTTATTTCGTATTCCTTTTAGTGTCATTAGTAGGTACTAGAAAATATATTCCATGCACCTATCACTAATATTTATTTGTAAAGCGCATTACCTATGAAACTTTTATAACCGCATTTGTTATTTGAACAGTGGCTGTTTTTCGCATATAATTTAATTAGCATCATTGAAACAATTACTAGCTCCTGAAGCATTTCCTTGAAACATCTGACGGTGCAAATCATGGCGGAATTCCTCGACATAGAGTATTAATTACCAACAAACAAGTCACTTGACGCAAACCAGCCGTTTCCAACCAGTGGGGCATTTAATTACCTCAGTTTTCCGGAGACGGAAACGTGTCGAGAGCCCAAGCTATAAATCCACGCAGATAAACCAAGAGGCATAATGAGAAAAATCTCGTCACATTTTTACGAGTCCGCAATAAAATCGTGTTTAGTGGCTGCGAATTTTCAACCAATCAAAGCTCGCACTAGTCGATGCCGTAAAATCAGACATGGTAAAGGAATAACTACAACACCTGCCACAGCTGTAAAGCATTTTTATTGGGTGATCATTCCACAAACACCACACCAACTCTGCGACACTCATAAATCGATTTTTTAAGTATTATTTAGAATAGTTGTAGATATTTCAACTAGTCTGATCATATTCTCAGGACCTGTAATGCGTTGGTGTTATTTTCTTTTGAGAAGACATCCTCGATGCTATCTGGGATCTGGTGATGTCTTATTCCTCTTTCAACTTGGTACATACCACTTGTGAAAGATTTATAGTAAAAACTACACAAGATATAGCTTAGAGCCCCACTTTCTTGGAGGCTCCCAAAAAAATCATATTTGGCACTAACATATAATATCTGGACTTATAAAGAGCCCCATATCTCAAAAAGCTTAGGGTCTTATCTAGTGTTTCATCAAAACAAGAAACCTTGTCTTGATGACCATTTCTTGGCGACGTATTTCTTGTCTTACTTTAATAATTCTTTATGTTTCTTGATTCTTGATATTTTAGGGGAATCCTCTTTTTCTAACGCTTTATCCAACCCGAACGCTCAAGAACATTGGCGTTTGCCCTTGCCCTTCCCTTTTAGTTAAATGTTTCTTAAATGTTGGTCGCGTCGCGTTGCATTTCGATATACCATGCTTTCTATTTAAAATAATGATTGTTAAAAGAAATATAAACCAGATTTACTCGGATAGTGATGAAACCGATCTAATAGAATCTAGTTAAACTTAACTTGATCCACCTTCTTTTACTAGTGGAGAATTGGAATCGGTCTTATCCCAGAATAATATTATTCCCTTTAAATCTAATAAAAAAGTTACTTATAGGTTTTTTCAAAATTTGCGTAGAAAAGAATACAAAACGATGTATCTGCAAATGTATGTAAACAAAATAACATATAGTGAAATTTAATTAAATAAAATATATACGAGATTAATAGGATAAATAGCTGTGTAAAATATTTGTTTTGAAAACCATAGTCATAGATTCAAATTTTTATATTTTAATCATAAATGAGGGTGCAAAAATGTATTATCAAGATATCAAGATTTTTTGACAAGAAATCATGAGTCTTGATTATACTTTTTGTCTTTTCTTTGGAAATGGAAAATACATCTTGTCCTGGGTCTTGTCTTGATTTCAAGACAAGATCAAGAGTATATCTTGATTATTGAGAAACACAATTCACAAGAATAGCATACATATTTTATTGCTGCTAATTTTTTTTTTTACACAGACAGAATGATCTGTAATCATAACCAGGTCCAAAATTGCTGCTCACAGAACATAACTACATCAACTAGAACTATTTAAAATACTTGAAATAATAAAATGGGGAAGGAAAGAGTGAAAATAATTCATTGGGGTCACGACTGACCAACACAAGAAGAAAACGAATATCCCCACAATCAAGTTAGTGTAAATTTGTGTAGAAGCAGCGTGGTAATGCGCTTAGGCGAGAAGCAAAGCCGTGAATGTAGTTATTGATGCGCAAGGCGCAAGAGAGAACCACATGCACCCACACATACACACGTAGCGGATGGTTTTACATACTTGACGAGACATACGTGCTCTGAGCGTTGCAATTACACTCGGATTGTCTGTGTTACGTTGCAATAATATGGATGTATAATTTATGTGGCTTGAGTAATTCGATATGAGCTAACACGACGTTGTTGCAATGCTTGCGAGGATGTTACTGTTGCTGTTGTACTCTAGTTCAACTGTATTAACTTTGTGACGTGCTGCTTGCATCAGGCACCACCAAAATTTACCAAGGAAGGATTTACTTAAGCTTCGTAATACTGTATCGGTTGGTTGAAGGATGGACGGTTGAAACTAGTTCTAATTATCAATCTTAAAACGGTAATCAACCAAACCAAAGCACCTTAATCCTTTTCGTTGATTCGTACTTAGTTATAAACTATACTCTATAAGCTATCTATAGTATAGTTTTCTTGTCAAATCAGCAATAGTGGGAGAAAGTGAGAAAGAAGATAGTGACGTGAACCGCACCACAAGAAAGCTGTACTATAATAGTGTGTTACTTATTAACCTACGATTATTAGTTTCGAAAATATATATGTGTATCAAGTGAGATATTTTCATTGCATCCTTTCCAGAGTATAGAAAGATATAACATCAGGTTATACCCTAAATAATTGGGTAGCATGAACCCTGAAATATAATCAATCTGCTCAATACATTCCACTACTTTCGGTTCATCCACATTTATACAAGCTCATCTATTCTTCACAATTGGAATCATTCGTTTATGAGACAAACCATCAACCATACCTAACCACTTATTCCTCGGATACCCACGCAATCGTTCACACTTTATCTTACCCACATATATTAGTTTCACAAACCTTTCATTCGCTCGAGACAAACTTACATTTTCTTAACAACATTCTTTTCAATTTGATACTCACCGTACACCAATGTATTCCGGATACGATCACGTCTCGTATACTCACACAATTCTCTTCTACAGCAGTTATAAGTCGTTCATGCTTCTTTATCCACTAGCACATCATTAAGTACACTCAATCGAGCATCTCTAGATACATTTACGTTTTGAGCAATTGTACCCAGAGCACCCAATACCATACTCATCTTTCAATCTCCTGGTTAATATTTCCATTCCTTGAAAACATACTATCCAAATAGACAAATTCATTTACTTGTTTCAATCTCACACCATTTACTGTAACATTACAATCAGTCACCAAATCATTCTTCTCAAACACCAACACTTTACATTTATCGATATTCAATAATAGATTGAGGTAGCACGAATCCGAATACAATTAATCGCCTCGAAATATTTATATCCTGGCACATCACTTTTCAAATAATAAACGCATTTATTCCTCTAGTTTCTGTGCCACTAACATATTTTAGCACTGCACATGCAAAAATCACTGAGATCTGCGAAAGCAAAATGCCATACTAAAGACAGAGTAAATGGCATGATGATATATATTAGCAGATTTCAAGAGAAAACACTCGTATATTCCTTGTCTCCTTATATGTATTCGATAACATCTCATAAAAATGTAATGACATTACAATTAATATTTCATTCTGTAATCTACTTAAATATCTAGAAAGTTAATTGCTACAATTGCACACTTCCTAAAGAGTAAGTGTTAACAACCAACCATCAAGTACACTCAGAATAAAAAGTAAGGCTTCATAGTGCACTTGAAAACCTAACAATTACTCAGACATCAGGAAGTTTAGCCACTTCATTTAAATAACAAATTGAACAAAATAACAATGCCTCCTACAAGGAAGTCAAGAGAAGTATTTAGTATAAGGACGACGAACGAAGAAAAATGCAGAATTTATAATTGCACGGCAATCTTCCTGTTTCTCCACAATGCCAACTGGACGATTTACAATATTACAGTCAGTAAAATAGGTCAAGAATTGTGCTATTTATCTTCCTATTTCCTTTCTTAATAGCATAGACTCCCTAAATAGAAAACCAATACTTCTCCGATACATTATTCGACAGTTCTCGCGTGACGAATGATGAGAAATATTTAATTTAGCGGTTACTCAATCTGATGGGCACCATTTCATTGTGAAGACCAGTTTGTGCCTATTTTTAGTTTCCAGTGCATGTCATTCAATTGAGGGTTCGTCAATTTTTAAATGCTCTAAAAATGGTTGCAGCGAATTGAAAATTAGAGGAATTTATTCACCTATTTTCCATGGATTATTGTGAATTTATGCGAATAACTTAAACGGCCACGTTCTTCAGTGGGATTCGAACCCACGAACTAAGGCGTTTTAGGCTAATGACATAACCAATACGAAACCCACATCGCTTCCCTCAAATTTAATAATTATGTTGTTCATATTGTTCATAATAAATAAGGGAGTATTATTTTTAGCAGAGAAACATTGTTTTCAATTAAGGAAGTATTAAAGAGAATTTCAGGTCAATAAGGGGAAATGTAGTGAATGTGAAGATATAAAAATATAGGTTGAGAGTGGATTAGAAAATAATCCTTGTAAGTATCTGGAAAATCCCTTGAAGTGCTGGCAGAGGAATGAAACAGGGACAGAGAACATCGCTTTACATGGCAACAAGCGAGTGTAGCAACGATAAACTTTGTAATTATTACGGAGCTAATCGAAACTTCAGCAGGTAACAAAACCAATAAAGCCATACGCGCGTGGACCCTAGGGCCACGTAAGCAAAGCACTTTGAGTCTCTCCCCCACCCCCCTCCACTCGGGCGGAATTCTCAATTCGCCCAAACAGAACACCATCGTTGTTACGCAGCTGATAAAATGAATGTTTATTATATCGAGCGAATAACTTTTGATAACGCGAACAAAGGTAATCTCTTAATTAACGACAAAGTTGCTTTATTTATTGTTCAATGCCTGAAACCCCGCGCGCAAAGGGTATGTGCTCCAGGGATTCAGATGATGCAAATTTTGAAATGTTCGTGGCTTCTAAGTAAGCGAACAGAATTTAATTACGTCTTTGCAAAATACATATTTACTTTCTTCCTTACTCCTTTTATACACACACAAACACAATTCATTTGCCCAGTGCGCCAGGTCACGAAATTTTCAAAGTATTTCCTTTACTCGTTGAGCCAAAAATATATCGTATCCAAGACATAGTATATTATACAATAAGGGAGAGAAGTGTATGATTTTTTTCCCGCGGAGTAAATTGAAGCATGAGCTGTAGGCGAGATAAAAAATGCACTTCTCTCCTGCGGTGTATATATACTATTTATCACGACCGCTATATTTATAATGGTTTTTATGTATTTCAAAATTATTTTAATCGTAATATAATTTATGATAGTTACCTTTGATTTGTTAAATTTTGTTCATTTTTCACATTGTTTAGTCACTTTCTCTCACGACGGGGGAAAATTGCATAAATCTTCCATAGATATGAAACTGTTTCTGTCATGATTTTGATATAATAACCGAGTTTTTTCATGACATGAAATGAAACCCACCTTTGTTCTCCCGAAATATTGAGGAAAATGTGTTTTTCCTCTCTAGAGTAGGAAAATATGAATGATATTTATAAAATATATATTTTAAAAATTATAAATAAATTACAAATTTATTGAAAATTGTTATTTTAGTGATATATGTATGCTTTAAATTATTGTATGATTATGTCGTATATTTTTCAAAATTTGACTACTTTAATTTAGATTTAAGGTTGGTTCATTGGCAACACTGTTCCACCGCCTTTCGTATGATAACCTAACTTTTAACGAGTCAGTTGCGTTGTCAAAGTATATGGTCCGAGCAAATCGTTTTTAGAAACATGTCCCTAAAAAAATGTGGTGTCTAACTCGAGAAGAAAGCCCTTCTTCCACTCTCGTTCAAGTGGGACAAAGAAGCGCTTTCCTCTTTAGTTTGATAAATAACTATATTTGTATCACTAGTCCAGAAACTGCACTTTTACGAGTGCGACCATATTTTGACAGGTCGAGCCCAAATTAATTCATTGCAACTGAAAATGTAATTATAATTTCTTCTACTTTAGCTAACAATTAACAATTGATGTAAATCTCCAACTTCCAAGCATTCCTCTTGAACAAAACAAACGCACAAAATTGACAGCCAGTTGATACCAACTCTACTTTCACAAAAGTCCCTAGATTTTGCTGGTCAAGGCCTAAAACCAAACAGTTTCTGGAAGAAATTTCTGCAGGAATCCAAAACTCAAATGGGGTTAAAGAGCTAAACCTTACCAGAAATACGATATATCTCTTGTTGTTAAATGTTCCGTGCTATTAAATTTAATAACAGTGTAAAAACTGCATGTTGGTTGTACCTATAGTATCTGGTATTGAGTTAACTTTATTAAAATTTGCTTTGCCTCACATTTATAGTTTCCGTTGACGTTAAAAAGTGGAAACGTTGGCGTAGAGGTGTTTGCCATTCGTTACTCGTGACATATGTCGAGGAGTGGCCAACAGATAAACTTGAAACTTAATAAACTTAAACTGTAACTATGTCTACATGTAAATTATTGACTCTTTGTTATCTGGAATAAGTCAGCCTGAGGTGCTTAAAAATTTTACGGTAGAATTATCTGAAATTATTTTATAAGAGCTATGAAGGCAATAATAATTGCTTATGGAAATATTGCGTGATGATAAAATGTTCCATGTTTAATTATAATTTTTTCCTGTACATAAAAGTCAAAACAAACGAGGAAATCTAGATGTAAAAACGACTTTTGAAAATTCGTTTTATTGTTACTTCCGGTATGATAATTTCTACTTATATATTACACTAAAAAAACAGCAAATCATTTTTCAAATGGGCAAAAGCCATTAAAACGAACATTTTGTACATTGATACATTTATCAAGTTTACAATATTAAAATTTCTAGAACAAATCAGATATGTAATTCCGAGATGTTCTAGAAGTTGTTACAGTCAAAAATGGGTAAATATACAATACAGAATAATGAAATTCTTAGTTTAACGTTTGAGTAAATATAGAACACATGTTAAATATTCATTAGTCCAAGGTTAAACGAAGCTAATTAATATGTTTTGCATCGAATAGAACTCCCCTATAGCCTTACGATAAAGTTTTAGGTTTAATTTAGGATAAACTTTCCTATAGTGCTGCTGCTGTTGGGCTCTTGTTGGGCTGTTCCTGCTATATTGCACAACTTTTAATAGATCATTTTCAATTTTCCTCGATTCTTAATTGATATACTCATAAGGGAAGCTACATACATCTATACGCAGAAAAATACAGTTACAATACAAATTCATGTTCTGTTTGAATAGATGTAAATAAAGAAATAGTATCAAGTGTTTACTTTCTTATACAAAGTATAAGGAAGTATTGCAATCACGAAAAAAATCGCTGACGAGATTTTTGCGGAAATACATATTTTGACGTCTACTAAATCCGTTAAGACCAATGTCTCAATGATGTATGTATGTGAGGATGGATGGATGGATGTCCGTGTGCGCAAAATCTCATGAACGAGACAAGATATGTAAACGAAACTTGGAATTTATAAGTTTCATGAAAAAATGAAGAACTAAGTTGATTTTGAATGAAATTGAAAAACCGGAAGAGGAAGTTTACTGGACACACAAAGCAATAAATTCCATTTTTCTCAAAAATAGAATCAGCTGTAAGAAAAGTTTCAAATTAAAGATGTTAGAAAAAATGTTTGGAATATAAAATGTTATTTACACTTTTCTAATATTGAGAAAAACTAAATTATATATTTAAGAATATATTTCAATAATCTTAGTTACAATGAGAACAAAACATAAAACATTTTTGATATCTGTGTCAATCGTGTCATATAATTGTGAAGTGTCAAAAATATGTGTCTTGTGAAATATTGTAATAGTTATTTACTTTACAAGTGGGTAATACACTTTGCCAACGTGTGAAGTACAACGTTTTATCCAACATCTCTTAATAAATGCAAAATTTATTAAAGAAATATTATTTGACAGTGACATATGCTTTAAATTAAAATGTCAATCGAAGTAGTTACCAAGGTGTTGTGTGTTATTATCATTGTTATAAATAGAAAATTACTCATAAGTATAGTATATTTTTTCTGTGTTAGTGACTTTTATCAAAATTATACCCACTAGTGGTTAATCTGTTACTTTGCTTGTTTCAAGTTATAGAGCATTTATTGAGAGGTGTTGGATAAAAGTAATATTTGTATTATTAGTTAGAAAGTTTTGAAGTATACATATTAATTTCTATTTTAAAATAAATTCATAGTTACAATGAGAATAAAAAATTAAACAGGTAACGGCTATATATCAAATAATTATCAATATAAAGTCATACGCAAGGAACAAGTCATACGTGTGCAATTGGTTTTATTTGTACAAGAAAGTAGTGTGGTGCCCGCACCAAATTTTTTACATACATTTTGCAGTGAAGTCAGTTATAAAAATCACTATATAAGTTAAGGGTTACACATTGTATTATAATAATAGATGTGTGCTGTGTGTGTTACAGGATTCGACTGTTGCTGAAAGCGGTTAATAACGGCGTAGGTTGCGTCTGTCTCGCATTGTCTATTTCGGTCAGGAAAGCGGAGGCGCGCGGCAGGATCGCGACGGGATTAAAATCCTTGCGCGGATTAAAGTAGCGCTCGCGCTGTCAGGAATGAATGGTCCCGCGGGCTCTCCACGCAATATTTTAGGCTTTTCGGGATTCGCAGAAACAGCTGATAATATGCGTACGAGCCGGGCGCGCACCTTGCGAATGTAATTTAGGTAATGGGCTGCCGCTTGGAAAAACTCTCGCTGTGGATTATTGTTTCTGAATGGGATGAAATGGAATGACGCTCTAATCCTGACAATATGCTCTTTATTATCTGATTCTGCTCTCAAACAGAACACGTTGCGCAGCGAAAGTTACATTGCAAATATTTTACAAATTAGAATTTACTTTGTACATCTCACGTACCAAAAACCCAACACAGATTATCTGGTTTTACATTTTAAAGAAAAATATTTTAATTCCGAATATAAATTATTATCCTAAATGAACCTTTGACGCTTCTTTATTTCAATAACTTTTTGTAGTCGAATTTTGGTTGTACACTTATTCTGAATCAAATTTTAATATCAAAATGCAAAATTATTGCGTCTGAATTAATTACAAAAAATAAATTGTAATCCACTTAATAATTTAAAAAAATATTATAATTACACTTTTCTTGATAATATGTTTACATTTTAAATTCAACATTCAGGTTAGAAATTTATTATCTTCCTAATTTTTCTATTTGAACCAATTTTGGTTTGTTAATAAAAGAATTATGGAAAGACAACTGAAAAATGGTACAATTCCTTGACAACTGCCAAAAATCTGAGAATTCCAGGAGCGTAACAAAAAATCTAAACGAGATATCAAGAAACAGTCTGCAGTTTTGAAAGTTTCATACTTTAATAAACTTATAAACAAATTTTCAACGAATTTAATTTTTTTTAATATTTGAGTAAAATCTACATTAATAATTTCTTAGCTCGATATCTCAACAACACATACAGATACAAATCTGAAACAATCAACGTTAGATTCAGCTCGTCGAAGTATATAAGTGTAGGAAATTTCATTAAAATCGCATTACAGAAAGAAAAGTTAGGTCAAAAAGTCTTAAAATAGCCTAAAATTCGAAAAAACTCAAGGGGTAAGTATTGAAATTTTGTCAAAAATTTACATGTCATAGAATTTTGATTTATATATCCTATCCGCCTATTTTCGATGCAAAACTTATGAAAAAATCGTTTTTAATGTTATTTGAACATTAGTTTTTGAGATATGGGTAACTTTATGCGACATAGAATCAAGAAAAAAATTTTTAATAATGTTTGAGTGCCTATATCTTCAAAATAATGAAGATAATTGAAATGAGCATATCTTAATTATCATATAGAGGCATTTTTGTTATTGTTTATTGTAAAATAAAAATTTTACGTGCAATCAAATTTGAGAGATTAAATATCGCAAAAAATCATACATAGTCCACTTGTTAGGGACTATTTCTCTTACATCAATAAAGATTATTTAAATCAGATTTAAAATATTTATTCCGCATACATTAACTAACTAACATAGCTTATACCGGACCAGCTATATTTTAAAACGATCTATGAGGAATTTAATGCGACAAAATAAATATCTAACATTCGTTTTTTCATTTACAAAGTTCTTTCTTTTTTGAAGATTGGCTGCTTTAGAAAACAAGTTTTTGTAATATTTTTTCTTTCTAAACCACTGTATACTGTGTGGACTACAGCAAATATAATAATACATAAACAGGCGTTCTACTTATTTGCGAAGTAAAATATCCTAATGCATAATGTATCTGATCAAGAAGTGGTTCGAGAATAACGCAAGTAACAAATCACGGTAAAAAGTAATTTATCTGAACGAAAAATGGAAAGGAAAAGCAAAAAATATCGCATCTGACGAAAAATATTTTACAACCGAAGCAGGGCAGCATTAAAGCGAAATTTACGACAAAAAATAAAGCGTATTTTTTACGACGTTTTCTATCCGCGACGCTGGGGCGCGACTAGTTGAATAGCGGCGGCGGCGGCGGCGGTCGTAATAAAAACAGAAATAATTATTCAAAGGTCGGGCCGATGGCGCAAGCAATAATTCCCGGGGTGACGTTACAGATAAGGTAATAAATTAGATGTACAGAATGGGGTTTTGCTCTCGTCGGCGGTGGCGGCGTGTAACAAGTAACTAATGCGCCACGCAGCCGCTCCGGGGACGCACGCGACCGGAGCCAGGTCCGGGCCCCGGAAATTGTACACTGATGTGTGAGCAAGAGCGACGACCGTTGCACGAGCAACAAAACTGTGCTGTGTTTACCACATCGCTCTCGGAATTCTAAACTAGTGAACGACCATCGAACAACACTACTAATGCTGCTAAGAAAATTGAAATGGCTTCGTCTAATTTTTAACCTTCATATTTCTGATGTTTTCTGTAACCCTCTTTTTCACATTTTATATTGTAAATAATATACCGTGTGTCTCACGTAAATGTTGCCATAGGCAATGGAGTCTTTCACCATTTAAAAAAAAAAATTTATGAAACTTTATCTATCTACACTTTTAAAAAGTCTTAATTGTTATTCAATAAGCCACAATGATTTTTTTAAAAATGTTGTGACGTCATAGTAGAGGTGTTGCTGGATCTAAAACAGTAGAGATTTAAATAATTTTTGTTACATAAATGTTCTATTTTATTGTAATAATAATAATAAAATAAGTAAAAAAATATATGACTACAATTATTTACAATCTGTACTGTTTTAGATCCAGCAACACCTCTACTATGACGTCACAACATTTAAAAAAAATCATTGTGGCTTAATGAATAACAATTAAGACATTTTAAAAGTGTAGGTAGTCTTCAATATAGATAAAGATTCATAAAAAAAAATAAAAAAAATGGCGAAAGACCCCATTAACATGTAAAATCAGTTTTTTGTAAATAAAATGTGTCCGGCATAAAATTATGATCCAAATGTTATATCACAATGCTGCCAATATATCTACATCTTATTTTATGCAGATTATTTTCTTTTGATACCGCAATTTAATGTAAGTAATAATAATAATTCCTAAATTTCGGCCTAGTCTTTTTATTGCTCCTGACGTATAGTGCTTACAATTTGTTTTAAATATTTCAATCTGTCACTGTCATCAAGAATACATTAAATGTCGAGAACCGTGTAAATATTATTAGAATGTATTATGGGGGCGCAGTGCAAGACAAATATCTGAATACTTGACAGGAATGAACGCTGAATGGTTTCCATCGCCAGAAATTGACAGACAGATTAAAATATTTAAAACAAATTGCAAGCACTTTTATTTATTTCTACAACTTAATTCTACATGAGAAACTATACGTAGTATCGCAAGCTGAGTTTTAATATTATGTTCTTAAACGTGCATTACAGGATGAGCGTTTTCTTTTCAAGTGACATTAAAAATTTTCTCTCTGGCACAATGAGCTAAGTGTAAAGGAGATAAATGAATCGACAAAAAGAATATGCGATACTTTTTCTTAAAATATCCGCATGTTTTGCAATAAACGAACTACCTATCAAATGTCATTTTAAAATCACTCCATCTTGTAATGCCCGCTTTAAAAGCTAAACCCTAGTTTACGGCCAATTGTGAAGTTAGCTGCAGGTCCTAGTTTCTTTAGCCGGTCATAGTTATAGAAAAACAATTTAAAAAAGCATAAAACTAAGATTTATTTTAGTTTTGAGGTTGAATAAACACAAATTTGGTTAATGGCGTTTTCAGAATGCAAATTTACTATGTTTTTGTTGTTTGACTTACACCACCACAAACTGTCATATCTACCAAACACCACTGGTGACCCGTAGCTAACTTCACAATTGGCAATAAACTACGGTTTTACCGCTTTATACTTGACCAGAAATCATGTAAAATCATCATGAATCAAATAGTGAGAGAAGGCGAAAGTTGTTTGAAATAAAAGCAACGCTATGACAACCAAGATCAAGATAAAATTAATCCTAACGATTACACGTTCCGAGCCGCCTCATTCATCAATATACCTAATTAAGTTAATTAAAACACACCTATCGAAAGTGAGATTCAAACGCGAAACTGATCAAGTTCTCTTCTATATCGAGCGTGAAAGTATCCGAGAAAGAACCGCCGCTTGGCCGCAGGTGACCGCCGTTAATTTCTTGACCTACATCGCGTTAGCATTGACATTCGAACCAGATTGGAGCTGCAGGAGATAAGTGATTTCACGCGTGGCTCAACACGTGTTCTCTGTGTTCAATGTCGCCATCTGCTTCCGTAAATATGCCTGGGAACTACGAACTAATAACAATGGATGTTGATTGTTACAGATGTTGATTATAATTACGCTGTAGGCTATTGTAAAGGTTGGCTTCATTAGTTGTAATATCTGCGAAGTTAGTGGAAATCCTTGTTTAATGAAGCGTTGTATTTTAATAGACAATTAATTTTATTAATACGTAGAATGAGCTTATTTGTTTGCTACCATTTATTATGGGGTAAATAGCTCCATGGTAACGCATCGGACTGTGGCTCATAAGCCGACAAATTTTCACCATTTCCATCTATGGAGGCCGGGATTTGACGACCGGTAATCGAAATTTACGCGTGGGAAAATGGCGCGATGATATATTTATTTATCCAATACCTCTCAATAAATGCTCTATAACTATGGCGATTTTAAACAAGGTAAGTAACAGATTACACACTAGTGGGTATAATTTTGAGGAAAGTCATTAGTGAGTATTTTTTTTTAAATTT